>OZ005610.1:25382500-26746919 GCA_963930655.1 Myrica gale
TTATTGTGATTGATAGTATAACTTGTTTAAGTTTTTTAAATACCTATTCACCCCCTCTAGGTATATTTTAGGGTCTAAACACAGTTTCAAAATGCAATATGGATGCGGATCTTGTAGACATCCTTTAAAGATGACCAGATCCACATTTTGTGTAGGAGTGTTCATTGCAGACCATAAATACTGTGGACCTTTACTTGACAGTTTGCCTTATCGACCATTCTCTTGTGTAATTGGAAGAGAGTTACTAATTTTGTTTCGCAAGCAAAGTCCTCAGCTAGGCTGGGGCGCACCACCGAGTTTGACGTTCGGCAAATGCTGAATTCCTGCAAGTCCTACACCTATTCCCAAGTGGAAATTATGCTTTGATTTCAAAGATTAATCATTGCTGAAGCAAATGCTACCTGGGAAATTGTGGAAGGTGCACATGCAATAGTCTCATTGAATTCAGCAATACCCTATTGGCTATTGGTTTGTTTTTGTATAACCGCAACAACTTAGGTGGTGCATGCGATACCACTAGTTTTGGCAGCCCAATAGTTTTGAATAATCAGATTGTCCGACAGCATACAGCATAATGGTCTTTGTCAGTATATCACTAACTGTTTTAGTGGAGGTTGCTAATTCTAGCACAGTTCAAGAGATCAAGAGTAACGGTACTGATAAAATGGGGGATGTCCTGTTCTGCAGAATTTAGGTCATAACCTGCATCCTCAGCATATAGGCTTCCTCTCTTGCTGACAAACTAGGGGAAGAAATTTGGTTATTACATTGGACACCAGCAAAAACTAATCGAAAGGACCAGTTGGCTGTTTCCAAGACATGTACAACAAGTGAAATATTACTGTCGGCAGACTGCAAAATGCAAAGATGCAAGTTGCTTTTATCTTGGGCCAGGCCGCTTCTAGTTGTTTGGTGTGCGTTACAACGTACGCCATGTATAATGTGAATGCACCGAAACTGGCGATGTCAGTTTCTTGCAAGCCATGTTCTCCTCCTCGCCTATCACGTGACTCGCTCTTCTTATTGTGCGTTTCGCCTGTAATCACCACGCTTATTGTGGACAGACAGCTTCTTTTGTCTTTGCTCCTGCTTATGAAAATTCACAACATGGCGCCCGCAATTATTCGAGTGTACATGTGATTCAGGTTTTGTTTTCTTCGTTTTTCCAGAGCCAAATATTATACGTCAGTACTAATTAGGTTACATATCATGCCGGACCTACACCCTTTACTTTTGTCTAGATGGATCATCCTCCCAGAGTACCTTGCATTTTCTCATTTAAAATGATTTAATACAGGCAGTAAATTCTTTCTCTTCGACTTGAGAAGCAATTCACTTGAAAGACTCGTTGTGATCCTTACTCCAGAGAAGAGAGAGCGAAAACTCGATGGACTCAACAGGATTAAGCGCTAAGTTCCTCTTTCTGCAGTGTTATTCGGAAATAAATACATGTTAGTTTGTCGTGTGTTAAACGTCCCCACGATATATACTTTGAGCAAGGATAGCCGTAGACGTAAAAGTTCCCCAAAACAACATGCGACTTTTGTTGTCTTTACTTCCCCAGCATAAATGCATGCTAGCTTCCCCCCCCCCCCCCCCCCTTCTTTTCTCGGTTCACTCTCATATAAAGAAAACGAATATATTTGTGGGAGATCATGGATCTTCCTTTGTGTACTTCTATTTTATTAGAACTTTTGGGTCACTCACAAATATATGTTTGTTGT
The DNA here is from genome assembly GCA_963930655.1 of Myrica gale. Taxonomy (NCBI): domain Eukaryota; kingdom Viridiplantae; phylum Streptophyta; class Magnoliopsida; order Fagales; family Myricaceae; genus Myrica; species Myrica gale. The sequence continues at coordinate 25,384,225 of OZ005610.1, forward strand.
TTCATTTGAATTGTAATTTGTGCAGGCATGTTACATATATATGCTGGGCCCTTTTTAAAAATTAGCATACCCACAAAAGGCCCAGCTTTATTGGGCTCCATATCCAGAAAACGAATGGAGACAAATTCAAAATATGGAAAGGTAACGTGAGCTGCCGACTGCATACCGGCCTTCCCGCTCAAACTACAAGTTGAAAACGCCCAATGGGGTTGGTGTGTGTGGTTTGAGTCTGGTCTGAGACGGCCTGGGGTTCAGGATCTCCTGCATAAACGAAGGGTCTGGTTTGGAGACTGGGTTCATTTATCTTCAGTTGTTACGTATAGTTTGGAAAACCTTTTTACCTTTAGTACTCTCTCTGAGCAAAAACACTCATATCTAAGAAAAATGTATACTTTGCAGAGGAATCCAACCCCTCATAAAGCAGACTCATGGCAGTCAAAATCAAGTAGCTAAATGTGTTACCCATGCTTGGGACCACCCCACGGGCATGCATTGAGGCTGCGTTTGTCACTAAAATTTTACCCAAAATTTTATCTATCTCCTAATAAAATACTCCAATATAATCTCTCTCTCTTCCATCAAAAAATATAAAAAATTACAAAAACTATAAAATATTACCTCTCTCTTCACTTTTTCACTAAACCCAATACCAACACTAAACCCAATATCAAAAATTTTACCACACAAACCCACCCTCAATCATGGATGAAGGACGCCCACATCTTTACCGGAATTACCACCATCCCTCTACTGTCCCCATCTCTCGATAAAACTCCCAAGTGTGACAGAGCTAACTGATTTCGGTGGACACTGTAGGACAACTTTAGGGGTTCGAGTAGGTCAATATCCCACAGTTTTCAATCGTCTTCTCAACAACCAAATGGGTTTATTCTATATATATAAACCTTATTTCGTTTATATATATATATATATATATATATATGAAGTGATGGGTCAAGAAATACTTGGCCCTCGACAAGCCCGACCACTTGAGCTTGGACTCATTAACACATACCGCATATTGATCATCCGACCAAGAACAGGATTATGACAACCCCACGACTCCTCTTAAACAACCTATTTGTTTGGGGACTCACCTAATTAAACTCTAACGCCTTAAGAGGTAGTCTCCTAGTAGGACTGTGACACCGGTACATGTATAAAAATTTAGGTATTCTACTCTTTAAATCCACACTTAATTTTGGCTTCAGAATACTTATATTCTTTCTTAAACACTGACTTGGTTGTAGGAGACTTGATCTGAAACCACCCCTCAGTGATTCCTACAAGTTCACTTAACTTTCGAGCATTATATATGGTGATTTTTGACATCATCAGACTTTCGAACACTGTGGTAATTTTCTTGACATCATCAAGAAGTAATGTTATTATTTCTTATATATTATTCTTTGAATCCTCACTCGTCCTTTTTAGCAATCATCATCTAGTGAAAATGGTAAATGTTGTTGGAGATTTCTCTGTCAATAAATGTTAGTATAGATTTCTCAAGTGATTGTATAGATATATTTTTTTTGAGGATGAGAAACTCACTCAAGACAGGGTCATATTGGACCGTCCTGTGTGGTAAACTTCAAACGATCGAGAGAAGAGCTCGCAAGCGTTCTCTCAAGGAAAGTCACCAGTTTGATCTTAACGCAATATGAACCCATATGTCTATGTTATAGAATTCATTTCAAAACCCTTCTTACCCACTAGGCCGTCCGGTGATTGTACAGTGGGTAAATTTCTTTAAAGATTTTAAACTCTTAAAATTTATTCATTTTCCTCTAGTGTAATCTAAACTATTTTTTTCTTTTCTCCAAGATAAAAATAAATAAATTAAAATATTAAGAATTTCTCCAAAAAAATGATCTAATATTCTCTATTAGTAAATGATAATTGGTAGGCTAATCACCTTTAATTTAAGGGATAAATGCAAAATTGGTCCCTGTACTATACGTAAAAATCGATTTAGTCCCTGTGATTTCAGAAAGTGATAAAATTAGTCCCTGATGGAGGACTAATAATAAACGAAAATAGAATCACATGGACTAAATCGATATTTTTCATATCGCATGGACTAAATTGATTTTTACGTATAGTACAGGGACCAATTTTACACTTATCCCTTAATTTAATGCCTAAAAAGTGTGATCTCACACATTTTGAACGTTTGATTCATCTGTTTTAACACTTTCAAACTTGTTTCCCACACTCTCTCCTCTTTCTCCAATAACAATGGGGAAAAACAAGAACAAAAATCGCGGGACCCATCTACTCCATATTACTCTTTAGGAGAGCTCCGTAGAGAATTTCTGATAATCCAACCGTTTCAACTATAGAACGGAACAACTATAGAACGGAACACCTTCTAAGGAAAGCTTTCCTTGGAAATTTCACAAACCTCCGTACTCTTGTCTCTCTGTTTGTTTCCCCACCCGTACACCTCTCTTCCGTCTTTTTACTCCCCGCGTTTGATGTGCATATTCCCATCAGACAACCCCGATACAGAAAAAATAAGCCTGTGCTAGTAGTGAGGCTATTTTCGTACTTCTGTTGTTGACGCTCCATTTAAGGAGCACTCAGTCTCAGAGGCCAGAGCCATAAAACTTCTGCGTCGTCGAGGGAGCCATATAAGCTGCTTCTCATAAGTCATAACTCGACTTTCAAATTTAAAAAATGCAAGTGAATTTAACATTTTGATATTTGAGTTTATATCTCTTTGATAAATGAGTTATTCACTTTTAAATTTTAAAATTTTAGTCATTGAATTTTTGTTGTTTGACGAATATGCTTAACGGATTTAAAGCGGTCGACCGGATATATGTGTAAAAAGTGAATGGTCGACCGCTACATAAAGTAGTCAACTCTACATATAGCGGTCGATCGGTATAAATTTATTGACGTGTCAGAGTGATTCGTTAAGTATATTGACAACAGACTGACAGAATGACCATTTCGTTATATAAAAAAAAATTAAAGACAAAATTTGAAAGTAAAATACTCGTTCGTAGAGATATAAACTCAAGGAAAAAGTTATTAAATTCCTAAAAAAATGTAAGACACCGAAATAAGCAACGGACCCGGAAAAAAAGTAAGAATTATTTTTTTTTTTAAAAAAAACAAGTCTCCTCGAAGTCGCAGACATGTGGACCAACGTCACAGGTCAGATTCCAAACCAATAACACCGGACCGAACTGGAAAATGTGTGTGAATTTGTTAGAAAGAGAGAGGGGGGTGGTTTGTGGAGCGCGTGACAATACGTGGGATATAAATGCAAAAGTTAGTGAGCTTGTTAGTTAGCACTTGGCACGAAACTGTAGTGAGCACTTTATTTTCCTAATTTGCCCTTGATTAAATTGGATAATCTAACGTTTGTCCGGTAGGAGCGGGGAATCATTCGGGTGGGGTTACTTGGCGACAAAAGCTGGCCCGATGTCATTGGTCCGTATGACTTTTCCTCCCTTTGCTTCTAAGGCATGTCCGACTTCTATCATTATGATGCAGGAAGGGTAGTGCGGGAATTAAACTGACTTTGGTCGGTCGGGTAAAAACCGGATTTGCTTTGTGGGAGCTGCAATGGTGGGTCGGGTACATACTGAGAAGCTCCTTTTTATACCGATGTACTAATATGGCGTTGTTTTCAATGTTCTGTCCATAAACCAAAAGAAAGAAAATAAATCACGCCAGAAAAGGGAATTGCAAAATAGACTTGTAGATTCTAAAATGTACAAGATATACAAGTACTAAGTGCAACAAATATCTCCAGTTATATATTTAGATACAAAACAAGCAAAACTTTCGCAAGGGGACGCCTAGAAAAATAAAAAGGGGGGTAATATTGGAGAAGCTTCTGGGCATTCGTAGAATCGTAGCTGGCCTAAGCATAATTTAAATGGTTATCGGGAAAAATAAAAGGGGGGAGGATTAAAAATAAAGGAACGTGAACGTAGAGAGTCTTTCTTCTCTTTTAGGGGCTGTTCGTTTATCATGAATTCTCAAAATTTTTTGAATCCTCATAATTCTACAATCAAACATCATTTTTCACACCACATAAATATAACTACAACACGCATACCAATAAAGTTAATATCACGTAAAAATTCTCAAAACACAAAAAATCCTCACAAAACACCTTAACCGAAGACACTCTTACTCATTCCTTTACATTGACCAATCCGTATAACTCTTGTACCGTTTAGCAAATGAAAAAAATTTGATTCCTATCCAATAAGCAGTCTTGCAAATTTCTTCACCCTTAATGCTTGTCTCTTACTTAAACCTTTTGCATTGCTATTGTTGATTAGGGCTGCACAGAATCGAACCGGATTTGCGGTCCGGTCCGATCCTATGTTTTAAAATGCGTCTGGTCCTATTTTTTTATAAATGCAGTCCAGACCAGACCGCATTTATTAATACAAATTACAAACGTAAAAAATTTAGTTTTAATCTAAACTAAAACTCTACATTTTTATATATCATTTCCCTTTCAAAATTAACCTAATTTTTAAAAAAAATTAAAAAAATGAAACTAGTCCGGACCGTATTTTGTTAAACTGGACTGGACCGGACCACTTATAAGTGGTCCGGTCCTTTAATTTAGGAGGACCGGAAATGCGGTCCGAAAACCGGACCGCATTTTCGGTTTGCAGCCCTACTGTTGATGCGTTTAAGTTTTATTTGGTCAAAGGGAAGCTTAATGTTTTTCACTAAGTGATAGAAGCAATTTTTTCAGAGTTTTTCTCCAAACAATTCCTTAGATATATATGGTCTTTAATCTTATATAAATTAGATAATATAATTCATGGAACATGTTCGTTAGATGGTTTGAAAATTACAAACTAAACAAGATGCGTCATAATGTTTCTAAATAAGCTCGTTTTGAATTGTATTAACTATTAAAACGAATCAGAGTCAAGGTGAATGAGACTCGTATTTTATTTTTTTTCATGATTAAACTGGTGACATAACTAAAAATCTATACTACAGAACTTTAAGAACAAAATTTTTAGAGTAAATCTTAGGAATTGGTAAAAAAGTGGTTGAAAAATTAGAAAAAATAAATGAAAAATTGAAAAATGAGAAATTTTTGTAATAATAATAAAATTTTAAGGGTTAAAAATTTTAGTTTGCCAAACTGATGCCCTTCTCAAAATTTGCAAATTGAGCCAAATACATGGGACGATGCACAAATTGATCTGAAATTGAAGATTGTCCTTTGCTTTTGGGATTAATTACGTAACGGAAAACAATGAGCGGTGGGAAAAAAAAAACGAAACCACGAGAGTGATGGCCCAATGCCAACCAAAAGGAGCGGCGATCATCGACGTAAATTAGTCAAAAGCAGAGGGGCCAAATACTGCCCTCACGAACAAAAGTACAATAAAAGATGGCAAAAGGTGGAGGTTTCCTAGGCCATCGCCAGAATCGTTCTTTTTTGGTAGGGCGGACAGCTCCAATTGCGTTCTCCTTTTATATTCGAAATTGTTTGAAACGGAAGGTTCATAGATTTGGAGGCAACCTGTGGATAATGTTCCGGCTTGGCCTACCAAATCTAGAAAACCCCGACCCGGTCATTACACCAGTCGGTGGCAGTCCCTCGTAATTTTGGATTGAGAGGAATCACAGGTTAATAGCTGATGAGGAGGACGTTATATGCATATTCTAACCTAATGTTTATCGGAAGTATAAATACAGGGAGATGAGATAAAAAGCAGAAAATCTAAGAGAGAGAGAGAGAAACAGGCACTTTTAGTAAGTCCACGGACGATTTCAGCCCTCATTCAATGCTTTACCGAAATCACCACCCCTTTTCCTCCCAATTCCACACCTATACTTCTTCTATCCTTCCCTCTGCAACCACTGCGACCGCTTCTCTTATTTTCTCTAACAATCCTTCTATACAGGTTCGACCTTTCGGGCAGTGGAAATGAAGATTTTTGTTCTTTGTTTTTTGCCAACGGTTTTGTTTTTAAATGTTGTAAATGTTTTGGTTTTATGTGTCTGTGTTTTCAGGCAGAAACGGAAATGGAATGCGGGGAAGCAGCGTTGAAAACCAGTTTAAGGAAGGAAATGACCGGGAAATCAACCCCACAAGTGGTTTTTGAAGATATTTGGCCCATGAATGGGCAAAATGGCGTGGGTTGTGATGACTTCTTTGTGGACGAACTGCTTGACTTGTCGAACGAAGATGGGTTTGTGAACGAAGAGCCGGTAGAAGGAGAAGGAGAGGAGGAAGAAGATAAGGGCTTCGCCTCTGTTTCTCCTCGACAAGGCAACCAAAATTCTCTCGCCACCATCACTTTCTCCGCCAAAGATGAGTTTGGCTCCGAACTGAGCGTTCCGGTACCACTTTCTTCTGTCTACCTTCTATCTTTAAGAAAAAAAACTGTTTTTGAAGGATTTGCCGGGTAGTTATTGACCAAAGGTACCGCCTTTTTGAACAGGCGGATGATTTAGCGAACCTCGAATGGCTGTCCCATTTTGTTGAGGATTCATTCTCGGAATTCTCAATCCCTTACCCTCCTGGATTTTTAGCCGAGAAGCCAAGGAACCAAGGGCCTGAACCGGAACCGGACCTTGCGAAGCCATACTTCAAGACTACCTTTCCGGCCAAGGCTAGAAGTAAGCGCACGAGGACCGGCGGCCGAGTTTGGTCATTTAAGTCCCCTTCGCTGACCGAGTCGTCCTCGAGTTCAACGTCTTCGACCTCTTCTTCGTCTCCATCGAGCCCTTGGCTCATATGCGCGAACACTGCGCATAACGCGGAACCAGTGGAGCCTGTTAACTTGGACTCGAAACTGCTAGTGAAGAAGCAGAAGAAGAGACCGGCAGCAGAAGGGGCGTCTGGGGGCGGTGGGGCCCAGCTTCCGAGGCGGTGCAGCCATTGCGGTGTCCAGAAGACTCCACAGTGGAGAACCGGCCCGCTCGGAGCCAAGACCCTTTGCAACGCTTGTGGTGTCCGGTTCAAGTCGGGCCGGCTCCTGCCCGAGTACAGACCAGCATGTAGCCCGACATTCTCGAGCGAATTGCACTCGAACCATCACCGCAAAGTGCTGGAGATGCGGCGGAAGAAGGACACGGACTCCACCGAGTCCGGTTTAATTCCTCCGGTCGTGTCGAGTTTTTGAGTAAAAGAGAAACCTAGAGTTAAGAAACAGAACAGCATTAGGTAACAGGATGGTGTAGAAGAACCGGAAACATTAGCGAACCCGATTCGTTACGGGCGCTGTTAGTGTACATTTTTTTTCCGTGGTGGGTGAGGTAGGTTGTATTAGGCACGTAACTTATTAGGAGACTTTAATATTGTACCCTTTCAAATTATTTTTTTACTTTTATTTTATCCGTTCTTATTTTGGTACAATTTCAAATAGAAAGAGCAAGGGGAGGGTGAGAGGTTTGGGGGCGGTTTGAGTGGATTGGGCTCTTCAGTTCTAAACCGCTCAATCTTTATTTGGTTTGGCAGTTGTAAAGCAAAAACATTATGAGCGTTTGTTTGTAGAAGGTGGGTGGGTGAAACAATTGTGTGGCTTTTAGGGTCATGCTCTCTCCATAGAATCTCCACCAGCAGGCAGGACTCTTCGTTATCTCCAAAGTCCAAAGAGAGTGAGCCTTGTCCTCTTGGACTATGTCCTGTTGTTCACCTTGTGCCCTTTCTTCGATTCTAACGTAATATTATGGGTTTTGATGCTGTTTTGGACGAAAGCATATAGCCAGTCAAATTTGGGTGTTCAAAATTTGAAACACACACTCCATTGTCTTAATGGCTACTTGGGGCAAAGAGGGGGTGGGAAGACAATGCTATCTGGGCATCTGTGGTGGATGAGATATGGGTCCCCCATAATTGTCCATTTATTTGTAAGGCAGATAGGTCATTGGGACACTTAGCCTTGGATATCATAGTTGCATTACCACATTGCCTTTTTATCTGTCCGCTGGATTGAGTGATAGCTATCAAATCTAAAAAAAATTTCACGTAAATGCAATTCATAAATGTGCTTTTTATTTGTGTTGGATTGAGTCATAACTACCGTAAGTATAACTAATAAATGTTCACAATAAGTGCAACTAAAAAATGTGCGGGTTTGATCCAAATATCTCTATTTCCACCTTCATTAGGAGGTGATAGAATCAAACACCCACTTTGAATTGAGATGTGGTTAAGAATAAAGCTATAGAAGTCACTTAAGTGATATTTGACATCATAAAACTTTAGAAAAAAATACATTTTTAATTCATGAATTAATATAGATTTTGTACCTTGCACCATAACCTGCCATGAGACATTGTATCTATAAACTCCTAATCTCTAACGCATTGAAACTCTTCATCTATTTTTTCTGTCAAATTAGAGGGAAATTGACTCTTTTAAAAGGAAATGATGATTATATTCTTAAATGTAACAAACTATTTTATTTTTCTAAGAGCATAATCGACATTTCGTATTAAAAAAAATCAATTTTGTCCAATTTATCAAACGTGGTAGTTTAAGGTGCAAAGTACAAAATGCGTAGTAGTTCGTGGGTGAAAAATGTATTTTTTCTTGAAATTTTTAAAATTTACAGAAAATTTGATAGTGTTGTGATATTTAGGTCGATTAGACTTTTATTTAGATTTTCAAAAAGTTTATAAATTTTTTAAAGATATTTATTTGGAGATTTTTTTTATTATTGGCATTTGTATAAAAGTGTGGAAAAATATGGTTTGATAGATTTTTTAATACAAAATAGAGTTTTGTAAAAAAACATAGAAATATAATTTTATAGAGTTTTTTTATAAAGGTATTGAGATTTGTATAGAATTTGTTGAGATAATAATTATGTTTTTTTTCTCAGAGATAAAATAAGTATGTCTGGAACTGAAAATCTTTACTTTCCAAATATTTCTCAAAAGGGTAAAAACTTACATAAAAAAATTTATATTTCAAGTTTTTATGAATTTTTTTTATGAGAGATCACTTTTATGGGGTTTTATCAAAATTTCTAAGGATGTTGTTATAAATTGAGTTTTACAAGAATTTATGAAAAAAGTGTAAATAAAGATGATTTGATGATTTTTTATAAAAAAAAACATTCATGTTTGTAAAAAAATATGGAGAGATAATTTGATGAAGATTCTTAAATAAAAAATATTAGAATTGGTGTGAAATGTGTTGAGATTTGAAAGAATTTTAGGGTATTTATAAAACGTTAGTGAATTTATTTTAAAGAGATTTTATTATAACTCAAAATTGGTAGGAAGGGTCGAAATGTCCATAGAATATTTAACCCTATTCATGCAGCTGGACCGAAACCCATTTTTTCAAAGTGCAATTCAAATTCAAACAGAGAGCCATGGTGCAGCTAGCAGACTTATGATGTATGGTGAATTAAAAGAAAAGGGTAATCATAAAATACTATAAGTGAATGCCATTTGTCAGTTCTCGTGCTATATATGTCACCCGCTCTACGTCTGAGTTGATCAATGCATATAACCTCACCTACTCATGTGTATTTTAAGACGAGTCAAAGTCATTCTTGTACTTCAGTAATTACTTGTACAAATTAATTATTTGTTTGTGTTAGCATGCTTTGACTAATTATTAAATGTCGACATTAACTTAAAATATCTTATATCAATAATCATGTAATTAATTCAATGAATAGATGGTCATTTTTTAATGTATTATTTAAGTTGGTCTTGTGTACGGTTCTTAGCTAGAACTATACTCCAGATTTATTTGGGGAAGCAAGCAAATGGAAACATTAAGAAACAAAAAAGATTAAAGAATGTGGAGAATTTCAACACTGTCCCTCCCATAATTGTTGCTTAGCATTCACGTGATGACTCTCTAGTCCCACCAATTCCTACCACTTTCTACCGTCTATTATAGTGCATGCAATACAAAAGTAAGACAAGAGAGCATGGATCATCTACTTCTGTGGGACTGCATGTGACAAAGTTCGCCCAACTTAAGTACAAAGTTACCTATAAAGTATGAAATGGCCTAACCAAAAGATCATATCTTTAAGAAAAATTACGATTGCTGTGAGGACGATGATGATGATATATATATATATATATAACCATTTAGAAGATATTGTGCATAAGAAGAGGCTCAAAATTGGTTGCCTACTTTTGTCATTAGAATTAGGAGTAAAGTGGGACTTGGGGGGTTTCCTTGTATGATTGATTGGGAAAAACCCAAACGAGAAAAAAGCTTAAGCTTTCTTCTCCCACAGTCCCACTCCCTCTCTCTCCATTATCTGCGATATGTTAGTGATCGGTGAGTCATGTGCCCACCTCACCAAACCATTTTGACCATCATGTTTCTTCACATGCCTTCGGCTCTATGTTAATACAAGATCTTCCTCCTTTTTAGATTGGCGTGAGCTTTTCTTTTTATCTGTTCTATTTCTTGAATGCAGCCACATTATATATATATATATATATATATACTATGGCAGTTCATGAGAAATTTGGATTAGAGGCTCAAGAATTAAATGTTTAATTACTTTAGCTACGAGCTAGCTACTTGGATGGTCTAATGATTGATGAGGGGAGTTCCCTAGCTAGAAAAGGGTGTGCGAGAGAAATAAGATGGCTTTTGGCCTCTTAAGGTGGTCCTGATCAGTGTTGGAATAACCTCCAAAAGCGACTCGATCTTATGCTGAGTTGGAGTCCTTCCCCGCAGAATGCCACCTCCCATGCACCCGAGTCGTAGCCTACATGTAATTCTTTTCCGGAATTTACTTGCATTCCAAATATTGAAACGAAATAGAGGTCATTCGAGATTGCATATATAAGCTCAGTTTGTTTTGCGGTATTTTATTTTTTGAAAACTATTTTCCATTCTTTTGACTGTTTGGAGACCCTCGTAAAATACGGTCAATCGAAACTCAATTCGGTCAACCGTAAAAACTGCTCCGCTTTCCTGAAAGTGGATTATTTTCTGAAACTATTGAATCTTCTTTCCTGACCTGCCTCTCCCAGATTTAGGAATGGAAAAAAATCCACCAACCCAACCTCCCAACTAAAAAACGACCCAGTTCAACCCGAACTGGTCGGGTTACAACGAGGTCGGGTTGGATTGGGTTTTGAAACATGAGCCCAAAAAAATCATGTTAGTGTTTATGTTTTTAACCCGAAACCAAAACATTTAAAGAAAATCAAACCCCAACGGTTTTAACTTTTTTGAGGTTAAGGTCGAGTTTTGAAATATGAACTCGAGAAAAATTATGTTCGTGTTCAGGTCTCTAACAAAAAACCAAAACATTCAAAGGACATGACTCCGATGGTTTTAGCTTTTTCGAATTTGGGATTGGGTTTTGAAATATGAACCCGAACAAATCAAGTTTGTATTATGGTCTCTAACCCAAACCAAAGCATTCAAAGGGACCCGACCCTTTTCTTAATCTCTCGAAATTTATTTTTATTTTATTTTAAATTGATGTTACAAATTAAATTTACTACTTATTTAAAATTTTAAAAAAATACAACATGCGCCAAAGGATTGAAAAATACTTTAAAAAAATATATTTGATATAACATCCCAACACGGAAAATAAGAATACTCTACTGAAACATAAAGCATTTGAAATTACTTAAAAAAAAAACCTTTACTTTAAACAAACGGAGCGCTAATGTAATTGTTAAAGCCGGAGAGGAAAAACGAAAGGGAAATAAGCTGTGTATCCTTCTGGGCCAGAACCCTAAGACGAGCTGAGCTAACATAATGTGAGCAGGTTATAGACGTTTCTAGGGCTCAATAGAGCTTGTTGTTAAAACAATATTTGGGCCTACCTAAAGCGTCACAGATGCCAAACCCTCCACAACTTAAGACAAAACCGATGCCGATGCTTCTTGTTAAAACAATATTTGGGCCTATCTAAAGCGTCACATATGCCAAACCCTCCACAACTTAAGACAAAGCCGATGCCGATGCCGATGCCGATTAAGATATATATATATATATATATATATATATATATATATTATAGATGTCTTAATTCTGAATGTAAAATCTTATAGACATTGACGATCAGATATATATAGACAATTACTCAATAAGCAGTCAAAACAGATCAGAACTTTTTATTGCATCCTCTCCCACGCAATAGTATAACAGGCACTCCACTAACTGCATATATATATACATATAGAATATCACGGCAAAAGTTGTTTAGTCTGAAGGAATAGTTTAACGAGCATGGGGAAATCATAAGAGGAACAACACTTGCATTCATGCAGGTGCCCCAATCTCATGCACCCTCACAACGGCCTTTGCCTAATGCCTATGCCCTTGCATTGTACACGCTCGCTGTCCTAATTCTTGTTTGCTGTGGGACTACCGGCTCTCCTTCCGGCTCCAAGTGATTTTCTATGGCCGCCACAACCCCAAGCCCCACAACCACTCTTGCCGTTACCTCCCCCACTGCCCCCTCCCCAGCCTCATCCTTCACCACCACCTCCTCCTCCATTAGCACCACCTCCCCCACCACCGCTTCCTCTTCCCCATTCATAACCTTTACCATTTCCACCGCCCCCTCTTCCTCCTCCTCCATTGGCACCACCAGTTCCTCCCCCCATCCATAACCCTTATGTTGAAATATGTAGTCCCACGTTGCTAACGCAATGTGGGCAAGTGAGATTATTGGCTTATAAATAGTCCCACGTAAACCTTTTAATTTCATTTAGAAATAAAAATTTATACTTGATAAGTGAGACATCCAATTATGGGAACACCCAATTGGATTTGTTATGTTTATTCACTTATATTAAAAAAATTACAGCAAAAAGTCTAACATGCCCACATTGCCTAAGCAATGTGGGACTACACATTTCTCAACACTTTACCATTTCCACCCCCCTCCACCTCCTCCACCACCACTGCCACTTCCTTTGTTTTGTCTTCTTTTATACCCTTTTATCTTTCCGGTTGCTCCCCTTACCTCCACCACTTTCTCCACCTTTACCACCATTGCTGCCTCTACCTCCGCCGCCACCACCACCTCCTCCTCTACCACCATTATCTCAACCAGTACTATCACTTTGAAATAACACTTTATGATCGGGTGATCTAGTAATGTTTCTTGCTTGGACGTCATGATCACCTACATTTTGATTTCCACTTGAAAGAATGGGAATCACAGATTCGCAGAAGTGGTAAATCCAGAAATGACATCTGTGGCATCATGACTAGTCAGTCCGTCAACCAAACACGGGCTCAATGCAACTGCAAGAAGCAGAAGAGCGTCAACTCTTGCAATGTCCATGCTTGGCTTAAGCTTGAGATTGCTAATCCTCACTCGTTCTGCATGCCTTTTTATATCTTTTACAGTGTACGTCCAATGGTCATTGACAGCTAAAGCAGTCCCCACAAGAACAAACCAAATGCCGCCAACACCAAAACGTTTCAATAAGGCTGCAAAAAGATAGGGGAAGAGATTCTGGATTGAGCAAATATGCTTTGAGGCGCAATTTGTCCCCACCTCCAATTTCTGTGATTAATGCACGCTTGAAGATCGCACTAAGTATATATGCATATTCACGACCTCCAACTATCTCGTGAGTTGGTTTACGGGACCCGTCATCTCTACGCTAACCTCATGGTCAAATTAAGCAGCTCGTAGGTTTTCTCCGACGTTTTTTGCATTAACGATCGATCAGCTTGCAGCAATTAATTTATCCCTTCTTTCCTTCTATATTTCCTTTCTAGCTAGTGTCTTCACTCGGAAACAAACTCTTGACAACTTAGGCGTGCAATAAAAAGTGCGCAACACCCACCTATAGGGCTACACAGATCTATCGTATACGTACTAACAAGTAACGACGTGATGTTGTGGGGGATGCATGCCTTTTGCTTGACGAATGAGAATTGAGAAAGGAGGGCAAGTGGTGGAGATGGACGGTATTGTTGTGGGTTTGTAACTCCCCAGTCCCCTAGTAGTGCCGTCCAGATAAGATGCGTACGAATAATTCCATAACGTTTATACAAGGGCTGGTGGAATTCATGTCATCATTTCTACATGTGAGGATCGATGCACTTGTTTCTTCAAGTTTTTGATCATTGTCTTTTTGCTCCTGATCAGATTCTCCTTAAATTTGCAGCTAACGATCGATGCAGATGAGAAGTGCGTATAAATAAGAGATGTATATATTGGCATTTGACGCCTTATTGGCCACACAAAGCACGCGAAAGTCACGTGATTTTATGAAGGTGGAAAGAGCACTGGATTATAGTCATCGAGTTGGGGAAGGAATGTGTTCCTTACGTCCTATATCCAGTACTCGCTAATAGATATCCAGTACTCGCTAATAGAAAACTCGTGGAATTGGTAAATGGGCTTGGCCCGTATGACTCAAAACAGATTAAAAAAAACCGGCAGTGTCGTACTCCAGAGGACCTCGTGTTCTCACATAATTCTGTACCCTGGGACAAAGGCAGCCCAATATCGTGAACCGTTTCTACCCGACCTTATAAGGCCGGGGCAAGGTTGTGTTTAAGTTTTAAAATTTTGAGATGGTTAAAAGTTTAGGGTATTGAATTTGGTGAAAAATAAAGAAAGATGATTTTTAATATTTATTATAGTGAAAAATAATAATGTGATAAAAAGAAATTATATTATAATTTTTTATTATATTAAAATTTTAGTAAACAAACATAGCTCAACCGGAAGCCGGAACTAAGAACCCAAATGCAGCAACATGAGTCATGACCGCTGTGGGGTCCCAAGTCAAAACCCGCCAGTCCAGTGCGGGCATGCACGCGCGCGGTTCCTTTGTTGATTTCACGTGGTGATTGAGGAAGAATCGTTCAGATACCCTGGTCCTCGAACATTTGGTAGGTGTGAGCAGATTGGAAAAGCAAATGATGAATATTTCTTCCTCTTCTATTTTTTTTTCTTTGTAGGTGTATTTGAATTGGTATGGCCATCTAGAAAGGGAGTAGGTTAATTAAAAGTAGAAACGGTAGTGAAGCGAAGGAGATTGTTTCCAATGGGGACTCATGGTGGCGGTCTTTGACTTATATATTGTAGGCCAGTCACTGCCGCGCCCACCGGTATTTGTACTGTGTCATGGGTCTTCTGCAACATGAAGCTTCCATAATTCCTAACATTCTATTTAATTAGGACCGGATTTGACGAAATGGCTCTTATTTTTCCAACACCAATAAATCCAAACCAACGACCAATTCCTGTCTGCCGTCTGCGTATAATTCAAACCCGCGTTCTGCACATGTGAGGCACATGACACTCATGTACAGGCAAGCACCACCCAGAAAATCAACCCCGCACTTCTCTCAAGTTGGCAAAATGGGCGGCTGTTTCTGTCTTTTTTGGCTGCATTTGTTTAAATTATGTTCCTGACTTTGTAGTTAATTCTGACACTTCTGGTGTTTAGTCTGGAAGGGCGTATACTTATAAAAAAAGAAAAGAAAAGAAGAAGCGCTACTGCTGAAACTCGTGGATAAACTTAGATATAAAGTTGGTAATTATGAGCCTACATTTTAGACTATATCTTGACACTTGAAGTTTGTGGTGGGAAACGGGCGTTGAAGCTTTATAAGCATTAATGGAAGTTAATGTGAAAAGAGAGCTACCAATTATGCAATTTTTATAGTGCGTATGTGTCAACCTATCATGTCTTTCTTTCTTTCTTTGTTATAAGGCAATATTTCACATTTAAGGAGGAGATTGCTAAAATCCTCAACATGTATATATTTCTTTCTTTGTTACTAATTTTGAAAAGAATTTTGCTTGATTAATTACCAACATGAGGTTCAGCACTCCTCTAACTCTACCAAAACCTATGAGAAATATATTATAAGTTAAGAGGAAATTTTCAAGCACCAAATATATTTTTAAGAGTAAAGTAAGGTCTTCAGATTATCATATATACCTAATGATCGATCAGTTTGTAAAATGACATCTCTGGATTAATACTGAGAGAAGATGCTTATAATTAACTATTAATTTGAACTTTTCCATATAATAAGGGTTTTGTTGTTTTCATCCTGCATATCTTAAATTTTTTTTTCTCCTAATTAATTATCATGATGATCCTATTCCTACGTTTGCCGTTCCAGATACTCTTCAGCATAAGTTCTACATGATAGGGAAGAAATGAATTTGGATTCTTCCTGATGATATATATATAGTGTGCTCCAGCAAAAGATGGGATTTTGCAAACCCTCATGAACAAATTAAGAAATCGATCCGAAATGTGTGTACGTGACATGCTCTGATGCTCCCACCCACTAGAGCTAGCGCAATTAGTAATTCCTTGCCCATACGTACCCATCAGCACCTCCACGATAGAAAAGAAAAGATAATTCAAATTATGTATCCACTTTTTAGCACCAACACAAGTAAATGGAGCTTTCAATGATGATGAGAGTATTATATATGCAGACAATATCGAATAACCAAAGTTTTTGACATTGGTGAGGTCAGAGTGACCACACATGAAGTAAGATGGAAGACATGGCTATTCACAAATATTGCATACGTCTCAAATAATTAGTAATTAATTAGTTGCTTCTAGATTTCTAATTGGACTCCATGACTTTGTTGAAAAAGAAAAAAAAAGAAAAAAACTTTCAACCTGAGCTTCAATTTTTCTTGTCTAGGGTTACTATGTTGATGTCCAGGGGCGGCTCCAGCTATAGGCAGGGTAGGCGGTTGCCTAAGGCCCCCAAAATAAGGAGGCCCTCAATTAAAAATTTTATTTAATAGGTATATTTAAAAAGTATTTAATGATAAGGCCTAAAAAATTTATCGTTAAAACTATTTGTATAGAATTTTAGTTAAATAGTTTTTATTCTATAAAAAGGCCTATTAAATCTCCTTGATTGAAGTAACCATTAACTCTTCACCTTTTTATAAAATCTCTTGCATCTTCAACCCTATAACGTCTATATATTTAAAAGATATTAATTCCAAATTGATTTAAACAAAATTCAATAAAATCAACATCCCATAAAATCTCCTTAAAATTGGGTTGGCAATTGATTTGATAAATCCTATAAAATTTCACACCCAATTCATTTAATTTTTTTACCGTTACTTGACAAACAAAAATAATCTCACACGTAATTCATTTAAAATCTCACACCTAATCTATTTAATATTTTTATCGTTGTACACATTAATTAACAACTAAAAATCTATCTTTAAAATGACTTAATCTATAAACCATTTTATAATTACCTGTAATTTCGATTGCTTGTTAAGTACAAAAACTACTTAAAAATCCTTTCAAGTTCAACCATCCTATTTTTGTCTCCTTGCTTCCCAACTCTAATCTTTGACATCCTCTCAAGTTTAACCATCCTATTTTGTCTCCTCAATTATTGGTGCTTCCCAACCCTAATCTTTGACATTAAGAAAGAAGTTTTTCAAAACTAAAACTAATAAAATCCTACTTAAGATCAACTGTGACGCAAGAAAGATTAAGTGGATTGACTATATTAACAATTGAAAATGATATATTAACAAATTTAAAATATAAAACTTTGATAAGTAATTTTGAATCTCAAAAAGTTAAAAGAATATGTTTTAACTATTTTTTTATTTATAATTTATTTTTTAAATATATTATTTTATAAGGCCTCATTCTAAAATTTCGCCTAATGCCCCAGTTAACTTAAAGCTTCCCTGTTGATGTCCTGATGTCGGTAGTAAAAAAAACCTAATTGGACGGGGTCAATTGTCATAAGATAGCAACCCCAGCTAGCGACTCAAGAAAAGTGTAGCCGTCATTGAAGAAAAAAAAAAATAGCTGACGTACGGCGTCGATTAAGACGACGTCAATGATGTCAACGGCTCACCTATCTTCCTTGTTCTTTTCGTTTTTTTTTTTAATTCTTCCAGGCACCTATCTTCCTTTTCCTATCGTGTGAATAAAAGAATATTGAACGTAGAAAAAAAAAAGAATAAAAGAATATTGTAGAGGCCGGACAAAACTAGAAGAGTAATTAGTACGTAACGCCCAATACCATTCAAGCAAGTTAGGGACGATCGATTGTCTAATTGGTTTCAATTAGTTAGTAGTACTACTCCCTGGAAGATGGGAGCTCGAGCATGAGCCTCAGATTTGGAATACTGCTTGTCGATTGTACAGTCGCTTAAGATTTGAAGAGAGCTAGAAAGTCGCACACGAAAGCTGCCCATCTGCAATATGCTTAAGCTCCAAGCAATTTTATAGTTTCTTTTTCCTAAGCAAGCTCCAGAAATTAGAGTTTGAGATTAAGACCTGTATATGATATAAATTCATATTAATTAATTAATGTTTAGCTCCCCAAAAGAAGAAATTTATTGCGCAAAAATACATTTTTCTCGAATTTTCTGCATTTTTGTCCCTAGCTAGGTGCATGCAGTACAAGAACTTTCTGGAACTAATTAATGATCTCTATCCTAATTAACTATACTCCATGGAGCAGAAATTTAATAATTTTCATGAGACCGAACGTTTCTATCGTACGTGTTTGAAGTTGAAAGCAAAACTGAAATCATCTTTTACAGAATTATGAAGATACATAAAGGAAACTAAACAAATTCTAATCACATGCCATTTAATTAGCTCGGATAAGGCCTAAACGACCTTGGCCCTCACTTGCTTTGCGTCTAATCTATCCTAAAAATATCTTGGATGTTCTAGTTTATGACCGAACTTCTTTCAGATCCAATGAACCGATTACCTGTAAGATACGCAAGCAAAGGGCAACAAGTTACATGTCGTTAATGAATAGCATATAGGCAGTGGTTCTTAATTAATTAATGCTATACATTACGTACCCATGTTTTATGTTCACCTAAACAGTGACAAAATATGGAACAAATTATAATGCAATTCAAAGCTATTCTTTTGGTGGAGAAAAGAAAAGTCACAACTATATATTGTACGTTCTCACCTTTTTTCTCCTGATATTATATATAATATATTATTTTGGTGCAATTGATTCGTCAAACATGATATTATTCATGTTCGTGGACGGCTTGGGGGGCTTGACAAATATCCTCAAAAGAAATTAGTTCAATAATAATCTACGCACGGCCACCTACCCCAACAATGACATCTCCCCCTTCGGCCTTGCGAGTTAATTAAGATCATCAAGTGTCCATAATATTTGGATTAACCTATATGTATATTATATATATATCGAAAGTAGACAATAAGGTCCCCCAAGAGGAAAAGTCCCAACGCGTCCTAATTAACATTTGAGTGGTTGGAGTAAAACATATCGATAAGAAACACGTGCTACGTATGAATAAAATGGAATGCAGTTAATTAAGGCCGCCTATGCCTGCTCACTGTTTCGATCAAGGCGACCCACCGAGAAAGCTTGCAGAAGTTACAACGTCCTAAATTTTAAAGTATATATATATACCCCGTGGATACCATTAGGCTAGCTTTATATATATTATTGCGTAATATATATAATTAGTGAGCTAATTCATATCTAAACTACTCCACTTCGTGATGCACCACCGTACTTCTTTTTCTCTAATGGCTACAAGCACAATTAATAAGTTTAATTACAACAATTTTTAAATTTGGATTGATATATAAGTCCCATGCACCTGTAGATTAGTCAAGTTGGCAATATTCCAGCCTTTGGATTGGCACGATCGAAAGCAACCAAAGGAATTTCCAAAAAAAAAAAATTTATTTTGCTTTTTCCATGCACATCCTTTCTTTCTCTCTTGTCATCTTCTTGTGCGCTAATCTGTACCGTACATGCATGAGAGTGCTCTGATTTT
This sequence comes from Myrica gale, assembly GCA_963930655.1. NCBI lineage: Eukaryota > Viridiplantae > Streptophyta > Magnoliopsida > Fagales > Myricaceae > Myrica > Myrica gale. The sequence goes on from OZ005610.1 coordinate 25,403,967, forward strand.
GTTACGCATTAAATGTTTTATTGGGACCAAGCATATATAGGTATGTTTGAGGGTGAAAATTTTGGGTATTGGGGTTTGGGGAATATTATAAAGTAAAAAAATGTTATGGGAGTTGGTGAAAAAGTGAAGAGATAGAAGATTTTTAATAAATATTATAAGAATAAAAAATTATGTGGTGAATTTTTTAGTAGTAAACCTAAAATTTTGAGCCCAATTAATTAGGGCTCAAACATAGTCGATCGTTGTCTTATAGTTAAATGGTCCTCTTTCAAAGCAACTGGCATGTCAGAGCACCATATATACTATACGATTCATGCGAAAAAAAAAAATTAAATTGTTGGTTCAATTGTTTGTTCAATGTGATCCTGCAATATTGTTAGGGCCGAAAGAGATATTGCTTGTAAAGCCATTGAAAGATTCCGATAAAATCTTAACACCTGAAGAGATCAAGAGTCGTCTGGCATGCCCGTCATGGATATATATATATATATATAACATATAATTAATTGGATCACTACTACTGCTTAATCTCGGGTACTTAATTAGAATCACTTGGCTAAGTAAATCTTATGTGGTCAACTCGACTTTGTATACATTAATTTTTGAAATTTAACCACGTGCTCTCGTGTTTATGTATAGTACTCCACTCAGCGAGACTACTCAGCCAGTGGAATAGGTTGAACCAACTTAATTTTAGTGATTGCTGTCCGTACACATGAACATATATAGACCAGAACCTTTCGGTCACGGTTCAACTAGAGTTGGAAAACAGACCAAGCTTAAATATTTCACGGACATACTCATGAATCATGATTGCTGGATACCAACGATATATATTACACGAACGGGGCTCTGGTTGAAGAAATCGTATCTCTTATTTGTCAGACCTAAAGCGTCGTTAAATCTTCACGTACTGGCGCCGTACCATACTATTTATATATCGATCGAGTCATATTGGACCTTCTTCCCAAAGACAAACCCAAACCCTCGTGACGGCTTTGATTAGTTTTACTAACTTAATTAGATCCGAAATTGTCAGCGTCGTGTCCATTATTTCAACCGTCAGACTTTTCGGCCAGCTTTATTTTGACCATATCTACCTCCTTCTTAGGGTCCTCTAGTTCACATTGTCTGAATTTTTTGCACCATATAATTCGTATTTTACTCATCTTAAGTGGTCAGCAAAAAGAGAAACCTCTTTCAGACAAGGGTTAGATCAGTCGTGGGAAATTACGATAAAACATAATGCATGGTTGGTGTCAGATATATATATATATATATATATATCTGACACACGTATAAGAGGACATATACATGTACAGATCCCACCAAAACAATCCTCTTCTCCAGCTGGAGCTTGGCCGTTTCTGATAACAAATTGATATTCGGTCACTAAAAACAATTTATCTTTTCATCGGACTACATTTTTTGAATGTAAAAAAAATTCAAAACCAACACTAAAAAAACTACCTTTACCAGCAGTCAGGTAAAAAAACCGTTGCTAAGGTTTAGCAGCAGTTTTTTCACGAACACCGCTATAAGTCCGGTGGTTTTTTCACAAACGCTGATATAGGTCTATCGCAGTAGGCTATAGCGGCGGTTTTGACAATCGTTGGTGAAAATTGGAACTATAGAGGTGGTCGGTTAGCGGCGTTTATGACCGCCGCTATTATTTTTTGCTTTTCAAGAGGTTTTTAGCAGCGTTTTTAAAAAGCCGCTATAGACTAATCTTCTACGGCGTTTTAAAAACCACCGCTAAATCCAATTTTAAAAACGTTGCTATAAGCATTTAACAGCGTTTTGTGACCGTCGCTAAAGGTATTTGCCAACATTTTTTTTTGTTGCCATTTTTGTTGCCAGTGTTTTAGAACGCGACTATATCAGTTTTAAAAATGCTGCAATAGATACATATGTAAAAACCTGCATTTTTTCCTATATTTTCCTGTAATACAAATTTTAATTGAATGATGCAAAAGATAAAGTGTAATAAAACAAAATATATTTCATCATTGACTAAATAACCACATCTTACAAGTTTTGTAACAAGCATAAAGAAGTTCTAAAAGTTTATCATTAGTCTAAAAACTGACAAGTAATGACATTTAACAACAAATAACTATAACTTTAATCCTTAACAGCTTCAGCATCTACACTATCTGCATCGTCATCACTAACATCAGCACCAACACCCTCGCCATCAACATTATCTGCATTGTAATATTGGAAAATTAACAAACAATAATAACATGAACAAAGATAAAAATAAATAAATAAATACAAACAGAAGAGCTTAATACACACTTTAAATCAAATTTACAATTTACAATTAAAAAATCTAACCCAATCAATGAATTAAATCTCGCATCCTAATGCATAAATCTTAATATGCATCTTAACCCAATCAATGAATTAAAATTACATCTCCCACTGCTAGGAAAGAAATCCTCCCCATTTCCCACTTTTAACTCTTGAGAAAACAAAAGAGAAAAATTAGTCTGAGAGCGAATTTCACCATTCCAGTGTAGGAATAGTTTGTATTAATTGAAATGCCACATGAACGTAACATAGGTTCAGAGCCATAATTCTTGCTTTTCAAAGCCTGCAGCATAGGACTACAAACTTAGAAAACACAAAATTTTGACATCAAGAACATCATCATTTTACATTGAGCAAAGACACTTACATCAGATAAAATCTGCATCCTCTCATTCGGCTTTTGCCTCGATTTTTCCACAAGTGAAGATCTTTGATGGGTAGATAGGGCTTTTGTGTATCGTTGCAACGACACCAGTGAACACAGCTAAGAAAATAAAGTGAAACAAGCAACCTCAGATAAAATCCACTAGTCATATGTTTAAAACTTGGTTATAAAATATAACCATAATTCACCTCAAGAGAAAAATAGTACAGATTATTTTATAGTTGGTGCATCAAATTAATTATGTCGGCTAATATAAAAGTGACAAAATAACTTAATTTATATATGGTTTATATAACTTATTTCTAATTCCATGCATCTGCACAATGTGCTTTTATTCTAGAGTTGTGCCTCAGGCACCTTTCCTTTTATAAATGGAAGAACAATGTGCGTGGTTTGTGATAAAACGTCAAATTGTAGCATATCTTGGAGAGTAACCATTTATGCACATTGTTGTTAATCCGTACAGGCAGCTTGTTCTGTTATCTATTTTATATATATATCTTTGACGGTAGATGCATGTTTCGGGTAAAATCATCATTTTCATAAGAGCAGAGAAGAAAAAGCTTTACCATTAATTTCCAATCAATATTTGGCCGAGGCAGTTGGAGATATTGACGGCTAAAATTAAGTCTTGCCTACTTTAATAATGTCATTTAGGGACTGACCAGAACTTTGTAATCCAAGCTGGTTCCCCATACATTAATTTGACAGGCCAACTTAGAAAGCTAAATAGAGCAGATAAATAGCAAATTAATCATGATCAGAAAAAAAATTGATTAAATTAAGCTTTATATTTCTCAAAATTATCCACTACCTAGTTAATTAGCCTCAAGGGAACTTAATTTTCATGACATGACATGGCAACTTGTCGGGATGTTCCATTTCTATCTGGTGGTCCACCAGATCTGGATTGTCCTGTCCATTAATTAAAGCTCATGGTGATAACAAAAAAAATGGATAATTGGCTTTGTAGTAACGTTGCTTATGCTCTGGGGCTTTGAAATTTGGCACTCAGCAGGGATAAGACCTTCCCCATTGTCGCCTTGTCTTTATTGATATGACTCTACATGGCTAAGGGGAAATACAAGTGCCGAACTCTAAATGGCCAAGGAGAAATATTTAGTGCGGGAATAGCACTCATCAGACATAATGAATTATTAATTAAGAATATTACTACAATGATACTGACGTTAGAGTGATGCGAATTACACGCAATCGAAGTCATCTATATATCTCTTGGGTGTGAAGTGTGAATTTGACTGAAAGTTAACAGCAGATTAATTATTAATTACTCTATTTCGAGAGGTGAAGATATTAATTTCGTCATATTACGTATGAAATAAAAATTTTAACTAAAAAAAAATATTTACACTGATAAGTGAGACATCCATAATATGAGAATGGCCAATTGGATTTATTAGTTTTTTCACTTATATTCAAAAGGTTACATTGAGGCTTTATTTATAAGTCATTGGTTTCAATCACTCACATTGCTCTAGCAATGTGAGACTTTTCATTTTCAACATTTCCCCGCAAACTCAAGGTGGACCTACCTTGAGTTTGAACTTACAAAAACAGGGAAAATAAAATCGTCGGACTAAAGCCGGATGGTTGCCGGGCTCTGCCGGTGGTCGTCGGGTTCTGCCGGACGGTTTCCGGACTCTGATATTATGTAAGAAATAAAAAAATTAACTAAAGAAAAATATATTTACACTGATAAGTGAGACATCCATAATATGAGAATGCTCAATTGAATTTATTAATTTTCTCACTTATATTTAAAAGGTTATATTGAAATTTTATTTATAAATCGATGGTTTCAATCACCCACGTTACAGACTTTACATTTTCAACAGTAAGTACTATAATTGGAAGGGAAAATATTTTTTAATTTGTTAAAAGACGATCGAAAACCGAAACGGTGAGATGAAAACATCGACGGTTCGAATGTCAAATTAACCACGACGGTGACGGGATCGCAGTTCAGATCATAAGATCACGCATTAAATCCTTCACCTTTTCGGTTCTTAACAAAAGACTTAGCAGGATTTGGGGAGGGGGGGGGGAGCTTCCTATACTGAGCAATATCTGAGGGCACATACTGTGGAAGGGTTGGTAGATCAGCTGCCTGGATCTAATTAATCTGTATTGGACCCCATGCAGTGACTTTATATAGCGGCCGACGTGTGGTCTGTGGAGGTAGCTCCTCAATCTTAAACAGCTAGGATATTGCTTAATTAGCCGAAAGAAAAAGGACATTGCTAGCTGTTGTTTATGATTAGCCTTTGCCAAGGTTTTGAAGGTTTCCACCCCGAATAATAAATATACATAATTCTCGGATGTTTATAATAGTTTGCCTTAATTTGCAGAGGTTTTGAAGGTTTCTACCCAAGAAGATCATTGACAACGAAGACTAATCGTGTTCTTTGCTAAGAGAAAATTAGATCACAAAAATAAGAGAGGTGGCAGCAACCCGCGCCTAGAATTCACATTAATTAATCATTATTAATCCATCCTCGCTCATATAATTATTCTAGCGAGTTAAATTTATTCAATTACCCCATTGCCTGTAGGCAAATTTTCTACGACTAGAAGTATATTAATTTCTTAATTATACGTGTATAGGACTAATAGGAGTATTCTGTACATATAAAATGTGTGAGCATGCATGCGTGTACGTACGTATACGGACATGATATACGATTATACGGGAACTGTACAAGCCAAAGTGCAAAACTCCTGAATCCAAATGAATTAATGTTCGTAATTTTCACTCACCTACTCGATCCTGATGTTTTACTCCTTGATAGACGGTCATGATTATCCTAAACAAAAATAATTAATAAAATAAATCCAACATTAAAATTGAAATATGATCTTTAAGGAAGTAATTAATAGTGTGGTCAAATTATCAGATACTATTCAAACTTGAGCAGATTGTCCGCACTCTACGGAGCCACAAAAATTTGTATATAAAGGCTCATAATATCTCCTTCCAAACTAGCAACGTTTAGAGTTGCATTCTCATCACACGCCAAAATATAGCGCCATGGATTCTCTCTTACAAGGTTTGGAACCTCTGTCCACGACGGTCTTCTTTATGATCATCCCCTTACTGTTCATGCTGGGTCTAGTTTTTCGTCTCCGACGGAGGTTGCCATATCCACCGGGGCCTAAAGGGTTACCAATTGTTGGTAACATGGCGATGATTGACCAGTTAACCCACCGGGGGCTGGCCAAACTTGCCAAGCAATACGGTGGACTCTTTCACCTCCGGATTGGGTATTTACACATGGTGGCCGTGTCGAACCCCGAAGTGGCTCGCCAGGTGCTTCAGGCGCAGGACAACATCTTCTCCAACCGTCCAGCTACCATAGCCATCAAGTACCTTACTTACGACCGTGCTGACATGGCTTTCGCTCACTACGGCCCGTTCTGGCGCCAGATGCGCAAGCTTTGCGTCATGAAGCTTTTCAGCCGCAAACGGGCCGAGTCGTGGGATTCCGTACGGGACGAGGTCGACGATATTGTGCGTGTCGTGGCGGCAAACACCGGCAAGCCGGTCAACATCGGCGAGATGGTGTTTACACTGACGAGGAACATAATATACAGGGCCGCTTTCGGTTCGCTTTCCCGTGAAGGCCAGGACGACTTCATTGGGATACTGCAGGAGTTCTCTAAGCTGTTTGGAGCTTTCAATATCGCGGATTTCATTCCCTGGCTCAGCTGGTTCGACCCGCAGGGCTTCAACCAGAGGCTTTTCAAGGCTCGTCAATCTCTGGACGGGTTCATCGACCACATCATCGACGATCACATGCAGAAGAAGAAGAAAAACCATGGTTTGATTAAGGATAATGACGATACTGATATGGTGGATGATTTGCTAGCTTTTTACAGCGAAGAGGCAAAAGGTAGCGGGTCTGATGACTCCATCAAACTCACCAGAGATAACATCAAAGCCATCATCATGGTAAGAAAAATTTTCAAACATTATATTTTAAATTCAATTAAATCATATCAAGCATCATTCATAAATTTCAATTCCAAAATTATTATCCACTATTTGATCAGGCAATTCAACCATCAATTACTTAATGATTACTAGCCGATATTCAAGGCAGTTCATTCTTAATTAGTATGTGAACCCCTCGTTCTTATAAAATTAGAGTCCCTGAATTTACTCACACGTTTGTCCGACAATATATATGCACATTTTATCAGCTTATCAACTATGCGGGAACAATAAGCATGGTACTCATCAATCAACGGACGATGGCTTATATTTTAAAGAACCATCATAAGATCACCCATGATTCTCCCAAATATATAATATCCGAGAAATAGTCGATACCTTGTAGAAGCTTAAAGTCGCAGTAGATTTTGTACTTTTATATTATATTGTTCTAAAACGGCCATGGCCTGTAACGTGTGCACTCGCATTACAGGACGTGATGTTTGGTGGGACGGAGACTGTGGCGTCAGCGATAGAGTGGGCCATGGCGGAGCTGATGAGAAGTCCAGAGGATCTAAAGAGGGTCCAACAAGAACTCTCCGAAGTCGTGGGTCTGGACCGGCGAATTGAAGAGAGAGACTTCGAGAAGCTAACGTATCTAAAATGCTCTCTCAAAGAGACCCTACGCCTTCATCCACCCATTCCACTACTCCTCCACGAGACCTCTGAGGACGCTGAGGTCGCCGGCCACTACATCCCGGCGAAGTCGCGTGTGATGATCAACGCGTGGGCTATTGGCAGGGACGAGAACTCGTGGGAGGACCCCGACACCTTCAAGCCCTCGAGGTTCCTCAGAGACGGTGTTCCTGATTTCAAAGGGAGTAACTTCGAGTTTATTCCGTTCGGTTCAGGTCGAAGGTCCTGCCCCGGAATGCAACTCGGCCTCTTCGCGCTGGACTTGGCCGTGTCTCACCTCCTCCACTGCTTCACATGGGAGTTGCCGGACGGGATGAAGCCGAGTGAGCTGGACATGAACGACGTGTTCGGACTCACAGCACCGAAGGCGACTCGACTCATCGCCATACCGACTAAACGGGTCATTTGCCCTCTGGTTTGAGCAAAGGATCAGTGAGTGGGATTGGACATGGAGACTATACATAAATCGATATTGTGGATAGATCAGAAATGAAAGAGGTCACAGGTGATCCGTACTTGCATGGCCTTTTCCTTTTCTTTTTTGGTTTCTGGTTTTTGTTATTGTTATGATTTGAAAAGAGCCAACCAAAAATAATTGCGAAGGCTGAAGAGTTGAAATTGAGAGGATTCAAAGTCTTCTGTTGTGTGGATAAGACACTTCTACATTTGCTTCTATTTCAATTTTTCTTTTCTCGATCGATCCCCCTTGTAACTGTACACTTCTGTTACCAATCAAATAAATGAAATCGAAAGATACAGTTATTGTCTTTTTGTTATTATTTTTTAGAATTTTTTTATTTCTTCTTACTTCTGGGTTTATTTTTTCGTTTGGTTTTTCTGATATGGGTTGTTGATAGGATCCCATCTTGGCATCTTTCATGGGATAGTGGCGAATAGGGTAGTAGGAAAGAAGATGCCAAACTTCCTCACCGGGACACTTGCGGTATCTTGTCGCGGCAATACATGGCATAGACACGAAACTAATTCCAACCACTTAAAAAAGTCAAAACAATCAGGCCCAAGGACTTATGATCTGGTTTCTCTCTTAATAAAGTCGAAGTTAAGTGGCGTTGGTCCAAGTACGGCTTTCTGTCTTTGATTAAAAACACAACCTCCTACATTGCATTTATCAGTCGTCTTTGGGTAGGAAATATATAGATAGGTTCTGAAAAGTCCACAACCAAATTGCCTTTAAATTCTTCATTGTCTGGCCCGGGAGCGAAGCAGCAGGAACGCCTGAATAGACAATGTAAATAGGTACTCCTGAGACCTGATGGGCGTGTGAGGAGAGAGAATTGAGGGGGGCGGGGCGGGGGGGGGGGGGGGGGGAATGTATAGAATAGAAGGCAGATAGGGTAACTTGTGGAGGCCCCCGTGAGAACACATCCAAGAGTTTTTGTTCGAGTCAGCATCCACTCGTTTGTGTACAGCTGCACGAGAGAGAGGTAAAGAGATGCGGATGGAAGCCGTGGGACACCACCTTAAGGTTTAGTTGGGTTGTGATAAGGGCAATCTGATCTCCCTTTTCATTTTAATAATAATGATAAAAAAAAAAGATCTGCTCTCCCTAGTTTTCTTTCTATTTTAATAATGATGATGAAAAAGATCATTGTGGGACACGATGTGGTTGGGAAGTCAGACCCTTCATCCAAGAATTTGCTATTTATCTTTAAAATTAGACAATTTTTGTAACTTTCACTTAATTTTTGGCTGTGAAATCAGAGTGTCACAACTTTTGTATGGGCTTCTGAATTGAAAGATGGCCTACTTGATTAGAACAAGTGTATGGATTGGGTTGGCTCTCCTGTCACAACTTTTGTATGGACTTCTGAATTTAAGGATGGCCTCCTTGATTAGGACAACCGTATGGGTTGCCTCTCCTGACTCCTATGCTCGATTAAGCCAGACCAAGTGCATCGGAAAAAAAAAAACAACAAAAACTTGGTTCAAACTTGGATCCAAAACCATAAAGAAAAGCATCCAGCCTTTGCTAAAGAGAGAAAGAAATTACTCTCGGGTGGCTTTGAACAGTTCAGTACAGCCACTACGGTTGGATGAGTGGGAGAAGGACGAAACGAGTGAGTAGGATTGAACTCGTATCGACTCCTTTAAAAGATTTCGCTTCCGATATCGATTCAAAGACGTTTCGAGTCCTTGCGTCTCCCCCCTTCAACAGGAGCGAAATGTAAAGATTTCGCCACAGTGGGACAAGACAAAGCGTGGAGGGATCGGTTAACATGCTAAGGGTTTACGGTGCTGAGCGTACTGATGCACGGCTCAGATCAATTTTTTAATATTTAAGGGTTGAGATTAAATTCACGTCAATTAATGAAATAACCCACTGAGTCGACCCGTTCAGCTATGAATGACCCGCGAATTGGTGTGGACGAACGAGCGGTCGATCTCTACGTGAACATGTCAAAATGAAGGTCAACCGCGTTATATAGCGATCGATCGCTATATGAAGAAGTCAAATTCGCGGGTCACAATAAAACAAGTCGAATCCGGTGGGTTATTTCATTAATTGACGTGGTTTAATCTCAGCCCTCAGATGTTGGAAAATTGATCTGAGCCGCAGCACCATAGGCTCTCAGCATATTAACCGAGTCCCCATAAAAGAGTCCTGTGCAATGCACCACCTATAATGGCATCATAAGGTCAAAAGTTGTCGTGATCCGGCTTCCGCAGCAGCTGTCTCCGAATCCCATTTTATTATTAGCTGCTGCTCACTTGCCTTGTTTTTCCACAGACATCACGAAGAGAACGATCCTAGGATGTAGGTATGCACTACCTCGTTTAGTGAGCACACAAACGCATTACTAGTGTTGAGAGAAATTGAATGAGCTCTTGTGGTATTCCTCCTCTTCTGAAGTTTGCGTGAATTCTGTGCATTTGAGAGAAACTTTCAGAAAGAATAAAGCTATGTGTAGTTGAAATTCAACAATAGCCATGGGATACAACTCGTCTGCTAACTAGTCTAAAACAATAGTGAGCAAAACCCGTTTTACAACCTCATGGTTTTTTCATTTAAAACAGAATTATGTCGCAAATGTATCCTCCTGTACTCGTGCACAGGTACTCACCCAAAAAAAAATACTAGTCATAAATTACAAATGCATGAGTTGATGCAGAGAGAAACCGTGCTAATGGCAGCAGCTAGGGCGTCCAGCAGATTCCAGCCTGAACTAACGAAAATGGAACCCATATAAAGATTCGAGCAAATTTTTCCAGGCCCCGGAAAAGTTGAACAAGACCACAGGATTATCATCTCAGAAAAAAAAGAATCTAAAATCATAAAAGGGAGGGAATTGCCAGAATGCTAAAATGATATCTATATCCATGTAATTGTGGTTATTTCTTTTGCTATAAGTAAATGCATATCAGCTCCACTTCTACCACCCAAGATAAAACTACAAAGGGCAACTGAGTGGTATGTTGACCACTCATCGGCCCATTATCCTCTGTAATATGTATTACATGGAATTGTATTCAAGAATACATGCTATTCATGGAACACTACATATATACACCCAAACTATGTAGGCTACAGATTCACCGTACACACACCCACCCAAAGATGGGTAGCGTGTATGTGAAAATGATAATTACGTAATTCCATATTAGAGGACAAATGAAGAACCAACAAAGACCAACGGCTGAATACAGCAAGGAAACATGTATTCTAGAAGCATGACAAGGTCTACTCAATAGTTTAGTTATTTGAAATTTGTTGTTGGTTTTGTCTAATCAAATACTTACATTCAAGTTGCTAAGAAGCTTGCTAGATGAATGAACTAGTTTTTTAGAATTTTGGTAGAAAAAATTACAAATTTATTGTATTTAGAAGGGTATATATGAAGGCATTGAAATCATGATTAAAGAGTTTAATGTCAAACTTTGGTAAGTAAATCGCATAATATAAGTCAAGAGGTCGAGATTCTACCACGAAAATTGACAAATCACTGTATGAGTTTAAGAGTTTTTATGAAATTTTAACTAATTGTCTAAATTTATAATTTATAAAATTGACAAATCACTATTAAATTTATATCATGCTTGCAAAATCAGTCACTCAATTACATTTTAGTTCAAATTTCTAATATATTTTAGTTCAAAAATTCAGACAGAGTCATCACGTTTGACTAGCGTTTGACAAGCGCTCAGTTAAAATTTCAGACAGAAACATAAGCGTTTGACGAGCGTTTGACAAGCGCTCGAGCGCCTTCAAAAATTACTGAATTTTTGGATTTTCCTTGTGAAACCAAGGGAAACCCTATTAAATTTTGAACATGTTTTAAAAATGTTATTGATTTGTTAATTAGAAGGAAAACACATATTCTCCCCTTTAAGTGTTGTTAGGGTCTAAACTGGATTTTTCAAAAGATAATAGTTTCTACTTACAGTGACGTCTATATTACTTTGGACTTTAAATTTTCATCTTATCTTTTAAAATGATCTTTAATTTTATTGATTTTGGAATTTGGATTTCATTAGTTTAGATTTTATTGATATGTGATTAATGAACCAAAAGAAAAAAAGAAAAAATACATTGGGCAAAGTGCGTAAAATGCTAAAAAAATGGCTCAATATGAATGTAGGATAACCGGAAACCACCACCGCTAAGGGCTGATTTTTGCCCTTAACAGTGTAGGTGTATGTGACAATTTTTTAAAACCGGCCTACCCGGTGTAGGTACCAGTTTTGGCTAAAACCGGCACCTACACCGGGATTGTGCAGCCCTAGCTCACACAAGCACTCTAACCTCTTATTTGCGCGGTTTCACAAAAGTTGCGAGCATAATTCCACATTGACCACCAAGGATTCACAAAAGTAGCGAGCATAACCATTCAATTGGATGAAATTGCAAGAAACTTGGGAGGGAAGCCAAAGATAGGGAGAGCGCTGGCAGAAATTTAGCTGTAACAAAGTGGCCCGACGATGGATTTGACAATCCTACTCCAAGGATGAGTAAAAAATGGAGCTCGCTTGGAAGGGAAGATTGGTTAGCTCCCGGAAGCCATTTTCCGGCAATAGCGAGGAAAGAGGACGGCTGGCGTTGTGCAAGGGAGAGGCCCTGAAGGTTTTGGCGCAACGCAAAGGCTTGAGCTCGATTTTATAACGTCGACTTTTTTAAACTCGATCTGGATTTCAAGGTCGAGGTGGAACAGAATAAATGGGCCCAATCCAATCTCATATACTCCTATTTTTATTTTCTCGATAATGTTACTTTTAGCACTGTAATGAAATAATTTGAAGCAATTTAAAAGATTTATTTAAGATATAGTAGGAAATCTTATTCCTCAACAAAATAGATGTATGTTAAGTCCTTTCAAATATTAATTGCAAAATCTGATTAATCTCTTATAGTTAATCATATAAAATATCATTTTAACTAAATTCCGCAATGTGAATATTGGATTATTATTCTGTTGTTTGTCCCATTTCTTTGTGTTTGTTTATACACAAAGAAATGTAAATAAACAATAAAAGATGTCTGATATAGAATCAAAATGGGAATTTTTTAAAAAAAATTAAGAGATAAGATTAGTTGTTTTATTATTTTTTATCGATCTATATGGTGTATCTAATTAACTCGAACAATATAGTTTTGAGAATAAGTTCATTCTTTTAAGTAAATGAACTATACTTAAATGTAGATATATTTAAGTTAATTAGGTAGATGGATCGGATCTGAAAATTTTAGATAAACTAAACTCAAATATCCAATCGTCCCATTGATAAGATCAATCACAACCCTTGACACATGTTCTAACATATATGATTTAACAAAATATTAGCTTAAAAGAAACATTAAGGACAAAAATTATATATTATATAGTTGCTTAACTTCTGGTTATTTGGAATTTGGGTAGCAGGGAAGGTATGGGCTATTCAATCAAACTCAACAAGGTTTGAGAGAGAAAACCAGGCATTGCTCAACAATTATAACTATCACAAGACATTACTCAGAAGCAGAGATGCATTATTTGGAATTACCATAGAAATCAAAGGGCAATCTCAATGGCCATTACAGAGGGGAAATATGATGAATGTCATAGTGGCTTCTGCTAAAACACCTGCTTCGAGTAAATCCCAGTAAGTAGCAGAATTCAGAGATGCATCATCAAATAACTCGAATATTTTTTCCCTACACGGCGCAAATTTAAGCAGGTGGGAAAAATATGTGAAGTGATTAACCTAGTGCTTAAAGGTCCACGTGCAGAACTTTCTCGAGGCAAACGGAGACGATAATCGGCCCTGCAAAATCTCCAACAGCACAACCTGCAGGAGAGTGCAGAATGTAATGGTGGTGAATAAAATACAGAATACCCCATAAGTTTTTACTAACTAGTGAGATTCAATTTGTTAATCATAATCCTTGAAAGCTTTCTTGCAAGGAGATGAGCTTACCAATCCACTGGCCGGCTGAAGGATGAAACAAGGTGGCACCGATCCCTGCCCCAACGGAAGCAAAAACTAGTGATGCACTACACCTCACAGTAGCACCAGTAACCTTTTTCCCAAGTAGTTTAAGTCTTTCTGGTTTGTCAAGATCATCATTCTCTTCTTTGATCATAGAAGAAAAGTATCTGTAGATTTCAATTCCAACTTGGACAAGCCATGATGCTGCAACCCCCAGCAAGTGTGCTGCATATGAAAATGAGGAACAAGACAATCAGGTTGAAGCTCAGGCTATTAATTAGAAAAAATCAGAGGAACACAACTATAAAAGGTTTTACCTCTGAATGTTGTTTTGCTAACACTGAAGAAGTAGACCAATGTAGGCATCCCTCTTCCAGACTTGCGTGTGGCAGATTTGGGAACATCTGTTTATATGTATAAGATGTAAAAGTAATTTAGACGATCTATTCAGAATGCAGGATAGATTTTTATACCATAAGAAATATCTCTTCCAGCCATAACTTAGCTTGTCCTCTATTGAACTGCATACTGACTTTTCTTATATATCGGATGAATTATCACAAATGCACATTTTTTTTTCCTTTAAATACCTTTCAAAAGTTTCCATGCCATCCGATGTGAAACATAATGGACAGCAATTCGTTCCAGCACTCGTCTAGTCGTCACAACAGTAGTCTGCAATGGGATACAGAAGATCACAGAATGAGGTGTCTTTAAAAGGTGTAACCTGAGTTTACTGACTTTCTAGAAACATGTGCAAAAACTAACAAAATTGACTCCCTGGCAACAGTTTGACCCAGACACATGGTTAGCAACGAGATAATTAAAATACTAACATATCAAGACTTGTCAAGAGGCGTTTGCTAACACAATTTTACCCAAAATATTTTCTCTCTCCTAATAAAATACTACAATATAATCTCTCTCTCTCCCATCAAAAAATATAAAAAATTACCTCTTTCTTCACTTTTTCACTAAACTCAATACCAACACAAAACCCAATACCAAAAATATTTCAACACAAACACAACCTTAATCAAAACACAAATTTTTGGACAAGGATGTTGCAAGGACGCAGGAGACCATAACTGTAGAAAAAGCAACGCAGTGACATTTCTAACGTCAATGAAGTATGGTTAGATCTAGATTAATCCTTTCGCATAGAACATTTTATGAAGCCACAACGAGGCTAGTCTAGCCAAACTGGACTTAGTTCCAATCTGGGGAAACTGACAGTCAATGATATAATAAAGAGCATAACAATGGTAATAGGCAAGACTTCACAAAAGTTCACTCATAGAGCTCAACGGTTCTTGTTCTGGTTAACAGAAATCCCCAGCTTCCATGATGGAGTCACTCAGCCTACAGAGCAAAAACTCAAAGAGAGCAGCTTATTGAAAGAAACATTGAGCATCAAGTTATGGGACTCACTTTGTCCTATCAATCGAAAAACAAATACAGCCGCGTCTATAATGACACGCCACGACCGCACATAAACAAATGTAAGCAGGCAAAGATAAAATAGCAAACGGTGCCAAAAGAGAAAGATCCATTGACATTGTGAGTGGGTGGAGAGTAGACAGAAGATTAGTAAGTTAATGACCTTGCATCAATTTTACACACAAAATGAAAAAAAGCCTAACATTAGTTTCTCCCCGAGAAGGCAACTCAACTGCGTCAACAAATGCTAGATTCTGGAGCACCAAGAAATTTATGTTATTTAAGATTATCATCACTGGTGAAGCAGATCTCTTTTGGTTTCAATCTATTAAAAATCATCACACAAGAGAATGAGAGACATGCATATAAAACGACCAATGAGGACCCTCAAATGCACAAAAGCTGAAGTAAAAGTCTTCATGAAACAGATAGCAAGGGAGATTGACTACAACTCACCTCTCGGATAATTTGCTTCACTGATTTTTTGAAAGGAACGACCAAGTCTACATGGCGCTCTTCTTGAGTGTCCTGAAGGAACTCATCATCATCTTCTTCAATGTTGGAACGAGGCTCCAAAAGAGGCAAATAGAACAACAAAAATGATCTTAAGGAAGTTATTGCAAATGCCTTTGGTTCAAAAGCTGAGAATAAAGGTTTTAACACAATTTTGTATTTTTTTGTTCTGTGCTTCATATAATCATGCTTGAAGATATTTGCAGTTGCACTTCTTAGACTGGAAAGGTAATCTTCAGGCAATGCTGCACCAGCATCACAATGAGCTACTGGTATCCTGAACAACAGTAGCAAAACCACTGGAACTCAAAATATGGCTCAAGAATAGGTAGAAGATATATTTTTCAAGGTGGTTCTAACAAGTATGGTAAAAATCCAAGTAAATAAAACATCGAATCAGTAACAACAGCAAGCTACTAAGTTTCTTAGTGATTGTTAAAGCTTAAATTGCACATCTTGGTTCTTGGATGCAAAAAATCTGCAAAAGACAATAGAAGAGACACCTGCCCTCTGGTTCTTCAACTGCTAATAATCCAAGCAGGTATTATTTTGTTTCCTAAAAGCTCAATAAGTCAATTTGTTTACTTGGAAAAAATATTGTAGGCTTAGCTCAGTTGAGCTTTACTAAGGTACTAGAACAGGAAATACCTAAAGATGGAACTCCTCTTCTCTATTATTTCGTATCTTTGTCTGCAGCACCCAAATGCAGTGTAAGAGCAGGTCACATGAACTCCCAAGAGCCTGGTCTGAATCTAACGGTTATTTTATGCCTGGTTCATGTCTTCCAGCGCAAAGGGATCCAGAGAAAGACTACACATGCATTACAAAGATCTATACGGAAGTTTTAGACCAGCCCATCTAAAAATTATACTTCTGATTCCTAAAGCAATGCGACCAGCTCAAGAATACATCCAAACAGAAATAGAAAGCTCTAAAATATACGTATTGTACCATCAGTAATACATAATGTTCCATACTCATATCGTAAACATACCCTCATTCCACTCACCTTGTTCACACTACCTACTCTAAGTCTTGCTCGTGCCCTTTGTAGTTCATAGCCATCAAATAAAACAACCAAGGCCAAGCTTATAGCCTTCATCAAATTTTACAGAAACAGTTAAAATTGGAAATAAAAAAATAGCCCTACTGACTCATTGAAATCAAGTCAGAGAAAATCGAGTAAACATTCAGTCTTTCAAAAAAAAAAACACTGACCAATAGGTCATACCCGCATACCTCAAACAATACCATACACAATAATGAATCCATATAGTACTGACCCAGACCGTTTCGACTCAATTGAATACTTCATACACTCCATCCACACACAGATTACAGACAGACATGTCTTATATTCTGGATTTGCAAGATTATATGATTTTCGGAGAAATTACCAATAACATAACGCAGGAAAACATCATTAATAGTAAATATTTCTTTTTATATTCTGGATTTGAAAGATTAGTTATCAAGAAACTCAACCAAAGAAAAAACTAAATTTCAGAAATCTTTAAGCCATGAGTTCAAAGAAATCTTTTTCTTTAAACACAGAGAGAAAGAGAGAGAGAGAGTACCCAAACAACGCCCTGGAGGCAAAAGGGGTTCCGGCGGAGATGGCAGCAGCGGCAGCAGAAGCCGCGGCGGTAGCTGAGAACAAGCCATAGGAGTGGAGGCTTTGGCCCGTGTAGAAACTTGGATTCTTCCGCAATAGATCCAAAACTATGGCTATTCCCACCATTGTTTGTACCTTCTATCTAAAACCAAACACAGAGATACAAACCTCCTTATCTTTTAACATACACGGTAAGAACAAAACTTAAAGCTTCTGAGAAAATTTCCCCATAGCTTTCTCTTTTATTTTCCCGGGAAAGTTGCTCGGTTTTGGCTCGGGAGCCGAAATGATTATTGCATAGAACGTGGAGACTGAAGAGTGAAGACTTATAAAGCAACGTCGAGGAAAACGATCGAGTAGTAGAAGTTCGTCGTCGATTTGGGTGCTGGGGAATCTGCTTGTTTACGGCGTTTCCACTTTAGCTAGCCCAAAAACAAAACCAGCCCAAACGAAAGTTCAGGACGGCGAACCCAAGCCTTGGTAGTATTTATTACATGGTGATATCCTGGGAGTATACTGTCAATGTGGGCAGCCCTCAAGGACACCGCTTATATGAAACATCGGTTGCAAATTTAGAACCCAAATTGGACATTTGCAAATTTAGAGACCAAAATGTTTTGTTTTTCTTAGCAATGCAACATCAAAGGGGGAATTTGCATTATCTTATATGGCTAATTTCGAGGCCTAGTTATCCAGCTAATGTTCTTTTATTAATAGTCAATTATGTATTGTCCACTGAAGCAAAGGCCAAAGAGAAGCGCGTCGCATTGCATTCTGCTAAAGGATAATATATAGGAGGTCAAATTAGAAAACAGCATTAGTTTAGATTTATGCGTGCTGACCAAATTTGCTAACGATTTCTGGTGGTCATAAAACTTGCAGTAATAGGGGACTGAACAAACGAGTTAGAACTTGCGGAGTACAAAAGTATAGGATTAATATCCTCGCATAACCTTACTCTATAACTAACTCTACCCACATTAAATATGTGATCTAGATTTATATATTACATATTTCTATCTCTATATCTCTCTTTCTAAACTGCACGGTTCAATTGAGTGACGTCACAACAGAATATCAAATCCTGCATGAGTCTGAAAAAAAAACCGGGCACCCACTCAATTATCGTCCCGTTCTGACCTCATCCAAAACCATTTCCCATTTGGATCAAGTCCATATAGGTCCACGGTAGACCCGTCCCAACCCCAACGAAGAAGAAAATCATGGTGCGATGATGAGGCGTACCCACATACATACACGATCTTCTTATCACTACACCAGTGTGTAACATGCCAAAGAAGAGAGAGAGAGAGCGAGATACGATATGCATGATATCAAGTACAAGCTATGACAATTCTCCAGGCATGAGGCAATAGCCTAAAACTCGCTGCCGAATGCTTTCTAATCAGAAATGTATAAACATGCAAACACAAACAGTATCTCCTTGATGTTATATTTGCTGTTTCAACTAACTCAAATTTCAAAATGCAGTATACAAGAAGTTGGACGCTAACTGACTTAGTTCTCTGCCACTCTCATTTCCATACAGGAGCCTAAAAGTACCCTGTGTGAAAATATGCAACCCCAAACATCTTAGAGCTCTACTTCTTTTCCTTGAAATGCTGGAAAGAAACCCATAACTCGGCATCTAGATTTATGAAATTCTGGTCTCCGGCCCAAACAAGTAGAGCATAGCCAGCCAAAGGAGTGAATACAGGATTGTAGAGAGTGCTTCCTTGAGAACCCCTGATACACTAGTTCAATTTTCTTGCCTCTTTATTTCTTTTCCCTCTTTTCAAATAAGCAAAAGCTTCAAAAGAATGACCTATTGTTTTCTCGTTATGAGTTATATCACTTGGTTTCTGATACAATACAACATTGTTTACATCAAGATGCGGATTACAGCCAGGCCGACGGCTGAGATGGAAACAAGAGTACCAATGCAATATTTTATCACATCATATTTCGCTGCTTCCATGTTAGCCCTTAGAGCATGAATTTCCTGATATCATACAAAGAACATATACATTTTAGAGAATACTTTCATAATCAGTCACCCAAGCATAGTCCATTTCTTCATTTACCACATGTGACTTACCCGATCAAGTTTATTTGTGAGGTTATTGGTTTCGGCATTCTGATTTGCCAGCTCATCCCGTATCCTCCTGCACCAGTTATCATACGAATATAACACTGACACAAACATTTAACCAAAAAAGAGGCTCTTTATGCTTGGATCATATGATATCTAGGTACATAACTTACCCCCTTTCAAGATTCAAATCCAACCGCTGCCCAGCAGTAACTTTGTCAATTTCATACCTGCATCCCAATCAACCTATTTTAAAAATGAAGATAATGAATGAAAGAAAGAAAACCAAATATTCAAATGGTAGCAGAAGAAATCAATTGCATATTAACTTCATGAAACACACCTCAATTCACTGCGCATCTTCTCTATATCATTCCGAAGCTTTTCAGTCTCATGTTGCAACAAAGAAAAATGGTGTCCCTGCATTATATACATTTCAGCGAGATTACCAATAACAAAATGCAGGAAAACATAAATAAAAGTAAATCCAATCAAGCCAAAGAGAAAACTAAAATGTCAGAAATTTTTTAGCCCTGTTTTCAAAGAATGTTTAGAGGGGCAACAACTGATACTTTGTGCATATCTTCACCACTCTTCTGTCTGATATCATGTTCATCTCAGATCAGAAGAGTGGAGCTTTCATTGAGTTCTTACATGCTGAAGCCTATGAGATGTAGTAAATGGCCCAGATCTATATCTCTGTGTATAAAGAAGGATACAACATCATGGACTTGTACATGACATATGAAGGTACTCCTATTCTCAAGGATACCAGATCTATAATGCGCAGCTGGACAGTAATTCGTAGTGTTAAGCTAAAACCCAGCAGAAAGGAGAGGGTTCACTCCATGATTCTTCACTCGTTTAAGCAGTTAAATGTTGCTCTTATCCTCAACATAATACAATCAACTGTGTTTGACCTACTTCAGCATTGAGATCCCAAAAAAAGACAGGAGAACACCATATTCACGAGTTCCATTCTGGGTAGAAGCCGAGATAAGGCAGATGCTTACTCAATATTATTGTTCCTGAGAAAATCTGAATCACATTGTGGATTCAATGGAATCATCAGTGATTCAACTGAGATGCATGACAATGTAAGGACACAGATGTGAAGAACAAAGTCATGACTCACAAAGGTTATTTGATATGTGTCCTGCAATTAGTGTTTATGTGCAAAGAAATTATGGTCATCATAAACATTGTTAGCATCAGTCAGATACATCCAAAATATCCACCTGCCCACGACCAATAAATTCCATATTCATCTCAGAAGCCCTTCACTGAAGGCCGACAAGGGAGAAGGCAAACAGAAAACCAAGCTATAATATTGAAAGCCACACACATAAAGTCCCATCTAACTATTCAGAACCAGTCGCTACCTGTGAGCTCTGGACTTCGGACTTGAATTTGGACAGATTGGATTCTTGAATCATTTCAATCTACAGAAATAGGCAAACACCAAGTACGAGGTTACTATTAAATAAGGAGTACAACTGGAACTACATAGAAGTTTCATATTTTCAACATTTTCAAACCTACATTAATTAAATTGATGAATGCAAATACATGCATAAGAGTAAACCCACATAAAAAGAAAGAGATACCTTCTGCATCTCCGCATTTGAAACAAATGACTGAGATACATTTTCCAAGCTGTCATTCAAAACTTCGGTTATGGCAGCTGTGATAGCCTCAGCTTGCTTCGATGGCACTCCTTGTCCCTCTAATCTTCTAACCTGGAAGTATGTAGCAGTTCATTTTCTTACAGTCAAACATTAGGGCAAGAAATGGAAATGACTATCCAGTCCCATTTCCGTAATTTCTAAATTGCAACTATTTTTGGCAACGAAGAAAAAGGAAGATTAGAAAGCACGATGAACTACGCTTAATTCAACAATTTGGCAAAGCAGAGTTGATTCCCTCCCACCCCAACATAAGGCAACATTCAGGGAACGCAAACCAACAAAAACACGCAACTTGATACTTGATAGCATTTTCATTCCCTGCAATGCGTTTCCTGGAAACCATACAAAGATAAATAGCACCCAGAAAATAAAAAAGGAAAAGGGAAGAAAAGAGTAACGTAATTACAAGGGCTAACGTGTCCACAAGAAACAGCCGCTTTCCATTCGATTTTGCGAGCTCATAAATTTGTCTACAATCCAATTGCCTATAAGGAAAATACGAAGCCAAAGAAGCCGATGACGGATCGCTTAGTGAAGGTGAAGCACCAAACCCTCTAAATCCTCTTATCCCCGAATTGGTTCCCGATTGTCCCCATCGCCTAAAAGCCGAAGCAACGGCCATTCGATTCCGCAACAAATCCCTAAACTGCTCCCAAACAATTCCAACCCCAAAATTCCTATTCGGCAAGGAAATCTTCACCAATCAAGACGACAGGCTACAACAATGAGATTCGCCGGGAAAAGTACATGAATAAGCAAAGACCGGAACGCTGCGTTTTAGAACTTTCATATACTATACGTTCTTTATCATTTTGTCTCGGGAACAAAACGGAGAATCAAAATAGAAATAGTGGAGAAAAAAATGGAGGCTTAACTCGGGAACCACAGAAAGTACCTCTACCCCCGTTCCAACTAAGATCGAGCAAGCTTAGAAAAAAAGAAACCAAAGATCGAGCAAGATCGCTACAGAGAGCTTTTTCGTCACGAGATTAAACGGGAATCTGCTTTTTCTCGCTCTGGACTTTGAGGTTCTTATCCACGTGGGGTTCAATAGCCATTGCTCATGCTTCTAGGGGAAAGAGAAGTTTGTGGGAAAAGAGAAGTTTGCGTTGTCGCGTATTTGCAGGGAGTTTCTTTTCCGGAAGAAACCTGTGTTGACGCCAAATGGAAGAATAAAAAGAAGGCAACGCACGCTTTCTATTGAGTGTTAGAGGAGGGCTTTCGTGTACCTCGCAAACAGCACGGATCCAGCATTTTTCTCCAATAAAACGTGCGGTGTAATATTCGTAAAGCGCCCGAATTTAAAGGCGAATCTAAAAAGACAGCGCTAATGATTACAATTAAACAAGGTAATTTAACATTAGGGTCTTTGTTTATATTTTTTTAATGTGTTTTTCACTTTCAAATTTTTAGTTTTTGAGTTTTCTTTGTTAGACGAAATGGTAATTCTGTCAGTCTGTAGTCCATATGCTTAACGGAGCTCTCTGACACGTCGACAGCTTCAAATTTGCTGACGTGCCAAAAAAGTCCGTTAAACATATGGACGAATGATCATTTCATCAAACAAAGAATACTCAAGAACTAAAAATTTTAAATTTTAAAATGAAGAACTAAAATAAAAAATGTATTTAAAATTTAAGGACTAAAATGTCAATTTCCCTTAAACTAATAATTAGTATTAGAAGTCTCCAGACTTTTTCTTGGTTGTTGAATAAATAGAAAAACTTTGAACTAACAATTTTTTTTTCTTTTTTCTTTTAGGCAGGTGTTGAAGCCTGCTTAAATACACTTCGATTTCTATTAATTTTTTAATCTGTGCAGTTCTCCGTTTCATACAAATTAAACAACCGAGTTTGCTTAATTAGCTAGGTTATGATTTTTATGAAAAAGAAAAAAAAAGTTACTAAAGAGCAAACAACATCTTAATTTGAAGACATTGATTCTTTTAGCTTAATTTGTTTACAATCTTTCTTTCTTTCTTTTTTCTATGGGCATAGCTTGTCCCTCAAATGACCCTCACAACTGTTTTGCAAAATGAATCACTATTCACTAAAAAGGTCAATGAGACCTCGTGGTTCTCTATGGGTAAGCGCAGATTAAGGTCCACCCAAGTGTGTTTTCGAGCCACAAATGTGTCGAAACTCGCTACCATACAACAAGACGAAGTTTTTAGAGAGCAGATTGATAGAACCTTCCACCAGCAACAACCGACGCTTCTGGTGCTACGCAACTCAGGGCCAAGACCTCATCCATGAAGCAGTCCGCTAGAGTGTGTTCTGATCTTAGCTTGTCCTGCCAGAAACTTTAATCAAATTATGAGCCGTAGCATCTTGCTTTTATGTTCTAATGCCATAGAATTTCACTGCATTAGAAAACTCAGTTCGGGAATTACAAAGGACTGTAACATCATCAGCATACAACAATTTGGATGAGTACGCTTATTGTATCATACAAAAGAGGATGTTGACACCCCTCCTGCCCAGCCCGGCACAACAGTATCAATAACTTATAATTTCACAGCTATTCAGCTCTTGCGCCAGCACCAGAAAGTGCATGGCACAGATCTGGGATGAAGTTAGCTAACTTCTGCTAGTTTGCTATTTCCCTTCTCTTTTCATATTTCCACGGTCAGCCATCTTACTTTGGTCGCTTTCTATAGGGGTACAGAATATCATCCACTGTCTCCTTTATGGAGTTCCCCACTCTACGGATGTTCCTGCCCACCCCAGATGCCACCAAATTTGCATTCCTTGTAAACCTGCAGTGTTGCATAAACACCAGATGGATATATTCATTAACCGTCTAAACAGCTCTCAGATAACTAATGTATCCCAGTTCATATTGGTTACTATTGGAAAAGCAGATTACATGCTTGCCTGCTTAGGAAATCATCCCCCGCAGAGAGAGGTGGTTTGTGTCTTCGAGGCTGAGGTAACTCACGGCCTTCTTCTAGAAAACAAATCCCAAGCATCAAAGAAATGATCGTCAACAAATATGTAAACATGTTGACTTGTATAACAGTGATCAATTTCTTAAAATGATGCAGATGTTTGTACATCAATAATTCTAAAGCAAAGAAAGAGGACCTAAGGCAATAGTTTACAGATATGCTGCAATGGAGCCAAAAGATTTTGCTGTTGTTGCTTCTGATGATGATGATTATAATAAACCTCATTTATCATAGCCAGCAAATATCAGAAAATATATTACAAAGGGATAAGAAAGCTGTAAAACAAGAAGTACTATAATGCCTCAACAACAGACTTCTCTAAGGGCATTATCAACATTCCAAAATAACAAATAATTAGGGAAACTCAGTATAAACCATATTTTCCAGGTAGTTAATGAATCATCACAGAAACAAAGAGAACACACCAGGAAAATAAAAAGGTTGTGACAATACTTTCAACTACAGTTCACAAGCTCAACACTCTTGCAGAATAATCGAGTCGAGGGTCCCGGGGAGAATTGGCTTTTCAACCCCACATCTACTCAAAGAATTTTGGTTCATGAATAGGGTTGGGACAATAAGAACATGAAATCTTGATTACCCCCACCCCTTTCACTCTCCTCCCAACAGTGACCCCAAAAGAAAGGAGCCCTTTAGTAGCTCCCTCTTGAAACAAATGGTAATAAAATATACAAAAAATAATGTTTTCAGAAGAGAGATATGCACGATAAGTCCAAGAACCACATTTAAAAACTTAATTAAACCTCATAAAATATTGAACTTTGCCACCAAACCACTATGGCCAAGTAAATGTAATAAAATCAATTTTTTGCAAAGCATCATCTAGACGATGGATCTAGTGCATCCACTAAACCACCCACAAATTGCCTGGAAACCTTGGCCAAACTGTCTCCAAGTTATTACAACAACTTCTTCAAGACCAAACCAAAAAGAGCATAAACCAAACTTCTTCCTCACCTTCTTTATTATAAACATGAGCAGGAGCAGAGGTAGGAGCATCAGTAGAAGCACTTCTGTCCACTAAAATCTGCAGTAGCACGTCTACTGAGTTAAATTCTACATGATTCATTATAAATAATTAGATGCACAAGTCTTAGCATTGAAACAAGCACAGTAAAAAATCAACTGCATCAAGCTCCTAACATTCAGATTTCCACAAACTGAGATGGTGGATACACACACACACACACACACAAACACAAGAAAGAGGAAATATACCGACCTCAAGTCCAACACAGACTGGCAATTCGGCCTTTTCCCCTTGCTCATCATTCACATGATCTTGTCGAATTCTATCCAAGAAGACAGAGTAACCGACACAAGCATAGCTGAAATCAGACAGATTTCTGCCTTCTTTAGAAGCCTCCGTCTCCGTTTGTCCAACAATGTGGCCAGGTACTGCTCATCAAACTCCAAGTTAGCATGCATCGTGAAATTACTGTTACTTCTCACAACTTAAATTAGCGTATACACTTCACAAGTGTCCACAAATCCGATAGAGATCATAATGTCATACGCATAAACATATACCTTGAAATTTGGAGCATAAATTATAGAAATTTCTGTCTTTGAAGCCGGAGTTACGGAGAATTATTTGATGATAATCTTGTGCGAAATAAGATAAGAACAGCTCAGCGAAGATGAGCACTTATACTACGAAGACTCCAATATAATTATTGTCTAATACTACAGCATCACCTTATTTTTTTCATAGGATCATCAAATTGACTATAGGCTGTGAATAGTTCGATTAGTTGTCCAATAGAGGATCAAGATTATTCACATTCGACGCGAGAAAAGCTAAACGACGCGTCAACCATAACCCAGGAGGACAAATTATGAAGTTGTCTTGAGAAGAAAAAGACGAGCCAATTCCATTGAGGAATACGGTTCCGATTTACACCAAAAAAACTAAAAAACTAAAAACCGTGACCTTGTTGGAGGGTGCTAGAGATGCCGACGCAGCGAGGGTTGCGACCTTTGGATTTAAGGGTGGAATTGTAATACAGATATCCCTTGCAAGATTTTCCCTTCGGATTTGGACTTTTCAGCTTTTGGAGCTCATCTCCTCCCTCTGTCTCATTCCCATCCATGTCTTTCCTCTCTCTGTCTCGTCTTTGTCTCTCTCTAATTTGGCACGCCCATTTCTTGTTCTTCTCGTTTTTCCCTCAGCATAATCAAATTCTCTCATGCATAGGTAGCGTCTAAGAAGCATAGAACGACGTCGTCGTACGAAAGAATGCCGATTCCCTTTTCTCGGACTACGATAGTTCCATGAGGAGAGAGGCTGAGAGGTTTAAGGTATATGATCTAACCGCGCTCTTTATCAAAATCTCCGAATGTAAAATTGCAGGGAAATATAATATTTGGTAATTAAGTTTACAGCATTTTTACGATTTAGTCACTATTTTTACAAAATAGTCACTGAGAATATATAGTTGTGACAATTTGCTCTTTTCGTCAAACATTCGTTAAATTTTTAATCGGAATAGCGGTCTACCGGTTTGTTTACTGTTGCGGCAACGGTAAATTGTAGCGGTCGACCGCTTCATGAAGAGGTCGACCGCATCATGTAGCGTTCGACCGCATTTTATTCCATTAAAAATTAACGGATGTTCAACGGAAAGACTAAATCGTCACAACTATATATTCTCGGTGACCATTTTGTAAAAAAATAAAACCTAATGACTAAATCGTAAAAGTGTTGTAAATCTAGTGATCAAATATCATATTTTTCAAAATTTTAATTGGGAAAATGGTTCAAAATAAAATGCAGTAACTTTTTTTCTTCCCCCCTAGCTAGTTTTTTTACCTTCTAAGGGCTCCCAGGCCAGCTAGTTCTTTTTTTTTCCAGGTCAAGTCCCAAATAGGAACCGATACAAAGACTAGACGATAAACACCGGCGGGATCCAAGGACGGATCGGATACAACCGCTATATGCTCCATGCAAAGCAGTGAGAGTGGCGGCCGGACGCGATAGACATAACTACCGGGACTTTTACAAGCCAGCAAAGAAAGAACCACAGCCCGGTACAGAGAGCCCATGCTAGTTCAATATGAATAAGTTTCCTCGCTCAAATCAATTTAGGAGTAAAAAAAAGAGTAAAACGACAACTACGAACGCGTTTTGCTGCCACCACTCGAGAGTTATTTCTTCCAGCTTATTCAACAAACTATAAACATGAACATCTCTTCAATTGTTTATAAATATTTCTTTACACTTTTCGGTGTATACAAAAACAAGGAAAAAGAGGGTGAAATAAAGTAATCAGCCAAGAAGCTCCTAGCAAAAGACTTGCACCAATGTGCTTGATCTGGCTTAAGCAACTCTTTACAAAAGCTACACTTCACCAGCCAGAAAGGAAATGATAGACAACTCAGGACCACTAGCTCTAGAAGGCAAAATTCGAATCTGAACTGTGAATAGATGAGCTCTCTATTGTTTGCAAACAGTGGTTTTAAAGACAGGATAATATGTATCCAGTTCGAGCCGTTCCAGGACTTCCCCTGTAGCCCATAAGTAGGAAGAGTGACCTTCAATGACATCTGTTATGTCAACCTGCAAAACCAGGGAACAACTGTTTGAATTGTGGGGGAGAAAGGAAGGATTCTGAATTTAGTAGTTACAAGCCTAAGAACAAAGTGCGGTGGCAAAACGCGGAACGGAATACTTACATTCTCAACACCCGGAAAATTGATTGGTTGAATTCCAGCTAATCCCTGAGTAAGTAAACTGTTCAAAAGTAACTGTTAGCTTATATCAGGAAGATCTCAGTTGTAGCTTATAACTAAGTGAGGAATAATCCACGCAAATGCTGTGTAGCTACTAAACTAGACAGAAATAGGGAGCTCTTCAACATGTAGCATTTGTCTGATACATTTAATGGGGGCACTTTTCTAAAATATCCAAGTATGACTTATCTCCTGGTAATGGAATACAACAGTCCTAAAAGGAGCCAATCACGGATCAATACCCTCTTTGGACCATAATCCTAATAATTGTTAGGCAGTCAAAACACAGGGCTGCAACTCGAGCAAGTTGAAGTTCAGGTGGAGGCTGAACCAGCTTGAACTTCGGTTTGAGTTACTCGATAGGTTTTGGTTGAGGTCAGTTGACAAGATGGTTGTGTGGGGATTTTTCCGGTGAGGTATTTTATTGTACGTATGAAACATGAAAAGCAGACACAAAATAGGCTTGGACAGATTGGGGTTCATCACCCAAAAGCCAGTGCCATTGAACTTCTAACCAAGGGCTTTTCTCATTCCATTTTCCAAGAAAGATTAGTCTTGCTCTGCTTACTTTACCTATAAAAACATATATATATATATATATAATAATTTACTAAACTCAGCACTCATTTTTTTGTCACGGTGAAGTTGGGCCGGGGGGTAAACCTTCCACCTGAGAGGCCTTCATTCGATCCTCAACACAGACCCCCTACGACTAAGATAGATACCCAAATTAGGTGTAGACCTAGAATACATAGAGTTAGGCCAGAAGCCTTGTCCTCAATGAGAGGTTGCGTCAAATGGGGAAGGGGGGGGGGGGGGGGGCCTTCGCCATCACCAAAGAAAAAGTTGACTAACTTGACAGATAAGATCACCCAACAGGGAAATCTATGGACTACAGTCTAATCAGTAGTGATCCATCATAGCCTCATGTACTTCAATTGCAAGTTCCTGTAAATGGCAAAGATAGAATTCTAGTACTGTGCATTGACGCATACTTAGCACGGAAAGCAATTCCAAGCATCCAATCATTCGTGGAGTAAACATTCACAAATCTTCCAGCCACCATCTGCGAAACAGCATGAGGTAAAAGGGAACCTATTCAAATGAGATGTGTGGTGAAGACAGATCTGCATGGGAAAAACAGTTGAATGTTTTGAGGAGAGAAAAAGAACCCCAAACACCTTTCTAACGGCTTCCCAGTTCTCATCCTTAATTGGTATGGGTGCTCCAAGAAGAACAACTCTTTCTACAAGTTCAGCTGCCAGTATTCAGCAGACAAGCATTAGAATAAGTCTCCCAATCCAAGAAATTGATGAAGACTACTTGGCGTGAGTTACCGTCATGTTCAGACTCAGCCAAAAACTGGAGACACTTGAAAATCACCCGCGCTCCAAGCGAGTAACCTATCAGTGTCACAGGCCTGAAAGATTCATCAAGAGCCAACAACAGAAATTAAATAGATTGATTTCCCTGAATTTTGAAGGCGCTGGACAAAAAATAATTTTAGGAATTACCTGTTGCCTGGTAATCCACTTAATAGAACTTCAGCAAGCAGCTTCCCTGCTTTATCCGATCTAGCAAATGTAAAAATACAAAAATGCAGCCAGAAATTCGCAGAAGAAATTTCATGATCAATAAATGAACAACTCAGCAGAGTGTATCAGTAGCCCAAACAGTGCTGAACTACTTTGTTTTAACTTTTTCCCTTACGATGCATTGCCAAGTATAGTACCATGGGAAAAAAGTCTAAGAAGAGCAAAAAATTTACCTGTCCACAGCAATTGTCCAGATGCTATCTATAAAGTTAGTAGCTGCAAATAATGCTGCTGGCCAAGCCAATGCTGTTAAAAGAGAGCTTAGAACAGTCATCATTGCACCTTGCTTCATCAACTGTAGCCCAAGACCTACAGCAAGTAGCAGCAATATCATCATCATCCAGGATCTTATGATCGTCATAAACTAGTAACAATATCAGCTAAGTGTCCAAATTCAATTACTTGAAGTGAGCCAATCCTGAATTGCAGTGCTCACTGCAATTAGATTCTTGGACTCCCACTGCAGTGCATACCTAGAGATTTTGTTAAGGTCATAAGAGATAGTAAGTTAGTAATTCTACTCTGAACTCCACAAACCTCGAGCATCTAAGTTATTGTTTTATATTAACAGAAGAATCAATAGAAATAAGAAGATAACACAATTTGACACAGCAGTTTCGTTAAAATCATGTGGCATCAACATCATATCTTCCCAAACAAGTTATCATCACAATAAGCAATAATAGTTGGTACAATGATAGTGGCTATAGTTGAGAACAACTGTTCCGACCAAAGGAGACATGCATAGGGATAGCAAAAATAAATGGAAAAGCTTATCTTTTAGACCAGTGGGCACGACCAGACATTCTACTCACAGCAATGAGATGACTGTCAAGTTTAGCAAATCCACTACTCGGAAACCTTCAAATAAACTACGGGAGGAACTCACAAGTCTCAAACAGGTAGAATATTAAATCACAGTGAAACAGGACTAGGGATTGAGATGGAAACGAGTATTCACATTCTCTCTGTTTCATTTCTCAGAAGATCAATAGTCAAAAGTTAAAGAAGAAAAAAAAGGAGGCTAAAATAAACAAACGAAATCCTTTGCTGCTCTTTTTTTCCTTTTACACTTATACTTTGCTACCTGTCTCTTTCAACATCACCTATTTTATCCGCAAGGTCTGAAACTCTACCTATGAGACTAGGACCCTCTCCCTTTTGCTTTTACTACACATTATTTTCTTCGTTGATCAGCAGATCCTTTCAATCGGCTAGAGTGAAATTTAGGAAAGCCCTGAAGCTCAAATTAGAGATACACAGATCGGTTAGTCAGATAGAAGTTTCTGGAGATCCCGGCTTTGTAATATCAGGAATTGTAAGGAGGTAAGATTTATGAACCTTTCCAAGTTATCACTTTGTCCTTCCCAAGGCCTTACAAAATCTTCCTCATCGAAAACAAATCCCGAGATGAAGATCTCAACTGCTAGCCTCTGCAGGTTTTAAGTCCAGAATTATATATGAGATTATTGGTTGACAAGAGGAGAAAGTGGGGGAAGAGAAACGGAGGAACGCCATAGAATACCAAAGAACATATAGATAGTCTTCAGATTGGAGCAGACTGCAAGTATTCTTCATGGAAGAATCATATATTCCCACAAAATAAACATGGAAGCTAAAAAACTCACTCCTTGATGATGGTTTTCTCCCATAGCTTTGAATTCAAATTCCTCAACATCTCCAACTCTTCTAGCCATTTTGCTCCCTGTAAGCCCAGCTCCAGCAGCTGGGTTGAACATACACGAATTAGTTCTTCATCAGACAATCAATATTTTGTGTGTATCCACAATTTACGGACAGACATTAGCTGTTATACTACTAGGTCTATGATCTATCTACTGAAAAAAGGAAAAACAAAGAATCATGACAGTGTACAAAGGACATGTACATGAACTTGCCACACACACTGCCAAAAGCTTTATTACACCATCTACGAGGATCTAGTGCATGGTAATGGTTGTGCACTACTCTTTTTCCAGGATGACAGTGAACTATAAACATAAATATAAAATCTAACGAACAATTTTAGTCAAAACACCTAAAATAGCAAAAAGATCACAAAAGGACTTCCAATAGGATCAAATGGCAGCATAATTCTGCAAGCAAAACTATTCCTATGTGTGATCATTCAGTGCAGAGCAATTCTTAGGATAATGCATTAAGGGAAGTATGTTTGGAACATACTCAGAGTGGAGAAAGACACGAGACATCTGTTTTGTCCTTGGACATGGAAAAAAGAATTATAGCATATCTAAAGAAGATTCTTAAAGCAATGAATGCAATCAAGCACTTACCTCCAAAAGATGCGGCAACAGCCACTGAACCACCAACAGTTCCTGCAGCAGTTGCAGCTGCAGCGAACCCACTAACTCCAATCACAGGCATGAGAGTGCCTAGTGTTGGAGCTAGGGCACCAAGTCCTGCAGCAATAGCGGGAGCAGCTAATCCTGTTGAATATCCAAAATGGAACATTAGATTCAACCACTAAAACAACAAGACCTGCGTTTCAAGTTTGAATATCACTGTGACAACAATTCTGAGGGTTCATACCACCAGTTATTGCCATCAAGGCTCCTCCAGTTACAGCAGCTGCACCAATGATACCACCTCGCTTCCATTTAGCCCTTTTATTTTGTGAAGATTTTTGTTCTTCTTCTCCCTTTGATTCTTCCGCAGTAGCTAAAGCCATTGCAGAGGCAGCAACCATCGTCTCAATTGCTTCCTGTGAAGCAAAAATTTCCCTTACAGGGTGAAAAAACATGAACATGATCTTGAACCAGAGAAAAGAAAAGAAAAACATTTCCATTCTGTATTATACAGACAAAACAACATACTTCGATGCACACATTCAAGTACAATGAGAAGTGACTACTGAGGAAAGGACCTGAGTGTGGTTCAATGGTGGTTTGCACCAAATGCAAGATATTATTATCCTCCATATCCTCAATACATTATCAGGAGTTGTGCCCATCACAGAACATAATATGAAGAAAATTGTTCAATTATCCACATTCAAAACAACCAACAGAGTATCGAGAAGTTGTGAACACAGACCATTTTTGACCACTTGATATCAAGCCAAGTTGCCAGCAAACGAAAAGTTACACGATGTCGAGCATCATAGCCCTTTCTTCGACGGCTACATTTTGTTTTGTCATCACGTGCATCTGCGAGACATGCTGAAAAGAGAACATAAAGAACTGTGACCTTCCTCTGATAACTGAGCATTGTTTCTTCTTCAATTGGTTTCTCTTCCATTTTGCTCATTAATCCATGATGTACATCTGGACTGTCAATCACGTTACTGTCTGTCTCTGGCACCAAGTTGACATCTGCGGATTCGAAGTCTGATTGCACTTCAGCAGTGGAAAATTTCTCACGACATTGATGCTCGTATTCCCTATGATTTTCCTTGTTAAACTTTGAAGAATCAGAATCTTCTTCCATGCTAAGTGCAGTAGCATCAACAGCTTTTGACAAAGCTAATTCCAGATCTGACATTTCAGAAGAGCTATCACCCATTTCTTCTGAAAGTAGCCTCAAGAACTGTGACAAGATAGAAGTTCAAGTATAAAGCATAAAGAGATGACAAATCAATAATGTGAGTATTGACTTGAGACAAATACAACAAATAGCTTTACAATGCAAAGATATGAAAAATGCAGAAAGAAATAATTCAAAGAAATTGAATGGTAGCTATCTGCAATTACACTTTGATTGGTATGGAGCATCAAAATGAAACATTCCAGGCCCCTGGTTTTTTGCTTTAAATCCAGTTTTTAAACATCCAATGTCGTACAGAAAATCCTCAACGATTGCTATGCAAGTATGCATGCATGTGTAAGGCAAGCGAGAGGCACAAAATCAAACATACCGCCCCCACATGATGCTTAGCAGGAGAAGTCCCAGCAGTTTCCTCAAGACCAGACCATGCACCAGAGTCAATCTCCAAAAACCTGTTCATAACAAGCTCAACAGTCAAATTTAATGATCACTAACAAAGAAAACCCCACTAAAAAGTTAATACCACTATCATTTATTTAATTGCCAAGAAACTTAAGATAAGACGTAACATTTAGTTTTTCCTTTTTCTATCTAGAGTAGGAATGAAAACAAAACCCAACACCAATTTACAGGTGCATTGTGCCATGTAGCAATAAGCAACGGCAATAATGGCCAGAACTTTGCAAAGTTTTGTATCATTTTGCCTTGTTCAGAATAAAGCTACCAAACAAGGAAAAATGAGTCTCTTAAACCCTTACTATGTCTCTACACAGAAAACAGTATAAAATCATCAAATCCTAAAAGTACCAATATCAGCTAAATTCAACGTAAATTAGGCAGCTGAGAACTAAGCGACAATGATTGTTACATTACGAAATTCCTCTCCCCCTCAACCCCCCCCCCCCAAAAAAAAAACCGAAACCCTTTCTTTGGAAGGATTACGAAACTTCATTAGACCCAAAAGTATTTTCTCCTTTCTTTTAAGTTTTTAATCAGAAAGTTA
This sequence comes from Myrica gale, assembly GCA_963930655.1. Lineage (NCBI taxonomy): Eukaryota > Viridiplantae > Streptophyta > Magnoliopsida > Fagales > Myricaceae > Myrica > Myrica gale. The sequence continues at coordinate 25,437,892 of OZ005610.1, forward strand.
CATATGCAGCTAATGAGGTTAGAAAAGTATTATTTGAGTTAAGAGAACACGAGCTTCAAAAGCATAAACACGATGTTTAAGCTATTACATACTCCAGCATTTTAATGTCTCCTTAAATGGCATGGTTGTAATTCCCATAAAAATGAAACATTTTGACATTGCCATTGACTTCTACCCCAAACTGGACTTTATTAGATCATTATCCCTGCCAAACAATACGAACAAGAAACCGAAAAATTGTTCTACTTCCAATCCTCAGCATGATAATTTCACCGAATTTTCGAGGAGCAAATCATGAAACTCACTTAAGTACGGGTCGGAGCAGGCCCGAGGTTTTGTGGACCCAAAGTTCAGGGTCCTCCGAGACCGAGTCGCTACTGCTAGAACTGGTTCGCTCATCGGTCGGCTCTTCGCCGATGGACAAACCGAGAGGTTGAGTCCGGTTGATCTGGGCCTGGTGAAGAGCGAGTCCGAACAAAGCTCCCGCAGCGTACCTCTGCGTCAGTGTCAAAAACGATTTCGTGGCCATGACTCAGAAATCGAAGACGACGTCACGCATTTGCGTGATTTGTAATAATTGAGATTCTTCGGTCAGAAGAATGCAGTGATCCGGCAATGAGAAATTCGAGGGCAAAGAGAAATTGTTTTGATTTTGGTATAAAGCTGGCAGATGAGAAATTCTTAAATGAAACATTCTTTTCTTGGACGCTCAGGAACCCAGTGGCCGTTAGAGCTACGACAAAGTTATAAACGACGCCCTTTCGCGTTCACCGAGTCAAATTCCTGAAGTAATACCGACCTTTTGGCTTTTACAGCCAAATATTATAATTAAAAAAAAAGGGGTAAACTCATAGTTACCCCTATATTTGGGCAAAAATCATAGTTAGCCACATATTTTTGAATCCATAAATTTGATACCCATAACTTTCACAACCTATCAAAGTTAGCCCCCCGTCTAAATCAGGTGTTAAGTCCGACAGAAATTCATGCAAAATGACCGAAATGCTCCTCCAAAGCTAAAATTTAGAATAAAATAAAATTTAAATTTAAATTTAAGAAATAAATAAAAATAAATATATTATTGAAATAGATTTTCAATATAGTTTTATTTAAAAAATATTAATTTTTGAAAAATATCATTTTTTATTTTTAATGAATTTTTTTATTTTTTTAGTAATTTTATTTTGGAGGGGCATTTTGGTCAATTTTTCATACTTTTCCGTCGGGGCGAAGATTGATAGGTTTTGAAAGTTATGGGTATCGAATTGTTGAATTCAAAAATATAGGGCTAACTATAATTTTTGCCCAAACATAGGGGCTAACTATGAGTTTACCCCCTTAAGAGAGAGAGAGAGAGGAGGAAAAGGAAAGATGAAAGAAAAGATGGGAAGTGGCTTCGTACCTGTCTTCCCGAGTAATGTTAGGGTGTCTTCTTGTCTTTCTTCTTTTTTTGGGTAATTAATGTCTTCTTGTCTTCTTGATAATATATATATATTAGTTTTGCTTCAGGTGGTTCGTTCAGCAAACGAATAACGAATAATCTCATTTTATCGGAGTTTGCGTTCAAAATTTAGTTTAATAAAAATAACTATAATATCAACACCACCTCTACATATGATGTAGCAATTCAACATTGGTTAGGAAAGTATCTATATGGTTTTATATAAGTTTTGAGACACCTCCACTTGACAAGCCGGTTTTTCAAGGTGTGAATCTCCAAGCTTATGTGGGTCCATTACAAATGGTATCAGAGGTGGTTGTGGGCTCTTGTGCTACCCCGCCACCACGCCTATGAAGTGGCCGGCCATGGATCCGGTGGTACGACCATGGCCCCAGCCTAGTGAATAGAAGTTTCATAGTGCTCGACCAACGTGAGCGTTAGTCTTAAAAGGGCGGGGATATGTAACAATTCCACATTGGTTAGGAAAGTATCTATATGGCTTTATATAAGCTTGAAGGCACCTTCACTTGACAAGCCGGTTTTTCAAAGTGTGAATCTCCAAGTTTATGTGAGTCCATTACATATGCGATCTCTGGCTGTTTGGAGGATCAAACCGAAACATTTTTTATATTTTTCAAAAACTCCAGACAATTATGTTTTAGAGAGAAAAAGAACCCAAACAGAACTTTTGATTTATTCCGTACTTTAACTTGTCATTTCTGACCAACTGAGGAGCAAAGTAAATGGCAAACGAGTTCACCGCTAAAAAGTGTCCATAGAAAAGGAGTGGACGCCTACCCGAACTTGCAGCTCTAGGAAAATGCACAGAAATAAATTTGTGATGCCGCTTGATTGATGCTTTTACAGGTTAAATTACAACAGTGGAAGAAACAGACTTCCTAATTAAGAATAAGGATTACAGAATCGAACGTGTCTAATTGCATAGATCCCACAATTATGGGTGCCAATAATCACACGATGCTCCCTTCTTGCAATAGCCGCTTTCATAAAATTTACAAATTCGCTGCCCTTTGGGAGGAGACCTGAAAGAACCACCTCCATTCCCACCAACAAATATGGGCTGCCTGTTCCACATTCCCCGACCTCTACCATAACCTAAATCCCTACCCTGAAAACCCCTATCTCTAGGACCAGAAAATCTGTCACCGCCATATCTCGGTTGGGTTCCCCATATGCCAGGGTTCCCAGCAGAAGCACTCAAATTAATGCTGTCCTGTGCTGCCACTTGACCAGCTCCCCAGCCCATATTTGTAAGTCTTTGATCTAATCCTCCCAACCCCAGGTTTGCACTTCCCTGCACTGCTCCCCAACTTGTGCTTGTACTTTCTGATCCCACCCTCCTAGAAGTATCTGCACCAGCCATATTCCAACTTTCGGTTGATGGGGGGGTAGGTTGGATGTCAGAACCAGTTTCCCATTGGTTAACTGAAATATCACTGGTCCTTGCATCTCCCTCAACTTCAACACTTGTGGGGGAATTCCTACTGGACCTCTTTGTAGGATCGAGAAAGTCAGTGTGACATAAACTTATTCGTTCATCAGTAGTCACCGTGGATTGAGAACATAGTTGTAAATCACCCGTGGCAGTGGAGCTTAAAGCGTCACTTTTTCCAGGATCAAGACCTGGGCTAAACCCATCTAAAGGACTGATACAGCCATTTTTAGAATCCCCTGTCAATGCCTCTCCACATTTCATAATAGAAGTAGGGGAAGGCAAACCATCAAGTGATTCCATAGCCTCAACTTCAGCCAGCAGATCTGAAACCGATTCATCTGCTAAAGAGCAGAACTCAGTGGGTTCTGTAACAATTGCTGGCCAACTGGATGCATTAGATGCCGGATGAGATGGGGAAGAATGTGTGAGTTCAGTTATTGAAGTTGGGGTAGCAGCATGATCACTGGCCATTTCAGTTGATTTCAGCGAAGATGCAGAGACAAGACTGGAGTCCCATTCCTCAACAGAAGGTTTGGCTGGAGGGGAGTACCCACCCAATTCACCAGCTACTTCAGATATTTGTGGCCCACAACCTACTAAACTAGAAGCAGTGCTCCAGGTAGGGCCTGCATCCTGAACAGGCACACTTGAAGAAGCAGTTTGTTTGTTCTCAGCAGCCCGAACTTTTGATTCTTCATTGCTTTGCTTCAGAGTGGGACTAGGCAGATCTGGAAAATCAATTCGCCGAGTTTGATCTGCTGTTTCAAGTGACTTAACCAGAGAAATAAGGCCAGAGTTCGAAACCCAGCCGTTTGAGGAACAATTTATGGGCGGAGGCCTCCAGCTCTGTCCAGAAGATTGGCCTGAATGGCCCTCACCATCCGATCGGTTATCATAACCCTCTTCATTTTTAGTTTGACAATCAACAGTGATGCGTGAACTGCAATTTCCATTCTCCCGACCAGAATTACTTTCAACCCCATGACCTTCCCTCGCTTGATGTGGTAAAGATTCATCAGGCTTCCCAGAAAATGCAGGTGGGGTTAGTGAACTACTGCACACTTGGGGCTGCTCAGGCCGAGAACTATTGCCCTTAGATGAGTCCCAACCTGGTTCAAAAGCCCCATTCCTTCCCTCATTGGAATTCACAATATCCGCAGGGGTACTCCAACTAGAAGAATGGGAGCCCCACCCATTGCTTCTCAAAAAGTCAACATTGCCATGGCCCTGAACTCTTGAGTCGTCTTGCTTTGGCTTCCAGGTTCCCTGGATGCCTTTATTGTCTATCTGCAAGGCATTCGTATCCCCACTCCCTGCATCATCACGGTTATTATCTCTATCATCTGAGGCAACTTCAACACCCTGAGACAGCAAATTACTGCTATCCGGCAAAGGTGGTGCTTCATGATATTCCCCATTTAATGCATCAGTCAGAAGTACAGAGTTATCTTGCTTTTCATTATCTCTATCACCCGATGCAACTTCAACACCCTGAAACTCTGAATAAGCATTATCAGGCAAAGGTGCTGCTTCAAGGTATCGCCCATTTAATGCATCAGTCAGAAGTATGGATTTATCTTGCTTTTCATTTATCTTCCATATTCTCAGATCAGAAGGGAAGTGCCCCGTCGTATTCCATTTGCGCAGCTGCAACATAGAAAATGGACCTTGAACTTTTCCATTTGGGTCCTGGTAGTGCCACAGTTTGTCAGTCTCCAAAGTGTTTGCAGATTCTTCTGTCCTTATAGAAAGAACCAGTTGTGAAACTTCTGGGGCAACGCCACCAAACATTTCAGAACTCACCACTGCTTGACTATTCCAACCCATGGCCAATGAACCAGAAGCATGGACCAGGTTTACTGGTGTATTCCAACTAATGCAAGATGATTCTCTTTCCTGATCCAAAGAGGATTCATTTATTCTTTCATGAAGCCGAATAGCACCACCTTTATCTGGAGTGTTTGTCATACCAAATTTTCTGTTCTTCTCAGAAGACTTGGGGAAATTTTTCTTTGCCCTGCTTCCAGAATTATCCACAACACCAACTCCTTTTTGTGCTGGGATAGGCTCCCTCCTCTTTCTACCACGGCCAGAAAGTTTTGTTCCCAGATTATCATCTGCATGTACCATCCACCAAATAAACATTTCAAATTAAAACTTAAAAGATTAAATAAGAAAATGGCAACATATGTTCTAGGTCCATAAATCATCAGTAGAGACCTTGTTTCTTTTCATCTAATTCTCCTGCATTGTCCTTGGACTTGAAGCTTGGATCCATCTTAGGATCAGTGTGTACTTCAGTGATCTCAGAAAGTCTGTGCTGACGTTCCTCAAGTGAGTTCAGAAGCTCTAATTTCTCCACGCATTCCCTTAATGTGCAACATGGTAAAGGAATACTTGACAAACAACCAATTTTCTTCACAACGTGCAAAATATAACGAACAGAGGACAATAGCATGTCAATGCTTACAAGCTACATTGATTGCTGCAATGCAAATATTTCACCTCATGTTCTGTTTAATAGCTAAGAAATACCTTCAAAAAATGAATAAAGAAATATTCAAAGTTATCTACTTCTCTTTACGCCCCTCATAACCCCTCAACCATAAAAAGTAGGATAAAGTCAAATGGTTGGGATGACAACAAGGTCACCTATGCTCTATTTCAACATAGGATAGGACCGTCAATGAACAAAAATGATGATAAACATGCGTAACCAATATGATGACATTGAGATCGAGGAGGCAGGAAAATGAAAACAATGAGCCCTTCAATATATTCAAGATGTGGTCATTCTCACTATTGTCATGTCTGCTTTCTTTGAGCTTTCCATTTATCCACATAACCATCCTCACAATCTATACTTAATCTATAGCAGAGGAAACATGTACAGGAATATTTTCCCTCCAGTAAATTTGCATAATTTTGCATATCTAGATAGTTGGCCTAACTTTCATCCAGAAAAATCCAGATACAGCATTTGTTATCTAGCACAATGAGCTAAATTTGCATCCAAAAACTAAAAAAACAACAGTGGAACAATCTGAAATAACAAAGGATATTCCTTCTTATGCCCCTTTTCACTTGCCCGATCACGTAAATGGTTAAGTCTTAATATCTCCGCTTCCAGGCCCTGAAACATGAAAAGAGAAAATGCATAACAGAAAATTCAGCTATGAGCTCTTAAGTTAAAACAGCTAAAAGTATATTGAATATCTAGTGTTTGTCTAAAACAAAGCAGAAGCATCCAGCACAGAATGCTGCTTAATCTCCTTGGGATCAAAAAGAAAGGAACTCACATGATTTACTCTCACTGCTTGAAGTGTCATTGCTTTTGCCTGGACATCACCCTACAACAAATCACGTATTACTTTAGACAAGGTATACAATTTATAGCATGAAACATATGAGAAAAAATATCACTCACACTTACCACAGTCAACCTTTTGATGAGCCCACATTTTACACTTTGGCACAAACGTCTGCATTCATCCTGAAAACATATTTTAAACATCAAGACCCAAAGCAAACTAGTAAATTTAATTTGAAGCTCCAAAGCAGTACACCTCACCATTTGTGTCTCTTGCACACCTATAAATTTCTAGACTACAATTCTAGTTGTTTCAAGTTTTGAATAGTCATATTCGTAAGTCCTTCCAAACAGAAATAGCACATACAGCACATAAAAGCACATACTGTTTTCAGGTCAGTTGCTCATGGTAAAAGAGGTAAAAAAAATGGTCCAAAAAATTGTACAAGCTTCATTGCAATGACTTGATTTAGTTACACAATTTTTTTATCAAATCAGACATGATCAATGTCTGCAATACAATCACAGATGAGTTTGTGATCATTCGCCTGGAAGATACTAGTCTCTCTAGCATGGGCACTCCCAAGACTTGCAAAAACAAGGTGCTCTAGCTCGTTATTCAGGCAGCTGATGAGTACACACTTGGTGGGAAGGGATGAAGGAGTCTCAAATTTAGTGGGACAAACTACACCTTTGCAGATGGATTCATTGGTTGGGGTGTATCTGGGCATATGTGAAGTTATATGTAAGGAATGAGCAGATTTGAACCAACACAAGCAAACAAAGAAATTAAGTTTGTGCATCGGTCTATATACATAACATATGCATCATGATATGCATGTATCTATGCTGTCCAACGCCAACAGCAGTAAATTAGTCTCAAAATAACAATGACCTAAATCAATAGCATTAAAGTACAAAAAAAAATTGAAAAGCTCAATACTCACATAAACTACAAAAAGTGCAGCATGCACTAACAGCTACTTAAACCTAAATAATTATCATGAATGAGGGAACAGTCATCATAGATGTCTGTGATGGAAACCACTGTCCTATTATAATAAGAAAGCCCACAAAAAGGAAAAAAACTCCCTTTTCTACAATCTATAGGAGTTGGTAGCAGAAAACAAAAAAAAAATGGAATCTAGGAAAAAAATAGGAATATAAAGCAGAATGTTTGATCACCTCAGAGAACTCCTGATTTGAAATCTCATCAATTGCTACGGCCTCTTTCTTGTCCAAATTTAATATCTCAAGCATGACATCAGTACTTCCTTCCCCAAGTTTATATGGTTCAGCCACCTTGCTTGTACCTATCACAAAATCATTAAAAAAATTCAGGCTTTGCACAACATTCATTACTAATCTCTACATGTAAAACATAACTTGGAGGAACAAGGTTGTATAACCCATACCTACAACTTGAACAAGCCTATAAATTTCCTGTTTTTGATCATTGTTGGGTATCCTTATTCGCACAATTGAACCAACAACTTTGTCATGAAATTTGTCGGCATCATCCATAAGACTCTCCATCAAGTTACGCCGTAAGTAAATCAAGTTAATGTTATGAACATCAATTGCTGCAAATGCATCTAAATTAGTTGGTGATCCTCTCTCACCAACTTTTTTACGTGTTTTACGCCTCTTATCACTACCCTTTGGGAATTGGTTACCATAATTCCCATCAGCCTCCACCTGGCTAGCAATAGCATCGACAACTCCCACCCTATAAATATCCTCTGCTGAGGAACCATCTTTTAGAAGAAAGTGAGATTCAAGAATCTTAAGCATTTCAAAGTGACCCACTCGTGTTTTCCCAAATAGATTTATAAGCCTCAAATCACAAACAATTTGGCATTTCTGATGAGGATCACGGAGATTGTTTTTCTTTATATACTCTTGCAACAGAGCCTGGACATCGAACTGAGCTAGCACCGATGTATCACCATTTCTCATATGTGCAACAAACTCCAAAAGCTCCTTTGATGCCCATCTTGTGCCTTCAAGTGGATGCAGATCTTTGACACTATCTGATATCTCCATAGTTAGAGAGTCCTTCTTACTAAGGATAGGCTGCTTCTTAGCCTTCCTTTTATTGGAATTATTTTTTCCCAGGCCAGCACAAGAATTCTGAAAACTAGAACCATTGTCATCATTGCCCTTATTATGAAGTTCACCTGAAGAGTCCCTCTTACAAGCTATAGTATCAGTTCCTGTCCATGGATTTTTTGCTCGAGTGAGCTCGTCTAAAGTTAAAGACACTTTTCCCTTCAAAAACATCCAATATACCTTGAAAAGATACTCCCAGCTACTTTTATCATCAAAATCCACTTGAGCCTGCAATCAAAAGATTACCCGATATGGATGATAACATCAAATGTAAAACAAACCAATGATAAGCAGTGTAAAAGTCTCCAAAGCACTCCAAGGCCATGGCTGAAAATCTTATACCCTACAGGTCTAGAAGTACGAACAACTATGCTTTGCAGACAAATAAACCAAGACAAACATGCACTATTGAGAAAACAAGAAACAAAACTCAATATCTTCAGAATGCAATTTCCTATCTGACTTTTTTCTTTTTCTTTTTTTTGGCAGGGGGGGTGGCTCAAGAATGATTTAGAGGCATACCATTTTCTTATTTTCTTGCACATTCTCAATCAGCATCACAGTTCTCATGCACGTCCCACAGAGTCCATTATTTCCTCTAACATTAAGATAATCAGCATCTTTAACACAACCCCTGCACAAGGAATAGGTGCAAGTATAGCACATATAATGTGCTGCTTTCTGACAACTGCTACATATATGCCAACCTGAAATGTATGAATAGAGAAGAAGAAATAAATCACTATGCTCTAGTGTAACAAATGTAGCTTGATCCAAACTAGCAACACCTATTGATTAGCTCAACAAAAAATCTAAGAACAGAACCAACTAACGGATGGTGAAAGCAGGACACAAATTGGAATCATATCCCACAAAACCAATGGTATCATTCATAACAACAATGAAATCAATTTGTTGACAAGTGATATATACATCCAGATACTTATCTACTTAAACAAACGTATACGTCTGAATTCGTATACAATAGTACAACATATCCCTAAAAAATCCAATGTTTCCTACATGCCTACAAGAGAACAGAGAATAACTCGTACCGCAATTCCATTTAGCCCTTGATTTAAAGAATGACTCATCTCGCTTGACGCAGGCTGGATGATACGCTTTAGGACAGCCCCTAACAAGAAATATAAACCACAAGTTGTAAATAAACCAACTTACTTTTGGCTAGTAGAAACAGAATATTAACTATTTTTGTACCACCAACACCTAGGCAATAAATCGAAGAAGTTCGCTAAGTTGAGCAACCGTTTTACTTTTCCCAAGCCTTAAAAAATGGGAAATAGAAGATTTCCTTCGATTGTTCTAAGGTTTCAAAGCAACCAAACAGAGCAAACAGAAAGAAAAAACGAATCCTCAGCTACTGGCAACACACCGGCGATCACAGAGCACGAGGCTACCACCATCGAAACAGATGAAGCAAACATCCTCCTCGTCCTTCCTCTTCCTTGGCGGCGTCGTAGTTTTGGTCTTCATCGCCTGATCCCTCGGCGGCCGCCCCCGCCTTCTCTTCCCCACCGTCGTCTGCACTGCCTTCACCTCAACCTTATTCTTCATCATCGTCATATTCTCCACCTCCGCCACGGAACTGCCCCCTTTTTCCGCCACGCCGGCCTCCGAAGCTCCGACGAGCTGCGAATCATCCATCTCCCTAATAGCATCGCATTGATCGACGCTCATGAGGTCCACGCTCCGCACCGCGACCTCAAAGCCGCCATGCTCTGATTCTCCTTCTTGAACACAAGGCCTGTAGTGACCAAAAGATTGTCGGTCCACCCCGTGTAGTTCCTCCATGTGATGGGCCGGAATTGAAGGATATCAAGCTCGTTCAAACTAAAATTCGAGCTGGCCCTTCGAAAACCCTAGGTTTTCGGACCAAATCAGTCGTGGTGGACATGAGGAAATGGACTGGGTAGGATTGCGACAGGGCACTGTCAGCTGGAGAGAAAATGGGGTTGGGGGGAGGTGAGGAGGTTGAGAGCAGGACGACACCGAAAGACGGTCACTTGGGATTTGGCTGACGGGGAAGTTTGGGGGGGTTTTCTTTGTTTTGTCCTTTCTTCTTTCTTTTCTCTTACCTTTCTGAGAAGCGTCAAACGCGGCTCTTAATGAGTCCTCGATTCTCCAATCTCGAGCACCACGTGGTTAGTGGGTACCGACAAAAGGCGTTCCCCTCCCGGGGACCACACTTTTGGACATCTTGTTCAACGCTGAAAACATGATCGAAAACTACCGCACTATTTTTTTAATCTCTCTTTTTTTTGCCCTTTAAACAAAGAAAAAAAATGGGTATCTATGAGTGATACGATACAAAATTCATCGATCATTTGAGGCCATAGGGAGAGATAGGGCTCTCCAAAATACTCGGATCGGACCGGATCGATTTTGGTCTAAATCGGTAGACTTTTTTAAAATCGGGTTGACCGGACCGGTGAACCGGTGTATTCCGGTCCGGTTTCGGGTTACCCTCATGAAAATTCGGGACCGGACCGAAGTATACCTCTCTAAACCTGTCCAAACCGAAAATTGGCCCAAAATGGCATGACCCAACTCCAAAATCGGCTCAAATGGCATGGCCCAAACCGACCCAAACCGGATCGACGAAACCGGGGACCGGTCAGGTCCGGTCCAGTCTATATACTCTACAAAATGACCAGTTTGGCCGACCGAACCGGACCGGACCGGACCGAAACCGGACATGGACAGCCCTAGGAAGAGATACCTAATTGATATATTATAATTATAAAATATTTTTTACCAATTTTTAAATAATTCAGATGATGATACATCCATCAATCTAAGGCTGTGTTTGAGAGGTAAAATTTTAGATATTGAGATTGATGAAAAAGTGAGAAGAAAAAATGAAAATGTTGATTAAAAAGTGAAAAAAAGTGTATGAAAATTGATGAAAAAATTAGGAGAGAGAGTGTTTTGTAATGATAATAAAATTTTAGGGTGCTAAAATTTTGTCACGCAAACAGAGACTAAGAAGTTCAGACTAACTAATGTTTTTATTTATCAACAAAATTAAAGTGGTTGATAAATTAAAATTTTAAGATAAGTGTATTTTGCACATTCAAATAATAAAATCTTTCTTTAAGTGATAAATTTACATTTTATCTGAGGCAATATTTTGAGTTTTATACATGATTTTGCATTTCACCTTAATTTTAATTAAATATTACACGTGTTGAGAGCTCTTAATTAAAAAATAGTCCGGTCCAAAAGTGAGAAGAGTGTTTGGAGACTATAATTTAAATAATAAAACATTCCTTAAATATGGAGGCTTAAAAACTGAGATTTTACCTTGAATAGTTAAGGTTGAATTAGCTTTTTGGATATCTAGGGGTATGTTGAGTGTGTAAATTTTGGGTAGTAGGGTTTGTGAAATATTATAAAATAAAGAATTTTTTTTAGAGTTGATGAAAAAGTGAAGAGAGAGAAGTGCGAGTCTAAAAGACAACCCAAGAGGGGGGTGAATTGAGTTTTCTAAAACTTTTGAAACCTTTTCAAACAAACCCAGAAATATTCTGATCTATATCTAGGAAAACTAAAGACTAGATCTATGCAAACAAAGATCACAACAACAATGAATAAACAAGAACAATCAAGCAATATCTGCAGAAGTAAAAGAGGAGGGTTAGAGAGATGACACCAGTATTTTAGGTGGTTCGGCCAATCTCTTGCCTACGTCCACCCCCAAGGCTATTGACTTCCTTGGACTTCCTCCACTATTCTCCAAATGAATACACCTTAGCTTCCGGGGTGCTAAGGAACCGTTACAAAGCGTTTTCCGAGCTCACGCTTCAACTCGTTTCTCAAATCTCAAACCCTAAGGATTTCTTCTACTTCTCTCAAGTAGGATATAGTGTTCACACAACACTAGGAAGGTTTACAAGATTTGGGTACAGTGATTTAAGACTCTCTAAGCCGGATGTACAAGTGGGTAGCTCAAGAAACTAAAGGGCTCTCTAAGCCAAATCTATAAATGAATAGCTCAAGATATGGAACGGCTCTCTAAGCCAAATCTACAAGTATAAGAACCTGAGGTGTGCCAAGAGAATGAGATCTTCAAGGAAGGCTTCAGGATTTACAAGATGGATCACGAGATTTCAAGGTCGTAAGAACTTCTCTTCTTCTTCTTTGAGCTTTCTCTCTCAAGAAATTAGGGCAAGGATGATTTTCGTGTGAAGCTCTTACTTTCTCTTTCAAACTTCTTCTATTTATAGTCTCTAGGGCATCAGGGGTCTTCTGGTAAAGATTTGGAGCCGTTGGAGGTCATTTGGGTCCTTTGGAGACATTTTTAAGTGAGTGACGTCGCTCCAGGATCTGAGAAATCGAAGCATGTGTCGACACCTAGGAGTTTTGCCTAGAAACTCACTCTCGGGTGTATGACCAATGTGTCGACACTTATGTCCAATGTGTCGACACTTCTCTTCAAAGTGTTGACCCTTCAAAAAGCCTTGGAAACATGCCTTCGGGTTCATGTCCAATGTGTCGACACTTATGTCCAATGTGTCGACACTTCTCTTCAAAGTGTTGACCCTTCAAAAAGCCTTGGAAACATGCCTTCGGGTGCATGTGCAATGTGTCGACACTAATTGCATATGTGTCGACACCATCAGCTTTGGCCTGTAAACCTTGCCTTCTGTTGATAGTACAATGTGTCGACACCTTTAATCTATGTGTCGACACCTTCAATTTGGCCTGGAAGCTTGCTTTCTGGTGAGTGTGCAATGTGTCAACACTTCTCTTTAATGTGTCGACACCATCATCTTGGCCTGGGACACGCCTTCTGGTGTATGACCAATGTGTCGACACCATGGTCGCATGTGTCGACACCCTCAACACTTAGGCTGAAAAGTGGCTTCCCTTGGCACCAACAAACATTCCTAAAACACCTACAAAGTAAAGATTGTCCAATAAGCTTGTGTAGTGGTGTTCAATTATATCTAAGGCCAATTTAAGCTTAGAGAACTCTTGATATCATTTTCTGAAAAAGATTTGCAAATGTAGAATTTAAAGGTCTCAAATTAGTTGGAAAAGTTTGTTATCATCAAAATCAAAAATAGATTATTTATAAAACAACCTTGGACTAACAGATTTTTAATAAATATTATAATAATAAATAATTACGTGATGAATTTTTTAATATTAACTCGTCCCAATTATTTGGGGCTCAAACATCCCTAAAATAGTAAGACTAATAATCCGTGAAAATTGACGAAGAAGGCATTGAGCAAAAGATTGAAAATTATCAACACGGATCATCCGTGAAAAGGTTTACATATTAGGGGACAAAACTATAGAGAAAGAGAATATATTAATGAAATCCAAATGGGAGTGGCATGTTCCAGGCCTTTAATAATTGTTTTTAATTACTTCATTACCCTCACACGCACACAGAGACATAAAACGCAGACAACGAAAAACGGGACCAAAAGGTGCCACCACCGGCTGCAAGAAAAGTAGTAACATTTAATTAATAAAAATAATTAAACACTAAAGTTTTACGATAATGGGGTTTGGCCAGACAAAGGTGGACTATAAGCTATGTTTGGATTGGTTTTAAACGTTTTTGTGGTAATGATTAAGAAAATTTGTTAAGATATATTTTTTAAAAATGTTTGTAAGAATAATGGGTCTATAAAAATGATATTTAAAAAGATAAAGTTTTTAAAATTTATTCTTTTGAAAAATATATAAAAAAAATTAAGTATGTTTGGAAAGGTTATTTTGAGATAGATTTTTGGGAAATTGGCATTTTAGTCCTTAAGTTTTGCACACTTTTACGTTTTAGTCCTTGAGTTTCAACTTTCAAATCTAAAGCTCTTGGGTTTACATTTTTTTACAAAATGGTCTTTCCGCCAGGAATCCGTTTGTTTCCCTAACGGAGGGGTCACATCAGCTGACAACTCAGCAGCTGATGTGGTAGTAGAAATTGACAGTTTAGTCCTTAAGTTTTAAGTCGTTTTATTTTTTAATCTTTAGGTTTAATTGTTTAAAATATAAAATTTAAAGACTAAAATGTCAATTTCTTTAAATTTTTTTTTTTATAGATTTTTGTGTTGTTTTTACCTTTTGAAAACTATGAACCAAGGATAAGCCCGCCAGAGAGAGGGTGATTACTGATTAGGAAAGCTCTATGTTCTGAGATCTCCTTTTACATCACTATTACTGCTTTGTCGTTGCAATTGCCAGACAGCCAGGTAAATTCCGTGTCCCGCTAGCTATGCCTTTTTTGTGTCAAATTTCGGTTGACGTATTTAATAATATGTCGGCGACAAGTGTGAAATTGCAGAAAAAACGTTTCGCCGTGTCAATTATCTTTAAAGCATTTTCATTTCCTTCTAATTTCTATCCTGTGAGTCAGGTGGGAGTTTGTGTCCCGTTTGATAAGAACAAGAGCTTTTAGATAAAAAAACGAAACTGTGGTCGTATAGATGTAAGTGGGGTATAAACGTTGAAGTGCGTTGGAGGTTTCTGAATTTTTGCACTTTCAGATTCAAATGGCATCCCGTCACGATCAACATATCAAATTAGGAGAGACGTTGAATTTTGTTATGATAATTTTAAAGTCTATTTATTATGTCTATTTTTATTGAATTGGACCATCTAATTTATTTAATAGATTGAAAGGGATCTCCAATTTAATTATTTTGACTGTAGTATAAATGTAACTAGGTGCTTTTGGAATGCGACACATGGTATAAATTTATAAAAGTCAATTGATAACGTCGTGCACGTGGTGTTGAAATACAATATAACCAATGGGGGCAACCACCCCATCGTGGGAAATTTCTTTTATTTTTTTTTAAGTGTAAAGCCCAGCCCGCCCCAACAGCCTTGGTCTATTATTTTTTTAAAAAAATTCTCAAAGAGTGAAACGGTGTCGTTTCACCTTTTGAATTTTTTTTTTAAAATCAGAGTGGTTTAATTTCCCCCTTATCCTCGACACACACTCTCTTGACTCTATCACTCTGCAACTCTGCTCGACTGCTCCAGAGCTCCCCACCTCCTGACGCCAACTCGTGTCGGACTCGGCATTAAGGGCAAACAATTACTTATTTGCATCGTTTTTCATGCGAAAGTGTTTTGTCATGTTATTGATTCGACCGCTCAGGAGATGGATAATCGTATCACGAAGTAAGTACAGATTTACTTCTTTATATAACATGTCTTGATCCAATAAGCTCATTCTCAGCGTTTGATCATGTCACGTTACTTCGTCTTGCTGAGCTTTATCCAAAAGATTTTCTTAGGAATTGATCATGTTATACTTAGAGATCAACTCTGAAACTACATTTATGATGAGAAAAGTCATGATGTTTTTTCTAATCTTCAAGATATTTGAGGTCTTGTTGTGAATATGGTTGAGATAATAAAACATACTCTATATCTATTGGTCTATCAGCTGATTGAGTCGACATTGGTCTTACTAGTTGTGATTACAACCGTTGAAAGATTGCTCTCTGCAATTAAATTAATTAAAACTGACTTGCCTAATAAGATGGAAGACAAATTGATAAATGATAGGTTGATGATATTTATCGAAAGATAATTTTTTAAAACTATTGAGAACGAAGTTATTTTACAACGTTTTCAGAATATGCAGTCTCGTATGATCCAATTGTCATCTCTCAGTATCAGCAAATAGTACGGTATGCATATTTTAATATTTTTAGTGTTTTTAATCTTTAATTTTTGATATTTTAACTCTAATATATTTTTTGCATTATGTAGTAATTTTTTTGTCATTTTTCGTTAGGAGCTTGACCCCCTTTGACTGCATTCCTGGTTCCGCCACTGAATATTTGACGGGTGGACTATTGCTAGTATGTAGAATATGTGTGCTGAGTTTCATATTTGACACGTGAATTTTGCAATTTAATATAAGAAAAAAAAAGTCGCCTCTAAACTACCAGAGCAATTTCAAACATGGGTCTCAATTACCACATTCGAAACACAGCACCCCAAACTTTCAAAATGAATCAATTTGCGCTTTGAAATAAAATCCAACTGTCAAAATTGTGACTCATAGCTCATTTCTAATACATGTTGCATGATTTTGACGATTGAATTTTTTGTATGAACGCAAATTGATAAATTTTGATAGTTCTAGACTCAATATATTGTAGTTATAACACATGTTTGAAACTGTTTTAGTAGTTTGGTGGAGCAAAATTTCTTTTCCTCTTAATTCAATTATAGCAATAACTATCTACTCTTTTTGTGAACTGATATATAAGCTACCTATTTTGGGGACAAGGCATGTTTTTCATAAAATGTGAACTCTCACATTTATAGTTCATTGCTGCACTAGGGTTATCTAAGTAATCATAGCTAGAACAATTATAGCACGTGACTAGGACACCTCTAAACCGTCGGTTTTGGTAACAATGACAATAATTATCAATAATACCAATAGATAATTAAGAACTCCGGCGAGTTGTAATAATGCGAGGATGGCAAATTCTGGTTCGCACGCACGACATGCGACATACATGAACAGTAACGGGTGGCAATCGTTCCAAAAAAGAGAAAGAGTTGGGATCGTACTTGTTGAAACGACAATAACTTCATACAGGCGCTGTAACAAGTGTTGATAAGGATTAAGGATATTGCGGCCACAGGTAACCGTAATAAAGACCGTATTTGTTAAGTAGGGGCTTGATAAAAACGAAAAACAATAATATTTTGTTTTCAATGAACTATAAATGTGAGAGTTCACATTGCTAGTCAATGAACTATAAGATAGTGTGGTCTTTATACCATGACACGTGTCATATTTGAGAAAAATTCGAAGAAAATAATTACAAATAAAAGGCAATTAATTTTTTTAAAAATTAACGGTTAAACAGTGATGTGGTGTTTGTTTGTAGAAATTTTGGGGTGGTGAAAATTTTGGATATTGAATTTGGTGAAAAAGTGAAGATATTTTATAGGAGTTTGTGAAAAAGTGAAGATAAAGAAGATTTAAATGAATATTATAATAAAAAAGAATTAGTTAATAGAGAAAGAAATATTATTTTATAATTTTTTAATATAAACCCAAAATATTGGAATGTCAATTTTTCGGCAAACAAACGCCCTCATGAAAAAGACTTTGTTTCTTAACCGTGTCATTTTGAGAAGAGATATTGAGATAGAAGCTAACGTGACAATAGAAGTGCGAGCTGACACTGAAACTTACCTGTATATATCTATCGGTAAGGAAGGTGATAGAAGAGTAACAAAATGATGTTTTTTTTGAATAATTCAGAAATCAAATTTAATCCAATTCACTTGCCACCTCCAAAACGATTTAGTTATTTAAATTCAATTTTGGATCATCTTATTTTAGTGATTCTTCACCGGAACTATTTTTTGTTACTAAATAAATTCATGTAAAACACTAGAAATGAAGTGACTGTATTTCTTTGCATCCTTGTCATGGAAATGTGGACCGTAACCTGAAATTTCAGAATTTATACATTACATTATATCCGAATTATGTTAATTATCCAAAAGAATTCCATTTTTATTGGGAGGGGTACTCCACGAGTCAATTAAACCTCTAACGAGGAGAACGGGCCAATATATATATAAGGGTATGTTTGAGGCCCAATAATTTGGGCCTCAAAAATTTATGTTTAATAATAAAAAATTCATCATATAATTTTTTATTATTATAATATTTATTAAAAATATTCTCTCTTTACTTTTTTACTAACTCCCGTAACATATATTTACTTTATAATATTTTCCAAATCCTAATACCTAAAATTTTCACCCTCAAACATACCTATAAAAAAACTCGCTGATTTATTAAATTAATCATTGATTATACCCATTTAACTTAACTCAATCCAGATCCGTTGGTACACTAATCGGCATTATCGAAAATCACAAATGAAATCCGAAATCTGTCGAGATTCTGAACAAAATTTGGCGAATATTCGGCTAATCTCGGAAACCGGGCCCTTTCACGGGGCCCAATTAAGTGGTCCCAACCACCCGGATCCGAAAATGTTGACATTGTCGTGCACTGCTAGACAACCGAAGCGAAACGTATAGAACACACAGCGTTGTATTTAAACAACCTACACCTGTGAGAGTTCCTTTCACGAAAGTAAGTAGTAACGGAGGTTTTCCTCAATACAACCAAGGAATTTTTTTTCTTTCGAAGGATCAAATTATGTTGCAGAGACCGAGGCGACGGTGCGAAGGCACGGCCATGGGTGCCATCGTTCTCGATCTCCGACCCGGTGTCGGTATCGGACCCTTCACTATCGGTAATTCTCAAACTGATTTCTGGGTTTTGATTTTAAATCATGGAATTAAGTATTACGATAAACATATCGTACTCATAATTGTTCTGATCAGTTCGTATAACTGAACAAGAACTGGATTGAAATTCGGTTTGGATTTCGTTCTAATTAGGTTCATTTTTGAAAAATTCACCTGTTCGATTTCCGAGAAACTGCTAGAAGATGAATAATCCAGCATATGTAGTGAAATTGGCTGGAAAATGATTTTCGGACATTTGATGGAGCTCAGAGCGGAGGACGTCCAATTCACTTTTCACTTTCGCAGTTTTTTCAGTTGTCCGACCAAGGGTTAGGTTACTATAACGATGCTTCCGTTTTTGGTTGCGAGGACTATTAGTTGTTGGTCTTATGGGCGCTGCATTCATGCGCTTTATGTTGCTATCTTTGTTGGATTGATTTTGGTCTTTTGAAAGATCGGCTAATGTGTATAATTGAGGTCTTTTAGTCGTTAACAACTGCCCTTATGTTTGGAGCTGACGATTCTTCATTGTTCTGCAGGGATGCCGATATGCGAAGCTTTTGCTCAGATAGAGCAGCAGCCTAACATTTATGATGTTGTCCACGTGAAGTACTTCGACGAGGTTTGGATTATGAAGGGTTCATGCCATGCAAACATCCACACACACAAACAAACGAACTGCCCTCAAAATTTTTGGAAAATTTTGATAAATTATATCCTCAATTCATAGTGGGATTTTCCTATTATGTGCGATGCATATGTTTATGAGATTTATGCCACTGATATTGCCTCTAAGAGGTGTCTTATGTATTTGGTGCATAGGAGTTTTATCTATGTCTAAATTTTGTGTGCTTGTTTATGCAGGAGCCGCTGAAACTCGACATTGTTATTAGCTTTCCCGATCATGGTTTTCATCTTCGTTTCGATCCTTGGTCCCAGGTATTACTTCTGTGTACTTCCGTTTTATGTTAGAGCTCTTGCTTGTGCGTCAGTGTGCTTCTGATCCAGATTATTCCTTTCTTATGAATAATTGATGGGATGATGAAACTATTTAAGATTAGCGTTTGTACCTAATTATGTGCTTATTTAAGTTGATTAACGATATAAAATGTTATGCATATGATACATTTTGCTTAGATCACCATAACTTTTGATTCATGTTACTTTGAATACTTTGTCAGAGGCTGCGCCTTGTTGAAATTTTTGATGTAAAACGGCTTCAAATGCGCTACGCAACCTCGCTGATTGGGTGGGTTACTGAACTTCATTTTTGTGATTTATGTGGTATTAATTTACTGACACGTGTTTCTTTTCTTAGGGGACCATCCACTCTAGCTACTTTTGTAGCTGTATATGCTCTTTTTGGGCCAACCTTTCCTGGAAGTTATGACAAAGACAGAGGTGTTTACACTCTATTTTACCCAGTATGTATATGGAATAAATGATTACGTTATAAATTTTATTCTTTTCCTGATATATATTTGTCTTGTGCTCTGGAATCTGTCTTACATCTGTATTTTACAGGGACTGTCCTTTGCTTTTCCCATTCCTAACCAGTATACTGACTGTTGCCATGATGGGGAAGGTATTGTATCGGCATCTTCCAACTTAGATTTGCTCATTTTAGAGAAGCTTCAAATACTGATTACTTAATGTTACTCCTTTTCGATATGAAAGCGGAATTGCCATTAGAGTTTCCGGATGGCACCACACCAGTGACATGCCGTGTCTCTATCTATGACAGTTCTACAGATAAGAAAGTTGGGGTAGGAGCCTTAATGGACAAGGCTTCTGCTCCTCCACTACCTATTGGCAGCCTTTACATGGAAGAGGTGCATGTTAAGGTTTGGCTTTATCCTCTAGTCTCCTGCATCTATTTTGATTAAGTTTTCATCATCCTTGGTTGTTGAGAATTGAACCCCTGAATTATGCGTTGCTTTTGCTTCGGTTTCCTTCTGATTGCTTATATTGGCCCACACATTACTTTTCCGCTTTGGAGGCAGAACTATACTTCTTTGAATCATGTAATTCACTGTCTGAATTTGTCCAGCTTGGAGAAGAGCTATACTTCACTGTGGGTAGTCAACATATTCCTTTTGGTGCATCCCCCCAGGCAAGTTTTAGGTCTCATGCAGTTAAGCTTCAGTATCATTTTGTTGTTTCTTTTCCTGTTTTCGCTGGCAAATGCTTTCTTAATCACATCACTTTAAACAATTGTTGGCACCGTGTTTTTTGTGTTGTTTCACATCTTAACAATGTCATGTGGAATCTTAGATGTGATGCTTCTTAATGGAGTATTGTGATAAACATAGGGACATAGGCATTA
This sequence comes from Myrica gale, assembly GCA_963930655.1. NCBI lineage: Eukaryota > Viridiplantae > Streptophyta > Magnoliopsida > Fagales > Myricaceae > Myrica > Myrica gale. The sequence goes on from OZ005610.1 coordinate 25,458,824, forward strand.
CTTCTTCACAGAACAAAATAAATTGCTCTCGACTTGACTCTCAAAAATTGCTAGAATTCTGGAACTATGTTGGAAGCAAAAATACTCTTTTGATGACCAAGTTCTATCTGGGAATAATTTGGTATCTGTCAATGCCAAAAAAAGAATTCTGTCGCTAGTTTTGGTACATTCCCTTTTTTTTTTTCGCTGCAGGTTCTTTTTAGTCCTTTATTTTTACTGATTAATGAGCTCATTGTTCTGAAGTGTTGAGTTGTCTACGTTCTTTTGTTTGTGTATCACTTACTTGTCGTTTTCTATATAGTTTGTTTTCTTGGAAGGGAACCATTAGTGCAATGATGCAACTGCTAATTTTGTAGTTTCCTGTTTTCTGCAGGATTTGTGGACTGAATTAGGCCGTCCTTGTGGAATTCATCAAAAGCAGGTATCTGAGATACCTCGTCTTGAATACTAAATGATAATCTTCTCTGAGTTTCCTCATCTTGAATCCTAAATGATATTATTCAACGGAATGGTCATATGTGTATCTGTTGATAAGACTTAGCAGAATCTCATAAAACATTATTAAGGCATATTTTTCTTTGGAAGAACGTGTTCTGACATTTCCACAGATGGGAGGATGAGGATTTGTATAATTGAGTAAGGATTTGTAACATAAGCTTCCGACCGAGTACCTTATGTAGTTTCAACTTGACTCAACAAAGACGTATCCTTACCAGTGTGTTGCAAGCAGAATTTCACTTTTGTTTTATCACAACCATAGGTTCAATTTAAAGAATGATGTTTTGCGCTTGACTTGTGAAGGATGAATGGATCTGCTCATTTTGTATGCAACTGTGCTTTCATGCTTCAGAAGGAATTTTATGCCCGGAATTTTTTAATGTATTTATCGATTGTACACTTATGATGAAGTGTCGAACTTAACTTCAGTTTGACTTGACAATTCCTTGGCTCAATTATTTTGCTTTGCAGACCAGAATATCTATCAGTCATTATGCCTTATCTAGAACAATCATGCCATTATTCACAGCCCATCATGTCTTTTTAGTGTCTTTGACCACAAAGGCATGATGGAAAATTAAGTGGTGCATGCTTGAGAAGGAAATTTATGTCATGTTTGAAAAATTTATCTTTAAATGCTCTTAGATTTAAAATTGCATTGTTGGCTTTTGGCTTCAATGTTGTGTCCTGTAACGCTCCCTGCTCCCTAATTCCTTTTTTTTTTCCTTTTTCATTGTCACATTTGCTAACATGTTATCTGTTGACAATTTATTTCCTGATATGAAAGATGTCAGATGTTAGTATTTATGAGCATCAGAATAATGCCGCAATATCTGTATCTGCCTAAGAGTGTGGGTTGTTTTGTCTTTGTTGGTTGATCTGGTGTCATCATTATTGTTCTTATTTCCATTTGTGTCATTATCAGTCAATATTGATTCTGTTAATCCTACAGGTGGACCAAATGGTTATCCACTCAGCATCAGACCCTCGTCCCCGGACAACACTTTGTGGCGATTATTTCTATAATTATTTTACCCGTGGTTTGGACATCTTATTTGATGGGCAGGTATGAATTTTCTTTGGTTTGAGTGATATATGTAAAATCATGATAAGATGCACGACAACCTTTGCCCTCAGGAAATCTAATGCTCTGTTTTGCATTTGCAGACTCATAAAATCAAGAAGTTTGTTTTGCATACAAACTATCCTGGTCATGCAGATTTCAATTCATATATAAAGTGCAATTTTGTTATATTTGGGTCCGACTGTAAGTTGTCTTCTGTTTCTGACGTTTCCAATTAGGCCTTTAATAGTGAAACATATGAACCCTTTTCTTTTTGTTTCCGCCAGTTGAGGGGTCTTTTGAGGAAGTAAATGGCAATGGACACTGGATTACACCAAGCACCAAGTGGGAGCAAGTGAAGGTATTTGTTTTACCCACTTTTCTTCATTTCCTCTGGAGTGTTCTTTCTTCCATTTTCTTAGCTTTTTCCTTTAATTTTCTAGTCTTCTTTTCCCATTGTCTACCCTTTTTAACCCTCTTCATGGTTAATGATGCAGAGCTGCCATTATAGATACTATACATGCCAGTACAACTCTTTTTTCCATTAGCTTGAATGCATCAGGACTTTCTTTTTTTATCTGTTTCTAGGTTTTCACTTCTCATGCACAAGCTTAAGTTTGTAGGAGGGGCAAATTATAAGGTCTTTCAGTTTAATGTTTTACTGTCTGGCCAAAGGAGAAAGAAAATCGCTCCGCCATTTTATCTTGTTATTGTCGGTTTAACCTTTAGTCTGTGTCTACTCTGTAGTTAGTGTTAAGGTTGTGACAAAAGATTCTTGTTTGTAGGAAATCCTCGGCGACTGCGGGCGAGCTGCGATCCAAACACAAGGTTCGACAAGCAATCCTTTTGGATCTACATTTGTTTATGGTTATCAGAATGTTGCCTTTGAGGTGAGTTAATGACGATACGTATGCCTCTTGTTTGCTTCCACTCTTTGAACACCCTCTCTGGGTCTAAAAAAGTCAATGTGGCTAAAAATACTAGTATCTGTCGAGTGCCACAACTATCTTCCTTCATCCTAGCTTATTGTCTTGTAGAAGAAGGAACTACTAATGAGTACTTCCTTGATATTGGCAGGTGATGAAGAACGGTTATATTGCAACTGTAACTCTTTTCCAGTCATGAGTAAATATCTGGTAGGTGCTCCGTCCTGTTCTTCCTCACCATTGTTGTTTCTCTTTGCATGCATTCAGCTTCTGCAGTCTTGTTCGTGGCTACGTTTTCAGATAATTATTTGCTTTCATATATTCCAACCCCTTTCAAGATACCACTGCATTGGTGATGGTAATCTTAGTTCAACCAAGCCTTTGCGGAAAGGCTGTTGGTTATTGCAGTTTCTGATCCCCGTAACATATTTGTTTTTCATTTTTAGGTTGTCCCAGTTGGATGGTGGCAAGAAGCAGGTGGGATTTGTACAGTCAAGTTGGTGCTAAAGCGGCGAAGACTCCTCTGGCAAGGGACAATTACAATTGTACAGTTATGTGTTTATTTGTACAGAACAGTAATACTTATATTATCATAATGCTTTACGGATTTCTATTATCAAAATGTGCTATTGCAATACGCATGTCTTTGTAATTGTTCGAAAGAAAATATGTAATACAAGGAACTTTATTCTTCCCAAATTCCATTAATTTTGTTTTCTAGTTCTTGGTTATGAATGTGCGTTTCATATCTCTAAGCTGGGGCACAGGTAATTTGTTATTAAGATAAATACAAAATTTGTCCATTAAAATCCATCAAATCAGTTGCTAAGGCTTAAAAGCGGAGGGTTTTAACTTTCAGAGTCCGAAGTTTCTCAACTTTTTCCCACTTCTGACTAAAATATGATGGAGATTCAACCATTGAAGGTGAACATTTTGCTTGTAAAAAATGAAGAATTCATAATTTTATTGAGCTACGCAATGGCGTCTTAGGGGTGGAGGATGTTGAGAACTTGGACATCATCACAGGTTTGGGAGCCATTCATTGCCATCGATAAAGCTAGACGAGATAAACGGTTCAACCTCGTCGGCAGTGAGCTCCTTAGACCACGAAACTCGGCCTCCGAAATCAGCCCCTGGGCCCCAACATTTGTATTGTCCGTAGAACACAGTCCTGCAAACACATGGTAATGTTGGGTTCAATTGGTTAAAAACATCATGCTGGCACATAATCAAGGCGTGTCTTGAAGGAAAAGGAGAGACCAGACATACATTTCCCTATTTTTATCTCCCCAATTGTACCACCCTCTAGGAGTGATGATCTTGTCCATGTACGTGTATGCAAAGACCACCGTAGAGAAAGTGCCCCATGCCCTGCCCAAGTAGAGGGCGCCTGATCCAGTGACCTTGCAGTTGACAAAGGAGAAGCCAGTCTCCTCAAGCAAGCTCTGCCTCTTTTGGGCAGTGAGGGCTCCATAGCTATTGGTAATTGCATGCAAATGGCAATTCTTGTAGAGGGAGAGACCGTTTCCAAATATGAAGTCGACAGAGCCTTCAATGAAGCAGTCCTTGAAGTAGTGCCTGCCTACATGGTCGTAAAGCGTATCCTGTGCTCCGATGAATTTGCAACTATAGAAGGCTGCTGTGTCGGCTGAAACCCGTAGCGCCACTGCTTGCTTTCCTAGGGCTCCTGATGGTGGAGATGGTGCTCTATTCTGTTAAGGCCATAATTAAAAGAATATTAACACCTTGAGTTAAGTCATTTGCCTCATTCTATCATTATCGATGATGCCCAAAGTAGATGATCTATTTCGAAGAGAGAGAGACATAGCATATGGATCCTACAGTCGGATCCACAATGCTAGATAATTAATACGGAAAGTATGAGATTCATATGCCGTGTAATTAATTTGGGTAGTAAATTTGAGAGGATCTTGGTCGGTCTCTTGTGTACTGCATAGTAGCTAGATACAAACATATCCCCTTGGGCCTCTAAAATGAAGGGTTGTGGGTATGGTGGGGGTGAGAGTCCAATAGTTTTGACTCTTGTAAGGTCTGGTGCCTGATGCTTAATAAATCCTAAGCGTGCTAAGTTTACTGGTTTCGAATTACTCTCACGAGGTTTGGAGGCTAGTCGATGCTTGAGGATGATATTCTCGACTTCCGTTCAACCACCGTCTGGGTTTCTCACTGACCCCCACACTACTATCCCAATTATAACTGAGTGCTTTCGCATAAAGTTATCTCTGGAGTCTGGAGAACCCCCTTAACTCTGGGTCCTCGTCTGCGAAAAACGTCGTGGATTTTGCTTTGCAGTGACCTGAGTGATTGATCAGTTAGTTTCTTTTACTAGTATGACCCAACAAATAAGTGGAGATTGGAGTATACTTTGACAGAAGAGAAGTCTAATCCAGTCAGAAGCCTCTTGTAACGACATAATTAATTATCGATTCTTGTAAATCCTGAAAAGCCAAAATCGTGGAAGTGGCTGACCTTGAAGGTGATGTTCTTTGCAATGAAGTAAGGAGCATCAACTGCAAATGTTGCAGAACCAAAGGTACCCAGTGGATGCCCACTTTGTCCCATTCGGTCTGCTGTGTCGTCCCACACAATAATGGTGTTGTCTGCACCAGCACCTTCCAGGGTGATGTATGCCATAGTCGCAGGAATTTCGACCTTCTCCCTACACGTTTTGAATTCAAGTCAAATGTTCTCTCAGCACACGCATTTATAATTCCTCCCCGTGAAGTACTTAATGCTATAAATGAATATGTTATGAAGAAGATACAGATGTCTTTAGCCTAAAAGGGTATACTTAAAACTTTCTGGCAAAAACCTGGTATGTGAGATTATGCCAGAAAGTTACTGTATAAACGCAAACAGAGTAACATCTATGAGGGCTTACCTGTAAGTCCCTGCACTGATGGAGATAACCACTCGACAGTGATTGATGACTGGCAACGAATTGATAGCTTTCCGCACTGAAACAAAATCACCTAACCTCGAGTTCTTGTGTACTTTAATGGTGGAGCAAGGCGTGAACTCGTTTGTTGCATTCTGGAAGAGAGAGTGCTTCAAGGAACCCATTTGCTTTACCCAATTCAAGTAAGCCTTTGCCACCATACCATTGGATACATTTGGATGCGCCAGAGAACTCGTGCTATCCAACAGTAAAATTATCATCAACAGCTTTGGTACCACTACCATCGTGTTGAAAAGCTATTTGTGTGATTGTGAGGACTGATTTACGCTATTAACTGAAACAGGGGAGGTCTCTATATCTTTACCTGAAAGCGTGAAAATAAAATATGGTAAGGTAGGAAAGCTGAGCTGTTGCGATGGAAGTTTAAAAGCAAAGAGGGAGGGAGGGAAGGTCAAGGGAATCCTGCACCTTGTGGCTGTATCTGCGTTGTCTCTTTCTATCATTACCCATTAGACCCAACAGAGAGACTTTCAGTGTGGTGGTGTTTCTACTTGTCTGTTCTGGTCTTCAAGAACTGCAAATTGCTTATGGATTAAAACGAAACAAAACTGACCTAGTCCTCCCGCCCAAAAACTGAATCATCCAGGTGATCACACCTAGCTTATCTCTTGTGACACATTCTCAGACCTCCACTACCTAGAAAATCGTGCAGTGGGGATGGAGCACAATGGTGTGAAACTTTTCTCTGTTGCTTTTTCAAGCTTGCTAATGTGCAAAGGAAAAGAACAAAGGAAGGGGTATGTTTTGGGTAGCGGCGTGTTAGAAGATGACAGAAGGATGCCATGATGCATCACGTTCATGATGGAGATGCTACATAAGCAGAGAGAACGTGATAAGACCTAAAATAGATATTCCTCGGGACCTAAGGTTTGCCTCTTATAAGGTATTGGGTGGTCCTCACAGAATATAAGTTTAATCCGCTAGGCTGTCTTTCAACCTGGCTTCTACACTTGAGGAATCTGCAGTTACGATTGAAAGTGATTCACTGATTACGATAAATCAAGTGCGTAATACTGAGGAGACACCTTACTGGTGTATTGAAAGTGAAGTGCTTACCATGAGGGTGATGCTTGAACAATGGAGTGAATGGAAGATTGCGTGGACACCTCGTGAAGGCAATTTGTTAGCCCACAATCTTGCCAAATGGGGTTTACTGAATGAGGCATTGGGGGACATTTCTTTGGATGTTGTACCGAAGGTTATTGTTTCTTGTCAGGACTATGTTTCTTTTGACAGAGTTAGCCCTCAATGATAACGTTTTCATGTTGAAAAAAAAAAGTGAGCAATTTTATGGCGTTTGAAATGTCTGACATTTGTCGCCCCCCATCCCAAAATATATCATGGAGCAAAAATGTTCCGTTGCCGGGACTTGAACCCGGGTCTCTCGGGTGAGAGCCGAGTATCCTGACCAACTAGACTACAACGGAGTTGTGCTTTCCATTCTCTTTTTTGTTATAAATTAAATTAAACAAACCAAAGCCGCTGCGAGGTTAATTCCCCGACTTCAAGCAGGGTTTAGTGTTCAAGGAGAGCCCTCGGTGGCCATCGTTCCATTCTCCTATCCGTTCCTCCAGACGCTCTGAACAACCTGGGAAACACCAAACGGTGGTTTTTCTTGTTCATCTATGTAAGCGGATTGCTCCACCACGTTTAATCTTCCACTATCTAGGTATGCTTTTCCATCTTCCTCCTCTTTTGTTCGAAACATCAAATTTCCCCAGCATTTCCATTCTAGATTCTTTATGGATTTCAAATCCACAAACGATGTTCTGTCTTGCAATTTATCCATTTCATCTTGTCCGATATGCTGATACCACCCAGTTTCAAACCTCGGAGTTATGGTTTCTGCCGTGACAACGGCTTCTGACTTGTTGGTATCTCATCAAATTCTGTTTCTTTTGACTTGTTTTGGGTTTTAATTATTTGGAGAACCGTGCTTATCACTTGGGGTTCATAATTCACTGGGGAAAAAAGGCAGAAACTGATTTGGCTGAGTTTCTTTACTTGTTGCAGCCATTGGGTTCGTGCTATTTTTCAGCAGAGTTATAGTGTAAGGACCATCGAAATTTGCAGCACTCAAGTAAAAAAAGATGACTGTACTTGGATTGACAGCTAATGCCTTGAGATGTCATCCCCGAATACCTCTGAATAGGCAAGCTTCAGCTTTTCATAGTCCACGGAAACCTAAAGAACAGATTAGGTTTCTCCATCTAGAAAGGTACTGCTTAGTCTTAAACCAACTAGTTAAACTCGGAGGGAGGGCTGGGTGTCCATATAACATTGTTGTTCCCTTTTTTTTGTCTGTTGCAATTGTTCAGGCCTTACTGGGGTAGTTCTATACAAAGATGTCGTACACGACAATCTCACTTGATCAAGTTTGCAATGGATTCTTCCTATGGTGATATGGCAAGAGAACCCCCTGGTAATCTTTTTTCTTTCTTCTTTTACTTATGATTGGAAAGCATATTTCTATCAACCTAGCAAATAGGCATTGTAAATTAGGAATCGAAAGAGGGTATTGAAACACTCACTTTCGGCTCTGTCTTTGCTTGTAAGCTGGGCGCTTACAGATTTGAGATTTATTTGAATGCAGAAAATATTCACTTCTTTACTGTCCGAAGAAGAAAAATATGTTCACTTTGCATCATGATTTGTGTATCGCATAAGGGGTGGCTAGAGTTGCTGCGCAATTGACCAGTTGTAACATCTAACATTATATGTTTGTGAGGAGAGATGGAAGTAGGGAAGAGCGCCGGGGGGGGGGGTTGTTTGATATGAAAGGAAAAGAGACGGGAAGGGGAGGATGGAGCCATTTTTTTAATATTGCTCCCTGACTTAGATGGTTAAAAGAATGAAGATATATTGGCAATTCTCATAACTTTTTTAGGAGGCCATGTATTCCTCCTCTGATATGCTCACTTTTGAATGGATTGTTTTTGGTGGTCCAGATTGATTTTTTCTCCTCCCTCTCCTTCTACTTTCTCTTTTCTACCAAAAAATGATTTTTTTTTCTCCCCCTCGGGTCCCCCCTCCCTTCCACCTTCCTAAAATAGAGAAGTTGCCATTTGGTTGTGCTTAACACTTAGAGCTTTATAAGCTTGCTTAATTTAGTACTGATAACCCTATTCTATTCACAGAATTTGCTAAATATAATGAAAATAAGGATAATTGATTCTAAACTCTCTCCTTATCTTCAATTTCAGCTATATTTCCTAGAATTAATGTAAGGGATCCATACAAACGACTTGGAATAAGCAGGGAAGCTTCTGAAGATGAAATTCAAGCTGCAAGGAACTTCCTTGTTCGCCAGTATGCCGGGCACAAACCAAGTGTGGATGCTATCGAGTCAGCCCATGACAAGATAATTATGCAGAAGTTTTATGATAGGAAGAACCCTAAAATTGACATCAAGAAAAAGGTCAGGGAAGTCAGGCAGTCCCGTATTGTTCAGTTTCTTACAGATAGGTTCCGAACTCCCTCGACAAAGTTCATTATAAAGACATCAATTGCATTTATAGTGCTTGGAGCTCTCACCGTTCTCTTTCCAACTGAAGAAGGCCCAACCCTTCAGGTTGCAATCTCCCTGATAGCTACCATGTATTTTATACATGATCGACTGAAGAGCAAAATCCGTGCTTTCCTTTATGGGTATGTGGAACTGTGTCTGTTTGATTACCTTTGGCACATTCCTGCTGTTTATCATTCGGAGCTTTGCATGAGATTTTCTTCATAGAAAAATTGTTGCACACCAGACGTAGCACTTGTGCCTGAACCCAGTGTCATTTTGTACATTTTTATAGTGAGCTATTATTATTCACATGCATCTCTACTATCATGAGCTCTTTCCTGGCAATTCCAACAGTCCCAGAATTTCAGCTTATGCTCTTCCATCTTTGGAATTAATGCATCCTTCAAACTACCTGCGATTTAAAAACTTGCAATGCTAAATAGTTCCAACTCATGAAATTTGCTGCTATGGTGCAGGGCTGGAGCTTTTGCTTTCTCATGGCTACTGGGAACTTTCTTGATGGTGGCTGTGATTCCACCTATACCTGTACTTAAAGGACTGAGGAGTTTTGAAGTGATGAGTTCATTGATAACCTATGTGCTACTCTGGGTTTCGTCCACTTATCTTAAGTAGAGCCAATTCTTATTACGAGGCCAATTCTTTTTGGAGTTCGGAACACTTTTCCTTGGTTGCTGGTTCATTCATTTCCCGATTTCGCCGCATAAACTCTGATACCTCTAATTACACTTTTGGTACTTCAGGCTATCATGCGTTAACATTTTGTTAAATGAGCCTTGCAGTTTAGATGGGAAAGATGCTTGGAAGCGAGTGTTTTGTTGTCGGAGAAAGGATGTAAGCTAGACATAGATACAGATCATCTGTTGCATCACATGGTTTCTTAACTTCTTTTTCTTCAACGGCTTATCCTTCATACAGTCAAGTATTGCCGTACCTAAACAGTCCTAAAGTTGTCTGATTGTCTCCATCTTGCATGTCCGTCGATTTTCCCACGAGAAAATGCCCTAGAAAAAACAGCACATGCCAATCAACTTTGTAAAATATCGTACTTATTTTTCTGTCTGTCTTACTAATTACCAATATTTCTGGTCATACAATCTGGAAAAATCCGAACCATTGATTTTCAGACATTTCAATATGAACAGCGTCCGCCTCGGGCCAAGTAAGCAAGTTATCACCCAAGAGGTAGTGTTCCAAAATGCGAAACTTGTGCTGATTAACAAAGGCAAAATTGAAAAAGAAACTTCCAGTCATTCATTTTCCGAAAAAATACACTTTTCACCCACAAACTACCTGGCAGTGACATATTACACCCGATACTAACATCTTTAAGACATTGCATCCTAAACTACCCACTTTGACACATTACACATTTCAACTACTAATATTAAACATTTTACACCCTCAATTTGACAATAATACCCTTGAAAAATTAATGAATTGACAACAATATCTTCAATATAGGCAAAATGGGTCAAGAGCATTATCGTCATTTTAGCCTAAATTTTTTACAAATTGTGCAAATTGTCAAAGGGGAAAATTATACTTTTCACCCTCAACTACCACGTCTTTTTCACTTTGCACCCTAAAGTACCACTTTTGTCAGATTGCTTCATCAAACTACCATGATCAAACAGTTTGCACCCCCCGTCCATAATTTCCGTCAAAGACGGAAAACCCATTATGTGCGTCTCACGTGAGTATTCGCCACTTGCTACAAAGGTAACATTCAGCGGTCGACCGCACGTTTTTCGTCTAAATTGACAGAAATTATAAACGGATGGTGCAAACTGTTGGGTCATGGTAGTTTGAGGGTGCAATCTGACAAAAGTGGTACTTTGGGGTGCAAAGTGAAAAAGGCGTGATAGTTTGAGGGTGAAAAGTGTAATTTCTCCTTGTCAAAAATTGGTAGTTAGAGGGTGCAATATATCAAACTGGTAATTTAGGGTGCAAAATGCAAAACTTATAGTAAAATTCCTTGGTGAAAAATGTATTTTCCCCTTCATTTCCTCTAAAAAAAATTTCCAAGAAAAAAGGAAAAAAAATGTGATATCTACTTTTTACCTTCTAAATTGATCAAGATACATGGACGAGAGATTCAAATTGGTTTCCGCGTGCTCGTAGTAATAACTTTTATCTAGTAAGTAAAAACAAATGTACAAAGTAAAATCACACCTTGTTCAACGCAGGGGAGAGGGAGGTCAGCCCTTTTGGCTGACAGATTTACATAAACACATATTTCCAGAAGGTAATAGATAAGTTCAGGGTTAGTCAAACAATCTTCACACAGATCTATGTTGCTCAAGCATCACATAGAACTCCAGGTGGAGTCTTCCTTGCACTGCGACAGCCACAAGTCTATATGTTCTACGATCTCTTGCCTTACTTTTTGAACTGCATCAGGAGAGCTGCATTTATCGGCGTTTCCTGAGAGAAAAAATCACAGTTTCAGAAGATAGGGCATCAACTATTAACAGGCAAAGTTGATGAGAGCATCACTGTCCATGCATACTATGAGCCAATTATGCGATGAAACATGAAGATAGAAGGTTATAAAAGATCTTAGAAATATCCATAGGAAGTATTTCCTACAAGTCGAGCTATCTCTTGACAATTATTTGTTTCCTTTTTGTGGAACAACATTTTACCATACAGGGAGTTCCAATCCATGACAATACTAAACACAAGGGATGGCCATCATATACACAGTTTTGTGTAGTAAGTATGAAAATTTTTCAGTGATCAGGGTTTGATCCACTTGTTTATATGCATTCCATCAAGTTAAAATAAGAAACAAACGTAAGGCATTTACAAATGCTCAACTACGTCATTGAAAGCCCTTCTGGAAGCAGTTGAATGATATTTATCAAATTTCATCCCAAAGCCAATAATTGACAATGAGAAGAGATGACCCAACAGGTATATAAATCACAAGATTAAATGGTCCCTAATCAATGCGAGACTCTAACACTCCCCCTCACGTGCAAGTTGAATGAACATGATCCATGCACGTGGACAACAAATGGGGAACACAAACAAGTGAGCCAAACCCAGAAATAGTTGGCTCTAATACCATATCAAATTTCATCCCAAAACCAAATGGCAATGGGAAGAGGTGGCCCAACAGACATATGAAACACAAGATTAAATGGTCCCTAATCAATATGAGACTCTTAACAATATTCATCCCCAAGGGGGATTCCAACATTACATATTGGACATGCAGTAAATCACCCCATCAGAAAGACATGAATTGGACAAAATGGATTGAAAAAATGGGTATTGAGAACATCATCAGAAAGACATGAATTGGACAAAATGAATTGAAAAAATGGGTATTGAGAGCATAACAAGCTGACACTAGCTATGCATACCTTCTATGCTTAAAGGAGCTTGAGGACATCCCCGCATATCAGTCCCATGGCCGCAATTATGACAAGAAATGAGGTAGGAAGGCACTAGCAAGTTCATGAGAAAGATTTTAGCAAAATCATAAACCACGATTAAAAACAAAAATAATAACAAACTCTACCATTATCACTAAAAGAAGAGTAAAAACTATATGGCATATTGAGACTTCCTAAGCAGTAAACACAGAAAGACATCTGAAATTTATCAAACATAACATGTGGTTCAGAATGAATAGTAGCAGGAAAGCCATGCAAAATAGCTCTCGTTGCACTTAAATCAGATGATGAAAATATATCAAAATGGAGATATCTATGGGACAAAGTCTACACTGATTACATTTATATCTTTTGGATCTTTGCTTTATCAAGAATTGGCCCAATTTGGTCAGGAGACAGGCATTCGACATCTTAAACTCTACCCTACCATATCTTTTATAAAATGAATTAAGCAATTAAGACCAAATAATTAGAAACTCACTATCTGTTGATGAAATCTGTTTAGATGCGCGACGCCAGGGATCCTGCGAGCCATTTGTGAAAACTATCTTAGAACCTGCATTCGAAATTTCCATTAGAATACTTAATCTGCACTAAATATATTGATAGTGATGTCATCACAGCAAATCAGCAAACATATACTGTCAAATGTGCAAAAATCAGTTTTCCCCTATGAACTGTTATAGAAATTCTAAACCTCCCTTTTGTCTTAATTAACTCGTACTTAATCATTCTGTGCAGACAACCCTCAAGTTTCCTGACATTGACATTACAACCCTCAAGTTTCCTGACATTGACATTACCATGCACATGCAAGTGCGTATGAACAACCCCCCCCCCCCCCCTTCCTCTTCTCCTGGGGTCCTGCCGGGGGGGGGGGGGGGGTAGGTGTTTGATTTTAAAACTTCTACTTACAACTTAAAATACCACGAAAAATAAGTCTGTTAAAGGATATTAAAGGATAACACAGAGACCACTGCCTGGTCACGAAGAGCTAACATGTATAAGTCCCGAAGGAGTAAATATGCCCCAACACACTTGTCAATAAATATGCTGAGAATGAAAGAGAGAAAGATATAAAAAGCAAAGGAAGGTTGATGTTTGTACCAGCAATTTTTGTGCCTCCATAGTAAATATTTGTTGCAGCAACATCAGGATAGATGCCCTCTCCAAAGACATTTTTGCAAAGATCTAGATGGTATCTGCCACATATGAGCAACCACTTTTATACTAAAATGCACTTAATGGAGCTTACAAAACCAACCACAAGAAGTTTTCTAGAATTTTTTTGATCTGTGGATGAAGGACAAGAAAAATGAATAAAAGCAACAGGGAACATAATATTTTCTCAAGAGAGAGATAAAAATGAAAAGGGCACACTAAAGATAACATGGTGAAGAGGACATGCCTTGCGTCAACCATATTGGAGCGAATGCTATCAGTTGATGGTGCCACCTGAAAATAAGCAACCTCAGTACAAACTTGGAACCACCACAACCGGTCTGCGCTGTCTTCAGAGAGAGCAGTGTTTTTCAAGTGCTTCTGATTATAAGCCTGAACACTGGCGCCAAAACTTCCAAGAAAATCCTCTTTAATATATTTCGCATATGCATCCTGCAAGAAATAATGTATTTTTCCCGATGAGAAGCAGAAGATAAATAGTAAAAAGCGATATTGGCATCTTGATGAAACACAAGCCCACAAAGCTGCAACATCAGTGGTTTGACTAATAAACAGAGAAAAAGAACTCGGAAGAGAAGGAAAAAAAAAAAGATCAAAAGAAACATGTGACAGAGGAAAAAAGGCTTTGCTTATCTGTGAATAAGCTAACAGTCGCAAAGGTGGCTAGTAGATTCCCCAAAAACAAGGTAAAGCAAAGAATGATATTTCAAAGAATTCCCAAATCAAAGAACCAGAATGATAAGGAAAAACAGGAGCATACCACCAAATTGTCTCCATCCTTCTTTGCTTGAACAAGCGGGGAGCAAAGTTTGTCTGGATTTCCATATTGAAACTGAAATATAAAACATAAAAATTTCACTAATTTGTGAAAAGTGGAAATACCAACAGAACTGGAAAATAAACCTTGCCTACCGCAGTAACAGCAGCGTCTGCCAGAAAATACAAGAAATCACCATCAATCTCAAGCTGCAGACACACACTAAAGATCAACATGCAAGATGAAGAAGATAGAAGAAAATTCTCGGCACTCGGCACTCGCCATTCTGCAATTCAGATAGTGATTCGTATTGCAGGGAAAAGAGCCAAACCTGAGCTGCGCCAAATAATGTCTTCACTGCTTTTCCCTCTGTTGCAAGTCTTTGTTCAACAAGTTGAGTAGTTTCTTGTAATGCAGCTTTACATTCCGTACCAGCTGACTCGCCAATCTGCATTTAGAAGATAATGCTGAAAGGTTCTACCTAACACCAAAAGAAGAGCATATTTGCAGGACAGGCAACATTCTTGACAAAAGGCTTTAGCTCTTTCTTTTTCTTTTTGTTTCTGTTTTCATTTTTGAGGCCATCAAAAGCTTTAGCTTTAAGAAAGATGAACTTCAAAACATCAAAGGAAATGATCTGTACATGACAAAAAAATGAACCAGTCTTGTCACTACCTGCTGGTCAAATTCAGTGAAGTTATAAACAGCAAGAACAACTGCAGAGCTTGCAAGGCTTCCACATGTTAAATGAGGAAACTTAAGACGGAACCATGCACTAAGAGCTCCTGGGTACGAGACACCGAAAAAGAACCAAGGATTATCAGCATTTGCTCTATTGAGCTTCACATTTAATGATTCCTGCAAGAAAGTGATAAGGCATCAGAATTCTGCAGTGCAGAACTTAATTGATAAGCCTACGGTAAGAACTTGGCAACACACAAAGAGACTGCATTAACTCTCATTCCGATTAATAAGTGTCCTCCTCCTATAATTCTTATTTCTGCTTCGATATAAGGCTAATCGATCATGACCGGTGACCAGTATATTTAAAGGTAAACGTAGCTCGACTGAGATACTTGATAAATAAGAAGATAACTTGCCTGATAATACTGACGAAACACAGCCAAATCATAAAGCGCCTGCTTAGATGACAAGTACCTCAAGTTTTCCGTCTTCAGTGAATTGAAAGGGGAACTTTTCCCGTAGTAGCGATGCTCAAGAGAAACAACAGCAGCCCCAAACTTCTTTGCTAATACCTATAACACATCACAGAGTTTAGAGTTCTGATACGAAGTAGCACTGCATACCTAAACCCCAAACTACAAGATTCAATTTCCCAGGAAGTACTCTTTTCCAGACACACAACCACAAATTTAAATTGAAAGATCACGAACTTACACTAATGTAGTCGTTGGCTATACCATTGCATGGACCTTCGCCACAAATTTTCAGAAAGATCGGTCCATCTGGAAGACGGAAGTAGTCCAGGAATTCATAGTAACGCTGCTGAAATTTACGGTGATCCTGAGAATACAGAACATGAATCAAATTCCATGCATCAATTTACCAAAACAATTCGCATCTAATCCGAGAGAGAGAGAGAGAGAGGTACATAGGGAGAGAAGTGATCGAGAGTCTGAGGGAACCAAAGCTCCTGCTCGGTCAAGTAGTTACTGCTTCCGGACAAACGGTTCGGCAAAATCCGAGACGTAAAATAGCCATGGTTGTGATGAAAGAATGTCGATAGCGTCAACAGCAAGAACCACGCCATCCTCATCCACGAGCCTAGCTTCATCGTCGTTCCCAGTTCCTCGTCTTTTTGTTCTTCTTTCAAGGTAAGATAACAAAATGCTGCACGGTACTCACAAGCCACCCCAGTTTAATTCGCATATGTCGGTTTATATAATCTCAATTTTCACTAATAATTTAATCAAATTAACAGGGAGCTACATCTGGACCTACCACGCCAGCATTAAACTCATAACCTCCTACCACGTCAGCATTAGACTCAGAACCTTAGCGTCAAAACTATCTACTGTCGGTAACTTAATCCGTACGATGCAATTAAGAAACGATCGACTATAAATAAATTTTATTATGTATTATTTAATATTATCTATATAAATTTTAGACCGTATAACTTTTTAATATTATTTATATAAATTTTGAGCAGTATAAATTTTATAATAATATTTATTTTATCTTCCTTAAAATTGTATTATATAATTTAGACAGAAAATTACAAAAAAATTTAATTCACACTTAACCTTATATAACTACTACTTAAGTCTGTCCCCTAAAAGCACCGGTCCTATCCCAAAAAAACATAAGAATTTATATAAACAATATTATAAATTTTAGAATTTAAATATTATGCCTATCACTTTTGAATTACACAGTATAATTCGGTTGTAATTCACGTGTTGAGGAGCTAAAAAAACAAAAGGAGAAAATGAAGGATAATTTTAGCTGAAATTAATTTTCATGGTATTAAATTTTTTTTATAAAGAAGTCATTATTATAAAGGAAATTAAAAATTTAGTCATTGAGTTTTAGTACCGGTAACAAAATCGTCACTGAACTTATTTTTTTTTACTTTTTGGTCACTGAAAATACGTAGTGATGAATTTTCACTTCATCCGTCAAACCTCTATTAATTTGTAACGGAATATAAAGCGGTCGATCGCTACATGAAGAAGTCGATCGCTTATGCATAAGGAGATTGACCGCTATATAAAAGGTCGACCGCTTCGTAATAAAAAAAATAAATTCAATGACTATTTTATCACCAAAACTAAAATTTAATGACTAAATTGTAAAAATTCCTCTAATAACTTTCCCTCACGAAACAATTGGCAATCGTGGGCTTTTAATGTTCAGAAGAATTGGTGGGACCCATTTGATTTTGATGTGACTAGGCGTACCGAGTATTTATTAAAGGAGATCCGTATGAAATATTGCCACCCTTTTGCTTGGTTGAAAAGGAAAGTTTTCCCGTAACCCAAGAAAGAACGAAGAAATTTCCCATCGTACTCAAAACATTAAAAGAAACAAAGTTTCCCATCGGTCTCTTCCCATCCATTGTATTCAAAATAAAAAAAAAAGAAAGTATTAGCATCCTTTATAACTTCTTATCCGAATTTCAAGTATAATTTAAAAATAAAAAAATAAAACGACACCATTTAAGATCGTCTATATAAAATTTCGAACAATAAAAGTCTTTTATCTCTTTTCTAATTATAAAAATGACATTCGATTCTACGGCTAAAAGGTAGCCGACCACTTGGAAAACATGTACCAAGGCATCTGAATTGCCTAGGAAGGTAACGCGTTCTAGAGAGAGAGGCACTCCCCCTCTCTCTAGAAATTTCCTTCCCCAGCCCTCGCGTCCCCTTTTTTTCCCTCGCTTCCCGCCGCCCCCTCCTTCCCCCTCTCTCCTCTCTCTTTCCCTCTCCTTTCCCTTCTTCTCTGGTTTTTTCCTTTCCTCCTCCTCTCCCTTTCTCTCTTTTTGCTCGGAAGTTTGAAGGCCAGATCCCGGTGGTCCTGCTCTTCTTCGATGGACACAGCTTTGTCCATTGCCTTCTTCTCCTCCAGGCATCCTTAATCGCTCTAGTTCGGCTGCTTTGGGATGGCGCCGATCAGATTTTCCTTTGTTCCGTTTCTCAACGGCTTCCAGCGGTGCGTGGGTCGTCGATGGTTGGTCTCTTTGCTCGCCTGGATGTTTTTTTGCTTCCGCTTTTTGGTTTTGTTTCTTGTTTTGTGTTGTTGGTTGTGTTGGCCTTGTATGGTCGGTGATTGTTGTTTTTGTTTTTCTGTTGTTGCCGGCTCTTCAGGGGCCTTTCCGATCCGTTGTGGATCTTTTCCGCCCTTGTTGGGCTTGTTGTACTAGGTTGTGGTGATGGATGTACTGGCTAGCATAGGTCCCGATAGTTTTGTCTACTGAGTCCGGCCACCGCTCATTCTGCCTCGCATGGAGCATGTAGTGGTTTATCCGATCCTTTTAAGGATCTCGCCGGTTGTTTTCGGCTTGGTCTGCTATATTTCGGGTCTGTTTCGAACCGTGATCGAGAAAAAAGAAAGAAAAATAATTGTCTGGGAAGGAACTGGGAGGACCATTGTCTGCAGCCATCTGTTTACAAAAAGAGACATTCAACGACCACATGAAGCCATGAAGGAGGTGAAATAGCCTTCTCAATCTCAAATCATTCTCCACCATTCAACTGGTCTCCCATTTCCTCTGCCCAAAAACTAAAACATGGATGGAAAATATGAACTACCAACTCAAGCTCAAACTGAAGAGACTTTGAAGTTCTCCTACCCAAATGAAACTGGATTTTGTGAAGCCCAAGGACATTGACATTTTTGCAGAAGTGAATGACAAAGGTTTTCTGTAATGCCCCATCAGGGAGTTCCCGCAGTGACAAAGGATGTAGACTCACAAGTTTTCAGAGTCCAGAGGCATGGACAAAATAAGTAAATATCTGAAGTTCAATTGCAAAGAGAAATTAAGAGCAGCTTGAAACTAGGTCACCATCTCAATATTCTCAAGCTTCATCATGATGTGTGTTCTAAGAATACAAAAAAAAAAACCTCACCATCTCTTCCACAAGAGCTATAGATCACTGAGATTCAAGTGTCAAAACAGTACTTAGTTTTGCAGATACCAAGTGCTTATGAAACTTCCAAAGCACTTGCACCCACAATCATGTCATTAGCTGGAGTAAATTTTACTCTATTTCATTACAATATACATTATGAATGCTGTAACTACTATTCTGCACATTAAATCTACACATGACAAGCATATTTCCCGCGCCAGTGCCAACATAACATCCTCGTACAAGAAAGAGGACTAGAGGAGAATTTCAACCGCGAACTGGCAGGTAACAGAAGCATGGTTGAAACTCAGCTTATCATCTAGCATTAATGAGAGATAATGCAAGAGCCCTGCTTCCAGATTCTTTATCAATGATCCTGAGAACCATATATCCCTGTTTCTTAATGCTCTGGTAGGCATCACAAATCTATTTTACATGCTTAACAAAGAAATGCATGAGGTTCTATACTTATCTAATTGAGATGGGTATGGATGTCAGAACAATCATGACAGAACATGTAAAGCGTTTTATATCAAGAACCCAACAGAAATTGCTCTCAAATTGCATTGATTAATGGCAATACATGCCTAAAATAGACATCTAACATGCATATACCTTCCTGTTAGTAAGCAGTCCATATCATACTCTCCGTTTTTTTTCCCCTTTGTTGATCAAATTTATTGATGAAATGCATCCAAAGAATGTGTATCAAGGAATTTGAAGCCTATTCTTCTTCTACACGGCAAAGATTATTCTGAACTTATTAAGCTTAGGAGACTGTTGGCCTCCAACCTACAGTCCCAACTTCAACTACATGAAGTGAGAAAAATAAAACACATTCCGAGCTACATCATCATATTGGAAAATGAGACCTAGAAAAGTATAATAATGGAACTTATCCAGTGGATATACATCTCTATATCGAATGTAGATGATTAGTTTAGAATTCTGATTTTGATCATTCAGCATACAGTTTAGTCAGCTATGTCCAGTTGAGAGGTAGATTTGGTCACTTAAATGCTCCCCTTCCATTTGTTTGGAAGGTGAAAGTTTGCCTTTGATCGAGATCCATGTCAAAAATAAATGAATAAATGAATAGTACAAGATGTAATCACTATAACCTGATTGTTTGATGCTTGTTCATGCATCCTGTGAGGCTGCATGTTCAAATCAATCATTTTATCCATCCTTGGATGCCCATCAGCATTAGCATCTGAAATTGGACCAGGAGAGGCCCTATGATTTTGCTGGTTCTCTCCCATTGTCAGTTTAGGCGGCAGATTCTGTCCCCTTTTGGTCTCACCAGGATCCACTGGTTTCAAAGCTGGCTCTTCAAGAAGACCAGGTTTATCACCTGGAAACTATAGAACAATTAAAGAATGTGAAGTCTGCGCATATTATTGAAAACAGAAGAGCATGACTCCATTTTCTCCGCAGTGACAAACCTCAACTCTCTGCCTAAACAGAAGATATCTCCCATGCGTTCTTTTTCCTCCAACATGAACAATCATGTCACATTGCAAACAAAGGGAACTGCCATCCACCTCACAGTAAAAGAAAGCTACATACATGTATCCAAAAGGAGACTCATAAGCTTGAAATTCTTCTACCAAACACAACAGGCACATTTTCGGATAATAAATAGAGAAGTAAGAGTAAAAAGAAACATGCATACCAGGTGCATTTTCACATATGTCACAGCGGGGAACATCACTGGGAGTTGCAAGACCAACCCGGACATGCCGGCTAGCAAGCTTATTACACATGTGAACCTGCCACCCCCAGAGACAGTATAACGCATCTCAGTAAGATGTTAACCAGGCAAATCAAGGATAATATTCCGAAGATTTGGATTTCACATTTCCAATAAGCTTCAGCATTATTTAACTACGGGAATATGTTATAGAAAACTGATCCATTCTTCTCATCATTTTCTTCTCAGCATTACACTTTAGACCATTTGGTCCGAGGTCATCAATGTCACACACTTACAACCACACTGAAACTGCACTCTAGTAGCCAAGTCCTCAAGTCTAGAAGACACCTACGAACAACTAAGGCACGCTCACAAACCACTTTTTTTTTTATAACCCAAGAGCTCCCAAGGTCGGGCCATTTCGTGTACCCGGCCCTACAAGCCAACCTGGGCATGTGTCAGGACCCACCCAACACCCCAGATAAGTCAGGGACGATAAGGACGGTGTTGAGGCTCGAACTTGGGACATGTAAGGATGCCTTAGCACAAGACCAAACCCCTGGGGGTCCCGCTCACAAATCACAAGGTCATTCCTCTGTAAATTTTAAAACATTACGATAAATGATACAAAAGTAATACTGCTCCAACATAAACTGCTTCCGCTAAGATTGTTCCTTATTGTCGAAGGGTGACATGAAAAGTAGTGATAATTGGGTCAAGAACAAGCTAATTAAGCGAGAAATTCAATTAGAATAAATAGTGGAATCGTGAACACTAAACCCAACAGAAAACAAGAATTAAGAAACAAGTAATTAGAAGAACTAGAACCAACAATAGTGCCACGAGAAAACAAAACCTTTTCGTCACAGGAACGGCAGAGGGCGGCCTCATCGGCAGCGCAAAACACGATAGCTGCCGCGCTCTCGCAAGCGTCACAAAGTGTTCGCATACTTAATCTCTTCCACTCTCATTTCTCCGACACTAACCGATGATATAACAACAGGTCCATGTTGTCCAACTTCAGAAGCAGCAATCAAACCAAACCCAACTAAATCCTCGTAAGCAAAACCCACTTACAATAAGACACAAATGAGAAACCACCCACCAAATCTATACGCAAATAATGATACAAAAGACTGGGACTTCAGAGGGCAAGAGGATAAAAGAGAGAGCTGAGAGTCTGAGACTTTGGAGTGCTGGAGGAGATTCGAGAAGAGCGTGTGTGGATTTAATAAGCAACTGGTTTTGGGGTTTCGTTTTGTCAACTTTTGTTCCCCACGAGCTCACTCCGTGGCCACAAGCTTCAAGGGCAGTGCGACTGACAGCGACCCACAGGTTATTCTTACCCACCAGCTGAGACATGGACCCCAGTTCACCCAGCTATGTTGCTTGTGCCATGTTTGCCACTCGTTGAAAACAGCCGTAGACGAGGCATCTTCTGTTGTTTTCGCTCAATATCTCTACCTAATACTGTTGTCACATTGAGAATCAAATCACGGTTGCCCCATTTAGCGCAACAAATCTCAGAATCCTTTTTTTTTTGGTGTTGAACTGAATTTGATAAATAGGATTTGCATTGTTTTGGAGCATTCTTTATTCCTTGAGCAGAAGGTGGTTCAAGGTTAGTATTCTCTACTTAGACCCGGTCAAACAAAAAAAAATTGGTCAGGACCTGGCAAGAGAAATCTAGACATGTCTGCAATGGCCTCCAATGCGAGGATAAACATGGGAATCCAATGACATTCCCTAATCAAACTATCACGCGGGATGTCCAAGGATACAAGTATTTCTAAGAGGATGTTCGGTTAGTGTGTATTTTGAGACTTTTATGTGTTTTGAGAATTTTTAGGTGATGATAACTTTATTGGTATGCGTGCTGTAGTTATTTTTAGATGATGTTAAAAAACATGTTCAATTTATGTATTCTCAAGATTCAAAAAATCCTGAGAATACAAAATAACCGAACAAGTTCTAAGAAAGTATCGTCTGATAGAAAGGAATTTGTAAGATTATATAAGAAATAATAATTTTCAAGTCTCTTATTTCCGCAATCCATTAACTTTCTAGACAGTTTTAAAATATAAAAAATGCGGGACGAAAACAAAAGTATTCATAGGTTGTTATGTATTTGTAAGCTAATTCCATACAAGTTAAAATAAGGCGGACAAAGAAAACATCAAATGCCAATACATTATGCAATAATCCGGGTTCACTGCATTTTAGTCATTAGTCATTGAATTCCATTTTCCTTTGTTATTAAGATTTATGTTGAGAAAAACGTCAGCAAGAGTCCTTCAAAATGAAGATTTAACCATAGCTGCGATGTGCAATGGCAGAAGGTAGCTTGAATTCAATCTGCACTCAGGGCCTTAGCAATCTACTAGTGCCGAATGAGAGGGCCATTGTCAGATGCCTAAAAGCTCCATGGTGATAGAGTAACATTTCCAAAGAATTGATTAACTGCAATAAATAAGTAAAACAGAACAGAGAATTTTTCCTGTATCTTTCAAAAATTTAAAGCTAACGAGGGTTGTGTTATCTCCCATCTCCCAGATGAATCGTGCAAATGAGCTCAGTCAAGTAGGCTTCATTTTAGAGCCCTATGATGTGCCTAAACACTTTTGCGGAATATAATCTGAAATGTACCATCTTGGAGTAAACTGTAGAATAAGGCCAACAAGACTTGCAGTAACAGTAACATTAATACAAAAGGCCACTAAAATAGCCATGGCTGCCACAACATTGGGACCCAAAAGTTTGACAGACACTTTCTTTCACCCACGGGAAGCTTCCCATTCATTGAAGAAAACTTTGACACAATCCAAAGCCACATATTAGCTTCGAAGTATATATTACAGAATAAAATTCATTCAATATTACAATCTTTATTTCAAGCACCAGATAACCAATTGCAAACTCTCCTTACAAAAACAAGAAACAAGACCAGAACAAACCTGTTATATATTCAAAACATATATAACGATTTTCTTTTAGCAAATAAAAAGAAGGGTGGAATTGGTTCGCTGTATTGGGGAACTTTCAAAATGAAAAGTTCATCATGTCCATGCTTAAGCTCTCCATCATCACATTCTCCATGAATCCACAGTTGTTTGGTGCCTTCTTGAAGCTCTGCCCTCTGGGCTTGAATGAGCAGGAAGAGATGGGAATGACGGGGATGTTCTCGCAGTTGCAGAGCTCGACCATGTACCCATCCGGGTCATGGAAGAAGACCTGGTCCACCTTGGCCCCTCCGTCCTCCACCACAGCTGTGACATACCTCATCCCCATATCTTGCAGCCTCCTTATAACAAGTCCAACATCTGTACACTGTTCAAAAAACATGCATTGTTATAAGCCTCACAAATATGACTGCCACAGCTACTTCTCTAATTTAAAAAAGATTCATTTATATTTTTTTTTGTTTGAAATTTGTTCTCATTACCTGGAAGGAGATGTGGTTGTCCTTCGGATTGATGGGTCGCAGCTCAGTCATGGTGTCGTACTCATCGATTGATGGGTTCTCAATTAGGTGGATCCCAATGCCATAATTGTACAACCTACGTAAGTGAGGCAAGCATGATGAACACGTTCGTATAATTGAAGAACAATATTCTGACATGTATAGTGGTTTTGTGAACGCATATACTATGCGAGTATAATTCAGCAGTCAATTTTAACGAAAAAACAGAATGTAAAAAACAGAGACATTATAGTCACAGTGTCAGTGTCGGTGTGTATTTGGTAAACATTCGTCTACAGGGCATAAGAACATGTTTCATCACATTAAGAGAGAGAGAGAGAGAGAGAGAGAGAGAGGGGGGGGTTCGAGCTTTTTGAAAACAACGAAAATGAGAGGTCATGACGATTTCAGATAGTATAGAATTAAGAATTTTCAGAATCCCATTCCTTGAACTGTCAATGAAATGCAAAACGCTTTCAAATTCCTGTAAGCCGACGTTTCTTGAAGAGTCTCTTTTATAAAAGGCCTTGTATGGGCTTTCAAAGCCTATTATTATACAGAAAGACAAGAAGAAAAAAAAGCATAAACACGCACAGAAACGCATACAGAACAGAATGGGGATTTAGAAAGCTAACCAAGCTCCTCTGAAATTAAAAGAAGAGGGGCGTTTGATGAGAACAAAGCCCAAGACGTCTTCATAGAACCGAACTGAATCCCACACTGATCTGCACAACAAAGATACGTGGTTCAAAGACAGGAGAGGCAATGCCTCGTAGCTGCTTACTTCCTCTATCTCCATTTTCACCCTATTTTTGGCTCTCTCTTGCACTGATCAGCTACCCTCTTCTGTTCCTACTTCTGTTTCTTGTGTGCATGGAACACATTACCCGGATGCTCCTTTTATAAAAAAATGTCAAGGAAATATCTCATTACTTTAATTCAAACTATGCATAACTGTTATTGTCCAATTGTGAAAGAGTGCTTTATGGAGGGAGGAACTTTCCAGGCAGATTCTCTCATATCAAATATGACAAACTGAATGCAATCAATATCCTGCAGTTTCGGTCCACGATTGTTTTTTCCTCTGGATTCTTAATCATCCAATATGACCACTGTAGGCTAGTTAAGTTGACAAGAAAAGCAACCTTTTTTTTCTCTAAGCGACAAGAAAAGCTACTTGCACTCCTTGTATAGTGTCCATTTCTTATGGACCTGAACCTACAAAACAACCGACAGTTAAAGTCTCAATTTCCTCTCATTCAGGGCCTAAGAGGATGCCCATCTTCTCTGCTGGGGTTAGAATGACTTAGGAAAAATAATACAAAATTGGAGATAATAGTTTAAAAGAACCCCCTACTTTTCATTCTTTTTTCTGAAAACAGTCTTAGTTAATAGGATTAAGCAAACTACTACGTTAGGGGGCTCAGAGCTGCCATTACTAGCCTGAAGCAAAGATGAAAATTTGAGGCTATAAGCCGGGTCCCTAATATACTGTTCATTTTGTTTTAGATCACAAAATATTTTCGATGTCTTCGGAGAAGTAGAACCGATGCTGACCCCTCATGTTGTGGGTTCCATTTCGTGCTACATCTGCATTATCCATTTTTGTACAATGACAATGGTTTTTCCTCCCAAAGAGAAGGATTTAAAAGGTAAAAGGCTCTGTACACAAGACCAGCCTATTCAAGATCTATCTTTTATGCTATGAGCTTTGGCTTGGTTGATCGCCAGACGAGGTATTCAAAACTTGTAAGATCAACGGCTAGCTAAGTAATGACCAGAACTCCTTTTCAAGTACGTACATTGCTACCTAGAAAAAAAAGTACGTACATTGCTTAATTGTTCATTAATAAGTGACCAACTTTTAGTGTGCCTTCTGGCTTTTGCACTTTGAAGCTTGGAAGGCAGAAAGTACAAAAGGTTCCGAAAATTGAGAAGTTTCTATGATGTTTCCTTTCAAGACTTGGCGTCATGAATTTTCTTTTGTAACTCGACGGACACAATTCGCGAAGGCACTGATATCAAACTCATCAAACATCTCAGCTTATATCACGGCCATTGATTAATGCATGCAGTGATGTGTTTGCTGCAAGAATTCTTATCAAGATATAAGCCGTACAATCAGCAAAGAAGCTACAAATTAGAAGCCACTTTATTGTTCAAAATCAGCCTTACTTGTTTGATTTCAAACCATATGATCATCTATATATGTCTTTTAGCTCCCTTCGGCCGGTGGTAAAATTTGAATGTTTTTAACGTTCTCATCAAGCTGGAGATCACTGCTAGCCTCTTCTAGCTACCGAAAGAAACGCCTGCCGTGTTCTAGTGAAAGAGTCTGATATAAAGCGTCGTGGCAATACAACACGCAATTTGTTTGTACAATTGCATAATGCATATGTAACCCTTCACATGACACCGATTATTGTGTGAGCGGACGAGTGAAATTAGAAGTTGAAAAATCTAATGGCTGAAAAATGTCACGTCATTTAATGAAACCGGGTCGGGTTCATTAAATGACGTGACATTTTTTCAGTCATTAAATTTCTCAACTTCTAATTTCACTCGTTCACTCACACAATAACCTCAATCACACAATAACTTTTGCCTCCTTCACACGGTTTAGCTTCCGTACCTGATCATCGCGGATCTCTGCTTATCTGGTTAGCCTTCACAGCTGCGTTAGGAGCCAATGCAGTGAGGTGCCGTACGAGGTCACAACCATGCATTCAAACAGAGGAGTATCAAGTATGAGTTAGGACAGATGACCCACAAAGACTTGGACCACTGGAAAACCCTACACGACATATAAACCCGCTGCCCCATCACTCACAGGCAATTGCATAAAAGACTTGGATCGGTCACTTTTGTTGATTGCTATGGTATTGCAACGAGGAGAATGCAAAAGCTAAAAGATTATCTGTTTTTGGGAAAAGATCATGTCTTTTATGCTCTGGGCTAAATATCATTTGTTAGTATGTGAATTTCTCCGTATTTAACCCCTAAACTACCAATATTCGCACTGTTATGATTCCAGCCATTGATATTATATTATGCTATACATTGCTTATTTTTTTTTATACATTTCAAATTTTACAGGTAAATGATATTTGGATGAAAATCAGGGGGTTAAAAGTATTTTTTGTAACATTATAGATAGCTTCCACAACCATGTATTAGGAAAATTTTAATTGTTGAGGGAACTAGAGAAAGTCTCATCATTATTACAAAAATAAAAGATAGTTCGTAAATAGTTAAACCTAGCTATAAGACTACACTTGCGGCTGAATGTTCGGATAGTCATAAGAAATAGGACCATCACCATATCTCTAATCTTCACACAGTCACACCACTCTTGAATGCTACTTTTCATACCTCCAAACTATCTGCGCTACAGTACTCTTGGTTGATGTTCCAATTTCGTAAGTCATTTGGCCTGTGCATCATGCCAATGGCACTGTTTTGTTTGTTTTGATCTCCACAATAAAAGTCAAGCTGCAGCGCCCTTGTAAGTTGTAACTATGTGGAAAATAATTCAGCAAAATCTGTTATATAGTACATCGAATATTCGCACATTTCCTTGCAGGCGATAGAAAATGCGTCTTTGTAATTAAGTTACTGGCCTGATCAGGTGTCGACTAAACTGGAACCACAAAAAGATCGCGGGGGGCGGCACCCCAGTGATTGATCGAGTTGTTTTCGTTTGCACAGAAAGTGTTCGTTTTTTGTATTATTCCACGAGTTTGCAATTCAATAATCTCTTGCCTACAAGAAAATCTTGGAAAGACAAAAACAAATTAGCAGAAAAGTCAGACAAGACTAATTAAGATGCAACGTATGTACTGAATGCTAGCTAACTACAGCCTACTATAGAAGTACAATGCATGGCTTCTGCACTTCTGCTTCCATGTCCAGTCATTCTTTTGAACAGAGGAGTCTTGAGAAGACCGTTTCTCGTTGGGAAAATTTGGTTTCAAGAGCCAAGGTTCTATAAAAAAGGGTACAAATTGTTATCTTCATGCAAGCACCTATACTACTTGAGAGTTGGAAGATATTAGAGTGCATGAATTTTCTTCAATATTATTCTATAAACAAAAACAAGATGGCAATCAAAACCGGCCACGCTTTGCTTTTGTTGGGCCTTGTCGTAAGTTTTATCTCCGTGGCTTCTGCTATCTCAGGAACTGCAACCTACTATACAGTTTATACTCGTGAGTATCCATAAAACCTCAATTCTATTTTTCTTCCATATAGTTTGGTCATGTCGGTATAAATTTCACTGAGATAAATTTGTGTACATATCTTGCAATTGATTATATATATCATCTTTTATGATTAACCCTTGATCAAATTTTAGGGTACTGTACTGGATTAGTATACTTTTGTGAATAAGTGGTCAATGTTTACATGGAAATGTCTTGTTTATATATATCAAACTAACGGTGAATCTTTCTCTGTGGTAGCATCTGCATGCTACGGCTACCAAGACCAAGGCGTTATGATAGCAGCCGCTAACAATGCCCTTTACAACAATGGGGCTGCATGTGTTAACAGTGGCGGAACCAGGATTAAAATTTATGGGTGTCGAACTTTAAAGGCGAAATGTGCAGTAACAATGACGGAACCAGGATTAAAATTTATGGGTGTCGAACTTTAAAGACGAAATGATAAAAAAAAATTCCTTCGTAATGCAAAACATTGTCTTAGAGTTACAATGTCGAAAGTTAAGGATTAAAAGCATTAAAAATATTGGAATACATATGACGTACTATGTACTGCGACTGAGAGGTGACAATTGGATCCTACGAGTTTGCATCTTCTAAAAATGTTTCAAAATGACTTTGTTCTCAATAGCTTTAAAAACTTCTTGCTCGATGTACACTAACATGCAATCATTCATCCAGTCATCTCTCATCCTATTAAGCAAATCGTTCTTTATGATCTAATTCAAGTTAATTCTTTATTTAATTCTAAAACTTTAGAACAAATTAAAGATGATTCTGATGGTTGAGGTCTTGATGCCACTAGGGGTTGTCTTTCTTACATTTTTTGGTTACTACCACAACTGGAGACTGTCTTCCCCCCCCCCTTTTTCTTTTGACAAAAGGTTACTGGGATGCATTTGCAATTTACTTTCTCTAGGTTCTATGGATTTGGAATTGAAAGATATTCACATTCTCCAAAGCAACTTTCACACACAAAACAATTGATGACAAATCATGCTCTGAATAATAAAAACAAAATTTTCAGGATAATCAAGATTTAGTAAAAGAGTTCCTTAGATAAGTATATCCCAAAAGTGGTCAGAATTTTGGTTTGGCCTATACAAGGATCCTAAACAAACACAGCATTTTTCAAGGTATCTAATAAAAATTAAGAAACAAATCAACATAAGGAGAAAGAAATGAAGTGATCTTGATTGTGAAAAATTAGGAGCAAAGAGTAAATAATTTTGTACTAACAAAAATTTAGCAAGATGTCAGGAAGTTACCTTTCAGTTGAAGAACTTGCAATCGATGCAAAACAAAAAATCATAATAACTGTATATTTGCCTCAGTTACACTAGGAGCAAAATCAATGTGTAGAAAAAAAAATTGTTTTAGGTCTATACCCATTAAGTCTAGTTGGCCTGAACTTCATGGGTATCGGACCTGGACTTAATAGGTATCGGACCTAACAAAATTATGAAAAAAATACATAAAAAAATTTTTTAGGCAAGCACGGGTTCGATACCCCTGCATCCACCACTGTGCGGTAAGATGTACAAAGTTACGTGCAAAGGCCCTACAAACCAAGGCATACCACAGCCTTGCGGAGGTTCAGTCACGGTGAAGATTGTTGATCGGTGCCCCGGATACACTGCAAACCAGCTTGACCTCTCTCAGGAGGCCTTCAATACTATCGCCGACCCTGCTGCAGGAAAAATCATCATCGACTATGTCCAGTAAGTCTAGGACACACACTCCCTCAGTTTTGATTTCCTTCTTCTTTTTGTTTTTCTTTATTCTTGAACAGCAGTCTTAATTAATTCCGCTGGCTCCTAGTATATATATGTAGGCCAAATAATTATTAATAACTTCTTTCCCTGATCTTTTGTGGTTTGCAGGGTTTGATTCTCCAAGAAGAGAATAAGCTAGCTAGCTGCTTCCAATGCAAGCCCACTTGTATTGATAATAAGGCTGAAATAAAAAGCAGATCGACTATGGAAATTGGACTTTTTCCATTTTGGATAAGAACGACCTGCCAATGAAATAGTACTTGTATCGAATCGATAATACTAAACTTAATTGCAAGTTCTCTCTCTCTCGTTACCAATATTCTCTGGAGTTTGTCATCAACGAAGTGAAAAAGCATGAAGAGATCACCAGAGGAAATTATAAGAGTCCTCTTAACCAAGGGACTCGATGTCGTGCCCTATGCATATATAGAAGAATTATCATCTTCATTGACTGCAAAAATTGTACCGTTGGACATGTAAACTCGATCACGCATCTTCGTTGTGAAAAATGGACCTCTTCTTTTGTTTAAAAATTAAGTTATTGTGCTGCGCATATCGCATGTTTATGTTGATTCTTAATTTTTTCGTAAAGTCAAGTCTTTGGATAATGGTGCCAAAATCGTCAGGCCAGAATAATATTGAGTAGAAATCTTAATCCTGGATTGACCGGCATGAACACTTACATACATACATATATATATATATATATATATATATATATATATATATTTTTTTTTCTTCTTGATCAGCCCAACTTTCCAGAGATTAGTTTGGCACGTCTGCTTCTTTAGTTTGACGTACGCTTTCTAGGTATTCTATCATATTCAGATAAGATAATTTCAATCACTAGCCAAAATCAACGGCGAACTATCCGGCATTTATACATACATACATATATATTCCCCATCAAATTCTATTGCTTTTTTCTAATTAACTCCATTGTTTCTATATATAGAGTAAACTCTTCATTAATTAACACTCTTTTGACCTGCATCTTCGCTCTTCTCTTTGCCAAATTCCTAAATTATTTTTTTGGTAAACCTTTCTATTGCATTGGAAATAAGCTGCATGTATTCTCCCCCAAGACTAATTGTATGTTAACAGCTTTGACCTGCCATCGAATTTCCCGGGTTAAGCTAGCTAGAGTCCTGCCCAGCCGTGGTGGGCCAATCAAAGAAGTATGCCATCGTCGATACGAGGCCGGAGCCCATAGTATATATTCGATTAGAATTGTTTAATAAAGCCCAATAGAATATTCTCGTATATATATTATCTGGGAAGAAATATTTACAAATTTCGCACAACTTGAGAAAATTTAATCTGCTTCATCTATCACAAAACACAGACGCATCTTGCATATATATGATTATCAAATAGAAAAATGACAACTGTAAAGATCATAGTGATCATAGTCTGGACTTTTGGCTCCGAGGAAATAATCAGTATTACCCCCATGTAACCATTCCATGCTTAACATTTCATAGGTTAAGATCAGGACGGCTTGGGCCACATGGACAATGGGATCAGCCTTGATCTTGGGCTAGAAATAAAAAATGGAGACACTCCTTTGAACACAATCTCAATCCCTTTCGGCATAGCCTATTCGCCTTGAGCGTTATAATAAAACATTCACTTGTCGCAGAAGGTTTGGATAGATTCAAAATTACTACTCAAATGAAAGATGATCGTCACCGGATCTCGCCGCCTCACACAGTCACACCCACTCTTGAATGTCTTTTTTCAAACCTCTCAACTAATTGAGCTACAGTACTCTTGATTGATGTTCCAATTTCGTAACTCACTTGGCTTCTGCATCATGTCAATGGCATTGTTTTGTTTGCTTTGATCTCCACAATAAAAGTCAAGCTGCAGCCTTGTAATTAAGTTGTAACTATGTGGAAAATAATTCAGCAAAATCTGTTATCTAGTACATCGAATATTCGCACATTTCCTTGCAGGCGATTGAGAATGTGTCTTTGTAATTGAGTTACTGGCCTGATCAGGTGTCAACTAAACTGGAACCACAAAAAGAAATTAATGTACATGCGGGGGCGGTACTCCAGTGACCGAGTTGTTTTCGTTTGCAGAGAAGTCTTCGTTTTTCTATCATTCCATGTGTTTGCAATTCAATAATCTCTTGCCTACAAGAAAATCTTGGAAAGACAAAAAAAAAATTAGCAGAAAAGTCAGACAAGACTATTATATGCAACGTACTGAATCCAGTCATTCTTTTGAACAGAGAAGTCGTGAGAAGACCGTTTCTCGTTGGGAAAATTTGGTTTCAAGTGCCAAGCTTCTCCTATAAAAAGGGTGCAAATTGTTATCTTCATGCAAGCAGCTATACTACTTGAGAGTTGGAAGATATATAGAGTGCAATTTTCTTCAATATTATTCTACAAACAAAAACGAGATGGCAATCAAAACCCACCAAGCTTTGCTTCTCTTGGGCCTTGTCGTAAGCTTTATCTCTATGACTTCTGCTATTTCAGGAACTGCAACCTACTATACAGTTTATACTCGTGAGTATCCATAAAACTCTAATTCTCTTTTTCTTCAGGAAAAAAAAAATCGAATTGTTTAGTCATGGGTATAAATTTCACATCTATCTTGCACCATGATTATATCATCTTTTATTTATGAGAACCCTTTGATTTTTTAGGGTAGGATTAGTACTTTTGTGAATCTGTGGCCAATGTTTACATGGAAATGGTTGGGACTTATATATATATATATATCAAACTCATGGTGAATCTTTCTCTGTGGTAGCATCTGCATGCTACGGCTACCAAGACCAAGGCGTTATGATAGCAGCCGCTAACAGTGCCCTTTATAACAATGGGGCTGCATGCGGTAAGATGTACCGAGTTACGTGCACAGGCCGTACAAACCTAGGAGTACTAGAGCCTTGCAGAGGTTCAGTCACGGTGAAGATTGTTGATCTGTGCCCCGGATGCGCTGCAGACCAGCTTGACCTCTCTCAGGAGGCCTTCTCCACTATCGCCGACCCTAATGCAGGAAAAATCACCATCGACTATGTCCAGTAAGCCTAGAACACACTGTCCCTCAGTTTTGATTTCCTCCTCCTTCTTCTTCTTCTTCTTCTTTATTCTTGAACAACAGTACTCTTAATTAATTCCGCTGGCTCCT
The DNA here is from genome assembly GCA_963930655.1 of Myrica gale. Lineage (NCBI taxonomy): Eukaryota > Viridiplantae > Streptophyta > Magnoliopsida > Fagales > Myricaceae > Myrica > Myrica gale. The sequence continues at coordinate 25,492,059 of OZ005610.1, forward strand.
AGTATATGTAGGCCAAATAATTATTAATAACTTCCTTCCCTGGTCTTTTGTGGTTTTCAGGGTTTGATTTCTCCAAGAAGAGAATAAGCTAGCTAGCTGCTTCCAAAGCAAGCCCACTTGTATTGGTAATAAAGCTGAAATAAAAAGCAGTTCGACTATGGAAATTGGACTTTTTCCATTTTAGTTAAGAACGATCTGCCAATGAAATAGTACTTGTATCGAATCGATAATATAAACTTGCAAGTTCTCTCTCTCTCTCTCTCGTTACCAATATTCTTCTGAGTTTGTCATCAAAGTATATACTGAGTAATGCGATATTATATATTGGGCAAAAATCATATAAAAAAAAGAAAGAAAGTGAAAAAGCATGAAGAGACAAGAGGAAATGATAAGAGTCCTCTTATCCGAGGGACTCGATGTACATCGTGCCCTATGCATAGATTGAAGAATTATCATCTTCATTGACTGGAAAAATTGTACCTTTGGAATTGGACGTATAAATTAACTCGATCACGTACGCATCTTCGTTGTGAAAAGTTGGACCTCTTCTTTTGTTTGAAAATTAAGTTGTCGTGCTGCATGCGCATATGGCATGTTTCTATTGATTCCTGTCTCGGAAAGTCAAGTCTTTTGATAATGGTGCCAAAATCTTCAGCCCCGATTGAGTAGAAATCTTAATCCTGGATTCACCGGCATGAAATCGAACATATATATTTTCTTGGTCTTGTTCAGCCCAATTTTCCAGAGATTAGTCTGCTTCTTTAGTTTGACTAATTATCTGAATATGATAAGATAACTTCAATCACTAGCCAAAATCACCTGCGAACTATCCGGCGTATATATATATATATATTCCCATCAAATTCTATTGCATTTTTCTAATTAACTTAATTATTTCTATACAGTAAACTCTTCATTAATTACACTCTTTTGACCATCTTCGTTCTTCTCTTTGCCAAATTCCTAAATTTTTTTTTTGGTAAACCTTTTCTATTGCTTTGGAAAATAAGCTGTATTCTATTTCTCCCGAAGACTACTTGTAATTTGTGTGTCAACTTTGACCTGCCATCGAATTTCCCGGGTTGAGCTAGCTAGAGTCCTGCTCAAGCAGCCCAACCGCGGTGGGCCAATCGAAGAAGTATGCCATCGTCGATACGAGGCCCGAGCCCGTATTATATATTCGATCATAATAATTGTTTAATAAAGCCCAATAGAAGATTCTCGTATATATAGTAATTATCTGGGAAGAAATATTTACAAATTTCGCACAAAACACAGACGCATCTTTCGCATATATCATTAGATCAAGTGTTCATAGTCTGGACTTGGGCTCCGAGGACGGCTTGGGCCACATGGACAATGGGATCAGCATTGGTCTTGGGCTAGAAACCAGCAAATGGAGGCTTCTAGACACGTACGGCCCAATCGAAATAGAGGCCCATAAGAAACTTCGACAATTGTCCCGATATGATGCTGGTAATTAGGGCTGTCCATTGGTCGGTCCTGTCTGGCCGGCCAAACCCGTTATTTTGTGGAGTATGTGTATCGGAACAGACCGAACCGAACCGGACCGGTATTCCTTATATATTATTCTTTTTTGACACTCCCTTAGACTAGTAATATTCCTCCTACTTCTTGTAACATTTCTTTTTTAAAAAATGTCGACGGTACCCCCCCTAAATTTATTAATACCCTAAAATATTTCTTATAACATTATTATAGATAACTTCAACAGCCATGTATTAGGGTAAATTAAATTTGTTGGGGAACTGGAGAAAATATCATCAATATAAAAATAAAATAAAATAGTTCGTAAATAGTTAAACGTATGCTGCAAAACTATTTAAAACTGAGACCTTGGACTACATTAATTCAGGAGGTGTTAGAAAATATGTAACCAAGGAAATTTGACCTAGACCTAATGCGTCAGCTCTGCCTCAGAAAAAGTGGCATAAATAACAAATAAATGACCTATCAAGGCGACCTGAATGCTGTGCTTTTATAGCTGCCCAGATGAAGCCCACTAAGGAACCGCTGGAACCCAATGCACATAATGATGAGCCCAACTACTTCCTCGCTTTTAAAGTCCGGCCAGTTTTGGGTCCTAGATTCTGTATATAGGATCAGGAAGGCATGGGCCATGTGGACAATGGGATCGGCCTTGATCTAGACAGGCGCTGCCTAATTAACTCTACTTCCTTTGAACGTGACCATAAAAATCTTTATATGCTGCAGAATATCAGGATGGAATCATAGCTACCACTCATAAGAACGAGGACCATCACCAAATCTCTTGGCATGTGCATGCAAATGGCATTGTTTTGTTAGCTTCTGATTTCCACATTAATAAAAGTGAAGCTGCAGCCTTGTAATTCTATATGTGGAAAATTCTGCAAAATCTGTTTCCTAGTGTTCGAACATTAATTTCCTTGCAGCCGCTGAAAATGTGTCTTTGTATGCAGTGGCGGAACAATGAATGACTCCCTCGGTTAGAAATAAATAAAAAAATTACTTTAGATAAATGAACACCCAATTGTGAAAAACTCAATTGAATTTATTACATCTCATTTATGAAATTAAAAGATACAAAGGTGGCTTATTTATAAGTCAAAATCTTCCAACAAACAATGTGGAACTACACCACATTTCAACACCCTCAACTTTGATTTCCTTCTCGATCTTCTTGTTTTTCTTTATTCTTGAACGACAGTACTCTTATATAATTAATTCCGCTGACTCTGGCCTATTATATCAATGTAGGCCAACTAATTATTATTAAATTTCTTTCCTCTATTGTGGTTTGCAGGGTTTGATTCTCCAAGAAGAGAATAAGCTAGCTCGCTGATTCCAAAGCATTCCCAGTACTTGTATTGATAAATAAAAATCAGATCGACTATTGAAGTTGGACTGTTTCCATATTGGATAAGAACGATCTGCCGATGAAATAGTACTACTTGTATTAAATCGATAATAATAATGAACATGCACGCAAGTTCTATCTCTCTCTCTCTCTCATGATTAGCAATATTCTAAGTTCCGGAGTTTGTCGTAAAAGTTCTGATTAATGTGATATTATATTATGGGCGAAAATCATATTAAAAAAGAAAAGAAAAAAGAAAGTGAAAAAGCATGAAGAGACCAGAGGGAATTATAATAGTGTCCTCGTCCAAGGCCGGACTCGATGTCGTGCCCTATGCATATATAGAAGGATTAATTATCATCTTCATTGGCTGGAGAAATTGTACCTTTAATTGGACGTGTAAACTCGATCACGCATCTTCGATTCTTCGTTGTGAATACTGTGCTTCGCATATGGCATGTTTCTATTAATTCTTGATGCGGAAAGCCAGTCTTTCGATAATGGTGCCAAAAAATTGTCCGGCCAGATTGAGTATAGAGAAATCGGGCATGAATTTAAATCTAATTTTTTAAATTTACAATCCTAACATTATTATTATATGCATATTAATACAACTCAACATTGTCTTTTTATAAACATCAATACAACTCAACAACTTGGTTGTAAGGTTTTGACACTCAGTCCAAATTTCTATAGATTAGTTGGCACGTCTGCTTCTTTAGTTTGACGTACCGTTTCTAGGTATTCTATATAATTAATTTGAACAGTTAATTATAGTTTGAAATTACTTGGTTGGAAGGTTTTGACACTTTTCACTCTATTTATTCAATTTTTACACATTTCACCTATGCAGTTCTAACTTACTTCAATTTGCCCTTGTCAATATATCTATTATCTCTAATAGAAAAATAATCACATATAATATGTGCAAAGTATCTCAGAAATAAAAATTCCTTAAACAAATTACCAAGTGGGCCAATCATGGAAGTAAGCCGATAAAAGGCTGAAGCCCATGGTCGAGCTAGAGTGCTGAAACAAATTACCAAGGTGGGCCAATTGTAACACATTGTTTAGACTCTAAACTTACCTAGAGGGGGTGAATAGTAAGTTAAAAAATTCAGCACAATCTATTTCACCCTTATGCGAAAAACCTTATACAAATCTTAGCTCAAAGAATATATTAAATATGTCCAGATCTGGAAAGTATCATATAGTCATATTAATTACAGGAATTCAATATATTTAATCAATGTAAACACATCTAAGATTGCTAGGACAAAATCACAAACACTTGGAGTGCAGAAAATTTTTGATTTAATCTTTTAAACCAAGATGCACAACCAAGCTACCAATATTCGAATTTATATTTTGTTAACAAATTACCAAGCAAATATAAACGGAATTGAAACACAAAGAATCACACAACACAAGAGATTGTTTACGAAGTGGAAAACTCTTTGAAATAACTCTTTCAAAAGAGAAAAACCACTCCGGGCTCACCGCTGGTTAACCAATCCACTAGAATGAGAGATACACTTATAGTCGGTGACTTTGTTTACCACAAAACCTTTGCTACACAACAAATCCCGAAAGAAGCAATTCGAACGACACGCTCGAACCCGCACCAAGCAGTAGACTCCAAAACCTTTGGATCTCTCTCTCTCACTTCAATGAATCTTAACCAAGCAAACTTGTCTCAGGACGATTGGAACTCCAATCGACAAACACCGGAACTCCGATGTTTACCCATTGCCACAGTAGAGTTTTCTTGGTAGTGATTAGTTTCTTCAACAGCACTTGATGGAGGACTACCAAAATCTTGACTCTTCAAGTCTTCAAGAACAACCTCCTCTCAAATCTTCATCAATCTCTCTCTAGAAGCCTTCGAAATGTTTCAGAGCTCTTTCTCCTCTATTTTCGTCGAAGTCTCTTTTGTCCAGCCACTCAAAATGCCTTTTTAAATAGCTGGGCAAGTCCACACGGAATTAGTTATCATTTCTCTCGTGTTTGGGCTTAAGCCTCAAGCTAGCTCCAAATTACAACGTGTTTTCTCCAAGCTCGCCTTAAGCTAGCCCAAACAGCACTTAACTACTTTAACAACTTCCAGATTTCTTTACAAACGAATTCTTTCATCCGTTAACCACTTTAACAACCTTCAGATTTCTTCAAAACTTAACTCTTTCTTCTTTAAACCACTTTAACAACTTCCATAATTCTTCACAACTGAATTATTTCATCTGAAACACACTTTAACAACTTCTAGATCTCTTCACAATTGATTTCTTTCATCTGAAGTACATGTACTTGATCATCCACATCCATTCACATCTAAGACACGTTTCTTTACAACATGTCACGAAATAAAGCCAACATTAAACTTTAGGAACTCACCAATCATGGAAGTAAGTCGTCTACAAGAGCTAGGGGTGAACAGAACCGGACCACAGACCGGACCGGACCGAATTTCCGGTCCGGTCCTTTTTCTTAAAATGCGGTCCGGTCCGGTCCTCCTTTTTAATAAATGCGGTCAGGACCGAACCGGACCGCATTTATTAAAAAAATAAAAAAAATATATATTTTTTTATATTTTTAATACAAATTATAAACATAAAACGTTTAATTTTTATCTAAACTAAAAGTTAACATTTTTATATACACTTCACATTTGAAATTAACAAAAAAAAATTAAAACCGGTCCGGATCGTATTTAGTGAAACCGGACCGGACCGGACCACTTATAAGTGGTCCGGTCCGATCCTCTATTTTAAGAGGACCGAAAACCGGACCGCATTCCGGTTTTTCAGCCATAACAAGAGCTTGTACACGGCCGAAGCTTAGATTAATGGAAACGTTTCAACAAAGCCCAAGGCAAAGAATCTTCGTAAAACCATCAACAAGGTTTAGGGTGGGGGCGCCAGGCCCGTACAGTAGTGCAACGAATGGGCGACACGCGAAGGCCCCAGCAGCAAGCTACTGAGGCGGACCTTCCCCCTAGAAAAATTAATTTAATATCATGTAGTTCGATAGACCACGTATCAGATATTAAACTGATAATAACAGATACTACACTTGAAACGTTTCAACAAAGCCCAACGTCATGGTATGCAATACGGAGCCTTCCGTGGCTTGGACATTACTTTGATTGCCCTAATTGGCTTGCTGCCCTTCATAATGGGTCACACAAAATGTTTAGGGAAGTCTGAAGACACTTATCTGATTGTACTTTATGCGGAACGTTTTTGTGTATATGGCATGTTTCGATTGCTTCGGGTTACTAGAAGTCAAGCCTTTTTGAATGATTAAAATTCCAAAATAACGGGTCCGGCAAAGGTTAGAAGTCTTAGCCGTGTATTGACGGGCATGAAACCATACAGTTTGTGCTCGATGAGCCCTGGCCAGTGGCCAGTTTCAGGGAATTAACTCCAGCCCCACTGCTGCGCTAAGTTCGACGTTTTCGATCCCATGACACCCAGAAGAAACTGAAATCACGGGTCAAAATTGCCTGCCTTATATTGTCCAGAACTGAGCCATATGCGCCATCCAGATAAATACCACCCAATTGTTTCTGATCCGTACACTGATACACGTCAAAATTTGGTAGCTATGAATAGTTATATTGGAGTCTATGTACGTACCTACTCCACCCACAATGTCTCTGATATTTTACTGTACGCCGACGGCCGACCAAAATCGTATGACATTTTTTTTAACATTTTACAGAGTTCATTGCTGCCTGCACTGTTGGATTTCCGTTTCCTTTTAAAAAAATTTAAGACCAATAAATAACTCCCCTTGTGACTCGGCAGCTTCCTCTGAAGTCTCCGATGTGAAATGTACGTTTACCTGTTCCACAATTAGCTGGCCGCTAGTGTGTCGGCTGTAAATGGCCTTGATAGAGCATTACCTAATTGAACCACATGTATTTGTGTGTCTGTTTCCTACCAGCACGTATACTTTTGATTATTATGGATGTCACTCACCTACCTAATACACAATCTAACATATATATTGCTCTCTTAGTTGATGTCACCGCCCTGCAGTCTTTATCAATCGATTAAGAGTCATATATTTCATATTACTGGCAACCACATGGGACGTTCAAACTTCATTTACCCCATTTGTTTGGACGTGAAGCTCTCTCTCTCTCTCTCGCACATTCTTTGAATGAACACTGCGAGCTGTCTTTCATCTTCAGTGAATGTAGAAAAAAGATCGATGTGGCTATCAGTAGCTACGTTTGAAAGTTCTTATTTTATACCACGATCGACAATGATAGGCTATGATTTCTAGCTCTTGAATTATGTTTAGTTCTTAACAACTCATACGTTGTCTTCCTCTTGTTTTTATGTGGGTCAATTGTTTAAGAAAATTGACTTATCAAGGAATCCAAATATATGCATATATATTATAAAATACAAGGAGAGAAATTTTTTGTGAATAAGTCCATGTTCTAGGGAATTTTTTGGAAGATGTAATCGACCACTCTACACAATTAGGTGCTACTAATTGTTTGAGGTCACTTCCAAAGTAATTGTTTTGGTAATTATTTAGTTTGTGTGAGACAAGAAGATTGCACAAGAATTAAAATTAGTCGAGATAAACGTAATCTAACAAATACACCTGCCAATGAGCTTTAGCTCAGCTAGCACGTCCTCCCTTTGGGGAGGGTTAGGTCCGGGGTCGAATCCCCCCTCTTCCGCAAGCTAAAGTCCTGCTCCGCCATTTACCTATAAAAAAAAAATTTAACATATACACCTAATTATAAAAACATAACTTAGCCAAATGGATAATTTTAACTATAAATCTAATTTATTTTCTTCTCGACCTTAATTACTAAAGTTGATTGTTGCAAAAATCCTCCTTGAATATATATTTTTTTCGTTCTTCCTGCTTTTATATGTGCTCTAAACAAAAAGGAAAAAAAAATGTGCAGTGACACGTACAATCGCCGCAAGACTTATAGACAGTCCACAAACGTCTGATCAGAGTATTGATATACGTGGATCCTGATGTCCAACATTTGACTTTATGGTGCGACTGCGACACAGGGTCCATTCCATAGCTGGGTGCTGCGAAATTGTTCGGTAGCCTGTGGGTCTTTATAGGGCACCAGGCCCATTATTTATAGGGTCTTTTTAAAGTTTCTTGGACATTGCTTTAAGCAAATGGTACAGTCGGTCGGTAACGTAAAATATTTTGAATATTTGAAAAATGATAATACAACATTGAATATCTCTTCAAATTTATTTAATAAAAATTATGACTTGAGTAATTTTGTCTTATTATCATTAAAAAAGGCAATTAAAAGGGAACCTCAATGTCCTAGAGCTATGATTTGAAGTCATAATTTAATGGGATTTGATCCAAGATGATTAAAAGCAAGTGAAAGCATGATTAAACCCTGCCTTATTTATAATTGAGATCTTATAAATAAAATTCCTTATAATCTCATTTTTATATCAATTTTTCTTATGAGTTGGCTTTCCTAATAGGTCTATAAACATAACTACTTAAATTTTATATTTTTTTAATCTCTCTTAATTTAAAGGGATAAATACAAAATTGGTCCTTGTGCTATACGCAAAAATCGATTTAGTGATGTGAAAAACATAAATTTAGTCCCTGTGATTTCAGAAAGTGATAAATCAGTTCCTGATGGAGGACCAACGACAAACAAAAATGAAATTACATGAACTAAATTTATGTTTTTCATATCACGAGGACTAAATTAATTTTTACACAGGGATCAATTTTACGTTTATTCTTAATTTAAATCGTTTTTCTCTTTTATCTTTAATTATAATTTTAATAGTTTGTGTTGGCAAGAACAAATCCCTTCTTTCTTGGAAGAAGCTCTAACGTGGCTAAAGTTATTTAGAGACCGAAAGATCATATAGTTCCATAACTGTCGGCAGCATATATATATATATATATTTGAATAAATAAAGTAAGAGAAAGGCGGGTGCATGCATGCATCTCTGAATTCCAATCGCATAATTTGTATTTTTTGTGCATTTGGCAATTTTTTTAATTATAAAATCCCGAAAAGGAAAAATTTATTTGTAAGGACACGTGCACAGGTTGTGTTATCAAGGACGAATAATAACTCTCGCCACATGTGTTGCAGCTCCAGGGCATATTGCTAACATCTTGTTTTGGTCAAAGAGGTCCCCACTCTCTCTACGTTTAGTTGCTTTTTTTCTCTCCCTTATCATAGTGGAAATTTAAAATGATTCCAAGGTCCGACAACTTGTTAATAGGCTGGGCAAAAATACTGACTACCGGAATTCCGCATCGGCTACCGTATCTCGCCTGAAACCGAAGGCGGATCGGGTAGTCAGTATTGCCTAACAGGCAGAACCGGTAATTCCGTCGAGACATGTGGAATTCCGATTCTGCAATTTTTTTTAAAAAAATCTGGTTATTAAAACGACGCAGTTTTGATACCCAATGACATTGTTCCAAAAAAAAAATATACTAAGTTATAAGTTTATCATCGTTGACTTCGAGTCTCACCCCATTGCACCTTTCGGTCTCTATGCTCTCTCAATCATCTCTATCCTTTTATCCAATGGAGGAATCAGGACCAAAATTCAAGGGGGTCGAATTCTAAAGGCGAAATGATAAGATTTTTTTTCCTTTATAATGAAAACTTTCTTATGACACCAACTAAACCCTCTTCAAGCTTAGAAAAAAATACAGAGTACCCTTCATAGTTGTGCTTGTGACCACTTCACAGATTTGTGCTCAATTGCATGTTCAATTCACCACGTTGTATTTCAACTTCTAAGTGCATGTAATATAATCATCCCACATAGTAGAAGTATTAAAATACCTTATTACGTACAGAGCAGAAACCAAAGACCACAAAAGTTAGTCCTATGACACTGCCTGCAGTTGCAGCTGCTAAGAGTCCTGCTTTTGTCACACCACCATTTGTACCCCTTCGAACACGCTGCTAACAACACAGGAAAAAGTTAGCATTTCTAAACCCTCTATATCTAACAAGCAAGACAACTTCCTTTAGTTTGCATAAAAACTAATGATGTAAAACATAATCAAAAGCGTGAACTACTACTCATAAGCTGACATAGCCTTGCATTGTTCTGATCATTGAGTTTTAAAAGTGAGATATGAAATATGGTAGGATTGCTTCAAATATACGAGATATTAATAAAGAGAGAACAAATTGTTGAAAAGCAGATGTTGGTGTAGGCTCCAGCTTTCAAAAGGATAAAAACAGCAAGTGTGAATGCAATGCTTAATAACTTAGGGAGAAGTGAAGGCTGGACCAAGTATCACCTCTTGAAATGTAAAAACTACACTTTGTCCTTAGCTTTTCAGACATCCCTAATTCACACAATTCATTAAATCCATAATTCACAAATCCCTAATTCACAAAATTCATCAAATCTCTAATTCACAAATCCATAATTTACATATCTCTAATTCACAAAATTCATCAAATCCCTAATTCACAAATCCATAATTTACATATCTCTAATTCACAAAATTCATCAAATCCCTAATTCACAAAATTCATCAAATCTCTAATTCACAAATCCATAATTTACATATCCCTAATTCACAAAATTCACAAATCCCTAATTCACATATCCCTAATTAATAAAATTCATTAAAAAATCACAACAATAAAATTACTTACCTTGGTTGAGTGATTCTGTCAAAGAGAGAAAGAGAGGCAGCGTAGGTGATAGCTGATAGGTCTGTAAAATATTGAGTTTAATAATTAAATTTGTAGAGAATTAAATCACAAAGTGAGTGGCCGAGTGCCCTGGCTGTTGAGTGTGCGGCGGTGGTTGAGTGAGAGGTGAGAAAGGCCGGAGTCTTCAGATGCAGAAAAGAGAAAGGAATGGGAGAGGAGGAAATGGGGGAGGGGGACACGGAACGCCCGCGTTTCTGGATTTTTTTTAAATTTTGCAGAGGGTCTGTTTAAAAAAAAAGTCTGGGCCAAGGGGATCGGGGCCAGGCTTTATGTAGAAAACATGTTGTAGTTGGCCTGGGCCTGAGCCTGATGGGTGTCGGCCAGGCCAACTTATTTTTTTTAAAAAAATAATAAAATAAAAAATACCATGTAAATTTTTTTTGGGGGGGGGGCGAAGGGTTTTTGTGCTCTAAGCTCTCTCTCATCAGTCTGTCTTTCTCTCTCAAGTCTCAACTATTCTATTGTGCTATTTCATCTCTCTACTTCAACGCTCGTAGTGCTCATCTCATATGCGCTATTTTATCTCTTTGAGCCGCCGCCGCTCACACGGCTCTCAATAATCTTAAAAGATAGTATGATAATCCAATAAAATCTAAAATCAATAATCTATTTAAAAAAAAAAACAAAAATCAAACAGATTTTAAGAGTACCGCCAAAGAGGTGTCGTTATTTTGGGTCATAGGTACCGACAGGGGAAAAACCGGAATTTTCCAGTTCCCTTGCGAAATCCAACAACATGTTAATTCGAGCATTTGACATTTACTGTTTTAATTGGTACATTTCTCAACATATTCGTTCGAGTATAGTTTACAAACCTCAGGTCCAACAGATTTATACCATTTTTAATATTTTTCTCATTTCAGCTTTGCAAAATATAACTTAAAATTACCGATACCAAGAACAAACATATAAACAAAATACAATATAATTCCTGGAGAAATAAATTTATTGACATATTTTTATAAGTAACGAAAGAAATCCGATTACTCATTCACTTGCACCAAATTTGAACAGATCTGACTCCTTATGCACCAAAATTAAATTCATTCACTTGAACAGATCTAATTCATTATACACCAGAATTAAGTCCAAGGACACGGCGGACCTACTGACTATCATATTCGATATACGTACCCTTTTCCTCTTACGGTTAACAATCAATTTATAATCATATCTATCACATCTAAAACAGTATAAATTTCTAATTTATTTATAACTACCATCCCTAATATATATATTATACTTTACATCCTTTAAATATAACACAATTTATAATTTATACTAACAACTACTAAATTTGACACGTTGCGTTCCAAATTATTAATATGTTTATCCTTTACATTTCAGTGGATGATCTCACTTTTAAAATCAATGGTTAAATATATTTTCAACCATCCAATTATAGGGTCTTGACATTTTGTACACCAATATATTATTTTTGTCACATTCTACCCACCAATTATTGATTTCAAACACTTTGTACCTTTCATTAAAATTTTTCGTCTGTTTTGATGGAAATTTAGTTTTTGGCCTCATAAAATGGTCACTGCCAAAAAGTCATAGGGACACAATTGTCATTTTGCATGTCAAAAAATCATTCTCCATTCAAATTAACTAAAATTTTTAATAGAGAACGTAAAATGTTTGAAATCAATATTCGGTTGGTGCAATGTAACAAAAATAATAAATTGAAGCACAAAGTGTAAAAATCTCTATAGTTAAAGAGTGCAAAATGTATTTATTCCTAAAATCAATAATAAAAAAGGACACGTGACACAAATATAAAGGGTTGAATTATGATATGAGATATAAAGTGTAAACTAATTGATAGTTTGCGGTGCAATGTGTTAAATTTGATAATTTATGGTGCAAATTACAAAATGGAGGGTAATTGAAGTGTATAAAGTCTATTTTCTTTATTTTTTTAGCCATGAGAAAAATAGAATGTATATTACATGGAATATTCTCAACTGAGGCGACCAAAGATAGAATTAGGAAAATTACCACATTCTCCTATATTATTAGCTGCATAAACTGAGGATTTTTACAGCTTTCCAAACTATATTTACTCATTTAGAATCTCTACAATACGGACGGCTCCTGAGTACTTTGGAAGGCATAAAAGTGTCCCTGCGCTCTTTTAAAGTAGTTCTGGGTGGAGGCATTTATGGATCAGTCATGGTTGGTTGGTTGGTTACCATGCAAATTTGGTGAAATGTCATGAACAATTTGGTCATTTCAATGCCCTTGATTCTCCGACCTCTTGCGTAAGCGCGGTAGTTTTATTTCAAAGGCTAATAATTCTCAGTTCAGCGAAGAAAAGCAACCAACGAAGAAAAAGAGGTGGACGACAATACATAACCACGTCTTGCTTCAGCTCGGTAGTTTAATACTCTGCAATTCCTTGAGAATCCGAGTCCCAGGAAGACCGTAATTTCAGTGAGAAAGAGAGAGGGAAGGGGTACTTTGAGCTTCTCAGTTCTCAATCTCTTTCGGTCTAAAAAATTTTCAACATATTTTGGAGTTCCTGACCTGCATTTTTCAACGGACGTAGTCTCTCTGTTCTTGTATAAGGTGAGAGAATTTCGCAAATTTAGATGATTTTTCCTTTCAAGTGGAAAGAACGTTTTGCAATTCTCTTCCGCTGTAAACGTCTTTCAAAATTTTGGAGATTTTGACCTGCATTTTTCTTCAATCTTTGAAAAGACTGGAGAGTGCGACCTCTATTTTTTTTTGTCTGAGTCTTTGTTTATCAAGCTCAACTCTTTTTTTTCCCGTTTTTGAATTTTGGAGATCGCAGTTGCACGAGGTGAGAGATTAGAGAACCTCATAAATCTAGACAGTTTTCTTTCCAAGTGAAAACAACATTTCAGCTGTTGATTGTGACAATGCACACAAATTTTCTACGCCCGTGTTTGGTTCGGCTGTATAAAATATATGGTTTTGATTTTGAGTTGGATTTCTATTATATGTAAGAATCTTGCTTCTTCCTTTTTTTTTTCACCCTCAATTGTTTATTCAGTTTCAAAATCGTCCGGAGTTTAGATTTGGCATTGGGACCTTCAGCTCCTATAACATCCAACCAAATACAGCATAGTTAGTATCCAAGTTTGTTGTAGTTCATGTAGTTTTTTTCCGTCGCAGGCCGAAATCTGAGTTTGATTTTTAATTTGGATTCTTAAATTTGCTCAGATCTTCAGAAATTTCGTAAAAGTCGACAAACGCAAACTGTTAAATGTCTGTTTTTGTTTTTGTTTTTTGGTTTGTCCTATAGTATTGCGTTTTGGCGAATTCTGGTTAAGCTATGCTGGGATTTTGTTGCACAGGGTCACAATTTAGAAAATCTACCGAAACCGCCAAAAACAAAACCTTGGTCGGGAAACCAAATCTATTCACATCTCAGAAGTCCTTTTCGGAGCTCGCACTGCACTTCACAATGAGGGAGTGAAGAATCTTCTATAGATGGAAAACATTCCTTGGAAATGACTGTGAATTCTCAACCCCCTAGGTAAAGCTCTCTCTCTCTCTCTCTCTCTCTCTCTCTCTCTCTGTGTGTGTGTGTTTGTGTTCTGTTCCTATATAACATTTGTTTTGCAATATGGGTAACATGTGAGGAAGACTCTGACAGTCTGTAATTGGGGACCATCTTACAAAAACTCCAAAATGTCCATTAAACTACACCACCCATTATTTGCTTGTCTCGGGGAAAAAAAAGAGTTTGTTCGTATTATTGCGTACGTATATTAACTTGAATACGTGAATTAAGAAAGTCAGCAAAGAACAATGACATAAATGCTTCAGATGACACTCCGAACAAAATGTGTGGTTGAATAAGCATTGACAAATGATTTGGTCGTTGATGCAGACAGTGATTGTGGCTCAGAAGTTTGGATGTCCCTTTGTTCTGTACAAGCCCAACAACGCTTGCTCAGGATTGAGGGAAAAAGCGAGGAGCTGAACAAAAGAGGCAATGATGGGTGGTCTTTATTGAATTCATTAATTTCTCGGTAGATGGTCTCAAGTGAAGTTTTGCTTGGAGGTGGGTTTTGGAAAAAGAGAGGAAAAGGTGAGAGATGGGAGCAGCTGGTGGAGAGGAGCTAATTCAAGGGCTGAGTGGCCACGAGGAGAAAATATTTGTTTCAGTTAGGCTGAGGCCATTGAATGAGAAAGAAATTCAAAGGAATGACTTGTCGGAGTGGGAATGCATCAATGACAATACCATCATATACAGGAATAACCTCTCAGTTTCTGACCGCTCCATGTACCCAACCGCCTATACATTTGGTAAGAAATTGCTAAATTACATTTTCGTATACCTGAGTCAAATTGTGTCAATTATAAAAAACCATTGATGCAGCCATCTTTCTTTGCCAGAAGATATAACAATACTTGATTTGGATTGTGCCCAATTACACTCATCTAGTCCATAATCCGGATCCAATTTCAGTAGCTTAATATTTCTCTGAGATCCTTGTCTTTGTTTTCTTTGTGCAATTCGTTGTGACTGTGTTGATTCAACTTTATCCCGGCTTTCGGTTAAACTTGGCCATACTGGTATGCTAAACTCTTTCCAGATGTTAAGTTGAGTTTCATGTTGGTCTGTTGTCTGTTATAAAAGCATTTGATTTAGACAATATGGTTACCATCTCTGACATGGACTTAATTTTTAAATTTGCTACCCCCCTGATCTGTGTTTTTGGTTACTTTTGGTTCCAGACAGAGTATTTAGGAGTGATTGCTCCACAAGGCAGGTATATGAAGAAGGAGCCAAGGAAGTTGCACTTGTAGTTGTCAGTGGTATAAATGGTGAGTACGCGCATTTTTCTTACTCGTTACCATTGTTCCTGTCTCATGAACTTTCCTTGAAGATGGTATTCTTTGTCTTTTCCCATGTTAATTTTTCTGATAATATATTTTTCAGCAAGTATTTTTGCATATGGTCAAACAAGCAGCGGAAAGACGTATACCATGAGTGGAATTATCGAGTATACTGTCGCGGATATATATGACTACATAGAGCAGGTAACTGAAAACATTAATATTGCTTTCCCTTATAGTCAATCATGGATTTCGTTTTTTCCATGGGTTCCATCAATTTGACTAGATAATGTGGATTTGTAGCACAACGAAAGAAACTTCCTTTTAAAGTTCTCTGCAATGGAGATTTACAACGAATCTGTCAGGGACCTCCTAAGTGCAGATAATACCCCGTTAAGACTTCTTGATGATCCAGAGGTGTATATCATTTTTGGTATGTTTTTTTGAAGAACTGTAAGTGTAATCTCCGTTGAACTAATAGTTAGCTAATTTGGTAGAGAGGGACTACTGTTGAGAAACTGACGGAGGAAACTCTGAGGGATTGGAACCATTTTAAAGAACTTCTATCAGTCTGTGAAGGTGAGGAATAAGGATGTTCCAAGCTAGACTCTTTCTTTCAAGAACGTGACTGCATATGTAAGTAATGTCCTATTTCACTTTTGCAGCTCAAAGACAAATTGGGGAAACATTCCTGAATGAAGCGAGCTCCAGATCTCATCAGATTCTTAGACTGGTATGACCGGGTTTTCGTTACAGAATCTGTAACTGTTAACTGGTGCTTTTTCAAATTTTTCAACAAGTAGTGTGTTCTTGTCAGACAATTGAAAGTTCAGCACGTGAGTTTCTTGGCAATGACAAGTCAAGCTCCCTTACTGCTACTGTGGTATGAAGCATTTACCTTTACATTATTATTTTGAGAGAGGGGGGGGGGGAAGTGGTTCAACTGGTATTAGCAACAATGACATCTTTTTTCCCTGGGTACAGAATTTTGTTGACCTTGCAGGAAGTGAGCGTGCATCTCAGTCATTAGCAGCTGGCACAAGGTTGAAAGAAGGTTGCCACATAAATCGAAGCTTGTTAACTCTAGGAACTGTTATCCGTAAGCTCAGGTTCGCCGGTCAAGCTTGTATCTTTATTTTTTGCACTTTGTCTGACGCCACTATTATTTGTTTCCTGCCTCTGCCTTAAGTTTATTTGTATCCATTAATGCATGGTCAGCAAAAGGATCGATTAGGGAACATGTCACTGGTGTCATTTAGGAGTTAGCAATTCTATGTAATGTGATGCATTCAGTTCCAGTGTATTGCTATAGTTTGTTGAACACCTCCTCAATTGAATACCTAGCTTTATGATTCAGTGCTAGTTTTATTATAGTTTTCTGTTTTTGTGATCAAATTTATGCCATTGAATTTGATCACAGTTCATCAAGCATTTTATAAAATAGATAACGATTAGTAACATATCTAGCATCTGCCTTCCAAATTTAAAGTGTTCCGGATTGTAGCCTTACTGCTATAATAAGGTTTTGTTCTCATCATGGACATATTGTGCCATTATCTAGTCTAGTGTAGTGTGATGAGTATTGACTATGGTAGTGATTGTCATGGCCTTTCCAGAAGCTATTGAAGTTGTCAATGTTATTGTAGTTTATAATCTTGTGCATGGATAGTTTTTATTTTCTATCTTTTAGTTGTTATGTCAAATGAAGCTCCTCATATAGAATGAATGATTACTACCTATAGCTAATATAGTTAACATTGTGTTTGGATGCAGCAAGGGAAGAAATGGACATGTTCCTTTCAGAGATTCGAAGTTAACCCGCATACTGCAGTCCTCTTTAGGAGGAAATGCTAAAACAGCCATCATCTGCACCATGAGCCCTTCAAGAACTCACGTTGAGCAATCAAGAAACACTCTGCTCTTCGCGAGCTGTGCTAAGGAAGTGTCAACTAATGCACAGGTCAATGTAGTCATGTCTGATAAAGCCTTGGTAAAGCATTTACAGAGAGAATTGGTTCGATTGGAGGGTGAACTGAGAAGTTCAGGATCAACTTCTGTAACATCTGATTCTGCTGCATTACTTAGAGAAAAGGACCTTCAGATTGAAAAGGTAATCAACAGGCTTTTAGTATTATGTGTAGTTACTATTGGTTGTTTAGCATCAAAATAGAAAGAAAATGTTCCTGTTGTATGCAAAAATCCATACATACTGATGGAACCTCATAAGAGTTAGCAATCTTTGCATGCATCACCTGTTGGTTCAACTTTGTTGAGTCACATACAACACAAAATCTATCGACCTATTTGTTTTCTTCCCGTTTAGAACTCTGAGGTAACTGCAAGGGTACACAAAGAATGATAATATCAGTCACAACTCTCAATTCCAACCTTATCTTTCTCCTGATCCTTAACCTCAGCTTCAGTTATAATTAGGAGCCGACCCGATTATCCTGACCAGCTACAGAAATACACAAAACGGAGAGCAAAAGAGAAGGGTGGCACATAATATTGATCTCCGCAATATATACCAGAAAGGAAGACTATTTAGCTGATAGTAGAAGACCAAGAAAATATTTACTTGTTAAGACAACCTTTGCCAGAAACTGGAAACCAATCAACCTGTTTATGTTGTTATCTGTCATAAAATTAGAAAGGTCCTAAATGTTTCTGGTCTCTGATGCTCCTACAGAAGTTATCTCCTTCCTCTTACTAAAATTGTCTGGCATGTTCATGCTGAAGTTCTGTCATACACACTCAAAAACTGAAAAGCCACCGATTGACCTTTAAACAGCGAGGCTGAAATCTAGCCAATATTCGAATTGACTCTTTCTGTGTATTGACTGACCAAGTGATGAAATGATAGAATGGGGATTAGCTAACAGAGTTATTTTCCAAGGACATTCAGCAGATCAGTGCCAATGTTTTTCAGCCATGATCAAAAGTATGCTGGTTCATGTTTTACCAAATATGAAATGGCATTAGTATTACACGTTCTGGATTGAAAGCTCTATCAGATGGCGAATCAGAGAAAAATTCTTTCAGCCATATCAAATCTGGTTTTTGAAAGAAACCGAAGAATGGGAACTCGAAGAAATATACAGTCATCTGATAGAGCGTGATCTAACTATGACCTGATGCATGCATTTAGAAGATGCACATTGTACAGCCCTTGCCATTCCTGTGATGGGCTGAAACCCTGAATTCTTTGGATATTTTTCTTTCCCCTCATGCAGCTGAAGAAAGAGATAAAGGAACTGGCTCTGCAACGAGACCTAGCTCAATCTCAGGTTAAGGATCTTGTAAGACTGGTCGGCGATAATGAACCTGCATTAGTACTGGTATGTATGTTCATATATGCAAACATTATTTCATCTTTATATACCTTACGAGATTCTTCTTCATGCCCATCTTTCTTCAGGCAGATCAAAATTACCATTACCCCAAATTGCGAGTTCGAACTTCATGGGACTTTGAAAATCAAATATCTGAGACACCTTTCTTGGCAAATCCTCCCTGCCACGATGTTGGTGTTGGATCATTTGATGCATTTCAATATTCAGACGGACACAGTAGTAGTTCCAATGAGAACGTATTCCAACATCCTGATTTCCAAGAGAATGTTTCACAAACCCATTCCTCTCCACGCTTCTCAGCTAGTCTTCCCAATCTTGTTGGAACTGATGAGTATCCAGAGGAGACTGGAGAACAGACTGATGAGATATCAGAGGACCTTTGTAAGGAAGTTCGATGCATTGAGATGGACGTGCCAAGAATAAATAGATGTGTAGAGTCAAATATGTCAGACTCAAGCCCAAACAAATATGTAAGCTCAAATATGTCAGATTCAGGCCCAAACAGGTACGTGAACTCAAATATGTTTGATTCAAGGCTGAACAGGTACGTGAACTCAGATATTTCATCTCCCATAGCAAACACAGCTATCTCAGGAGTGACTGTGGATGAGAAGGGGGATAAAGCAAATCAAGAGTTGGGGTCGCCTCTTCTGAAGGAAGACCAAGAGTCAAACAGCTTCCTTCCCAATTTTGTTTTTCCATCACCGAAAAAGCCATCTCTGTGGCCAATTGAAAATAGTACGCCTAGCTCTAGGTCCTTTGGACTAACTCGGAGTAAAAGTTGTAAAGCAAATCTTATGCCTAGTTTGTCTTTGCCTTGGTTTGAGAAGGTAGAAATGCATGAGAGCACTCCGGCAATTGGATTTGAGAAAGAATTCACTGGAAGACCTGAGGGACTTCAGATGAAACTTTCTGCGTTGAAATATGATGCCATCATCGACAGGTTATCCAGGAGTAACTCTCAGACTTCAGCAGGGAATGCTGCTGTTGATGAGTCTAAAATGCAGGATGCCAAAATGTCAATTGACGAAAATATTACCCACTGGCCTACTTCAACTAATGTGATAAACGAAATGGCTGATCCTCAGTGTGAGAATCAACATGCTGATCATGTGGTGAGTATTGGTACAATATCTATCATAGATGATCACATCCATGGCAATAATTACAAAATCTAGTTTACAATTAGTAACATGGTCAATATCAGTCTTAATTGGAATTTAAATCAGGAAGATTGGTTTCTTTTGAGACTCCAGCCACTGTCATTTGTTAACGTGGATTTAAATGCCTGGCAGGTACTGGGGATAGGACCAAAGCCAATAGCTTGCACAAAGAATGTAAAAGATGTTGGCTTGGCCACAATGCAAGATGACATAGGAAGTCCCTCAAAATGGCCATCAGAGTTTAAGAGGCTCCAAAAAGAGATTATTGAACTTTGGCATGTTTGCAACATCTCATTGGTTCACAGGACCTACTTCTTCCTGCTATTTAAAGGTGACCCAGCAGATTCTATTTACATGGAAGTAGAGCTCAGGAGCCTTTACTTCCTCCAGGAAATATTTTCCCGAGGTTCTCAAACTGTGGAAGATGGTCAGACTCTTACACCGACTTCAAGGTAATGTTTCTTATCTTGTCTGAGAGTTTCCTGGTTTGCTAAAGTATTTTACTTCATCGTTTCCCTTAGGAGAAACCAATTCTGCTTCTTTGTTGGACAGCATGAAGGCTCTACGACGTGAGAGGCAGGTGCTGAGCAAGCAATTGCAGAAGAGGCTATCTAAACAAGATAGACAGAACCTCTACCTTAAGTGGGGTATTGGGTTGAATACAAGGTATAGAAGATTACAGTTGGTGCACTGCTTGTGGACTGACACTAGAGACATGGACCACATTGCAGAGAGTGCAAGTGTGGTTGCAAAGCTGGTGGGTTCTGTTGAGCCAGGGCAGGCTTTCAAGGAGATGTTTGGGCTGAACTTTGCACCCCGGCGTTCAAGCTTTAAATATTGTCGTTGGAAACACAATTTGAAGCATCTTCTGTCAGCTTGATCAGGATCCGCATACAGAAACTTCTTGTGGATATGGTGATTCCTACGGCTCCTTTTTATATGTAGTTGAGTACAAGTTCAGACACTTCTTGAATTAATATTGTGTCTCAGTGCAGTCGATTGTAAGAAATCTTTTTAAATTTGATCAGGCTAGAAATATGTATAACGGTAATGCTGATGCTTTCCTCTTTTCTTTGTAAAGTAGCCATCTCTGATGACAATAATCAAGCTGCTGGCATGAAGGAGTACTGTTGTTGGCGTTTATGTGCCACTGATGTTGAAGTTTCTTGATCTTATATTTTATTCTTTCTTTTCTTTTTTGTTTTCTTCTCTTTTGGTCATTCTTTTCCTCAAATCCGTAAGACAAAATGTGGACTAAGGTAATAGTCTTCTATGAAAAAGTATGATAAAACAGAAACAAAGATTGAGATTCAAACTGTAGTTGTATTTGATTGAATGTAAAAGAACAGATCTGGCCAATTTCGAGGATTGGCAAGCCTCCACAGAAAATAGGGTTGAGAGACGTAGGGAATTCTTAGTTTCACCATACCCCTTTCCCTGCACTCCCCTTCCTATATTCTAACAACTCCAACAATTGTCTAACAGAATGAAACCATACGTAATGGGTCGATCCAACCCGCCCATGCCTAAGTAAATGGTTTTAAAAGCTAACCCAGCTAACAAACAACTCATAAGCCCAAGATAAGCCCAAGTCTCATACGAGCTAACCAACTAATCGTAAAGCCCAAACCAATTCATAAGCCCAAGCCCATTACGATTACTTAACTAGCATCTGATGTGTCCACTTCAAACGACAACCCCCGACATTCTACTCTTCTTTGTCTTCGTGTCTTTTATTCGAACCCTAGCTTTCCCGATCTGTGACATTGCCTCCCCCTTCAGAGCACCTTGTCCACAAGGTGGGGAAATTGAAGACGGAGAGAGTCGAGCTGCTCCCACGTAGCATCATCAGCAACCTGCCCAGACCATTGGACGAGCACCTCAGTCGCTGGCCGATTTCCAGATCGACAGACTCGACGATCTAAAAGCGTCTGGGGTTCGGGTTTGAACAACCCTTGCGGATCCACTGGAGGCAGAGAGGGTAAAGGCACACAGTGTGAGCCGAGTTTCCTTTTGAGTTGGGAAACGTGAAAGACAGGATGTATGCGGGCATTCGGGGGTAAATCCAGACGATAAGCGACGGCACCAATGCGAGCTGAGACTTGGAACGGACCATAGAAGCGAGGAGAAAGCTTCAAGCGTCGTCGTTGAGCCACTGAGGTCTGCCTGTAGGGTTGGAGGCGAAGGTAAACTCAATCCCCTACCTCAAACTGTCTTTCAGTTCTCTTTAAATCCGCGTAATGCTTCATTCTATTCTGTGCTTTTGTGAGGTTTTCCTGGAGTAATTTCAACGTCTGATCGCGGGTCCGCAAGGTGACTTCCACAGCAGCTACTTGGGTAGTACCCGACTCATAAGGTAACAATCTGGGTGGTGATTGACCATATAGAATCTCATATGGAGTTAATTTCGTAGATGCATGGAAATTAGTATTATACCACCACTCTGCAAGAGCAATCCATTGAGACCAATCCTTCGGTCTCTCACCCACAAAGCATATGAGATAATTCTCTAGGCACTTATTAACGATCTCAGTCTGGCCGTCAGTCTGAGGATGGTATGCTGTACTATAGGATAGGGTGGTGCCCTGGACCCTAAATATTTCTTTCCAAAACATACTTGTGAACATTGGATCCCTATCAGAAACAATTGAATCTGGTAGTCCATGAAGCTTAAAAACAGAATTAAGGAAAGCCATAGCGACCTTGGAGGCTGTATAGGGGTGGGCAAGGGGAATGAAATGGGCATATTTGGACAATCTGTCCACCACCACATAGACCACTGAATAACCCTGAGATAAGGGTAAGCCTTCAATGAAGTCCATGGTAATATGAGACCATGTACGGTTAGGGATTGGCAAAGGTTGTAATAAACCTCTTGGGGATAGATTCTCATGTTTCATCTGCTGACAGATGTGGCATTCCCGAATGTGTTGCCTAATTTGGTATTTCATTCCAGGCCAATAAAAATCTCTATTCACACGATGTAGAGTCTTCTCATACCCTGAATGGCCCCCAATTGGTGTGTCATGAGCTTGTTTGATAATCTGATCACGTAGGTTGTTGGCAGAGCCCACAAATAACCTGCATTTGTAAGATAGAATTTCATTCCTCAAGTTGTAGATGACTGGGTCCAAATCCCCTGCTGCCCATTTAGTTAACAATTCTTGAGACTTGTCGTCTGAGTAACTAGACCTCAAGTCCTCCAACCAAGTTGCAGTAGGTGATGAGATAGCCGACAAAGTAGCCTCAATAGTGCCTTCTTCCTTCCTAGATAGGGCATCTGCCACCCTATTTTCCCTACCTTTCTTGTATTCCACCTTGAAATCGTACCCCAGCAGCTTGATTAACCATTTCTGTTGAAATGGTGTGCCATTTTTTTGTTCCAGCAAGTGCTTCAAACTTTGCTGATCAGTGCGTACAACAAATGTTTGCCCAATTAAGTAAGGCCTCCATTTTTGGACAGCTGAGACTACTGCCAAAAGTTCTTTCTCATAAGTAGACATAGCCATGCTTTTCCCCTTAAGAGCCTGACTGTAATAAGCAATTGGTCTTCCCTCTTGCATCAAAACAGCACCAATTCCCACACCACTAGCATCACATTCCAGTACAAATGGATTAGAGAAATTGGGTAGGGCTAAGACTGGTGGTTGTGTGACTGCTAACTTGAGATGATTGAAAGCTTCAGTGGCTTCAGGGGACCACTTGAACCCATTTTTCTTGAGTAAAGCAGTTAGGGGTGCTGGAATAGACCCATACCCCCTTATAAATCTTCGGTAATAACCAGTGAGTCCCAAAAAGCCCCTAAGAGATTTTACAGTAGTGGGAGTTGGCCACTCCAACATGGATTGAATCTTAGAGGGATCAGCCTTTACCCCTTCCTCAGAAACAAAATGTCCCAAATAATCCACCTCCTTGCAGCCAAACCTGCATTTTGACCTCTTTGCATACAGTTTATGTTCCCTCAGAATGTTTAGAGTCACCTGCAAGTGTTGTAAGTGGTCAGTCCAGTTTTGACTATATATGAGAATGTCATCAAAGAAAACCAGTAGGAACTTCCTCAAGTAAGGTCTGAAAACTTCATTCATGAGACTTTGGAAAGTAGACGGGGCATTTGTCAAGCCAAAAGGCATGACTAGAAACTCATAGTGACCCTCATGAGTTCTAAATGCCGTTTTTGGGATATCTGCTGGCTTAACCCGGATCTGGTGGTAACCGGATCTCAAATCTAACTTAGAGAAAAACTTAACACCATGTAACTCATCCAACAGCTCATCCACAACTGGTATAGGGAATTTATCCTTAACCGTCTCCTTATTCAAGGCCCTATAGTCCACACACATTCGCCAAGTCCCATCTGCTTTCCTAACCAGTAAAACAGGGGATGAGAACGGGCTTTGGCTCAATCTGATAACACCTGTCTGCAACAGTTCCCTGACAATCTTCTCAATCTCCTCTTTTTGAAAAAAAGGATATCGATAAGGTCTCACTGAAATAGAGGATGTGTCTTCTCTCAAAATTATTGCATGATCATGGGTCCTCACAGGTGGTAACCCAGTAGGTTCATTAAACACATCTGCATGCTGTTGCAAAAGGACTTCCACATCTGGAACTTCTTCTGTAATACAAGATTCAGGTGATTCAATAAGTTGTAAGAAGATCCCCTTCTTACCAGCCTTGTTTATTTTTGTCCCCCTTCCTTCCTCCATGAGCTGAGTAGGACTCAAACCCTTCAACTTCATTGTTTTTTCTTGCATCTTGAACTCCATAGTAAGTTCAGAAAAATTCCACAAAATTTGCCCAAGTGTCCTCAACCAATACACTCCTAACACCATATCACAACCAGCTAAACTCAGCACATAAGTGTCGGTCATAAAGTTGTTGCCCTGTATCTGCAGCTTCAAACCTTCACTCTTCCCTTTACTACTAAGTAATTCTCCACTAGCCACCCGTACCATAATATCTTCTCCCTTTTTAGCTACCACCTGAGCTCTTTGGGCAATAGAGGGATCTAAAAAATTATGTGTACTGCCAGAATCAATAAGAATTACCACTTGCTGACCTCCTATCTTGCCCAGCACTCTCATAGTTTTAGGATTCATGGAACCTGTGAGAGCATGCAAGGAAATTTCAGGTCCTGCATTCTCAACTTCATGGGTCACTTCCCCCTCTATTTCTATAGTTTCCCCCTCCTCAAACACATTTACATCCCCGGGTTCCCATTCCTCCATTAGAAACAACTTTGGATTTTTACAAACATGCTTAAAAGTCCATTTGTCATCACAGTTGTAACATAATCCCTTATCTCGCCTTTCTTTCATTTGATTGGGTGTGAGTTTTTGGATTTGGAAGGGTTTTTTGTTGGGCTGATGGTGGCTGTATGGTTGGTTTGGTATACTGTTTTGGTTGTGGAAGGTGGAATTGTGTGGGGGTGGATTGGGCAGCAGCCCTTTGGTGGTTTTACGGTTGAGTAATACATGTTCCTCTTGGATTTTAGCTAATCCATAAGCTGTAATTAGGTTGGGTGGATTGAACATCCTCACAGGAAGGCGGATCTCATCTTTGAGTCCACTCAAAAAACAACTGAGTTTGTAATTCTCAGTCAACCCCCTCAATCTATTAGAAATAGATTCAAACTGGCTTTTGTAATGCTCCACATTACCTACCTGCCTCAACCTAGTCAACATTTCCATGGGGTCATCATAAGAACTAGGTCCAAATCGAATTAGGAGAGCTTGTACAAACCCCTCCCAATCTCGCAGATGACCAGAACTTTCTAGATCCTGGAACCAAACAAGAGCTTGTCCCTCCATATGGTAAGATGCTAGTAAGAGTTTCTGGCTCATAGGAGTTTTGTAGAAAGTAAAGAATTGGATTGTTTTATATAGCCACCCATTTGGATCAGTTCCATCAAATTTAGGAAAATTCAGTTTGACTGACCGAAATTGCAGCCCGCCTCCATCAGCATTACCTCCACTTCCACTCGGTGGTGGACCCTGGTGAGTGACAACAACCCTTTCTTCCCGCTCCTTCTCCTTTCCTTTGGTCAAGTTCTGCATAGTCATGGTAAGTGTTGCAAGTTGTTGTACTATTTCATGCAAAGTGTGCCTCTGATCCTCCTGATCTTTCTTCAACAGATTCACTTGTTCCAGCATTTCCTTGTAGCGGGTACCCTCAGCCATGGCAGAATCGGGAGCTTTGATACCACTTGTAATAGTCTTCTATGAAAAAGTATGATAAAACAGAAACAAAGATTGAGATTCAAACTGTAGTTGTATTTGATTGAATGTAAAAGAATAGATCTGGCCAATTTCGAGGATTGGCAAGCCTCCACAGAAAATAGGGTTGAGAGACGTAGGGAATTCTTAGTTTCACCATACCCCTTTCCCTGCACTCCCCTTCCTATATTCTAACAACTCCAACAACTGTTTAACAGAATGAAACCATACGTGATGGGTCGATCCAACCCGCCCATGCCTAAGTAAATGGTTTTAAAAGCTAACCCAGCTAACAAACAATTCATAAGCCCAAGATAAGCCCAAGTCTCATACGAGCTAACCAACTAATCGTAAAGCCCAAACCAATTCATAAGCCCAAGCCCATTACGATTACTTAACTAGCATCTGATGTGTCCACCTCAAACGACAACCCCCGACATTCTACTCTTCTTTGTCATCGTGTCTTTTATTCGAACCCTAGCTTTCCCGATCTGTGACAACTAATATGCCTGTCCTTCATCACTTTGATTTTGGTATTGCCGTGTTAAGGTTGAATGGTGAATATATACAAACGTTTAAGATGGGATGAGCAGGTTCACTGACACAATGCAGGTCGTGTTAACCTCTGTGCTCTCTTTCTTCTGAAAGGATATAGTTTAATTATTTTAATAGATTATCAAATGTTTTTCTCGCTCTCTTTCGTTAGATGTTTCTTATAGCTATTACTATTAGCTTGTCCTGCACTATATTTTACTCCTCGTCTGATAAATAAGTGGGTCTTCAAGACTAACCAGCTTCCTACGCAACCTATAAACTTCAGAAAGAGACCTCCCGAAGACTCGAGTAGACTCTGATGAGTCCTGTCATTAGTGTCATGTCATGTATGGGTTTTTTCTGGTCCCCTGGGCCATGTTTGTAAATAAATTTTCGGTGATGTTATGAAAATAGAGCAGAGTTTTATTGGATTTTTGAGAGAAACAGTGAAAATAGAAATTTGTAAGAATGGATGGAAAAGTAAATATAGATAAACTAGATATAAATATAAGAGTAGACTCCGTTAGTTTGGAAGTAGCACTTGTCTGTACTTCCTCGATGTGTTATTTTCTTCTTTCTTTTCTTTTGTCTCCTTGGTACGTTATTCATAATTATTATAAACTAGATATAAATATACGTGTACCGTCCCCCTTGTTGCCTCAGGCATTGGTCTCCGTCAATTGCTTTCAGAGCTTCTTTCTTCTGGAAAAAAAAATAACCAAATACATATAAAATTAGTAATTCGCTGAGAATCAGGACTGCCCAGATCACCCTGCTTTTACAGAAGGCTAGCTTAAAAGTAATTTGTAATCTGGTTTTCTTTATTTTTCTTTCTGTGCATGGTTTCTATACGGTTCTGAGCCCCTACTACTGCTTGCTTCATGTCGTTTCACCTAGTCGTCGGTTTGCGGAAGATAGCACTTCCTTCACTTTTGCTGCTCTACAAGGACCTTTCGATATGACCCACGTTATGTATGGATCACAGCGTTGTAAGAGGTATTGAATAATTTTCTTTAAAAAACATAAAAAGACAAAAAATAAAAGGCATGCTATAATAAGTACTGGTTAGTAATACCGGCCCCCACCATACCAGTGAAGATTTATTGATATTGAAGTCTTAAAAATTATTGGATGAATTAAAGATTACGTGCATTTTCTTGCGGATGCATGCATCATGCATGATGCGTGGGAGTTGAAAAATAAAAACTTTTTCACATCATTAACTAGATCTTGATCCAATCTTCAAATTAAACCCCTGCCCGACACCGCCGGCCGGCTCCAAAAACACATCAGAAAATCATGTTCTAAAATGAGATCTCAACTTAAGAATCAAGGAGATGTTTTCTAAGTGATCGATTATATCCCTTTATAGGTGGGAAATAAAGCAATTGTTCTCTACTTTACTTGAACATATAATATAGATTTTCTTTGCTTCTATTGGTTTAGTGGGAAGCTCCCTATTTATAGTTTAAGCTTTTCCATTGAAGATGATTGGTGAATTATATAATATCCTAATCTAGTGGAAGTCTTATCTCTTTGTACGTCACGAACAGCTTTCATTCGGACAGATCTCTTCTCGAACGGTTTCCCCGTTGCCTTAGTCAAGATAATCGTAGTTTTTTTTTTCTAGTACGTATAATCTTCTCCCAGCTCCGGAAGAGAAATTAAGAACTTCGTCTCTCTGTGGAGGCCAACCACTAGAGCAAGCAATTATGTGTCTATCCGAACACTCTTGCATTGCAAAATTCTCTTTCTTTCTCTGGGTACTTACGGGCCTTCTATGTTTTCTCATCGGCGGTGCCCTAATCGGGGAAGCTGTGATGGAGATTATACATCCCGTCAACGCACCTCATCGGGACGTGGGGTTCATTTTCGTCACAATGTTTTTCGGCGTCGTCACTTGCTTAATATTCTTCATCCCTGTTGCCGTAGTTTGCGCGGAGCTGTTTATGGATTGGTGGAAGACTGCACCTCGGTTACCTTCATTCGTTCGGACAGGGAAGATCGCTCCTTTACCGGCGAGTGCTGCTTCCTTCGATGGCACTGATCCTGCATCCATTGTGTAGCTAGCTGGTCAATAAGCCTGCAATATCAATCATTACCGGTTAGATATATAATCGTTTCTTTCAAAGTTGTTCAATTTGGTACGTGAGATTTTTATTTGGTTTTTCCTCTCCAGGGAAAATTGTCAGAGTGGCCTTATTTGTATGCTAGTATATTAAAAGGTTCAAATGACAATTTAGCTCCGAATCTTTCAATTGGCAGTTTCAATCAGCTTGTAGGAGAGAGTCAACTTGATTTCCTCCTAATTGGCTTGATTCCTCCTTAATTAGAATAGGCAATTTTAGTTTCAATCCGGTAGTTGTTTCAAAAACCTTGGGTATGTTTGTTTGTTTTTTCATAACTTTTTCTTATCTAATTATAGTTTTTAATACTAAAAACTTTTCTAGTCTCTAATAAAAATTTTCATCCAATCATTGGTCTTGATTTTTATGAAAAAAACAACACAAAGTTGACGAATAATTAATACAGATTATATTGAATGTTGTACGTCCGGTTTACATATCATGTCTATCTTTTTCAAATTTAGAGAGAATTTGAGGAGAGTTTTGAAAGTTATAAAAATAATATATTAACTATTTATAAAGCACATAGGGACATTCCATCAATGGCTCATATTTAGTCATGACAGGTCCTAATAAAGGTTGCGATTTGCTAACACGTTAATAAATTTCATCAATGGTTTATTATTAATAGATTATTAATGAAATTCATTAATGCGTTGACAACATCACACTTCTTGTTGTTAGAATTTGTTAGGACTAAAGCTTTAAGATTATAACTTTTTCCAGGTTCATTGACATTAACTGGTTGGTAGAAATTGGTTCACTAATTTCTCTCTCCCGGCCCTAGCTCCATCCTCCTTTGCTCGGTGATCAGAACCGAACGTACAGTAACCCTCCATGTGATCCACAGTGCAACAGCAGTCTCAGTGCTCTTGAGTTTGTCGTGTTTCTACCGGGAACAATCACAAAATTGCTTCCTCGTTCTCTTTTGCCTTCCAAAAGGCAAACTGGGAAAGATTCAGCTGGGCGGATCACTTTGTCTTGCACAAGATAATCCAAGGAAAAATGTGTCCAAAGATCGAAATAGAAATAAACATCACGGCGTTTTCCCTCCATACGGAATGTTTCCTTGTAAAACGACATGCTCCTACACCTCCACAAACCAAACAAATGGAAAAGGAAAAGGAAAACACAACAAAACAAAACAAAACGCATATATCGTGTGTCGACGCTGTCGTTTTGCGAGGCTAATTAAACGGCATGTTTTGCGTCGTGTGTTACGTGTCTCTATGCAAAAGGCACGAGCTGAAGGTACCACGTGCCCACATATAGCTTGCGCAAGAATCAAGATGCAAGCCCTGTTCAAACAGCAACGAAGTTGTCGTCGAGTCGAATGTAGCTTGCTAACGTCGGCGTTTCATGTCTACGCTAAATATGGATTCACATTTAGCATCCTACAGTTGATGCACTGTATATGTTTGATAATTTGCGCAAAGGAAAAAAATAAAATAAAGTATACCTTTTCCCCAGGATTTCCTGAATATATATTGATAACTTGCTTTTATTTCCTTTTCTATTTCACCACATGTGGCCCAATCGACAACGAGGGACTGATATAGATATGTGTCTTTTCAACTTTCATAGTTTCATAGTTTCATGTCATGCGGACTGCAGATCAGGATTAGTGACACCTCTTAAAGTGAATCTTTATTGCCTTAAATTTTTATGTGAAAAATATTTATTGCAATCTGACAGCAAATTTACCTTCCGTCACATAAATCTGTTTTCATTCTCTTTCTGGGTAATTTTTTTTAACCTTTTTCTTGTGGGTAATTCCATTTGCGTTTGGTTACTTCCCTTTTTCCCCGCCCTCCGTTCTCCTCTTACTCATCTGTCTTTGAGCTTTTGTTTTGAGAGATTCGCAGCAATTCTTGTGCATCAGGCTCCAAGTAATTGGCTCAACTTGATAGTAGATTTTATGTAAATTTTAGAAGATTAGGGTAGGGGGTGTTTGTTTGTGGAAATTTTGCGGTTTTGGAAATTTTGGATATTGGAGTTTGTGAAAAAATATAATATTTTATGGAAAAGTGAGGAGAGAGAAGATTTAGTTGAATAGTATAATATTATTTTATAATTTAATGAAGAGAGAGATTATTTTATGATTGTTTAGAAATTTTGAGAGTTTAAAAGATTGGAAAACAAACGCACCTAGATGGCCCAAACTATGATCTTTAAAATATATCAAACTTGAGATTTTACTTTATCTACACAGGTGTGCTCTAACTATTTATATTAAAACTTCAAATTCGATTTTGGTTTCAATTTCATTTTCATTTGAATTTATTTCTCTCACACTTTAGATTAAATATTTTTTATATTCTAAATTAAGAATATCAAAAGCATTTCAAACAATCTAATCTTTGCTAACCAAAAGCATAAATTTCCAACCTGGACTAGAATTTAGTTCAAATCTAGGACAAACCAAAAAGATTTCTAGCAACCTTAGAGTATTCCTAGTAGCCTCTTTAAATTTGACTCTCAACTTTAACAAAAAAACACATTTCTCTATTTTAACTATCAACTTTTAAAAAACATTCCTAGCCGCTTCTCTATTTTACCATCTATTTTTACTATTTTATTTAAATATTATTTTTTAAAGATTTCTTTATTATTTTTCTAATATTTATATTTTTGAATATTCATTTTATCGTAGCAGTCATATTTTTAAATATTTGTATTATCTTAAAAAGATCAATTTTTAAATTATTATTTTATTAATAGTAGGAAATTTTTAAAATTTTTTAAATGTTAAGATGACGAAGTAAATAATAATTTTCTAAAAAAAGAAAAAAAAAAGATATATATTAATATTTTAAGATATTAAAGTAAACTGTCACTATTCAGACAGCCAAATTAAACGATGATTTTTTTTTTAATCCAGTTATTGGCCAGTAAGAAACTGCATTGGCCTTCTGTTACGACAAAACAGACCTCCTTTCCATTCCCATGTGACTTTCCAAACGATTCTCCATTTATACAAAAGATTCAACTGTGTTTTTTTCGTGCCATAGAAAAGAATAAAGCCTCCCTACAGCGTCTCTCTCTCTCTCTCTCGGCCTCCCGTAAAACATCATGACCGACAGGGTCGAAGAAAAGCCCATATGGTTTCGAGCTTTACTTTCTGTTTCCTGTGCAGTCATATGCATCATTGGGACATTCGCAGCCCTCGCAGACCTAACGCAGGTAATCCGAGGGAGACAGACAAACTCGACCATCGTCTCCTGCACTGGAACTGTCTTTCTGGTCATTATTTGCGTTATTGCCTTCGTCGCTATTGTAATGGGATGGCTCAATTTATTTGCCGCAGCGTCCAGAAATAAGAAGGTGTCTCCTTTACCAAGTCCGGCATCAGACGATCATGAGCACTCCTTAGACGTCTAGCTAGATGATAAAATCAGAAACACCATTTTTTCGTGAAAAACCCATAACTCTTTTTGTGTAGCGCAACTGTAGAATTCATTATTTTGGGTTGCACGTTTCTTTGGGGCAATTGGGTTTGATGACCACGCCGTGGACTTCTGCTTGCAGTTGGGTGCCACCATGCCAGGCTTGGAGCTTCTGGAGTTTGGACAGCATGTGGTTCTGAGAAAGATAAAAATAAACCTACTAAAACTTTCCATTTTCAAATATGGGGGCCGGTTTAGTCTTAAGCCTGTTTTGCAACCAATATCAGATAATTCAAGATCACATCTCGGCTCGGTTTCCAAACATAGCCTGGAAAGACTTGGAGACAAAAAGAAAAAATTAGGCAAATTTTTCCAAGTTACTGCATTATTCTTCTCCATTAGCCGCAAAGAAAAAGCACCAAAACCAGCATCGTGTGTGCCAGCAACGAGGCATAATCCCGCCATCAGGTTTCCAGCACAAATCTTCCGTGGCCAAGTACCCCAAAAGGTCCTGAGGGCCGGGTTAAATTATGAAATTATCTGTAGAAATCTTATAATTCACTGGGAACAAATAAAGGAAGAAAAAAGGTAAAAGTTCCTACTCTACAGCTCCGACAATGGCAAGCAGTGACTTGACAATTAATTATTCGCTCGCGTTTGACAAGGTGTTCGCACACGCATTTATGTATCAGAAAAACAGGACGCTTAATTCATGACAGGTCTTCATTTGGCAACGCCATGCAAGCTCATCATCTACTCTGGCAATTATGCCTTGGCCACCACGGTAGGCCAATGGAATATTAATATGCCCCAAGGAATACATGATCATGCATAAGTGTTCGCAACAAGAGATGAACATCATGGGTGGTTGTCTACCTGCCTTCTTATCGGAATATAATGGTTAGTAGGTTCTAAGTTGTTCCTTTTTAATGGTCGATATTTTCACCAATAATATGTCAAATCTCAAATTAATGACCACGACTGTGGTCCAAAAAAATTATTCGCGATGGTTGTGGTCAATTTTTTTTTTTTTTTTTTTTTTTTGCAAATGACAAAGTTATGAAGCCCCAACATATTTATAATGACTACGACTAAATTAATATATAGTTTTTATTCATTTGTGTTGACCAAAACTTATGAAGGGATCAAAGTGGTCGTTTTTATAATAATAATAATAATAGGCTTATTACCAGACTTTACTAATGAAAATATAGTGGCTGTGAACTGTATTTTTGCCGACTAGTTCTTTCCACACGTCGTATTTGTTAAGGTACAAATTATCGACCTTGGGTCACATTCTAAATTGACTATTTATAACATAAAAAAGAGCAATTTTTGGGTGTGTCTGTCTTGCGCAGAATAATTTTTAAGATCAATAAAGGTGTGTTTGAGATGTAAAATTTTGGGGAGTTAAAATTTTCGGGTATTGAATTTGGTGAAAAAGTGAAGAGATACATCAGGATCTATTTTGTACACTCCATCCTAAGTCACCCAACAAATACATCAGGATCTATTTTGTACACTCCATCCTCGTCCCTTTTGTGCAAGCTCCCTCGATCGATCCAATCCAACACTACTAAGATCAAGGTGGTGTTTGCATGTCAAATTTTTTAGTGATATTTATTGCGATAAAAGAGAAGATTTAAAGAAAAGAAGGATTATTTATAATTATTTTATTAAGCCAAATATTTGGCATGCAAACACTACCAAAAGATTGAAAAAGCATATAAAATTTGCTTAAACGTGGTGACTACCATGTCTAGATCCTTTTTTTATATCAATACTGCCAACAAATGAAGAAAGCTCCTATGGTCCATCCCAAAATATCCTAAAATATTATGAGCAATTAGAAAGAACTTGTCATGTCATTATAGCAACAGTATGTATGTCGTATGTCCCAATCATTTTTCTTCGGCGAAAGGGACCCTTTTCTGCAGTTGGTGAGGCTGATGGACATATTAGACCAACATAGTCAATACATCTCCCACTTTACATAAGCCTATTCAAACCCCCCCCCCCCCCCCCCATTTGGCGCCAATGCACACCCAATTATGGGTCATCCTTTGTGCAATTTGTTAACCTTAATTTGGCCCACAAGTTGGTTTTAGCCTCTGATCTAATGGGTAGTAGTAGCTTTTTCAAATTAACTACCCCGGATTTTAGTTTGTGTCCTTTCCTTGACAGGTTAGATTTCGTCAAGATTAAGAGCATGTCTAATGGCACTTCCACTTTTCCCCTATTTTCCCATCTTTCCCTCGCTCACCTTTCCAATCCACATTTTGACCAATCAACTCAACAAATAAAAAGCTAAAAGCAACAAGGGTGTACATCAGAGACATCTAATCGGGATAATGGTGTCGAAATAATAAAGGTGAAAAAAAAGACCCAAAAAGAAAATGCCAAAGAAGAAGAGAAAGAAAAGGACGGGTGACTAGCATTAGATAGCACACCCGTTCTATGATTCAACAATTGGGGCTGAGAAAAAGATTGTTTTATGGGAAAAAATAATATCAATTAATCAAATTAGTTAAATAATATCCATTAATCAAACTAGTTATCTTATAATGGGAAACAAACTACATTGGTAGTCACGAATGGACTCACCTAATATGTAAGTAAACCTAGGTCATTGCGCCAGCGAGCTCGTAGCTCGAGTGGCACCTCCTTCCCTTTAGGAAGGGCTGATCCCGGGTTTGAATCCCGGTGCCTGCAGCTTTGGCTGCTTTCCCCCACCCCATTACCTAGAAAAAAAAAAAAACCTAGGTCATTGCAGCTCTTCAAACTACATAGGTACAGTCAGTTTAACTTTATTAAGGTTGTCTTTTAGGAGTAAAAAAAACCTAGGTCATTGCAGCTCTTCAAACTACATAGGTACAGTCAGTTTAACTTTATTAAGGTTGTCTTTGAGACCTAAAATTTTAGGTATTGGGATTGACGAAAAAATGAGGAGAGAGAATGAAAAAGTTGGTAAAAAAAATATATGAAAATTGTTGAAAAAATGAGAAGAGAGTGTTTTGTAACGATGATAAAATTTTAAGGTGTTAAAATTTTTTTACGCAAACGTAACCTAAAAGAATAACCACAAAAAATTATTTGTACATAAAAGGGGTGTTTGTTTGTGGAAATATTGGAGTTTTGAAAATTTTAGGTATTGGAGTTTGTGAAAAAGTATAGTATTTTATAAAAAAGTAAGGAGAGAGAAAATTTAATTGAATAATATAATATTATTTTATAATTTAATGATGAGAGATAAATTATTTTATGATTATTTAAAATATTAAAAGATAAAAATATTGAGAAATAAACGTCCCTCGATCTTATGTCTTGATCATCCACGCTTATCCTTAGGATTTTTTTTTTCGGTAACAGTAGACTGCGGTTATTTTTGGAAAATCCTTTAAATCACCACATAAAATGAAAAAAAGTTTGGGCTCCCTCATGGACTAGAAAATAAAATAATAAATAAATAAATGTGCGAATTAACTACAGAGGGAAACCACAGGGCTTTCAATGATTCGCCCCATCTCATATCATATGCGGTTAAAAAGTTCAGCGGGCCGGGTCCCACCACCATATGCCGTTTCTAAAAGTGTTTGGTTCAAAGGGTTTTTGGGTGCACAGAGATGGAAATTTGTGAATATCTTTATCCCCCCCTGCGGGACTCAAGTAGTGTGAGCGAGTGTCTCTCTGAAGTCTGAACACTAATGTAAACGGTTGCTGGCGCAACTTATGGCCACCCCTCTCTCCTCCTCAGAAGGCTCTCCCTCTACCTCACCATCTCTCCTAAAATACGCTCCTTCTGAGCGCTCCCTTAAACTTTACCAGCAATCTCTTTAGCTTCGTTTGAGAAAACACCTGCGAATCGCTAACTTTTTCTGTAACCACTGCTGTCACTATCCATGTCTGTGCCTGTTCTGTTTTTCTTTGTGGTGGTCTGCGCACCGTTTTTATCGTGCGCCGATCGTGACGCCGAAACCCTGGCGGAAATCGAGGCCTTGACATCTTTCAAACTCAACCTCCACGATCCACTTGGAGCGCTCAACGACTGGGATTCGTCCTCGCCGGCGGCTCCATGTGACTGGCGTGGAGTCTCCTGCTCCAACAACCGCGTTACTGACCTCCGCCTGCCTCGCCTTCAACTCGGTGGACGACTCAGTGACCGCGTTGGTGACCTCCGCATGTTGCGCAAGCTGAGCATCCGGTCCAACTTCTTCAACGGGACCATCCCTTCTTCTCTATCCAAATGCACGCTACTACGCGCCATGTTCTTGCACTATAACGCATTCTCTGGAAAGCTCCCGCCGGAGATCGGAAACATCACCGGCCTGCAAATCCTTATTCTCGCCCAGAACCAACTCTCTGGAGATATCTCTGGTGATCTCCCTCGGAGCCTCAAGTACCTCGATCTCTCCTCAAATGCCTTCTCCGGCAGGATTCCGAGGAGCGTCGTGAACCTGACTGAGCTCCAGCTCATCAACCTCTCGTACAATCAGTTCTCCGGAGAGATTCCAGCGAGTTTTGGAGAGCTGCAACAGCTACAGTACCTCTGGCTCGACCACAACCTTTTGGAAGGAACTCTTCCTTCGGCTATTGCCAATTGCTCGTCACTTGTGCACCTGAGCGCCGAAGGCAATACACTTGGAGGCGTGGTTCCGGCGGCGCTCGGAGCTCTACCGAAGCTTCAGGTACTCTCGCTCTCGCAGAATATTCTCTCCGGTTCGGTCCCTGCTTCGATGTTCTGCAATGTCTCTGTCTATGCGCCATCCCTTCGCATTGTTCAACTGGGGTTTAATGCGTTCACGAATATAGTTCGGCCCCAGACAGGGACGTGTTTCAGTGTCCTGCAGGTTTTGAATCTTCAAAACAACCAGATACATGGCGTGTTTCCTTCGCTATTAATGAGCATATCCACCTTAACAATGCTAGGTCTTTCCGATAATTTGTTCTATGGTGTTGTTCCGGCCGAGATTGGAAACCTCACGAGGTTGGAGGAGTTGATTGTGGCGAACAACTCGTTCAGCGGTGTCATTCCGCCGGAGATACAGAAATGTAGCTCACTTAGAGTTCTTGATTTCGAAGGAAATCACTTAGCCGGAGAGATTCCCGATTTTCTCGGTGATATGAGGGGTTTGAAAGTATTATCCCTCGGAGGAAATACGTTCACGGGTTCAGTTCCAGCGAGTTTGGGCAGTCTTTTGGTGCTTGAGGCCTTGAACCTGAGAGCTAACCGATTGAACGGAACTCTACAGGTGGAGCTAATGGGATTGAGGAATTTGACCTCACTCGATCTCAGTGGGAACGATTTTTCAGGGGAAATTCCTACGAGCATTGGAAATCTGAGTGGACTAATGGTCCTGAATCTGAGTGATAATGGGTTTTCAGGAAGGGTTCCGGCGAACTTGGGAAACCTTTTCAGGCTAAGGAGTCTCGATTTGAGCAAACAGAACCTGTCTGGTGAGCTGCCCTTTGAGCTCTCGGGTTTGCCTAATCTGCAAGTGATTGCACTTGCGGAGAACTCGTTGTCTGGGGATGTTCCTGAGGGGTTTAGTAATTTGATGGGTTTGCGTTATTTGAACCTAAGTTCCAATGCTTTCTCTGGGCAAATTCCCGGAAATTATGGTTTTCTTCGGTCGCTGATGGTTCTATCATTGTCTCACAATCTCATTTCGGGACCAATTCCAGCAGAGTTGGGAAACTGCACCGATATGGAGGTTCTAGATCTTCGGTCCAACTCTTTAACGGGCCACATTCCAGCTGATCTCACTCGGCTCTCGCATTTGGAAGTGCTTGATTTGGGCATGAACAATTTGACAGGCGAAATTCCGGAGGAAATCTCCAAATGCTTGTCGTTGACAGCATTGATTGTTGACTCCAATCATCTTTCAGGTAGCATACCGGTCACATTGTCTGATCTATCAAATTTGACAAAGCTGGACCTTTCTAATAACAACCTAAGCGGGGAAATTCCTGCGAATCTTACAATGATTTCCAGCTTGGTCAGCTTCAATGTGTCCAGGAATAATCTTGAAGGTGAGATCCCGCCAATGCTGGGATCTCGATTCAATGATCCCTCGGCATTCTCGGGTAATCAATACTTATGCGGTAAGCCATTGAATCAAAATTGTGAGGTGAAGGTGGATAAGAATAGGAAGAAAAGGCTGATTCTGTTAATTGTCGTGGCTGCGATTGGGGCTTGCCTTCTTGCTATGTGTTGCTGCTTCTACGTTTTCAGCCTCCTGAGGTGGCGCAAGAGGCTCAAAGAAGGGGCATCCGGGGAGAAGAAAAGGAGTCCCGGTCGGGCAAGCTCGGGAGCAAGTGGAGGCCGTGGAAGTAGCACAGATAATGGCGCGGGGCCGAAGCTTGTGATGTTCAATAATAAAATCACGCTTGCGGAGACGGTTGAGGCAACTAGGCAGTTCGACGAAGAGAATGTGCTAAGCAGGACACGGTACGGGTTGGTTTTCAAGGCTAGCTACAACGATGGAATGGTGCTCTCGATCCGCAGACTACCTGATGGGTCACTGGACGAGAACATGTTCAGGAAAGAGGGTGAGTCGCTAGGCAAAGTGAAGCACCGAAACTTGACAGTTCTTCGCGGGTACTACGCTGGGCCACCTGACTTGAGGCTCCTTGTCTACGACTACATGCCCAATGGAAACCTCGCAAGCTTGCTCCAAGAAGCATCTCACCAAGACGGCCATGTCCTCAACTGGCCAATGCGCCACCTAATTGCGCTGGGAATCGCCCGCGGCTTGGCCTTTCTCCACAGCTCCTCCGTGGTGCATGGTGATGTCAAACCTCAGAGCGTTCTCTTTGACGCCGATTTCGAAGCCCATTTGTCTGATTTCGGCCTAGACCGCCTCACAGTCGCCACCCCAGCTGAAGCCTCTACTTCAACCTCTTCAGTTGGGACTTTAGGCTATGTATCCCCAGAAGCAGTTCTAACAGGGGAAGCCACAAAGGAATCAGACGTCTACAGTTTCGGCATCGTCCTGCTTGAGCTATTAACTGGAAAGCGACCCGTAATGTTCACGCAGCAGGACGAAGACATCGTCAAGTGGGTGAAGAAACAATTACAGAAGGGTCAGATTACGGAGCTATTAGAGCCTGGCTTGCTTGAGCTTGACCCTGAATCATCAGAATGGGAAGAGTTCTTGCTGGGAGTCAAAGTCGGCTTGCTATGCACCGCACCGGACCCGCTTGACCGACCCACCATGTCCGACATCGTTTTCATGCTGGAGGGTTGCCGGGTGGGACCTGACATTCCTTCCTCCGCCGATCCCACCTCTCAACATTCCCCGGCATAGGCCGAAACACGGCCTAGTTCAGACCGTTAGCTTTTTTTTTTTTTCTTTTCATTTAAGCTCATTTTGTAATGGTAGATGAATTTTTAGATTTTGTTTTCTTCTTTTCTCTCCGAGAAAAAACAGAAAAGAATTGCTTTCTTTTATATTTACGGCTTTGCCACTGTGCGGATTCTAATTGATGTCGGCCAGGTAGGAAGGAGGGGTCCACCGAGTTCAACATTTCCGGGTCAACGATTGGGACACAAGGCCGCAGTTAAAGATACCTGAAAGTGGACAGCGACGACTGACGAGGCCCCGCAAAGTACATCTCCCGCCAAAAGGCGAATTGGACTTTCTCTCTTCTCTGTGTTGGTCACGTGGATTTAAGTCGAAGCCCGGCCCCCGATTGTTGTGACGAGTAAAAATGTAGCCGTTAAGAGCGTGGGCTCCGAGGCAATACACCCTGGCGCGCCAGGGAGAAAAACAGTCGTTTTCCAATGCACAGGCATAGGGCTTCGTAACCTACTTGGGTATAGCTCCTTCAGTTTCTGAGGGAGACACGTGGGCTCCTCTGTAGTCTGTTGCCCATCAGCTATTCATTTGTGGGTCATGGCCCTTTGCTGAATCAAATTTATTGATCTGAAATCCTTCTGTTTTCTGTTAGTACTGACGTAGTACGAATAGAAAGTTGTACCCATTTTCGGTCTTTTGATTTCGCTGTCCAATTGGTTTCTTTCCAAGTGAAAAAGGGGTCTCAAATCTAGTTCAGACCTATTCGGCAGCATTAAGATTTAAGAAGTGGACACAAACTATGCCCAAGACGAAGGAGTGACCGTTAAGCGTCCTTCTATCTCTTATTAGTTTAATACGTCGTATTAATTTTTAGACCAATACGGCACACCGAATGCCAAATGGTACAATAATTTTGTTTGGGATCGAGTATCGATGCGGTGGTGTGGATTATTTTGGTTCAGAAATCTTTCCCAAGTCTGACCATGTCCTTTGTTTTTGAGCATCAATCCAACCAGACTAGCAAATGGGTTGTTAGTCTTATTGCCGAATGCCTTTTTCTAAGTGCCACAACATCTACAAAAGCTAATCATGCGGCTATATATTGAAGGCTTCCTAGGTTAACCCCCAAAAAACAAATTCAAATGGGCAGTGGATGAGACTTTTGTAAAATTCTTGCCTTTTTTGTTTTTTCTTTTCCCGGGTGAGACTTGTGTACCTGATTTAGATTGATCTAGTTTAGCTTGGTCGCATTTGGTGAGCCTTAACGCCACAGCAAACTCTTAGAAGACTAACCGGTCCACAGTCGTCCAGCATTTCCGGCTCCAGATGCGCCGTAACTACTACTGCAACTCGGGGTGGTTTCTGATCCCTGGAATTAACCAAAGCGAACACCCTCTTTTCTTTTTCTCTGACCGATGAGTGCACCCCGTTAATCGTATATTCAAGTGCCTTGGCCCAGGCCATGTTGCCGATAAAAGGGTTTCGCTTCCCGAAATAGGGGGTCTCCAGGACCAATATTTCAATGTCCAAGATTTTCTTGCGTATTGCCCGTCATAGCAACAGACAAGACTCCCCCATTTTCAATCAGGAATGCTCGTGATTCCGTGAAAGCCGCAATTTTATTCATGGGAAAAACTCTTCCGATATCAAGCCGATTGCGACGGAAAAAGAGTCCGAAGTTCTACAAGTCGAGCAAGCCTATACGTTCTTATGTTTCAACGGCCCAACCAATGCAATCAAGACTCAAAAGACACTTTCACATGGCAGAGCTTGAGAAAATTTCGGCCTAGGCCTTTTCGATATCCCCAAATTCAGATACCTCCCAGTTCGATCCTGGCTAAGTCTTCGGACTCGGCCCACAATGAGCCCATTTGCGAGGATGGAGGGTGATAGACTGGAATTGCAATTGCCCCTAAAATCAAGAACGTCTACACCTGCTTTGATTCAGCAATCCAACCAGAGGTTCAATATAAAGAGCTCAGACAAGGCAGCGGTCGAGCTAACTTCAGTCTATTCTTTTGGCAGACAGGCTAGCCTCTATTCAGAAGCCACCCGAGTGAAAGAGCTTTTAAGCTTATAGAGTATCACATGAAACTCACAGGAAATAACTACTCAGCATAAGAAGAAACCATGTCTGGTTACGGCACAATTAACAATGGGTAGGGTGTCTTTTTCAACACCATAGTCAGTTTGAGTCTTCCTCTCACCATTGCAAAGCTCAGGACACTAAATAAATATACTAATTGAATTGTAGAGGAATATGAGAATCTTACGGATGAAAACATCTAGTACTAACACATTCCAAAATTTTCCCATAAATTGCTAATCATGAAGTTTTTCATCTAGCAATATATACTTAGCTGATAAAACAAAAAGTGCAGGGTCCTCCAAACATCCAGATATGGAAAACATACTATATAATCATGTTCAAACATTAACAGAATACCCAACCAATTCTCTCCCACCGCTGACTGTTCACCTAGTCTCGGGTTCCATCAAGAGTGGCCCAGCAAACAAGAAATGGCTAGAATACAGGAATCTAGATCATAGATATAGACACAGAAAAGTTCAGGACAACAATGGCTCAGAGATGTGATGCCTAGGAGACAAACACACAGACAAATAGAGACAGTCAAGTCTACAGCGTTCTAGAAACAAGAGTTAAGGTAGCATCAACATAATTCTAAACGAAAAACAAATGTTTGAGAGGGTGGTGCTAAGCTACAACAATTCCTTGTGGACGAATATAAACTAATATGTAAAAATACAGCAATAGGCAAACCAACTGCTAACCAAACTTTATTTCTAAGAAACTTCATCTCAACACTACACATTTCGTATCCATTGCGAACCCGAAGCACACCACCAACACCAGCAGCTAGCAGCAAACCTTCCTCTAATCTGCTCTTGATTGGCCAGCTCTGGAAGAAAGGATGATGCCAACGATAAGGCCATACAAGGCCAAAGCCTCAGCAAATATGAGAATGAGAATCATTCCAACGAAAAGCTTTGGCTGTTGTGCATTCGCTCTGTAGACACACAATAAAGTTCCCAGAAAAGCACATTATTTTTTTCCATAAATGGCCCATATTGAAAGCAGTATATGAACAGACTTTAAAGAGAAAAATAAAAGGCAATCTGGCAGCTAGGTTGTTGAATACTCTTGTATCTATAAGAATTGGCATGTGAC
Organism: Myrica gale; assembly: GCA_963930655.1. Lineage (NCBI taxonomy): Eukaryota > Viridiplantae > Streptophyta > Magnoliopsida > Fagales > Myricaceae > Myrica > Myrica gale. Next base: position 25,534,728 of record OZ005610.1, read on the forward strand.
ATTGCAGAAGACAGACTGATATAGATCTGCTGCAACCAGCAATTTCCAAATATCCTATCCCTCGCACTAGAATGTTAGGTGATGTTCGTTTTGAGAAAAAATGTAGGATTTTAGAGAAGTTGTGAATTTTTATGTTGAATAGTGTTTTATTGGTGTTTGTGTAAAGTGGAGAGAGAAATGATTTGATGTAATTGTTTAATAAAAAAGTATTGGAGTTATGTGAAAAAGTATAGAGAGAGAAAATTTATGTTGAATAAAAAATTAAAAAGTTGTTGGAGATTGTGTAAAATGTATTGGTTTTTGTGTTTGAATTCTGAATATGTTCGGTGGTAGAATTGTGAATATACTTAGAATCCTGAAAATATGGTGAAAACGAACATACCCTTAGTTTAGACAACTTTCTTCCTCACTAATTTTTTTTTTGATAAGCAACTTTCTTCCTCACTCATATAAACAGAAAATGGATCCCAGAGATTCACAGAGAAACCTTCCTTAATCTTGTAATTGATCACAACAGCATATAAAATAAATATTCTACAAGATTTTGCTTTGTTTATAATTTAGTTTGGTTTGCACTTAGGTTTATGAAATTGTACTATATAAGGAGTCTTTATGTCACGTTACAGAGAGTCTCGCTTCCAAAACACACCGTGAACCAAAATGCCGAAACAGAAATCAGATTCTGGCTCCTAAGTGAAAAACATGACAATTCGAAACATAGGGCTCTAAGCTTATGCTACTAACAAATTGTTAGTGTCCAAGTAAAGAGTGTTATTATTTCTAAAGACAAAATAGTTTTGTGTATAAATGGTGACCACTGAGTGATATCTGACATCATATATAGTTTTACCAACTAAATATGGAATATAAACAACGAGGCCTTGACATATACAGGTTGACAGAGTGGTCTAACATAAGGATTAAAAATAGTTATGGTAATCTCGGTCGTTCTTCTAACATTTGGCCACCGAATATAAAATACACTATCGACTAAATATGGGACATCAACAAACGGAATAGAGTATATACTACATATGTATAACTTAGTAGGACTATAGCTTAACCCAAAACCTTAAGCTTTTCCATCATTACTCAACATAAAAGAGAAAAAAAATCTATCTTTTCGAAACAGAGAGAGAGTACCTGACACCGGCATCGCCGACGACACCAATAGCCATACCGGCAGAAAGGCCAGCGAGGCCACAAGAGAGACCGGAGGAGAGATGGGCATAACCGTCGAAAAGGTAATACGGTTTGGCCTTAGGGTTGATTCCTGTACTGATAATAACCGCAATGATCAAACCGTAGATACCCAACACTCCGGCCATAACAACAGGCACGATAGATTTCATTACAAGCTCGGGCCGCATCACACCCATCGACGCCACGCCTACGCCGCTCTTAGCTGTGCCATAAGCGGCTCCCATACCTAAGAACCAAGACAAGCAAACCTCAAAGTTAGGATTTGTTTACGTGTTCGGTCGCTGAGAAAATGAAAAATCGTACTATGTGATTTTAGGCATACAAGAGAAAATCAGGGCAGCCGCGGCGCCAAGGAAGCCGAAGAACGGAGCGGTTGCGTCGCCGGTGAATTCAGAAGACATCTTTTCAAGGTTCGATACGGAGAGAGTTCGGGAAATTGATCGGAAAGTGAGGGAGAGAGGGTATTGAAGGAAGCTTCGGTGTGGCCCTATACGGGCCGTACGGGCGTACAGTTTTTTCGGTCAACGACTTACAACATTGGCGCCACTAATTCAACGGGCTAAGCTTGAGTTTAGGATTTTCAGCTGGGCCTCTATTAGGCTGAGGCCCAAATGAGTTGTGCCTCGGCCTTGGGCAGGGCTCGGCCCAATCTAGTTGTGGACTGTCCTGACTAGAAAAAACTAGCAGGATTGACGAGACATAAAAAAACGCGAGTCAGAGCCATATGAAACAGGGAAAGTGATGCAAAATTATTTGGCGAGGTGTGGACGCGACTCATGTCGATCGCCTTAAATCATGAAAGCGGACGACATCTTAGATCTGTTTGTCGCGAGGAAAGAGCGTTAAACATTTTCACATGAGTCTAGCCTTTACTGCATAAATCAAGCTAATTCTGAAACCCATGCAGAACGGAGAAATAATGTCCTGATACATCCTTCATTGTTTTCTTTTCCTTTCCTCCAAGGTCATGCCGGTTCTGATATAGTTATCATTTTTAGCACCTTTTGCATCAGAAGAAAACATGCATGTTTCCCGAAAAATTAGCCATTAAACAATCCAAATTACTCTCCTCAGCATTCTTGTATTAGTTTTGGGGAAGTGGGTGGTGGATTAAGATCTGAACTTTCACCATCATGATGCACGTAAGTTCAATTAGCTTTTTCATCTCCTTGCATTTTGATCAGTTTTATCTACTTCAAGAGTACAAAAGCCATAAAATGGTGACGAATTATGACCAGCTTGATGGATCAGATGAACGTGCGAATGCTTAAAATTTAATGCATTGTGATTAAGCTTTAGATAGAAAGAGATTCAAGCTGTTAATGATATTCTTGCTTTTCATCATTCTCTCTGTTAAAACTTGTGATGCACAGCACAGATGTGATCTCCCCGACCCCTAAAAGTTTGACTTATAACAGTTTTTGCACATGATTATGCTTATTGAGGATTGCTATAATGAATTCAGGATGATTTATCCGGAGCTACATTCAGAAAGTTATTATATAGGTATTGCACCTGCAGAGAACAGGTATTGGCCACACGTTCATATCAGATATGGTATGGGGCCAGTGAAAGATGGTGAAGGAATCCCCCTTGAAAGCATCAGTCGGGAAATTATGACGAAGGTTTTTGTGGACATTCTGATGGAAGTGCCATCCTTCCACGATGCTTGATTGCTTTCTGTAGCTTTTGTAAATTAGTCTATTTTCTGCAGTAGTTGAAAATACATGTCAAACATAAAGGTAATCGACTACTTTCAGATTTCATGCAGGTGGCTTAACTTGCAGTTGTGCTGTAATCCTTGTAATAATTTGGCTTTTTCTTGCCATGAGCCCACCAAATTGTTCAAGAACAGGCCTTTTGAAGATTTGTTAATGTTCTTGCAAATGCTTGTTGGGTAAAAATTGACAAGTTCCGGCCATTTTCCCACCCCCAGTTCAATGATGTAAGCTTATAGATGGATTCATCTACAAAGGGCCATAAGATTCCATCCCTTAATTAGTAGGGGATGGCTAGAGCTCGTGAACCCCACCCAGTTCAGCTCTAGCTTTGAGGTATGCCATAGTTGGAACCTGCAGGAGGCAATTGTTGATGCATGATAAGCATTAACATGAGATGGTGGCCAACGATATCCGCACTAAATATTAGCTTCCTGTAACTGCCCCTAATCATGAAAACTGTAGCTTCTTTCGCGTTCACAACCTCAAGTTCCACTACAGAAGCCATCGGTAGGGCACAAACCCCAAAGTAGATAGCTAGTCTGCCTTCTTCCATTGAAGGCACATCACCAAGCCTTGCCGAAGTTTTACTAAGAAAGTTCATGGGCCAGTGAGATCCATACAGAAAGAATAAAAAGATGAAAAGTAAGAACCACACCTTTTGACAAACCAGCACAACCAACTTCTTTCCAATGCAAAGTCGTATGCTATAACCAAAAGAACCATGTCTGTGTAATACAAGCATCAGAGATCTAACTAGTCAATTCTAACGCGTAGTAATTGATTGGAATCGGACCCCCCCACTAAAATCTTAGAAAGATCTAATCGACAGGGGGCAGAGTCTGAACCAATTCATTTGAAACACACCATCCATGCTGCAGGACCCCTCAGCTGATCACCTGTGACCATCATGGCATCTATTCCCCCCCCCCCATTCTTTCTCAATCAATGACCCATCTTCCCCACATCTTCTTATGCCCAGAGAGTTCCTGTTGAAGTGAGACACCGGCCATCCATCGATTTCATATATGCGATTCTTTATTACTCCCCCTGAAGGTTCTAGGCTACGAACCAAATGAAGCATAACACGTAAAAAGCCCTTTTGCTCCAAAGCAATTTCTTCTTCTAGATCTCCTTCCAACACAGGACCCCCCCCCCCCCCCCCCCGCCCAAACGACAGCTATAAGTCTACATGACCTACGTTGCTCTATATTTTACGTTTTGTTCTCATGTTTTCTTCCACTTTGACACCATTGTTACTGGGCCGACATTGATGTTTGATACACCATGAGTGCTGAAGTTTAACCTTCAATACTGAATCACTTATCCTTCTTGTCCTATGTCTTTCTCTTGTAATGATTCTAAATATCAACACCAGCATTACTATTAATATGCAACCATTTGAGAAAATCGGTACAGTTTCTCAATCACTTCCACACTTTTCAATTCTGATCATATATAAGTAAATTAGCTAGCTAGCCACAGGAACGTCCACTCTAATTCACATGATGATCAATCATCACGTCATAGAAAGGGAAAATTGATACTACATTTTTGGCTATATGTCGAAAAGTTACAAAAACAATTTCAAGCAAATGGGTCTATAGACAATAGAATTTTTTGGTTATAATCATAGACTTTGAGTGAGATTTTAGGGATCTAGAAAGTAATATATTTTATTTCATTTCAATGAAATGTTAGAATTAGTTAGTACCTACAAGGGACGCAATGATAGAGCATGTCCCTCTTGAAAGAAGCTTCTGTTTCACACCTTACAATAAAGAGAGTGAATTTGAAGAGTTGGGTTTTTTTTTTATAAAAAAAGAAAAGAAAAAGTGTATGATCGATGCAGCAAATTCACAGTACTGATTTCTCTTTACCAACCACCGTCAACAATTAATTAAAATTCCTCGACTAATACAAGTTTCGAAAGGTTAAAGTGTTATTCCTTGATTAAGAGAGAGAGGGACGGAAAAAATGAAGAGAAAGTTTGGAGAGGGGTCGATGTCAAAAGGGTTATGGTTGCGTTTGTTCAAAAAAATTTACAAAATATTTCACCAACTCACAATAAAATACATAAATATAATTTCTCTTTTCCATTAAATCATAACTATTCACTACAAAAAATATAAAAAATTACCTCTCTCTTCACTTTTTCACTAAACCCAATACTAACACTAAACTCAATATCAAAAATTTTACAACACAAACATAACCTTAAGAATACTGTAGGACCCGCAAGGATCTCCTTTTGCTGGTTACGCAAACACAATTTGCACATTTTTTAAAAAAAGTTATTATTTATTATTTTCTCACAAATTAATATCTAATATTATTACCAATGGACGTCCTAAGATATTATATATTTAATTAACACTAGACACTTCTTTACTCAACATTTAGATCACATTTTCTTCCAAAGAAGTTTTCTTTTCTTTTTCTTTTTTTTTGCAAGAATATTCAAGGGCTACGTACTAATCTTACGATGAAGCTTTAATTTCTAGAAACTAATGTATTTTTAGGGATAAATACAAAATCAGTCCTTGTGATATATGCGAAAATCGAATGAGTCCTCGTGATAAGAAAATCATTAGGGACTATAATGATTTTCTTATCATGATGACTCATTCGATTTTCGCGTATATCACAATGATTGATTTTGTATTTATCCCTTTTTAAATGTCAAAATGCGCAAAACATAATTGATCATAGAATTACAAGGATGAGGGACCACTACTTTGATCTTGTTTTAATAATAATTACTAAGCTGTATTTAACTTGTATTTAACTTCTTTTTAGGTGAAAGAGAATCATATATTAATATTAGAAAATGCAAACAATCCGCCTAAATTGTTTTTCCTTTAAGCAAATACGTAGAGACATTACACCAATAATGTCCAAGAATCAGAGTGACAGATAATACATATTATATTAAAGAGAATAAGACTAAGATTATGTTTCATAAAAGTGAATGGAAACGACTCATTTGGCGGTCTTATATTTATAAAATCGAGAGTAAGAATCATTAATTATTATATCTTTTGATTTTTTAAGAGAGAAGTGTGTGCTACTAAATATTAAATATTAAATATTTTTTGACTTGTGTACCCACGTTAACGGTTAACAAGACCATTAAAATTTTGAGAAATTCATTTTTTAGTCCTTAATTTTTGGGCATTTTTTTTATTTTAGTCATTCATTTTCAAATTTTAAATTTTTAATCCTTAACGGAGCTATCTGTCACGTCAGCAAATTTATACCGGTCAATTGCTACATGTACCGGTAGACTACTTCATGTACCGGTCGACCGCTCACTTTTAAAATATATACTCGGTGGACCGCTTCAAATGTTCTTACGTATCAAAAAAATACGTTAAGCATATAGACGACAGATTGACGGAAAGGTTATTTTGTCCAAAAAAATTTAAAGACTAAAAGTTTAAAATTTAAAATTTGAAAGCCTAAAAGCTAAAATAAAAAATATCCAAAATCTGACGACTAAAAATGAATTTCCTTACAAATTTTCTAAGCAAGAACCATCAACTTTTACGGTAATGCTCTATGGAAGAGAGACGGGCCGGTCTTGCTAGCTAGGCTCACCGCCCCAGCTTTAAGCGAGAGGGTGCGGGCCCTACTGTTGGCGTTTATGGTGGGGACCGCGGAGAGTAATGAGTTCAATGATGCGGTCCGCCGCATGATTGGAGGCCACAGCCGACCACCATCGCCGTCCTACGTGGAACTCCACGTCCACATCAGTAGCCAAATCCACCGAGGCCCGAGCTACAAGCTAGCGTCAGTACCTCTTTGAGTATACCGCGTTTCCGTAGTCGCCCATTCATTTGCTCCATATTCCAGATGTGTCCATCAGTTTGGTCCCTTCACAATGTGTGAATTGAGTTTTGTACCATCTGAATGATCTGATTCTGACCAAGGACCACCTGGGAAACATGGAATAATGCAGGGGCTGCTCGGCTAGCAAAGGCTCTGAAAAATAAGAAGGTTCCAAAAAAAATGTGCAGGCTCTATTTTAAAAATATTCAATATTACTTATAATCACTAAAACATAATAATTTAAACTATCTAATCACTTAATTTATGTGCAGGTTCTTTATACTTAATTGTTTACTATTTAATATTATTTTATTTTGTACCTTTTCTAAAATAAAGGTGTCTAATTATAAATAAAAAATTATATTTAATAGTGCTCAATGTGATAACATAAATTTTAAATTAAAATTAGTTAATGAGATAAACTAATTTTAATTAATTTTTAAATATAATATTTTATATTTTATTTAAAAATGTCTCGTTTAAGGTCCAATATCAGTACCACATGTCTTGTTAATGATGGAGTTTTCCCGGTTGGCTTTATCTTAAAGACTTCTTTTTTAAGAAAAATGCAAGTTAATTTTGTTTTTTCTTTTCCGAGTTCTTTAAAACGAATATCTCATTCTTCTTCCTTCTAAGCACGTGTAAATTGTAATGGAAGTATCATTAATTAATCGGGTATGATTTATGAAAGAGGGAACAATATTTTGCTGTGCGCGTTTATAAATCAATTTTGGAAAAAAATTATTGTTCGTCTCATAAGTTTGCGTCAATTGAATTTCACTCATCCTAATTTTAAAAACTGCGATTTATATCCTATAAGTATGAAACATTTGTAATGTTCGTCCACAGTCAAAATTTCCGTTAAACTTGATAGAATTCGGCACTAAAATGACTGAAATGCCGTCAAAGATAATTTTAAAAAATAAATAAATATTGGAGAAATAAATTAAAAAAATATATAAATGATTGAAACAGAGTTCCAATAGTTTTATTTAAAAAATATTACATTTTTTAATATCATTTTTTATTTTTAATTAAATTTTTAATATTTTTAGTAATTTTGTTTTGGATAGTTATTTTGGTCATTTTAATGCTGAATTCCGTCAATTATAATGGAAATTTTGACTGTGGACGAACATTGCAAATATTTCATACTTATAGGACGTAAATAACAGTTTTTCCATCATTTTTTTTTTAAAAAAGATCACCAATATTGGTGCCAGTAATTATTTTTGTTTTTTAAGTTTGGGGTTTTATTTTTACTTCTCAGTTACCCAAAAAGGTTCAAATTTGCTCTCAGCTTCAATTCTTTCGATCTGATCAATAAGTTAAAAGAGGAAATAAAAGCTAGATAATATCGACCCAAATTGAGTTTTTATCATGTGACACGTTCACAAAATTAATGAGTTTTCCTAAAATTAAACCAATTTTCATCCCACAGACCCATTCTTTAATTGTCTTTTCATGACACAATGTGATCCACCCCCATACAATACGAGCAATATCGCCTTTTTCGAGCCACGTAAATGATTCATATAATTTGAATACCGGACCCATATATAGTTTATATTTATATAATTTATTTTTTATGACCCATAATTATCGGTAATAATTCTGGAAGATCAGCTTATTTCCATGCTTCAAGAATTTTTTTTAAAGAGAAAAATCTATTTCATGATCCATGTGTATACTGAATTCAGACGGACCTAATTTAATTTAGACACAATAATAAACCTCTAATTTGAATTCAGATGGGGCCATTAATGTAAGCACCTCAAAATTTTAACAATCAAACACATTAAATTAATGTAAAAATTTAAATTAAACACCCCAAAATTTCAAGAAAACCTTTTAAAACCTTCTATTTTTTTTCTTCTTCGCTTTACAAACTGGCCAAATTTCAATGTAAAAATTTAAATCCGATCATACAATCATGTATGATTATTCCAAAGTTTCAAAAATTGTAATCAATTAATATGATTCATATTAGGTTAACTTTTGATCTTTGATTCAAATATAAATTTTAGTTACGTTTTAGATGAAGTAATGAATGTACGTAATAATTAATTAGATGAAGTAATCAAGTGTCTGCCTTATCCCTTCGGAGCTAAGTTCATGAGGCGCACAACCCACATTCCCTTACAGTATACAAACAGATCATTAAAATTAGTCCACTTGCTCCTTATCAATTGGGAACTCTTTGGACCACTAGTTCGAACATCCATGAAACTTAACCCACAGAGAATATCATTTTTCTATTCTTTAAAATCCCGTTTTAGGAAACGGCGTGTAAAAAAAGATGGCAGCAATAATTACAAGTCACGTACAACTTCAGACATCTTCACCGCCTTATACCCCCCCCCCCCCCCCGGGTCTTAAAAATACATGTAATATATATAACAAATTAACAATGATGGGATATTGCAATGGGATATGACAGTGACTTGGAACTTTCAGAATTCTAGCTCCACCGTCGGTATAAAGCGCGCTATTCATAGCTGATAGCTCTATAGAAGTCTCTATAGGCGGCATGCCCATTTTTTTTAATATCTGCAAATATACCGACCACCACCTTTGTTTTCCTTATGATAGTTGATAATGTTACATACAGGGATATATAGATTCCTCAGGCAGACCAGCTAAATCTCTTGGAGCAAGCACATTTCGTACCCTCTGCTGGGGATGAAGGATTTGAAACCCAGAGGCATGGCTGCCTGCAACAGCCGATCCCTCCATATCTGTTCGAAGTTTTAACTATTTCATATGTATACTTCTCTTTTAGTGCGCGGTCTAGGGTTATATAAACTAGCTAGAATGTTGGGATCATGATGATGTCGTTTTAAACTAAGTTAGCTAAACAGGATAAGATATATAATATCGAACGCCATCTGCGGGTTTCATATGTGAGAGCTTTGGAAGTTGTTAAGAGCTAATTAGGTCAGAGTTTCTTCAGAGAGATCGTCAGAGGGTAATGTTTACTGCGTTTAGAAAGGTACAGCAAGTGGGGGTCTTGTGATCAAAGGCTGGCCTGGCCTTGGGGAATATTTTTTTTTTGGTCCTTTGCTTTGTTTATCTTCTACGGAAAGAACAACGCATCCACCAACCTCTGAGTTACACGCGTCTTCATCTCACTGTTCTCCTCAACCTACGTTTCCTTTTTCTTTTTCTACAGTTCCTTCTCCAAAATACTTGTCGAGAAAATCATTTGGACCCCGTAATTGGAACCCGAAATGACTGAAACATCCCTGAAAAGCGACGCAGCACGGAATCCCCGACGGGCTCGGATTTCACCCGAACTGCAGCAAATCCTGCTGTAGTGTGTGAGAGGAAGGGGTTTTTTTTGGTAAAATCGGCTTCCGGAAGCCATGTGAGCCGTGAGTATCGCGGGAGGAGAGCTCGGCTTGGGTGGGCGGCATTTTGGCGGCAATGCGTGGCGAGTGTTTGTCATGTTGCGCCAGCGTGGCAGGTGTGTCGGGAAGTTTGAAAGCGAAAAGTGAAGGACACGGAACTGAATCTGATTGATATTCGGCGAGATTTTAACGAGATTTTGAGGACGATGGTAAAACAGTAATCCTCGAATAAATAACTCAAATAAGAGCTCACGTGGAGTTTTCAGTCTGGTGTGACGGTGCCTCTGGTCCAAGGGAAAAAGGTTAAGGTACCAGTCAAAAATAAAAACAGAAGAAGAGAGGACGATAGGCTATAGCTTGTCAGCCTGAGTAGTCTTTGCCCAATTCAGAGAAACACGTGTACATCTTTTGATTCATATATACTTTCCAAGTTTCCAAGACTCAAAATTGAAAATTTCAGATTCATCGATTATTCTAATTAGTTCTTAAACTGGTAGATATTGTTTTTTCTAATTTTTCCTTCTTGCTATTTTTGTATGAATCCAATTCTCAGAGTGTGTTCGGTTAAGGTGTTTTGTGAGGATTTTTTGTGTTTTGAGAATTTTTATGTGATGTTAACTTTATTGGTATGCGTGTTGTAGTTATATTTATGTGGTGTGAAAAATGATATTTGGTTGTAGGCTCATCTCAACAAAGTGAAAGGTAGGGAAAAATAATTGTATAAAACGAACAAAAAAGTAGATCTCATTAGGTTTGAATCCCAAAGTGAAATGTATATCTCATTAGGTTTGAATCTTACTAAGTGCAAATAGTTTATTTGGGTCCTTGGAAAAGCTAGACTGACCTAATCTGTGTGTCTTGTGAAAACTGTACCGATCTGAAATTTACCAGCTCATTAGGTAGGTTTGTAGGGTTAAATTTTTTCTCGCTACAAAAAATTAAGAAAGAAGTAATTTTAGAGGCTGTTCGGTAAAAAAAATCTTCAATTCTCACAATACAAAAAATTCTACAACCAAACATCATTTTTAACACGATATAAAAATAACTACAACACGCATACCAATAAAATTAACATCACCTAAAAATTTTAAAAATACAAAAAAATTTCAAAAAATACCACAACCGAACATCCTCTTATATTCAAATAGATTATCTGGTGCATATATATTATCATTTACCACTTTTGTCAAGATTTTGACCGATTAATTAATTATTATCGTTCTTAGTTAATTCTTCAATATATATGAAATAATTAGGAGAATTAACGGGCAGTATATATATGAACATTTAGTTTCACTTAATTAGCTGGGAAGGCTCTCAAACTTTTACATATATAGGAGAAATAATCAATAATATTAGTGTCGTTTATAGTTTCACTAATTAGCCTTTAGGGTGGGTCTCAAACTTGTAAGCATCTGTGAAAATCTCACGAGTCGTTAATAATTGTATACAGAACTAGAGAAGGAGAATGGGGCCAAAAAGAAAAGGTGGTTCTGTAGGAAGCTAGGACGTGACGCCAGCAACTGGGGACAACCATCAAGCCATGCGCAATCGAGCGGTCCTCGCTCCGTCCTTTTATATTCTCTCCATCTCTCCCTCCCAGTGGAATTTTCTTATCCCTCTCTGGCTCTCTCTGTCTTTAGTTTTTGTTTCTCTCATCGTCTTCTTCATCAATCTCCTTTGTCCTTTTCTTCTCGATTGATTGTGTCTTAAACGAGTAATACACCAAGACGACCAGGTAATCAAGCTCATCTTGCAGTTGCATGGAAGGCTGACATTCCAGAAACATTTTTTTTTCTTTAGCATCTAGAAGCAAATTTCATCCCAAATCAAAGTAGTTTTCCAAAGCTCTCTCCAACTCTCTCTCAGAGAGTAGGGTTTTCAATTGGGACGGTAGTACTTATTTTGTATCCAGGAAAGAAAAATATAGGGCGAGATAAATTTCGCTATTTTTTGTTCAGTTCCCATTGCGGGGAGCTTCTCAAAGGTCTTCCTAAAATCTTCGGGTCTCACAGGGAGGACTAGAGTCAATGACACTGACCTAGATCTCCTTTTATGTTACAATCTATTTTGTTTCGTTACTCTTAGAGTGGAAAAAGGAGCAGTAACCGTACGAATACAACTTGAATAAGCTAAAGGTTTGTGGAAGATAGAATTAGGATGTACGTTTCCTTCTAATTTAGTAAAGTTCATCCACAAACTCATCACCCTTCTTCTGAATTTCTGTTTTTCAGATGTTTTCCCCCTCCGTTTTGCTTCAGAACACCCATGGAGTTCAGTTCTGAAAACCAAGTTAACTTCAATGAAACATCTCTCTCTCTCTCTCTCTCCTTCTCTCCCTCTGAGTGCGCATTACAAATTATGGTCACTTAATCATGTGTAAACCTAAAGAATAATTATGGAGTCTAATGTGAGCAGAATGAGGCACCACCATCTATTGTTTCTTCTTTTAGGTCAGTATTTTCTCACAGTCTAAGAAAGCTAGAGGTCAGAAGTGCCATGAAAATTCTCGACAAACAGACAAAGGGGTCAGAACCCCGTTTCAACATTGAGATACAGACACTGCAGTGGTCGCAAGAGTGATATCTTTTCTCCTTTTTTTCATCCTTGGCAGGCTTGATCCAATAGAACGGTGTCCCCCTTTTTGCCTCTCAAACTTTTCTCTTTCGAGAAACGCGTGCTAAATTGTGATAACGTCATCCACTCTATCCGTTCAGAAATCAGACTTTCTAGACGAAAGCTCAAAGTTCAAAACTCAAAACTTTTGTAAATTTTGTTAAGTTTTTCTGCCTTCGTTTATAAATTAGTATTTTCTTAAACGTATATATAGAGTTTGTCTGTTTTATCATTAGTGTTATTAATGTTTCAGTTCCGTCCTATTTGATTTACTTAGTTAATTGATTAACCGAGGGTTTTGTCTATCTCTTTTTTCATATATATTATAATGGGAACCCCGTTCTTCATGCATCATTTCTACCATTCACCAACACAAGACAACATCATTATCACAAACCTCTACCTGTCCGTTTCTTACAGACCCTTGCACAAATAGAGGCTAGAAGCTCCAACTTCTCTTGGGTTTTATCAATCTCATGATTTGGTTTTCCTTTCCTTTTCATCCTCCTCTTTTATCCCACAGGAAAAATCATTGTTTCTGAAATATTGGGTTTTGTTTATGAACACGCGATTATTTCCTATCAGAGACTATATGGTGGGTGTTGCTCACCACCAAATGAGTTGATGATTATCTCCGATAACACCTGTCACCTTTTTGTTTCGAGGGTTCATTATTTCTTTTATAATTCTTTTTCTTGACAATTAGACATTGCCTTTTTAGCTTTTCTTTGCCTGGTTTTTTGGTTTCTCCTCTCTCTTTATAACTTCACATTCGTTATCATGAAGTAATTAAAGGGATATGGTGGTGAATTTGATGCAGTACCAACGGATATGATGGAGAACATGGAGTCGTCTGTCCCACCCGGTTTCCGGTTCCACCCAACGGATGAGGAGCTTGTTGGGTATTATCTGAGGAAGAAGGTTGCGTCACAAAAGATCGATCTTGACGTGATCAGAGACATAGATCTGTACAGGATTGAACCATGGGATCTCCAAGGTACGTGTATAGCATGTTTAATTTACTCATTTGCTTCATCCCTTTAGTACTAGGGTTTCAGCGTTATAAACCTCCAGGTGGTGGTTTGAGCCTAGTTGATCAGTTTGGATCCATCCTCTTACGGTTTATCTGACGGATGTCATGCATATGTCTTTCTGGCTCCATGTGGATCCAGCGGTAGGAAACAGTGATCCATTTGCTCCAAGTAGTTCCACCCTCTTGTAATGCATCACAGTGTTACGTTGCACTTCAATCACTATCTTTAAGCTGATGCATATACTCTGCCTCTATGGTTTAGCATGTTTGTTTGTGTTCGAGTGCGAATGAGTATGTGCGTGTATAACAGAATAAGTGTTTAACATTAAGAGTGAACTGAATGGAAATGGACAGAGAGATGCCGGATCGGTTATGAAGAACAAAATGAGTGGTATTTCTTCAGCCACAAGGATAAGAAGTATCCAACAGGGACCAGGACTAACAGAGCTACCATGGCGGGGTTTTGGAAGGCGACGGGAAGAGACAAGGCGGTGTATGAGAAGGCCAAACTCATAGGCATGAGGAAAACACTCGTCTTCTACAAGGGGCGGGCACCAAATGGACAGAAATCCGACTGGATCATGCACGAATACAGGCTTGAATCTGACGAAAATGGACCTCCACAGGCAAGGCGAATCCTCTCCCTCTCTCTCTCTCTCTCTTCTTTCTTTCAATTTTTTGAACTATAAAAAAATTTCCTGATTTGAATAAGGGAAGCGATTGGAAGCATTGAGATTATTTTATTTATTTTCTCTCCTGTGCCATTAAAATCAATTCATGCTTTAAAATCAATTATTTCTTTTCTCTCCTGTGCCCCAAATTTCTCACGAGACCTTGTTAGAGAATCACAGGAATTTTATAGTGTGAAGCTATATTCAACGACCTAATTATTCGCCTTCCTGAGTCACTTTAATTTGCTTTTCCTTGCATAGACCACTACTATATCTGCAGTCTCCGCGTATGGCTTCTTCTTCGAATATGACTTCCACTAATTCTTAAGTCAAAAGTTAATATATACTTCCGAACGCATGTGCATTGCTTTCTTCCACTTCCTTTTCTGGATGGGTTTCCTCCTCATGATACTGTTCGTCAAAAGAAAATTTCAAATTCTCCTCCTCCTCTTTCATCACCTTTGACTTTATCTACTACTTCTCTTTACCGAACAGTACAAATAATACAATGAAAACCAGGAAAAGAAAACACATTCCAAAAAGAACTGAAAGCACTTTCTTAATGAATAATACGACGCTCGTTGAGCTTATATATCGATCACTTTTGCACACCAAGACATTGAAAACGAAAGGCCGCGCTACTGTCTTGTTAACTTTGGTTTGGTTTTAGCAGGAAGAAGGATGGGTGGTATGCAGAGCATTCAAGAAGCGAACCACTGCCCAAACCAAGAGTATTGAAGGTTGGGACTCAAGCTACCTCTATGATGAAACGAGCGGGATCAGCTCGGTCGTGGATCCAATTGATTTAATCTCAAGGCACCCCCAAAGCTTTCTAGCTCAGAGTTTCATGTGTAAGCAAGAGATAGAGGCGGATAACTTGGGTTTCATGAAGTCTGATCAGTTCTTTCAACTTCCGCAGCTAGAGAGCCCGTCTCTGCCCCTGATAAAGAGGCCGAGCTCAATATCCCTCATATCAGAAAATAATGAAGAAGAAGAACAAATGAATCGAGGGAGCAACAGCACCAAGAAAGTGACTGACTGGAGAGCCCTTGACAAGTTTGTTGCTTCTCAATTGAGTCAAGAAGACAGATTTGAGGGTGATGGAGAATCAAGCTTTGCCGCCCATGATAACTCGGATATGTCATTACTTTTATTGCAGAGTAGTGGGGATGAAGAAATGAAGTTGAATGGGTTCTTGAATTCAACCTCAGACTGCGACATTGGAATATGCATATTTGAGAAATGAAGCCAGCAGAGAAGTCGAGATTTCTATTTGTGATATTATAAATGTATGAGCGTTGATGGATATTGGAGAGATAAATCCTTTTGTAAATATGGTTGTGAACGAGTGAAGACATGCATCTCTCTCTCTCTCTCCCTGATCCCTCTTCTCTTACAGCAATGCATCAAAATTGGTGCACACAAATGGGTCGAACCAGAAACAAAAAAGTACTGTCTGTCAAAGTAAAAAAGAATAGCAGGAAAAATATGTTTTAGTCAGACAATTCGTTACAACATTATGCATGCTTTCTTGGAAAAAGATATTCTAGCGAAAAAAAAGGATAACGCAAATAAGAAATGCATATCTTAATGAAGCTCAGATATGAAAATAAGTTCAGAAATAAATAAACCTTGCGAAGAATTGGTACAAATAAAAGTTCTTTTTTATAGCAAATTAAACTATTACTTGCTCTTTTATATGAGCCAGCATGAACCACCGCCCAATAGCACTCTCTGAAGTTCCTTTTGATATATATCCTCAACAGCCAATAGACCATCTTTCTTATTGTCGGAGATTAAATGGGCAAGAGAAACATTTAGGGTGGCCATGCAAGAAGCTGACACAGGAAGCAGCTAGCAATACTAGCTTCCGTAATAGAATGTCTAATCATACTTAATGGAGATCAAATTCTGCTGAAGCTAACTAAATCTCACTGGTTCGTGGTTAAACCCAAGAAGTAGTTAAATCTAACGGGTCAAGGCCTTAATATGATAAACTACCACAGGCCCTTAATTTTACTAAAAATGATTAATACAATAGGTTAATTCATGATCCTCAATTGGCCGATCTTTTTTTTTTCTTATGTAGTAAGTCAAACAGATGACTTGCAATAATCAAAACAGTAAGAGATGATACGTCGTACGAAAGTTCAATTAAATTCTTCGACGGAGCTAGCAAAGCTGCAATGTAATTATGATCAAGGAAAGCTGAAATGGAGCCTCTAAATGAATCGCAACCCTAGTACCCTACGTAGATTTGCTAGAAGAGATTGAAAGAAATCACTATCCCCGATAATTATAACAAGATCAAAGTGCGCAGTACCCCAGCTCCTGCATGCCATTTTTTTTTTCTAAGCAACTCCTGCATGCCAATTAGTTTGTGCAAGGAAATGTGTAGATGTCAGTGAACAGTAGTACTGATGGGTCTATCGTAAGATTTTTTATTATTATTATTTATCTTTTTTACTTTTAGAAGTTATGCAATATTCATAATATATGCAAATACATTTTTTTTCCATAAGTGTGTTAGAAATTAAATCACAGTATATATGTTGAAATACTAAATAAGTAGATCAATTCGTCATGATCATATATTTGCTTAAACTTGTGAAATATTTTGGTTATTGTCTCATTTATTGGCAACAATTCGAACCACAGAGTTTAAACCCTCAAACCATATTAGACGAATCTAAGGGGCAGATGACCACACAACCATGATCTAGCTAGCTAGCTTCATCCCTGCCTCCAAGTGGTCAAAGTACATGGGAAATGTTAATAAACGTGTAAGTCTCAGAACAAAGCCGTAAAGAACATTCAATGAAAGAGAAATAAAGGCAATTGTATTAGGACCATGAGGACGAGCTTAATTGATTGAAATGGATTGATCATCGTGGTCAGCATGGGGGCATCTTCGATCCGGCCGGCTGTGGCATTTGGTGGGTCCATGGCCTGTCTAGCAAGCGCTATGCATCGTGGCTCCTGTTGGGCATGCTTTGTCTTTATGGAAACTTTGAACCTCTAATATGTACGCATACGCTCTCATGTTCTCCTAGTGCCACACCACTGATCTGTGGTATAAAAAAATCCCATTATTTAGTCAATGAGAAGGGATACAATATCTAAAGTAACGCTTTCATAATATTCCTACGATCTTAAGTGTTGTGTTTGCCTGCTCGATTTATGTTTCTCACAAAGTGATTCACAACAGCTCATAGAAAGTTTGTTCTTTCTTTCTTTCCTTCCTTTATGAACTTTCTCAAATGAGCCATTAATGTGGAAAACGCTGGAGATCATTGTTTCCATTGACCCGATATATTTGTGGTCCAAATGACTTGTCGATCAAACCTACTTCCACACTTTTTAGTCTTAGTTTTTGGCTAAAATGGACCTACTTCAACTTCAATTCAAGCTCAGTATCATGTCAGTACGTTGTGTAGGTTCATTCATTTGCAAGGACTGCCACCCCATCAGAAGAATTCAACTCTTCACTGCTCAGCCTCGACAAATAGGACCCATACTTGAATCAGAGAGAGAGAGAGAGAGAGTTTCACAAAAAAAAAACTCTCCCACAAGCGTGCATAAAATCGCCTTCCACAACATTCCGTTTGACTGCCATAGAGCTGCATGCGAATCATGCACAACGCATTCTCATTGAAACCTAGCTAGCTTGTGCATCAGGAATAATTACAATGCAGCTGCCTAAGTCACCCAAATAATGCACCGTATTCTCATACTTAATTAATTACCTGAACTTTGCGAAAGTTAAATTACCTTGGAAATACAAACAGATCAACATCAACTTCGTTTAGAAGAAAGAGTTATACTGATTTTCTTCGTAATTTGGACCAAATGGTAAATGTGGTTATAATGCCCCATATAAGTATATGATCTCTATCTGTGTGTGTATATATATATAACGTTGTTTAGTGAGCAATTATAAAATCGAACGAAACGGTATTCAGGAAAACGGGAAAAAAAGAGTAATTAAAGGGTATTTGTTAATTAATTGTCACTGTCATTCACCACACTAGCATATAGAGTGTTATTGCACCTTTTGTTATCTAATTATTTTGCTATTTCCAGCAAAATGTTCAGCGGACCCACCGAAGCATCGTATTCAATTGGCATATGAAGCTGCTGGACCAATCGCGTTCCCTCAATGAGTGCAGTGATAACTGAGTTGAACAGATCAAGATCACGCGAAGAGAATGTACACACACATCTCTTATAATTGTGATATATATATATAGATTTGCACCGAGAAAAAGAAAGGAAATTCCTTAGCCATGGTGTCAAAAAATCTTGGTCGATCGGGGCATGTATGTTAGCTTACGGGCCAACCAAAAGTTTACACGTACGTAATATATAAAGTGCTTGAAATTTTTGAAAATGGAAAAGATAAAGAGTCAGAAAAGATGATGAACGTGGGATGGCAATTAGTGTAATGGTTGACTCAAACGAGCTTCCCTTTGGGAGAACAATGATACCTATCAGGGCACGCAACCAATGCAACTGTGCCCCATCTATGATGATTTTCATGCAAAAGATAAGGTTGAAAACCCCCTCATTTTTTTTAATTATTCCCTTAAAAGAAAATGAATGAAAAGAACAATCTGCCGACATCTTCTAGAGGGTATAGATCTCTAGCTTTTGGACGAATTTCATTTCTTATAATCCAACCAATATTTTCAGCCAGATAATATTCTTTCAGTACCTATTTCTATGTCACTTTAATGCAAATCCAGCGTTCTAAAGCTACTCGGTTTGGCAGATTTTATTTCCACAATTCAAATCCAGCATTTCAGGTAGCATGAACATGCAGGTATCCAAACCTCTCGAGCTAATCCATCTCCCTGCCGGATTTTATTCTTATTCAAAATGGGCTTAGGCAATTGGTAGACCCACGTGTAGCTACACCTTTTGGTACAGATCTTTCCGATGGGCTTTCGGGGGTGGCAGGCCAGTGGACAATCATTCTGTTCTTTGTTTCGTGACACAATCTGTCACGCACCAAACCTCAGAGACTAGTAATAAATAATTAGAATTTTAATTTAAAATATATCTAATAATAAATACGGAATAAACTTTATTTAAAAACTTCAATAAATCACTCTTAATAAAACTTTAAAAAAATTCTTTCAACACACAAAGACAAATCTAAACATATTTAGACTGATACTAGAGTCAAACATTTATTCTAATAATCACTTAGCGACCCGCCCACGTGCCATCTAATTCTGACTATCGACACACTCCTGATCAACATCTGAAAAATAAGGAAAATAATAGGGGGTGAATTCGACAACTCAGTAAGCAAAATCATTATGCTAGTGTATATCCCATGAGCCACACTGTAACAATAAGAGATAGAATATTAAAAATATTTTTAAACTATTGAAAATTATTTTTGACAATTTCAATAAAACATCTTTATCAATAAAACAGTTTTATCTATATAACATAATACTATAGAAAATCCCTTTGGCAATAACTATGGATCACGTTTACCCCCGTGACAAGGTTGTGCAGTTGCTACCTAGTTTGGGGATCGGCCAAACTAAGCCAATACTATAGGTAGAATCTTTCTTACTAAGGCTTGGTCATGTCCAAGTGTGCACTCTGTAAGAATCTACAAAAGAAGCCACTTCGTTTCCAGAATGGGTGCACTCAATGGGTTGCAATTGGTATCAATGCGCTGTCTCTGTAACTCTATAACTCTGGGCCTCAGAGTTTGAAAATACATAAAATATCATAAAATAAACATCACTTTGAACTTTGCATCTTTATCTTCTTTTCGTGAAATATCATGCACAAATCTTGAATAACAATAAATATCAAAAAGCTTTGATTTCAATCAATGAAAACATCTTGTAAAATCATTGGACATAAAAATAGACTCATGTTTACACATTTCATGCTATCATCTTTAACAATTTTATCGAAACATAATACACATAAAACTCCGAGGGTTTTTTTTATAAATCATGCAATTTCTCAAATATCACCTCGGTCTTTTAGGAAAATCTAGCATAATAACCCCGCTGGATCTTCAAGCAAATAAGTCTCTGACTTAGCACCTATCAATACAAAATTTAACGTATTATAATACGCTCAAACAAAAACACAAATGAAACTCTAAATCTGCCCAACAGGATTAGATCCGAAATTCACTGGTCAGATTCTAAAATATATCTTACCTATCTCAGATTTCCCTAAAATCCCCTAATTAAAATATGTTCTTTCCTAGGATGTTAACTATCCACCTGTAAAATTTCATATCCAAGTTTCTTGTATAACTCAGTCAATAAAATCGACATTTACCTCTGTTCACGGAGACAAACTATACCCTGAATAATTTGGTACTCATCACTTCCAAAATTCATAAAGATCTATTAAGATATCCACAAATCCCGAAATTTATACCAAAGATTTATATATGGTTTATACAAATACTTATTAAATTTCATGCTGACATTCGAATCCTAGCTATGTCATCCGGTTCAAAATACAATCTGCATCAATGAATCTTTCTCAGCAATTTCGATTTCTCTAAGCCTAACTTCTGGATTCTCAAAACTATAACAATGCATCTCCGAAAATTACGAAACCTTAACTCGGTCCTCCTTCAGATATCTAGTACGCAATATCTAAAAATCAGAATTTTTCGATGTCAAAAGTCGGCTATAAAAATATAATTCGATCTACTACTCAAATCAAGAACCTGAATTTTTCTTGAACAAATCTTGAACCCAAATTTCAATTACTCCAAGAAACCCATTAAAACTATTTCGAAAATCTTGAAATAATTAGGGCTAGATCTAGACACCCTATGATTTGATCTCTAATAAAAATAATACGATTATAATATCAAATATCATATAACAAATTCAAATAAATTTTAAAATAAAAATCTTGAGTGTTACACAATCGAACCAAGACCAGGCCCAAGGGCCAAAATGCTAATGAAGACCCAACAGATCTTAGAGCAACTTCACTGTTTAAAATGACCAGATAAAGACTGCGCATTAAAAGGACAACCTGCAAGTTCCTTAGCTCTCACATTATTATTATAACAGGTATTTAAGCTCTGGTGAACATCAAACCACTAACAGCAACTAGAAGCATCTTTACCGGAGGCAAAACCAGAGACCAGACAGTAACACAGTTTGATATATATGACCACATGCCGGGTCTAGTAAAAAACGAGATCGGATCGTTCGCAAAGAATCCATAAGAAAAACTTTAAAGAGGTAGAATAAGTAGGATATTTAGATTATTACATCAAGATTGTCGGAATCGGCAAATGAATTTTACCATAGCTCAAAGTGATTTAGTGATTGAATGATGTTTAATTATTTTTTCATATATTATTTAGTGATTGAATTAATATTTGTTCAAATCTAACCTCGATAGAGTTTTAATTGAAGGCAAACATCTATTCACCCTAAGTGTCAATTAAATCTAAACCTGTCAATCATAAACAAGAACCAAGTCATCCAAACACATGAAACTAAAAAGCCTCTCACAAAGGTTTACATGGGGTTCTTTGAAGACTCTTCTAATGAAGTTGTAGAAATCTCCATATCCAAAAATAAAGAGAGTACAAACAACTCAACAGAAGCGATTAAATCCAAATGCACGGTTTCTTGTGGCAAGGGAATTAAGGCCCTGCATTTTCATCTGACTGCCAATCTTAGGACAGCCAATTAATAGAGGTCAGTGTTCTTTGCACTTCCACCATAACACCTGTTTATACCGCGCAGAGCATTTCATCATCATTCTACAACGATACAAATCCACAGATCACTACCATCAAATCCATAATTTTTAATGGGCATACTATTAATAGAAAGTAGTAAAAACAATGGATCTCAACCCAGCACAGCACAAGATACGAATAATACCAAGACGGTACCAGTCATTTAGTACATAGTAACAGACCCAAAATATACAGTAGTTCAAATTAGAAATACTGTAGTACAACTGATATTAGGAGGTCATGAAATACAACAAAATGAATTCCACAAGAAGCATTATTCATGCCCTTTCACCACGAATACGGCGTGCAAGCTGGATATCCTTTGGCATTATAGTCACCCTCTTGGCATGGATAGCACAGAGATTTGTATCCTCGAACAAACCAACCAGGTAAGCCTCTGCAGCCTCCTGAAGTGCAAGAACGGCATGGCTCTGGAACCTCAAGTCCGTCTGAACAGAAACACCAACAACCAGAATGCATTAGAGCCGAGTTATATAATTAAAATGCGCAATTAGCCTGAGAATCATCACCTTAAAGTCTTGGGCAATTTCTCTGACAAGACGTTGAAAGGGGAGCTTGCGAATCAAAAGTTCAGTACTTTTCTGGTACTTCCGGATTTCACTGCCCAAAAAATAACAAGTAATGATGTAAGGCTTTTTTTTCTAGCCTCAGAAGAGATCAAAGTAAAACAATATGGTAATAGTGATCGAGAAGGGAAAACTTCCATACCGAAGAGCAACAGTTCCAGGGCGGTATCTGTGAGGTTTCTTGACTCCGCCAGTTGTAGGAGCAGACTTCCTTGCAGCCTTCACATACAAAGTAGACACATTATCAATCAATAAGTTCGAGATACATATCGTGTAACCACAGATTCAAAAAAATACAACTCTAGCTCCGAACTTATCCCAGAGAGTTGTATTATCCTCAGTCCTTTTTGAACAACCTAGATTTGCTTGTTCTGGATGATGACAAACAATAGAAACCATAGAAGCACTGATTTGAAATAAATTACACTATTAATTTCCCTACAACATATGCACATAAGTCCAACATTACCATGGGATTGAAAGCATGAGTTAAGTTCTGCAATTTCATCGAATGCAAAAATTTCCCCCATGTCAGCACAATGGGTGTCGGTAGCTGCTATTTTCCGAAAAACCAACTACTTTTATTTACCCACCATAGATTAAGCATATAACACATCAAGACCCAGTCAAATTAGAGTAGAACTTTTCTAATTCACTTCCTCTCCAAGAAAGAAACAAATGCTCAATGTTCAAAATCTTGCTATGCCAGAGATTTTAAAATCCTTGACACTAAAATTTGCAATTTGACGTGGTTTCCTAACCCGGCAACCAATACAATCCTAATACAGAACTTCCGGAAAATAAACAAACTCAAGTTCAAATGACGTGCATATGATGTTAGAAACCAACGGCAAAGCAGTAGCGACACTGAAATTTGTTTGGAAATCTAAATAGCACAATGCAATAAAATACCGAGTCAACTAACAACATCAAACTATTTCCTCAACATCGTAAAATGAAAACGGAAAGTTGTTTTTGTAACCCTAAATAACGGAAAAGAATTTATATAGACAACAAAAGAGTAACAAAAACAAAGCGAAGCTGAAAAATCGTACGGAAATACGATATCTAAAAAAATTACAGATTTCAAGAAGGGCTCGGGAGAAAGGGAGGAAAATATACCTTAGTGGCGAGTTGTTTCCTTGGAGCTTTGCCTCCGGTAGATTTGCGAGCTGTTTGCTTTGTACGGGCCATTGCTGAGGCTAAGACTTTTTTTACCTGTCGTTAACGTGAATCGCTGAGGTCTACTAAATGCATACAAACGCCAATATATACATAACTAGGTTTGAAGGAAAGAACTACTTAGGTTTAGGGTTTTCGATTTCTTCTGAAATTACCTGAGGCCAGAGGAACTTTCCGCGTCTGTTCAAATTCTTCTTGCAAGCACGCAGTAGTTTAACGGGAAGGGGACTATTTTTATAGGCGCGGTTAGGTGGCGTTTTAAAAAATTAGAAAACCGAACCCGTAACCATGACAGCTGTGATTGGCTAATTTTACCTTTTTCTTTTTTCTGTTTTCAAATTTCTCGGTTTTCGTTTTCATGTGAACGAAACGCTAATTATACTTATAATTAGAGAGCATTAACTGGCAACTGAAACGACACGTCATGAAAATTTTAAAATTTGAATTCAATTTTTTAAATTTATAATTTTAACCCACGCATATTAATACAACTCAACATTATTTTTTTACAAATATTAATACAAATCAACTTCTACACGCATCAGTAAAAATCCAACATCACCTAAAACAAACATACCCTTAAATTCCAGTGTTAGACCGCCGAGATTCAAACCCACAACCTCCTACTTGGGAAAGCTAATTTGCCGACTAACTTCCAGTTCATACCAATGGTCGAAATCAGAGGAGTAAGGGGGCTGGGCAGACACCTTAAAAATTAGAGAATTTTTTTTTAATTACGCGTTTTTTTTCTATGCAATTACACATTATTGTTTTCTTGGCTTCACCCCCTGCTTCCTACCATAGGCCATTCTGGGACTCTTGGTGCTATTGTTTAGGGTTGAGCAGAACAAAACTGGACAGCAGACCGGATCTAGTTTTATAGTTTTTATCATATGAATCTGGTTCGTTCTGGACCAAATTAATACGGTCCGGTCAGATCTAAGATTTATAAAAATCGTTCTGGACCAAATTAAATGGCCCGATCCTCTATATTAGTAGGACCAAAAATCTAGTTCGACCGCATTCCGGTCCAAAAATCGTACCGAATTTTCGGTCCTGCAGCCCTACTATTGTTAAAAAAATTTCATGTCATAGTTCAAAAAATTAAAGATATCAACTCCAATTACCCACAGATTATCATTTATAGTTGTAGATGGTTAAAATTTTAGTTTATACAAATTGATTAAAAAATGACTTAATAAATTTTATATTTATTATAATAAATAATAATAATTTGACTAGAACAAAAAATTATTTTATAATTATTTCATTAGATTAAATTTTAGAATTATCAAGTTATTATCGATTTGTTTTGAAATCAAGTTAGGCATGTATGATGTATCTATTATTCGTCCTCTTTAAGTTTTTTTTCTTACAAATTTGATATTTTTGTTTTTTAAACTTGGCGCTTCAAAGAGTTTACACGGAATTCTACTAATTACGAAATCTATACAGTTTTTTATCTCGTACAAAATTGAATAATTACCGATCCAAAAAGCTAGATATGAGCTTTAAAGATTTGTAACACCTAATTTAAGTTTTTTTTTAAGTAAAACTTGATGACGAGTAACCAACTTGAAAGTCCGATCAAAAGAAGTTCGGCTCCGCTTGCATAACAAAATATTAACCACCTAAAATTTTATCATCATTACAAAACAATTTCTCCTCACTTTTTCATCAACTTTTTCATTTTTCACCAACTTTTCCACTCTCTTCACTTTTTCATCAATTCCAATATCTAAAATTTTACTTACAACTAGGGCTGTCCAAAATATCGGCAGGACCGGCCAACCCGGACAGGACCGGACCGGTTTTGGACGAAACCGGTGAAATTTTTTGCAATCGGTGGACCGGACAGGGAAACCGGTGTATTCCGGTCCGGTTCCGGGTTACCCTCATGAAAACCCGAGACCGGACCGGAGTATACCTCTTCAAACCGGCTCAAACTGAAAATTGGCCCAAAATAGCACGACCCAACCCCAAAATCGGCCCAAAAAAGCATAGCCCAACCCAAAACCGGTCTAAAAAGGCATTACCCAAACTGACCCAAACCGGCCCAGACCGAACCGGTGACCGGTCCGATCTTGGCCGGTTTGACCGGCCAAACCGGAACTTGGACAGCCCTACTTACAACTGAAGTCGCTTCACGCGGAGAGGAGATAAAATTCAGCAGAAAAAGGTCCAGACTCAATAGCCCCTATCCAGGACTGTCAAAGAGCAAGAAAATCAGTCTCAAAATCAACCTCCTACCAGTTGAAAACCTGAGCAAGACGCATGGCTGACACAGAAGCAATAGCCACCCCAATGAGAGGAGAGAAGGCGGATGTTTACTTTTTATCGCATTTTGTTTTTTAATTGAGATTAGACCCTGATAAGATAATGGTCAACAAAGCAATACTAACAAACCCAAAAGCTTGAAGAGAAGTCAGTTAGTTCCATTTCTGAAGTCCTGTACACGCAGATAACAAAACCAATACTATTCTTAGTAGTTAAGAGAACACCTTCAAAGAAACCCGAAGAGCTCATATTCACAGAGAAACCTAAACTTTAGAGCTTTCTTAACATAACAGACGGCTACTTATTTTTTTCAATCCCTTTTTTCTACCTTCTCAAGCAGTGGCCTTCCTGGTCCTCTTAGCAGCAGGGGACTTGATGGACTTGGGCTGTTTGGGCTTAGCAGGGGTCGACTTCTTCGCCTTCTTGGGCGCAGGCCCAACCCTATTGACGGGCTTCTTCTTCACTGCCTTTTTAACGGGGGTCTCGGGTTTCTTTGGAGCGGGTTTGGTCTGCTTCGGCTTGGGCTTAGGCTTTTTCTCTGCGTTGGCGTTTGCGACCTTGTCCTTCTTTCGCATCTCGTAGAGCTTGTACGAGGCCTTGATCTTGACGAGGTTCCCCTTAACAACGGAGTTCTTTAGTTGCAGAGCCAAAATCTTCTTGTAGTTCGCGGGAAGCTCGTCCTTGTGCTTCTCTTCCATGTACTTGGCTATGGCGTATGGGCTGGACCCATTCCTTTCGTTCAGAGCCAACAGAGCCTCCTTGATCATCTGGAATATCAACAAAAAATAATTTGGCTCTAGAATTTCAAAGCTTCCTATACATAGCCAAGCATCCAGAAACGAAATACAACCGACTCGAAAATTTTCAGGCCTACGAAAGGAAGATGAAAACCAAGATGATAACTCTTACAAGTACAAAATAAGGTTCAGGAATCAACATCACGTACACAGATATTTAATAAGATAGACATGGAGGATGAGGAACACCTGAAAATACGGAGGATGTGCAGCAGCTTTGGGCTGTTTTGGCTTTTTCTCTTTGGAGGCCTTAGGCTTCCTCTCCTTGACAGGCTTTGGGACCTCCTTCCTCAGCTCCTCGGTCGGCGGGACCTCCACCGTCAGTTGCTCGAGAGCTGGGGCTTCAACTTCACCAGAGGCTGACATCACGAATCACCGCAAAGAATTCTCTGGAAAAGTAGAGAAATCCGAAAAGGTATACATGCTTCGAACTAACGCCTTCACTATTTAAATCCAGGGAGCGATCTGTGTGAGAGGAATACGCAGCCTCTGATTGGTCCGCTTTGTTCTTCCTGTATCTGAGTCGGGGTGTGTTTTCTGAGTCGGTTTGGGACTCAATTTCTATGCATTGGAACTGAATTCCAACCTGAAATTCTTTTGATATTTGAGGGCAAGAAACCTGCGTTTGTAATGCGGGTTGAAAGATACGAAATGGTTGGCGTTTGGGTTCGATATTAGGCTTGAAAGCAAAACAGTTTTTGTTTATTTTGTTCTTCCATTTCTTTTTTGTTTTTTAAGAAATATTGAAACGTATAATATATATTTTTTCTTATAATCGAAGAGTGAATCTTCCTTCCTGCTAGATTTTCGTTGCGGTAAAATTTGAAGTGGTGTGAATATTTAGGTGATGTCGGAGTTTTATTAATTTTTGTGTAGAAGTTGTTGAGTTGTATTGAAGTTTGTGAAAAAAAGTAATATTGATTTTTAAGATGGTTGTTCGTAGATTACCTTTATTGATACGAGTGAAGAAGATAAAATATAAAATAATATTTAAGTTAATATTTATTTGTAGGGAAAATTACACTTTAGGGTTGCAAACCGGAAATACAGTCCATTTTCGGACCGCATTTTCGGTCCTCATAAATTAAAGGACCGGACCGGGGTCCGGTCTAACAAAATGCGGTCCGGTTCGGTCCACTTAAGTGGTTCAGACCGGTTTTATTTTTTTATTTTTAAAAAAAATTTAAAATTTTTTTAGGTTAATTTCGAAGGGAAAATGCATATAAAAATGTAGAGTTTTAGTTTAGGTTAAAACTAAAATTTTTAAGTTTATAATTTGTATTAAAAATATAAAAAAAAAATTTTATAGTAATAAATGCGATCCGGACCGCATTTTAAAAAAAAGGATCGGACCATACCACAAATCCGGTCCAGTTTTGTTCAACCCTATTACACTTTGCAGTCCTGAAGTATGGGGTGTCTGACACTTTGCATCTCTTTGTCTTGATTTCGTGACATTGAGCCCACTAACTTATTATTTTCGTCGATTACCACCCCAGAGCCCATTTCTCTGTTAATATTGACGACAATAAGCCCACGTGCTGTCCACGTGAGCCACTTAAATTTTTTTCTTACCGTTTTACCCTCCTTACATTCGCGAAGCCTCATTCTCTCCAACACTTAGCCCATTATTTATTCTCTCTCTTCCGAACTCATTTTCTCCACTTTGTTTGACTCTCGGTCCAACGCATGCACTCGCCATCTCTGGTTAATTATCTTTCTCTCTCCGCTTTTCCTCTTCGACAAACGAAGCTACACAGTCTCTGAGTCTTGGGCTTGATAAAATCGAAACGACATTGACAGTTCTTCAAGACAAAGTAGAGAGAAGGGTCACTCAGATCTCTTTTTTTCTTCAATGGCCAGAAAAGTCTCACCTTATTGACCTCCTAAGCTCAGTTCAGATCTCTTCCTCAATGGCAATAAACAACTAATCACTTCAAAATCCTTACACTCTTACTCTCTCTTCTTCTGTTAGAAATAAAAAAAAAATTATACTTGATAAGTGAGACATCTATTAGGAGAACACCCAATTGGATTAATTGTGTTAACTCACTTATATTTTAAAACATTACAAGGGAGTTTCTATTTATAAGCCTACAAACTCACACACTCCACATTGCTAAACAACGTGGGACTCCTTACTTTCAACATCTTCATCAGATAAAGTTTGGTTCTAGGCTGCAATGACTGAGCCTACAAAGACAAAAACACTGCCTGAGACTGAGAAGAATAAGGAGCAGAGCCTTCCTTTTTACCAGCTCTTCACTTTTGCAGGCAAGTATGTTACATCAATTGCTGCGGATGCGTCACTATCATCCTCCTAATCCTTTCAGTTATCATTTTAATCATCGCCTTCATCATCTTCCACATAAGAGACCCGATGATCAAGATGAACTCGTTGGCACTTCAAAAAGTAGACCTCGTCAATGGATCTCTAACTGAAGACGCGAATATCACAGTCGTAGCCGATGTTTCTATGAAAACCCCAACGATGTCTCGTTCACTTATGACAATAGCACAAGCACCATTTCTTATCATGGGAGAGTGGTGTGCGAGACGAGGATTCCATCCGGCAAGGCCAAGGGGTGATCCCCCGAGAAGAGTATACAACCTTACAGCCAGTTTGCTAAAGAGTATAGTCCAGATTTAAACAATGACACAGATAGTGGGACGATGTCGGTGAACTGGTTGTCTCGAAGCTGCAGATCAAACAAGGTTGTGCATTTAGACAAGTTGGGTCTCAGACACTTGGGTCATCGAGGACAACAGTTCGATGGTACCAGATCTAAAGCAAGAATCGTTGTGGGATAACGGCGAGGATAGGTTCCAGTTTTATTTTTTGACGACTTTGAAATTAACAAGTATCGTTCCCTTAGGCCCATAAGCGAATTAACAAGATCTTGATACGTTTGTGCTGCGTCCTTCGATGCCACCACCACCACCACCTAAGTCTCTTGCCCCACCGCCTCCACCATCACATGCGGTTCATATCACAAACCAAAAAGAACGTACCATACCGAGAGACACAAAGAAGAAAAGGTGGGTGACAACGACACTGAATTACAAAAAATTCGGTCTCCTCCAGCACCACTGCCTCCCCCACCGCGACCACCTCCATCACTAGCGCAAATTCGATCGGAGCATGGGAAGAGTGAACGTAGAAATGAAAGGAGGGGTCTAGAGAAGGAGTTCTGTTGGAGAGAGAGAGAGAGAGAGAGGTGAGCTGGCTAAGATCGAGGTCTGGAAGAAAGGAAATGAAAGGAGGGAAAAATAAATAAAAAAAGATAGGGTCAAGTGACGCACGCGGACACCACTTGGGCTAATTACCGAATAAATTAACGGCTAAATCGGCTTTTGGGTGCTAATCGACGAAAATCAGAAGATCGTGGACTCAATGTCCCGAAATCAAAATAAAAGGGTGCAAAATGTCAGACACCCCATAGTTCATGGGTGCAAAGTGTATTTTCCCCTTATTTATAATATTTAGTATAATTTCGAATTTCCCTTTTTATTTTTTATTTTTTATTGTGATACAGATATATTGAATAGTTTTTTTTACAAAGACAAATGAATGGAGTTGACATAAGGTTCTAGACACCTTCGAGCATCTTTCACATCAAGAGTAGGGAAAAAATCGAAAAACGAACACTGAAAAACTGTCAACTTTGGTCAGATGAAATGATCATATTCGCCCTCAACCAAAGCATCAACCCTGAGTAAATCAGTTGTGGCTATTCCGTCCATTCACATGTCCGAGTATTTAATTCACTAAACATGTGTGGGGCTATATATTTTTAAAAACCTTGTTTTACCCTTTGTTATTTATGTCTTCAATGCATTAGTGGAGGATACGTTAGTAATTTTTCAACCTCATGGTGGAGGTAAAATTAGAAAATAATTAACGGCAGATGAATATTAAACATGTTCGGTTTGTGTTAGTAAGGAGTCGAATTTAGATTTTGGTTAAAAGTAGCACACAAACATCCACATTTTGCTTGTTACACCGAATTGTCCATTTTTTATTTTTTTGAGAAAGGTTATCGTCCTCTCTTTATTGTGTGCTTCCCTTGTCTCTTCGAAGTAATTGCTGCTAATTTACCTTACCATTCAAAAATAAAAGAACACTTTCCCAAATATCCTGTTCAAATCTTATTAGGCTTACAGATGGTGGTAACACGAGCATCCATTTTTAAAGTACATGGTGCTTGACCACGTGTTGGGCCTTAAAAAGAAGATAATAATACGAACTGAAAAGGACTGCTCCCCAAGGCGAGACGCCCCTCGTGTAGCAGTGTTAAAAGCCTACGGGCTGAAAGTGCCTTTTATAGACTTCTCTCGGGGCTTTCTGCAGTTATCTTGTCCACTCCAATGGACCTCAAAGACATTGCGCCTAGCTTGGGGTCACGATACAGAATCATCAATGTAAGTTGTGGAACCGCAGGATTAGCTGAAGGATGGAAGACAAATCATAGTATTACGTACTAAAGTTACCTCTTCTGATGAATTCAAACCTACATGATATATGGATATGTATGTTTTCGCTTACAAACAACAAAAAAAGCAAAGGTTTTATTGCTAAATCGAGTATCAAGCTAACGAACCACAAATACTCATATCGTAAAACAAATTTTGGTTTCTTTCAAAAACATTTCAAAATCTTATTAGATAGTAAATTTTATTGAAGATTAAAAAACGTTTTCAAAATCCAAAGAACGAATCAAGACCATTAAAACAAACATAGGTCATTCCTTTTCCAGGAAACACAATGGAGAAATTACTCGGATTGGTAGAGCATTATTGTCTGCCCCAGAAAAGGCCCCGAGTTCTTCTGTGTGCTCATATTACAAGGTTCATATGGCTCTATTTATTTGAATTCAATATCTTTGATTTCTGCAATTTACCGGAGATGCACGGATTCAAAGTGGAATAGATAGTGGACTTGGTGGATATGAATATGTTTTTAAGGTGACTCATTTGCACGCTGCAATCCCCTTTCTAATATTTTAACAAGACAATCGATCAAATAACAGGTTTTGTTTATATACAAACAGAAACGACCATTAGTTTCTTTTCACTAACACAGCCTGCTTAATTGGGGCCTAATTGCAATTAGGCAGACATGAACAAATCATATTGTGCACACTTAGGCACAATGATCAATTTCTTGCTCCCCCAATTTACACGCACACACATACAATGGATTTTTATTCAAGAATGAAATCTTATTAGAACTGTCCATATCCAGTTCATCTTTCGGAACCATATAGCATCCCAGATCTGATGAAATAAGATGAATTGAGACAATATTTTGTAAATACGTAATTATCTTGAATATATTAACTATTTCTTTATTTTCCGATGAAGGAACAAAAGAAACATCTTGTTCTTTCTTCATCAATTTCTGATCTCTAGTGGACCTCTCAGTAGAATTCGAACCCAGAGTAAGTTTTGACCATCTGTCAGAGAAAAAAGAACGAATGGATCTTGTAGGATTCCCAAGAAATTATTCGATTTCTTCTGGAAGCACACGTTCCGTAAATAGCCGGGACATTGAGGAATACCCATAAAGGCATTTAGGAAATCGGTCTGATTCTATCTCTGTTCGTTCCGTTTGAAGAAAGGAAGGATCCCAAAGAATCGATCTTTCTACCGAAGCGAAGAAAAGGCTGATCAAGAAAAGGGGGTACTACGAGCCCTCTGCCCCACGCATCTAACCAGCTCGCGTGGTTCACCGGTTCCACCGACTAGACTCTTAGAGTGATTCAGTCGATACAGAGGTGCGCTTGAAGTGGGGGGTGTGCTGCCCCTATTGGGCTGGGCCCTTCCCCATAAGGCCCCACCATCGGGGCATAAGTGCCCTCTTGCTACCCATATGTGAGGGCTCTCAGCCACATGGATAGTTCAATGTGCTCATCAGCGCCCTGAAATGTGGATCATCCAAGGCACATTAGCATTGCGTACTTCTCATGTTCGAACCGGGGTTTGAAACCAAACTTCTCCTTAGGAGGATAGATGGGGCGATTCAGGTGAGATCCAATGTAGATCCAACTTTCTATTCACTCGTGGGATCCGGGCGGTCATATAAAAGTAATTTCGGCATTTTTGCATTAGATTGTTCAGCTAATTCATGCAATTGTAATGACAAATAAAATGACAGACCATCCTACAGTCCATGGATGAAAGCTGGAGTGCTTATAATGTTGTTACGAAAATAAGATTAAATTCTTCAGATTTAAAGCAATTTTCGAATTCTATACCAAGCTAGAAGCAAAATACCTGATGCTACTTCAGCTTCCATGTTTTTACAACATTTACCTGATATATTTCACGTTGGCACAATCCTGTGCTGCTAGGCCACTCAAAATACACGTACAGCTTTTCTTTTCTTTTCTTTTTTTCCCAACATATGAAGAGACAAAAATAAAACTCTTGAAATAGGCAAAACCATCTTGAGACTTTGCATCCATCAGAACAAGACAAACTTTGGCTGGAATACAACTTTTTCTGTTTTACAGACTTGAATAAGGAAATGCTTTGCAGCCAACATACTACCCGGCTGCAAGAAGCAATCATAGATGCGTCTAAATACCTGGAATATGTAGCCACGAAGCCACTCTTAATTCTAGAGAGCCAGGCAAGGAGGTACCACCATGCTTACTCAGCTGTGGTGACACTTTGCTGTCAAGCATCCACTTAAACATACACAATAATTTGAAATGCCAACTTTAAGTAGCAAAATGCATAATTTTATAATCTTCAAATGAGCCTGAATAATGAAGACTTATAGCACAATCATGTGAACAGCATTAAAAAAAATAGTACCTCAGCCTTTACAATCACCCTGTCAATGCAAAGTTCTACATGATTAAGCTTTCCCCTACAACCTCTATCACGTATTCAAGGCTGGTAGACAGACAGGAAGAAAACTTGGGGGAATATTTTATCTAGAAATTGCAAACATCAACGACTGAAAGCACCAAATCCATACATTATGAAATCAAAATATGATCATTTTCTTATTAAATCCACCAAATGTGAAGCACTTAAAACACTTGAGTTCTAGATAGTGGATCATCACGTGGAAATTGACTTGTCAACATTTCTTTTTAGGTTAAATCCATTGGAAACCAAACACTAAAACCAGTTTTGAATTGAAAACAACCATGCTGAGACCACCATAATCACTAGCAAAGTATCTGACATTTTGCTTACAAAAATAAAAGTATCTGACATTTAAACTAAGAGATCTCTAAAAATTTTAAAAGGCAAATGCCAGTATAGGCAAATGAGGCAAACAATAAATCAAAGGATAGTCTTGGAAGGGAAGATTCATATGTTCCAAATCTCATCTTGCATCAGTAGCTGGCGATATACCTTAGACAATCACCTAAGACCAATGATGCAATTGTAATAACCCGTCTCTGTTGCCAATAGCAAAAAACCTAAGAGAACAGCCTAAAAACGATGATACAATCAAAGCACCCGACTTCTCTGTTTCCAGTACTAACCAGCACTAAAGAAAAAAATGAATATTATCACAACCTCTAAAACCACAAAATGAGGCAATTGCCCTTCCTAAAATTCATACTATCACCACCAATTAGTTTCAACTATGAGCCAAGAGCACATTCCAGATCCTCTCCTCAATGCACAATGGAACTGAGAAACAGCATAATACCACCACCAGAAATGCTAACAAACTAGAAAAGTAATTCAACCCTCTTAAGTTGAAGAAGCATATTTCTTGTCCTAACAAACATCAATTTCAGGACAACACAGAAAAATCAAAACAAGGATGAAATGAACCTCAATGGCTATCACCTAAACACAGATTCGTCTAGCAAAAAACCAAATCAACCAGAACCTTATTCACGCCAACAATGCCAGGTAAGTAGGTAGAAATGCCATACAGATCTCCCACAGAGAACACTTGAGATTGAATTCAATCAACTACACAGCACACTTGACATTGATCTGTCACTCAGCCAATCGCTTGTGCTCCCCACAGAGGCATTGAAACAAAATTTGTGTGATGTCTTGAATCCACAAAAGGTCACACCACTGTCCGGGAATCCTCACAGAGTTTCGGTAGAATTTTCAGAGACAATGGCAAGAATTGTGAAAGGAAACAATATATCCAGCAAAATATAGCAGGAGATACTAGGCTACATTTTCATCAGATATCATAAAAGATCGTGCCCAATGCAACGCCTCCAATACTATTGCAAGCTCCAAAAAATTAGCAAAACATTATGACTTCCAGACGTGTGCAACTTTTGAAACCTCTTTCACCAGAAAAACACTCAAAAGTATTCTCCAAAATGCCTCCATCTGAATTTTAAGATTAACCTCTGGATCTTCACAAGATAAAAGGGTGAAACCTAAATTTCAAACTCTTTGCTTCAAGTAAGTCCCCCAATCTGTTTTCCTTATGCATCAAGACATCATTGACATAGCGGGAAGCAAATTTTGCTCTTTAGCACATCAACTCATATCAGAAATCCTCAAGCTTGTTATACCTAGGCTAAAGGGGTAGGTCCATTCAATCTCCACCATTCACAAAAACATACAGTTTTTCTTATCAAGGTCTTTGGGAGACAATCTACACTAAACAACAAAATTCAGGAAATTCTACCAAAATCTGCATGGTGAGAAAACCAAAGAGTAAAGAAAAGTGAAGGACTAGGACAACAATAGTATGAAGGCATGCAGCAAAATATAATGCTATTCCAACTCTTCCAATGCAGTCAGGAGTACGTTTAGATGGGATCATCTTCTTTTTAGCAGCAAGCCACCTGTTCATCATTTGTGAAGCATATCCGCATTTCCAAGCTGACCTAAATATAATCATGAACCTTTGAAATATTAATAGAAAAAATTCACTATTGCAGATTTGAATTTGGAGAAGCAAAGCAGTGTATTACCACCTGCTCTAGCATCTAGTAGTAATAGCCACCGCCATATGGGCGGTCACTCCACGAATATGGACCTCCACCATACTTCAACAGGAAATTGATAATGTGAATATCAGGAATATTCCAATAACAAGTGAAATAGGATAAGCTAATAGGGATTGCTCACATCAGGGCCATGATAATCAGGAGGATAGATACTGCTGCCAGCTCCATAATTATCTGACATATATAGAATTTTTTTTTTTTGATAAGTTATCTGACATATATAGAAATATAAATGATCTACCTGAATAACGAGCATGCCAAGAAAGAAAGGGGAAAAAATCAATACTGAACATAAAACTCATACCACGAAAGTGGTTTCCACGAAAAGCTGATGGATCAGTGTAATCCAAACGAGGGCGAAACCTACTAGGCTCCATGTACTCAGGATCATGGTCCTAAAACGAAACAGCATTATTACAACGGTTCGACGTATTGATGAGTAAGTAAAGATAAATGGAGACAAGCCACTTTAATGGAAATAAAAGGAAACTGAAAGAAAGAAAAACTTACTGTCATATAAAATGGCCGCTTCATCCCACCATGTACACTATCATCATAAAGATAGGGGTCATCAAAGTGCCTGTCAAAGAAAGGTCTGCCAAAGCGTGCTTCTGGAGAGTATGGTTGCCTCCTAGAGGGAAAATGCATCCCACGACCTCTGTCAGGGGCAATACGCCAGGGTCGATCAAGATTAGGCCTTGATGGAGTAGCAACAGCAGTTCCCGAACCAGATGCGTAATTACCACCTCTATATGAATCTCTTCTTCCCCCTGTTTTTGTAAAATGACAATATAGTAGACTTATAGCACAGCCAGTGGTAACATGTTCATCATTTCTTCTCTCTCTCTCTAGAGAGAAGGGGAGCTAAAACCAAAACAGGGAACTTGACCACTAACCTCGTCCAGAAAATTGTCTCCCATGAAACTCAGTATACGGGTCATCAAACTCAAACTCATTCGGAAAACCCATTCTACCAGTTTGCCCACGTTCACCATGATAGAAACCCCGGTTTCTCTGGCAATTTGCACGGTAAAAGGGCCGTCCTCCACGCCCAAACCCCCTTCCTGCAAGCAACTGGAAGTTAAATGAAAGAGACTTAAAAATAACAACTCAAAGGCCCAATTCCCAGAAATAAATAAGTAAAACAAACAAATCACCAAAATTAGAAGTTGCTCCACCACTTCCATGGCCGATTCGAAATCCACCACACATTCCACCCTTCACAGCCTGTGTTTTGGGCAAAGGATTTGAGAGCCTTGCTTTCACTTTCATCTACAAGTTTACATAAAAACAGCATAATGAGCTTTGTCAATACGACAAGAACGGGAATTTGAACATAACCTGGTCAAAATCTTATTTTTCTTATACACCACGCACCAAAACAAAATAGATATCTATATCTGGTTGATAGCAAGCTTGCAGAGAATGACAAAGTATTAAAATCAAGCAGAAATCAGAGCATGTGTGTATGGATATAGCTACCTATCTACATAGTCTCCATATAAATGTATAAGAGAATTAATTTAAGGATACTCCAAGAAAGAAAAAAAAGAATCAATTTAAGGATATCACACCCCACCCTTTTCCCCCATCCATTTTAAAACCACAGTCAATCTTCACATAGTTCCAGTATGCCACCCCTGATCAAACTCTTTTTTTTTTGCTAAATAATAAAAGCCCTCAAGGGATAAACCATCATGAAGCCAGGTCGAAACTCACAACAACTTAAACTCAGAAATTCCACATTGCACGGGGACCACCAGAGCATGATGGGGCTACTGTGATTCAAAATTTCATTAGGAGCAAGCCCTGGGTCCTAGGCACAGCCCGCACACCACTACGCCATCACCCCTAGTGGTCACCCCTGAGCAAACTCAGATGTACAATGGTTTATTTTTAAGGAATACATATAACTCGGAGAAAAAGTTGACGAAGGAAAAAAAATCCTTCACGGATTGATATATCCAAGCACATTGAACTAAAGAAATACCTTGACATCACCCGGTTGCGCACGGTTTGTACCGGCAACGCAAGCTACAGCAGCTTCATGGCTAGAGAAATCAACAAATCCAAAATCCTTTCTCTTGGCTGTTGACATATTCCGAGCCAGGACAATTCTTACAATATCCCCGTAACCTTTAAGTTGCTCTCTAACATGATCTTCATCCCAGTGAGATGGAAGCCCATCAAGAAATACTGACTTCACTTGGGCCATGACCGTCGGGTCAGGCTCCCTCAAGGGTTCAGCAAAAGCTACTTTGACAGTTCTCTCAGGGTGGCCAAAAATAACATCAGGCTTTTGAAGCCTCTTGTATGCAAGCATTGCTTCAGGATGACAAGAGAACTCAAGGAATGCAAAACCCCGGCTCAACCCCTCATGTTGAGCATCTGCAACAAGAGTGATGCTTTCAACACCTTCCACACCATATTCTTTCAACTTCTGTTTGATCTGTCATTCCATTTAGCACCAAGAATTTTTTTAAAAAATGAACAAGTAAAAATACAAATTTTGAAGTGTCAGATACATACAGCTTCCTTTGTCCATGTGTTGCAAATATTACCCAGAAACAATGTGTCATTGTCCTCGCTGGGTGCAGTTCCACAACGCTTTCCATGTATCTGTCACTAACCACGAATTAGACTAAGAAAGTGTTAATATGCAAAACAAAAGCTATGAATAGTTACATACAACAGGGTTCTTCATTTCTGACAAAGCCCGCTTTGCATGCTCCATATTAGCAAACATCACAAATGCATACCCCTTATTCTTATTAGTCGACGGATCCTTGTGCAACCTAACTTCAACTACTTCTCCAATCCTCTCAAAGACCTTTCTCACATCTTCCTCCTCCGCATCCCGATCCAAACCACCAACGAATATCTCATGTTCTTTCTTAATCTTACGCTCTTTTGCGACAGCTGTTAATTCCCTGCGTTCTTCTTCCAATGCTTCAGTATCTTCAGCAGGCTCCTGTGGATCATCGTCAGCAGGCACCTCTTGATCATCCTCAGCAAGCTCTTCCTCCCCATGTTCACCAAGGTCAACTCTATCACCATAATCCTCCACTATATCGTCACTGCCATACTTCTTTGCAGTTTGAGTATCTTCTCCTCGGACATCCTCTACGACAGTTTCTACCATGTTTAGAGGCTCAAGATTGGGTTCCTCCTCATTGCCAACATCTCCTGTCTCCTCCTCTTTTTCTTCCACAAATTCCTCTCCCTCCTTTGTGCCTTCTGCTTCCTCATTCTCAACTGATTTTTCCACCCTTCCAACAAGGGGATCTTCCTGCTTTGATGAATCACCAACATTCACAATAGGAGCCATTTGCGCTCCTGTTGCTCTTTCTTCCTTGATTGCAAATTCACAGGTATGTTCAGCTGTAGGTTCATCCTCCACTGCTATGATTTGTCCATTCTTTGCAGATTCTCCAGCAATCACTATAACAGCTTCATCCACTTCCATAGAAGTTCCCTCCCTTTCAGAATCTGCAGCTTTATCACCAGCAGATTCTCCCACTTTTGCTGCAGTTTCTTCATTCATCTCAGGTTCTCCGATGTTGTCCATAGAGGTTTCCACCTTACCCAGGCAATCTAAATCTTCCTTCTTCTGAGATTCTGCAACTTTTGCCACAACAGAATCTGGTGTCCGAACTGTTGCAGTTTTTTTAGAAGTGGGCGTTTTAGTTCTCGCAGACGTCCTCTTCACCACCGATTTTGTTGCTGCAACAACTTTTTTAACTGGTGTCACCTGAGCAGCATCAGCGGATGCTCTGGGCTCCTCAGCTACTGGTTCAAGACAACACAATGCAAGTACGCGACCCATCAACTCAATTTCATCATTTGAAAGGTAAACATAAAAAGCGCCACCAAAACACACATACAGGGCGTCGCACGAAGCTTCGCTAAGCACGAGATTCACTAGGCCTATGTTAAGTAGTCGAACAATTTACTTCCACATATCTCTCCTAGATATCCACAGAAATCCAAAAGGAGTTTGATTCTGATCGACTAACCCTAATTGGACTTGTTTATTCGACTCAGTTTTTTGCAGATACAACTAATAAGGACTATAACACCTGCGAATTGCACTTTTTCTTTATTCTAGGAATCCGAACAGGGCCTCGACCAATAAACTACAACTAGTACTCAATAATAAAAATAGAATATCAGTAGCTCATGTCACCTGATAGCTGTTCAGGTTCCGAACCCAAACCAGCGGTCGGTGCGGGAGTGGTTTCGTTCTTCTTCACCTGCTTCGCTTTGGTGGCGATGGGACGCTTCGTTTCGACGGTTTTCGGAGTAGCCGATTCTACGGCCGACTCAGGAGGATTTGGAGGCGTTTTGGTGGCGGATTTCCTCGACGGCGGCGCCTTCTTCGCCGTCACAGGTTTAGGAGTATCAGAATTGCGAGTTCTCATGCTGCTACACGGAGATTGGACCCTGGACGAAACGGAAGTCGAGTAAGCTTGTTTTCTCTTTTGAGAATCGATAAATGGACGAGGCTTTAGATCAATTGAGAGCAGAGAGCCAGACAGAAATTGGACAGTAAGAAACGACAGCGTTTTGTGCTTGACAAAACTACGCAGTCTTTTATGGGAACTGTTAATGATTCGGTTAGTTAAGTTACCACATGGACAAAGAATCACGAAGGCCCAAGAGGTTCATTTGCCCATGGCCCGTGGAACACTTTCCAGTTTCCACGGGTCAAGCCCTGAAGTTATTATACCCGAAACCATCCGGGCAATTCTCCCTACAGAGAAGCAGTTAGCGAAAGAACGTTTTTCAGTTACCTTCCCGTCCTGAATAGTACATAGGCGATGATCGGACGCTATCTGTGAGACTGCACAATAGCATTTCTTGAAAACGCCGCGTTTCCATCGTAATCTGAAAACATCAACTGCCAGCCATGGGTGCCTCAGAATCCACGCTCTCAAGCACACAGGTAGCTCTTGAATTAGGCCTAAATTTCTTAGAGTACCTTGTACTCATAGCTAATCGTTGTGTTAACGTATGTTCACAGTACGCGAAGAGGGCGGCGGATGAAATCACCACCGTGTCGGAGCAATTGGATGTCGCGGATCCCATCTTAGAGAAGCTGAAATCCCTCAAAATAGTATGTGTTTATGGTTTTCTGATACATACATATGTATATATATCCAAACCCTAACACTGTTTTAAAAATTTTGGGTAGTGTTTTCCTAATTATTATTTTTTTCATTTTTCATTTTTTTTTTTATAATTTCTAGACAACGCCGATACTGACGTCAGTACCGGCGGAGAGTAGCTTGACTGACATATTGGTGAGGAAACCATCGTCTTCTTCGGCTCCGTGTGAGTTTTTTCTAGACTTATATAGCTCCAAAGCTTCCAGTTTTCTGCTAAAGCCTTACTTACCGGTTTGTAAATACATGCTGCAACTCTTGCTTGCTCTTTTAAACCCATGTTAAAAGCCATAACTAGACAAGGGAAGCGGCTTCTACTTCTTGAAAACAAAACCATGAATGTAAATTTGCGAAATAACTTGATATTGGAGGTTTGGGATAGATCATAATTTTTTGGTGTGACACGAGACTTGCAAAAACGTCGACTGATCAGAAGCAACTGATGACAGAGATCTGTTATTGGTTGGGCTGGTTTCTAGCAAGTGGCCAATAAGGAAGCCAAGCGAATGAGAGCTACTTTTTTTTGGGACCCAGTGTTAGAAAATGATGTTGGTTAAGATTACCCCTCCTAAGTTCTGGTGCTATCTTAGCAGAGGTTTTCTGTCTAAGACTTCTATGGTTTCATGAAACCTGTAACTAGTGAAACGGATTAAATGATAAGAAACTCTGACGGTTCATTTCACATAATCGTCTTTTATGTTTTTCTTCCCTCCCCTTTTTCACTCTTTGCTTAGGACTGCATCTTCCTTGCTCAGTTGCTCTCGTGCTTCAAGAAAATCACTGTTCTTTTAGAACATATAAGTGTTCTTTCTAAATTTGCACATCAATTTGGTAGATGCAGAAATGACCAAGCAACCCCAACAGATTATTGTCTTCTTGCTTGTAACTTGAAGGTGTTAGGTGTGTACAAAGTCCTTTATAAGTATGAGCCCTGAAAGCAGGTCATGCATGTAAAGTTCTTTTACACTGCTGAAGGCAGGAGTTCATAAATTGAATAACATGGTAATTAAGACTTCTATGGTTTCATGAAACCTGTAACTAGTGAAACGGATTAAATGATAAGAAACTCTTGACGGTTCATTTAACATAATTGTCTTTTATGTTTTTCTTCCCTCCCCTTTTTCACTCTTTGCTTAGGACTACATCTTCCTTGCTCAGTTGCTCTCGTGCTTCAAGGAAATCACTGTTCTTTTAGAACATATAAGTGATCTTTCTAAATTTGCACATCAATTTGGTAGATGCAGAAATGACCAAGCAACCCCAACAGATTATTGTCTTCTTGCCTGTAATTGAAGGTGTTAGGTGTGTACAAAGTCCTTTATAAGTATGAGTCCTGAAAGCAGGTCATGCATGTAAAGTTCTTTTACACTGCTGAAGGCAGGAGTTCATAAATTGAATAACATGGTAATGGAGGATCAAGAGAAGGATGTTTCTAGCTTTAAATTTCTTGAGAATCGGACTAGTGATAGCCTCAAAAAAGTTGTTCATTTTTTCCATTTCCATAACTGCATCCTCTTTACTTTCCTTCAACCTCCCTACATGTTTCTTGCCTTCTTTTTGGTTCCGGGAACAATAGCATCTGTTGGAGTATCTTCCCCAGAAACTACCCACCTCCTTCCCCAGGTTGCACCCAGTTGCACATGTGCATATGTGATTTGGCTTAACCATCTTAACGATGTATAAGGTTCTCCTCATTTAAGCCTGAATTAATCACTTATTATGGGTCACAGACATGAATCGAGAGTGAGGTCTAGTGGTCAACAGATCCTGCTAGTATACATCAATGGTTTTGAATGCCAAGCGTTGAAGGAACTAAGCAACCATTGTCGTCTATCTATAAATACCATGCACAAACTCACCACAAATTCTCAAGCATCCAGTTCACAAATGACTTTGAGTGTTTATTTCTCTTAGGTTGTTCTGTGGCATTCTATTTATAACTTTTTGACTTCAGAATGAGTCCAGTTGAGAGGTTAATTACTTCTTGTTCTTTTTTCTCTCTTTGGCATAGCTACCGTGAATCCGAAGGTGCTGATGGAGCTCTTTTCAATGTACCGTGATTGGCAGGAGGAGAAGGTTCAAACAATTACCAAAAAACAGGTTTGGCATGAAAACTTTTCAAGTTCACCAGTGGTTTAAGTGAATGAGAAGACTTGGTATCAAAAGGCATGTGATAGACCAGATCTCTGGTGGATCGTTAACCATAAAATATCTAGTTGTGTTGTTCTACATGGATCTGAAATTTGTTTAAGATTCAAATTTGTTTCTGATACTACAATGGTAGGACTTAGATCTGCTTCATAGTCATAAACAAAGAATTCTGACCTAAACCACAATTCTGTAAAGCTTGAGATTCGGTGGGTTCACGATCAGATTCAATTTTAAACCAAGATTTTGCATATTCTGTACTTACGTACCACGTAGTTGGTGATTAATCATTGATGTGAAAAAATAAAAATGGCCAATCAACCATTTTTACATGGTCAGATCCAGGGGAAAAGGAATTCAGGGCTACTTTCATTAATCTCCACTGCAAGTTTTTATGTGGATCTCAATGACAACATTAGATTCAAGCTATTGCTATTCCCAGTAACTACTAGCTGGATGGGAAAAAAGAATATCCGTGGCAGTTTAGCCAATTTAATGGTTCTAGTCAATATCCAAAATCATCTCTTATTCCTGTGATCTCATTTGAACTACAGAATTGTGCGTTTGAACACTTACGGTGGTTGGCCTTTCTTTTAAAATACCCGTTATGCTGTTATTTAGGATTGTGAAGGACTGATATCCCATTTGGGAAAATTTAAGGTGCACGCAATTCTTAATGCTCGACGAAAGCTATGATTTTTAATATGTTCTACGTTCGGTTTAATCTGGGGACAATTTGTTGCAGGAAGAGATAGAAAACAAGATAGAAGTTTCAGATGCTTTGGCAGTTAAACTTCTGCAGCGCTTTAATTACTCAGTGTCCGCAATGAAGACAGCCTCACAACATTTATCAGAAGGTAATTGATAGGTCAAAATCTCACTTCCTATGAATTATTTGGCTGCAGCGCATGATACAATTATGAATCGGTTACTGAAACCAACTCAAGTGGATCAACTGATTAGGGGGGGGGGGGGGGGGATTTGCCTTCTACAAGGAGCTTTTTGCTGAAGATACTGGAATGACCCACTGATAGGTGAATCTGAGCCCCATATAACATTTGGCCCATGGTTTTACGTAATA
This sequence comes from Myrica gale, assembly GCA_963930655.1. Classification (NCBI taxonomy): domain Eukaryota; kingdom Viridiplantae; phylum Streptophyta; class Magnoliopsida; order Fagales; family Myricaceae; genus Myrica; species Myrica gale. The sequence goes on from OZ005610.1 coordinate 25,579,106, forward strand.
GGGATTAGGAAGGGAGAATCTCTTCGCAGATGCTGCTGCCTTTTATTCTCACTTGTGGGCATCTAGTGACGTTTTACCTTGGTAAATACATGCAGTTCATGCATTGCAGGTGGATATTGGGGAGCTTAAAGGCAGGTTGACAGAGGTTATTAGTAACTGTGATGCATTGTGCAAGAGAATTGATTCAGAGGGTCCAGAATCTCTTCGGTCATCTATCAAACCATTTGCAATTGCTACTGCCGGATCAGAAATCAGCTCAAGTTCATCTTCTGTGCCAAGAGATTCAAACCAAATTCTGCCTCGTGCGAAAGAACAAAGTTGAAGTCAAGATATTGTTTTGTGTATAGTCAAAAGATTTCCATTGATTGAGATTGAGGTTGATCCTCGGTGGCTAACAAGAACAGACATATGCCTGATTGATATTTGGATGAGCCATGGTTAAAATTGACTCAATGAAGCAATCGCCATGTGAAATTAAGGGTTATTGATGCTGTAATGATTAGGACAAGTTGAGAAAGTTGTCCAATTGGAGAATCAAGTAGTATTTACGAACGGGATGGAGATAAGTATCACTTAAAGAAGCAAGAGTTTTTACCCATGCAGATATCCTCGAAGATATAATGCTTGTTTACAGTTCCTTCACCGTCAAAAAGGAAAAAGAAAGGGACCGTGAAGGCAACAAGAAGCCCCACCCAGGTTTATTGCATCTCTCTTTTTCTGGGCAATAATGACAGGGTCGTTAATTGGGACAGTACCAAAAGCGCAGTGAGAATTGAATTTGCCGAATCTACTTCCTCGGACACATTCTGACCGATTGCACCATTTGGAATTTGGGCACATATATACGATGAACTTCACCACTTCTGCAAATGCCTGGTCAGATCAGCATCCCCAAGACAGCTTCCCCGTGTTCAAACTGCAAGATCTCAAACCTTCCCAAAACCAATATGATCTTACCCGGATGATGACCCCAGTAAGGAGACGAAGAATCAGAGTGAGTGCAGACAACAATGGAACAAGTATGCATTTGATAAATCAAATTAACTGTGGTTACAGAAGATCAAAGAACGGATAATAGCTTAAAACGTCGTAACAATTATAAATTACTGAATCAAATATCCAGCTCGAGAAAAGAATTTAAGAAAAAGCACATTATAATCCTAAAGCCTATTACATTGAAACCGTGCCGATTGGATCTGACCCAAAAATTGAAGGCTGATGTTCAGGGTTGTTGCTGGGCATCCATGTAGCCAGCATCAACGAGCACCTTCTCCCTCTTGGCCAATTCAATGTCCTCGTCCACCATCATCTTCACCAACTGCTCAAATCCCACCTTAGGCTTCCACCCAAGCACCTTCTTCGCCTTGCTAGCATCCCCTTTCAGATTATCCACCTCGGTGGGCCTGAAATACCTTTTGTCGATCACGACGTGGTCCTTCCAATTCAACCCCACGTAACCAAACGAGACCTCCAAGAACTCCTCCACCGTGTGCGAGTCCTCGGTTGCCACCACGTAGTCGTCGGGCTGCTCCTGCTGCAGCATCATCCACATGGCCTCCACGTAGTCCCCAGCGAATCCCCAATCCCTCGAGGCCTGGAAGTTCCCGAGGAACAGCTTGCTCTGGAGACCGATCTTGATCCGCCCCACCGCGCGAGTGATCTTTCTCGTCACGAAGTTCTCGCCCCGCCTCGGCGATTCGTGGTTGAAGAGTATCCCATTGCACGCGAATATCCCGTAGGCCTCACGGTAGTTCACCGTGTACCAATGGGCTGCGCACTTGGAAGCGGCGTAAGGGGATCGGGGGTGGAAGGGAGTCATTTCGGACTGGGGAGGCGGGGTCGATCCGAACATCTCCGAAGACCCGGCCTGGTAGTAACGAATGTTCTTTCGTCCTGAGGCGGCGATGTGGGACCGGACAGCCTCGAGGAGGCGAAGGGCTCCCGTGGCGACGACATCGGCAGTGTAATCAGGGATCTCGAAGGAGACGGCCACATGGGACTGGGCTGCGAGGTTGTAGACCTCGTCGGGGAGGATCGTGTCGAGCCATCGGCGGAGCGAGGAAGCGTCACTCAGGTCTGCGTAGTGGAGCTTCATGCGGGCCTTGTGAGTGTTGTGGGGGTCGATGTAGATGTGGTTGATACGCTGGGTGTTGAAATTCGATGCCCGCCGGATCAGCCCGTGGACCTCGTACCCTTTGGCAAGCAGGAACTCGGTCAGGTACGAACCGTCCTGGCCGGTAATTCCAGTAATCAGAGCTATCTTCCGTTGAGGAGCAGCGTCGGCGTTGGCTCCAGATCCGGATCTGGAATTGTCGTTCTCGGACGCCATTGTTTGATCGGTCGTGTCCGCGGAAAATGAGTGAGAAAGCGACAACGAGATGGGAGGGACTGTTGGGAATTGAAGGTGGCGTTCTGCTAAGATTTAACTGTGCAGCTTGAAGAAGGTTACGCGCTATTCCGGTTACTCGCCTTGAAGAGTAAGGGCGAGAATTTTTTTGAGATTTGCATCTAACTTTCTAATATTACAATTACAACATTATTCCTACACGAATACCAATATAACTATTTTTTTTTTACACACATCAATATAATTTAACACCTTTTACTTGCATACCAATAAAGCTCAAACATCACCTAAATATTCACATCATACTTAACATCCTAAAAATTTGGGAAATTGACAATTTAGTCCACTAGGTTTATAGCACGCTGACAATTTAGTCATTCGGTTTCATTTTTTGACAATATGGTTAATGAGAATATATAGTTGTGATGATCTGGTCTTTCCGTCAAATCTCCGTTAAATTTTTAACCGGAAAAGAGGTCGACCGCTAGAAGTTACCTTTGCCGCAACGGTAAACAAACCAGTCGACCGCTATTCCGGTTAAAAATTTAACGGAGGTTTGACGAAAAAACTAGATCGTCACAACTATATATTCTCAGTGACCATATTATCAAAAAAATAAAATCTAGTGACTAAATTTTTAACGTGGTATAAATTTAGTGACTAAATTATCAATTTTTCTAAAAAAATTTCTCAAAACAAATATGCACGGTGATATGCCACCTCATTACAGACAACGTGGGGAAAGATAGTATAATAATTGACACTCCCGACCTTGGGGCGTCGGTGGCGGTGGCGGTGCCTGTAGATTGGTGGGCCAACGTGAATTGTCACTGGCCCGCGGAGGAATTTATGTTTAACGTCTGATTTTGCTAAATAAAACTATTATACTACTTCCCATTTGGAGATCATTTGCATGCACTCTACTTACCGAACTAGTGTAAAATTCCCAGGCTATTTTTTGTTGGGGAATTTTTTAAAATCTCAACCATTCTCTTTAATATTTCCCTATTTTTGGTAATACTCGTTTTTAAAATTTAATCATTTTTATTAAATCAAATTTAAAATAACAATATATGTTAAAGTGTAATAAAAACAAGGGTCATTTGAATATTTCAAGTATGAATGAAAAGTTATAGTACACTTATAATGAAGAGGGATCTTGGATTCAAGTAGGGACAACGACACTACGGGAGAGTAATAGTGGTGTAGGTGCCAATTTGGTCAAAATTGGCACCGGTACCATTAGGGATGGTGGGAAGAAATTGAAACTAGCATGGATGTCGGTTGACCACAAACCGATCTTTGTCGGTACTGATTACACGGTTTTGGCGGCTTACTGTGTAACGATGACGGAGCTTGGCATTGGAGCAACTGGAGACGATGAGGGAGAGAGAGTGGTCCGAGAGGGAGAGAGTGAGTTGAGAGAAAGTGGGGCAAGGGTCTGGAGAGAAACAATCGGGGAGGCTCTCGATTGTTTTAAAACGACACGATGACAAGTAATTCTTACTATAAAAAAAACAAAAAAGGTAAATGGTGACCGTCGATTTCAGGTGACGGTAAGACCACCAGCAACAACCAAAAATTTGTTACCAATTTTAACATCGGGAGACGTTGGTTTGGCGGTTCCCGATGACGGCAAAACCGGCATCGATGATCTTTTTGCTAACCCTAAACGTCACTTTTCTCCCTATTTACCCAATGTTATTTTAAGATCCAAACTTTCAATTTCGGCACGTCGAGCTTTCAACTACCAAAATTCATCGATGTCCACCTTATCATAGAATTTAACAAGCAAGATGTTATCACTAGCCATTTTTTTCCTCACATTTTCAAGCCTAAAAACTGACTATAAATTTTGATAATTTGATAGTTCAATGACAGAAATTGAAACTGTAAACCCTAAAATGTCATTTGGCCAAGACAAAAGAACAGGATGTTTTCCGATTCAGGTATTTAAAGGAGGTTTAAGCCGGCAACTTAAAATATGGGCAAAGTTTAATAGGGGCAATTAATGCAAGGATGCCATCGGTGTCTCCAATTAATGGCCTAGGCTCCTAGCGCTAATTTATATATCGTATCCTTTGATTCCGCCCAATTGAGCAAGTTTGAACGATTGGGTTGGCCCAACCCAATCAAAGAACCTACCCGTGAAGACCATATGATGGCGTTATGCATGATTATGGGCCGCGCTTTACTCCCATAGCTGCACACGTTATTCTTCTATTGGACAGCCAAATCCCCGCCGAACGAAGAAGTGGAGTCAGGAGTGGACGGCCTCATATAGAATTGGAACTCAGCAGCTTCTTTGAGACATCTCCAAGGGGTGTCGTACAGGCCAGGGTGGCATGTATAAAATCACTGTTGTCCCCACTACCAGTCGTTTTGATTGTTATAATATTGGCTTGCGCCAGTTACATTGATTGTCATGCACGTAGCATTATTCTATTAAATTGAGAAAAAACGGGCACATAATTAAGGTGGCTTAATCCACGCCTCAATGATGCAGGAGTGTCGTGGGAGTATGGACCATCCATGGACCATGAATTAAGGTTTTCTTGACGTAAGTATGCCTAATCAATGACTATGTTTATGCTTAAAACTTCACTGATGAGAGAGGCCATCAATAATTATACCCTATAGTTTTATACATTACGCTGACCTTGAAAGCTAGAATTAATGGATGACTATTGCTAGTTGCCTAACTTATATGTTCATCAAGCCTCTAATTCGGGAAAAAAATTATAAAGAAAGACCAAAGTGCTTGAAAAAATAAGGCAATGTTTGGTTGTACACTTGTTGGACCATAATTTGAAAAGCAAGGCAATGTTTCGGTGGAAAATTATGGTTCCGAATATATATTTTATAACACAAGTTTGAGTCTTGATAAAAAAAAGGATGGCCAACTATTTATTTATTATTCATGATGAGTCATAATATGACCGGCTCAGCCCATCAGAAATACATCAGCCTAGCTGTAGTTCCGCCTAAGTTCATTAGCACATTCAAGGCCTCCGACCCGCTCACATATGAATTTGTCCCCCCATACTTTTTCGTTCGGATATTCAATGAGTCATAAGACGAATGTACTAAGACCCCCTTAGGACTATAATTCCCTCACATATAAATAAGCACACACTCTCCTTCATATTTTCTTAAGCTTTAATTGCTCTTTTAATATTCAATTTCTCCTAAGATATAACTTAGGCATCGTAGTCTCCGGTTTCAAAGCCGCCCCCTCTTATTATTCTCTTTCAGGTCTGATTGGCTTCGACTATTAGTGATTTTAGTATTATCACTGATCGTTCTATTACTTGGTAATTTTTGACATCATCAATTCATATTAATTATCAAGTGAAAAAATTACATGATGAATGTTTATTTTAGTATTGTCAATTCACATATAAAAATAAAAATAATGTTGCATCGAATGACTAATTTATCATGGGTATAACACACTAAAAAATAAAGTGCTTAACTTATAGTTTATAAGACCAATTTAACTCAAAAAATGCACCAATTACTGACTCAAAATGCCTGCAAATTAATATTCAGCCCATTACAGCTCATAAACAAATTGGCCGAAAAAGACCCTATAGTTAGAATCGGAATTTTCAATTTTCAATTTCCGATTTTATAAATTCAGTTCTATTCGTTCCGGATTCTTAAAAAAAAAAAAGACCATTCACTCCGATATCCACCCCTATATAAAATGCAATGTGTGTAAAAGTGTATTAACTTTATAATTACAATTTTGGGATGGACAGTGGATAAAATAGTAATATAGGAGGAGTTGAACAACTCTTTTTGTTACTCGAAAGACTACTCACATATAATGAGTTTTTTTTTTATAGTACGTGCTTAGATGGTTCCGTCCAGGGCCGGCTCAAGGGTAAGGTAACTTAGGCGGTGGCCTAAGGCCTCACCTTGAGCAAGGCCCCATAAAGATTAAAAATAATTTTTTATTTTATTTTTTTGTGTTGTAGATAACCCAAAAATAAAAAAACAATTGAGCTAAGAAAAAAATGGCAAGATGCAATATTTTCATATATTTTTTTATTATGAGTGGACTAATATATTTCTTTTAGGCCTCCAAATCTATTTTTAGATATTTCTAAACTTTGCTTAAAGAGAAAAAATGCTTTATAAATTTCTTAATTGTTCTAGTCATGGGGCCTTGATGCCATGTATGAGGGTATCATAAAAAATAATTAATGGGGCCTTTAAATATTTTATATTAAATTTAATAATTTTTAAATATTTTAAATTAAATTTTATATTAAAAAAAGCCTAATAATTTATTTTGCCTTACCCCCATTTGGTTTGAGCCGGCCCTGGCTCCGTCGGCAGATGAGATTGAGTTATAATTTTTTTATTTTACTGGATGATATTGATGGTTTAGTTACTATAATCTATATTTTTAATTATAAGAATTAACGGCCAAAAAAATTCATTGGAACTCAATAATTGACAGCTTCTTCTCGAGGTACCTATGTAAATGCGAAGGACTACCAGTCTATTATTGGCACATATTAATGCTTGTGCCTTCCAATTAAAAGCGTTCGACATTTATGTTACCAAAAGCAAATCAATGCCTCTACCTAAAAGGCACATAAGCGGGTGGCTTTAACCTAAGAACAACCCAAGAATTGGGGTCACGTTGATCTACCAATTATTCCTGCTTTTGAAGTGGAGTTCATTTTATGGATGGAAAACGCCATCTTAAAACTTTTTTTTTTTACCTTGATTTTAAAATAGGGAAATTTGCTTTTTAGTCCTTAGGTTTTAATCCCTTTTCATTTTTAGTCATGAATTTTATAGGGTCAAAATTTTAGTCCTTGAACTTTCATCTTTGTAAAATTTAGTCATTCCGTCAGTTTGCCGTCAAATTTGTACCGGTCGACCGGTATATGAAGCGGTTGACCGCTACATGAAGCGGTCGACGACCGCTACATGTACCGGTCGACCGCTCACTTTCAAAGCATATATCCGGTCGACCGCTTCAAAATTGGCGGTCGACCGGTACAAAAATTGACGGCAGACTGACGGAAGGACTAAATTTTACAAAGATGAAAGTTCAAGGACTAAAATTTTGAAGGTTGAAAGTTAAGGACTAAAATTAAAAATGACCCAAAACCTAAGGACTAAAAAGCAAATTTTCCTTTAAAATAAGTCATTGAGTCTCTTATTACTCTAGGTGCAAACAATTTTTTAGAGTCACATTCACAGCAAAGCTGGATTTACCTGACATGTGTAGCTTGGAGACTACACAGCCCGAATTTTACCGTAGCTTAAAACTCAACTCGTGCGGATAGTGGGTCAAGTCATTCCAAAATCCATACACGTGAATGAATGCATGATTTTCTCTCGTTACCTAATAAAAAATAAGTAATTGAGTTTAAAAACTTTTTAAGTTTGGAACAAGTTTTTACCTCTTAAAAATAAGATCCTCTTGTCAACCAGCTATTCATTCCATAAAAATTCAAAAATAAAAAATTAATTCTTGAGCTTTAAGTAGATTTAAAAATAGGTCCTTCAAATTTTAAACTCTTAAATTTTAATTTTTTGAGTTTGTACCCAAAAAGGACCTTGACTGCGTTTGCACTAAATATTTTACAAAATATTTCACCAACTCCCAATAAAATACTACAATATAATCTCTCTCTCTCATAAAAATATAAAAATTACAAAAATTATAAAAAATTACCTCTATCTTCACTTTTTTACTAAACCCAAAATCAAAAATTTTACAACAGAAACATAACGCTTATTTTGTTTGGAGTACAGACTGGAGGATTAAAAGTTGGGGTTTATAAGCTCAAAAGTAAAAAAAAAAGGAGTTATGAAACCTAAAGTTCTATTTTTAAATTGATGTAAAATTCAGGAATAAAAAATAATTATACCCTAAAATTTTTATACATTACAAAAGAGAAAAAGAAAAAGTATAATAGGCCGCCGACACCGAGTTGGATCAATACGCATTGGATAAGGAGTCCTGATACCCCACAACTCGTTAAAGAAAGGCAAAAGGAGTAAAAGAAAACGATAATTAGAGTCACGATTGATTATTGATGATGTAAAAGCAGCGGTTCGCCAACGCATCAAGTCGCCGCTCTCACCAAGGTTGGCGACTTGGCTCTATAAATGCAACGCTTTGTTAACAGCCTCAAACCTAGAATAGGCTTTGCCACTGCACACTTATTGTCGGTCAACGATAGGAATCGTAGTAGAGGTACCAAAAGAGGCTTCTAGGGTTTCCAAGTACATCTTCTCTAGAGATGCGTCTCTATCATCCTTATATAATATATGTCCGTCTCCTCTTCTCCCATTTTCTTCCTTCCCACCTCTGAGAGTCGGCTTTGAGATCTAGGGTTTCTAAGTTTGATTTGGGCGTTAATCGTAGATTAGGCTTTGGAAATCCGTAAATCGGTCTATTATAAATCTGGTTGTTGTTGTTGTTTTCATCGCTGTGAGGCTCGGAAAAGAATCTGAGATTTAGATATGAAGCGGTCGAGGAATTCGAAAAAGGTTTCGTGGGCTCTCGGAGTTAAGCTTTGTCAGGTATAAACGCAATCTCTGATCGAAAGTTGGATTTTTTTTTTCTTCTCTCTCTCTTTTCCTAAGTTATTCCGATTCGCAGTCTAATACTGAATCTAATCTAATCCATTAAAGCTATTTGCCTACAACTGTGATTTTGTTGGATGCGAGGGGCTTGTCAGTTTTGTTGATGCGATTCAACCTTATTCAATCTCTTCCTGTTTACCCCTGGGAAAATAGTCATTGATCAAATTAAGATCTTTTTTGTTTCTTTTATTATGTATTAATCACTGTGAAATTTTCCTTTACTTTTCCGATGATAATCTTTTTAATCTAGGTTTTTTATGCGGAAAATAACGGCCGGAAAAATTAGAGAACAATATTGAAGAAGAAAAGAAACAAAGCAAGAATGGGTGTTCATGAAAACAGATCAGTCATAAGAGCAGAGAGTTTATATCAAAATTAATTCGAATTAGAGGAGAATATTTTCTGAAAACATCTCGTTAATAGCGAGAGATTTGAATTTGAAAGACAGAATCAAAGTTGCTTGACTTGAAACTCTTTAGTTTCAAGATGAAATGAACTAAAAATTAGAGCACCTTGATTAAATCTGTAGTCTATATATTCTAACTTTGGAAGAATGAATACAAACCATGTATGTTGATTAGAACGATCCACAGAAAACTACAGCTCCTAATTTTTCCATCAACCTCATGGAATTTCGTCTTATGAATGAGGCAATGAGGGTTTGTTTGGCTAAAAAGATAAGAAAGAGAATAAAGGCCAGTTTGTCTTCCCACAGAATGGCATCGCTTTATTCACATCTGGAATATCATGTAATGGAGGAAATAGAATTACGAATTGATCAATTCCTAAATCGATTCAAGAATCATGACCATCGAAGTAAAGACAGAAAAAATCAGGTAGAAATAAAAAATTGAAGCGAGGGTGTCCACAAGTTTTTTCAAAATAACTTTGTATAAAGGAAGGCTGCAAACTTGTTCCAAATTCGTGGGGCAAATAATCGGGCCTTAAGAGTTACTAATTGGGATAAGGGATCCAGAAATTCAAAAATCCAAAGGGAACATTTTTGCGTTCAATTTGTTTTGGATTTTTTTTAACCCTATTAAGAAATTGTTTGTGTACCGTCAATTTAAAGTAGCTGCTTTAAATGTGCACATTATTATATGGAGAGTACCGTGGGCCCAAATAGGTTCAAATGATGACACGAGGATTGATAAGAGGACAATAATGGCCTCATCTCATTCCTAATCCTATCTTTTTCGTCTCTCTTCTATTTCAAGAAAAAAAGATAGGATAAGAAAAAGGCCGAACAATCTACTCTAAACTGGACCGTTTCTTTAAAATGTTTTCGATTCCCCCACGACATATATCCTCAATTTCAACCGTGCAACAGATATACCTACCCTGACATTTTTGAAAGGGAAAAGCACAATATTGGAGTAATAAGTTGATTTGCTCAGTGGCTCTCTCAATATGTCAGAATTCTACCACTGTGCTGCATGGAATATTTTGTTAGTTCTGTTGAAATTTGTATAGTTGAGGCAAAAACCTTCTGAACCCAGAAAGATCGCCTTAGGAGGTAAAATTTGTGTTGCGAATGATATTAATTATTGAGGTTTTAGGACATCACAAAGATGGTCACTCAAAGAAGGATACCTCGAGTCATATTGAGTGGTGTATTAAATGACATGCACTAATAGCTATTTAGCCTGATGGCGTATGCATTTACTTCTATGTTTTTAATTCTCTTGCCATGCAAGTATAGCATGATCCATGTTCTATCTGGCTATTTGGTTGTTGAACTGTATAACTGAATATAATGATGAAACTTTTTCAGCAAAGAGTGTTACAGCTGACTGAAGCCAATTGCTTCTGAACATATGCTTTCAGTCGTTTGACACGATTATGCATAGGGACAAACAATAGGATGAAGACTTCTAGTTCATGCAATTGGAGGTATTGAAAGGGACTGTAAAGACCATCTATGGAACTAATGACTGGAAGCACTTCTCTTGAATGACGAAGTTGAGATCGATACTAGTTCAATTATTACTTTTAAGACAAAAGAAAAACATTTGTACATGATGTCATGTAGGCAAACCAGAGAAAAAAAACCCTTCACATTTGTAGCCAGGGGAAGAGCTAAGACTTGTATGGGTAGGGGGAGCCAATGGTCTGAGCTGGGGGGCAATATTCCATCATCGAAAGGGATTTTCTTCTTTTGAGGAGCTGTTGGGGAGGGATCAGTTAGCTTAAGGAGCTTTTGGGGTGGGGGAACTATGTCTCGTCCAGCTTTGCCCTAACCATTATACTTGACAAGGTAGCAAGTTTGATGATTCGGACACGTAGGATATTGGCAAGCGATGAATTTCCTATCATGAATTCAGATGGTCTTAACGTCGAATATAAGCATGTTACTTTTTCAGCCATTTATCCTACAGTTCTTATGAAAGTTGAATGGGATTCACAATTAACAGAACTGATGGCTCCATTTGGTTGTTGATCTAGTTAGTTATTGTTTCCACTTACTACTATATGGGTCAATTTGTTAAAGCATGGCAGAAGATCTATACACCACTGCTTAATATTATTTGATTTTTCTGTTTGTTTGGTATTGGACCTCTCCGTATGGTCAATTTTGTCAGCTATAAATTTGGCAAGGAACTAAATGTTCTTTGTCCGGAGCTTTGCTGTATGCATTCTTATTGCAGTATTTTCTTGTGGCAGTTGGTCTTGGCAATGTTTTGTAGTGGACTAATTAATTTATCATTACATAGGTAAAGCTGTTTTCATCTGAGGATTGTCCTGCAAAAGTTGGCTCGAATTTACAAGATCATCTTCAAGCAAAGGCATCATGGATGTTGCATTCTGATGTAATAGGGTCTAATGAATTACCACCTGGTTTTGAGGCCAGTCCCTTTGCGAAACATTTGAATAAAGAACTACACCGCATCCCTCAGATAAAATGGAGTTGCCCTCCCAAGGTAAGCTTACGTTGGATGTTGTCAAAAGTATGACTTAGATTGCGTGCGTGTTTATCTTGTCTAGCGTCCATGTTAGTAGAGAACTCCATGTTTCACATCTTCATTCCTGCATGTAATTACAGTTTTGAATCTACGTTGAAGTATGCTTTCTTTTACTATCATGTCAACAGTTTGTTATGAGTCACAACTGGCAAGTCGTTGCTGGTGAAGAAAGCAAAGAGGTGGAGGCGCAAAACTTAAGAGCTTCGAGGATGCTCGAAGCAGTTTATCCACGTCCTTCAGCCATTCCTCCTAGGTTATTTTTCTATCTTGTCTCTGCAAGTTTCATTTGCAGTTCTTGTTGCATTTCATATAACTGAGTTTGCGCCTTTGTTTTTAATTCTGCCTTTCTCCTTTGCAGTCCTTCTGTTTCGTTGGACATTGAGAATGAACGTTATGAAGATAGCCTCACTCCCCTAGTCCCCATAAATCCTATTGAAGAAGAAGACTCTGAAGACCTACCATCTGATCCGACAGTAGACTTTAACAATCTTGTTTGCTCCCAGCCATTGGCTTCTGGACCTATGAACATTCCAACATCTTCAGCTCCCGCCGCACCTGCAAGCGAAAAATCTGCGCCTGGAATATCACATGTTGGTGCAGATGTGATTGCTGCTGCTTCTACGGCCTTGGTGGCAATCATGAAATCAAACCAGCAGGGAAGCCTGATCGATACTGATCTGCTCATTAAAATCCTTAGCGACCCAAAAATGATCAAGAATTTGATCAGCGATCAACCACCCCCGGTGAATCCAGTAGTAAACCCCCCTGCCAATGCCGTAAGCGCACCTGCAAATACAGCAACAACTGCCAATGCAGGAGGTGTGCCAATGATTGTGTCCAAGCCAGTAACTGCATTGGTTCAGACCTCCTCAGTCTCAGTCTCAAAACCTGATACACAAAGGGCGGGTAACGGAAATTTGCACCCAGTTCTCAATGGGTTCCGACCTACCTTGAATCCAATTCCTCCCCAACCTCCCCAGCTAATTCCTTCAGTTTCAATGACCTGCCCTGAACCCAGCCGAGTCTTACTGACAAAGCATGCAAATGGAAATCTCAACCCCGTACCAAATCTGGTCCGACCCACTTTAATGCCTGCTCAACCAATTACAGGTCCAATGTCTAGTTTCACTGTCATGGAAGCTCTACCGGTTAAGGATGCCAACTACTATAAGAACCTCATTAGGCAACATGGAGGAGAAAAACGAGAACTTCAGGAACAACCTAAGCTTGGACAAAATGGAGACTTTCATAATCACTTCCAAGACTTGAAAATGATAAAAAATGTCAAACCTGGAGAAGTGAAGCCCAAGATTCAAAAACGTTGCATCTACTTCAATGGCCCAAGGGGTTGCAGAAACGGACATAGTTGTCCTTTCCAGCACGACGTTTCGAATCAGTGGACTGGTAGCGTTCTAGTGGCCCCGAGTGCAAAGAAAGTGAGATTAGGTGGTGAAATTACTGGCAATATATTATAACAGGGCGGGGTTCTTCCATCTTCTATTTTTCGCGAAGGTATTTTGTACTCTGCACATAGGGCATTTCCGGGAGAGTTGGATCACAGAGAGTTTGGGGAAAGAAAGAGAGGGTAATACAGAAGAGCTTCACATATAAATATAATGATGGGGATAAAGCGACAGTTGATTTTGACAGTTTAAAATGAACTCAACAAGTTTTTTAATCTATTTTTTTTCTTAGCCCACAAGTTGGATTCATTCGTTTATAATATTCTTTGAAGTTTACAATGCTGTAGCGTGAGTCGTGATGCCTGCTACGTAGATGGGCAATTTGCGTTTTATATTTCATTTTTCCAACTGTTTGGGAAAATATGTATATATTGGCGGATGGGTAGGGGCTTAAGAGCTATCTCTAAATTAGGTGGAAATACGTAAACGTGTCAAAGGTAATAATTAAAACTACTTCGAAAGTTTGGGAGAGCTCAAAACTATATTTTACCTATCAATAAATTAGGGCGCCTGAGTAAGATATCAAATCAAAAGTTTTTGTTATTGCACTCAACCATCACAAACCACCACCAAGAACCCAAGTGGAACAAATTTTATAAGCAACAACACAATCCTTCCAGTCTTTTTAAAGTATGAAATCATCAATGCGTCATACATGATCATGTTGCTCCGACTAGGAGCAAACACAGTTGAGATAAATATATAAATCTGTTTGCTTGGTACTGATTAATGTTCGAATTTGCCCAAATGTCTTTCCCTGAGCTATCAAGCAGTTCTCAAGATGATGTGCACACCACTGTCGGTATCCACAATGTCACTTATCTCACCAACCTTGAGAGCATATGTTGCTTCTTCAAAAGGCTTCTGCATCTGGCCCCGGCCAAAAGGACCTGCAGGAATATTTAACATACAGCTTTGTTCAGATCAGAATAAGTTGTGAATATATCCAATTCATGACCGTGATTTTAACACATGCAAGGTCCAAAACTTGTATACATCGAGAAATTCTTTGTGGCCAAACAAAAATACTTGCAGTCAAACAACTTATACGGACATATGCACCGTGCACTTAGGATTTCATCTCAATCTCTTTTTTCTCAACATGTACATCACTACAAATAGATGGGAAGGAAAACCACCAAAAGCAGAGAAGAAAATGGAGGCAAGGTAAACAAAAGAGATAAGGCCTGAAAATGTAAGATAGGCGACTCAGCGACTACAAAAGCACCTCCTCCAGTACGTTTTTTATGTGTTCATAACAGAAAAATAGGAGGAAGGAATCTACAATGGAGGTCGCTCCAAATTATAGACCACATCTGCAGTAATGATATTGGTATTACAAACTTCCAAATAAAACAAGAGCAAAAACAAGTCAAATGCAGAGAACTGCTTGAAAAACGTTTATGTACAAACAGACTAAGAAGCATTCGCTCAGTGCCAGGTAAAATGGAATCTTTGATGGATAAATCAGAAATGTCAAAACATACGCACCCACGCATATGAAAGGAACTATCAGTACCTTACAATAAAAACAAAACCAAGATATAAACAACTAAAATGACCTATTCCAATTGAACTCAAAATGACCTATTCTTCTCATAGGGGGATGATTCCACGAAGCTGCTACAGAGCACAAAAGGCAACATAACAAGGAAAGCACTTCGTGTTTGTAAATATGTATATACCTGTATCTACATTTACACATGTGTATGCATCTACGTCCATTTCTATGTCTACATCTATATCTGTGTGTGCAGGTATATATTACAATGCAAACTAAGATTTGTGCTTTTCTTTTCCGCTCCACTGGAAGAAGATTCGAACCCTCAACCCTGCTCTATATATGATATATGCTAAGAGTCGCAGTCAGGCCATACACATGATAAGATTCACCCATCTCCTCCGTTCCCTTTGTTCTCCACCCATTTGAAATCAAGGTACCACATCCTTTATGCCATTCCCATACGGCACATCTTAAAGCACATTACAGTCAAAAATTAAATGTGCCCCGCGTACTTGCTTCTTTGTTTCCTCTTAAGATTTATCAGATACTAGTTATGGCCAAGGGCTAATTACTGTCCAGTTTTACAGTTACGGCAATTTTAGAGTCTTTCTATGGGTACTTCATCGGACTCTAAAAGCAACCGAAACAGAAAGTAAAGAAAAACTGACCAAGATCGCCGCCTCGCTTGGCGGAGCTGCAATCGGAGAAGCGAGAGGCGAGGTCCTCGAACTTGGCCTTGCCCGAGACGACGTCTTCGCGGAGGGCTTTGAGCTGAGAGATGGCGCTCTCCTTGGTAGTGTTCATGATGACTCGACCTTCCGGATCCTTCCAAGAGGCCTTCCTTCTAGACCCTTGGTGCTTGATCAGTATGTGCGATGCCCTAACCTGATTGGCCGTCGTAGACGCCGACATTCTCGTCTTTTTCTTGTGCTTATCCTTGTCCGCCGTCCGATCTGAAGACGAGATCGAGGTTTTCTTTCGCTTGCGATCGGTCTCTATCTTTGAAGAACTGAGAGAGGAAGGGGAAAGGGGAAGGGGAAGTCTCTCTGCGCTTAAGTGCTTTGGATTAGGTTGGTAGTCGGCCTGCAATGCTGCTCGTCGTACTTTATAAGGACGAAGCTGCTACGAGTTCGTGCCCTTGCGGTTGTTGCAGACTATACGGATTTGGGCCTCAATTCAGACAGCCAAGCCCATCCAATGATTTTTTGACTGGTCCAATGTTACGGAAGAACCAGTCGCGCCTGCGTGTCCTCCCAAAAAAAAGTAGACAAGTTTTCTCCCGGTGATTTGGATGGTCGAAAATTCGGAGAGAACTAGACACAGTATATAAGTTCACAGTATAATACATATTGTCCGATAATTAATTGGATTGTTCAATTCATAGAGAGAGACAACCCATATAAGTCCTATAATCGAATCTTGTGAATTTGTTTATGAGTTCACAGTATAATCCACACTCCGATAATGAATAGAATAGTTCAATTCGGAAAGAAATAGGTTTGACAGACAATATTGAATTGTTCATAATGGAAATATTGTTAGTCAATATTTTTATCGTAAGCTAGCTAACATCTTAGTCAAGGACAATGAAAATACCTTAAGTTTTTTTATAATATTTTTGAAGCTGGAATTAACATGAATAGTTCATAATGTATTGGACGTGTTTACAAAACAATGCATTAAAAAATATTCTAACGTTATGTTCGTAATTCAAACTCTTTCCAATTTCGCTCAGAAAAAAAAAAATCTCTTCCCAATTTTTCTCATAGGAATACATTACCAGGCTATATATGTCTGAGCATAATGTCGTCCAGACCAAACTTCTTTTTCTTTTCAAATGGCAAATCAAATTGCCCATTAAAAAGAATACCAATTCAAATTACATTAAATGTGGTTCAAGACCTATGTCTGAGAAACTGATCAGAAAGAAGAGGCCAGACATATACAAGAATGCTAATGTTGGACCAAATATTTCCCGTTGAACAACCTTCACATACATCTGGGCTTCAAATCCCCCCATCAGAAAAAAAAACACTGGTACAATCAGGGGGAATTTTATACCTTGATGGAACTTAGTTCTCTTGTCTTTCCCATGCTAGGGGTTCTCAACAACACAGCTCGCTCAAGCAAATTGATGTTGCATCATTGTGAGAGTTTGGGAGATGAAACATTTCCTCTACATTCATATCCCAAAGGCGAGCTACACTTCTCTCAAAATAGGCCAACCTTTTCTCACAATCTCATTAATTTTTGCATCAATCTGTTTCTGAACTTTTTCAGGACAAAGTTCTGCTGCATAGCCATTTAGTTTTGATGCCAGACTTGACCCCTCAAGGTCCTCTTCGGGCAGGTTGCCAATTAGCTGAAGAAGGAAGGGATTTCGCTTGAGCTCAAATTTCTGCAGAGTTTAAATGATGGAAAGTTGGTCAGCCATGCATTAGATTGTTGAAACTGAAAACCCTTAAAACCTGTTTAGGAATTCATCAACGCCTGTCGAAAAGAGTCTTCCCACCTTTTAAGAGTTAAAAAGAAAACCCAGAAATCTCTTCAGTCATTGCATAAGATGAATTGACAGTTGAGTTGCACACAAGACTAATAGCCGTACTATGCGAACAAATCATTTAACAAAGACAACCAACAATAGTGAGACTGTGACAGGCCATTTTCAGTGATATAAAACAGGAATGAAAGACTACATTTGCGACTTCATTACTCATTTCAAACTTCAGATAAACCTATACACTGCTAACCACGGTGGTGTAATGTACAATGAATCAAGTGGACAGATTTTGTTATGGTTTCGTTAACAGAAAACGTAAATTCAGGAAGCTTCGTGTTTCTCATTCCCAAAATTTAAAGAGCACATCTTGCAGATCCAAATCTATTATGACCTACAACTGAAATTCATATCCCATTCAAGCTGGTACGTTCCATCAAATTGGAACATGTTTTGCTATAGTACCAGAATCTCGGAGAATGTAGCAGTTTCGGGTATTTAAAAGGTCCTACAATGACCAATGTATATTATATTAAATGTTACTAATCCGAAATGCTAACCTGATGTTCAGGCTCTGCAGGATAAAATGTTCCAAGCTGTTGAATCTGAGTAGTCACGATGCTGCTCTTTGACCTAGCCTGCTCTCTCTCTTTACTTATTGCAGCTAATCTAGATTCTTCATTTCCATTAGAGAAAATAATAGACCTGTTAGTACACAGAAATAGTTCCAAGTTAAGTATAGGTTCTCCTGAAGTTAAGAACCTGCTTTTGTGGCTACGTTATTACCTGTATTGATTACCAACATCAGGGCCTTGCCCAAATACCTGCCTAGAATCATGACTAGACCAGAACACCTCCAGAAGTTGTCTGAAATTAATCAGCCTGGGATCATATTCAACCTTTACAGCATTAAAAAAAACATATCAGACAAACTTTCCTTCCGTTCAAAACAAATGACAAAATGATCCTTTTTCACAATTCAAAGAATTGAGGCTCCACCGGCTACCCTTGTTTACATGCGTCAATGAATAAACTCGCTACACTGAACCCATTACATGTACTGTACACTTAAAGAAGAGTTAACAAATACAAGCCAAATTAGACGATCAGCGAGACTAGAAGATTGAACTTCTTAAAAACTAACTCAAATTAGCAGTTACAATAAGGCTAATACATGATCATCCAATTTTAGGCCCAAGAAACTTTGAGAGATACAATCGGCATAGTAAATCATTTCAGCCTCCAGTTATTCAACATTAAGATCATCTGAAGACTGCCAATATAAAGTAACTCATAATTTTGTGTCCATGGCAGATCTCCAATCCCAGAAGCTAGAATTCCAAGGCAAAGTGACTAACTAATTTGTTGTTATCATGTCTTGAGTCCGTCTCCAGATCCGGACCACAAATACATGACTGATAACATGAATCTCAAAAATTAATCACCCATGTTTCCCTGGTTGCTCCAATTTCAAATTCTCCTAGAATTGCAAACATAACATACACCTAGAAGTCTACAGCTTATGAATCCCAAAGCTTAGAAGCCCATTATAGTGAAACGCACGGCAAAGCCTAAGAATTAAAGAAAAGGGAGTGAGAGAGACGAGACCTCGACGGACTCGGCATGGTTGCCCAAGGTTCGGAACTCTGGGTTGGACTTGGATCCGCCGGCGTAACCGACGGTGGTCCGCATGACCCCGTTCAAGCATCCGAACACAGCCTCGGATCTCCAGAAGCTTCCAAGAGCGAAAACAGCGGTTTTCAAGGTCTGGCCGTTGGGTAGGTCCCTCGCGGGTACGGAAATCCGATTCGGCAGTCGGATGCTCTGAGCTTTATCGACTACGTTAACGGCCAGGAGAACCAACGTCAATAATACACGAACCCTGCTCAGTGAGACAGCCATTGGTTTGTCTGTCCGAGACAGAAAGGGCCTCCGTCGGTGCAATTCGCAGATACGGCGAAACTGGATTCTCAGGGGTAAATACTCTCTGAGTAATAAAAGCCATAATAAAGAGCAAGTCATTTATTTGGTTGTGCCTGCTTGACTGCTCGTGTCTCGTGAATTGTTAGCCCAATAGATTGTATTGGTTTTCTATAAGAGATTTTCATTAATATATGTACTTTGCTTGATTACAAAAAAAAAATTACCAAGATTATAAAAAAGCCAAAAAGAAATAAAAAATGAGGATAAATGCAAAATTGGTCCCTATGCTATACGCAAAAATCGATTTAGTCCTTGTGATATGAAAAACATCGATTTAGCCCTTGTGATTTCAGAAAGTGATAAAATCAGTCCCTGATGGAGGACCAATAACAAACAAAAATAGAATCACAGGGACTAAATCGATGTTTTTCATATCACAGGGACTAAATCAATTTTTGCGTATAGCACAAGGACTGATTTTGCATTTATCCCTAAAAAATGTGATAATACTTGCATTTTGTTAAAAAAAATCATTTTCCAACTACAATAACATTCCCTCCTTTTAGCTTGTCATCTTTCGACTCGGAATGAACTCATCAAGAAGTGCATAAACCAACCATCATGAATATCACATTCCAAGAATCCTAACAAAATTTCTGCCACAGTTCACCAGTAGTCTTACATATTAATCTAAGAAGCGTACAAACGAAAGGTCTCAAAAACCACGACAATTTCTCACTCTTGCCAGTTGCCAGCCTAAACTCTTTAACCACCCTTATCAGTTTTGGCAGCAGCAGTATCGGCTTATCCTTTGAGCCGACCAGTCCTCCTTGCGGCAATGAGACCAGCCTTTTGTCCGGGAGGTGCGTCTCGCCTGATAGTACTTGCGTGTCCAATATGCTGGTGGTTACCTCCTCCGTGAGGATGCTCAACTGGGTTCATTGCCACGCCACGTACCATGGGCCAACAGTTTCTCTTAACTCTGAACTTGTGGTAAGCATTGCCAGCCTTGAGAAGGGGCTTCTCAGTTCTACCTCCGCCTGCAACCTGCCCAATCATTGTCGTCACCCACTTGGAACAATCTTCTTAGCACCAGATGGGAGTTTGATCCTATTGAAATGAATAAATTAAAGAAATCGATCAACTCAACCGTTTGAGATAAGTTCAAATGACTACCACCCAAAAATCAACATCAATAGGATAGAACATCAAGCATGCAACAATATTCGTGCATTGCAAAAAGATGAAGGGAGAAAACAAATCCAAATCCCCTAGATTGTGGAGTGGTAGGTTTGTGGTTCAAAATGTCTCACCAATTCCTCCCTTTCCAAGGATCTTATTAACAACCAAACAGACTCATCACAAATTTCAGTGATGCATCGAGATGGAAATTGTATCTCTGTGCACTCAATTACAAAGAGGATTAAAAACATCAACTAGACAAACGACCGAAGTCCATGATATTTAATGAAATTATAGAAGGAAACATCATGTAAACAGGTCATTCTTAGGGGTCGCGAAAACTAAACAACAACCTAAATAGAAGGAAAAAGCATAAGGAGTAGGTGCTAAAAGCATAACCATAGCGATTCATGTTCCAACAGGGCGAAATCCAAGAGCAAAACCAAAAAAATTCATATAAAAAAACCAAACCAGCGAAAAAAGGTAGAGAGTAATAAATCAAAAGCAATAGACATAATAGCAGAAGATGACTAGTAAGCGAAATAGGGAGATGGATAGAAAGACCTGGTAGTGTTGTTATTAGGATTGTGGCTGATAATAATAGCGTAGTCCCTAGAACACCTAGCGAAGACCCCGCGATCACCAACGTGGTGCTCGACGTTGCAGACCACAGCACCTTCAGGTATAGATCGGACAGGCAAGACGTTTCCAACCATGAGAGTGGCTTTTCTGCCGCAGTATAAAAACTGACCCGTGTACATACCTTTGGCGGCCACGAACAACTCGTTTTGTTTCTTGTATCGGAATGAATGGCGGAAAGTCATCCGGGCGAGGGAGTACCACGACCAGGATCGTGGATGATCTCAGTCACCACACCCTTGAGATGACAAAATTTATTGTGTGAGTAAAGCTATTGTATGAGTGTGTGAGTGGACGAGTGAGATTAGAAGTTGAGAAATCTAACGGCTGACAAAATGCCACGTCAATTAATGAATCCGACCCACGAACCCGACCCGCACAACCGATTCGGTTTCATTAATTGACGTGACATTTTGTCAGCCGTTAGATTTCTCAACTTCTAATCTAACTCATCAAATATTTTTTGCGAACTCAACACTCACATCTAATAAAACAGGAAAATGTGAGTGGGTGCACATTTTTTTTCTCTTATGATGCTCCCCGGCTCTCGTACGAGTGAGTGAGTGAGTTACCACTTCGGTTGTGACCCATTGCTTTCCACAAGTGCTTCCAAACAAGCCAAGCTTTCCGTGCCTTTAGAAATATGAACACACAATGCATAATTTTAGTGTAATTCTCTGTTTAGCTCGATTCCTGACCCTTTCTCAAATCAATTCCAGGCAGATTGTGTGATGGGGCAAAATCGTATGAAGATGAGCGATCTCGTGGGGGTAGCCAGGCACTAACTACGGGATCTTCGAATTCCAATTATTCGTAATTTCGTATCGTTGCTGAAACTGGCTGGCGTTGACGGGTTAAAGTGGCTTTTAAACTATTCCAAGGCCCAAGCCTGGTCCAAATGTTGCCGTTGGAGCACTATTGGGCAGGCCCTTAAAAACACCTTCACTGTAGAATATTTGGTTTAAACCAAAGAGCGAAAGTTGATTCCCGAAACAACTCAATGCAGGTACCAAGGGAGTACCAAAACCAGCTACAACAGTGCACTCATCGCTGGCCTCCTCTCTGTCTTGACAACCAAATCATCATTAAAAAGCCTAAAGGAAAGGAATCTGTGGTTTCTATACTCGCACAACAAACTCCCAGTTCACGTTCAGAGACTTCTTAACAGGGTCCATTTTAGTAGACAGCTTTTTTTTTCTTAATATTTAGGTAAAATACCTATTTAGTCGCTTAGTTTTAACCATTTTTAACAAATACTATTTAAGTTTTCAAATTGATCATAAGAGTTACTGAATTTATAATTTATATTAAAAAATTATTGCAAAAATCAGAAAATAAAATTTTAAAAAATTACAAGTCATATAATTTTAATTTTGAGTGAGACGCAATTTATGATTGGAGTTTACGGGTGGATAGTTAACTTTGAGAATAAAAATTTAATATAAAAAATAAAAATTATAAATTCAAGAATATCTATGATCAATTTAAAAATCGTTTGTTACTTAACGTTTAATATTCTCGAGAAACTTAGTAATCAAAGCCCAAAATGAGGAGAGGAGAAAACAAAAGGTAATTAGAAGCTATTGTTCCAAGCACTATATACATCTATCTCTAAAATATGTATGCGGGGGGCTGTGAGTGTGTGTATGTGGACCGTGCGCAGGTGCACTGTACAAACAGATTGGCGTATACTGCTCGAAAATCTGATTAACGCATGCGAAATGAAGATACATATATAATGTCTGTAGTGGCGACCATTCCAGCTTCTGAGGCAACTTCTTTCGCCTTAAAATAAAAATAAAAATCAAATGTTACATTTTCTTTGAGCAAAAAGAAAACAATTTTACCTAAATTGTATAATTATAATATTTTATTTTTATTAATATTATGGATATATCATGCACTGAATCTTACAAAATTTGATTGAAAAGGCAAAACGGAAAAAAGAAAAAGAAAAAAGAATCTTATAAAACTTATTTCGTAAATAATTCTGGAATAATCCACCATTTTTATATTTTCATGATCGTTACTAGTCGGACGGAGTAAAAAGTAAGGAAAAGCTGGAAGAGAAAGAAAAAGGGAAACGGAAAGGAAAAGGAAGACAAATAGAAACACCTGCCCGGTCCGTCTACGGTCTGCCTTCTCGCAGATTCTGGTCGTTTTTCTCCTTTTTTTTTTTCCCAGGAACGCGTGCTGGACCGAGGTAAACACTACCCTCTAATCGTCATCTCGTGGAGTCAAACCTCACCAGCAACCAATCCCCGCCTCAGCGTTTTTCCTCTCTTCTTAAGGTGTCCGTTTTTTTCTCGCACAGAAAACTTTTTCTTCTCGGGAAATCCATCATAAGCTCCGGTTGTCTTTAATTCCCTCCCCTCTTCTTGTTCTCCTTTTAAATGTATATGTTTTCTTTCCCAGTTTGGGTTTCAGCTGTTTGCTTTAGGTTTAGGGTTCCATTGGGATCGGAAGGTGCTTGTAGGATTAACATTGCTGATGGGTACGCTGTACGTTAGGGTTTATGGACGTAGAATTCTTTGTGCTCGTGTGATCACTTTGGTTTTTGTTGGTTCAGTTGGTGGAATAAATTTCCCATCTTGACTGGGTGG
This sequence comes from Myrica gale, assembly GCA_963930655.1. Classification (NCBI taxonomy): domain Eukaryota; kingdom Viridiplantae; phylum Streptophyta; class Magnoliopsida; order Fagales; family Myricaceae; genus Myrica; species Myrica gale. The sequence goes on from OZ005610.1 coordinate 25,602,848, forward strand.
GTTTGCTTTCCTTTGGCATGTCCTTTTACTTCTTTGGAAAAAAGAAAAACTTTGAAGTGGGAATAACTTATGTTGTACTGTTTGAAATAGCGTTGAATTTTATTACAGCAATTATCTACATGTGAACGATAATTCAAGCTGATTGCTGACGATCAAGTGAGATCAGCAAATTTGAAAACAGAAGCAGCGGGTATAATGTTTTTCTGGTTCGTGGGACACAATGAGGTGCCGTGGAGATGTGCACGAAAGTTGTAGTCCGTGTGGGGATCATGAATTTCTTCATCTCTTACGTGCAATTATATGTTCTTTCTTCTCAGTTAATATGGGGGTGTTGTGTGCATTTCTATGCATAGAGTATATGTGTAGTCCTTCCCATATGCTAATCATATTAGTTTTTGGAAGCATTAGGACGTCGCTCAGGGAAAAGAAATAGAAGCTTTTGTACGTGAAGAATGGAATCACTTTGGACCTGGGGAAAATTGTATCTAGTTTGTCAGATTGTTTGATACGTTGCGAGAATCATGATTGTTTGGTTAAAGTGATTGAACATGTTCAGTGCGGATGCTAAGTTTTCTGCAGTTGATATAGAGCTACATTACGAAGGTTTTTACTAGATTTGGTATGCCTTCTGTTAATAATCCAAAACAAAAGACTAATATATACCTTCTGTGAGATCAAAACTTTGGTGCATGGCATTCAACCAATTGGGACCCTTTTCTGCTAACTCTATCTTGTTTGGTCTAGCTGACATGTTGCCTAAAACTGTATCTGAGCTTCGAAGTGGATTATTGTCATTACTAAAATTGTTTTGCAAGGAGCCTATAATTAGTCTTGTTCAAGTTCTCGTGTTGATTTATGTATAACTTTGGACAGGGGATGGCAGCAGAGAATGATGTTGACTTATCAACTTTGAAGTCTCAGCTAAGCCAAACACATGAAGTGTGGAAGCAGGAGATGGAACGAAACCAGTCCCAGGTGGATGTTTTGCAAGCAAAACTTTTGGAGGTAAAGGCTTGTATGCAGGGGTCTGAGGATGATGCGAAGCAGGAGTTAGAACTTCTTTGGCGGAGAGTTAAAACTACTGCAACTTTGTTGACCTACTTAAAATCAAAAGCTCGAATCATGGCTGTTCCCCATTTAGCCCATACATCATGTGGCATCAAACAATTAGAGGGAGTGGGGTTTGTAGACAAAAATGGTACCCCATTGTCTGGTTGGTCTAGGAATATTGATCTTTCTTCATTTGATGGTCCAGATGAGGAAATGTGGCTTGGGGTTAGCGAGCAACAGGGTTCGTTGGATGAACTAGATGCTGCTTATACTGGTGAAATACTCAAGTCTGTGCTGATGGTTACAGATGTGATGGAAGCTCTTGTAAAAAGGGTTATATTAGCAGAATCTGACACTGCAAGTGAGAAGGAGAAGGTAACTTTAGGTCAGGAAGAAATTAAAAAGAAGTCGATTCAGATCGAGAATATGTCGGTGAAGTTAGAGGAGATGGAACGGTTTGCTCTGGGTACTAATGGCATATTGAATGAAATGAGGCAGAGAGTTGAGGATTTGGTTGAAGAAACATCTAGACAAAGGCAGCGAGCTGCAGAAAATGAACAGGAACTTTGTCGCGTGAAGCGGGACTTTGAGTCTCTGAAATCATATGTTAGCAGTCTCATTACTGTAAGAGAGACACTTCTTTCATCGGAGAAACAGATTCAAACTATTGAGCGCTTGTTTGAAAGGTTAGTGTGCTTTTTAGAGCATTTTAGAAACCAATTAACTCGGTATGCTTGCTTTGATTACACTTTTTCTGGATTGTCTAGAGTTCGCTTCATATTACTTGGTTCATTAATTGCTTTGTGTCTCTTTCTGTTAGATCTCTGTCCTTCAGTACACACCTTTGTGTTATTGATACTAACACCTTTCGTGTTGTGTTATTTGTCACTTATTCGTGCTTTATCCCCAAGAATTATTGTAGTAATGAAGCTTTCATTAAATGAGAAAGATGTACAAGGTTGGTACCATTATTTGTTAAGATTTATTTTTTTGATGACCATTTTAGAAACTGGAATCTTTGTATTTTTTTTTCCTCTTCTTGGTTTCTTCATTTGCATGACAAGTTAGACACCATACAGGCACAATAATACTTCTAGATATCAATACATAATTAGACCCCTGAGATATGGCAGAGAATTTCAACCGTCAAACATGAAAGTGCCCATTTTGCTCATATATGTTTCTGTTGTTTTTCACTATCAGTGAGTAGCAAATTGTTGCTGAATTCATATTACTGTTCACATGGCCGAGATGTTCGCCTCGATGCGGTCTCCTATTTTCTCTTTATTTCAGTGCATTTAGACAAGATGCCCACGTGATATGCTAGTTTCTCATTTTTCCGTTGTCTGCCATTAGTCTTTTCTGCGTGGAGTTCCTTTTTCCCGGCAGACCACCTATCCACATATTTTTGAGTCGTCTATCTAGATCAAAGTTTCATAGGCTTTTTCAGATCCTCGTAAGAAAGGGAAAGGATCATAGGGCATGTTTGACATATTTTGGAAAATTTTCATATGCCAAACATGCCCCATTAGGGTTGAACAAAACCAGACCCCGGACCAGACCGGAAAACCGGATCGGATTTGCGGTCCTGTCCTATTTTTTAAAATGTGGTCCAGTTCGGACCGGACCACATTTATTAATATAAATAAAAAAATATTTTTTTAATAATTTTTAATACAAATTATAAACTTAAAACGTTTAATTTTAATCTAAACTAAAACTATACATTTTTATATGCCCTTTCCCCTTTGAAATTAACCTAAATTTTTTTTAAAAAAAATTAAAAAAATTGAAACCGGTCCGGTACTCTATTTTAGGAGGACCGAAAATCCGGCTGTTCAGCCCTATGCCCCATGATCCTTTCCCTTTCTTTCAAAAATTCTCACTACCAAACATAAATTTTGGAAAATTTTGTCAGAAATTTCTCAAAATATTTCAGACATGTGGGACCCACTTTTTTAGTTTCTCAAGATTGAAAAACTCTATCAATCTTCTTTCACTCCACTTTTTCACTTTCTCAATATTAACATACTCCTTCAAATCTTATTTCCTCATTTTTTCACCAAATCTCATAAAAATAAAAAACATTTCAATACCAACCAAACATACTTCAGAATTTTCACTACCATTTCACAAATTCCAATAAAACTTATATCTACTTAAATTTTCACACCAACACCAAAATTTTCTAAAATTTCCATTTCCCAAATGTGCCCTTAATGAAGAAAGTGAGCCCAACAGATCGAGTTGCAACTTGAAAAGGTGTAAGAAATTGAAAAAGAATTGAAAATTTGAACTTCTAACCAGCCCAACATTTTTAGTTCAGCATGCTTCTTGTTATATTTGCCTGGCATGGAAAATTGACTCTTTGACAATGCCAGTGATTGGCACTGAGTACTTAATTCAAGCTTCAGTTGCTTTCAATTGTAGAATTCTTATCCTAGCTAGAAATCGTTTTTGCGGTTTTGTTATCTGATATTGCTTTGAAGCAGGCTAGTCGCTAAGACATCACAGTTAGAGGGTGAGAAGATGCAGAAAGAGACCGAAGTACAGAAACTTATGGAAGAGAATGTGAGGTTGAGTGCTCTTCTTGACAAGAAAGAGGCCCAACTTTTGGCCATGAACGAGCAGTGCAAGGTCATGGCCTTGAGTGCTTCATATATCTAATTTGGTCGGCTGCACTTGTTCGACCACCTGTTGTGTTGCTTTTAAAGGGGGTTCGGTTCATCCTCACCTGCTGACCTATTGGGGAGGAGTCTGGAATTTGGCAGCACTGGATCGGAACTTTTTCTGGGATCCTTTTTTCTCAGATTATGTAAAATTGTGAAAAGCCATGAGACCTTAATTGTCCAGTGCTCTAGTTTTATCATTTAGTGCCCTGCACTATTGTTGTACTGAACCCAGAAACTAATTTTTTTAAATTGGAAATTAAATTTGATATTGTGTTCATCGACTAGCCTAGATGTACTGGGTATTTATGATGTAATTCTGGAGGTAGTTGTGATAGCAGATTGCAACTCAACCTTGATCGCAGCGATTTGTTCCCCAGTTTATGACCCTCATGATCCAAGCTTGCCGCCTCCAAAGTTGCTGACCTAATTGCAGTGTCGGCTCTGTATAGAAATCAAATGCTGAGGTTGAATTCCAAGAAGTTTGTCAGCTTCGTTCTTAGAAACTCACCTAAAATATGAGTGATTCTTGGTTTGGAAACTCTCCTCTTTTTGCTTGGATTTTCCAGGCAATCAGCTTCCTTTTTCCGGGTCTGAAAACACAAATGGGTACTGAGATTATTAAGGGAAAATGCTGCCACGGGCCACAAGGCACTCATGTATTCAAATTCGAACCAATAACAATCGGGTTTTTAATTTTTAAGATATTCTGACGTGGCCCAACAAATATTCGGATGTCCCACAACATATAAATATAAAAGTCCTTTGGAATATCCGAATAATACCCACAATAATAAAAAAAGAAAAATAAATAAAAATAAGGGCGCTGGAATAAATACAAGGCGAAATTGTCGCTCCCGAGGAAACAAATACCCTGAACCCCCCTTTTTTCACAGCGTAACCGTGAAAACTCCCAAATCGGCTGAGAAAAACCCTAATTAATCACTTTTTTTTTTCTCTTTCATTGCACTAGAAATCGAACCTTGAGGAAAATGTCGGTCACAGTTCCATCCAGAAAACAAGGCGAAAACCAGTCTGATGACGGTGTTTCGGCCGCAAAGCCACCTCGCATCAAAATCGGAGATTCTGCAGAAGATGGCGACAAAAAGGTAATATTTTGTTTCTTTTGGTCATCGAAAGCTTAGAATTTTCGGACGATTCCCAATTGTACATAGTCCTAGCTTTTAGCTTCCCCTGTTGTTGTGTAACTTGCTTTTTCACTGTTTGCTGCTCCTTCTTGTTTAGTGGTTCTTTAATGGATTGGAAAGGCAAGTTTTGAATTTTTTGATTTGATTTCGCATGTGTCATAGTCTGTCAGAATTGGTGAGTTTTGCGTTGGATCTAATTGAGAGAATATTGCTGTTAAAAATCTCGTTTTTCGGCCCATTTATATACTGCCTTCTTTTAAGTTATTCAAAAATTTTATTGTTACCTATAGAGAAACCAACCGGAAGGTTGGTGTAAAATCATAAGTCGTGTAGGATATTAATATTCTTGTAAAGGGCGATTACATTTTGTAAAACACTTTGGAATTCTATTTTTGTTGTTTGGCTGTGGCAGGGTGGCAGGAGGGTTAAGGATGTTGAAATTTGTCTTCCAATTGTATATGGAACAATAGCATTTTATCTCGGTAGAAAGGCCAGTGAGTAAGTGCTTTCTACAATTGGGGCCCTCTCTAATGCCTTCAGCACATATGAATAATTTCTCGTGATGTTTATTCATGGACAGGTCTCAGTCACATAAGTGGACTGTCTATGTACGTGGGGCGACAAATGAGGATCTTGGTGTGGTGATAAAGCAAGTGATATTTAAATTGCATCCTAGTTTCAATAACCCTACTAGAGTGGTTGAATCACCCCCATTTGAGTTGTCAGAATGTGGATGGGGTGAATTTGAAATTGGCATCAGCCTTGTTTTCCATAATGACGTCTGTGATAAGCAATTGGATTTGTGAGTTCCTTGATTTGGTACTTCCTGATTCACTTTAGAGTCCAGTACTAAGTTTTGGTGCCTACAGATTTCACCATTTGAAGTTATATCCAGAAGAGGAATCTGGCCCCCAGACAACCAAGAAACCTGTTGTAGTGGAGTCGTACAATGAAGTTGTATACCCTGATCCATCGGAGAATTTTTTGGCTCGTGTTCAGAATCATCCAGCTGTCATTGTGCCCCGTCTGCCTGCTGGTTTGAACTTGCCCGATCCTGGTAGACTTCCTTGCTGTAGTCCTCTAAGTTTTTACATGTTTGAATAATGTTTAATGCCTAAATTCTTGGCTTTGAGCAGTGCCAATTGAGAATATGGATGAAAGGGAGAAAGGTGATACCAAAGATCATCCCCTCAGTCAGTGGTTCATGAATTTCTCAGAGGCTGATGAGCTTTTGAAGCTGGCAGCAGCTCGACAGCAGGTTAGAATGAATTGCTGGCTTTTGTCTTGTATCATGCTTACAATTTTTTTTAAAAAAAATTCAAAAGCACTTGTAATATAGATGCGGAGTACAAATAACATATCGGCACAAGTAAGATCAAGCCTGGGAAGTTCTCATACTAATCAAGATTGTCTTTATGAACTCTAGGATTGAGCGCTATAAAAACCCTTTTTTATTTGGTTGTTAACTTGTTCATGATTTGCACTTCTACAGTAGATGTTGTCTTATGAGTAGGGATTAAAACAAAAAAGAAAAAGAAAAAGAAAGTGGGTGGTGAAGTGTTCTTTGGATGTCTAGTGTGTCCATTACCACCTTGGATACTGTTCAGGTTCTGCTCTGTAACTTACTTCCTGGTTATGAATCTGTGTTTTACTGTATGAACTAAGTGCCATGACATGGCTTATTGACACAATTTTTCGTTCTAGGAACCTTCTTTTTCTGGGTCTATTTGTGTTCTCAATTGGATATCCTTAGGTGAAAACTGCCTTAAATATGTTATACTTGCAAGTGAATGTCATTTTGACAGTTTTTCCAATGTGATAGGTACAAGCTCATATTGTTAAGCTGAAAAGACAATTGAGTGTAATGGATGGGCTGCCACAGTTGTCAAAACCACCCCCTGGTTATGAATTCCCGTGATCGTTGGATCCCAACATGTGCAAATGGATAGGCATGCTCCAGCGCTGGATATGTAGAAGAATTGATACCTGGTTAGGTGATTTGTAAATGTCAATTAGCTTAGTTCTAGGGACTCCAACTTCTCCCCCCTAATCTCAATGTCTGTGAGTTAATTAACTGATGCTTGGTATATTTGAAATGGCTAGTTATGTAGCATTGCAAAACCAAAGTATATATTTTCCTTTAGTTGCCTGATATATTCATCTATTTCATATGCATAACTCACTTGAGAGATTCATCTCAAATGCTTTCGGAGCTGGAACTATTATGAAATTGAGAGAGGGACCTTGTTTCTTTACAAAATGGCCTACGTACCATTCTCTTGCCTTTGGGACCAATATACATTTACCAATTTGGTTTCCACTCGAAACTTTTCATTTGTGCTTATCTACTGCTATTTTATATTCTCTTATCTGTGCAGATTTGATTTAGGCTTTGCAATTAAAAAATCTTTTTTTTTTCATGGGGAACTTGGATTTTGGAGGTAGGTTGGAGTTCGGTCTTTTATGAATAAAGCTCCTAGTCATGCCCCCCCTAATTTGTTTGTGATAACTTGTTCATCCTTCCAAATTCTATGGTTATAAGTGACCTTATCTGATGAGGAATTGAAAATTTCAAGAATTTGGGATAAGATTCTTGAGTCTGGTTATTGTGCTAAGCACTATTGTGCTGAGCGACGACTGAGATTAAAAGCTTAAAAATTCAAGGGCCCAGATCGCGCCACATCAATTAAAATATTTTGAATATTTTAAATGATGTGTTTAACCACAGTCATCGGATCTCCAGCTTTTAATCTCAGCTGTTGCTCAGCATGCTCAGCACAGTAACCGAACTCAAGATTCTTGATGTAATTATTTCAACTTTGTTGATTGATTTGCATTTCAAATGGGCTAGATTGTCCTCTCTTGTATATGAGTCTTATTTTTTGTAATTGATGTTTTATTGTTGTTGGGAAATTGCAATGAAAATTAATGAACTGGGTGTTACTGGAAGTACTTAGAGGGAACAGTTTCCCTTTGTAGAGGAGTTTCAGGTTTTTCTCTTCCATATCGAGCGTCTCAGGCTGAATGTTGATAGGGCAATCGTTCCACATTTTACTTGGTGCTTTTTATATATTTGTGCTTTATTATTATTATGTCTAAGTGTGTTGTGTCATCTTGATGTCTTTTCTTGCTGCAGTGCTGCATAAGCATGTTTGGAATTGGTAGAATACATGCTCATGTCACTAGATATAAATGCTTTCAGATACCTTTGAAAGCCCGTTGTTGCTGAGGATTTTGAATGAATCCTTGTGGGCAATAACTTTGATTTCAATGTTATAATTTTCTTCTGATATTTGTTCATTGATCTCTCCTGTATGTGTTCGCTTGTTAGGGTTCAACCTTGACAGAATCTTTTAGGCCTAGTTGTCTGGAAGCAACAAAATGAGAGGGTCACTTCTTTTTTTTTTTTTAGGCAAATTGAAGAAGCAGGACTAAGCCTGCTGGAGAGGGGGATTCGACCCCCGGAACTATCCCTCCCCAGAGGGAGGAGGTGCCATCTGAGCTAAAGCTCATTGGCAATGAGAGGGTCACTTCAGTGGTGCTTCATTAGTATCTTTGGCCATTTCTGCCTGACCTTGATATTGAAATTAGAAGTGAATTTGTTTGGCTGATTGGGATGCAAGATGCACCAGTCCTCTAGTATATTCTTTCTTTCTGAGTCATTTTAATTGCCCACAAACATGATTAATGATTTCATCTCCTAGGATAGCTTTTTAATTGTTCACTGTAGAAGCAATATATGGAAACCCTCAACAAGCTCACTTGTCAAGAAACTTTGCAGATTATGTACAGAAAGAATATTTCTGGCAGGCCGTCTTAGATGTACTGGACTGGTAGGCTGATAATGTTGGGTGGTCTTATTATCTTGTCAACGAAGCTCACTTGTCAAGTAACTTTACAGATTATGTTACATAAAGAATATTTCTGGCAGCCCATCCTAGATGTACTGGACTGGTAGGCTGATGATGTTGTGTGGTCTTACTGTTTTGTCTTTATAGTTCTGGAGACAAAAGTCACATGGCAATCACATGTTTATCTTTTGACTGAAGGTCACTATCTTACAGAAAATGCCTTCTGTTAATTAGCTATTATGATTTCTGCATCTCGGTGACAATGATGTCTTATCATCCAACTTCAATCCTTCATATGCAAGCCCATTTGATTCAGAGAATGTGGACATTCGTTTTGCTTCTTCAATCCGGATTGAGTTGGCTGACGTTACATCTTGCTTAGGTTATAAACAGTGCTTTTTTTAAAAAAAAATTATTGATGGGCATTCGAGGTAATGCGAGGGAATACTGGTTTAGATGATTGTGTCAACCGAATGCATTGCTGCTATATTGTTGTCAACAGTGGTAAAACTTAATTGCGGTGCGTATGCTTGCAAAAATGTTGAACTTGATGTATGGGAATGTGAATACATGCAAAAGGAAAAGGACAGAGATTAAACTGGTTTTAAGGGTTATCTAAGATGGCTCTGTTTGCTTTCGAACATGGGAAACAGATAATGTGGTTTCAGGTGAGCAGAGTGAGGCTGTAGATTGTGGTGTTGATTGTTGTGGTTTTAGGTTTTTGGCAGGGTCACATGTGCAGTCCTCTATTGTTGAGACATTTTCCAGAAATGGCTGATGCAATTAAAAGTCTTACCATTGGAACTGAACCTCCCTACTTTTGTTTGCTTCATATAGAATTCTTACATTGGTTCGTCGCATATAGGATATATTTATTTTGTAAGAGTAAAACCTCTTTAAGAAAAAACACATTTTGTTCTTGGTGCGGACAGTAGGAATTCCACTGAAATATGTGGCCGCCTTCGCATAAAAAGAAATTGGGCCCCCATTGTGCCTTATTAAACAATTTGTAGTACGAGAGGCATATATGGGCATGTTTGGATACTCATTTCAGTCTCATAATTGCCAAACTATGATTGTATACTTATAGTATTTGGAACACTACTTGTATACTTTCACCATACTTTTCAATAAACAATTTGTAGACTTCTGCTATGCATAAAAAAAGAAAAAGAACATCTTATTACGTCTCTTATCTATGGGTAAAATTTTGTGTTCCATAGGTTTCAAAAACAATCAATCTTCACTTTTCATTTGATTTGGTTGTTGTCATTTGATTTGGCTGTTAAACTACATGCAAAATAATGGAAATGCTCTTTTAATACAATTATTAAAAAATAAAAAATAAAAAATGATATATAAATAAAATTACTGTTTTTTAAATAATAATATTGAAACTTTATTTAATTAATATATTTATTGAATTTTTTTATTTTAAATTTTGTCTTGGAGGAGTATTTTGGTCAATTCACATTACTGGCTAAATTAAATGGAAGGTGATGATTGATTGTTTTTTAAACAATAAGGGCTTAATAAAACATTTTGGAACTAAGGAGAGCTGATTGATTTTTGCATGTATGATGTTAAAAAAAACTAATTTTCCCGTAAGAAATTAATGGTATAGAGACAGGAACTGGTCTCCCTATGGTCCACTAAACACAGCAATTCACCCTCACAGAATGTGCCTAAAGGAACAGTGCAGGGGGTTCCATGTTTTGGACCACTTGATATAGCAAGAGGAGGAATGCGCCCCCTGTCCATAAACAATCCTCGCACGTTCTTTGCAGAGCCATAATGTCTGGGCCGAACTAGTGGTCCAACACTAGTTGAACTGGTCACAGCCGCTATGCTGGTCCAATGAACCAATGCTGCACATACGCTGTCCACACAGTTTGTGTACCTAGACAATTTCCATTCAACTTTGTGCGTATACAGATTGGGGTTGATCAACTTCCAAAAGGTCAAAAAGGAAGAGAATCAAAACAATTCCCCTATCTACCGCAGCTCTATGTGTGAAGATTAATACTATCCACTCTGAGAACACAGTTCTCTGGTATTCAGCTCCAGCAGGTTAATTCTGCCCGCAGACACAAGAGAGAAGGGTCCCATGTTGTCCATTGGGGACAGAACAAGGTAGGGTAAGCTCCCATGGGGGATCTAACCTGCATGCTGTTTTTCCTGAAACTCAGAAGACTTGTGGTCTATACTTTGCCCCCACATTCCACATGGCTTTCTTTGTCGCCTTCCTTTCCTCCTCTCGATAAATACCTCTCCACCCTTCTCCTTCCCCCACCACCTTCACACTTCTCTCCTTTCTAGCTTGTACCTTAGTCCTTCCCCACTTGTTTTGTTTTCTGAGACAAGTCTTCAAAGGACTAGTTAGGAGGGAAATGGCTCTCAAAAACTCAAACAAGCTATCTCAAACAGCGACCTTGAAACAAATCCTCAAAAGATGCTCGAGCTTTGGTAGGAAGCACGGCTACGATGCAGAGGGCCGTCTTCCTGACGATGTGCCAAAAGGCCATTTTGCTGTCTATGTGGGACAGAACAGAAGCAGATACATTATTCCAATTTCATGGCTGGCTCACCCGGAGTTCCAAACTCTGCTTCAAAGAGCCGAGGAAGAGTTCGGCTTCAGTCATGACATGGGTCTTACCATTCCTTGTGAAGAAGTTGTTTTCAGGTCTCTAATGTCGCTGATCAGATCAAGTGACGTCTAAATAGTGTTGTTGGGAGATATATTATGTAGATGAAGCCGCTTGATCATAACTCTTGTACGTCATTGATGTAAAATAACTTCTCTCAAAACTAATTAATTGGAACGAAAATGATCAGATTCATTCAGCCTTGGAGGGATATTGGTTTTGATCGTAGCTAGCCTTATTAATAGCGTTTTGCTTAAATCCTGCGTTTTGACTTGCATGTAGTACTCTGGTTGTATCAGTACGATATGTTTGGTTGTTCGGGTAGAAAGATGCTCACAGCGGGGAGGCAATAGGAAGAAACGAAGTCAGAAAATTGACAAGCAAATTACGGACTTTAATTCTTCCTTAATCGATAAAATGGGATAGTACGAAATCGTATTAAAAGACACGCCATTAGTGACGCAATGGAGACCTACAGCACCAGTGGTATTTGGTTGGCATGACTTGCTTTATGTGTAGAATGTCCACTGTTTAGTCTCTATCTGCTCCCAAAATTTTTGTTGGTATAAATACTGACTGCTACTTATAATTCCGGTTCCCAGACAACGTACATTTTTGTTTTTGACATGCTTTACGTACGTTGTTTCTGCTTCCGATGTACGTAACTTGTATAGGTATTAAGCATCAACCCTTTACTCTGAAAAATAATAAATAAATAAACAGTACTAGAAAACTTAAAACAACACAATTAGTTCCCAGACTATCCACTGGTTTGTGTGGGAACTACGTTGGTACTGGGTGAAATTTTCTCTTCGTTGATTATATATTGAGACTTTGATTGCTTTGTTTTCATCGAGAACGACATGCGCGCGACTATATATATATGAAGTAGAGATTAAGCCATCTGATGGTTACTGTAGCTAGCTTCTACGTACGTAGCTCGTAGAAGAAGTACGGTGGAGATAGATTCGTACCCCTAAAAACATTATTAAAATAAACACACTTACAACAGTATACTTGAAGATCGATACTGGTGCTACGTTTTCTTTTTTCTTTTTTTTATTTCTCTCTCTGGGCATTCCCGTGCGTAAGATAATTTGATACCTTATATGTTTAATTATCACTTCCAAACACCCTGCCTGTGTGATATGGTAAAGAAATTAAGGGAACTAACGGTAGATAGTATTTTGGCCTGTACTGTGTCAGTGTGTGTTTGGTAGTGAAAGACATTAATGTTGTCTACTTTGCCATTATTCAAAGACTACCTAAAGTCCCAAAAGTCCGCTGGTTTTTAATTTGGTGGAGAGGGGTCCAATTATCCAATCTGATACTTTTTCGAGGTCTAGCTAGTTTCATTCTATTTTGTTATTTCCTTTTCAAATAATAGAATACGAGATAAACCTACAGGAAGTCAACATAGGCAGTATGAATTATAACGTACTATTTGTATTTCATCGGCCGACGTAATCTTTAGCAGGCCGCGGCCGACTGCATATATATACAGATAGCGCACATGCAAGTGGGTCTGGTCTTTTCTCCGGTGGAAGTCGCTGGCATCTTGAGTGACTGTCTATCCGGACTCTTGTGATTTTTGTTGTCCCGACCTTTGTAGTCTTTTTCAGTTTATGTTGTAACTCGACCCTTGAAGTTGGTTTAATCTTTGCTTTTGTCGCCGTTACTTGATCTTTTGATCCGTTGATTATAGGACGTTTTTGTCCGTTTAAGTTTTTCTGCTGGCCCTCTAGACGTGACTTTGTTTGTACTGATTGATATTCTCGAATTTTAATATATTCAGTACTGTTGCTTAGAGAAAAAAAGTGGGTATGCTGTCTAACTAGTGGGCGTCATGACTTCGATTAGGGAATTCCCGATCCCTTGGCCCCTAGCATGCTAAGCATACTGTGAATATCTATGGATCGTATGAATGGTTCAGCTTCGCTTAGGTTATTAGAGAACCCAACATTTGAGGTTCTTGATTAATGAAGTTGGCGAATAAAAATCTCAACATAGGCGTGTAGGACATACAATATATGTAGGTTCATGCACACAAGGCACCCTGTGTCTTTTCCTCATTCTCTCAGCACTTGGGAGCGCTAGCTAGCAGCTCTCAGTGCCGCACGTACGTATATTGCAAACCTGTAGAGTCTATTTTCAGGTTTGCTTCTGCATCTTGTTCCCTCCAAACGCAAGCATATTATAGGTAGCCTCTGCAATATGGGTCATGATCAGAAGGGTAAAGTACTTAAAACTTTGCACGTGTCTTCGTTGAAGTATTGCAAAGAGAAAAGACAAACTTTTGTCCTTTAAGCCAAAGCCCACAATAGACACGCGTGCTACTCAACATAAATTATTGGCCTAAGACGTCCAACATGACAACTAAACTTGTCGAGTATCTTAAATTTCTTATTCTTAATTAATTTACTCTGTTTTTTTTACCTTTTGTTTTCTCTTAGTATCTTATATCTTAGACATGTTTTCTCTTTCCCTACATAATGATGCGTATAAGAAATAAATAGGTAGAATTAAGGGATAAATGCAAAATTGATTCTTGTGTTATACGTAAAAATAGATTTAGTCCATGTGATATGAAAAACATAAATTTAGTCCCTATGATTTCAGAAAGTGATAAAATCAGTCCCTGATGGAAGACCAATAACAAACGAAAATAGAATCACGGGAACTAAATTTATATTTTTCATATCATAGAGACTAAATCGATTTTTGCGTATAGTATAAGAACCAATTTTGTATTTATCCTTAGAATTAATAATCCATAAACAACAAAGAAATAGATCCTTAATTAATTTATAGAGAGATTTTTTTTAAAAAAAAAAAAAACCAATTTATTTTTAGTCAATACATAGGGTTACCCCAAATTTCACTAATATGAACAATATTTAATGAATCCCTTCCCTTCACCTTTTGGGATCTAGAAATCCTACTATCCTTTACACGTCAACAAGAGCCCATTAATGCTCGATAAACTAACAATTGATAGATCGACATTTGACTTCGATCAGCCATATGTCTTACCCAAGAAAATGTCTCATTGAGAGAGTGATAATCTTTAAGGGCAGGAAGAGGCCGGTTAATTAATTAGCTACGTAAATTACATTGAAGTGGAAACAGACATACATACTTAGAAAAAAAAAACAGACATACATAACATTAATTAAAAAATGTTTTTCAGGAAGCCGCTTCTAATTAGCTAGTCTCTAAATAGACATTTGTAAGGCAATCATGAAGACGACAGATATATAATTATATATAAGAGCATGGACGTCTTTGAGTATAGACAGCTTAGTCGGTTTCCTAAGGCCACCAAAATAGGAAGGCTTCTAACTTCCTATTTTACTTAATATTCAATAGGTTATAGGCCCCCCAATTTAAATATTTTAACTTAACAAAAGAAAAAATAAGTATCAAAATATTTGTTAAAACTTTTTGAAATTCTCTTAATGTAAATAAAAACGTAATTCAAAATTTCGAAGCAGATGACTTTCAATTTTAAAATTCAAAAAAGACTATTGTACTTCCAATTTTAAAATTGAAAAAAATACTATTGGACTTCCAACTTTTAGTCATTTCTTAATTCTTACTTTATTCATGCTTTTACTATTCTCTTCACCAACCTAAGGTTGTGTTTGCAAACCCAATTATCCCCAACATTTTATCTCTCTCCTAATAAAATACTCCAATATAATCTCTCTCTCTCCCATAAAAAAAATATAAAAAATTACAAAAATTATAAAAAATTACCTCTCTCTTCACCTTTTCACTAAACCCAATACCAACACATATTCCCATACCCAACATTTTACAACACAAACACAACATTAATTTTGAGATATTTAACGTCTAATAGAAAATATTAATCTGGATATGAAAAGTTGAAAGAAAAAAATGAAAAATTAATTGAATTTCATAAAAAGGTTATACTCTTTTACAAATACAAGTATTGTTTATAGAATATTATCCACAATACCTGTAACTGTTGTTTTGCGTAAAGAAAATTTTTAAAACTAAACTAATAAATCATATCTAAGATATACTATGATGCAAGAAAGATTAAATGGATTAGCTATATTATCAATTGAAAATTATTTATTGAGAAATCTTGAATACAAAACTTTGATAAGTAATTTTGCATCTCAAAAAGTAAGGAGAATAAATTTAAACTAAAATTTATTGATATTTTTATATAATAATTTATAATTTATTATAAAATGCCTCTTTTATGGTTTCGCCTAAGACTTCATTTATCTTAGAGACGACCTTTGATAAGAGACTAATAGAATTTGCGATCTCTTAGATTTTTTCTTCGATGATTTTGTTTGTTTTTTTTTAATTTTTTTCAATATATGCAAGCTAAGGGTTTCTCAAAATTAACAAAAAGGATTCACAATATTTTCAATAATTACTAATTATTTTGTTCATGGCGTCTATTTATGATCATGAATATAGAATATTATAGAGACCAAGAAAAAAAATGAATATAGAATATAGAGGGCAGTACGCAAAACCAAATATCTTCCATTTTATTCTTTGCAGTTAGAAGTATTCTTTCCTTTAACCGGCCCATTTGAATAGATCATCTCTTTCAACCTATCAAAGGGTCAGTACAACTTGTAACCTTTCAGAGAGTTCATATGAAAAGGTGCTTTCTTGAACCTAATGAAACCTAAAAGTGAATACATTATTTTTGCATGGGTTAAAATAGCATCTAGAAGTATCAATATAGCCGAATTAATGAAAAAAAGAAATTAACAAAATAGTCTTGGGACAGCAGAAATGGTAAACTCTTCAATGCCCCGTGGGAATGATCTCATTTTTTTTATAATCATAACAGCTCATCTGATCAATTAATTTAAGAAGAATTAAAAATTTCAATTACACGTTCCAAATGACTAATCAGACTACGGGAGGTAACGGATCAACGATTAAAGGAGGCCAAACGAAGATGCAATCCAGACGAGTAGAAAGTTGAAATGACCCTGGCCTTAATGTAAGAGAGAGAGATCCCGATAGAGAGAAAGAGAGGCTGAGAGGGAGTGACTTGAGAGCCAGAGGAGAGGGTCGGTCGACGATTTCTGTCCAGTCGCCGGTGGAGGAGCTGAGAGGGAGAGGCCGAGAGAGGGGGTCGTGCAAGAGGGACTGAGGGACCGAGAGAGGGCGAGAGGGTAAGAGATAGAGTGAGAGATTTTTTAAATGAAGACTTAGAGAGAGAGACATATGAGAAAGGGGGAATTTGGAAGGGAGAATTTGGGGCTGGGTAGGAAAGGGAGAATTTGGCGCTGTTCGGGAAAGGAAAGGAAAAGGGGGGGAGTTCACGGGAACAAGTGATTTTAAAGCTTCTTTTATTTTTTCTAATTTGTTAATAATAAGTTATATTTTGTAGTTGTATTTTTAGTAAATTGAAACCAGTTATAAATTGTAATAGTATTTAAAAATCTTTATACATAGCTATGTACATTATTTTTATAATTAGTATAATAATCTTAATTAAAATAGGTCGGGAGTAATAATATATAATAGTATTTAAAAATATGTGTACTTTATATCATACCTAATGACTAAATCATAGCTTCTAAGACCATATAAAAACTTCAATTTTCATAACACTCCTAATTTCATATTTTATTAAGTAGGTCTTATAAAATAAAAATTTTCAAATACATGACAAAAATAGAATCAAATATTAAAAGGAATATAATAATATAAAAATAATTTTTAACATTAAATAACTTATAATTAATAAATAAAACAAATATTTTCAATTAGACCTATAGCAGCATTTAAAAAAATGCTGCTATAGATACACCTTTAGCAGCGTTAAAAAAAACACGGCTAAAGTTAGATTTATAGCAACGTTTTGAAAAAAACGCTGCTATAAACTGCATCTATAGCGGCGGTCCAAGTGACCGACGCTAAAGGTCATCTCTGTAGTAGCATTTTTTTTTACAAACGATGCTAAAGGGTGGTCTGTAGGTGGTTTTTAGCGGCGTTTGTGTTAAAGAGACATTGTAGCGGCGTTTTTAGCAATCGCCACTAAAGCTCTATTTTTTTGTAGTACCCTTGCTTATGTACGTTTCTTATGTTTTAAGTATTGTCTTTAATTTATGTCATACTATGATGATTATATCAGCGTTTTAGGGTGTTGGATGTGTCACCTCAGTACGCTTACTAGAGGGACACTACTCATCCCGTGCTTAATTAAATATGTCTCTTGTGGTATCTTTATGTAATAGTTGTTGAATAAAAGTTCTTTTGAATTATAAACTCTCACGCATGTGTTCAAGCCATTTAATTAGTGCTTATATATATATATATATATATATATATATATATATATGCATAGAGAGAAAATTAAGATTGGTTTAGGGATTGAGTAAAATACTCAAATGTCCAAATTAACCAATCAAAAACGATTGGTTTAACATCTTCCAATCAGACAGAGAACCTGTGAACGAGGAGTCCGGTTTGAATTTTGGTTCGGAACAACATAGTGGGCCAGTGGAGAAAGCCCACTCCTCGAAGTTCTAGACAAGACTTCATAAAAACACACCAGACACCCTAAAAAATCAAAGAGCAGAACATATCCCTTCAACAAAATAAAATTCGTAAGAAACAATTTTTAGAAGTGATTGGTAATAAGCCAGTCCAAGTTGATATCTTCTTCAACGACCTTTATCTCTAGTGACTCTAGATTCGGGTGGAACGCCTCCTTGATTTGTCCCCACAACAGTTTGATCCTCTCTTCGTCGCATATCACGCGCTCCAACTTCGCAAGATCCTTGGTTGACTTTGGTAACCGACCCAATTGCGAGCACCCTTTCATGTGGAGCTCTTCTAAATTATTTAGTTCACCAATCTGTTCGGGCAACCCCTTAATAAGGCAGCCAGATATGTCAAACATGCTTAACATACGAAGGTCTCTAATGGCGTCTGGCAACTTTGACAAACCCGTGCAAGACCTAACCCTTAGCACTTCTAGATTCACCAGCTTTCCAATTTCTTCTGGTAGTTCATCTAGCTTGTGACAATTGGTGATGCTCAGTTTCTTCAAGTGGACAATATCACAAAGTTCAACAGGCAATTTTACCAAATCTTTGCAGTAGTCAATGTTTATCTCCGTTAGATTTGGCAAAACCTCTGATTTCTTGATAGTAACATATGTGAAAGCCTGACCAATATCACACATAAATAGAGATATCTTCTCTAAGCTATTCAATTGTACTAGCGTCTCCCAAAGGGAATGAACTGAAATCTTCTCCAATCTGATTCTCTTTAGATTAGGTGCAGACACAAGCAACTGAAAATTACGCAAGTCTGCATGAGAAAAGAAACCGTAGTTCGTGACTATCAAAACCTTTAGCTTTTCCATCTTCTCCACGAACACAGGTAAGGTGTACTCCTTTGATTGGAAATTCAGAACTAGAACCTCAACTTTGGTCGGTAGAATGTTAATGCACCAATCACTTGATGAGAACTCTTCGTCTGCACAAAATATCTTATATGGCATGTCAAGCTACCATTTAGATTTTGTGAAACAGAGCTCACAGGTGCAAGTGTGGAGTGTTTGAGAGTGACAAAGATGAACTAACCAGTTGTGATTGATAGGAGGGAAGCGTTGACAGGTTGTTCTGTCCACCACTCGAGAACATTATTTCCACTCATGTCCAGAATCAGTCTTTTCCTTTGTTCTATTGGCTCTTGGCTGCTCAGATAGATAGCTAGCTCTCTAAGAAGATCATGTTGTAAGACGAAATCTTCAGTGCAGTAGCTACCAACTTCATGACTTGCATCTTTCCTGGTAAATGGGAGAATAGATGTTTAGAAGAGATTCCAGTTCTTCCCGGCCTTCACATAAAAAACATATAGGAGAACCTTCACTTCTACCCCTGAACTATCACTCAAATTTCATTCACCGGTCTGAACTAAAAATTTCATCACATTTAGTCCCCAAACTACTATAATGCATCAATGTTTACCTTCTAATAAGATCTTATAGTTCAAATGTACAGAAAATAGGTTATGCACCACAAAATCAACCATTGGATTCTAGGATAGAGTGAACATGGATGAATTTTAGTAGTTTGGAGATTAAATGTGGGCTAGGGAAGGGTGAAAAATGCTTTATCAGACGGTAAAACCCACATTTTCTCGTACTCTGGAGGGATGATTTTAAAGCTCATTCAACATATATGGATGAGGACGTTTTGGGCGTGTAACCATAGCATTTTAAGTCTATCTACTAGCAAGAAAAACATGAAGACATCAGCCAACAAATCACATGGAGCAAATAGAGAGCAACTGAGCAAGCATACCTTGTGACCACAGAACTCGTAAGATTTCGAATCGCAATTTCGTCTAGCATGCCAATGGCATTCATAGCATCTTTCTTTATTTTTTCTCTAAAGCCCTTATCATTTGATCTTTTTTTTCCTCGTTTGGACAATTCTGACCACATATCAATCAGGGCATCAACACGAATCCTTTGATCCTCAGGAAAGGAGCCGAGGTCCATGAAACAATTTGTGAACTCCTGATGATGCTCGAGCTTGTCGTCGAGAGCTATGCTGCTTTGGAGACGAAGAAGCAGACCTTCAGCCTTAGAAAAAATTGAATGATCACTAGTCACGTAATTATGCCAGACTGCCGCAGGCCGCCCTTTAAGTGACTTTCCAATCACTTTAATGGCCAGGGGGAAGCCGCCACAGCCTTTCACTATCTGCAACCATCAAACACCTCCATCATTTGGGAAGATTACAGGGGCAATATGTAATAGAAGACATGGTTCTGGTTATCTTGACCACTTAAGTTGTTTGGAAATGGAGATGCTTGGCAGATAACAAATATATAGCAAAAATACCTTTTTGACATCTTCTTCCGGAATTGAGGAGCTCGTATCTGGTAAGTTTGCTGAGTGACGAAAAAGAGTCATCGAATCTTTATCATTCAATGGTTTCAACTCATATATAAAGTCAGATATTCGAAATGCAGTCCTTGAAGTCACCAGAATCTTGTACTTTGGAATACCAAACACAAAGTGTTCGATGAACTCCTCAGACCAGACATCATCCAGGATCAACAGTATAGGATGATCTGCAATTCGTTTCAGCAGATATTGCTCTAGCTTGTTGATTGCATCTTCATCGCTTTGAAACTCAAGCACCCGATCACCCTTTTGATCAAATAGTGTTTGTATAATAACCTTCAGGTTTGGAGTTTTTGAAACAGTGACAAAGAAGAGATTGCCCTTATATATGTCTGTCCAAAGAAAGATTGTTAGTAATTAAATTACCATCGAAATCGCATTTTTTGTCTTACGACATTTGTAAACAGAAACATACATATGTAATCCCACGTCATGTTCGTGGAATTCCCCCAAACCAAATCCCAGCAAAGCAATTTTTTGTCACAATCCAACCAATTATGAACTCGTGATAATTCCCAAAATGTTGTGAAAATACAAGCACTGAAAGGCTAAAAAAATAAAATAAATAACAACCTTAGACAGATTTTGTTTTCCTGCAATATCCCCAAAGACTCTTGCAGAAATTTGAATCCTCATGCGTGAATCCAATCCCCAATTTATTTCACTTAAAGTCGAACTTAATATTAAGGATCCACATAAGAGTTCAAAGAATATGCGGTAATTTTCCTCAACGACGTTGCAATTAGGATGTAAAACCATAGAGAATAGAATTTGAGTTGAAATACCTTTAATTTCCTTGTCGTGACAAAGCAATTTCACCAATGTGGTCTTCCCACATCCTCCAGGTGCTGTCAACAAAAGCAACGATACCTCCTCCTTCAGAAGCTGCATTTTCAACTTCTTTAAATGCACACCCAACCCAACAGAAAACTTCGGGAGTCCAGGAATAGGGCACGAAACCCAGCCACCATCCCTCTCGGCCAGACCCAATGTTGCAGAAATACCCTGTAACCTCAATGAATTCTCCTCCCCAGTCCTCCAACTCAATGCTTGCGCCTCAAGCTGAAAGAATCTGATAAGTTCCAGGTCCAACGCGCGAAGTATCTTCGCGTAAGAATATCTTTTGTAGTAATTCCACCTTGGGAGCGTCGAGCACTTCCTAACGCGGTCGTCGCCCTTACTGATTTTTTTAATCAAACCCTCTGTTTCCTCTTCTCGGCGACCCAATTCTCTGTGCGAATGTTCTATCTCTTCGATCACTGACTTTAATACACCTAGCGTGGATTTGAGGCTTTCGAGTTCGGCTTCGAACGAAAGGGTGGTGTTTATCGCATTCTCAACTGTATCCCACAACTTTGAAACTGATTTTCCCAAAACAGCAGCTCCAAGAGCTTCTGCCATAATTCTGCTTTGCTACAGAAACCCAAAGCTCTAATAGGGGACATATAGCAGAAAGCAATGCTTTTGCGTCCAATATCGTTGAGACGGAAAAAACAACTCCTCCAAAACTGGCAACCATTTGATATATGTATTTTATCCGTATTCTCTTTGCGCTACGAAGGAAACAGTCAAGGAATTTGTGACAATTCCAAAAAAAAAAACAAAAGAGTAGTCAGAGATCAAGAAGATCATTAGCGCTTCTTCGTGGAAGAGAATCAGTGGGCAAGAAAGGAATAAAACAATCACTTACAATTGGTAAAGAGAACGTGCATTGAGATTCCACATCAGTGGAGACAGTTTCGAGGAAAAAGGGCCCCTTAGAGGAAGGGGGTTCAGATCCCAATTATAAAAACCCAGAGTCAAAGTCAACCGCTTTCCCAACGATGGAAGACCTACTGAACGTTACCATATGTTTTTCCTCGCAACTGTCTACACTGTTGTTTCTTAGGAAAACAAAAAACAAAAAGTCTACACTGTTGTTTAGAAACAAAAAAAAAACTGTCTACACTGTTGTGGAATCTCAATGCACGTTATCTTTACCAATTGCAGGCCATCTCATGTAGCATTTTCCTTTCCTGACTTGGGTCTATGCTGAGACTGCCCTCTTATTGTTTTTTCCTCTGCGGGGCCCTTCTTCCTCGCAACTGTCTTCACTGATGTGGAATGACAATTCACGTTTTCTTTACCAATTGTAGGGCATCTCATGTACTGTAACTCTCCTTCCATCTCTGTGCTAACCGTTGAAGCATATGATGGGATAAGATTTTCAGCACATCTCCAAGACTCGGCCTAGATAAGGCCCGACGCATTTAAATGAGGCCCAATGTTGAAAAGTCCTAAAGTGGATTTATGAACAGATTTCTTAAGATCTCATCGTCTACATAGAGACTTTTTTTTTTGTTGAAACATCTATGTTTATATATGGAAAAAAATATAAACAAAAATTACAAGCTAAAAAAATAAAGAAAGACCAATAAAGGGTTTTACAAGCGGCGAGTTGATGGGTCAACAATAAAGTGGCTTTGAAAGAGGATACAAGATCCTCGGATGTGTCGGGCTCGAAGCCCAAAGCGAGAGGACCCAAGGGTCCTAGGAAACACGGGAAACCCGTGAAAGTAACAAATCAACCGCTGAAGGCCCTTCGACGGTAGGGCTGTCCAAGTTCCGGTCTGGGCGGGCCAAACCGACCATTTTATAGAGTATATAGACCGGACCGGTCATATGCCGGTCTGGGTCGGGTTGGGCCATACCATTTTGGGTCGGTTTAGGTTGGGTTGGGCCATGTCATTTTGGGCCGGTTTTGGGGTTGGATCGTGCTATTTTGGGCCAATTTACGGTTTGGTCCGGTTTGGAGAGGTATACTCCGGTCCGGTCCTGGGTTTTCATGAGGGTAACCCGGAACCGGACAAGAATACATCGGTTTACCGGTCCGGTCAATCCGGTTTCAAAAAAGTCCACCGGATTTGTCCAAAACCGGTCCGGCCGGTATTTTGGACAGCCCTAAGTGGCGGAACCAGGAATTCAACTGAAGGGGGTCGAACTCTTAAGAAAAAATGACAACAAATTTGTTTTTATTACGTAATGCAAAAAAAATATATCTTAAAACTAAAATATCAAAAATTAAGGACTAAAAACACTAAAAAAATTGAAATACACGTACAATATTATTTGTTGATACTAAGAGGTGTCAATTGGATCCTATGAGATTACATATTCTGAAAACGTTGTAAACTAGATACACAAAGAAGTTGTAGTATTGTTTGAGTTTTACCGTTACGCTCGATCTCAATCAAATCAGTCATTTTGAATATAGGTAAATTACTTTGTCCAAACTAGATACACAAAGATCACATGCAACGTGTGAAAGTTGTTAAATGTTCTTTTTAGATTAAACTATGGATACAGCCCTGTAATCTTTAAGCTTAATTCTAAGGATTTCTGTGAGACGTACAAAAGATATACACAGTTCTGCAGTTTTTCCCACTCTCCATGCAGTTTAGTTTTTCTATTTTATATTTTCTTCCCAACCAGGTTCACTACTTGCCTAAGGAAAAGGTTGTCGTCTTCAGTTCTGATGGTTCACCTTCCCAATACTACTATTGACTCGATTCTTTTTCTCCCGAAGAGCTACGATTTTCGTCTTGTTTTGCAACAGAAAATAAAGATTCTCTTCTCCTGCTAAGATTTTGCAAGTAGTAGACGTGGAAAGAAGGGGTGGCCGTGGTTGTACGGTACATATATACATATAATTTTTTTTAGGAGCCATGGTGTCAGCCGACACCCTTCGCTCCCCCTTTGTTCCGCCCCTGTTGACAGCAAATATCTTTAATACAACAATTAGTTGAGGCTAACTCTACTTCAAAGCTGAACTTATATGAGTTGTGTGGTTTGGAAGGCTGTATCAGTTCAGAGTTTACCCGCCCGTTAGATGAGTTCTATTTCGGTGGACTTGTCGGATTAAGATTCTCTTAATTACCAAAAAAAATATTATATCTCTAATACTGTTTTAGACTCTTATTTTGTATCTAAACAAAATTAAGCATCATTTAATCTGAAAGATATTTAAAATTTGGCCTTTTAAACATTTATAAATAAATAAAAATTATAGAAAATTATGAGAGGAGATCCACCCTGACACTTTAATAAAAGCCCAGCCCATACAGTGGGTGGATAGCTCTTTACCAGGAAAGGCCCAACCATTACGAACATGCCCATTTTTTCACGGTGTCCCGGGCCAGCCAGGTGAGAAAGGTCCTTATCGCTCCAGGGCCGCCGAGTAAAACTTCTGTTAACCTTTTACCTTTATCGTCCCCTTTCCTGCTTTCCTTCGATCCACCGATTGTAAACACCAACGACGTGTTAACTGTTATGTGCCGCAGCAGGTGAAATCGAAGCAAACAGTTTGGGCGTATTTCTGCAGAGGGGGGACAGAGAGATAAGAGGGGGGAATAGTAATGGGGGAAGGGAGAGAAGGGGATTGGGAGTGCAATGGATGCAAGAACAGGAACTATGCCTTCAGGTCGTTCTGCAACAGATGTAAGCAGCCACGGCTTCTGGTCGACACCAAAACCCCCGCCGACTCTAAGTGGCTCCCACGTATCGGCGACTGGATCTGCACCGGTTGGTTGCTTCATCCATTTTATTCTCTTTAGTTGTTGGATCTGTTTTCTGTCATCTATGTTTTCAATTTGACTTTCCGCCATGTGCATATCCTTGCTTTTATATAGGTATTGGAACATGATTAGATTCTAGGGTTTCTTGAAGATTTTACATAAGGATTTTGCCAATGGAATAGGGACTTTTACGTTCATTTGATTGCGATGGTTTGGGTTCTAGGGTTCCTGGGCTATGTTGGAGTTTTTTTGAAGTATGGCTTGCCCTTTATGAAAGCTGCAGCTAACGTTTTGCAGTGGACCAAAATAACTCTTTTTTGTTTTATAAGTGATAAGTAACTCTTGAATGGCCTTATCAATATGGTAGTAAGCCTGCAGTTTTAAATGTTATTTATACTAACCATATCCTTTGAAAATACTTACGATATATGGATTATAAAATTGCGGGGAATAAAAGGTAGTGATTTGCTCTTGAGTTTGAAGGGGAGTTTCTGAGATGATTAAAGTATTCTTCAATGCTGTTTCGTCATATGGTCTTGTAATATCTGCGCACGTGAGTTTTCACGAGTCTCGTTGTTGTAGTATCTTTCATACTTGTAGGTTTCCATCCATGCTAACATTAATATCAATGTTTAATTCATGGGCAGTTGTTTGTTGATTGATAGTTTGACAGTTTGTGCTATTTGCCTATTTTGATTTGTAATCTTTTGTCAAGTTGAGACGAGAACTTGCTATCAATTAGGTTGAGTCGTTTGTGTTTTTTGTATGTGTATTGCACATGGGATGGGCTGCGTGGTGTGCGTATGCTTGGCTTCCTTTCTGCCCTGCTGCGTTGTGGGTTGGGTGTGTATGGAAATGGATCAATAGGTTGCACTAACAACAATTATGCATCAAGAGAAAAGTGCAAAAAGTGTGGGCAACCGAAGGAGGTAGCAGCAATGCCAGCAATTGCAATGCCTGGAGCATCTCTCCCAACTTATGCGCATTATTTTGCCAGGGCCCAGGGAGGACCAGAACAAAAGATGAATATTGGAGTAATTGGAAATGGAGCTCTGCAGCAGCCACTTCCTTTGAGCTCCAACTGGGCTGTAGGGGGGGCTGATAAGTATGGAGTTCAGCCTGCTTCTACTTGGCCCTTAGGTAGTTACCATAATTCTGGGGTTCCTTACCTGGACCCTGCCAATCCGCATCTTTCGGCTCCTAAAGGATGGCGCAATGGTGACTGGATATGCCAATGTGGCTTCCATAATTACTCTTCACGTGCCCAGGTGTGGCTGCTCTTGCAACGCCTTACTTAACATTCTTCTTCGTATTGAAATCATATAAAATTTCAGATGCTTGTGATTTTGCTATGCATTGTATCTGATGCAGCTTTGATCTTATTTCTAGTGCAAAAGATGCAACAATCCACCACCAGGTACACTCCCTCTTTTGGTCAGTGTAGTGATAAGTGATATGTGTATTCAGTAGCATTTGACTGCAGATTATTTGCGGTGATTGGGGGTTGCAAATTAATGATGACTGTCATTGTTGGTTTTTATTTACTCCACGCTCATTGCTTTGGGCCAAATGACCTATCAAACAAGTGAACAGTGACTACGGGGCAAAGTATTGGATCCAAGACTCAATTTTTAGTCTGACTATAAAAAAAAGAAGGGCATGATTTGATCATATAACATGTTATAACTTTTGCTTTGAACATAGAATTGGATTTTCTGTTTGGTTACTTTGTGGAATGAGTTAACAGACTGACTGATGGTCTGTGTTATTTCTCTCTCTTTGGATGTAAAGCACTTGGAACAAAACGTCTGGCAACTGATGAGTTGGTGCATGAATGGGATAACAAGAGATTGAATTTAGGCCAAGTAAGGATTCATTTTTCTTGTATGGTATTTAGATTTATATTCTATTGTTCCAATCTGGTTAACATGTACAAACTTGGAATTTCCTTTTCACTGAATGAACAGGCAAATGCGCAGCTGCAATCATACCCAGGTTTTGAGCAAATGGTGGGGACCGGTGGGGACCCTAATGCTAGATTCTATGCTCCCTACCCCATTAGCTCGGGTACTGCTCCGAATTTGCAAGCGTCCATGCAGTTTCCACAGCAAGCAACTGGACCTGCATTGCTCGGAAAAGGGTAATCCTGACTGGATTCCTCCTTGTACATTTACGTCCCTTTGATGTCGACCACTCCTTGGGTACTTAGGTCTCTTGTGACCCTAGAGGTCTGAGGTCTATCTAGCACACACCTTATCCTAGAATTCTGCAAATACCTGTGTGATCAAGATTTTAATACTTCGGTTGCCTTTGCCAAGCAGAGCAAAACAATGGCGTGATGGAGATTGGATGTGCACAAATTGCGACAATCATAATTATGCATCCCGGTTACAATGCAATAGGTTAGTAATTCTTAACCTGCTAGTTATACTTGGATTCTGGTTGCGATGTGATTGGCTTGCTGATGTTGCCACATATGATGTGCAATATTTGCACCTGATATCTGTTGGATGAATTGATTTATAAAAGCTGCTATAATATACCTTGTGACTCCATTTTGCTTTTAGATGCTTGGGAATATGTCAACCCGTAGTTGTCTTCTCTGAAACAGTGTATCTGTGTAAAATTTCGTACTGAATGTTGGAAGCGTTTATCTTCTACAGGTGTAAGACTCAAAGAAATGTGCTCTCGGCGCCTGTCAACGTCATGTAGCTGCAAAAGTGCAGTGTCTTTTGGACTGTTGTTTATTTGACGGGTCTTTATTGAGGATTTGTTTTGGTTTTTTGTGTTATTCTAGCGGGAGCATGAAAAATTATAGTTTCTTACCATAAGATAGTCATAGTCATTCTAGAAGTCAGGGCATAGTATTTCAGTCCCAGAGGATGTAATTGAAAGCTTAGATTTTCGTTTCTTAGTGAGAGTTGATTTGAGTTGCGTTATTCTGTACGATGTAGAATGCTCGTTACGATGACAGTAGACATTTGGTTGGTGCTTCATAATGGCCAAGCTGGCTTGAAAGTTTTGTTCCGTGTTGTTTCACCTTTTGGATTGCATGTCTGTTGGTTTATTTTAGGGCCTGACGTTCGCATTGATTTGAAATGTGCTCCATTTTATTTTTTGGGGGGTTTGGAATTGCTCCCGAGGCAACTATCATGATATGGGAAACCGATGCCATCAAAGAAGTCTAATTGATGCGAGGAGATGGCTATGCAATCAGTACGTTGGATGTTGTGCTTTTACCTCAGCTAATGAAGAGGCTGAAAAGCAAAATTGGCCGACCTTAGGAAATGACAAATTCACCATACTTCTTCATTCTGATTTTTGAGTAGCTATTTTGCAGGGTTTAAATTGAATTTCCTTACAAAGTGTCACTTAAAAGCATTGTTTTCTTTGTCATTGAGGTAATAAAAAAGCTTGGAGCACAGAGGGAACGAGAATGGCAAGGGCTGGTGATGCCAGTTTCACAAAATCTCTATTAATGATCCTAATCTAGGCAAAACACGGGTTAATTAAGCTTGAAACAAAAATACCAGTGGAGACGATAGCTAAACAATATAGGAAACACCAGAAAAAATGGAAAATTTCCCCCCATCATCATCCGAAAGCTACAAAATTTCGGTAAATTTTGAAGGGCAATCGGGAATGATTTGTGTTTTTATTATATTTTCGATCACGGACCCTTGAATATGGAAGTCGGAGCCAAAGGAGCAGAGTCCAGCTGGTAAAGATTGAGGGAGGGACCCACAAACCGGAATAGTATCCAACCCCCGATGACGATGAAGATGGAGGCGTAAGCAAACTTGTTGAGCCAAAACAGCATACCCTTTTCCCCCACGTACAGCTCTATTGCCTTCTCTGCAAAACTCATGTCCTCCCACTTTTTTGGAGGATCAGAAGCTGAAGCTCGAGGCTGCGCCTTCGTCAATTGCCCATTGCCGACACCATCCTCCCTCTGCCTTCTCGACTGCCTTCTCGACCTTCGTCTGTACTTGATTTCCACTGTGTTCGGTGGCGTTACAGGCCGCGGAACAGCTGGCTGTGCACCGTCTCCATTGGCGGTGTTATTATCGTCACTACTAGTGTTGGTGCTGTTGATGGGACTTACCCTAAGCGATCGTTGGTGGCAGTGTAGGGAGATTTGCAAGTGCTTGACAAAAGGCTTGGTGAAGATAAGGGGTGTTGGCGGTGACGATTTTGAACTGAGAGGCTGGAGGAAATTGGTGCCCATTTCCTTCTACCCGAAGCTGCAGCAGCAGGAGCTAGTGGTTGGATTTGCTTATCCTCTCTTATCTTCTGGGTGTGACTCGGTTACTCGGTCAGATGTTCTCTTTTTTTTTTTTTTTTTTTTTTTATCACCCAAGTTAACTTTGCAGTTCTCTCCTCGCTCCAAGGTGGCGCTTTGTCGGCCTAAACGTGCAAAGCCCAACCCAACATGTGAGTTCAGGTTGTGTGCTTTTGCAACTCCTAAGAAGACTGGGCTTTTAGATGGGCCTTCAACAAACTACTAAAATTTCGGAATGCGAAGTCGGAAGATGCCAATTTGTCCACCGATGTGATGAAAACCCGGTTTAAACGTCTCGTTCGATTTTTGTTTTTCTTTTAGAGGCATGAGAATATAAGGAAAAAGCATTTCTATCTCTAATCACCTCAATAGATATGGGCCTGGGTAGCAAATATAACCCTTATATAACAAAGATGACTATTGAAGTACTTTTGTCTTTCACTAAAATAGGGATTTTTTTATACCATCTGAAAATCTAGTATTATAGCTTAATGAACAAATTTAATGCTTATTTTCCTTCAATTTTCATAAATTATCCGATATCACCAAATTATTTGTGATGATGTCAAGAAATCACTACAATGCTCGAAAGTTGGATGATGTCAAGAATCACCAATATACTGGTAAGCCAAGTGAATCTGCAAGAATCACCGAAGGGGTGGCCTCGGATCAAGTCTCTGACGGTCAAGTTAGTGTTTTAGAGAATATGAATATTCTGAAGACAGAATTAAGCGTCTCTGTGAAGAAGAATACCTGAATATTTATATAGGGCGGTGGTAGAGTCCCAAAGGGAGTCTAGAGGTATGGGCTTCAGGACTTTTTTATCTTACCTGGAGTCCTGAAGTCTCTAAGATCACCAGAAGTCCTGTTGTAGAATTATATCAGGAGAGTATCGCCAGTCATTTGAATTGCCATGAGTTTTCGAGCAGTTCGACTTCTATGTGAGATCCGATGGTCGGGACTAACCAATAAGCTAATGGACCGAGCCTAAGTGATCTGGTCGGGTCGAGTATTTCATGACTCATCAATATGTTAATTAGATAAGATTTGAACCATTACGATTAAATATTTAGGAGAAAATATATTTTTCACCTACGAAGTAATATGTGTTTTGTACTTTGTATTCTAAATTATCCGTCACTAACACATTGCACATTTCATCAATTTTTTTACATCAAATTGAACAAAAATTGATTTCCCTCCGTGTAAACACGGGGGTTGATGGAGGGAAATCTTTTCAGGAAATTAGGAATTGGATCCACTTTACCCAATTTACCCCTTTCGCGTACCTATAAATACATCCGTATCCGATCCTTTGACAAGTCACAAAACTCGCACCGCTTATAAACTCCGTAAAGCCGCTGTTATTGTCACTACTTTCTTCTACATGATTACATCCCTCTCTCACTCTGTACTATATTCTTGGCGTGGAATTTGTGCTCAGACGAGCCGACTCAGTCATGAGCGATCGCCGGGTTCCACCAAGCGACGCGTTCCTTCTCAAGTACAAGCCGTCGGAGCTACGAATTGCGTCGGAGTTCCTCACCACTTGGCTCCCCTTCCTCTCAAGAGATCTCTGCCAACACTGCACTGAAACCCTCTGCTATCGCGTCCGCTCCCTCGACGTTGGTACCCCCCCTATTCCCAACTTTGCTAAATCACAATTAAAGTTTTCGTTTTCGCGTCTGATTTTAATTTTTACTTCTCGGTTAGCCGAAATTTCTTCGTGGCTAAGTCATGGGGAATGCAATTATTCTGTTTGAAATTGTGGTTCTTTTTGTTTCCTTCTTTATTTCGCGAAAACAGGGTTTCTCTCTTCGAATTTAGATTTTGCTTCCCCGAATTAATTTGTCATTTTTCTCAATTATATTAGAGTTTTGCTCCTCCATATTATTAAATTTGTTCATTTTTGCAATTGTGCTAATTGGGATTCTAGAACTTGATGCCGACGCCGGACCCGATCGGATGGACGCGAATTTGGATGCTTCTAATTCCGATAAACCCGAACTGCTGGTGGAGATGAATGACAATAACGATGAGTACTGTGATACCAATTCGATCGGTAGTTGGAAAGACGATGGGATCGGGTCGTCTGAACCTGTGGTTCCAGAACATTCCACGAGTGGATCACCACGCCATAGCCGAATGTCCTGGGCTGACATGGCGCAGGAGGAAGAAGACGAGCTAGGGGAAGAGGAGGAGGAGGAGGACTCTGAAACAGCTACCAAACGGGTGGTTGATGTAAATGACTCCACTGGGGAATTGAGGATATCGATTAAGGCTGTCGAGAAGCCAAAGCCAAACCTGCCAATGGAACAGAGAGAGTACATTCGGTTCATGAATGTGAGGCGAAAGAAAGACTATATTTGCCTTGAAAGATTTAAGGGAAAGCTTGTGAATATTATGGAGGGACTTGAGCTGCACACTGGTATTTTCAGTGCGGCAGAGCAGATGAGGACTGTTGATTATGTTTATGTACTTCAGGAGATGGGGAGGAAAGGAGAGTTGAAAGGTAATTAGTTTACTGGGTCACTTTCTGTGCCATTGCAGTTTGATATTATTTTTGACTTTTCAATTTGAGTGGGATGGGCCTGCAGTTTTGATGGATTTCTGCAATTCAAATTGTAGTCAGCTTCTCTCATCGTGCTGTGGCCAAGTGACAGACTGAAACCTTTTTTCGTGAAGATAATATTTTAATGATTCGTTTTGAGTTCATTTACAGATTCATTTTCCATGTATCAGCAATCCTGTTTGGTCACTACATGATGAGAGCAGCTGACAAAAATTTAAGAGTACTTTGCAGCAGCATCCAGGGGTGTCATTATGGATATGCCATTTGTTCATAGTAGAGGAGATCATCAGTTTATATGCATTGGTCTTTTTTGGTTTATTTGGAATCAAAGGCAGGTAGGAGTTTCTGAGTTAGGAGTCTTGAATGGGGAGTTGGACCAAAACATATAGTAGAGGTCCAAGACTTGTTAGCTTTTGCGTATCTTCATACTAGGAATGATTGAAAGGGAGCTTGAGCCATGGTTGAGGTGTTTATGGTTATAATGGTAGTTTCCTTTCTGTAATAGTTATTTGGTAATCTTGTGTACCATCCAGTTTCCTTTCTGTAATAGTTATTTGGTAATCTTTGGTAATTTCGGGGGGGCCGGAATACAATTATAAGCACTAAAATACAATTATGACACTTTAAATATTAAATATTAAATTTTAATACTAAATTTTTTTTTTTTCAAAATCTTTGGGGGGGGCCAGGGCCCCCCCGTAGATTCGTCCCTGGTACCATCTATATCTCAAATGGTCAAGGATCTATATTTTTACTGTGGGAAAACTATATTTGTCCCCTTTTTGGACACAGACTATATACCCATCCCTATCTTGTTTCTGAGTAATTGCATGTCCTTTGTGTTTATTGGTAGCAAAAAGATTTTGTGATAGAGAGGAGTGATTCAGGTGAACCCTTTAGGCTACTCTTTGGCAGTTGCTAACAATGCTGTAGCCCTAGTGTAATCTGTACCTTGGTTTGACAGATGCTTATTTGGACGAATTTTTCAGTCAATTGATTGGTTCGTGCGAATGATATAAATGCTGACTTCCTAATCTTCCCTTTCTTCTTTGTTTGGTTGTCTAGCCAATTACAATTATGTGCATTGATTGTTAGTTTGGAAGCTGTAGACGAGCCATGATCAAAGTTTCTTTTATTGTTAATGAGTTGTTGAGATGAAAATTTCTGTCTTTTTCCCTGAAACAAGCCACTTTCTTTCCAGCTTTGTCCTATGGAATTTGTGTCAACTGATTGGAAAATGTATATATCGGTCTTTTACGTTGTTAGTGTATTTTTTATCTTCTCGCAGAACGGACATATACAGCACCCACCCAGTGGATGAGGGGCAAGGGTCGTGTAACCATCCAATTTGGGTGCTGTTACAATTATGCAACGGTAACTTTTCCAACTACGTAGCCTACCAATTATGTTTTGTTGTGGTGGCACAGGTATAATCTTTGAGAAAAGTATTATAAATGATAAACGGGTCAAAAAGTTTACTATTGTTGTGACGGGATAAAAATGGTAATCCACCTGGCATTGTCCATGATGAAACCGTAGATCCTCTGCCTCATCTTTTCAAGGTGATCATTAGGAGGCTGGTCAGATGGCATGTACTCCCTCCCACCTGTGTACCTGATAGTTGCATTGTAAACATCTATGACGAAGGAGACTGTATTCCCCCCCCAACGTTGACAACCAAGATTTTGTGCGGCCTTTCTGTACCGTGTCATTTCTGAGCGAATGTGATATCATCTTTGGATCGAACTTGAAGATTTTGGGTCCTGGCGAGTTTGCAGGTTCCATTGCAATCCCGCTGCCACTGGAGTAAGGAAGATCTTCTGCATTCATTTCCTGGTTTATGTTCCTCCTTGCTATTAGTTTCTGCGGCTGGTCACCTGACATTATAAGTGCTGTGCTGACATCGAAGTTTTGTCATTCACATTTTTTATTTTGGATTAAATATTGAGTCACATTTTTCCTCCAGATCTGTGCTTGTATTAAATGGAAATGGAGCTGATGTGTCTAAGCATTGTGTTCCTGCCGTTCCTACCAAGAGGTAGGGGTTCAATGTGTACCAGATTATTCTCTTTTGCTTCAAGATGTGTACAGATGCCTCTTGGTTAGTACTAACATGACCCTTGTTATTTGATTTTTAGGATATCAATTACATTTCGAAGAATGGATGAATCCAAGCGGCCAATTGGGTATGTTGAAGAACCCGATCTACAGGGCATCCAACCATTGTCCTATGAAGGGGACAAAACAAAAAGGTTAAATGCTCCAAAACCTGAGCGCTACATGCAGAAACAGTCATTTCGGAGACCGGTTTATGTGGAAGCACGGGTATCTTCTACGTCTAGCGACACCTATCGAGAGCCTCGTGAATCAACTTGGAGTCGACGAGGACCTCCAAATAGGAGGAGAGTCTGGATGAATGAAGGCATCTGATTGGTGCCGTATTTTGTTTTTTGGGAGTAAATAGATTGGTGCAAACATTACTGGGAGCCAACCATCCCGCTTTTCTATCACGTTTCATTGTTGTCTAGACGTGGTTGCTACTGATAATTTCAGTTCCAAGGGCAGGGACAAGCTTGTGAAGGTTATAATATTTATGGATCAAACATAAATTTAGTATAAGCTTGTGAAACGTGCAGCTCATGTAGCTGGACTCTCTTGATGGTCAAGATTGAGCCCACAGACATCCTGATGGGGAGTGGACTGGTTGTGAGCTAGGATTTTGTGATTGGGTTAGTTAAATTAAAGCTGGGGTTAGTGAACTTGAAGCATGGCCAGGACGCATGATTGGATCAACTGATTTGAAACTACATTGTTTTAGTGGGTTGCTTTTTTGATTCAATATGGTATAATTTTCAATGGTATTATTTTGAACTTGTAATTTTCTTCTATTTCTTTCGGGCATTTGGAAGAGTCATTCATTGGTAACCTGGCTGAGTTAATGTACTTGTAATAATTTGTCTTCATTGCACTTTTCCTGATAAAAGTATCAAGGATTCGGAGGTTTTGGGTAAGTTTGTCATTGCCAATTTGAAGCTAAGCTTCTAATTGTATCTGGGGTTGGTATATTTCACCCACTGGCTATGTGCAGCAATTAAATATCAGAAGCGATTTTTACTCAAGCTAAAAGGGTAAATGGTGCAGGTTGCTACGTCCTAAATGAGAGAATGTCGAAAGATTCGACCCAGTTTCATTGGAGGAAGCCAGGAGCTTGTTTCAGGAATATGTTCAACTATTAGAGCTGGCATACTATCCTATAGATATTCAACTAATTGAACTAAACGGATCGGGATCTTCTACAATTTTCATCTTTACAATTCAGAGAGAGACAATAAATGTATACTATCATAAGTCCTATGCTGACCAAAATTTTATATGGACAACGTTAAATAGTGTAAAGTCTACCTATTTTAGAGTATCTTAATTCAAACTAAACCTAGTCAGTTAGTACACTAAGTTGTGAAAACAAACTAATTACAAGAACACTAATCGGGGCTCAAAGTTCAAAGTTCAAACTGAAGAGCTTACTGTCTTGTCCTGGTCCTTCAAATAGGAACCAATCAGAAGGAACATTTAAACAACAAATAGCACTTGGAAGACTGCAGTGGTGGTGGTCCAAACCCAAACATTCATTTAAGCCAGATCTTATATTGCAAAAAAAAAAAATCTGGGTCCACCCTAAACGCTTGAACTGTACAACTCTCAAACTGACATGTTAAATTACACGAAAGTAGCCACTGTCATCAAACTTCAGAGCCTACAGCATAAAATATGTCCATTCTAAGTAAGTTTTGCTGCTTCGGCAGTCTTCCTAAATAGACTTCGAAATGCATTTAGGACGTCATGTGTAAGCAATGAATAAATTAAAATAGGAGTAAAAACCAAGAAGATAGAGAAACAAAATTTGTGGCTAGGGGTTCGTTCTAAATGGTTGTCTCTCTCTCTCTTAGACAGAAAGAAAGCAATCGAATACAAAATGAGGCTACTGGCAATCTATAGAGAGCGAGAGAGAGAGAGAGAGAGAGAGAGGGATGGAATGATCCTGTGATGTATCGTAAGAGATTTGGGGAGAAAATAAGAGCAAGATGATGATTACCCGAAAGAAAAGGGAGTGCACCACTGCGGCTGTGAGCACTAGGGCACCCCTTATGAGGTAAGCAGCTCAGGACTTGAGATAAGAGAGAGATACAAATGGACCCTCACAGGCAAATCAAAATTCTAAAAGTTGATCAAAGAGAGAAGACAGTGATTATTTGGCCAAAGAAACAAACACGTACCCATATCCCTTAGGTCGATGTGAGAGAGAGAGAGAGAGACAAACCCTGTATAAATGCATGATAAGGAAAGGCAAATCTCATGATGGTAATGTCAAAATCAAACAAATTATGCAATCTGAAAAAGTTGAAATTGAGAGAGAGAGAGAGGGACTGAAAACAGTCAGAATTGTAGGAAAAGGGAATGAGACTGATACAGAGAGAATTCACGTGGATATTGAATATTTCCATTTACCCAAATAAAAATTCGTTTGCCGGAGTAAAGATCGCCAAGAAATTTAATGAAAGATTTTCACCAGTCCAGTGTTTGATTTTTCAGGCTCGAACGAGATCTAGACAAGCTTTGCCATGACCTCTTGAGTGAAACAGAAATGCGATTGCAGAAAATTCTTGTACAAGACTGGAAGCAAATATAAACTTTGGGTGTACAGATTCTGGTCCATTGTAATTTGTTCTAATTACGAAATAATAAACCAAAAAGAACAAAAAAGTGACTGCTACGTATACCAAGACTGGTGGAAATTTTTGAGCTACCATATCATGATCTTTGCATTGCTAGCTAGTGATTGGCAAACTAACTGGTCCTATACGTTAGAATCCCATAAAGGTACCAATTGTCGACATATGAACCAGTGCTACGTAGAATGTTATTGCATATTCAAACGAAAGCGATACATAATCATACGATGTCCCTGGTTTCTCTTGTGGAAAATTTTAGTCATAAGCACGGCAGACAAAGCAGATTAATAACTTGTATGTTTTGTTGTTCTTGGGGGTGAATTTCATGTCTTGCAGAGATGAAAAATATTGGTGAATCTGCTGACACACCTAAGGAATTCGAACCGGATCTCACTCGCCACATGAGATGAAAAATGTGCTCGGTTGCAGTGACGAAACAAGGACTCAAGTTGAAGGGGGCAAGCTCCTAAGGTAAAATGACAAAAAATCCTATAATGCAAAAAGTGTCTTAGAGTTAAAAATTTTCCTGAGGAGTATTAGACGACTCTACGTTGGCTGAGTTTTTATCAAAACTTATCTATTATTTAAACAACAAACAAAAAAAAGAACGAAAATTCATCAACCAATTCATTAATCAAAATTAAGAACAATAACCTTCAACAAATTACAATTGACTGTTTGTGAATAAACAATCCCAAAATCCAATTTAGCATAGACTTAATTGAACATAAATTTGTAGCTTAAGTTTACAAAAAGTCTTCATGGCTTTTACATGAGCAGTCAATTGATGAACATAGCAGTTAGGATGAAATCTACTTAATATACACAACATCAACATCTATAAGTAAATATGTTTAGAAATAAATAATCGACTCAATTTTCAGAAAAATTTAAAAGTCAGAAACTCAACTTCCTCATAAGTCATAACACATTTATTTGCTAGAGACCTGAGAATTGTGTTTGTAAAAAAATATCAATTTTTTGCCGAAAAAGAAATCCACTTAGCACCTTATTTCGAGTACAATAATCTGGTTGGTCTAGAAATTTACCATCTTTCAGAATCATAAACATGAGAAACCCAAAACATCTCAATATATATCTTTCCCCTCATTTTCTAGGTTAAAAATGCAAAGATTGTACAGAAATTGCATTGAAAATTCTTGAAAAGCACAGTACTAACTCATCCTAACCCACAACAGAAAACATGCATACACCAAACAAAAGCATTTAAATAGGATAAAATAATCAATTCTATTTCATTCAAAGGGGCGGTTCTTGTAATGTACTTCAGGAACGAAGGGTATCGAAATGTTTAAAACTGGTTGGTTTTTTGTTGCTTTCCCTCTATGTGAAACTGTTAGAAGAACTGTTCAATCAAGTAGCGGATGGAGAGGAGAATACGAGATCCTCGGGAACTAATGGAGTTTTTAGCTAACAATTGTTTTAGAGTTTCAAAATGTTGAATGTATAAAAGATTCGAGTGACGCTCTCTTCACACTAATTGATTTTGAGAGAAATGAGAACTTAACTATCCGACAAGTGATATCAGAGTCAGGAAATCATGAGGCTCCACGGTCCAACAAGAAATTGAAAGACTGGAAAATTCTATGTAAATTCAAATTTGTATTCAAATTCGTGTATGGGAGATAGGGCTGCACAACCGGAAATCCGGTCCAGTTTTGGACCGGAATCCAGTCGGACCGGATTTTCAGTTGTGCCTAAATTGAAGGATCGGACCAGTCCAAAACGGTCCGATTTAACTTCTTATAAGTGGTCAAGATCGATTTTTTTCTCATAAATATGATTTGCATAATATTTCTAACACCCTAGATCTCACATGTTAGAGAAGGAATGAAGAAATATTTCTAACACCCTATATCTCATATTATGATCAATTACGAAATTAAAACCATTAAAACCATATCAAGTTGATCGAAATAAAATTTTCATTAATGGATTTCCAAATACATCAATTGCAAATAAAAAGTTCATCAATAAATTTTCAAATACATTGTGATCAATTATAAAATAAAATATTAATTAATTAATTAGTTGATTATATATTCAAAGAAACCATCAATATTAATTAATAGACATTTTGAAATTATCCTTCAATATGAGAGATAGTCAATCCAAAATTGATTTTGTTTCTATTTGAACTCTTTAAATGCAAATTCAGATGCGATTTTGTTTCCATTTGAATTTGAATTTTCTCAACTTTCTCTTTAAATGCAAATTAAGAATTTAAATGAAAATTAAGAATTGTTGGGTAATAGAGAGAGAATTTTTAGGTGATATTTTATTTCCCTTTGAATTTGAATTCCTCAATTCTCTCTTTAAATTTAGAAATTGTTATTTTGTTAGGAACTTTATTCTTTGGGTGATAAATAACAAGGAGAGTATTTTTGAAATTGAATTCCTCAACTTTATCTCTCCCTCTCTCTCCCACTACCCCTCTCGACTCTCTCTCTCTCACTCTCTTTAAATGCAAATTAAGAATTTAAATGTAAATTAAGAATTGTTGGGCAATAGAGATAGAATTTTTAGGTGATATTTTATTTTTATTTTCATTTTAATTTTAATTCCATAATTAACTCCTTAAATTTGGAAATTATTAATTTGTTATAAACTTTAGTCTTTGGGTGATAAATAACAAGGAGAGAATTTTTAGAAATTGAATTCCTCATCTCTATCTCTCCCCATCTCTCTCACTTCCCCTCCCGGCTCTCTCTCACTCTCCCTCTCTTTAAATTTAAATTAAGAATTGTTGGATAATAAAGAGAGATTTTTTAGGTGAGATTTTATTTCCATTTCCATTTGAATTTGAATTTGAATTCCCCAATTCTCTTTAAATTTAGAAACTATTTATTTGTTAGGAACTTTTATCTCTCCCACTACCCTCTCGGCTCACTCTCACTCCCTTTAAATGCAAATTAAGAATTTAAATGTAAATTAAGAATTGTTGGGTAATAGAGATAGGATTTTTAAGTGAGATTTTATTTGAATTTGAATTTGAATTCCCTAATTCTCTCTTTAAATTTTGAAATTATTAATTTGTTAAGAACTTTAGACTTCGGTGATAAATGATAAGGATATAATTTTTAGAAATTGAATTCTTCAACTCTATCTCTCCCTCTCTCTCTCACTTCCCCTCTCGGCTCCCTCTCCTTCTATTTCACCTCTTTGTCTCCCTCTCCCTCTCTTTCACGGTTCAACTCTCTCTCTTCTCTATCTCCTTCTCCCCCCTCACCTCTCTCTCTTTCTCTAGTTTTAAGTTTGTATAAAAAAATTAAAAATATATATCTATTATTTATATTAATAAATCATGTCTGATCCAATCTAGACCGGTTCCCAAAAGGTCTGGACCAGACCGAATTTGGACCACTAAGACCACAAATCCGGTTCGGTCCGATCTGCTGTCCGATTTTGTTCAACCCTAATGGGAGATACTTTATTAGTTGTAGTTGGCTGCGCATAAAACACATGTAAGGCATACGCTTAATGATATAAGAAAATTGCCTTCACTTCTAAGACTTGTCTCCTACAAATAATCACAACTTAATACGAACACGGTATTAATAAATGATAATACTATCATACCGTAAGTTTGGGCCAATTGATAGAACTGACAGGCACGGGCATTTCTTTAGTGTCGTTGAACAAGTTAAGAATATGGACAAAACACATGTATTAAAAAAATGATAGAACGGAGGGGGCGGCCGCCTTGGCTTGCCCCCTTCCGGTCCGCTACTGCTTGGTTGTCTTTGGTAATCAAGCAGTACTGCCATTTATCTTTTGAACATTATACAGCAAAAAAACAGTAATTCGCTGAAAAAGGAAATATGTTATCCATGCTAAAATTTTGAGGTGGTTAAAATTTTGGGATGTTGGAGTGTGTGAAAAAGTGAATAAATAGATCATTTTAATAAATTTTTTATATTTATTTGTAGTGAAAAAAGATAATTTGATGGAGATAGTAAGAATTTTTTGTAGTTATTTTATTAGATCAAAATTTTGGGTGCCTAAAATTTTAACTCCGAAACACCATCCCCGCACATGGGAACGAAGA
The DNA here is from genome assembly GCA_963930655.1 of Myrica gale. Lineage (NCBI taxonomy): Eukaryota > Viridiplantae > Streptophyta > Magnoliopsida > Fagales > Myricaceae > Myrica > Myrica gale. The sequence goes on from OZ005610.1 coordinate 25,643,355, forward strand.
ACTGTATCGGTATAACTCAAATATATATATATATAGCTTATATAAATTCCAGAGGGTTGGCCAAAGTGATTAAAGTTTGAGTCTTGGTAACATGCTACTTTTAAGATTTCAAGTTCAAAATCAAATAGGTGCTATTAATATTTTGGGATCACCTCAAAACCTTTAGTATGTTAATTAATTACCCTATTAGTGTGAAACGAGCGACTACATAGACTCCAAAATTAATTGAATTGCATGTAAGTTGATCCGGAGATCTTGTTACAATATATATATATATATATATATATAAAAGAAGCATGATTTAATAAGAGATTAGGATATCCAAAATAATTAGTATTTAAAGTATGTTTGAAGCACAAGTCTTAAGAAGAAGAATTTCCTATTCCATAATATTTTTTATCATGTTTTGCCAGGAAAATACTTCTGCAGAAGTGTTCATCTCTCACTCTTGTTGCCTTTTCGAATTTGCCTATCGCTGCAACTTCAGAAACAATACCAAATAGCTCTAGCTAGCTATAGGCTGTTCCTTATCCTGAAGTATGAGATATGCTAGTGATGAAAAGTGGACGTAGCATCTACTAAGTAGGATAATTATTATAAACCTCACCTCTGATTAACTCGGCATCCAATCTTGCGCGCAGCTAGGAACCTTTTCTCCTACACACGTAACACACACTCGTGGCAGGCCGTGAGATTATTGGTCTTTTGTTTCGCAAAGCTGATTTTCGTTGTGTCACTGAATTATAGAGGGCATGCCCCCAGCCGAAAATGAAGGAAAAAGGAAGAAAAGAAACCACGAGGCATGCAGAGGGCCCATATGGGGCGTTGGGGTGCTCAACCGCGGGGCGTGCTTGGGAATTGGGGAGGGTGTAAAAGCCGCAGTGGGAAAGGGCAAAGAATGATGGAGCTTTTGATGATTGATCGCTCATATATCGTATGCATACATAAAACCTCCAGAAGGCAGAAACCATGACAATCCCGGCCCCTATTCAATGCCTTGGCATTTATTTTCGGGACGCGTGCTCCGTAGCACAAAGGACTAGAGCCATCATGATAGTGATTTTTTCTGCCTTCTTTGCACTTTCGCCCTCAGGTTTTTGGTGTATCTCTGTTTCCCCTCCTAGTTTGAAGAAACTCTTAAGAGGAAATGGAACCACTGCTCCCATTACCGCAGGAACAGCATATGGGTTTGATATTGGAAGCTGGTTTTGTTTCATTAATTATAGGTTTTGATCCTCTCATGAACAAATTAGAACCTTTTTTTCAGGTAAAAAAGAAAACCGTACACTAATCTCTTGCTGTGCTTAAAACAAAGTAGATGTGGACTGCACTGTGATTGACTTGGGAGTCCACCGTCCACGTAAAACCTCTTGCTAGGCATATGCGGAGGCCCCTCTCCACACATATATACCATTTAAGTCACAACTTCAATTGTGAGAGATTGAACTTGGATCTGTCAAGACCTGCCAACTGACAGATAGTATCCCAAATCAAACCAATAACCCTCGAAGGAAGGGTCAAATTATAACTTAATTTTGAAATATAGAAGTCGAGTTTGTGCAACTTGTCCAACATGTCTTATGCTCACTATATGTAATTGGTATGAGATATCCAATGTATAAATCTCACCATAATCTTATGGTCAAGATGAACCATGTTTTAAAATTCATGACATATATAGAATTGATCACATCAACGTGTTTATTATAATAATTGGATTTAAGTATCTATTTTTAATTTGATTTTATATAGTAAGGATTGATAGCTTTCTCGTTAGTGTAAGCGATTAATTAGTTCTTATGAGTTGTATCAACTAGTATAAGCAAGTGTACGTAGCTGCTGATGTTGTTGGTAGAGACTGGAATATTCCTATGATTTTTCTAGTACATAAAATATAGAATAACTCAAAGTGTCTGAGGTCCAGTGTCGTAATTTTATGATTCAACACATAAGTAGTCGACCCTGTGTTCAAAATTCTCATGATATAAAATAAAAAACGTATGCATTTAATTTAAACAAAATAATATTAATTAATGTTTTATTTTTTTGGCTTTTATAATTTGTTTAGTATATACTGATCAATCGCCCCAGTTGTCTTTTCACTCATGAAGTATAATTATAATTAATGCACATGCTGATCATAGGCAAAAGTAAAACAATATCAATTCCAAAAGCCTACCATAATTTATATATTCAACGACGTCGAATCATATGAGTGCTTCTGGACATATAGTTATAGAACATCGGCGCTGAAAACTAATAAACCAGCCATTAATTGCATGCCATATTAACATCTTTCGAATCCATATCGTTTGGGGGATGTATAAGTACAGCATGAATGCACGTATGGTCATATATTCATGCACCCTGAGAACGAATTATGATTATCTTCCATTAGAAAGTTCAACCAGAAGTTTTGGTTACATTACCAGCTTAGACGCGTTTAAGTACTTGAGGTAAATTCCATGGAATATCTGTGCTTTCTGCCACCTTTAATGGACATAAAATGAACTTGGCCAAAAGGGATATATACTTTAAATCAACCACGCACGTCACAGACTGCGTGTAGGAACTATTAGAATTTACACAATATGTGAAAGGTGGACCAAACTCAACTCTAAAAGACGTCTTGAGGAGTGAGGGATGTTATAACCTTATAAGGACCACATTGACTAGTTTCTCTAGCAATGTGAGACTTCCAACACGCTCCCTTAGGTGTGGCGAGAGGACATCCAAGCCAACACGTGAAAACGTGTGACGGTAGGACCACAAACTAGGAATCTGGCTCCGATACCATATTAAAATTTACACCGTATGTGAAAGGTGAGCCTAACTCAACTCTAAAAGAAGCCTTGAGGAGTGAGAGATGTCATAACCTATAAGGACCACATTGACTAATTTCTCTAGCAATGTGAGACTTCCAACAGGAACTCTGAGTTTTCTTGGAATCTTTTTCATGGAAATAGAGCTTGTAATTTTCTAATTGGTAGTTTTCGTTCCAGCCATATTCGTTCATAAAATTCCAGAACCGGTTGTTCAGATAAATTGATCGAAATGTTGGGTTTTGTCGAAGTTGCTACAATTTTTCTGCGTACGAGGCTCGCGGCCAGGATTGTTCTCAAAGCTTGAATTCTTCCAGAGCAGCCTTCCATGCTCCACGCACGTACCGGCGTACCGCACTAATTAATCCCCCAGTTGGCGCAGAAGTACAACCAGGAAAAAGCTAAAATCCCTGAAATTCCTAGAGAGGATACGAGCTTAAGGTAGGGTAACAGGACCGAAAAACAGAAACCCTAGTGGAAAAGTCTCATGCATAGCTTGGGACCCGTTTGAGGGAGTTCATCAAACGGATTTTACGGTTTTGCCCATTACACCTTTAGGTAAGTACAAGAATATTTCTAGTCTAGTAGTCTGGCTCTTGGGCCTGGTAAAAAAGAGGACCATATCTCCATTAAAAGACGGACCCTCGTGAATCTGGATGACACTCCACATCAGTTTAGCAACTTGCCATTCATTCATTCATTTAGAAGCCTCTCTTCTTTCTTTCTTTCCATCCATCCAGTATATTATTTCCTGCTCAATATTCTACGTTTCACCTCCGCCTCTCTCTTTCTCTCACTCACACAGACAAGGAGCTTAATAATTCGGTACCTGGCCATGCCTTTCATCCAAGTAATTCCACTGATACCCTCCTTTCTAAACCCTCTTTTGTCCCTTCCCTTTTTATGAACTCTTCTCTGTCAACTTCAGTCCTTCTCTCCCAGATATTGCTCTGATTTCCTCTCTCCATCCCTCCATGTGCCCCCTTAGCCTCCCTACTATTATAACCCACGCCCTTCTCACCATTTCATACACTCCCTCTCGCCTACCCCCCCTCTCTCTCTCTCTCTCTCTCTCTCTATCTCTCACCCCCTCCATCTCTCTCTCTCTCTATCTCTCACCCTCTCCATCTCTCTATCTCTCTCGGTGCTTTTGTTTGCTTCCTTTTGTTTTGTTGTTCTTTTCAATTAATCATGGAACCTCAACAACAACAAAACCAACAACCTCCAAGCGAGGATGGCGGCAGTGGAAAAGGGGGATTTCTATGCAGGCCAAGCAGTACACGCTGGACTCCCTCAACTGACCAGATAAGAATTCTGAAGGACCTTTACTATAACAATGGAGTTAGGTCCCCAAGTGCTGAGCAGATTCAGAGGATCTCTGCTAGGCTGAGACAATACGGCAAGATAGAAGGGAAGAACGTCTTTTATTGGTTTCAGAATCACAAAGCTCGTGAAAGGCAGAAGAAAAGGTTCAATACTGATGTGCCCATGCAAAGAGGGGTTGGTAATGGAATTTGGAAACCTGAAGAATCTGTTAACACCAAGCATCCCACGGCCAACATAACCCCTGGTGAAACAAATGCTCGTATAATCTCTATTCTGTTCTTCCTCTTCTTTCTCATTCGTGGTCTTTTAGTTTACTAATAATTTCTGATTGATTACCGAGAAATTTGAGTTCCTTAATCATCTTGGCGTCCGTGGTTTGCAGGGTTTTCTACTTCATCTTCGTCTTCTTCTGGGGTTGTTTCTGTGGGCCAGATGGGGACCTATGGATATGGACCCGTCACCATGGAGAAGAGCTTTAGGGTAAGTGCCGTTGACTAAGGTTTCGGACAAAGTTGCTTTGGATGTGTTATGATGGAACTAGTCTACTGAGTATTAATTAATGTTCTTCTAGCTAAAACCATCTCTTCAAGTATACAGAAATCGTAGGGAACCAAGAAAAAAGTTGGACCCCATGTGATCGTGGGGCAAGTTTAATCTACTTATAGGAGAATAGAATCGTTTGTTTGTTATATATCTATTTGAACAATAAAAGGGGGAGACAAACTAGACTATTCCACTCTTCAAACCCTTGAAAATGTGTAAAAGAGAAGAGACCCTCGGCCGGTGTCCTTCTCTTAAAATAGCAAAATATCAAGGGAAGACTTCCAAGTGAAAAACAAAGCCCCTTGGGGCCAAACTTATAAAAGAGCTGATGGATAAGAGAAAAGGAAAAGCGAAGAATATGCATGTTTAACCAATGGTAATTTTACAAATGAAAAAAGAAGTATTTCGTCTTCTATTTAGAGCTTGTCTCTAAATTCTCTTCTCTGTCTCAAGCAGGACTGCTCAATATCAACTGGAGTTAGCGGTGGTATTGGTGGATCTATTAGCCACAACTTTGGATGGGTAGGGGTTGATCCCTATTCTACATCCTACACTCTCTTTGACAAGAGAAGATCACTAGAAGAAAACCTGGGGGAAGACCAAGCAGAAGAAGAAGCTGCTCCAGAGATAGAAACTCTCCCACTGTTCCCTATGCATGGTGATGATATCAATGGCTTCTGCAACATTAACCCTTCATCTGACGGCTACTACACCATCTGGTATCGGTCTGGCGGCGATGACGGCAATAGCGGTTATCGCACCTCCCTCGAGCTTAGTCTCAACTCTTGCTCTCGCCGATCTTCACCCTAACATTCGAGTCCACCATAATGTTCTCTGAATTAGCTGGTATTAATTAATTATATGGTATCTAGCTGTGTGCTCATTTAATAACGGTAGCTTATCAACATGCTTCCGTTCTTAATTGGCTCAAAAGTACTTGAGAAGTTGACAAGTGTAATGCAAAGAACTTAATGAGTGATTTAGTTTAATGGTTTGTTTGTTGTTTTCAAAGAATATTCCATGAAAATCTGCAACTGGGTGAATTAAGAACGCCAACAGAGTAATGATTAGGGGAAGATGACGTCTCTTTGTTAATGATTAGTATTTTGAGCTTTGCAAACCAAAACAAATCCGGCCTCGTCAATGTCTGCATGATTAGTCCAGGACTTGTGGGGGTTAAAATATGGGTTTCTGTCACTTTCAGTGAAGTAAGTAATGTTATTAATGATCTGACCATTTTTTCAAGCTAACTTTGAACGGTGATTGATCAGCTGCTCCCACGCGCATCAGCTACGAGTGGGAAGTGATCTCCCGACAGAGATTTTAAGTGGGAACCCTGGGAGGAAAGGGTTGTGCCCCCTAGGCCCTAAACCACAGTGCATCCGTTTTCCGGGAATCATTTGGTGCTGTGTATGCTTCGAAAAGATTTCGCCAATGAAATGTAATGGCATAAAGAATAACTTCACTGAAGGAAGGGAACTGTTAGGGGAAAGCATATATGATGTAAGTTCGCTTAGAAAAAAAAATATATGATGTAAGTTCAGAGAATGTGCAAAGTGGGGTTTAGATTTCGAAGTTTGAACCCACTTCGTGTAACCCGCACGGCGCAACGTACGTTCTCGATTTTCTTCTCCAAAAAATATCGAATGCGAATTTTTTTGGGTGCCCAAGTTGCATGTTGGCTCAAGGAAGTACGTCCTTAGAAGGCGTTTACTGCCAAGAAAGAAGTTTACCCAGCCCCACCAGTTCTGGCACCATCCATTCTTCGCCATCGTTTGAACACTACAGTACTAATCGTCGTCACTTTCCTGCTGAGAGCCCAAAAAAAGGAATCCCGTTCCTTCTTCTAAGGTGGGAATAAGATTTGGTGTCACGAAGCATTATTGCAACCTTTCCGTCCCTCATCCTAAGGTCAAATCAACTTGCCACATGGTTTGAAAAAGGATTTTAACCATATGGCGGTTCCCCACATGAAGCAATGGGGCTAAGATCTCGAATTCCCTAGCCTTCGCCAACACAACACAGTGACCTAATTTGACAAATGGGAATGGTTTGAAGGATGATAACATCCCATACAGGAGTGAAGCTAAGAAAAAATCATGAAGTCATTGGTGTTAGAGAGCGTGCTAACATAAGTCACTTGTTAATTTGATCAAATAATGTCCACTTACAGAGAATATCCCTTTCAGTATATTCTCTCTTTCTTTTATCATTCTACGCCCCTAAACTATAAAAATAACCTCAAATAGGGGTTTCAACTCTCACTTTCAACACGGTGAGTTAGAAAATTACTAAATGTTATCAATTTGTGCTTTTAAAAAAGATCAAACTGTGAAAAATCGTGTCACGTGTTATAAATGAGTCATGCAACACGGTTTTGATAGTTAGATTTTATTTTTCTGGCACAAATTGATTGATTCTGAAAGCTTGGGGGTTTAATGTGCCAAAAAGATGGTAGTTGGGACCTCTTATTGAAATTGTTTTAATAGTTTAGGAAAGCAAACTGACCTTTTTCTCCATTATAATACCTATATTTTTGCTTAGCAGTTTACAACAAAGTCAGTGATTATTCTTTTACATACTATGCATTCCTGATGAGCAACTTGCTTTACCCTTATAGGCCATCTTTTTAGTCCTGAGCACTCTCGTTTGGCCACTTATTAACCGAAAGTACTCATTTCCAGAGCCTTGTGGTAAGTACATTTGGAGCTGTACCAAACTCAGAAGCTGTACAGATGGAGTGTTTGTGATGACATGCGCATGGACGTTCAACAAGTGCAATTCATAGGGGTCGCCATCAACAAGATTTTGGACGGATGCATTCCATAAATTCCTCAGACAAGCTGCTTCCATAGGGTTTGTGGCTGGGAATGGCTTTAATGTCCTTTACGGCACTGAGCCGGACTTTAGGAAACTATATAGACAGCGCCTTCTATTCCCGGTTGACGAATATATGGAGATTTAGCTGTGGATCCAAGAGGATCTTTGAAGCTTTTTGAGACTTCAAGTACGCAATGCCCTTTACGAGTAATATGTGGGATAGCATGCCCCACGAGGAATAGCGTTCAAGTACGCAATGCCCTTCCAAGGGATTGCTGTGCCTTTCAACTACGCTATGTTTTGACCCCACCTGCCCGTATGGGCTTTGCTTCTTACCATTTCGGCCATTATTGTGAGGACCCTCCGAGTCCTGCACTACAATCCAATCTGCCTCTAAAAGGTGGCTAACTTTTTAGCTTTATCTTTGTCCTCAACCTCGCCAGTATTACACGAGTAGAAATTCGGAGCCCAACATCTGTTTTTTCTCGTCAAACAAACAAAATGAAAAGAAAAGATTATCAGGATCTACATTGTCGCCTTCCGTACTATGAGCACGTTTGGGAAAGATCTGTGTTTTCCCATCAATAAGAACTGCTATTCTACCTAATTTCCTCATTCGGTTGTATTCGTTTACTTAAACAGGTGAATTTTGATCAGGCCAAATTGTACAATAAATTTGTTAACACGTCGTAGCCCCCACACCCACAAAAAAAAAACCTTTTCCGACACCTATGATTAGCAGAAATAACCTCAGATTTAGAATAGATATGTCTGTACCACCACACAGACTGGCACGATATAAGTCAATTAAAATCTAGAGTGAAGTTCTCTCCATTTAGATTCACAGTAAGGTACACTGAACAATCAATAAGATGGTGGAAATGGCGAAAATAACTCCATGAGACCTGAACCACAGGCTAGGAATAGCGATTTCTACCACCAAAAAATAAACCACATGAATTTGGCAGGTCCTGTTTTCCGGGTTCAGAACATCATGGAGAAAATCTAACATTTAGAATCATATAGCTAAGAAGGATTTTGCGAACACATTCTTCAAATCCGTGTCCGCTTTAGTTTGTTTTCTTGTGCCTGCATGCATTTGTCACTATTTCTTGGGTTTGCTTTTTGGCAGTTGATTCGTGTGTACTAACTCATGCTTGTATTTGGGGAAAGCGGGAGGATTTGGAGCCTGTTTCTCAGAAATACAAACAACGCAGGAATGGGGCATCACATTAGAACCAAGACATGGGTACATGGTCAGGGTCGGGCAGCAATATTTCTGATTGGGGCTTGAATCCCTCCCAGCCGCCACCCTTACCATAGATTTTTCCTTCAGAACAAGTTCAATGAAAAGCATGTAATACTCCATCCAGGAAGTAACTGGAACATCTACCACACTCTGCAACAGAACATATTTGCCTTCTTGTTGTTCTATAACTGTCCCTGCAAAGTGCACAATTTTAGAGGGAATAGGAAAATTTGTCTGTAATTCCAAGCTTTAATAAACAATAGAGGCGGAAATTGTAACCTTTTGACTGCTTCACGCTTGACTTACAGATTTGTTGATGACAGAATTTCTACTTCCTTCCAACATAAGCTCCCAGCTTAGACAAGTCCGGTATCCAGAATGACAGCTCAGAGGAGCCAGTTACAAACATAAGACTTCCAGGAGCCCATTTTATCACTGGAGGCTCAGTGTCAGTGCTCATCCAACTAGCAACCTAGACAGTTTGATGATAAGCACTACCAAGTCAGCAACATAACCTTTGTGCACAGGCATACATTTGCCAATCAAAATTTAGAATATCATATTTATTCTCTATTATCATACCTTCTCACCACAATTACCATCTGAGCAAATGTACAGGGGCAGGTCATTGCCATTTCCGCATACTTCGTTCATGCACTTTGTCTATATATGGTGGTATTGAAGAAGTCTCAAAATAGCAATCTATTTTGCATATCGATCTTGTGTGGTGTGGGTTTGTGGTCAGGAAACAAAAACATCTCGAGTGGTTTTGTGTGAGTGCATATCAGGTTACCTATTGTATAGCAGCTAAATAACAACGGCAACAGAAGTAGAAGAAACGAAGTAAAGTAACGGAATGATACAGGTGCATGGGAATGTACCTCTTTCCCACTCCGTACACTCCACGCATAAACACTACCATCACCCGAGCCTGTGTAAATCAAATGAAGAAAGTCAAATATGAAAAAATATTAGTTAATAGTAGTTGTGATGTGTTCAAGAGAGGAATGTGGGTAGGGCTGGGCAACATTGCCGCGCATTGCCGATGGTACCTCCACCAGCACTGAAACCGGCACCATAAGTGGTGACTGCCAGTCAGCTGTACTGGTGACGGTTTCCAGATTTAAAACGCCATTGTTTCTCATTAAAGGAAACCAATTTCGTTTTGAAGGTGCACTTCCTAATCTACCCGTACTCCCCTCCCCCCTTCCTTTTTTTCCTCTGGCCAGGGCAGGGACAGTGGCAAAAGCAAGCCACCCCCCTTGGCAGTAGCGGTGCCAGTTTAGGCAAAAACCCGCCCCACCACCTCTGCTGCCCAGCCCTTGATGTGGGATACAAGTCCAGTCACTAAGATATGTCCTTTCTTTGGCAAGTTAAAACGAAGGTAATTAGGAACATGATCCCAGTGAATATAGATTTTATTCCCATAAAACGAGTTCTGCAAAGAGGGCCATCGAGAAGCTCCGTATTTGAAGCCATGATATGTTCCCAGAACCAACAATATCAGATCCTACAGCTTCCTTCCAAAACTCAAGACTAGTGGTTTACATGAGAGAATTATTTAAACAGAAGGAACAATAAGCATATATCAGGAACCACTCAGCAATAGAAGTTTCGAATTCTGAAGTATTTATCCAAATTATTCCTGGAAAGTAAAAACTGGAAGAGAACAGGGCAGTACCCGAGATAACAAACATTCCCTCTGGACTGAAAGATGCCTCCAATGTGGAATTGCTAGAGACAGGCTTGACATTATATGTTGATAACTGAATCGACAGAGATCATAAAGCACACCCAAGGGTTAAATCATTTCCACAAAGGTAACCAATTTCAGATCATCTTGAATTAAGTTTTTCCATGACCTCAAGTAGATGAGATCAGCACCATCTAACAGATAATTCTTATCAATAACGTACAGAGAACTTCATGGAAAAACTTTGAGTGCAGGGGTTGGAAATCTCACAAGTGTACCACGGAATGAATCAAGCACATGAATATGTCCATCCATAGTTGTTAAAAGCAAAAGTCTTCCATCATTGCTGAACTTCACAACGTTTGCATCAGATGCATCTCCCCCAACAGAAAACATTTCAAAAGGACCCTAAAAAGTATTCAAATTTTGTCAAATTACCATCCTTTACAGATTTAACAACCTAGAAAGACCTAAGACTCCTGTGCTCTTGCATGTCAACACTAACCTTTTCATACTTGCGAGCATCAAACATTCTTATGTATCCTCCGAAGGCAATTGCAAAGACTAGCCCTTGTTCATCATACGAGGTGGCAGGCCTTCCTTGTACACGTAAAAGACCCTAGATTGAAGATAATAGATAACTCCATTAAATAGGAAATATATTCTGTGGAAACCAAAAATCTACATGCAAATATCTCCACCTGACACTTCTCAGCTCGTTGATCCCAAAGCAAAACAGTTCGATCAAGAGAACCAGATATAAAGCATTCTTTCCGAGAGCACAAGCTGAGTGACACAACCCTAGAAACAAGAGTCGAAGCATTATGACATTAAACAGCTATACTCAGTGGAAGTTGTCAATTGCGAAAGAAAAAGAAAAACAAAATGACAATATGCTGTAGTGTGAGAAATCAAACCTGTCATGGTGACCTTTGAAATACCGCAAATACTTGTTGTCATGCAATGATAATAGCCTCAAAGATTCTGATCAAGCTAATCAAATAAATAAATGATTCTACATAAACCATACACACGCAAATGTTTTTGGGATCAACTTACCATCCCAACCATTTTTTGAAGAGTATATGACTGTAGTAGGGTGAGAAGTAAAGCAAACGAGATCAACCCCATACTTTTTGCTGTTAATTGTCTTCAAACAGCTGGCAATAAAAAAAGGTGTCTCAACAATATGTACCATTACCAAAATCAAGGACCCAGAGATTCAAAATCATGCCATGAACAAGTTTCAAAGGCAGTAGGACAATTTCATAGGCACGATTGATTAAGTTGCTTTAGTTGCAATCAACTCAAGCATAGCTGACATCTATAATATGAACCAAGGATGTCATTTTACAGTTCCCCTTAATTCCTCTTGATAAACCTACTGCACAAGTAACCCACAACTGAATCAATTTCTAAACCAAGTCCATGAGAGCAAATTCAGGACTGTTTTTGGATCTTAGAAATTTAAAAATTGTCCCAAGCGTATGGATGTTCAACCCCATTATTGAAATAACATTGAAAGAACTTTCCACTCTCAGATCTCACAGAAAGCAGGGCCAAGGCTCCAAAGAAGTTAGTGAGTATCTGTCATATGAGCACTTATTTTACAAATGTGCTGATTACCAAGCAAGCATGATGACCTTATGTTATTCTGAATTTTCTTTCCCCCAAACTACACTGCAACACTAACTTGATTAGATGCTTAAAGCATGCTTGCTTAGTGTTATCTATTAGTGATACCATGATGCACTTATGATACGCTAACTTTCATCATGCTTTAAGCATCTAATAACAACATATACTGTTAAAAGTCTGGGTGAAAGTAAACATTACTTGCATGACCGTGATTGAGAGCAGCATGGTACTACTAATAGATAACACTAAAAGAAATACAAGAGACGAAGAAAAAACTACCAAAACTGGTGCTTAGACAAATGAAAGAATGATAGAGATAGGTAGCTAAAATAAACTCTTAAAAAAAAAAAAGAGGCACTCACGTTGCACTGGCTACATCATAAAGGCGAATGGATTCATCATCACTAGCAGTTACCAGATAACTTGATGTCTTATGAAAATCCATCGAACTAATTCTACCATTCTGTGAATAGCAACAAAATAAACACAAAACTTCATTAAGTTTTCATCCAAAAGAATTCTGTAAGTCAATATGAAAAGGAGAATAAAACCACGAAGCAGACACAGTAAGCATGATGCGGGCTGTCTCCAACAATAAGGTGATAGTGTTGAAAGATAGAAACTACATTAAGCTGAACCTAGCAAAGCTATTCTTCTAAGTTAGATTAGTTCGACATTCTTTCATAATTCTCGTAGCAACCGAACAGAGAAATGGGGGTTCTAGTAACAATCTACGAAACACACACCGCCCGTTGCTTGTGCACATCACAATTAAAAAGTTTTAACGCATAACACACCGGAAGATATAGAATCCCGCTAAAAAGCCTCCGGGTTCGAGAAATTAGGGAGATTTGTATGAAGTGGTAAACGATATGAAGAGAAAAGAGAGAGGAATTAAGTAAATTACGTAGTCCCTGAAAGTCATGCCGACTTCCATGCTCTGAAGAATTTCTTCACTGAGCTCCAAGGAAACCTTTTCTTCTCTCTCTGATTGTGTTCCTGCATGTAAAATATCAACAACTGCACACGAGAGAGAGGGAAGGAGGGAGAGAGAGAGAGAGGAATTATTCATACCACCCATTTTGTTGTTTATTTTCAGTTTCTGAACTCACATCTCACTCCCATCGATCAAATGGAATTGGAAAGCTCGAAAGCCCGAACTACCAACGTCCTCAACCGCTAGGAAGATGAGCAATTAAGCATGGAGCACCAGGAGGCAGGAGCAGGAAGGAATTATCAATTTATCCACCGTTTCTTTCCCAATTTTTCCTCGGCTGCGCAATCGGGCTGTACATTGGGTCAAAGCCCGCCCCTATAACTTATGGATCTAAACAAAACCTACTTGATATCTGCCATAAGTTCAGCCGCCCTATGGGCCGGTACATTGGGCCACATCTGCCACAAAAACTTTTAAACTAATACATAACCTACAGAATATTTGGGGTGCGTTTGTGTACCAAAATTTTACCCCCTCTAAAATTTTAACATAATTAAATATTATAATATAATCTCTCTCCCCCATCAAATCATTACTATTTACTACAAAATATATAAAAAATTATCTCTCTCTTCATTTTTTCACTAAACTCAATACCTAAAATTTTAACAACACTAAAATTTTACAACACAAACACAACCTTGGTATTATCCAGCCCTTTGCCCAATGCTTTCAGTCCTGAATCCGTGGCTTTAATTAAGATAATATCTTTACATTTTCATCTTTTAGACTTTTGAGTATTTATTCTCCCAACAAGTGGTCTTGAAATTAACGTTGGCTTAGAGGTAAGAAACTTACTCCTAAGTGATGAGGACGTCACGGATCTAAAAGACTAAAACTAGGGTTATGTTCGTTTTGAAGAGTTTTGTAGGATTTGAAGAATTTTGTGAATTCTTAGGTGATATTAAAGGTGTATTGGTGTTTGTGTTTTTTGTGTTGACTTTTATTAAGAGAGTGAAAGAGGTAATGATTGGGTTTTAAGGTTGTTATTTATGTATTAAATTTATTGGGATGTGTGTAGAATATATAATATAAAATTAGATTTACAATTACATTTGTTTACAAAATACTCGTTGGGCCCGCCACCACCCCGCAAACGAAGACCAGTTGCTCAGTCCTCTGGGATCAAAGTTGCACTTCAAGGGCTCACTTGTCGCTCGCCACGTGCTCCTGCCCACCCACCTTCTCCCACCGCTCACGCAGTAGAAGTCCTTCTTTGCATTGAAAGGCTCACTTTGTAGTTGCACTTCAAGGGCTCGCCACGTGCTCGTGCCCACCCACCTTCTCCCACTGCTCACGCAGTAGAAGTAGTTGCACTTAGATGTAAAATAGTAATTTGGTCAACTGGATTACAAAATAGAAATCGTTGGCTGAATTTCGAAAATTATTTTATAACTCAATTTCGAAAATTATGAAAATCCAGTTGCTTAAGTAATAAAAAAAATTATTTTATTTATTATTATAGCAAATTATTTATAACTCAATTTCGAAAATTATGAAAATTATTATTTTTAGTTTTTAGTTTTGATACAAATGTTGATGTTTATTTATAAAATGCTCGTCTATTTAATATTGTTATTGTGAAGCAAAAACATTAAAGTAAACATATAACTACAGCAGTACATTTTTAAATACGTTTAAAGTATTCTCATTAACAAATTTATTGAAATTAGAAAACCATCGTCCACAAAACACAAACATAGAAGTAAACCGAAGAAATCAACTAGTTCGTTGCATCTGCCCACATAGCCTCTGTAATTTGAGCACGTCTTGCACTCATTACGGCGGAACTATGCTCGTCAAACGTATGAGATGCACTGCTCGAACCCGTACCGGAGCTGCTCCCACTGTCAAAGTTCTCCGTAACTAAGTCCTCGTAGTCAAAAACAGGGGCCTCTTCATCGCCTGCATCTATCAGGAAATTGTGAACAGTAGCACATGCCATTATGATATTTCGTTGCATGAGAAGCGAATATCTAGGCATCTTCTCGAATATGACAAACTTTGCCTTCCATTTGCCAAACATTCGCTCCACTATATTGCGTAGTGACGAATGTCGGTAGTTGAAGAGCTCCTTTGGCCCTCTTGCCGCACCAGACTCTTGAAATCGACTCAAATGATACCTAACCGACCTATGGGGCGGCAAAAATCCGTCTAAACATGGGAGGCCCGAATCTACTACATAAAAATAACCTGCAATGTCAAGGATATCTTAGCGATCTTACCTATATTTTACCTCGCAGTACTATCCCAATACATCTCCAATAAACAAAATTCGTACCTGGGTTAGGCATTGGGAACTTGTTTTCCGGTCTTGACATAGCATCCATTAAAACACGAGCATCGTGCGTTGTACCCTCCCATCCAGGATACACAAAGGTAAACCTCCCCGAGAAGTCAACCGCACATATCACATTTTGTGCCAAGAAACCCTTCCGACATCGGTACACCGTATGCAGCTCCTTCGGCACCCAACAACTAATGTAAGTGCCATCAATGGCACCGATACAGTCCTAGATAAATTGACAAAGACAATAATTCGACACGCTTAATTAATAAATGGATTTTCAATAATCAAATTTATATGAAACATAATAGAATGTTGTTAGGACAAAAAATGAAAGAGAAATACCTTAAACCATGGGTAGTAATTACGGTTGCATCGTACGTATGAGTGAACTCCTTCCATGTGAGTTGGTCGTACGATAAGTTTGCCCAGGGTACATAACGCCCTCGACACACTTTTCATGTGCCGATGAATGGTGTCTAGAGAGTGTTGAAAAAAGTGTTGCGCAGTCCTCATCTTTGCGCAGTGAGATGTGATAAATAAAAAGATGGCCAGAGACTCTTCTACCATGAGGTTTTGATCATCTAATTCGCCGTACTCGCGAAGGCATCGTGCCAAATTTCGGAATGTGGTTTGCGACATTCGAAACAAATGTCTACAATCTGCTTCGTTAGGGTTATTAAGGATCTCAGCAACGTGCATTGCACCAGTAAGAGTTGACGTGTTTTGTGGGATTCGGTGTCCATTCCTGCGTTGAGTTCCGCACTTCCTTCGGCCCTCATTGATTAACGCCTCACAGAATGCCTCATCACTGCTACAACCATCTTCATCATTACTGTCCGTGCGGTTGCTCTCTGTATCACCTGGGACAGAATTGACGCCCTCGTCCTGTCCCGACTCATAAGGTTCATCACCACTATAACTGTTGTCATTGTCATTGTCCATTGAATCTACGTCGAACAAGCAAGTGAAAATTAGCACGCCTCAGATTGAATTTACCCAAATAATGCAGACATTACATAACCTCTAGCTGGATCTGTAGTCACTTTCTAACCGTACGAAAAAAATGTTGATATAGCAGTCAACTATTTCAACATTGTCTAGTGAAAGCAAAACTTGTACAAAACTATTTCAACATTGCCAGAATCCAAATTCTCAAAGGAGCCAGAAAAGGCAACAAATAATTACATTTAATTACAGCCAAAACTGGAAGATGTAATGTGTAGTTAGCAGCTAGATCAAAATGGTTTAAGATTCTTGGATATCTGTAGCACAAAACTATCGGTCACTGTTCTTCACTTCTCTTTTTTTTTTATAGCCCAAACATGTTCTGAGCCTTCATTTACTGCACCATTGAACTGAGAAACAACTCATTTTCCAGTTCTTCACTAAAGTAATTAATACTTGCCAATAGTTACTCTTCATCAAACACACATCAAAATGCTCCTCTGATCTGATTTACTCGAGAATGGATTATACCTTCATGGAAAATGAATCATTTGAATTTATGTGTAAAGGGTTGCCTGGAACTGGTGGTCATTTTGTCCGTGTCGAGTGAAGTTATATGTCAAGTATTGTTTTGTTGATGGTAGACCCGTCATTGTTCCAAACCATGTGTACTGCTAATAAAGATGTTTTTGTTGTATATGGCTAATCTCTGTAGAGTAACAAAGTACTTCAATATTTCTGGTTGAGTGAAAGTTCCACACAACATATTGGCACTGGTGATATCATTTTTATAGTCTCATCCTTGTGGAGAGTTGAATGAAACACATGCAAATCAGAATTGCATGTCAACAACAATCTAACACCGAAGTCTATATGCTCCTACTTGCATCAAAATTGCAGCAGATGTGAGCAGTAGGCTCCTACTTGCATCAAAATTCTACACAATACAGTGACTGAGTATTAAATCTAACAGGGTTGCTATAATCTGCAACTAACATAGTCCTACAGTCCACAAATTCCACTTCAAATTCACAAGTTAAAGATGCATCACAGTCCTACACAAATGCAGTCTAAACAACAGTTTTACAATCACAATACATATTTGTATCACAAACAAACCGATGTATGATGAAGTCCGACTTTATCTTAGGAATAAATCTGAAATAACATCACATTACAATCCGAATAAAATACTCTACTTAGAACATAGTTCAATTATCAGCAAATGTTTGTGCAAACAACACACCAAGCTCCAATAGTAGCAGAAACAGTACAACACTACTTCAAGTTGACAACCCAAATTCCACGTTTTTCCTCGGGGACCCTCATGAATGTTTGTCTGAAGGTGGCACTCTCAGATATGCGTTCCAAGGCTTTGACGATGGCGGCATCGTCAGGAGGAGGGTCAATAGCATAGAGTGCATCAACGCAGTCATTTATGAGACTAGTGCGGGACACGGAAGAACTCTCAATCCGATCAGTCTTAGCCTTTAAGTAATTCTGAGATACCTCGTCCCAGGAGTCTTTCATAGCGTCCCTCTCCCGGGACTGCGTCTTACGTTGACCACCACCCGAAGGCACGGGAGATGGGCGCTTCCGACTCCCCGTTGCAGGGGTGTAAGGAAGAGGAGTGTCCCCATCCGTCAGGTCTATGGTTACAGACCGAAGGCGTTCACCTTCGTTGAGACGTCGCTCTTCCAATTCCGATGAAGGGCCTTGTGCCATTGAACGGTGCATGAGGCCATTGGCAGTGCTGCCGGCAAACATATATGCTAGTTCGTCATAGTGGTCTAACCCGTGCCCCATGAATCTCACAAGAGATTTGTCCTTCTGCAATACGGAAGTGCACATGTTACACTAGCGTAAATTAAAACTAACTTCCGTCGGAAAAGAAAAAAACAAAATGTGAAACTCACACTTAGTACTTTGGTCCACTGTGGGACATCCGCAACAACGGTTTTGTCAGTCTCATTCCAACCAAACCCGGTCCTTTTCTTTAAGTCGTTGAATGTGACATACTCTCTATGCATATTTTCAACCTTCGTCTTAATTTTGGCCGCATCCATCTGTGGGATATCAACCTTCATGAAATCGGCTATACGTTCGTAGTTCGACACTCCTAGTTTGCCATCTTTGACAAGATTTTTGCGAAACTCTTCCATGCAAAGTTCTACAAGCCTCGACACACGATTCGGATCTTTCCAAAGGTCTTTGTTGGCTTTAGACATGACAACCTAATGGAGAATAAAAAAATAAAGTCCCTTAAAAAAAGAACCATTATGCCCTCCAAACAACAGTCAAAATTTACTGATTTAACTTCTATTATGCATGTCAATAAACAAAACTACAATTTAGCTATGATACGATAACAGAAGGGAAAAAAGGACATTCACGTCAGATCCTTCTATCATAACACACACGGATTTAACTTACAAATGAAGTACCAATTTTGAGGTGAATTATTCCGAAGATTAATTCAGTACAAGACATACCGTTTGTCGATGAGACGCAGTCGAGGACGATGGTTCAATGTCAACAATCCTTGCCTTCCCAGACCTAAGGTAATGGCGCTGCACATCGGTGTAAAAAAACACCGAAGTCAATAAATGGTTTTGATAAATGCTGCACAATGTTCTGACAGCACACAATAAAGTACATAGCTTCAAAATGAATGCCACACAATGAAACGTTTGAAAAAAAGGACCAGCAACTAAATACCAATGAAAGGTTTGAAAAAAAAACTTCTGCCGTTGATTGCATTAGACTAAGGGTTCTTATTTCCCTTCTATTTCTGCTCAGTTATTTCTTTCAGGTTTCTATAAGATAAAAACCGAGATCCATCAATAAGGTTGGACAAATCTAAGTGAAGATCAGTTGATTATGCAGTGAGTATTTACAATTTCAGACCAGCAACTAAATACCAATGTTATATCATGCTTGTTGGCAACGCTCAAGGGGAATTCCAACCACCACAGGGTCTAACAGTAACAGACACACAGTTCAGGCTTCTAGCTATGCAGGAAACCCAACATTTCCAGCAAATTTGGGCATGACAGCACACAATAAAGTAAATAGCTTCAAAATGAATGCCACACAAACGGACCATGAAATCAAGAATCACATCAGGACATCCCATATCAGAAGTACCAGAGAATTACAAGATCTTCTCCATGATATTGTCTCACAAATTGTTCCCTAAAACACAACTAGGGTTTTGAGGATTGTAGAACCCAAAATCCAAGTACCACTATTTAGGAAAACAGATTTATATCTATGTATAGGCTCTCCGAGGAAAAAGCACCCTCACATTACCGGGGTACAAAACAAACTGTTATTTTGAAGTCCCATTAGCAAGTTCTCAATTTGTCCCCATAGATTTGAATCCGTCTTTTGGGTCAAGATGAGCATGTAGAAACTCAAAAAGAATAATAAGCACTACAGATAGTTAAGGTGAACCAAGCATGATTGCGTCCAGTAAATTTACACCGAAGCAAAAAAATTATTGATCCAAGGAGATAAGAGAGCCCTATATTAAATGCATATGAAAACGAAGATTTAGCAATACGATAGATCTCCTCCAACGTTCAAGTCCTTGCATTGAAATCTCAACAATGAAGAAAATGACACTTTCTCTAACCCCCTCATTGAAGTGGAACTCCCAGATCTGGGGTAAAGACAATGCGAAGCCACATTTTGCATTTCGAAAGCTCTATCAGCTTATAAAATCCACTCTATTTTCAAACAAGAATAGAAAATGAATTGATCAGAAGAAAACCATTTTGAACAATCAAATTCGAATGATTCGGCATCAAAACCACAAAACCCCAAGACACCCAGAAATGCCCATTGAACCGGATCCAGGAAATTCTGAGCAAAACCCACAGCAGAAACTCGAAGAGACAACAATTAGGGATAGGTTAACTATTCGAATCTGCGAATATTGTCTACAATAGGTCCATACTCTTGTTGAAACTAATTTGCAACAACATTAGTTACAGCAAGAATATAAAGGGGAACCTGACTGCGAAAACACTGGCGGGTGAGAGGCGCCGTGACTGAGGACTTGTTCAAGCTGGAGCTCTTCGAACGTTTGGGGGTCTCTCCTCTCTTGCGTTCCGCTCTCCCTTCGACAGCGTTTGAGATCTCTTTTGCAAATTTCACTCCATCGACAACAGCTGCAAGCGCCGGTCTTCTCATCCTGCCGTTGCAAATGTACGATTGACAGAGGGCGGGTCGTTTCACGCGAACAGGGGAGGAGGGGAAGGTCGATGGAGACTCGGGAGAGATGAAAGTCTTCGTTGGTCAGAGAATGTGGGGTGAAATCTCCGTCTTACCCCTCAACCAACTTTCAAGCAAACATAACATCCGGCCTTATCGTCATTTCGGCTTATTTTCGATTTCCACGTTCTGAACCATGGGACCCACGTGTTTCTCATAACCCCAGTTTAACCTTTCACTTTTCTCCTCTTTAAGTTTTCGTGGAGGATATGTTAGTAAATTAACATCCTTGTATGAAGGGCATTATGGGAAGCATTTACAACGAATCCTGAAAAAAAAGTCCATCTCGCCGAACATGAAAATTTTTCAATTCAAATCCTACGAATTTCATCAAACCGAACATCACCTAGGATCCACCAGTTTGGTTCAAAACAGCGACGCTCTAGTGATCAACGGCCGGATCCGGCTGTTTTATCCGAACCCGTTTGCACACGTTGACCCCCGAATCACAATTGGACTTGTTGTTTACAAGCATGATCGTGTTGCACGGACACTTCTTCAGCACTGCACAGATCTAGATCAGGCATTCTGCTCTAATGGAAAGTTCCTTACCACCTTGTTACCAACAAATCTTCCAACTGCTTGATATTGGTTTTAGAATTAGAGCAGAAGAAATCCATTTTCCTTTCATCAAACAAGAAAGACATTCAACTTTATGCAGGAATAAAAGCAGAGTGAACAAACTTCCCATTCATTGTGAGAATTCTACTACTTGGGAAAAATCTTGTGCCAAAAAAAGAAAAACAGAGGAAGAAAATCTATGCTTTCTGTGAGTTTCATGAACATAAAATTTACAAATCTCTATTTTCTATCTCACACCAGACAATATCAGTAACTAATCCACCCTCAAACAAAGACCCAAACACAGGAAAATGGGGGCACAAGTTGAGCTAAACATCCGCTGAAGCTGCTAAATCCCGTGTTGGGAGTATCACATAACTGGTACAGGTATAACCGCCTCCGGCGTGCCATGGATGGAACTACTTGCAGTAGAGTCACGGTTCTCTTCATCTGTGGAGGCCTTCTTCTTTATAAACTCAATACATTCCGCGACGGCTTCACTGTGGTGTGGGTCATTTGGGTAGTAGCACCGTTGAGCGTCGCCGCTGCATTCAGCGTGGTTGGTGGCCTTGGACATTGCGGACAACATGATCAAGCGGAACACAGCCTCGCGGAAACGCTCCAACAGGGTCATCGGAGATGGGGCCTTGTTGATCTTGTTGCTGCAGCTGTTGCTTCTAAACCTGGGGATGCAAAGGCTGGTCTTCAACTTTCTGGGGCTTGCTTTTGGTTTCTCCATCTCTGGTCGTTGGCCGGACACCACGGGGACGGTGGTCTTTATAGGAGAATCTAATACATAAGACAAAAATCTGACCTAAAATACATATAAATGTGAATGGTTTTTACGTACACTGAATCTGGGGCTTTTAAGTGCTTGGCTGGTTAGTGGCCACAACATGTGCAGTGCAGAGTAGCCGAGCGTGCTACAGCATCCGACGAAAAGATACATGATCTTCTCGGAACAACATAAATTTGCTGTTCTGTCCAGTAAAATAGCGCCGTATCAAATTACGCTAATTTAACAGCCAATATAATAAGGCAAAACATTGATTATGTCGCTATACCTCAACCTGTCGCGGAACCTCTATAACCTGCAAAAAAATAATCATAACTGTCAGAAAAATTTTGCTGGAAAGGCTGGGAATCAGCGGTTAGTCATCAACTAATTGAGCACAATTATATGAGGCCATTAAGAAAATAAATAAGTATCTGTCGTTTTGTCTTATAATGTTCTAATGACAACTCCAATGCGCCAAGAGCAATTAAAATATCTTTATTAGGAATGAAGACCTTCCCTTCCTCCCTATCCCAACATGAAACTGTTGATTGCTATAGGAATCTAAATTTACTGGTCAGTTTTCCTACCTAGTGACTCCCATCTAATGAAAATTTGATTATGTTAGTTTGACGATAGTCTAATGGATTGATGAGTCTAGTCTCTCATCCTAAAAGCTTAAGCTTATAAGAAGAAGAAGATTTTATTATTTGAATTATATTCTCTGACACTCTCCCTCACGTGTGGGCCGGACACATGCAATATTTAATTAAAATTGGTATGAAACTTGAGATTTTGACTCTGATATCATGTGAATCTATCATTCATCCCAAAAGCTTGATCCTATATAAAGAGGAAGATTTTATTATTTGAATTATATTCTCCAATATAAATGTCTTACTTCAAATTAAATTTGATAATCTTTATGTGCCGGAGTTAAATTCAATAAATTTGAAATTGAAACATTAGCTAAAAATTAGCTACCTTGTTAAATTCGAAACTAATAATACTCAAACACAAATTTTGAAACCTAAAACGGCATTGACTGGATCTTATGGAGGGAGTATCAGATAGAGAAATCTTTTTGATCAGTATGTCCTCGGCACTCATCTTAGGCACACTGGTTGTTTAATAAGCAAAATCTGTTAAAAAGCTCTTTAACCTCCTCGTATAAATATTTGCTTATATTCTAGTTGTGGAACATGGGTGAAGGGCACAAGGTCAAACCCCCAATGGTCCATTGCTGTGGGCCTGTAGCAGAGGAGCCATTCATAGACACACACATATACATGCATTGTCATTTGCTGATAGCAATTAACCTTTTGTCTCGACTGATATGGCTCACATGGTTACATGTGCAGGGTTATTTCATTTCAAGCACTCAATACGTGCCTCAATCGAATTATTTAATTCCGTCGGCTAACCGACCACAATAGGCTTAACTCTGTTTATTGCTGAATGCGACAAACATAAAGATCTTCTTCTTCTTCCAGAATCAGCTTGGGAGAGAATGGTTTGATTAGAAACATTCATACAAACAGTTTATCAGAATACTCAGGTCCCAAGTGTTCCTGCAAATTCAGTTTACATTCTTTCTATTCTTCTTCTGTTTTGTCTCTCGGAGCACATAATTAGTCTTCTTTTTCGCATCACAGGTACTGCTTCAGTATATATGCTTTGATTCTTATCTTCGTGCGTTAATTATCAACAAAGAAACATGCAGAAAATAAATAAATAGACGAAAACAGAGAACGGCTATGAGCCAACAGAGAAAGGTATTTAGTCCATGCTTTTGAAGAGTACGTAGAAGAAGAAAAAACAATATTTCGTCATTTGATGTGTTTGATTCACTCTCGTGGGACTTCACATGTGTCTGGAAAGAAATATCTTGTGATCCTTTCACCGTGCAAAGCAGGGGCAATTTTACTCTGTTTCCATAAAAATGAGAAACAAACAAGGAGAATGACAGCAGAGGGCCGGGGAGGGGGACAATTGGACAAATAAACTGTGATATACATAGGTGTCGAATTATTTACTTTCAGTCGAAGTGACTAGGTAAGAACAAAACTGATCTTGAACTTTTAAATCTCCTCGTGTTTTATTTGATAGAAAAAACTTAATGCGGCTCTAATGGCGTACGTTGCAAAAATGCTCCTCAATCCAAGTCTCCAACTTAGGCAAGGAGCTCAGGCTCTTGGAGACTCACCTTCATGTCCTCGATTCTTCCTTGCAAAAAGCCATCCTATAAGTGGCATCAGTGGCTTCTTCTTGACCTTTTTAACAGAAGGGGGTCTCTCTAGCATTTCATCTTTGCCGACAATAACTTTAGCCAGTGAAGGAGGGCTAGCAAACTTCACATATCTCTTCTTTTGGAACTCCACTGGTTCTTCAGTTTGTGTCTTGATCTCCTTTTTCGTTGCATGTTCTATGAACTTGAGGTCTTCGATCTCGGGATCAACCAGCTGTTTTTGGAATTCCTTTGCCTTCAGCTGCTTCAACTCTCGCAATTCTTTTTTCGCATGTTCAAGCTCTTCTCTAAGGGATTTGATGCACATTGCCATAAAGTTACCTTCTTCTCTAGCTTTCTGAAGGCTTTGCTTTGTTTCTTCAAGCTCAGCTGCTAAGGCTCCAACTCTGGATTGACTATGACCGGTTTCAATTGCTGCACCTCGTATCTAACAGGGAAATTAACATACATTATAAGTGCATATATTATGCTTTCATAAGGTTACTGCCACTTTCTAGAAGTTACAGTTACTTTCAGTCTTTTTTTTCAGCGTCTTCTTAAAGCAGAATTTATGTTAAGATCTAGAAACTTTCTAATAAGAATAAATATATTGGTATAACATATTAAGAAATAACTTAATAAAAAATAAGCAGTCTAATCTATAATGGGTGGTGCTAATTTTCCATTTATTGATATATAAGTCCAATTATGATACTGTCAGTGCATGGAACGTGTAGTTTGCTAGTGTAAAACAGAACACCAAGTGACAAGGCAGGACAAAAGCTAGAGACAAACCCCGATGATCCAAGAACTACAGAGAAAGAGAGAGAGAGAGGACCTCTTTGAGCTTGTTGGCATAGATTTCCCCGGCCAAAACTCTTTCGCCGAACAACATGACTGCTTCTTTAACGGAGCTGAAAGGCGCTCTCGTGTCAATCTCTGCTCGTTGCATGACCACTACTCCACCACCCTCTTCTCCGTCCATGTTTAGCAGGCGCAGTACTTGAGAAGCAGTGCCCACTACGGAAACACAGAAAGGGAAACTTGGAAGTCTGAACGAAGTGGTGGTGAAAATGATCTCCTTTTTAATAAAGAACTGCTAGAGTTAGGAGATAGAAGAGGAGAGGTCGTTGCTAATGGGGGCTGGTGGTGCGGTTTTTGCTTACTTAAAGGGAGTAAATCAAATCATAGGGCCTTGTTTTCTTCGCGTCCACTTCACTGGAATTCTGTTGATTGAAGTTGACAAGGGTGGTTGGACTATCTTGATTAATCCGTTGGTCTGTGGAAGCACCCTGCAGGGCCTTTGATGCCTTTGATTAGGACCTGCCTTCTTTCTATTACAGGATACATGGGCTCCATTTCAGGTTATAGTCCGAAATTACCATGTGGAAATACTTTTACACCTATGCATCCAAATTAATTTAGGTAGTGTTTCCAAATCAGGATTTTTTTTTTATAAATTTTGAGAATGTGGTGAAGATTGAGATAGATAAGAGTTTTATTGATTTTTGAGAAAAAAAAAATGAAAAGTATAAATTTATAAAAGTGAGTAAACAAGTGAAGAGAGAGAATTTGAGTGAATTTTTTTATGTTTTATTATAATAGAAAAAAGATAATTTGAAGTGGAGAGAAAAATAATTTAAAAAAAAAATTTTACGATTTCCTTCTTAATATTTTATGACTTTTTTTGATATTATATTCTCTATTTAAAATTATAAAGGATATTACTCTAGAAATATTTGTGTTTATAAAAAGGGAAGGAGCAACTAGTTTAGCAACCCTCATTTAGTATGACCGTAGGAGTATACCCGCGCATAATTTCTCGCTTGAACTAAAGTTATTGCTCATTGGGCCAACTCGTTACCACAGGACCAACAAAACCACTAGGCACCGGCTAGTCTCAACTCATCTATTAGGCTCAAGATTGAGCTTTTCTTTTGCAAATGATTTCAAATTATGTTCGGACTTGAACTCTTAATCTTAAAACTAGTAAATTAGTGGGTAGTATCAATTGGACTAAGGCTTCTTTTGTTTTGCGGTATTTTACTTTCTGAAAAGTATTTTCATACTTCCGACTGTTTGAGGAGCCTCGGAAAATACTGTCAACCGAAACTCAATTCGGTCAACCGTAAAAGATAACTCAATTTTCCTGAAAGTTGTTTACTTTTTGAAATTAGTGAATCTTCTTTCCTGACCTGACTCCCCTAATCTTAAGAGTGGCAAAAAACAAATCGACCTGACCTCCTGACTTGAAACCGACCCGGTTCAACCAAAACTGATCGAATTACATCTTGGTCGGGGTCGAGTTTTGAAACATGAACCCGAGAAAAATCAGGTTCGTATTCGGGTCTCTAACTTGAAACTAAAACATTCAAAGGAACCTGACCCCGACGATTTTATCTTCCTTTTTTTTTCGGGATCAGGTCGGGTTTTGATACATGAACCCGAGAAAAATCAAGTTTGTGTTCGCGTCTCTAACTCGAAACCAAATCATTAAAAAGAACATGACCCCAACGATTTTAGCCTTTTTCGGGGTCGAGTTTTGAAACATGAACTCGAGAAAAATCATGTTTGTGTTCGCGTCTCTAACCTGAAACCCAAGCATTCAAAGGAACCCCGACCCCGACGGTTTTAGCTTTTTCGGGATCGATGTCAGGTTTTGAAATACGAACCCGAAAAAATCTGGTTAGTGTTCGGATTTCTAACCTGAAACCAAACATTTAAAGGAACCCGACTCTTTTCTTACTCTCGAAAAATTTATTTTATTTTATTTTATTTCAAATTGATGTTAAAAATTAAGTTTATTAATCAGATAAAATTATGAAAAATATAACATATGTCAAAAATATTGAAAAATACTTTCAGAAAATATATTTGATATAACAATCAAACACTAGAAATTAAAATAATTTATTGAAACATAATGCATTAAAAACTGCTTTACAAAAAAATGCTTTACCGCGAAACAAACTGACCCTAATCCTATTTACATCTTTGCTGTATTTCAAGGCTGATGCACAATTAATGGGAAGATATACGGGCGTAGAAAAAAAAAAGGGGAAGATATACGGGCTTTTCCCCAGAAGCAGAGACTTTGGAAACTGGGTTTAGTTCAAATGGTTAAAACCCAGGCAGCAAGGCCTCGAACCTCCTTTCTGTGACTTCTCCGTATCACCAATTGGCCCAGCAAGCTCGGCTATCATGAGTCACGCATGGGCCGAAGGTCCTGGACCAGGCAAGCAAAGCCGTGAAAGTAAAAGCCCATTGAAGCACTTTCCCATAAAGGCGCTCTGCATTTCCAGTGAGAGTTCAGTTCCCGTCCTAAGTCTCGACACGGTGACACCTCGAGGGCCTGAGACGCTCAGGGAAAAGGACAAGCGAGGGAAAGGAAGTTGTATAGCTAGTTCGTCAGAGAATTTTCCTACAATCACCTCTATAACAGTTAGGTTTCTCAGTCCTCGACCAATTTCACACTAGGGTATAGTCTGTTCCGTATCTATATGTTGATACTACAATCCGCTGCCTGAAATCACATACATTACGAAGAAGCGTCGGTTTCTGAGAGCTGAGCCGGGGAAGCATCTCACTGAAACCCTAGAAGCTTGGAGAATTGACTTTGAGTCGTTGATTTCTCGGTACAGCGGAGCTAGGGTTTTTGCTGCATTCGGCCTTTTAGTCCGGCACCATGAGCCCTATACAGAATTTCGAGCTGCACTCTCGGAGTCTCGTCGAGCCCGACATCAGTATTCTCTCTCTCTCTCTCTCTCTCTCTCTCTCTCTCTCTCTCTCAAACACACTTAACCATTATATGGCGTATTCAGCGGTATTTATGGTTCTTCTGGTTTTTGAAACAGCAATTCAGCAAAGGCTTCAGATGGCAATGGAAGTTCGTGACAGTCTCGAAATTGCGCACACGGCCGAGTACTTGAACTTTCTGAAATGCTACTTTCGGGCGTTTTCGGTTATACTTTTACAGATTACAAAGCCACAGTTCATTGACAATCCCGAGCACAAGCTCCGGAACATCGTGGTGGAGATCCTCAATCGTCTTCCCCACAGCGAAGTCCTCCGTCCCTTCGTGCAGGAACTCTTGAAGGTCGCCATGCAAGTGCTTACAACCGACAACGAAGAGAACGGCTTGATTTGTATCCGTATAATCTTCGACCTCCTCAGGAACTTCCGGCCGACTCTGGAGAACGAGGTCCAGCCGTTTCTGGACTTCGTCTGCAAGATTTACCAGAACTTTAAGCTGACAGTTAGCCATTTTTTCGAAAATGGTGCAGCGGGTGAAGAAGTTAAGCCCATGGATACGTCATCATCCTTGGATCAATCTTTGGGTTCTATAGGGGTCTCTGCTGGGACGGGGCAGCTTAACCCGAGTACCCGATCCTTCAAAATAGTTACGGAAAGTCCGTTGGTGGTCATGTTTCTGTTTCAATTGTATAGCAAGCTTGTTCAGACGAATATCCCTCACTTATTGCCGTTGATGGTTGCTGCTATATCAGTTCCAGGCCCGGAAAAGGTTCCTCCCCATCTCAAGACACACTTCATTGAGCTGAAGGGCGCCCAGGTCAAGGTATGTGCTTGGTGTTATTGGTCACTAAGTGGAATTTAGTTGTAAGATGTTCAAAATGGGTGAGAAGTGATTTGTTTAAACGTCTATATCGACTGTGGCCTTAATATGTGACTCTGTCTGCCATAAGGCTTGTGTTGCTTTTAATCCTGCTAGTTCCCTTCGTGCCAGTTTGACACGATATGAATATATGGTTTTTTTCTTGGGAATCGGGACCTCTTTGATTCTCTTTTAAGGATTCGTTTTTGGATTGCTATCCCAAGTTTTGACACAACAGATGACCCTAGTATTGTTACCTTCCATGTGAAGAGGAATATATATATTTTGATAAGTAAGCGGATTAAATTTTATTAAGAAAAAGATGTGTTAACAGAGAAGAGGAATATATTTTGAAACAAGGATTATCTTGTTTCGTAAAGTATGGAGTGGAATTCCCTTTCTAGGTACTCACCCTATTAAGTGGAGATTGGAAAGATAATGTTACCTAATTCGCTGATTCGGAGCTAGCAAACAGGAACTTGGAAGTAGTCTGTGGGCAAGGCAATCAGCTTAGCTTTGTCTTTCAATAGGCTTTCTGTTAGTTAGGGCATAAACAAGTAGTGGCTTTCTAGTCTCTGTGAATCTCCTAGAAGATCATATCTTTTATGGGGCCTCAAGCTGCGGTAACAACTTCACCCTAGCAGCATAAAAGTCCAAAACATCTGAAATAGTTTCTTTAGCTTTTGCTCTGAAACGGTCCCACTATTGCTTGAAGCCAATCTGCAATGAATCTTACCTCTATTTCCACCAAAGCTGCCAACATACACTATAGAAAATAGTCTACCTTGAAGAAATACAAAGTGCTGTTCATTTGGAAAATGCAAGACCAAATCTTGATAGGTAAGGATTAGTGGAGATATGGCTTTGCTCATATTCAAATGTTGCAGATAAACTCCCGAAGAGTAGGGATCTAGCTATATCTTTATTTGTTTATTTTTCCCATGGTGTCCAATATTAACTGTTTGCTAATGTTAAATCTCTGCTGCTGCAGACAGTTTCCTTTCTAACTTACTTATTGAAGAGCTTCGCTGACTATATCAGGCCACATGAAGAAAGCATATGCAAAAGCATTGTCAATTTGCTTGTTACTTGTTCAGATTCTGTGTCTATTAGAAAGGTGATCATTCATGCCTTTCTATTTATTTATTTCCTTGATCTTTCCATTTCATTAATCATGTAAAGTTTACATGCTGGGTGCAGGAGTTGTTGGTGGCCTTAAAACATGTTCTTGGAACAGATTTCAAGAGGGGTTTGTTTCCTTTGATTGACACGCTATTGGAAGAAAGGTAATATTATGTCCCTTCTTTTCTTAGATGGCTTCAAATTGTCATAAACTCAACATAGAAAGTTTATGTCGTCTTGATTGGTGCAAATCCTGCAAGGAATTTGAGAAAGCATGGCCTGTTTTTCCTTTTTTCAAGCTAAACTTGCAAGCAGAAACCTTAAATCTTTATGCCCTTTCGGTTTTGCCGTAGGGTCTCCACATACATTATTAGTGATCTCAAAGAGCAAGTCATACACACAAAAGACTTCAAGTGTGTATGTGGTTGTGGTTCACTTCACTTCTCGGATTTCATTTCCGACTTTGGTTTGGTCGATTTGCCGCTGGTGGGTGGTTTGTATACTTGGTCAGATAATAAATCTTCTCAAACTTGGTCGCGGATTGATCGTCTTCTCTTTAGTTCGGATTGGGAGGCTATGTTTCCGAATACCATTCAAAGGAGATTGACTCGCATGTATTCTGATCACTTCACTATTTTGTTGGAGGATGGGTCTTTTGAGGGGGGGTAAGAAGCCTTTTCATTTTGAAAATATGTGGCTTAAGGTGGAAGGGTTTGTGGAGAAGGTTAGGGGGTGGTGGGGGAGCTATGCGGTGTCGGGTACCCCTAGTTTTGTGTTGGATTGCAAGCATAAGGCGCTGAAACACGATCTTATTGCTTGGAATAAGGACGATTTTGGTAACATTAGTGTGCGTAAGTCTTTGTTGATGAGTGAGTTGGCTTCTTTGGATGTGTTGGATGAAGGCGGCCTCCTAATCAATGAGGGGGTGGAACAGAGGTTGTTGGTCATTCAGGAATTGGAGCATATTATTGATTTGGAGGAAGTGAGTTGGAGACAAAAATCTCAGGCTTTATGGCTAAAGGATGAGGATAGATGCACCAAGTTTTTTCATAGAGTGGCAAACTCTAACAAGAAGTTTAATTCTATCTCCCAGTTGGAGGTAGATGGGGAGATGCTGCAAGATCCGAGTGACATTTCGGCCCACATTGTTCAGTTTTACTCATCTTTATATGTTGAACCTTTTCAGTGGAGACCTTCTCTGGATGATTTGGAGTTTGAACCTATATCAAAGGAAGAGGCGGTTTCGTTGGAGCAACCTTTTGAGGAGGCTGAGGTGGCCAGGGTGGTGCACGACTTAAATGGGGATAAAGCTCCAGGTCCTGATGGTTTCACTTTAGCTTTCTATCAGTCTTGTTGGGATGTCATTAAGAAGGATGTGTTGGTGATCTTTAATGAATTTGCTAATCATGGTTGATTTGTCCGTTGTTTGAATGCCTCCTTTATTGTCCTCATTCCTAAGAAACAGGTGTGGTTGAGTTGAAAGA
The DNA here is from genome assembly GCA_963930655.1 of Myrica gale. NCBI lineage: Eukaryota > Viridiplantae > Streptophyta > Magnoliopsida > Fagales > Myricaceae > Myrica > Myrica gale. The sequence continues at coordinate 25,674,737 of OZ005610.1, forward strand.
TTTTAGACCTATCAGTCTTGTGGGCGGTATTTATAAGATTCTTGCCAAGGTGTTGGCTAACAGGTTCAAGGGTGTGCTGAACAACATTATCTCTCCGTCTTAGAACGCTTTTGTTCGCTGTAGGCAAATTCTGGATTCGGTGTTGATTGCGAACGAGTGTATTGACTCTCGGTTGAGGTTAGGTGCGCCGGGCACGCTGTGCAAGTTGGACATCCACAAAGCTTACGATCATGTGAATTGAGATTTTTTGATGTACCTTCTTAGGAGATGTGGGTTTGGAGCAAAGTGGTGCCAGTGGATCTATTTTTGTATCTCATTTTAATTTTTCAGTTCTTGTGAACGGCTCTCCTGAGGGATTTTTCGATAGCTCTCGTGGTTTAAGGCAAGGCGATCCCTTATCTCCCTTGTTGTTTGTCATTGTTATGGAGGCATTATCTCGTATGATGGCTAGGATGGATTCAGTTGGTGTCCTTCAGGGCTTCAGCGCCTCTGGGGTGAATAGGGAAGGGGTTTGTGTTTCCCATTTGTTGTTTGCTGATGATACGTTGATTTTCTGTGGGGCTGAGGAACATCAGTTTCGTAGTCTCCGATGCATGCTTCTTTGTTTTGAGACAGTTTCTAGCTTGAAGGTTAATTTATCTAAGTCAGAGGTGATTCCAGTTGGCCAAGTCAGTAATGTGACGGAGTTGGCTTCCATCTTAGGGTGCAGGGTCTCTAATTTACCTATGACGTATTTGGGTCTTCCGGTGGGAGCTCGTTATAAGAGTGTTCATATTTGGGATGAGATCTTGGAACGGATGGAGAGACGGTTGGCTGGGTGGAAGCATATGTATTTATATAAGGGAGGTCGTGTTACTTTGATTAAGTCTACGCTTTCGTGTCTTCCTACGTATTTTCTCTCTCTCTTTCCCCTCCCGCATAAGGTTTCAGCTAGAATGGAGAAATTGCAAAGAGATTTCTTGTGGGGTAGCGATGGTGAGGTTCACAAATTTCATCTTCTTAATTGGAAGGCCGTTTTTTCTCCCATGACTTGCAGTGGTTTGGGCATTAGAGGTCTCTCTGCGTTCAATAAAGCTTTGTTGGGTAAATGGTTATGAAGGTTTGCAACTGAGAGAGATCGTATGTGGCGGAATGTTATTATGGAGAAGTACGGGGCCATAGAGGGGGAGTGGTGCTCTTTACCTCCTCATGGGTCTTATGGGGTTACTCTCTGGAAGCATATTAGTAAGAGTTGGGAGACTTTCAGAGTGCATACTCGGGTGGCGGTGGGGAATGGGCAAAGGACGAGGTTTTGGCATGATGTGTGGTGTGGGGATCGTCCGTTGAGGTGCTATATTCCTACAGTGTTTTCCCTTTCTTTGGATTCGGATGGCCTGGTGGTGGATTGTATGGATTTTGTTGTTAGCACGGTTGTTTGGAATGTTCAGTTCTTACGACATGCAAATGATTGAGAGTTAGAAGAATTTTCGTCTTTTTTCTCTACCCTTTATGCGTTACAGTTGCATCGAGGCGATGAGGACAAGTTGTGTTGGGTGGGTAGCAAGGATGAAAGTTTTTCTGTTAAATTCTTCTATGCTTTGCTTGATGGTGGTAGAGCTGCGTCCTTCCCTTGGCGTCGAATCTGGAATTCTAAAGTCCCCTCAAGAGTCTCCTTCTTTGTTTGGGAGGCCATGCATGGTAGAATTTTGACTTCTGATAACTTGAGGCGTCGTGGGCTTTATGTGCTTGATTGGTGTTACTTATGTAAGAGGGATGGCGAGTCGATTAACCGTCTGTGGCAGCATGTTTTCTACTTGCTCAATCTTCATTGGGTCATGCCGGAGCGGGTTGGGGACGTTTTGAACTGTTGGGGGAGAAAGCTTAAGGATCCTTTCGCTAAGGTTATTTGGAGGATGATTCCTCCGTACATATGGTGGAGCCTTTGGAAGGAGAGGAATAGACGGTGTTTTGAGGGTTCTTCGTTGTCCATTGACCGTTTGCAGGGGGTTCTTGCTTACTTTGTTTCTTTGGGCTAATGCGTTGTTGAGGGGCCCTTTCCTTGATTTTCAGGATTTCATTAGCTTTTTTGTTTGTATGTTGTAATTTGTCAGTACAATCTTTGTATTGATGCTTCTCTTTTTCGTTAATAAAACTTCTTACTTATTAAAAAAAAAAGGTGGCGGTACTGTGTTAGTCAGGATCACAAAGTCCATCCACTGTTGTATTTTTTATATCTACGGGCAGAATCCTCGAAATATGTGCTCTTCTAGGTACTCTGACTTGGGACTACGATGTGTGCATCGATGCATGTGCCTGTTTTGCTGTTTTCTTTTTTTGTGCCCACTTACTATTAATATTGTAAATCATTTGAGCATGAACCCTCAAACTATATGCCTTTTGGTCTACTCTGATGCCTCCCCTTGATTTTTTGCTTTGTGCAGTCTCTGACCTGGGACTACGTGTGTTTTCATCCGTATATTTGATTTCCATTTTTCCCTTTTTCTGCCCTGTGCTCAGATGCATTGGCATCCATCAGCTTGTGACTATATGCGGCTAATTTGTCTTCAAAGCAAATTTCTCAGTTGTAGAATCTTATATTCAAAATGAATGTGGAAAGCATATTAAAGAATGGCCAAAGTTTCCGTAGCTTTGGCACATTTTAATTTCTCTTCATGTGTGATTTATACGATATTCTGAGACCCTGTTAACGCACAAGTTGCTGATTGGAACCTCTCTTTTGTTAAATGGTACCCCAACTTAGTGTTTTTTTTGTTCCAAATTATTAGTACTGTATTTCATTCTTGGATGTCCAAAAACATTGATCACATCAGAAGCCTTTTCTGAACATCTACAAAAAAAGCCTGTCCACTTTGAAAAATCAATAGTGTTAACTGCTTTCTTAACTGACCTTTTGCTTTGCGTGGAAAGTGGATACCTCTTTTCCATTTGAAAGAAGGTGGATTGAATGATTTCTATGTTGGAAGTTGGGTTTTCTAAAAGCAGGATCAATTGGGCAAAGGGAGTATTATTATTTCTAACTTGTTCGTTGAAATTGAACAATTATATTTACCTTTCATTTTTAACGTTTTAGGGTTCTAGTTGGAACTGGTCGGGCATGCTTTGAGACATTGAGACCATTGGCCTATAGTCTACTGGCAGAGATTGTTCATCATGTTCGGGGTGACCTTTCCTTGTCTCAGGTACTGCTTTTTGTAAGATATCTTATGCAAAATTATATTGTCTCCAGACTCCTTGCCACTTAGACGAGGGTTGGTTTTGTTATTGTTCTATGCTGGTTAATACTGTGCTTGAAACTTGCATGGTTGTAGTTGGGTGCATCCTCTATTTTCACCTTTTTGGACAATTTTATCTTCCTGACTTATACCTCTCATCCATTTTACCTTTATTTATATTTTTCCTCTAATTACTTGTACCGTCTAACTCGTAGGTAGTGACTTAGTTCCTACTTCACTCTACTGTTACTCTGAATGTTTCATGTCTTTGTGTTATTTTGAGTGTTTAATTGTTTGTAGTGTTTTCTGAGTAGGAAATCTTCATCACCACCCTCTTAGTGAACAATGTTTTTAACTTCAGCCGTTTCTCATGATTTCATGAATTCATTTTGAGACCTATTTTCAATGGTACCCACTCGGTCATATATTTTATCTTACTTAGAAGCATCTCTGTATGAATTATGCCCGTTTGTAATGACTCACGTAACAAAGTAGTGGTTGGGCTAGGACCGTGTAGCTGTACCCAGTAGCCATATCTCGTCAGTCTTTATGTGCTCTAGCTTCTAGGCTGTAGCTTTCTAGCAGCAAGCATTTATTTGTGGACCTTTGGTTGGTGAAAAGGTAAAACCAAATCTCAACTAGGGGAAAATAGAACAATTACGTTTCTGGTACAAAGGGCTTTTTTGGTTAAGGTTTTTGACATATCCTTAATTTCATGGGTAATTTTGTTGTCTGCATAGTTTTTGGTTGTCCCTTGAATACGCATGCAATTCTAGTATTCTTTTCCCTTTTTTTATTTGTGAAAAAAAAACATAAAAGAAAGGGCTTCAACCATAAGTACCATGGGGAGGTATGCAAAGGACATTCCTTTAAAAGGAAGAAGGGTGAAATACTGTAGAAAAAGGAATGCTTAGTTGCTTACTTGGTACAGGCGTAGAGAGGTGGTTGTATGATCTATAAACTTTAAATACATCATTTATCATTGCATATTTACTTTCTAGAAGCTTGTTCAGTTCGAGTATACATTATATGTTAAATTTTCAATCCATATTTTCTCGTTCAGCGGAAAAGAAATTTATTGTGAGGGGAACTACACTGTATGGTTAATAAACTGTTACTTTTTGAGGAGTAAGATGTTTACGCTCAAAGGCAAGATTCAACTTGTCTTAATAAATGTGGACAAAATGATGATAGGACTAATCTTGCTTGTATTAACCCAGAGGAGAACAGAATGATTGGACTATCATTTTATGGATGATGGACACCAGAATGCTTAGCAGTGTTCTTAGAGAAAATGATAACACTGTACTTAGTGGATGTCCTGGAATTTGTTTTATGCCATATGCTTGTGGATCTTGTTGAGTAAGCTTTCAGGGATCTACAGGGCATGGCCTACACGGTTGAGATTGACCAACCGTAGGATGGTTTGCCAGTTAACTATTGTTGTCAAACTTTCTTTTAGTGATCCATTTGTCTTCGCTCACCAAATTTTAATAAGTATCCTGTTGGTTTTTCTTTTCAAATCTTTGATAGATCTTACGTGATTCTCTCTCTTTTGTGGGTTAGGTCTAATTTAGTGAAATGAAAAAAGAGAAGTTAGAGATATGTTTATTTAGAAACTGATTTGTAGTGCTCCAAACACCTTAAGTTTGAGAACGAATATATTACAGGTGACCACCTTGTTTTTTCAGTTTGCGGCTGTATTGCTGGCCTTCTAACCTTTTACGTGTTTACCTATCGACAATGCTTCTTGATTTTCTGCAAAATGCTAGTGATCTATGGTCTTAGTTTAGCTGTACCTCACTGTACGATTTCATGGACTGGGTTTCCTGTCGCTACAAACTCTTATTATATCTGCTGACAAATTTGTTTCTGATTATGCAGCTCTCACGGATCATTTATTTGTTCTCAAGTAACATGCATGATGCATCGTTATCCCTCAGCATTCATACCACTTGTGCTAGGTTGATGTTGAATCTGGTGCATACGCTACTCTGTTCTTTCAAGAGTGTTTAACATTTTCGTTTTCTATCTTGTATTTAATCTTGCTTATTCAACTTTAGACTTTGGTATGGGTCATGATACGAGTAACTCAGTTTCATGTAATGAATTTTATGGAAATTAGGTGGAGCCAATATTTGAAAAAGGTGTCGACCAACCATCTATGGATGAAGCGCGGATTCTATTGGTATGAGTTGTGATATATTTTTCATGTTAGATTGCCTTGAACTGTTAGATGTTGTGGATGTATGTGTTTCTCCTAGGAATGACTATTATGGTTTTTTCCTTTTCCTTATAGGGGCGCATTTTAGATGCTTTTGTTGGGAAATTTAGTACTTTCAAGCGTACCATCCCACAGGTAATTTGTGACTGCTGAACTATTTTCCTTTTGGAAAATAACTTGATTTATTTCTGTATTGTCGTCGATTCAGTACGATGAGTACTTGAATTCCAAGGTGGCTTTTTTTGTCTCTTTCTTTTTTCTTTATCCCCCTGGGGGGGGGGGTCTGAATTTAATATTGGCATCAGTGTTCCGGAAAAGCTTTGATGGGTTTCCTTCTTGCGCTTTGTATTTGGATTGAAATGTCTTTACTAGAGGTTGGACTCATCTTCTCTCCTGTTTCCTTCTCTTTCATTCCCTTCATAAACTTTTGGTCTTAAGGCAACAAGCTTCATTTTTCTGTTTTGAAGGGGGGGGGATTCTCGTTGTTGGATTTTTTATTGAGTCTAAAATGGTTGAGCAAGCTTTCTTTCAAACATTCAATCATTATGATGATCTGATGTTTGAAGCTACTTTACTTGGTAGTCCAGGAGCATCATTTCATTTTCTGGACACTGTCCTGTTCAAATTTAGTCTCTTTTGGTTTGTTACCAATATTTGTTGCTTACCTGTGAATAATTATTAGTTTCCTTGTTTCTTGATAGCTGTTGGAGGAGGGTGAGGAGGGAAAGGATTGCTCTACATTGAAGTCGAAGCTTGAACTCCCCGTGCAGGTTGTTTTAACCACTTCTCTTTGAGGATTTATCAGTAACACTTCGTAGTAGTTGCTCGAGTTATGTGTCTAATTTTCTTGCTTTTTGCTTCATCTTCCATATCCAAGTAATTGCTAATGTCAACTGTTTGGATTGTTGAAAAAAAATTTGTGGAATATTTTTTTATTGGAAGTAGTGTAGATTTTATTGGGATTTGTAAAAAGTGGGTTGGATTTTGTGAAAAGTTGTTGGAATTTGTAAAAAAGGTGTTGGAGTTTGTGAAAAGTTATTGGAGTTATGAAAAAGTGGTGGTGAAATTTTTTTTGAAAAATTTTCCACTCCATCCAAACAGATGTTAGTTTCATGTGGATTCTGTACATCCTTGCAAATGGTTAGAGTTTCAAAACATTACACCTAAGCTCTCGCAAAATTTTCTTCAAACAATTGATTGGCATGTGGTTTTATTGGTTATGGAAATTATGTGTGGGGCTTCCAAGTTTCAATATCAGTAGCTAGATGCGTGGTGTTTACCTTGCTTGGACCAGCTCTGGTGATGATTTCTGTTAATTTGGCCATAAGATTTATTCATGTTGTGATTCGTATTGGTACACATTCTGAAGTAAGGAGTTCAAGCTGGAAGTAACTATATGTTTGGTCGGAGGCATTGAGTCAGGGATAGAGAGGGGTAGGTGGAATTGAAAGAGGGGAAGACGAAAACCCTCAGTTTTGCAGAGGGAGGAAGAGAGGGGAGATGTGGGAGACCGAGGCAAAATCCTCTCGCAAGCCCACCAAACTCAATCTGCTCGTAGGCTGGTGGATTTGGTGGAGGAAGAGCTTATTTCTTAATAAAAATGTCTCCAGGTGGGATACTTAATGCGTTAGCTATTGCAGTCTGTTCCTTACTTTGAACCTTTTGAATGGAACTTTAATGGTAAAGTTGCACCTTTATTTGCCCCTTCCTTTCTCGCTTCCTTCCCTACTGCCCAACAACATGAGGAGAGATGGAGTTCGCTCACTTTTACCCCTTTCCCTCTGCTTTCTCACTTGCTATGCTATTGAAGATTAGCAAAGAACTTGCAAGGTACTCTTTTTTGTTAATACAAATGTCATTAAAATCATGCAGTGTTTCCTCTCTAACTGAGATGTGGAAACTATCAATCTGACAGGATTTTATGACTTAAAAGAGCGACCCCCCCCCCCCCCAGAGAGCTTGAAAAAGAATGTGATAATCATTGTTTAGTTCATCACTGTTTTCTATTTGTCCTCAGTAAATTCCTGATTGCTTATGAAACAAAGAAACAAAAAGGGCTTTATTTCAGATTTGGTCTTCTGCTCTAGTTAAAACCTTCAACATACTAATTATAGTTTTATGAAAAAGTATGTCGAAACACTTAAAAGTTTCATCACCTACCATCTAGTGTCTAAGCGATATGACTGTATCAATGACAGAGAATGGCATCTTATTTATTTCTTAATAGAAATTACTGGGACATTAGACTAATATCGACCATTCTCATTTTGTTCTTCGTGTCATCTTGCATGTCTTTGATTGTTTCAGTACTTGTAGTTGATCTTGCTTTCATATATTCATGTTTTGGTCTTGGTGCATTCCTCCCTTTGATTCTGACATATAATTTGGTTGCAGGCAGTTCTGAATCTGCAGGTCCCTGTGGAACACTCTAAGGAAGTCAGTGATTGTAAGACTCTGATAAAGACATTGGTCATGGGTACTTGATTCTCTCCATCAATTTCCTTAGAGAATCTGGAATCTTTCTGCAATTCTGATTTTATTATGTGATAACCAACATACTATTGGATGATTTTTTTTTCTCTTTCTTGATTGTCTGTCTTCTTAGAAGAATGTATCAGTGATTGTTTGTATTTGCAGGAATGAAGACTATCATATGGAGCATTACTCATGCAAATTTGCCTCGATCACAGGTTTTTCTATTCTCTAAGTGAATAGTTCCTCATGTGTAGGGTTGACATTATTTATTTCATGTTATGTTTTTGATGGTTAAGGTTTCTCCTTCCACACATGGAAATCACCCACAGGTGCTTGTTTCCCCATCATCTAATTTATCTGTACCGCAAGCATTTAAAGGTTTGAGAGAAGAGGAGGTACTATTTACAAGATGCTGAGTTCCAATTGTATCTCATGGCATGATTAACATGATCTCACCTTTAACTTTCTGTGTTAGGTATGGAAAGCTTCAGGTGTTTTAAAGAGTGGTGTTCATTGCTTAGCGCTCTTCAAGGAGAAGGACGAGGAGAGGGAAATGCTTCATCTCTTCTCTCAGATTTTGGCAATTATGGAACCTCGAGATCTTATGGACATGTTCTCATTGTGTATGCCCGAGCTTTTTGAGTGCATGATATGCAACACTCAACTCGTCCATATATTTTCCACCCTTTTGCAAGCCCCTAAAGTATACCGGCCATTTGCAGATGTTTTGGTTAATTTTCTTGTAAGCAGCAAACTTGATGTTTTGAAGCTTCCAGATTCACCTGCGGCAAAATTGGTTTTGCATCTATTTCGATTTATATTTGGTGCTGTTGCTAAAGCACCTTCAGATTTTGAACGTATATTGCAGCCTCATGTGCCTGTAATAATGGAAATTTGCATGAAAAATGCTACTGAAGTTGAAAGGCCTCTTGGTTATTTGCAACTTCTTCGCACAATGTTTCGGGCGCTTGCAGGATGCAAATTTGAACTTCTAATGCGAGATTTGATACCTATGTTACAACCCTGCCTAAATATGCTATTAGCCATGCTTGAGGGCCCAACTGGAGAAGATATGAGAGACCTTTTGTTGGAGCTCTGCTTAACCTTGCCTGCGCGCTTAAGCTCATTGTTACCATACTTACCCCGTCTTATGAAGCCTCTCGTCTTGTGTCTTAAAGGAAGTGATGACCTTGTGAGCTTAGGTTTGAAAACACTTGAGTTTTGGGTAGATAGTTTAAATCCTGACTTCCTAGAACCTAGTATGGCCAATGTTATGTCTGAGGTGATTTTAGCCTTATGGTCTCACTTGAGGCCCGCTCCCTATCCTTGGGGTGCTAAAGCATTGCAACTCCTTGGCAAGCTAGGTGGTCGTAATAGACGTTTTCTTAAAGAGCCCCTTGCACTCGAGTGCAAGGAGAATCCAGAGCATGGGCTTCGCTTGATTCTTACATTTGAGCCATCGACACCGTTTCTGGTCCCATTGGATCGATGTATAAATCTTGCTGTAGCAGCTGTTGTGAATAAAAATGGTGCTATGGATTCCTTCTACCGAAATCAGGCTCTAAAATTCCTTCGTGTGTGCTTATCGTCTCAGCTGAATTTGCCAGGAAATGTTACTGCTGAAGAAGGCACAGCCAAGCAATTGTCGGCTTTGTTAGTTTCTGCAGTTGATTCATCTTGGCGCAGATCTGAGGCATCAGATATAAAGGTTAAGTTTATCCTACTTGATGCTTCATGCTGAAAGACACTCTTTGTAACCCTTTAGCATTTGATAAGATTTATGCTTGATTTAGTCATATTCCATGGGGTACATTTTAACTTAATAGTAGTTTTCTTTGGTTAATACTAGAGTTAAGAGTGAAGCATCGAATTGGCTGATAAATTGGTCTGCCATTTTCCATCTTGCTATTGGGTGTAATTATGGCTGTCCCAACATAATCTAGTTCTTCAATATGGTCCCAAATATTTCAGGATGTTTATATTGTACTGAAGTCATTGTTGACTTCTTTCCTTTTTGAGAACATCGGTTGCTTTGTCTATAGACTTGAAAGGTGCAAACATGGTTTTTTTCTTCAAAGAAGAACAGAATGTAAATCTCAGTCATTTTTGTAGATGAAGTGATTTCTATTTCTACTGAAAAGCAGTGTACTACCCATGTAATTTAGTGTCTGAATAGCAAGTAGGAAGAAACTTTGAGAGAGTCTTGTCATTTAGTTGCTTACATATTATAGCGATAAGAGAAAGTCATTTACTTGCCTTGTGCCTTTTTTTCTGTTCACTTATTGAGTTTAAGACTTCACTAGTTTTGTTTTTCTTTATAATTTTGTCTTTGCTGTATATTTTTCAAAGTTTCTTTGTTAACTGGGGAATATGTGCTCACTCATTTGGCACTATAGGGTTATTTCAGCAACTTCCCCTAAGCAATTGATGGAAAATGAGATGTAGTCTAGATATCAGAAAATTCGTCTCTTAAGGTGAAAAAAAATTTAAAATCACGGGGGAGTGTAGTTGGCTTTTGCCTATTGATAATAACCTTTTGTGTACGAAGTCCAAATGTTCAAAAATCACTCTTTCCTGATATAATAGATCATGATGCCTACTTTATTTGTTTGCTTTCTGGTCTCATAGTCTTCGAAGCAATTGATTGGTTGTCTTTGTTTTGCTTTTATGTTGGATTCACGCATACTATTAGCGTTGAGGTTACTCAAGATTTATACGCTGTTACTGTCATGTTTACTCTCGTTTATATGTACCAGGATATAGGTTCTCCAACTTGTCCTTCTCTAATCTATTTTATTTTAAACTTATAACCAAAAGATTGGGTAGCATTTTGTATATGAAAAGCTACCGGAATTCTGATAGTAAATGATGCATTAGTGCAGGCTGACTTAGGTGTAAAGACAAAGACACAACTTTTGGCTGAGAAATCTGTGTTCAAGATTCTGTTAATGACCATCATTGCTGCTGATGCGGAACCGGATCTTCATGATCCCAAAGATGACTTTGTTTCCAATGTGTGCCGCCATTTTGCAGTTATATTCCACATTGACTCCTCTTCAGCAAATTCTTCAATTACAACTGCTGCACTTGGGGGTTCTGTGCTTTCATCAAATGTTAATGTCGGTTCCAGGTCGAAGAATGGTGCTTGTTTGAACCTGAAAGAGTTAGACCCCCTAATATTTTTAGAGGCTTTAGTTGATGTACTTGCTGATGAAAACAGGCTCCATGCCAGAGCTGCTCTCAATGCTTTGAATGTGTTTGCTGAAACACTTCTGTTCCTTGCTCGCTCAAAACATACTGATCTACTGATGTCGAGAGGCCCAGGAACACCTATGATTGTGTCTAGTCCCTCCATGAATCCTGTATATTCACCACCCCCTAGTGTTCGGATTCCGGCCTTTGAGCAGCTTTTACCTCGCCTTTTGCATTGTTGCTATGGGAGTACATGGCAAGCACAAATGGGAGGTGTCATGGGACTTGGTGCTCTAGTTGGAAAGGTCACTGTTGAGATTTTATGCATTTTTCAAGTGAGAATTGTGCGCGGCCTGGTATATGTTTTTAAAAGGCTTCCTATTTATGCTAGCAAAGAGCAGGAAGAGACAAGTCAAGTGCTTACACAGGTTCTTCGTGTTGTGAATAATGTGGATGAAGCAAACAGTGAACCACGGAAGCAAAGTTTTCAGGGAGTGGTTGAATTTCTTGCTACAGAGTTGTTCAACCCCAATGCATCCGTTATTGTCCGAAAAAATGTGCAGTCATGTTTGACACTTTTGGCTAATAGGACTGGTAGTGAGGTATCTGAGTTGCTTGAACCTTTATATCAGCCTTTGCTTCAGCCTCTTATAATGCGGCCTCTACGATCAAGAACTGTTGATCAGCAGGTACACTTTCTGTCTGATAATTACTTTTTGAAGTTTATTGATTTGCTTCGCTTATTTGATTGGATGGCTATTAGGTTGGGACAGTTACAGCTTTGAATTTCTGCCTGGCCTTGAGGCCACCTCTTCTCAAGTTGACTCCAGAATTGGTTAATTTTCTGCAAGAAGCATTGCAAATAGCTGAGGCTGACGAGACTGTGTGGGTTGTGAAGTTCATGAATCCGAAAGTCGCAACATCGCTGAATAAGCTCCGAACAGCATGCATTGAACTACTGTGTACGACGATGGCCTGGGCAGATTTTAAAACTCCAAATCATTCTGAATTGCGCTCAAAGATTATTTCCATGTTTTTCAAATCATTGACATGTCGGACACCAGAAATTGTTGCTGTTGCAAAGGAGGGCTTGCGACAGGTTTTCCTGAGCTTCTATCATATGGGTTGATTGTTTTACTGTCATGATGGTGATGTATGCATAGCTTCAAACAATAGCCAGAACACATTTTAATGTCTAGCATTGCCTCCATCTTTTGGTTCCAGCTAGAAATTCCTTAAGACTTATTTGTGTGCTTGACCATCTGATCTTGATAGTCTGCATCTTAAATTCTTTTCCAGTTAAGAAATACGATGCTTACTGATGGCTGTAAGTTGACATAGGACAGTTAGCTTTATCCTTTAGTTCTTTTCTTCTAAAAACAGATGTTTAGGTATAGAAATTTGGTATGCTTCCATTGGGACTGTTTTGGAACTTTCACACACTATTGTTCATTGCCATTTAGGTTATTAATCAGCAAAGGATGCCAAAAGATCTTCTTCAAAGCAGCCTCAGACCTATTTTAGTCAACTTGGCTCATACTAAGAACCTCAGCATGCCTCTTCTGCAAGGCCTGGCCCGCCTGCTTGAGCTTTTGTCCAATTGGTTTAATGTTACCTTGGGTGGCAAGTTGTTAGAGCACCTCAAGAAATGGTTGGAACCAGAAAAGCTTGCACAGAGTCAAAAATCATGGAAGGCTGGTGAAGAACCAAAAATTGCGGCAGGTAATGCATCTAGATTTCATCTACTAATGGTAAATAGTTGTTTATTTGCCTACAGAAGCGTACGCATACTGATCCTATTGAGATTATTTGTCTGTTCTGTCCAGCTATTATTGAGCTTTTTCACCTCCTTCCCTTGGCTGCATCAAAGTTTCTTGATGAACTTGTAACCTTGACAATTGAATTGGACGGAGCACTACCACCAGGACAAGTATACAGTGAGATTAACAGTCCATATCGTCTTCCACTCACGAAATTTTTAAATCGATATGCAACACTTGCCGTTGACTATTTTCTCGCTCGATTAAGTGAACCAAAATACTTCAGGCGGTAAGGTTACCAGAATAAATAAGTTTATTTTCTGATATTGAATTGTTCTTCATTTTTATTATTTCCCCTCTTTGTAAATCCAGGTTTATGTATATAATCGAATCAGATGCAGGCCAGCCCTTGAGAGATGAACTTGCAAAGTCCCCACAGAAGATATTGGCAAATGCCTTTCCTGAATTTGTACCAAAACCTGAGGTTCCTATAACTCCAGGATCTTCAAGTACACCTGGTACGACGTTAGGTGAAGAAGGCCTTGTTCCTCCACCTACAGATGCATCTACTCCAGCATCTGCCTCATCTAGTGCTTCTTCAGATGCTTATTTCCAGGGACTTGCACTTATCAAAACATTGGTTAAATTAATCCCTGGCTGGTTACAGGGCAATCGTATTGTCTTTGATACCTTGGTACTTGTTTGGAAGTCACCTGCAAGATTATTTCGTTTGGACAACGAACAGGAGCTGAACATAGTGCAAGTAAGTTTTGTCATTTTAGATAAAAGTTGTGAAAGCTCAGCTCTTGTGTTGTTTGGTAGTGGCTGAACTGAGATCATCTCCCTGTTCATTACATTTAATGAACCCTGTGATTTTGCCACGTGAACTATCGAGTTCACCTTACCCATCTCCATATTGAGTCTTTATGTTTCTTAATTTTCTCAGTGGATTTTTCCACATAAGGTTTTTTGCTTCTGTTAATTGGTGACTGAGACTTCTTTCATCATGATTATCGGAACGCAGGTGAAAGAAAGCAAATGGCTTGTCAAATGCTTCCTGAATTATTTGAGACATGACAAAACGGAAGTGAATGTTCTCTTTGATATACTCTCCATCTTCCTGTTTCATACTCGCATTGATTATACTTTCCTGAAGGAGTTTTATATCATTGAGGTACATTAATTCTTGGATCTGATTTTCTGGAAGATTTTTCTCTTATTTTACCTCTGTGGGATCTATTACTAGTCTAACCAATCATCGTGCTTTATATCAGGTTGCAGAAGGTTATCCGCCTAACATGAAAAAAGCACTTCTTTTGCACTTTTTGAACCTTTTCCAGTCAAAACAACTTGGTCATGATCATCTGGTGGTTGTAATGCAAATGCTCATTCTCCCAATGCTTGCTCATGCCTTCCAAAATGGCCAAAGTTGGGAGGTCGTTGATCCTTCCATAATAAAAACTATTGTTGACAAACTTCTTGATCCTCCAGAAGAGGTGCTTTATTGACTTTGTTCACAGCTAATTGAGCTTTTCATTTAAGTTAAATTTCATTATTTTATAAGTCAAGTCCTGCGTTGATGGTTCTTTTTCTTTTATAGCATATATCAAGTATTCTGCACCTATTTTGTAGGTTTCTGCTGAGTATGATGAGCCATTGAGAATAGAGCTTTTGCAGCTCGCCACTTTGCTTCTTAAGTATCTCCAAAATGACCTTGTCCATCACAGGAAAGAGCTGATTAAGTTTGGTTGGAATCATCTCAAACGTGAAGATAGTGCCAGTAAGCAATGGGCATTTGTGAATGTTTGTCACTTCTTGGAGGCCTATCAGGCCCCGGAAAAAATTATCCTCCAGGTACTGCAGTATAGTTGCTTTACCTGTTTGTTGTCTCCTGCAATTATTGCACATAATCAATACAATTAAATTTGTTGGTGCATTTTTGTCTCAGTCTTTTTTAATTGAACAAGTTGGCATTGATTGAAAAATAGTATCACTTTTATCCACTCAAAACTGATGTTCTCTGATGCTGTACATGTAATGTCAGAAATGGGATTGTTCAGAATATATCGATTCTAAGTGGCTGTGGTTCCGAACCTTATGTGGAGTGTTAGAATCTTGCAATTGATTCCCTCAAAATTTATTTTTTCTTTTATTCTGTCTTTTTGGGAAGGGTGTGCGGAGGAGAAAAAGGTTGGATTGGTTAGAAAGGACACCACTTCATGCATATGATTTTTTGGTCTTTACAGCTTTCTGCAAAATCAGGAATGGTTAAGATTTTCATGTATGACTCTGTTCTTTGGTGCACTTAACTATACACTGATACCTACAAATACAAAATATACTAATTCTGCATTCATTTTTCTTTACTTTACAAACTAAGCAATCAAATGATATTCTGACGATTTGAAGTTGCAGGTTTTTGTAGCACTTCTCAGAACTTGCCAACCAGAAAACAAAATGCTTGTCAAGCAGGCTCTTGATATCCTAATGCCAGCACTACCTAGAAGGTTGCCTCTTGGAGATTCCCGCATGCCAATTTGGATACGGTACACCAAAAAGATTCTGGTTGAGGAAGGTCACTCGATCCCTAATCTGATTCACATTTTCCAACTGATCGTTCGCCATTCAGATCTCTTCTACAGCTGCAGAGCACAATTTGTCCCACAGATGGTGAATTCACTAAGTCGCCTTGGATTGCCATATAACACCACGGCAGAAAACAGGCGTCTTGCCATTGAACTTGCTGGATTGGTGGTTGGTTGGGAGAGGCAAAGGCAAAATGAAATGAAAGTAGTACCTGATAGCGATGTAGCCAGCCAAAACAGTGATGGATTTACTCCTGGCTCAGCTGTTGCTGATCCTAAGCGCTCAGTGGATGGGTCCAGTTTTGCTGAAGATTCAACTAAGCGAGTAAAAGTTGAGCCTGGTCTACAATCTCTTTGTGTCATGTCACCTGGTGGTGCGTCATCTATCCCTAACATAGAAACCCCTGGATCGGCTAGCCAACCGGATGAAGAATTCAAGCCAAATGCTGCTATGGAGGAAATGATTATCAATTTTCTTATCCGGGTGAGGCTTTCTTATTGACAGGATCTTACCACCTGTCTATCAATATAACTGTCTGAAGTGTTTTGATGTTTTAACGTTTACTAATTTTTTTGAGGACAGGTTGCCTTAGTAATCGAGCCTAAGGACAAGGAAGCTAGTATAATGTACAAACAAGCTTTAGAGCTACTTTCACAAGCTTTAGAAGTGTGGCCTAATGCCAATGTCAAATTCAATTATTTGGAAAAGCTGCTTAGTATTCAACCATCTTCTAAGGACCCTTCAACATCTCTTGCACAAGGCTTAGATGTGATGAACAAGGTGTTGGAGAAGCAACCACATTTGTTCATTAGAAATAATATCAATCAGATTTCCCAAGTATGTCCCCTTGCTGTGTATTTAAAATGATAGGTCTAACGAGCTAAATCTCCATATTCATGGTTGGTGCTGTCGGTATTGTTTTGTCAGATTCTTGAACCCTGTTTCAAGCATAAAATGTTGGATGCTGGAAAGTCATTGTGTTCCCTGTTGAAGATGGTCTTTGTTGCTTTTCCCCTAGAAGCAGTGACTACACCACCTGAATTTAAACTATTGTACCAGAAGGTTGACGAGCTGATACAAAAGCACATTAATACTGTCACAGCTCCTCAAGCATCAAATGAAGACAACACTGCTAATTCAATTAGCTTTGTTCTGCTTGTCATTAAAACGTTGACAGAGGTACAGAAGAACATCGTTGATCCTAATGTCTTGGTTCGTATCCTTCAACGCCTGGCACGAGATATGGGATCATCAGCAGGGTCCCATCTGAGACAAGTATGGCCCTATGTGAATATTTATTTTCTTTCGACAATAAGTATTGTATTTTGTCTTGTTGTGCATGACTCCTAATTTCAATTTTTACTATATCGTGTAATATCATGTGTTTCATTTTATGCGTTTGACGTTCTGTCCCTATGGAGTTCTCCATGTTTGTTTTCCTGCTAGTTTTTCATATTGTGTGTCTATTGTGTTTGAATAGATTTTAGGGTTCATTTCCTCTTTGTGTTGGTTGAATAAAGCGTAATCCTCATTGAATTCATTTTCATTTATGTGGATTATAATCAGGTCGTGCAGAGTTATTTCAGATTTTTTTTAGGGTGAACAGATTGAGTAAATAGAAGGGGCTTGAGTGATCATTTTTTCTCACTACAGATACTATACTGAGAGATTTCCTTAGGAGGAAGTTAAAAATGGTGTCCGCTAGTTGACATTCATCATACAATTTCCAAATTTAATCAGGACTCTTACTGTGAATTACTGGATTTTCATTTTATCTTCTTAACTTCGGATATCTTAATGTGTGGTATGATGAGGCTTCTTATTTGCGAGTTCAGATTTAAATGCCTTGTAATTCTTGTGCAGTGCCACCTTTTTGATTCAGTACTATCACATCATTGAGATTTTTACTTGGCATGCTTTTCTTTTCTAATTTGTCATATTACATTAAGCATACTGTCATCCATATCCAGGGTCAGAGAGCCGATCCGGATTCTGCAGTCACTTCTTCTCGACAAGGAGCTGATGTGGGAGTAGTCATCTCTAATCTAAACTCTGTTTTGAAGCTCATAAGTGAGAGGGTCATGCTTGTTCCAGATTGCAAGAGATCCGTAACTCAGATCTTGAATGCCTTACTCTCTGAGAAAGGCACCGATTCTAGTGTGCTTCTTTGCATTCTTGATGTGATAAAAGGGTGGGTTGAAGATGACTTCAGCAAGCCAGGCACATCAGCCATGTCAAGTTCTTTTCTCACTCCAAAGGAAATAATTTCTTTTCTTCAGAAGCTTTCACAAGTTGATACGCAAAACTTCTCCCCCAGTGCTCTGGAAGAGTGGGATAGGAAATATCTACAGCTTCTTTACGGAATTTGTGCAGATTCACACAAGTAAGTAAACAAATTATAAATTGTATTATGCTTGCTTTGTGTTTGAGTCTAATGTGCTGGTTGAATTCTAGATATCCCATCTCCCTACGTCAAGAGGTGTTCCAGAAAGTGGAAAGGCAATTCATGCTTGGTTTACGGGCAAGAGATCCTGAAACTAGGATGAAATTTTTTTCACTTTATCATCAATTTCTTGGCAAGACATTGTTCACAAGGCTGCAGTACATTATCCAACTTCAGGACTGGGAGGCTTTGAGTGATGTCTTCTGGCTCAAACAAGGCCTTGACCTGCTTCTTGCAATCTTAGTTGAGGATAAACCTATTACACTAGCTCCAAACTCAGCTAGGCTCCCACCACTTGCAGTTATAACTCCTACTCCAGATTGTTCTGGGATGCAGGACCAGGTTCCTAATGTTCCAGAAGGCTCTGAGGATGCTCCTCTAACATTTGATGCCCTTGTTTTTAAGCATGCAAAGTATCTAAATGAGATGAGCAGACTTAAGGTAATTCCATCTACCTTTTGTCTGGGACCACATTGTGTGTTTTGCTCCAAGGATTAGGTCTACTTTTCGGTTTTGAGAGGTGAACTATCATTTTTTCTCTTTATTCCCCCCCCCCCTATTTTTCTGGGTATACTCTGAGAAAGTTGCATCATTTTTATGTCTTCATGGTGCACTTGCTTTGTCAGTTGAAAAAGATAACCATCAATGTTTTATATATTTATTACTTGTATCACAAACCATTCTTTTGCTTGGCCTTCCCGAAGATTGGGAGTAGATTAATGTTTGTAACTTCAACTTGCTCCATTCTTGGTTTAAAGAAGGTCATAGTGCCTTGTTTGAGTGCAACAGATTCTGTTTGGTAAGCTTTATTGACAAGCATATGATTCCTAGTTGTGAAATGTATTGCACTTACCACACTTCTGCTCTCTGCTTTTAGGTAGCTGATCTTGTTATTCCATTAAGAGAGTTGGCTCATACAGATGCCAATGTTGCATACCATTTGTGGGTGTTGGTATTTCCCATTGTCTGGGTGACATTAAACAAGGAAGAGCAGGTAGCACTAGCTAAACCGATGATTAATCTCCTCTCAAATGATTATCATAAGAAGCAACAAGCCAGCAGGCCGAATGTGGTACAAGCACTTCTTGAAGGGCTTCAATTGAGTCACCCTCAACCACGGATGCCTAGTGAGCTGATTAAATATATTGGAAAGACTTATAATGCATGGCACATCGCATTGGCTTTGCTGGAAAGTCATGTCATGCTGTTCATGAATGACACAAAGTGCTCTGAGTCTCTTGCTGAGCTTTATCGCTTGCTTAACGAAGAAGATATGAGATGTGGGTTATGGAAGAAAAGATCTATCACTGCAGAAACCAGGGCTGGGCTTTCTCTAGTTCAACATGGTTACTGGCAGCGTGCTCAAAGTCTCTTTTACCAAGCCATGGTTAAGGCAACCCAAGGCACATATAACAACACAGTACCAAAGGCTGAGATGTGTCTTTGGGAAGAGCAATGGCTGTCCTGTGCTACTCAACTCAGTCAGTGGGATGCGTTGGTGGATTTCGGCAAGAGTATTGAAAATTATGAAATACTACTGGACAGTCTCTGGAAGCTGCCTGATTGGGCATATATGAAGGATCATGTAATTCCGAAAGCTCAAGTAGAAGAAACTCCAAAACTGCGGTTGATTCAAGCATTTTTCTCTCTTCACGATAGAAACACCAATGGTGTGGGGGATGCTGAGAACATAGTTGGGAAAGGGGTCGATCTAGCTTTAGAACAATGGTGGCAGTTGCCAGAAATGTCTGTTCATGCCAGGATTCCTCTTTTGCAGCAGTTCCAGCAGCTAGTTGAAGTTCAAGAGTCAGCTAGAGTCCTTGTGGACATTGCAAATGGTAGCAAACTTTCAAGTAGCTCTGTTGTCGGTGTGCATGGAAATCTTTATGCTGATCTCAAGGACATCCTTGAGACTTGGAGACTCAGAACTCCAAATAAATGGGATAACATGTCTGTTTGGTACGATTTGCTCCAATGGAGAAATGAAATGTATAATGCTGCAATAGATGCATTCAAAGATTTTAGTAATTCAAATCAACAACTTCATAACCTTGGTTATCGTGACAAAGCGTGGAGCGTCAATAGGCTTGCTCACATTGCTCGTACGCAAGGCCTTTATGATGTTTGTGTGACAATTTTGGAAAAGATGTACGGCCATTCAACCATGGAAGTGCAGGTAATAGAAACTATAACTAGTGTTTTTGTCAGATGAAGAAAGCGGTAGGAAGAACTCTTTCCTCTTGGGATCTTTGCCTGAGTGCAAGAATACATCATTCAGTGGTCCCACTTGGTAGAATTTTTTGTGGGATTTGAGATTAAAAAAACTGTGCAAGTCATTTTATTCTAGCAACAACAAAGTTTTACTTGCCAGCCAAGACGTAATTTTTGCAGTAGTTGTTTGCTTTCATCATTTGGGTGAATTTTTTGGTATCTTGAAACAATCTATGGGCCTGTGTTGTAGTTATCTTGAACCTTCCGGATGGGCACAGAGGAAGGATTTTCTGTGTTTACATCTGTTTGTCAACTGTAAAGCAGTTAATTAATTTTTCCTCGCTGTGCCTCCTCTTCTGGCCTTATCTCTTTAGGTCTTAAAGAGGGATGGTAGGCAGGTGTCTCATCAGTTTTCTGTTGCATGTTTGCAGGAGGCCTTTGTCAAGATAAGAGAACAGGCGAAGGCTCTTCTGGAAATGAAGGGGGAGCTCACCAATGGTCTTAATCTGATCAGTAGCGCTAATTTAGAATACTTTCCTGTGAAAAACAAGGCAGAAATTTTTCGCCTGAAGGGGGATTTCCTGTTAAAGCTAAATGACTCAGAAGGTGCTAATCATGCATATTCTAATGCAATCAGCCTTTTCAAAAATTTGCCTAAGGGATGGATAAGTTGGGGAAACTATTGTGACATGGTATACCTTTTATCTGCTTTTAATGTCATTTGTGTTTGTGAACCCTTGTTTTGAGTACTGAACCACTGTCTGATATTTATAGGCGTATAAAGAAACCAATGATGAAATTTGGTTAGAATATGCTGTCAGCTGTTTCCTTCAAGGTATCAAATTTGGTGTATCTAACTCAAGAAGCCATCTAGCTCGTGTTCTGTATCTTCTCAGCTTTGATACCCCGAATGAGCCTGTGGGGGGGTCATTTGATAAGTACTTGGACCAAATACCTCACTGGGTTTGGCTCTCTTGGATTCCACAACTCTTACTGTCCCTGCAGAGGACAGAGGCTCCTCATTGCAAACTTGTTCTACTGAAAATCGCCACTGTATTTCCACAGGTAAATGATTTTTATTGGTGTATTTTATAAAAATTGAGTATGGTACTTTATTCTGATAAGTAATCTTGAGACTCGCAAATCTCAGGCTCTGTATTACTGGCTGCGGACATATTTGCTTGAACGACGCGATGTTGCGAATAAGTCTGATGTAAGCAGACTCATGGCCCAGCAAAGAATGCAGCAAGGCGTCTCGGGCTCTGGTGCTGGTTCTCTTGGGTTAGCTGATGGAAGTTCCAGAGTACAAGGTCATGGTGTTTCCTCGGCCAATCAAGTTCACCAAGGCATTCAATCCAGTGCTGGAATGGGATCTCATGATGGTGGGAACTCTCATAGCCAAGAACCTGAACAGTCAGGCACGGAGAGCAGTGTGCATGCAGGAAATGACCAAGCTTTGCAACAAAGCACTTCAACCATCAATGATGGTGGTCAGAATGCCTTCAGGCGTAGTGGAGCATTAGGTTTGGTGGCTTCTGCTGCTAGTGCCTTTGATGCTGCAAAGGATATAATGGAGGCTCTTAGAAGCAAGCACACTAATTTGGCCAGTGAACTAGAGGTGATTATCTGCACCTCAGGTTTCTTTAGTTGATAAAGTTTGATTTCATTAAATTTTATGGCTCAGACTTTTTCATTCGAACTGCTCATACACGTTTGTCCAGAGAATTGAATTTTGTTTGGTGTTACCCTCGTCTAATGAAATACATTGAGAAGTGGCCACTTTGATTAGTTGCCAGAGTTCATCATATGCTTAACCCTTGACGTTAGTACAATAAATTGTCCAAGTATTTTGCTGGAGTATTCTTTAACATATACTGCTTTAAGCATGAAAAATAAAGGCTTTTAACAAAATTTTCCTTTTTGCAGATTCTGCTCACTGAAATTGGTTCGCGGTTTGTAACTTTGCCAGAGGAGAGGCTTCTAGCAGTGGTTAATGCACTTCTCCACCGTTGTTACAAGTACCCAACTGCTACTACAGCAGAGGTTCCCCAATCTCTCAAGAAGGAGCTCTCTGGTGTTTGTAGGGCTTGCTTCTCAGCAGATGCTGTGAATAAGCATGTTGATTTTGTGAGAGAGTACAAGCAGGATTTTGAACGTGATCTTGATCCAGAAAGCACTGCGACTTTCCCAGCTACCCTTTCTGAGCTGACTGAACGATTGAAACATTGGAAAAATGTCCTGCAGAGCAATGTTGAGGACAGGTTTCCAGCTGTCTTGAAGCTGGAAGAGGAAAGCAGGGTGCTGCGCGACTTCCACGTGGTTGATGTTGAGGTTCCTGGACAGTATTTTTGTGATCAGGTAGATTAAACCGTGTTTGATATTTTCTTTCTATTCCCAGGATCTCTGTTATTATTTATGTGATTAATATTTTAAATGGAGCTGCTTATCACTTCCCTCCCCCCATTTTTTGTGTGAATGTTGGGGGGGGGGGGGGTAGGTTATGGGTGACAAAGATATGAGTTTTGGGTGATAAACAATATCACAAATATCACAATATCAACAGTCGTACTTTCTAGGTTACAGAAACAAGTTTGTTTAAAGCTTGAAGTTGGCTCATATTACATACTGTTATTTAGTGCCATCTTTATTACTCTTATAAACCCTGCAATTACAGGAAATTGCTCCTGATCATACAGTAAAGTTAGACAGGATTGGAGCTGATATTCCTATTGTGCGAAGACATGGAAGTAGTTTCCGCCGTCTGACTCTAATTGGCTCCGATGGCTCTCAACGTCATTTTATTGTCCAGACATCATTGACCCCAAATGCTAGAAGTGACGAGCGAATATTGCAGCTTTTCCGGGTGATGAACCAAATGTTTGATAAGCATAAGGAATCAAGACGCCGTCACATATGCATTCACACACCAATCATCATTCCTGTTTGGTCTCAGGTTTTAAGCTTGACTTCCTAAAAATTCCATTCCTTATACTTCTTACTTAGTTTTAATTGCTAGATATGTTGAGCTTTGACATGGTAACAAAAGAATCATTGCTAAATATGTTGAGCTTTGACATGGTAACGAAACGTAGAAAAAAGTAGAACATGGTAACAAAAGAATCAGTACTAGCTTTACGAGTGTGGGTGCTGGTAATAAACAGCCCAACAAAGAATCATGTCCCTTTTGTTGATTCAGTCTCCAATTAATAAAACAAAATATGTATCCTGACAATTGATCACTCCATGAATAGGTCCGCATGGTAGAAGATGATTTGATGTACAGCACTTTCCTCGAGGTGTATGAGAACCACTGTGCGAGGAATGACCGAGAGGCAGATCTGCCTATCACCTATTTCAAGGAGAAACTGAACCACGCTATATCAGGACAAATCTCACCGGAATCTGTTGTAGACCTGCGTTTCCAAGCATACACTGACATAACAAGAACCCTTGTAACTGACGGCATTTTTTCCCAATACATGTACAAGACCCTGCAGAGTGGCAACCATATGTGGGCTTTCAAAAAGCAATTTGCTGTCCAATTGGCCCTTTCAAGTTTCATGTCTTTCATGCTACAAATTGGTGGAAGGTCCCCGAACAAGATATTATTTGCTAAGAACACTGGGAAAATATTCCAGACAGATTTTCATCCTGCATACGATGCAAATGGAATGATTGAATTCAATGAACCCGTGCCTTTCCGTTTGACAAGGAACATGCAAGCGTTCTTCTCCCATTTCGGAGTGGAAGGCCTTATAGTGTCTGCTATGTGTGCTGCGTCACAGGCTGTGGTTTCACCCATAGTGAGTTCTGACTGAGAAGTATATGTCAGTATGATAGTAAAATTAACTCATTAATAGCTATGCTTATTGACTTGTCCATGCATTTTCCATTTTGCAGCAAAGTCAGCATCTATGGCATCAATTAGCTATGTTTTTCCGCGATGAGCTGCTGTCTTGGTCTTGGAGAAGACCGCTTGGCATGCCCCTGGCCCCGATTGCTGGAGGTGGTAGTACAAACCCCATTGAATTTAAACAGAAAGTCACAACCAATGTGGAGCATGTAATTGGCCGGATTAATGGAATAGCCCCACAGTATTTTTCAGAAGAGGTAAGCCGCTGACACAAATTTAAGCTTGTTTGAGACTTTGTCAGGGAAAGAGGAAGTTGAGAAGGAATGGGAAATGGAAGGGACAGGGACAGGGATTTTCCCCTTTCCTTTTTCAGATGTTCATGATAAAAGAAGAGATCCAAACAAAGAAGCCTATGATTTGATTATTATTTTATATTTGTTTGCGGCTTATATTACTTTATGGAATGGTTGATTTATAAATGAAGAGATATATTTCATTCCGTTTGACTACTGGTTCATAAGCTTCTGACCTATTGTTGTAATGTTTCTACCTGCACTCAGGAGGAGAATACCGTGGATCCACCGCAGTCAGTCCAGAGGGGTGTCACTGAGTTGGTTGAAGCTGCCTTGACGCCAAGAAACTTGTGCATGATGGATCCAACATGGCATCCCTGGTTTTGAGTCTCAAGTAAGGGAGCGTGTGGAGCTGGTAGACAGGATGGTCGTCTTTGTCAGGAGGTCTATAGCAATTACATTGTAAATAGTATGTAAATAGCAAAATTTCTGCATATATCTAATATTAGTTGTCTAAGCTTTTCAATTGTTACTTTTGGTGGCATATGCATTTTATCAAGTAAATATTTCTCCCTTGGGCAAACTCTCTCTCTCTCTCTCCCCCTCTCCCTGACTATGAAACCAAGGATACTAATATCTTGGCTGCGTTCCGAGTAACTCCTTAACTTGGAGTTCCGCCTGAGGAAGCAGGGGCAGTAGTAGCTGTTGAATCTTCTACCGGTACATGGACAACTCTGTGGACCGATGGACTTACTAGTCTTGATCGTTACAAAGGACGATGCTTCCGCATCGAGCCAGTTGATAGAGAGGAAAGTCAATTTATTGCTGGCTTAAATGTTAATCATGTCCTGTGGTTTAACGTTTTCCTTAAAAAGCCTGTACTTTAAGTTAGATAAATTTGGTCCCTGCGCTTTATACGTTTTCCTAAAAAAGTTACTCCGTCAGTGAGTTCGTATTACTTTAATGTTTTCAGTCGATGTGACTAACGAAGGTCTACGCTGCGTTTTGGATCCCCTTACCTCTCTGCGTCATCTCTTTCGTACGAACAAAAAAAAACCCGGATCTGACATTGCTTGTTTTCAGTCTTCCTCTGTGTTCACAAAAGCAAACAAAGCATTTCACGAAGAAAATCATAAACCAAACACCCCAAAAGGTGAGTCTGAAATATCGGACTCAATCAAGCGCCAGGGCAACAACTCCTGATCATGAACTCGGAAAACAGAGACTATGGGATCCGTGATTTGATGGCTAAATGCCACGTGTGAAGAGAGTCAATGCAGTAAAAATGAGTGCGACATTTTCCCATGATAAAACAGAACATTTATAGGAGAAAATGTAGAATTGCGTAAAACCCAGATGTAAATTACCGAGCAGAGTTATGGATAATTGAGTACCTGAATCCGGGCAAGTGAGAAAAGATTCAGGAGAAGAAGACGACAAGTTAGATTAGAAAAGGAGTGAAAAAGTGAGGGTTCTGAGATCCAAAGGGGTGCAAAGGATCTGACTTTATAGAGAAACTGTAAGCCTGTAGTTGTCGACGTCAGTGCTTTCTTTTTGGGCCTCTCGCTCACTCTAGAGGCGAAAAAGTTTGAGACTCTCTCGCTCCCTCTGCTGGATAAAAGAGAGGGAGCATCCAAGTTACTGGTTTCTTTGTTCAGACGAAGGAGATGACGCAGAGGTAAGGGGATCCAAAACTTAGCATCTCATTTAGCAGACGTGGAACCCATGACGTCGCAGGTGACAGGGAGCTAGTTGGGGAGAGAGATAATGGGTTTCCACGTGACAGTACGAGTGTACGTGGACCTCCATTAACCATATAGACAAAAAAAAAATTAGTAGGGCACAATCACGGAGGAATTTTTTTTTAGAAAACGTATAAAGCTTAAATATTAAATTCATCCAAATTGAAGTAAAATAACTTTTTTTTTTATAACGTGTAAATCTCCCAAAGTCGGATCCGTTTGACCCAACTCTGAAGTACAAACCACATTCTGCTGGACCGACCCCACAACCCAGGGAGTAGATAAGTCAAGAACTCGTCCAGTAGCCTTTAAACCACTGGACCGAATCCGTTAAACCCTTAGACCTTTTTGTTCTCTCTCTCCCTCCCCCCTATCTCTCTCTCATTGTGAGTCTCCCCTTGGATTGTATAAAAATTGAATGAACCAGCTCATTTTTTGGTAGTTAAGTTAGGCTGATTATAAAATATACTTCTTGTGTGATGTTTGTTTCTTAAGAAAATTGCGAAGAAAGAAATGCAACGTGGCTACGGCTTATTCGAGCAAGCGAGCTCCTTGAACAAACTTGTGTTTTTTTTTATGCCTTGCAATATGGGTCTTTGCCGCTTTTCATTCTGCTGACAAGCTAACTCCTAGCTGCTTTGGCCCGTTTCGTCACGATACTCCAGGAAGTAGATGCCAGTGGATGCGCTGAAAAGATTGACATCTTATTTCATAGAATAGTTGGCTTTGAACGGCGTTCTTTAGCTCTTGAAAAATCACATGCAACAGTTAAATCTGGTTCTTGCGCACTAAGTGAGGATGATGAAAGCAATCTAATTGCGTTGTCCATAACTCGGCGGCCTCTCAATCTCTTAACGTTCTTGAAGAGATGATACAGCCAAACTCAACTAGGCTTTCTCTGTCATTCACGATCATGGTGAATTTGTCGACCCCCCCAAAACAAAAAGAAGCTGCTGATCAAATGACAAAAGAACAAAGCTAGAAATATCCCAAAGATGGTGTCGAGAAAGACAAATCAACAATCATATCACAACGCAACCAGAAGTCAGTTTTCTCCTTCCTCCTGTACAGGGAAACGGAGGTGCTTCCCTTTTGGGGTGGGCAAGCCCTTCAAGCGCAAGATGGTTGGCGAAAACCCAGTAGAATGCTCGCTCTGTGCACTCTCCTCTTCTGCCCCCACAAGCTCATCATCACTGTTGTACATAAACCTCGTGTGCTTTCCAGCAAACTTCGGAGCCACTCTCGTCTCATTCACAAAAATCTTGCTTATGCCCTCGCAGATTTCATCAACTAGTCCTCCATCATCCTCCTCTTCTTCTATTCCATCCTCTTCTTCATTGTAATATTCCTCTTCTTCTCCTTCTTCAATTGCTTCTTCCTCATCTTCATGAGTGCTTGCATTGACTTGGATAGACCAGACTGATGCATCATCATCTTCAGCGGATGATTTCTCTTTGTCATTACTCCCCACTGCTCCTGTTTGGTAACTCAGACCAGAGGAGAATTCTGATGAGTCAGAGCCTTCAGATTTCTCAGAGAAATCCTGCAGTAAAGACCTCGTTATCAGAGTCTTTTCAGATTCAAGACTCTCTTGCTTCTTTCCATCGAATATGTAACTGACCACCTGCCATGAATTTTCAATTGACACAGATGAAATCATCGCAAAGTAACATGAACACGGTCCTAAAAAAAAGCCAGTAACCTTCGTTTCCTAAACTAACAAAAGAACGCTAATGAAATTCTCGCTTTCAGTTTCAAAATCATCAAGATTGATCTGTCCAGAACGTTTTAATCTTGCAGACGAAAATTCAGTACAACTTCTTGATTCTTGTACAGAAAGCCGAAAGGTCATCGTAATAAAAGAAAAGCCTTGAGATGATGAAGACATAAAAAGAACCCAATTGAAATTTCTCAACCTGGTAAGAACAAGTCAAACGAACCTGACAAATCAATTGCTCTTCGACGACTGGAGAAGGCACTGCCGAAACCGAGCCAGTACTAGTGTTGTTGCCAGAGAGATTCGAGACATGAGGCGTGTTAGCCGGGGTTGGTGCAAGAAGTCCTGTCGGCGAGTTGACAAAACCTTGGACATGAAGAAATGGACGGCTTTCTTGCGAGATCTTCGAAAGCTCGGCCTCTTCTTCAACCCTCTGCAAGAGGGTCTTGACCTGACCCCTAAGCAAGGCCTCTCCAGACCCAGGCGTGCTGTTCTTGGCCCGGCTGCTCCTTTGCTTGGCTATGGACGATGATGGGGTCCCCAAGCTCGCCATCGCAAGTCCGACTATCGGAGAATCATTTGTAATATCGACCAGCGCGGACCGATCTTGCTGTTGCTTCACGCTCCTTTGCCTTGATTTCGAGACTCCCTTCTCAGAGTCTTCAATCTTCCCTGAAAAGCCATTGAAGCAAGAAGGGATTACAAACCCATTTTTCTACACATAAAATGATTGCTTAAAATCGCTAAATAAATTATATGAAAAAAGAAAATCTTGATTCTTCTTTGAGAGACCACCAATTCAAGAAATGAAATAAACACAATTTATGTTAGGTAATTGATTGTTTGGTAGAAAAGAAAAGGGAAAAACAAAGTAACTCACTTGAGATAGGAATGCTGTTGATGCTAATGTCGCTGTATGCGTGACCAGCGAGAGTCTGTGACCTGGTAACTCTTCTGGCTGATGATGGGCTCTCCATAGGATTTGAAAAAGGGTAACCGGAGAAGTGATTAATCTTGACTGGGATTTGACCGGAAAGATCAGAGATTGAGATGACAGAGAACAGAATATAGGATGCAAGAACTGAAATCGAAAAGAAAGACAAAATTTAGATGTTCTGAGGGTAAAAGGTAATGGGTTTTTATAAAGGCGTTCAGCGACGGAGTTTAAATGTGAATATGACCGTTGGGAGCCTGAGAAGGCAACATCGATCCGCACGATTGTGGAAAAAACTAGCCGTTTGGGTCCATTTGAATAGTATTAGGATGCGGCTGCCAATCCAGTTTCGGGTTTTACGGTCCTTTGGTTTGGGCCATATATGGGCCTTCAAAAGAAGAAAAAAAACGAGAATCCAAAAGAACAATGTTATGTTAGGTCCATTACCCGATCCCGGCCCAACAAAAGAGGACGTTCTGAACAGCTTAACGGTAGGCCCAACTCCGACCCAAGATGACTAATCTCATCAGTTCGATTTCAAAGAATTAGCTAAAAGGTATGATCGTAATTAAGTCGAATACGACAGGTAGTTGCCCCCTGTTTTAACGGTTCAATGTAGCTGTTGAAGGGGCAGATTCGTAAGCAAGAGTATAGGGCCTTAAAACACTCTCATGATTTATCTTCTTCATTTTTTTATTTACTAAATTCATTCACATTAATTTTGAAGAATATAATTTAAAGTTGATTTATTTTTTCATAAATTGTATTTTTTAATACTTTTTAATAGAATAAAATAGGGTAGAGGTGAGATTTGAACTTATAAATGTAAAAAAAAATCCCAAGCTAATGAAAAAATGTAGATTTTATTATCTAAATTAAATTATTCAACAGTAAACTATTACTATAAAAAATTATATTATTGCAGCTAATTACGTATAAAAGTCATCTTTATGGCTTATACCCAACATAAACCAGCGGGTGGGTAGGCACATGCGCGGCTAGCTGAGAGCGGTTAGCAAGGTGAGAACCCACGTGATGCGATTTTTGCTTGAATCCTACCTATGTTTTGACCATAAAAGGAATTAAACCCGTTTCTGTATTTACAGGTTTAATTGGTGCATTCAGAAACGACGAGATTCAAGCTAAATAGGAAATATATATAAGGCCGGATAAATGTAAAATTGGTCCATGATACAATACGAGAAAATTAATTTGGTCCTCGTGATATGAAAATCATAAATTTAGTCCCCATAATCCCCTCTTTGTTTACCGTTCGTCACTCCTTCTCATTCCGTTAGCTCACTCGACGGAATTAACTCCATAACCATGTCATCCTTCTAGGTCAGCTCAAAACCCCTTTTCTCACATTCCAAATAAGTGAACCCTAAGCCCACCCCACAAGTCTCTCACATCTCATTATTTCCGGGAGATCTATCCCCATTGTCTTTGTTTCACATATTTTGCCCTAAGTCTTCATTCCCCCTCTCTGCAACTAAATCTCTTCGCATTGTTGTAGTCCGTCTGTGAAAGGATTAAAAAAACCCGTTTGGATACATGTTATAATCTTTCCTATGGATGTAGTCACAGACAACACACACGCAGATACTTGTGTGTCAGCAAGCTAGTGCTATTGATTGTTACCTGTTTGTGTGTGTCAATATATATGTAAAGAAAGAAAGAAACTCATGGCTGATAATGTATAGTGAAATTCGGAGAGTCCTACAAGCTAGCATGCGGACAGAAAGTACTAATGGGTTTGTTGGCACTGGCTTTTGTGCCTCCAGGTCAATTAAATCATTATGCCTTATTCTTGATATGAATATAAACAGAAGGTCAGCGTTAAGTTGTATGGGATGTGTTAAGACTGAAATAAAAGAGAATAAAAATTTAGACTAAGAGAGAGAGAGAGAGGAGAAGTGAGACACAAGATTTAAGTGGTTCGGTCCATAGACCTACATCCACTGTGGGAAGGCCCAAATGGGCAGATGTGTGTACTCACTGGTGTAAGGATGAGATTACAGAGAGGCTTTATTTATAAGCCTTTGATTGCAATAGCCCACATTGCTTTAGCAATGTGGGACTAACTTTAATACTCCCCCGCAAACGCAAGGTGGATACACGTTGAGTTTGGACTACAAAAAGAAATTCCCTTTAAGAAAAGATGGCGCCAGAGGATGGCCGGAGAAGGGCATACAGTCGCCGGAAGTTGGCCGGAATCTGACCGGAGAGGCCGACAATCGCCTGAAGATGGCCGGAGAGGGTCGCCAGAATGGGGAAGACGCCGGAAGGTCGTCGGAGGAATGCCGGACGGGGCGCCGGAAGGCCCGAGAGAAGACGCCGGAAGGTCGCCGGAGGAATGCCGGACGGGGCGCCGGAAGGCCAGAGAGAAGACGCCGGAAGATCGCCGGAAGGCCATAGAGAAGATGCCGGAAGATCGCCGGAGGAATGCCGGACGGGGCGCCGGAAGGCCCGAGAGAAGACGCCGGAAGTTCGCCGGAGGAATGCCGGACGGGGCACCAGAAGACCCGATTGAAGATGCCGGAGGAATGCCGGACAGGGCGCCGGAAGGCCCTAGAGAAGATGCCGGAAGTTTACCGGAATGATGCCGGATGGGCGCCGGAAGGCCCAAGAGAAGAACTAAAATAGGCCGGACTGGACTAGGCCTAAACTAGGCCAAACTAAGCCAACAAGAGTGCTGACCAGCCTGAGCCAAAATGGGCCACAGGATCGAAATGGCTCTGATACCATGTTAAGAATAAAATAAAAGAGAATAAAAATTTAGACTAAGAGAGAGAGAGAGAGGAGAAGTGAGACACAAGATTTAAGTGGTTCGGTCCATAGACCTACATCCACTGTGGGAAGGCCCAAATGGGCAGATGTGTGTACTCACCGGTGTAAGGATGAGATTACAGAGAGGCTTTATTTATAAGCCTTTGATTGCAATAGCCCACATTGCTTTAGCAATGTGGGACTAACTTTAATAGGATGCGACCTGGACATGAGACCTTTCCTAGTAAAGAGTCATGATGAGACGAGGACCATCTTATCCTTGGTCTTTACCCATATATGCCTTGTTCTGGAATGAGAGGGTTGTAAGCAAGCTAGTGTTGTTGCTTGCTATGAGCTTGGCGCTAGTATTTACCATCTGGCGTTGTTCGTATATTTATAGAGATTTTACTTATCGTATTTATGTTTGTGTTGTTTTGATGAGAGTCTGCTATTCTGTTTTATTAGCCTCCATCGGGCTGTCGTGTTCTTTTTCCAGATTGAATCGGTTTTCTCATGTATCTGAATCTTTTTTTGAGAGATGAAGTATTCTTTATCTGATACAGTTGAATTGCAGGCGTTGATTCGGACCATTCTCAGAACTCTGCCCATTTTCTCTGTGCTTCTCATTGCGTAATAGTTTAGCCTTTCCATCCACATATATGCATGCTTAGATTATGTTTCACGATGAGTTCCAGTCTTCTTTGATGCTTCAGTTATGGAAACTAGTCCAGTTGGTACATCTGGGGGATAGTCCTTCTGTGAATGAAGACTTGGGGCAAAATATGTGAAACAGAGACAATGGGGATAGATCTCGCGGAAGGAAAGAGATGTGAGAGACCTGTGGGGTGGAGTTAGGGTTCACTTATTTGGACGGTGGGAAAGGGGTTCTGAGCTGACCTGGAAAGATGACATGACTGTAGAGTGAATTCCGTCGAGTGAGCTAACGGTATAAGGAGGAGGGAGGAACGACAAACAAAGGGAGGTCATAGGGACTAAATTTATGGTATATATCAGTGCGAATAGAATCAACAATCTCTCGAAGGAGACTAGCCATTAAGGAATAAATACAATTTGACATCCTAGCTCCCGCCTTAACAAGTTAATCCGTTACACAATTTATTTCTCGGTGTACATAATAAAAAGAAATAATATATATTTCACATGCCACTTGAAAGGAGATTGAAATAGTGCCATTTGGGTTTAGTTTTCTCGTGCGTTAGAGAAAGGTGACGTTTTGCCTACTTAAATTTACAGTCGTGAAAAATTGCTACCAGATATAAATATAAGTTCTAAAACGTAAATTGGATATACTCGAAAGGAGGTACAGGGCATGTTTGAGACCCCAAATATTTGGGGTTTCAATAAATTGGACAAACCAAACAAACTCCAAAATTTTTAACTTTTACACCTACACACTTCACTTTTCACAAACCCCAATAAATCTCAATAAAGTAAAGATTCCCAAAATATCGAGAATATTCCCCAAAAATTTGGCAAACAAACATCCCAACAATCTCCATGGATAGTAAATAGCCACGCTTCTAGAACCAAACGAGGTTGGTAGCTAACTAGCTACTTTTTTATTTTTTTTCTTGTCAGCTAACTAGCTACTTGATTGTGAGTACCTCACGAGCATATGGTAGGAGGTAGTTGGAGCTGCCACCCCCTGATTATAATAGCATGCCATTTCGCTTTAGGAGAACAAACGGCCAATATATATAAAGCAAAGCCCCACATATAACTTTCAAGAGTTCAAGCCAAAAACCACGAAAAGAGTGTTCGACAAACTACAGTTACTGAGCTCACGACTATTCAATGGCCCCTACAACTCTCACGGCTCTAGCGGAGGAGAAGACCCTTCAGGCTAGCTTTGTTCGTGACGAAGATGAGCGTCCAAAAGTTGCATACAACAATTTCAGCAACGAAATCCCTGTCATCTCCCTCGCTGGGATCGATGAAGTAGATGGAAGGAGGGCTGAGATCTGCAAGAAAATCGTGGAGGCTTGTGAGGACTGGGGTGTTTTCCAGGTAGTTGATCATGGTGTCGATACCAACCTCATATCAGACATGACTCGTCTTGCCCGAGAGTTCTTTGCCTTGCCTCCAGAGGAAAAGCTCCGCTTTGACATGTCCGGTGGCAAGAAGGGAGGTTTCATTGTCTCCAGCCATCTACAAGTAAAGTTCCGAACCTTCTCTGGCTTTTAAAATTCCTGTTTGTTTGTGCTCTACTAATTATCCACTGATAGCATATGGAAACAGGGGAAAAAGCAATAGAGATAAGATGGGAAGAGCACAAGAAATTAATGCCTTATAACTGTTCTCTGACAATGTTAAACCAGAAACTTCAGCACCACTTTGATTGTGTTTCAAGTTCTTTTTCCTTCTGAAAAAATTTGTGTTCGCCAAGATATACTTGATTTGTTTTCTTATGTTACCGTTCTGTCCTCTTCAAACTTTTAAGTGCCAAAGAACTGTGCAATAAGAGTTCTCATCTCTCCGTGGTTGTTAAATCAAAGGATCTAGAGTTAGATATTCCTGAATATGGTGCCTGATGATGATCTTTTATTGCAGGGAGAAGCAGTTCAAGATTGGCGTGAAATTGTGACATATTTTTCATACCCAATTAGGACCCGAGACTACTCAAGGTGGCCGGACAAGCCGGAGGGGTGGAGAGCAGTGACACAGGATTACAGTGAGAGATTAATGGGACTGGCGTGCAAGCTCTTGGAGGTGCTATCAGAGGCCATGGGGCTTGAGAAGGAGGCCTTGACCAACGCATGTGTCGACATGGACCAGAAGGTTGTGGTCAATTACTATCCCAAATGCCCACAACCTGACCTCACACTTGGACTCAAGCGCCACACCGACCCTGGTACCATCACCCTCTTGCTCCAGGATCAGGTGGGTGGGCTCCAGGCCACCAGGGATGGGGGCAAGACCTGGATCACCGTTCAACCTGTTGAAGGAGCTTTCGTGGTCAATCTCGGAGATCACGGTCATGTAAGTAACAAAAACTTTGAAAAATACCTACTTCTTGTCATATTTTTTCCACCTGTGAAATATATGGTCCTAATAAGCCAACGTGGTCTTCTTTAATGTCGCAAAGCAATATGTAGTGGATCATGTCGAAATCCCATATCATTTATGACATTAATGGTAGGCTCTAGAAGTGGTGAATTGTATTACATAATTGAAAGCAGTAAAATATCTATTGTCCAATGTTTTTTTAACCTTGAATTACCTCTAGAGTAAATATCCCAGTTGCCATTAGTGATACTTCATGGTTGTTTGACAGTATTGTTTTGGGAAGTTGTAAAAGTAGAAGTTTCTCATTGCTCTGGAACCAGAAAACAGAGGGTGTGTGTGTGTGTGTTAATTTTCTGCCAGATAAATGATTGATTGAGTTCATTGGTTCGTCTGTGAGCAGTATCTGAGTAACGGGAGGTTCAAGAACGCGGATCACCAAGCAGTGGTGAACTCCAACTTCAGCCGATTGTCCATAGCCACATTCCAGAACCCAGCACCAGAGGCAACAGTGTACCCTCTAAAGATCAGAGAGGGAGAGAAGCCAGTGCTAGAGGCGCCCATGACGTTTGCAGAGATGTACAGGAAGAAGATGAGCAAGGACCTTGAGCTTGCCAGGCTAAAGAAGCTGGCCAAGGAGCAGCAGTTGCAGGATTTGGAAAAATCCAAATTGGAGGCCAAGCCGATTGAGCAGATCTTCGCCTAGAATATAGCTTCGATTGTGCTACATGTATCTCTGCCTTTGATATGTCTATTGCTTAAGCATTTTATGCTCCTGTCACCTTTAAAGATTGTCAAATTTCATGAACAATGTCTTGGATATTATGGCATTGTTGCCAATTATAGTGTAGTAGGCCAGCTCGTCTGAAATGAAGCCTCTGTAGGCTTTGATGTTTTCCTCCACGCCAAACTGCTGATATATGAGAATAAGTTGTATCCTCTTCTGCCTTGATCAGTTTTTTTTTTCCTTTTTCATGTTAAAGCTGTTTCTTTTTTCAAATTTGTTCCACGCCATCATGATCAAAGCAGATGTTCACAAGAAAGATTAATGTGAAAACTAAGGAATTATCCATATGAAATGCGGGAATTAAGAGCAAAGGAACTTGCTGGGGAAGAGGAGTTGACCACCGAGCAGATATGGAAGCTGTTCAGAACTTTTCTGATACGGTGTCCAAATTAGTATGGCTGTAAGAACCCTGGCCGCGAACAGAAGGGAACCCCACATGTGGCTGGCTCCAAGAGTTCGAAATAAGGGATTTTAGTGCAGTTTCTGTAAGTGCTTCATGATGTCAAATCCTGCTTCTAAAGGGAGAAAATTTCGTCTAGAAGTCAAAGACCATGTCAGTTTACCAAAAGACAATGTATTAATATTATGGAGTAGGTGATCATTTGGAACTTAAACTTGTAAGGTGGGACATAACTATACACATGACTGACCGTGTAGGCTATTTATGTGAGGTGTGTCTGCCTACCTTATCACGAGATAGGCTGCCAGTCCTTGGCGTTGAATTATTGTTGGGACCCCTTTGCTTTGCTGAGAGATCTGCCAAACCGGTTCTGTCAACTTCGTCTGCATTTATGATCTTTCTCACAGTAAAGGAAAAGAAAAAAAATACTTACCCAACAAAAAAAGGAAAAGAAAACAAAAATAAGAAGAAAAACCTTCCATCTGTATTATTCTGTATACCTACACCGTTTCCATGGCTTTGGGTTTCCGATTGGGCTGCATAGATGGGGCAGGATTCCGATCCCGAATTGGTTCCCCACCTGAGGTGGACATACTGGGCTCAATTCTAGTAGTCAGACCCAAACCGAAGAATAAGAAAGCGAGGCACAACCTGATGCCGCCCCCAGAGCTCTTCAGCTCCTTAGTTTAACAAGAGAAAGTATTCGGATGAGGCTGTTCCTGCCCAAATATAATGTTTGCTTCGTATGCTCATAGTTGCTGCCCTCAGGATTCCTTTAGAGCATAGCAACTGTGCATGTATTTGCGAAACCGGAACTCTTTTTCATTACCATCTCTACTACTCACTACAAAATAGATACGGAGGGAAACCGCACCTGCCAATATGTATATATGTATGTGTCCATCAACGCTCACCGTCATCAACAGGAATAAAAAGACTGGGTTACTTGAGTGCAGGAACGAAGTCAAGAATTAACTATTGGAAACCAAATTACATGAAAAGAAATTCTGGGGCTCAAAATGAATATAACATATTTTTTTTTCAAAAATTCATTAAAAAGGGTAAAAAAAATATGTTGTTTTTAGGAGCTTTTGGAGGGTTGGGGGCCATGGCCCCCGCCAGCGCCCCATTGGCATTGTCACTGCTTGGGTGGTATGTGGGCTGTGAAATCTCGGATGGGTCGGAGGTTCGGAGAAGAAGAGAGATGCGTGCGTGAGCCAAACCGTAACCTTGATTGGCAAATAAATGTTTGGTTTGGGGCCACAAAGTCAAGGATATAGTATTGCTGATATATCCCACTTGAAAGTGTAAGCTGTATGAGGATTAGTGGCAATCGAAATCGTTTGCATATGGGTTTAGTTTTCTCACGTGTTGGAGAAAAGGTGAGAAATTGCCAAGTTCTTAAATTTTTAGAGTCGTGGAAACTTGCTACCAGATATAAATATAGCTTCTAAAACACAAATTGGATATATATAAGAGAAGAAAACAAAAAGCTCAAAAGGAGTACAATTCCATGGATATGTTACCGATTGGGGGCACTCATGTGGTCACCCCATCTTGGTGACACATGGTCCCATGCATGACACTCTAGCCATACATCCATGTGTCACAAGAAGGTTGATGAGGAGAGTGTTAGACCTACTTTATAGTGGACCATATGTGGACCACATTTGACAAAGAAATAATGCTTGAGAGACCCCATCTCATTTTCAAGCATTAAGAGCGTTTTCTCTCCAGAATAATCATCTTTGTCAATTCTTCAAAGTTTTCTGCTGCAAGTTTAAGTATATGATCCAATGACTTAAGGTTATTATCATCTTTGTTCTAACATTTGGTACCAGAGCAAAGGGTCATGAGATTTTCTATTTCGTGATTATTCAAAAAATATGCGGTTTCATGCGACAATAGAAACGCAAATGCGAAAGTGTGAATTGCCGAATTCACAGATTGTTATTTTTGTGTTGCATATTTTTTGAAACTCTGACAAACCGAACATATTTTCCTTTTTCGTTT
Organism: Myrica gale; assembly: GCA_963930655.1. Lineage (NCBI taxonomy): Eukaryota > Viridiplantae > Streptophyta > Magnoliopsida > Fagales > Myricaceae > Myrica > Myrica gale. The sequence goes on from OZ005610.1 coordinate 25,712,372, forward strand.
GCATGTGAATTGCCGTTTCTTTTCTTTTTCATATGCAAACAAGACAAAACATGGAATTGCCGAATTGCCGTTTCTGTTCATTTGCTTAAAAGGCGTTTCTTTACAATTTTTCACTGTTCATTTGCGAAGGCCTTTTGTTTCTACATATTAAGTACCCTCTGCAATACCCTAGGAATTGCAGACGATACTCTCCTTGATATACAGTTTGCATTCCATGACTTTTCGTAATACACGCAAGATGTTTGTGAAAAGTTGCATTTGGTGACTTTTGTGAAAAATTTCATAATGTACCGTCTACGAAAAGTGAAATATTATTGTTGCTAGTTTTATCTTGACTTACAGTTTCGATGTTTGTTATTTACAATTACATATTAAATTCGGTTGACTTTTATTTGATTATTCTGTGTTTACTGAATAAGATTCTAGTTTAAAAGTGATGAAATATTTTTTGCCACTTTTCTTACCGCTCTTGATTTTTCTGATTTTGAGACTTGTATTGACTGTATAAAGGGTAAACAGACTAACAAGTTTAAGAAAAGTGTCATAAGAAGTACAAGTGTATTGGATCTAATACATACATATATTTGTGGGTCGTTTTTTACCCCAAGTTTTACTGGCCAAAAATATTTCATCACTTTTATAGATGACTACTCACGGTATACATATATTTACTTGTTGTCTGAGAAAGCTCAAGCTTTGGATATTTTTAAAAATTTTAAGACAGAGGAAGAATTACAGCTTGATAAAAAGATTAAAGTTGTAAGGTTTGATAAAGGTAGTGAATATTATGGTAGGTACACTGAATTAGGACAACAATTAGGTCTATTTGCTCGATTCCTTCAGGAACAAGGTATAGTAGCACAATACACTATGCCTAACACTCCTGATCAAAATGAGGTTGCCGAAAGGAGGAATCAGACATTAATGGATATGGTAAGGAGTATGATTAGTTACTCCAGTCTCCCAATTTGCGAAGGCCTGTTGCATATGTCTTGAACATGGTTCCTATTAAAGTTGTCCCGAAAACACCCTTTGAATTATGGACAGGTAGAAAACCTAGTTTAGGTCAGTTGCACATCTGAGGTTGCAATGCAGAAGCTAGGGTGTACAATGCACAAGAGAAAAAGTTGGACCCTTGAACTATAAGTGATTATTTTATTGGTTATCCAGAAAAGTCCAAGGGATACATATTTTATTGTCCTAATAATTCTTTGCGAATTGTTGAGACCAGGAATGCGAAGTTTCTTGAAATTGACCAAATCAGTGGCAGTATAAGGCCTCGAGAAATTAATTTTGAGGAAAATCAAACTCCTTATACTGTGTGAGATCTAAATAAATGGTCAATGATTCCTCCAATTATTATTAGTAATGAATCTACTAAGGATGAGTCTACTATAAATATATCATCTGTAATTGAGCCAGTGGTCACTGGAAATGTTGTTCAATCTCCATCTATAGAATCAAGAAGCAACATTAAGGAGGTCATCAAGGATTAAGAGATCTTCAATTCCATCTGATTATATTGTGTTCCTTCAAGAGTTTGATTATGATATTGGACAAAGTAATGATCCGATCACTTTCTCACAAGCTATGAACAATTTTAATTCTTCAAACTGGTATGATGCTATGAAGGAAGAGATGTACTCAATGGGTAAAAATAATGTTTAGAATTTAGTTGAACTACCACCTGGAACTACAGTTGTTAGTTGTAAATGGGTCTATAAGTTGTAAATGTCATGCACTTTCGCATTAGGAAACCAAATGGCCAATATGAAGCAAAGCTACATTCAACTTTCAAGAGACAACTAATATTCAAGCATAAAACCACGCAAAGAAACTGTTAGGAGCTCACAAATATTCCCCTACAACTCTCACGGCTCTAGTGGAAAAGACCACCCTTCAGGCTAGCTTTGTTCGTGACAAATATGAGCGTCCAAAAGTTGCATACAACAATTTCAGCAACGAAATCCAGACAAGCCGGAAGGGTGGAGAGCAGTAACACATGAGTACAGTGAGACATTAATGGGACTGGCGCGCAAGCTCTTGAAGGTGCTATCAGAGGCCATGAGGCTTGAGAAAGAGGCCTTGGCCAAAGCATGTGTGGAAATAAAACCAGAAGGTTACGGACAACTACTATCCAAAATGCCCACAACCTGACCTCACACTTGGACTCAAGCGCCACACCGACTCCGCACTACAAAAAAAAGGGTTGTATAGCCCAAAAAAACGTTGTTATAGGCCAAAAAGACCTATAGCAGCGTTTTTTTAGCTAGGTTATAGCGGTAGTTTTTGCGACCGCTGGTGGAAATCTTGACCTATAGCGGCGGTCACGTAGCAGCGGTCACGACCTCCGCTAAAGACCCGAAACACATTTTTTATTTTTTTAACAGTGTTTTCCTAAAACGCTGCTACAGGTCTTTAGCAGAATTTTAGAAACGCCGCTATAGACCTATCGTTTTTTTAAAGAAAAACGTAGCAACAACTATATTTATAATAACACCTCCATTTTTAATTTGTAATACAAATTTATTTTAATAACCATAATTCATTGATGTAAAAACCTAAGCAAATATAATTCATCATTGATTAAATAACCAAGTCTTACAACACAAGTTTCTAACATAAAATAAAAATAACTTTAATCCTAGCATTAATAAAAGCAGCTCAATACACCATCAACACCAACATCATATTCACCAAGTGGAAACTCTGTCATTGAAAATGAGAAATGAGATAAGAAAAAATGAACAATATGCCAATAACTTGAACGGATGCAACATAGAGAGATATAGAATACATAGAGGCATTTTATAGGCACTCCAAAATTCATAAACATAGAGGCATTTTACAGTTCTAACAATAAGATTGGTATTGACACGTAGCAAGAATTTTACAGTCATGACAATATGCATTGAACATCCTTATCATAACACAATACTGAAATTGGATTTTTCTTTCACAGTTTACATTTGAGATAGATATTGATGAAAGGTTGGCAGTAGATTACTTAAAAGGACAACCCAAATTCTAAGCGCCTTTTCAAAAAGAGTTCATAGAAATGAGGCAGAGAAAAAGAAAACTGATTAAAGTCACGAATTTAACGTCCAGTAAAGTTCTAATACATTTGAATAGACAAACAAAACTTTAAACAACACTTTTAGCAAAAGAATCATTGAACAGTAATACACCAGAAAGATGCTCACAAGTGCTTCATAGAACTAAGTAATGCAAATCGTTGATCCAGGAAGGAATGACTTTATTTTTAGGGTCCAAAGATATTATTTTGTTCCTTATCAACCGTGGAGCCCTAGGTGAGGACCTGTAATGTAGTTGAATTAGTCAAAAATCAACTCAACAAGACTACAGAAAATCTAAAATGTAACCAATTGAAAACGACTCAGCTCCTGAGATCTATTACCTGGCATATAGGAGCATGTACGCCCTTTTTGTTAAGACCCTTTGAAGTTCCACGAGTGTTACCTACAAGGCCAACACCTTGGTTAAAAATTCTGGAATTTAAAGCCAAAAAACTTATAATGTTTCTGATGCAACATAATATCTAAGAAACAAGCAACCAATAAAATATACTTGGCAAAACAATAAGAAGAAGCAAACAAGAGAATATATACACCATTAGATAACAAGGCCAAGCTCTTAAATAGGTCAAATCGTTGACTCCTAGATCAAACATACCAACAAGCCTAAGGTGTTGACTAGCAGTATAGAATTAGATCTCTGAGATAGTAAGTCTTTTAAAAGTATTTATCAAAAAATTATACATAAATTTATATTTGAAACAAAGAGTTACCTTTCAAATTCTATTGATAGCAGAAATACCTATGCTTTATTCTTCTAAAGGCGGGAGAAAAGATAAAACTACATTCTCTCCACCCAATTCTCTAATTCTGCTTCAATCTTCATGATACAGGTAAATCACAAATTCATAACCCACAATTTTCCTTCACTCATTAGCAATTCAAAACTTAACTGCATTCTCCAAAACAAACTTTTAAATTTTCCTTCTACTGAACAAATGCAGGTAAACAACTGCAACCAACGATCACAGTAAAACATCAGTGTAGAAATCACAAGCAGTACAACATTGCTTCACAGTCACCCTCACCCAAATGTACAACTCTTTTTACAATCCCAAAAATGACAGACAAATAGAGGTGCCATGAACTAAAGCAACAAACTCAAAATGCCAAATAAAAAGCCTTCCAACGTTAAGTGGGAGGTAGGAGAGCTATGGTACAATTCAAAGGACCTACCCCTTAAAAAACTAAATGCTTCATCACGTTTAAAACTTGTTTAAGAAATGCAAGCTAATATAAGTTGAGAACATACAATGTTGTCATCAATCTCGAACCACTTGTTTTGGATGTTCTTAACATAACACACATAGTGACCAGAAAAGGATGCACCTTTGCAAATGCACCTTGCCCAACAACCTTCAAAATCTCAAATCGTCAATCGACGGTGGCTGAGAAAGGGATACCTGGACGACCACGGCGGGACGCGACAATCAACGGTGGCACTGGGCGGTTGAGAGAGAGAGAGATCCCGAGAGAGAAAGAGAGGCTGAACCGCTGAGAGGGAGAGGTCGGAGAGAGGGACGGATAGGCAGAGAGAGAAGCGAGGGAGAGAGAGATTCGGGGTTCTGTGGAGGAGGAGATGTGGAGTGAGAGAAGGCTAGCTAGAGGTGTCGGGAGGCCAGCGGGAGACTGGAGCGGCGTCGACCATCGGGAGGTGGGGAGCTGTGAGAGAGAGGGCTGGGCGTCGGGTGTCTTGAGATAAGGGAGAAAAATTGGAGACAACCATAAATAGGGAGAAAGCAAATTGAGAGAGGAGAAGAGAGAAGGTTTTGACCATAACGATGGCGGGGAGCGGAAGCGGGAATTTGGCTCTAAATGAAATTTTCTCTCTCAAATAACACTGTTTTTAATACTTCAATAATCCCATTTTGTTGGATATAAAATTTATTTTGTAATTATATCCTAATTACTACTTTGCTTGTAAGTGTAATACATTGTATATTCTATTACTTAGTCAAAGTAACTTAGTACTTAAAATAACTTAGTAATAATAGTAATTTGTAACCGTATTTAAAATCTTAGTACTTAGTATTAAATACATAGCATATTATTTTACACTCTTTTTTATAACTAGTATAATAATCTTAATTAAAATAAGTTGGTAGTAATAATATATAATACTTATAATTTAAAAAGTATAATGTTTTCTATATAATATTGCATGATTTGTTATATGTGTTTATCATATACATGATATGTGCTAATTAACCTAAATACTTTATATGTATGTATCTATATACGTAATGACTAAATCATAGCCTTTAAAACCATATATTAAGTTATGTACTTTAATTGCATAAGTTAATCTCACAATATCTTTTTTTTTTTAAAAAAATAAATAATATGTCCTAATCAAATAGTATTATATTACTAATTATTCAAAATATATATGCTCATTATAAGTATGATAATAGATGTTTTCTAAACTACTTAGATTTAGTCAATAAATGTGCAATTACCATAACAACAATGGATTATAATTTAAAATATATCATATAACAACTTCAATTTTCACAACACTCCCTCCAATTTCATATTTTATTAAGTAGGTCCTTTAAAATAAAAATTTTCAAATACATGACAAAATAAAATTATATATTAAAAGGAATATCATAATATATAAAATAATTATTTACATTAAATAACTTAGAATTATTAAATAATTTTGTATTTGCACTTATACCTATAACAACATTTGTGTCAACAAATGCTGCTATAGATACATTTTTAGCAAAGTTTTTTTAAAAAAAACTTTGCTATAGGTAAACTTTTAGCGGCGTTTTGCAGAAAATGCTGCTACAGTGGGCCGCTAAAAAGACCGTCGCTATAGATAAAAATTTTAGCGGCATTTTCCAAAAATCGTCGTTAAAGTGGGTCTTTAGCGGAGGTCACTGACCGCCGCTATAGCTAGGCTATTTGTATCGGTGTTTTCTGCTACCATCGCTAAATACCTGTTTTTTTTTACTACCGGTACCCTCACCCTCTTGCTCCAGGATCAGGTGGGTGGGCTCCAGGCCACCAGTGATGGGGGAAGACCTGGATCACCGTTCAACCTGTTGAAGGAGCTTTCGTGGCCAATCTCGAAGATCACAGTCATGTACGTAAATAAAAATATTACTAGAAGTAGGTATTTTTCAAATTTTTTGTTTTTTCATTTTTGAAATATATGGTCACGACTCACAATAACCCGACGTCCTTTTTAGGCTGCGTTTGCCAACCTAACAATCCCCAAAATTTTATCTCTCTCCTAATAAAATATTCCAATATAATCTCTCTCTCTCCCATAAAAAATATAAAAAATTACAAAAATTATAAAAAAATTACCTATTTCTTCACCTTTTCACTAAACTCAATACCAACACATATTCTCATACCAAAAATATTACAACACAAACACAACCTTAGTGTCTTATCACTAATTAAGCACTATTTATATAATAGATGTTGAAATCCTATTAACTGGGACATTAATCAGTAAATGTCCCAGTTGCGATTAGAGAAGTGGTAAAAGTAGAAGTTTCCCACTCCTCTGGAACCAGAAGCGCTATAGGAGGTGTGTGTGTTAATTTTCTGCCAGACAAATGATTGTTTGAGAGGGAGAGAAGCCAGAGCTCGAGGAACCCATTTTATTTGCAGAGATCTACAGGAAGAAGATAAGCAGGGACCTTGAGGTTATATACAGTCTAAAGAAGGCGGCTAAAGAGTAACAGTTGCAGGATTGAGCCGATCTTCGCTTATAATATGGCTACTATTGTTCTTCATGAATATTTTCCTTTGATATGTCTATTCCTTACACGTTTTATGCAACTCATGTTCCTTTCACAGGTTGTTAAATTTCATGAACAACGCGTCTTGGACGTCAGGGCATGCAGTACTGTTGTCAGTCTCGAGTGTATTAGTCAATTAGCTGTTCTGAAATGAAGCCTCCATAGCCTTTCACGTTTTCGTCGATCCACACTAAACTGCTAATATATGAGAAATTTTTTCTTATTACAGCTGTTTCTCTTTGTAAATTTCTTCCACGCCACCCTCATTTGACAAAGAAAACTGTATAATCTTGAACAAGCCCCCAAAACTTCAAACGCATAATTATTTTGGAAACCTTTAAGGAGGAGACACAACAAAAAATTTGACTTTTGTCCAGATTTCATCACGGGGGCTCCGCCAGAAAAAGTCCATCGCTAAAAAAATTTCGTGTTTTAGTGACGAAATTTTTTCTGTCGCAATAGCTAAATCACAAAAGAAATTATGAACTTATTAGTAGTATATATATGGCCTATATATCTTTCACTATATTAAGAAGGATAAAATGTTCATTAATAAGTAAGGTTTTCTTTCTTCTTTTTTCCTCTACCCCCTTGAAACTAGTAGTCCTAGGTGATGTTCGTTTTGAAGGTTTTTGTAGGATTTGGAGAGTTTTGTGAATTTTTATGTGTTGTTAAAGTTGTATTAGTGTTTGTGTAGAGATTGATGATGTGTAAAAAAATGATGATGATGTTTAAAGTTATTTTTTATTTTTTATATTTTATTAAAAGTTAATTTTTTAAAGGTTAAAAAGAAAAAAAAAAGCAAAAAAGTCACATGCATAGTCGAAGACAAGCTGCTGCCATGCGCAGCAGCTTGTCGGAAGGGGTAACGTAAAAAACAAAAAAACAAAAAAAAAAACTGAAAAAGGTGTTTTGAAGGTGGGCCAGCCTCTGTCGGCGTGAATTCTAATTTGGCCGAACAAAATTCAAGATTCAATGTGAATCCTGCAAATCCTACAGAAACGAACATTGCCCTAGTCTACTCAAATTTATGAGACTAATAAAGGGCATGTTTGAGACCCCAAATATTTGGGGTTTCAATAAATTGGACAAACCAAACAAACTCCAAAATTTTTAACTTTTACACCTACACACTTCACTTTTCACAAACCCCAATAAATCTCAATAAAGTAAAGATTCCCAAAATATCGAGAATATTCCCCAAAAATTTGGCAAACAAACATCCCATATATGTATCCAGTACCAATCGTGGTCAAATAAATTGGTAACGGAAAACACAGAGATATCTATATATTCAAGAGTGGGACATGGCATGAAATGCGCGCAGGAATGACTGATGCATGGAGCTTGCTATGGGGGAGAGAAGCTGACCACCGATCATGCAAGAAGCTAGGAAAATAAAAAGATATTATATATAAAGTTCAACGTCTTTAATAGGCTGCCAGTCCTTGGCGACGGCGTTTAACTATTGTTGGGACCCCTAGGCTTTGCTGAGAGATATGCCCAACGGGTTCTGTCAACTTTATCTGCATTTATGAATTATGACCTTGCTCAGTTGCTCGCAGTAAAAGGAGAAGATACCCAGTTGATAAAATGTTTGATTGCTTAAAGTAGTAAAATGCTGGTGTATTATGCCCCAAAAAGATGTGGATTATAATTAAAAAAATTAAAGTGCTTAATTTAAAAGTAAAAATGAAATAACATAAGTAAATACAGTAGAATATTCTAACAATACTGAGCGGAGTTTTTCAGTTCTTCCATAATTTCGTTTGATTCCATGTTCATCCTAAAGATTAAAGCATATTACTCTTAATAAATAATAATAATAATTTGAGCTTACATGTGGGCCATTCATTGGGCTGAATTCCAAAGTCAGGCCCAAGAGAAAGTATTCAGTTGGGGCTTTACTGGCCCAACTATAGAAATTTCGTTTTCTGTTCATAGATCCTGCCCCAGGTCTCCTGAGGACATGCATTCATTCTTTTCACCAGGTGTGCACGTATATATTTACGAAATTGGAATTTTTTTCCGTGAACATATATATTATATATAATACTAACAAGTCACTATATAATATATATACATATATTTGATCATACCCCAGACCTTATATTTGGCATCATCCCAACTACTGCCTGCCGTATTCTAAAAGAGTTTTATCATTGTTAGACTTCTAATATCTCTTCATGAACTGAAATTTCTGAATATTTAGTCCGTATCCGTCGTTGCCACGCTTGCGTGCTGGATAGACAAATCGCATGCAAGTCTATTCTTCTATATACAGAGGACCTTGATTCACGTATGTGCATTGCTTCGCACGATTGATGCAGCTTTAATTAAACGCCGTCGTCGTGCATGCCTGATACCAGCTTTGATCACTAAAGTCAAGAAAGCCGTACTACGACCGGAGGAACTAGGAGTCTAGGAAGGACTTTAGGCCGAGCCCTAGCCGGTAGCCCGTACTTTCGAAGGAGGATATTCTTCCGGTTGCCATTTTCATGCAGCTTACGACTCACGTGGTTTTGTTGACTCTTCATAGAGCTGCTTGGAAAGGAGGAGTAGTAGTATTAATCACCTGTACCCCCGAGACTTGGTCTCAGTGCCGTACTACCGGAGATAAGGGCCGGGTCGCTTTCCCGTAAATTTACCGCAACGTCGTCTAAATCCATTCACGTAAAATTGCATATATTTTTCTTAGTGCTTGTCTTGAGGGCTTTTGAATGGCCACCGACCGAATCCACTTGAGTGACTCGCTTTTTTTTTGTCTTGTTTATAAATCCAAGCGCGTTTGCGAATGGGTTCGGTTATGGTGCTGAGCGCCTAAGGTGCTGAGGGTGCTGATGGACGGCTGTGATTAACTTTTCAAGATCCAAGGGCTGAAAATAACGCCACGTCAGTTAATGAATTTTGACCCGTGTTTGACCCATTTACCACATGACCCGTTTTCCTCATAACCCTTAGACGACCCCGGTTTGCAGAAAACCATTTCGACATTCCGTTTTGGCCATAGCTCCAGCACCTGCCTGAGTATTCAGCTGCCATTGTTGCAGAATAAGAAAACCAAAGATGAGATGGGTGCTATAGATGGTGGTGATGATGTCGAAATCGCATGCAGAAAGTTGGAATATCGAAGGTTTCGGTCAGTGACTTCCGTTTTCGTCTTAATCTGATTTATTCGTTTCTTTGCTTTTGTAAAGGTTAGGGTTTTGATCTGTTTTTGCGATTACTTCTCGTTTATGCTGATTTTTAAGATCGATTTTAGGCTGATTTCACAATCGATTTTTTTGGTTACTAGAAACTGGGGTTAGACAATCGAGAGCGGAGCCAGGTCTATTTATTAGTGGCCATGTAATACAGTTTGACTTATGGTGGCCCTGTTTATAATATGCGCTATATTGTGCTTTTGTGCACTAGAGTCGTCGATCAGTTGAGGATAGTAAGATTTTTCCCCCCTTTTCGTTTGTGGTAAATTTTGCTTCGCTCCATACGCACCCTACTACACGAGCAAAGCTCAAATTAAAGATAAAGAGCTTTATTTTTAATGAACGACCTTATCTGATCCTCCATTTTCAAGCGGGCGAAATATAGGCACTCCTTCTCAGAGTCTCATGGCCAACAACAATCTCTAAAATATTCTACTTCATTATTCCACTTCCCATATCGACTTCCTGTCCATAAATGATGAAACAAGGAATAAGCCATCAGAAAGAGCAGCGGCTGCAGCCTGTTTAAGTATTAGGTTCTCATGTACTACGTGGGGTATGGATTTCATTTTGTAGATGATAGATTGGCTGGATTTATAAGAGTCGTGCTTTGACCTCCTTGGGGGGGGGGGGGTGTGAGGATATGCCTTATGATAAGGACTAGGATATTAGAAAACTGTCTTCCTACTTTCAACAGGGGAAACGATGCTCATGTTTGGTTGCCCTGTCCGTAATTTCTCTTGCTTTCCAGTGGAATGGCTCTTCAGTTGGTTCTGGGAAACTTTCGTCCATTTTTCTCTCGTGTGAGTTTGTAAGAACACTTTTATTGTGACTAACTGTTTTATGTCTCTTTTGCAGGCACATCTTGATTGACTAGGCGTGAATGTTTGCAAATATGCGCTCTCCTTGGTGTAACAAGGGTATGTAATAACTGTGGAGAGCAGTTAACTCATTTTCATATCTTTGTGATGTTATATTGTGTTAACAAGCATCAGCTTTGGTCACCTGCTGTAAACTCTACATGCTCTTGTGCAGTCAGAACAGTGGGTAGTAGACTTCAATGAGTTCTGCAGGAATTGGATCCATAGTGTTTATCATGACCTGTTTAATAAGTGAACTCCATTTTAAATGAAAGCATATGCATATATCGTCATGCCGTTTTAGCATGCTTGGGTCAGTATTCATATGCTCAGACTATATCTTGAATCAATGCTCAAAACTAAGTATCTAAAATTCATACTTGCTTTCTCCTTTTTAATTTGCATCTTGGTAACAATTTTCTCTGCTTTTTTGCAGACTGGTGTGGAGAAGAATTTGTTTGGAAATCATCCAGTTCCGTTGGACTGTACCTCGCGGGTACAGGAGATGGAATTCTTGAGCTTGTCCAGATCAATGACTACGTTGTGACAGTTCGTGTTGATAAGTTCGGCTTGGTGGACCTGCAGATGGGGTTATGACAGTTCGTGTTGATTTCTTGGTTTAGTATTTAGTATGATGTAAGAAACTGCTCTTGGACAGTTCAATGACCACCTTTGATATGTACTCAATGTAGAGCTTTAATATTACAGGACCTTTTGAAAAGGGCATCAACATTACTGCATCATGAATTTCCAAATGTCATTACAAGTCAGTTGCTGCATCAAAATAGAGACATGAATTAGCCTGTCAATAAATTCAAAGATTATTTTTCGTCTTTTTTTGTGGACGAATAAGCCACTCGCTTAGAGAACAACATAGTTTTCCTTAACCATTAAGAGCAGCTAATACCATTGAAACAATATACAAAGATCCAGTGACTACAATGAACTCTAAGCTAATATGGTTCTGTGTTCCAAGTTGTTCCCAGAGCAAACTACTTGATCCTCGAACCCTTCTCTGAATTTTGCCACTCCAGTATCAGCAATAACATGCTGAAATCCATTTCCGGAGATGTTGAATGCTTCAAATCGATCAGCTTTGTAGTCTCCTGCAAGATTCATATTATCAATCTGTGACTTGTTTGGTTTTGCAAACATTATGGTGACATCCCACTGATTTTGACTCTTATCTTCCCAGGATCCAGCTTGGGGATTGAAAGTATAGAAAGTATAGACAATATATATTTGGAACAAAGTAATATGAACTTCATTTTCTAGGAATTTCTAAAGATAATAGGAATTTCTTCATTCAAAGACACAAGGGCAAGACAATGCTGCTATTTGGAACAAAGTAATATGAACTTCATTTTCTAGGAAGCAACTAGATTGTGATCATCTAAACGCCCAACACACCCCAACAGACACAAGGAATTCACATAGATAAATACACTTATCTTCACGTACTTTTTGCATGTTTACATTGGATATATATAGATACAAATTGTTGTAATGAGGAGACTTACTCTCTCTCACTCATTATAAAAAGAATGTCCCACAGGAATAGAGATTCGGAATGCAAATTAGGAGACGAAGCTTCAATATTCAACTTATGAAAGTGACTACTCCTCTAGACCATACCAAAAAGGGACAAAATTTGAACCACTAAATAATGACAGTATGCTACATCAAAAAAACATAAAATATTTAGCAAATAAAAAATAGAAACGACGAGATATCAACAGAGAAGAAAAACATATTTCTCAATCCTCTCAATCCAAGGTCCCATCGGCAGCTACGCTACCCAGCTGCAATGAAAAAGCCAGACCTCTAGTAGATCAATAATCCAATTTAAATTGTCCGGTTTTCTGAAAAATGAACCGCATCCCAGTTTGTAGTGTCTGAGCGAAGGAGGGATTAACAATACCAATTTCAGAAAAACTCATACAAGCAATTCCCTGAAAATTTTCACCGTCGATCCCGTGCATTTCTTTTTGGGCCAAGAATTTTTAAAGATGCAGATAAAATCCTGCACCGTAGAGCTGATATTCACCCTATTTGTTCCAGTTATAACCTGATATTCCTATCCTCAGTACACCAGGGTACATAACAAAAATATCAATCCCCAGAAATCAATTACATAGGATATTCTGCAAGTCATATAGCATATAAAACCAAGGGTATACAAACAAAAGCGAATTCCACCTAAGTACCAATATCCTCTCACCTAAGGAGCAACCCCACACATGAAACAAAGCCAAGCGAAGAAGGAACTGGTACTAGATCAAATCAAAACTGGCGAAAAACTTGGGAATTCATGTAAGTTTCATACTTCTAAGGTAGAGAGACATTGAGGCAACAGTTATCTGTATATATAACTTCTCTAAATAGAACCAGGAAGAGAGAGAAAGACAGAGAGAGACAATAATAGAAATGTCAACACTGACGAGGTGAAATCAAGGTGTGGAAGTACAAGAACTTCATTTATACAGATTGAGATTCTAGAACAGGTTCAGGAAATGAAAGGGGGCATACAGATTTGACAGAGCAAATAGCCAATAAGTATAACATATCTAGGTACAAACTTGATCGAAGAGAACCCCAACAAAATCCTCTACAGTTCATGAAATAGAAAGGAAGTGGACTAAAATTAATGTCCCAAACAATAACTGACACCAACCACATTTTTATTTTCCCGTTCGAAACCTTAGTTCTCCAATTCCTAATTTTTCAGACCCTGACACATCAACAAATCCCAAGCAACTACAATTTAGAATAGGTTTTCTGTAAAATTCTCATGGAACTCCTCTCCTACTAATTAAAGACTACAGTACTGAACTATTTACATAAACATTCACACAAAACCGCAAAACACCTATGCTGCTGTGAGATATAGTTTTCCTTCAAATGCACTCAGAAAGTATGCAATTTAAAACCCCAGAAGCAATTTGTTTTGTCATATAATCACCCTAGGAATAAAATCTACTAATCACTTGTAAGTTCCTTTACCATCCACAAATGCTTCACCAGTGGAGGTTGCTGTTTTACGAGCTACCACACCAAGAGTAGTCTCTAATGCGTCAAGACCACCTCATTTCACCAATCCAATGACTCAAACAGATCAAGCAAAGAAAACCGAACATAAAGCAGCTCCACTGTGAATACTATGTACATTCATCAGCAAAAGCGCATGCACTTGGGTTTCTATGCGATGAGAGGTTTGCATAGTGAAAGCGGCAACAATCATTAAGCAAGAACAAAAGGGAATAGAAATGGCGGGTAAAAGTGACAACAGAACTGATGTGGGTTCTCCTTTGGTTTCATCTTTTTCTTCTTCTTTTTTCCCAAATCTTTGGTTTCATCATTTGCACTATGGTAACGAATCTTTTTATTTTATTCCTAAGAATGAGAAACCCACCTCGATATTGGAATGATATTCGTAAACGGAAGGCAACGAGGTAAAAACAAAAACTAATTAACTAAGAAACTAATTAACAAGAAAACATCCAAAATCTCAACCGGAGACTTAATACCTTTGGGCTGGCAGGTGCAGATCTGAACGGAGGACGGAGGACCGAGCTCTTCAGGCAGGTGCAGATCTGGACGGAGGACGGAGGACCGAGCTCTTCAGGCAGTTCTTCTGGTTTTGCTCAGCAAGAAGAACGAAAGTTTCGTGTTGGAGAAGAAGTGTTTCGGGTCAGTCGGGTCAGTCGGTCTCATTCGGGTTTTTTTCATTAAACTGAGGTGGCTTAATTTTAGCCCTTAGATGTTGGAAAAGAGATCCTCACCATCCATCAGTATGCTCAGCACCTTAAGTGCTCAGCATACTAACCGATCCCTTTGCGAAGGAATTGCAATACTTATGAACTACTAACGTACGAGAGGATTCTGCTTTGTCAAAAGTTGCATCAAGTTAAGGAAAAACCTCGTAGACATTATGCAAAAGATCATATGTATAGCCTATAGGCATGGGTTCCTTTCCGAAAACCTAAACCAGCTGTTTCATCCGCAGTGTGAACGCGAGCGACTCCTGCCATGCAGCTTCCAGTTCATTACAGTTGTATCTTCTTTTTCACCGAAAGATGAAGAGTGTGTAACGTATTGTGTTGGGAAGTTAATTGCGGCCATTGGCATTGACATTTCCGGCCTGTGATTTCAAGAAAGTTCTTCCATAGTGTTGGAAGTCCCACATTGCTAGAGAAACTAGTCAATGTGCTCCTTATAAGGTTGTGACATCCCTCACTCCTCAAGGCGTCTTTTGGAGTTGAGTTAGGCTCACCTTTCACATATTGTGTAAATTCTAATATAGTATCAGAGCAAAATTCCTAGTTTGTGGTCCACCGTCACCCATTTCCACGTGTTGACTTGGATGTCCTCCCGCCACACGTGAGGGGGCGTGTTGGAAGTCTCACATTGCTAGTGAAACTAGTCAATGTGCTCCTTATAAGGTTGTGACATCCCTCACTCCTCAAGGCGTCTTTTGGAGTTGAGTTAGGCCCACCTTTCACATATTGTGTAAATTCTAATACATAGTACTACTGATCCAGTGCTTGGCCGGTGTGCAAGTCCATAATGTAGCTGCGTCATTGGCCTATTAAAAGGCAAAATTCATTGCATCAACTCGCGCGGCCGGTACAATCACATATGAAAAATGGACCACTTTAAATTAAGTAGGAACCAAGACATCTTTGCTTACCAATGACCTTCCCAGTTCTACATATAGGACCTAGACAAACACGGTGTACTGAAAGTCTGAAACCTTCGTTGGCACACCTAAGGGAGGGAAAGGAAAAAGATGATTTTGATTGTGGAAGGAAAGGAAAAAGGTGATTTTGATTTTGAATCCTCCTCAGAAAATGTTTACGTTTCACGGTCAGCAATTTGTGTGGCTAAACTAAACGAGTACACGTACAATTTTTAAGTAACGAGAGAAATTCGTGACATTCTTTATACACACCAGTGACATTCTTGTATACACACTTGGTTCGGATTGACCTAGCTCAGTTTGAACATAAAAAAATCTCTCACAACTATTTGTGCAAATTAATAAATGCAAATAATACTTCCTGATCATTAATTAACTTTTTTCTAACATATATCTCCTTATGGAAAGATATAAGTTAATGAATTGTAAAAGATTTGCAATCAATTTATATTTGGAAAAATTGAACCACCAGCGGTGCGGGCTGTGCTTAGGACCCAAAGTTTGCTCTCAATGAAGGTTCGAATCACGATAGTCTCATTATACTCCGGTACGTAGTTTCTAAGTGATGTGAAATTCTTGAATTTAAGTGGCCTGAATTCACGAAGGTCCATCCCCTGAGAGATTTTTTTTATTTGGTAAAAAAAAATATTAGGACAAATTAAGAAAGAAAGAAAAAAGATATAGATCTTTGGTCTGCGCGTAAGAGTGAGTGATAACCAAGATGGGGAAGACTAGCCTTCAGTCAACAGAGCTAACTTTTCCCACGGGTGTTTCAAACAAATGCCGACTAAAAATCAACTAGACTGGCCAAGTTTCAACAGGATTGAAAGATGAAAAATGTGTCCCTTTCTGCATGTGCCCTATAAAGTCAGTAAAGTGGGCAAAATGGTAGGAAACTAGGGGCACCACATGTGGGGCTTGTTCTTTAAAAAGGAATCACGAGGGTGAATTTTCTCATTGGGTGCCCAAAGCCACAGTTATTGGTCCAAATCATGCACATGCTAAATTAAAATTCGATGGGGAAAATCCATCCCTTTTAAGTTAGACATAGATCTCGTGGTCCCGTGGACCTTGTCAAACCTTAATTTTTCATCTTCAATTAAGCATCTTCTCTCGGAATCCGTGTGCCTAATTAATATACCATCCGGAGGCTAACCCTGCACCAACCGAAAAAGTTATTACTTATTATTCAATTAACAAAAATTGAGAGTCTTTGAACCATTAACTTTACATCTATCGTGCCACATATCATTC
The DNA here is from genome assembly GCA_963930655.1 of Myrica gale. Classification (NCBI taxonomy): domain Eukaryota; kingdom Viridiplantae; phylum Streptophyta; class Magnoliopsida; order Fagales; family Myricaceae; genus Myrica; species Myrica gale. The sequence continues at coordinate 25,729,250 of OZ005610.1, forward strand.
TTTGGACCTTTAATTTGCACTTAGTTTTTTTTAATCAAATTAAAACCTCCTTTTATTCCAAAAATAACATAAAAAACAATACACTAAGGAGATCAGTGCCCGCATACTTTAATCCAGTGATTGACTTGTTGCAACCTTTTTCAGTGTGCCTCGAGACATTAATCTATCATTTTTTAGTAACGAAAATTCGCACTTTCATACCAGATCTATTGCACTAACTAGGGTGTAAAACCGGAAATTCGGTCTGGTTTTTGGATTGGAATCCGGTCGGAGCGGATTTTCGGTTGTACATAAATAGCAGGATCGGATTGGACCACTATAAGTGGTACGGACTGGTTTTATTTTTTTTCATTTTTTTCAATTTTTTAAATTTTTTTAGGTTACTTTCGAAGAGGGAATGACATGTCAAAATACAGGGTTTTAGTTTAGGTTAAAACTAAACTTTTTAAGTTTGTAATTTGTATTAAAGTAATTTGTATTAAAAATATATATAAAAGATGGTCCGGTCCGGTCCAGACCACTTATATTAATAAAGGGAAAATGACAAATAGCCCACTAGGTTTTAGTGACTTTTTAAATAACTCACTGGGTTTTCAAAAGTTTCAAAAAGCTCACTTAACTTGTCTAAAGTTTACAAGACCTCACCGCACTCGACGACGTTAAGAGAGTTAACGGAGCCCCTTTCACCTCATTTAAATCACCCAATCAGACTTGCACACGTGTTCAAGTTTACAAAACCTCACCGCACTCTTCGTGTTGTTTTCCCACATTTGCTTTGTCCAAGCACCTTCCATATTCCCCAAATCCCTAACACCATTATCCCTGTTTCTTTCAACAGGAACGGCCCTCGTCTCCTCCTTCCTCGCCGACAGGAACTGCGTTTAAGATGTTGACATGCATCAGGAGACAACTTTCGTTTTTGTTTGAAAGAAATAATACTGTTGGAGAATTCCGGTGTTAGTGGCCTCTAGTGGCAAAAACACAGAAGTCTCTCTTACGAACTTGAGGATGAAGGTACCAAGCCAAGACCAGAAAGTTCAAAACTGTTTTTCTGTCTCGGTACATGCAGTTGGGCTTCATATCAGCGCACCTACCCGCCCATCCCCCCCACCCCCTCCTCTCTTTTCTCCTTCTCCTCCTGGCCACTACCCTTCTCTTTTACCAAAAAGAAAGGATCAATTAAGTAGCGTCCAGGCAGAAACTTCTTTTGGGGCTACTCAGGTCTGCATTGCTCACCCAACTATTAGGCCCTACAAGGTTTTTGTAGCCACATATCTGAGATAACAACTTAAGCTAGAAGCTTTACGTGTATGAAAGCATAGTATAGCTATCTAAAGAATGTTGAAATAGATAACAATCTATTTCAAGTGGAAGTCACTGCCAAATGCACCATAAGTTGGAGAATTTGCGAAGACTCTCTACTTTACGACTGCTTGAACAGGCAGGAAAGTGACAGAGGCCTCACCTCAAATTCCACATAAGCAACAGAATTTGCAGAATCCAAGAGAAAGTTGGACGTGCCGCAGTTGCAGAAAGCAAGCGCTTCTTGCAGTTGATCTGAGCTAATATCCTGAGCCAACTGTTTAATTTTCACTGTTCTAGTGGGATTTTTAACTAGTGCAGCAGGAACATCAGGCCGACGCTGTGGTGTTCTTGAATGGTGCGAAGGAGGTGGTCGTGTGGGGGACGGGTAGTCCCCTGAGGGAGTTCCTGCACGTCGACGATTTGGCCGACTCTGTGGTGTTCTTGATGGAGAAGTACAGTGGGTTGGGGCACCTCAATGTGGGCAGTGGGAAGGAGGTGACCATCAAGGAGTTAGCTGAGTTGGTGAAGGAGGTGGTTGGTTTCGAGGGGGAGCTGGTTTGGGATTCGTCTAAGCCCGACGGGACTCCCAGGAAGCTCATGGACAGCTCAAAGCTCGCTGGGTTGGGTTGGAAGTCTGACTTATCATTTTGAACACGTGTGCAAGTCTGATTGGGTGATTTAAATGAGGTGAAAGGGGCTCCGTTAACTCTCTTAACGTCGTCGAGTGCGGTGAGGTCTTGTAAACTTTAGACAAGTTAAGTGAGCTTTTTGAAACTTTTGAAAACCCAGTGAGTTATTTAAAAAGTCACTAAAACCTAGTGGGCTATTTGTCATTTTCCCATTAATAAATGTGGTTCGGTCCGGTCCAGACCGGTTTTTAAAAGGACTGGATTGGATTTACACAAATAAGACCGGACCGGACCGCAAATCCGATCCAATTTTGTTGTCCGGTCCGATCTGTGGTCCGATTTTGTTCAAGTCTAGCATTAACAGCAAATATTTGAAATAAGTGTTGATCCTCCAACGGATGGCCAATCGAGTTGTGAGGGTGAAGAATAATTCGAACTCATTCATCAACAGTCTCTACTCCAAACATTGCAATATTAAGTTGCTATGGGGACTCACTCCAAACCGATCTACTATATGAAATACAGATATCCGATAATTTAGTGATTAAAAAAAAGAATAACAGTTAGTGAAGTGATTCGAGATGTTCCCCACAAAGCGCACACAACAGATCCCCCTCCAACTGCCCCGACCTCCTATGCAATCAGCCACCATCATCTTAGTCTGAATCACATCCCATGTCACTTTCCACGTAGTTTCAACCGATGAGAGAGTTTAAGGTGCCACAAATCTTTCCATTGAAAAAAGTGAAGAGGAGAGAGGGTGCAGCGTTCCCGTGCTTCACGAGAGCCCTATGGGCTGACTTCACATTGAACTCGCCTGGCCCTCTCAGAGGCCGAAACAAAGAATCGGTTGCCCCAACTTCGGCTATTCTCAGCGCCAAAATAGCATCTGTTGTTTCCTCAGAAAAAGTGCTTCGAATTAATCCTGAATTCGAGCAGTGACCTTCATCCAACATCAACTCACGGAGAGTCACTGAACCCAACAGATCTCCCCCTCCCTTGCTATAGGCGTGAAACTAGTCAATGAAGGAATCCAAGGGTCCCTCCAAATAGAAATATCATATCCACACCTCATACGGCAACACATCCCCTCTTAAACTACTCAACGGGACTTCACAATACTTTTCCAAATCCACGACGCCTGTCCTCCAGCCCCCACATGCCAAAAATCCCTACCTTTGACATACTTCCCAAGCATAACCCGAACCCAGAGGCTATTCATGTCCGTGATCATTTTCCATGCCAACTTAGAGACAAGGGATTTATTAATCTCCGAATACAGTCGAATCCCTAAGCCGTCATCACATTTCGGAAGACAAATGGATTTTCAAGTCTTTAAAGATAGGTGGCGTTGTTGCTCCTCCTTATAACCCCTCCAGGGATTTTTAACAATTACCAGGCTGTAAAAGAAAACTATCAAGATCCTAAAAGGGATCAGGAAAACTGTTGAGATCTCACATTGTTTAGGAGAATCTAAATAAAATACTTAATAAAAGGGTTTGGATAACTCTAATTTCAAGGTATGTCTTTTGGTCTACGGTCTAGGTCCTCATCAATTGGTGGCCCATGCGTCTTTGTTAGACTATACGGTGGGTTGCATGAACCAATTTCTTCGACCCTACGTAGAATTTAAGAGGGATGGATGAATATTGAGATATCACATTGCATATGAGAACCTAACTAGAAGACAAAAACAGTAATTATAAAAATTTTATATTATCCACTCCATCTCTAGCATCCCGTCACGTTGAAGTCTCCCACAAAAGGTGAAGCAAATCATACGCCTTTATTTTTTTTATTAATAATTTACGACTTTCTGTGTAGAAAGTGCCCTATATGTAAAAGAAAACAACACGCTGTGAGTAACTGTAAGTTAACGACATGCCGTCTGATCACAACTGCCAAAACGTCGAGTCGGTCGCGGCCCGCTATGGAGAGTAACTATAGTACCTATTTAAAAGAATAAACGACATACCGTTCAAGAAATGGAAAACTGTTGTTAGTTAAATAAGGTTAAGTTACAGGTCGGTGGATGAATCATACAGTACCCCCAAGAGATTTTTTGAGTAGTCGTACTCGGTGGAGCTGGCTGGCCGGATGCATGAGATTTTTGATTACCTGCTTCATGGCGAGTAATGAAAAACGATTCAGTTTAATATATGCTTCCCAAATATGCCATGGCATGGCAGTAAAGTGGCGCTTTCAAAGTCGACACAGATTTCTCTTGTTTAATTGTTTATATAACAAAGACTGAATCTATTAGTATAGTCAAGTGACCAAGTCAAGTCTTTTGGATTGATTGATTTTCCTAACCTAATCTGTCTCTTAATCGTATTACCATAAGAATAATCACGACACAAAGAGGGTATATCCTTTCTAAAGCACTCTCTATTAATCTAAAGTTTTGAGGTGTCAAATGTCAAAGCTTGAATAGTTGCGTAACTCTTTTATTTATTATCTAAAATATTAAACAAAATCTGATACCTGCATCAGACCAAACAAAAGAAGGCCAAGACAAATAGAACAAACTTGGGTTAGCGATTACAATTGGGTATGGAATATGTATAGGTATGAACGTGGTCTTGTTGATAAGTTTAGATGCAGTTGGCCCTGTAATTTTCTTCAAGCTTATAATATTATGCATTTTTCAATGCGTATGCAATGATTTTATAGTAAAGAGTGACCATCAAGCTTCAAGATTAGTTCTTCGGATTGAGTTGAAAGTAGAAGCGGTCAGTCTTTTATTTTTCTACCCATCCATAATTTCCCATTTGCATTTTAAAAACGTTGTTTTTATTTATTTATTTAAGCCGCTGTTTGGCTTTAACGTACGTAGATAATGTTTTTTAAACCAAACATACATATATATATATATATGTATGTGTGTGAGAGATTTGACAAGCAATTGAGCGCCATCTCTTTCTTCTATGCCCTTTCATAATAAGGACGGAAAAAAAACGAGAAAGTAGATAAAACAGGTTCCTCGAAACTCCTTGGTGATATGGTGGTTATAATTAATACAAAAATAATTGGGTTTGGAACTTTTACGTGTCTTAATCGACATGAAAGTCTCCACTGCCACGTGAGGAGGCAACGTTGTTATCCTAGATTGTCTGTTATGTGTAACCATTTTGTAGTATATTTTGGTCTCTACCTTTCTTGAAATGGTCAAATATATATCTAACACGGTTTAGCTGATAAGAATGCAGTTGGTCATATGTGAAGTGCTTACTTTATTGAATAGAATTGTACGTATAACATAAAAATTCACTAATTGATATCTTTGTGTGTTTATTTCTATGAATTATATTATTTATTTATCTATATAGACTAATATATCTAGTCGTGTTTACTTTTTCATATGTGAAGTGCGATGAGGTTCTCAATCATAAAAATTTATATTTATATTTTGGATAAATAGTATTTCTCGCATCCGTCTTAATTCCAATTACATTTAATTTTTTTCTAAAATAAGTCTATTGAGTATTGGCTCGAAAATAACAAAAAAATTATTCATAAAAGCATGCAATATGAAATAAGATGTTAAATAGAGTAATATCAAATAAGGATACCATTTCTTTTAGCAAGGGCAATTATATTGGATCCTATCTTTCTTATAAGGGTTATTTGGCATGTTCTATTGTTATCCCTGGTGAATGTTTCTCCCTTGATTCTACTTTTTGGCAGGTGGGTTGGTGGTAAAATATTTTTAGAAAGAAAATGTGGTTTAGCTCTATAAAAAATTAGGCTTAATTATTCTATTGATCCTCATGGTGTTTTGAAATTTTAAATTGATCTCTATGGTATTTTTTGTCCTAGAGTAATCTTGTGGGGGTATTATTGTGTTAATATAACTGACGCCTACATTCTAAGGGACACGTCCTAAACAATATCAGATCTACATGTCCATTTTTAATGATAAAAAATTTATGAGTATCATTCTATGTATATATAGATCCGTTGGTCTACGCTTAAGAGTGAGTGAGAACCAAGATGGGGAAGACTGGCCTTCAGTCAACAGAGCTAACTTTTCCCACTGGTGTTTCAAACAAATGCCGACTAAAAATCAACTAGACTGGCAAAGTTTCAACACAGAAGGAGAGGAATGAGAAATGAAAATGTGTCTATTTCTGTGCCCTGTAAAGTCAGTAAAGTGGGCAAAATGGTAGGATCACGAGGGTGAATTTTCTCATTGGGTCCCCAAAGCCTCCATTATTGTTCCAAATCATGCACATGCTGAATTAAAATTCTATCGGGAAAATCCATCCCTTTAAAATTTTCTCATAGGTCTCGTACGTGGACCTTGTCAAACCTTAATCTTCTTCTTCTTGAATTAAGCATTTTCTCTCGGAATCTGTGTGCCTAATTATTAATATACCATCTGGAGGCTAATTACCCTGCACCAACCGAAAGAGTTATTTCTCATTATGCAATTAACAATAATTGAGAGTCTTTGGACCATTAACTTTACATCTACCGTGCCAGTTCATATCACTCTTTGGAGTTTCGACCTTTAATTTACGCTTAATTAGTTTATGTGATTATAATGCAAATAAGCAATTACACCATAATGTCCCAACACGTAAGAGTCTTTGAATACAACTTGAGAAATCCTTACTTTTAATCTCTAAATTATCACTAATACATCTCTAAAGTTTTACAATTTATCGATTTTAGCCCCCTCTATCTAAATTTTCTCCGTTAAAGATAACGGGAATAAGTTAGAAAGATGAAACTATTCTCAATTTGTGGGTATTTTCTTTTTTATGTACTTCGTTTCTTAATGAGTGAATGCCATATCAACTTTTTTCTAAATTAAAAAGGCTTAATCAGCTTCCAACAAAATAAACACGTGTGTTAAATAACACGTGTTGTTTATTGCATGCTTACTTTTGATCAGATTTTAGTAAGCAATTTGGTATGGCTGCTAGTAGAAGAAAAATAATAAGCATATAAATTGAGATGCGTGAAATTTTGAAGGATATTCGAATCATTTTTTTTTTTGCAAAATTGTATTTTTATAATATTATATAGTTTTTATTTAGCTGCACGTATCATTAATTAGCTTGGACCGCCGCGAGTGGCTTCACAGGTTAACTTATCATATTATATTATTTTAAAAAGTTGATTTGGCATGCACGACGACTAAAGCTCACTCAGATCTTACTTTTTAACGTGTCCGGAGACCAAGTCAACTGCTCCCACACACTCCTATCATGCAGTTATTGGTAAATTAAAATTCGAAGGGGAAAATCCATCCCTTTAAGTTAGACATAGATCTCGTGGTCCCGTGGACCTTGTCAAACCTTAATTTTTCATCTTGAATTAAGCATCTTCTCTCGGAATCCGTGTGCCTAATTAATATACCATCCGGAGGCTAACCCCTGCACCAACCGAAAAAGTTATTACTTATTATTCAATTAACAAAAATTGAGTCTTTGAAACATTAACTTTACATCTACCGTGCCACATATCATTCTTTTGGACCTTTAATTTGCACTTAGTTTTTTTTAATCAAATTAAAACCTCCTTTTATTCCAAAAATAACATAAAAAAATAATACACTATAGAGGTTCAGTGCCCACATACAGTCAAGATAAATCCAAAAAGTGCTCACTACAACGGGGATTGCCAACTAAGATATACTCAGCGGCGGCCCAACGAGCAAGGCAGTGCACCATCTCATTAGCACCTCTATAAACATGTTCTGCTTGTCAAATCAACAGCCCTTTGCCAACTTCAAACATCTCCTTCACTGTAGAATGGATACACCACTCAAATGAATGAGGCCAATGCTGAATAGCCTTAACAACAAACTAAGAATCACCTTCTAGTATCACCTACCGAAAACCACTAGAAACAGCGACTTCAAGTAAAAATGAAACATAATTACTAAATCGCAGCGTGCTATAAACTGACTAAATTTTCAATTTTCCATATAATTACTACAAAAATAATTGGGTTTGGAACTTTTACGTGTCTTAATGGACATGAAAGTCTCCACTGCCACGCGAGGAGGCAACGTTGTTATCCTAGGTTCTGTCATGTGTAACCATTTTGTAGTATATTTTGGTCTCTACCTTTCTTGAAATGGTCAAATATATATCTAACACGGTTTAGCTGATAAGAATGCAGTTGGTCAGTGCGTGCCATAAAAGTTGGGATTATTAATGTGTGTCGTGAAGATAATAGGAAATTACGTGAACTTTTACAATCTTAATTTGACAGTCAGATTTGTTCCACCTCGTATTTCTGATTCCTAAATCTAATATTTAGTCATTTATCAATTTGTTGCAATATTTTAAGATTTTTTTATTAATTAAATTCATAATATACCTCTACTTAAGGACTTATTTTCCTTTCTTTAACCTTTTTTATTTATTTTTTTAAAATATGCATTACTTAATTGAATAGAATTGTATAACATAAAAATTCACTAATTAATATCTTTGTGTGTTTATTTCTATGAATTATATTATTTATTTATCTATATAGACTAATATATCTAGTCGTGCTTACTTTTTCATATGTGAAGTGCGATGAGGTTCTCAATCATAAATATTTATATTTATATTTTTTTCTAAAATAAGTCTATTGAGTATTGGCTCGAAAATAATAATAAAAATTATTCATAAAAGCATGCAATATGAAATAAGATGTTAAATAGAGTAATATCAAATAAGGATACCATTTCTTTTAGCAAGGGCAATTATATTGGATCCTATCTTTCTTATAAGGGTTATTTGGCATGTTATCCCTTGTGAATATGTTTCTCCCTTGATTCTACTTTTTGGCAGGTGGGTTGGTGGTAAAATATTTTTAGAAAGAAAATGAGGTTTATAGCTCTATAAAAAATTAGGCTTAATTATTCTATTGATCCTCATGGTGTTTTGAAATTTTAAATTGATCTCTATGGTATTTTTTGTCTTAGAGTAACCTTGTGGGATATTAATGTGTTAATATAACTGACCCTTACATTTTAAGGGACACGTCCTAAACAATATCAGATCTACATGTCCATTTTTAATGATAAAAAAATTCATGATTATTATTCTATGTATGCCGCCACGTTAGAACATAAGTCTCACCTAGATCACATATGTCACGCATAAGTGGTATCAATTAATTTTTAACTACTAGAAATTGATGTTTAAAGGTCAGGTATTGTTGAGGACGTGTTCCTACTAGAGACGTAAAAGTTTGGTATTCAAATGCAAACATCAACCGAAAAGGTTATACTGACACGTTAATATTTTACCGGGACTATTTATGACAAAAAATATAGTATGAAGTAATTTGAGATTTCGAAATACAACATGGACCAAAGAAATAATTAAGACTCTTGACACTCACACAAATATAATATATGAGTTAATTATAATTTCCCCCCCTCGAAATAGCACCACATTCCCAAAAAATCGTCTATAAACTATTACTCGTTACAACTCATCCATCAATCTACGTTTACCGTTACGATTTAATCCCTTACCCAAATTTTTCCGTTATCTGCGATGCTCACGTGAACAACACGTAAGACCCTCCTTACATAAAAATACCAAATCATCTACACCCGTTGCTTTTTCAAATTCAACATTACTCCAAAACAAGTAGATTGATGGGGTGAGTTGTAACGAGTCATAATTTAGGAAGATTTGTTTAGAATAAAGTGTTAGTTCGAGGGAGGGTGAAAATTGTAATTAACCCATTCTATATATATATATATACATGAATTTATCGTGGAATTTATTTGAAGCATCAACATCTAAGACGTACAAAGATGACCAGGTAAAACAAAAAAATAGCAGAACACTGGAAAAGAAAATGCATCAAACTCATTATATTTTTTTCTAAGTTATCAAACTCATTATAAAAAGCACAAAAGTATAGCAAAAGAAAATTACAGCAACGATAAAAAAAAATCATTTAATTTTCCATCTTTAGTTCGTTACTTCGTTAAGCGAATTTTTAATCATCTCCATCCAAGAAAAAGGAGACCTGGGGGGAGCTTCTGCACCCCGCACCCCCTTTCACATTTGCTCTCTCTCTCTCTCTCTCCCGTTCTTCAAAAGTCTCTTTTTTGACCACCCTCTCCTTCTTGCCTTCTTCCTCCCATCTGCTGCTGCCTTTCCTATTTGTTATCCAATTCATTCATTATCTGTATTTCTCTGTATGCAAATAAATGGTCACTAATATTTATTCAAGACCTGTCTTGGTTTTGATCCGTCAAAGCCTCTAAAGACTCTGTTTTCTCTTTCTCTATCTGCGCTTCCCGAATCCCAATCATGGGTTCTTGCTTTTCTACAAACAAAGTCACTGGCTCTAACAGCAACGCCAACACCACCACCACGACCGTCAATCACAACCGCAAAGAGAGCGCCAAGCCTCAGGCGACGACAATCACAGCGAAGAAACCAGAGACGTCGACCCATCAACTGAGACCCAAAGACAAGCCCGCTTCAAGGAGGCAGAGCGGCCTGATCCCCTGCGGGAAGCGCACGGATTTCGGGTACGCCAAGGATTTCATCCAGCGATATACAATTGGGAAGCTTTTAGGACACGGGCAGTTCGGCTACACGTACGTTGCCACAGACAAAGCGAATGGGGATCGAGTCGCGGTGAAAAGGATTGAAAAGAACAAGGTATATTTGTTTCTGGGAGTATTGCTTTCTCTGTAAATTCGTGGTATTTCGTGGTGTTTGCGTCGTCCTTTGACTATAAGTCTATGTATATGAGATTCTTTTTTGCTGTCTGTAAATTGAGGGTCTTATTTGCTTATAGTCTTTTGCCTTCAATCCAGGTGTTGTTTCGTCAATGGGCTTCGGGTAGAGATTTAGGATAGTTAGTTGAACCGTTTTTCTGATTGGGTTTCCAGAATTTTATTGTGGACTTCCTATGGTGGTTTTTATCCTAATATTCCAGGAGGCCCTTCTCCTTTTGGTATGGGTACTGGGATTCCTCACTCTTGATAGACGTTGACCTGTCTCGGCATGAAAATTATATCTTGGGTCATATGGTTTTACAGTCTTCTCTGTTTTATGATGCATAGAAAATCGATTTTCCTGCTTAGGAAGGGTTAGAAATCACCAGGGACCACAGGAGGATTTTTCTGAGCAATGAGCCTAATGAGTGATATCCTGTTTTAAACAGTGTCTACGCTCATTAGTAGTAGATCAAGAAGTTACTGGGTATGACCGATTTTTCTTGTTGGGCTAAATGAGTGTTTGAAAATGATAATAACAGTTTATGATGTCCTATGTTTAGCAAACAGTGAATCATTGGTCTGCGAACCTATTCAGAATGGTTATGTTCTTCTTAAGGTCTGTTCTGTGAAAGAGAGTGGTTGAATACTTCTCTCCACCATAAAATTGCTAACAAGCTTTAAGGTCGATTATCGTTCATTATCTTTTACTCTGCAGACCTTGTGTCGTCCCTTTATTTTTTTGTAAATATCTTTACTAAGGTTTCAGAAAACCTCGGATCTCATGGCAGATGGTTCTCCCTATTGCTGTTGAGGATGTGAAGCGAGAGGTCAAGATATTGCAAGCGCTTGCAGGCCATGAGAATGTGGTTCAGTTTTATAACGCGTTTGAGGATGATTCTTATGTGTATATAGTAATGGAGTAAGTTTAACTTTTACTTGCTTCTTCTTCTTTTTTTTTTAGCTTAATTTCAATTATTCCATCAATTCTTTCATCATGTCTACTTAATTGCACCACGGCCTTTTTGTGCTTGCTTAAGCTTTTTTTTGTTCATTCCTGAAATGGCTATTTCTTGTTTTTGTCTGTTTCCAGGTTATGTGAGGGTGGTGAATTGCTGGATCGAATATTGGCCAAGTAAGAATCCTTAGTTCCCGGGTACAATGTATTAGCCTTGCCAGCAGTGGCTGCCCTTTGATGTGTATATCTTGTCAAAAGTTTTGAGATTGGCATGTTATCGTGTTTTCATATTTCGGTCGGCAATGACACTAGTAATTACTTCTACTTGGTTCGCTTAACTCAGGAAGGACAGCCGCTACTCTGAGAAAGACGCAGCAGTAGTTGTACGGCAGATGCTCAAAGTTGCAGCTGAGTGCCATTTACACGGATTGGTGCACAGGGACATGAAACCAGAGGTATATGCATGTTCACCTTTAGCTTACTGCCTGGACGCTCATGCTGCTATACTTTCTTTCATTCCCCTTTGGTTTACAATGGCTGGAATATTCAAATTAGTCATGGTGCTTGACACTGGTTTTTGCCTTTGTTTCCTGTAGAATTTTCTTTTTAAGTCGACTAGAGAGGATTCAAATTTGAAGGCCACAGATTTTGGTTTGTCAGATTTCATTAAACCAGGCAAGTAGTGCTGGATGAGTTTTGAGTTTCGATGTTTTTCACTGTATTACTAAAATTTGTCTAGCTTCATATCTTTCTTTTCATGTGAAGCAGTATTTCTTGCTATTCATATTCAGTACCTCTAAAGCGATGTAAATGACAAAAATGCAGGAAAGAAGTTTCCAGATATTGTTGGCAGTGCTTACTATGTTGCTCCTGAAGTATTGAGACGCAAGTCCGGACCTGAATCAGATGTCTGGAGTATTGGCGTGATTACCTACATTTTGCTCTGTGGGAAGCGCCCCTTCTGGGATAAGACTGAAGATGGTATATTTAAGGAGGTTGAGCACGATCTTTATATGAACTGCTGTTTTTCCTTTTGCTTTTACTGGTGGGACAAGTCGTTATGGTACTTTTGCTTCCTCTCTGAGAAGTTTCCCAACTCTATAGGCACAATCTCCAGCTTGTGAATCAGATGCAAAACTATCCACCTTAAATATACTCTCTAAGGAGAAAAGAAAAAAAGAAACAGAAAAGGACTTTCACTGCCGTTTCCTTTTGTGGGATTTTTAGATAATAATGTCTATATATTAATGGGCCCTTACCTTGTCTAAGCAGGGTTTGGGGAGGGGATATCATCATCATGTGTCTTTGGGATCACTATTTTTCAAGTTTTGCTCTTTTTTCTTCAGTGGAGTCATTTAACTGTCTAATATGTGCAGGTCTTACGAAACAAGCCTGATTTTCGCCGCAAACCATGGCCAACCATAAGCACCAGTGCTAAGGATTTTGTAAGAAAGTTACTAGTGAAGGATCCTCGGGCAAGATTAACTGCTGCTCAGGCCCTATGTATGTATCCAGTTCTTTTCTTCAGAAATCTCAATGTCCTGTGTTTTTGGCATATTGGAGTTTGGCAATGTAATTACAAATTGTTTAGTTTGTTGCTCTGAGTGATATGCCTGTGGTTTCATCTTATTTCTACATTTTAGACTGAGCCAATAGTCAGACTATGTTAGGTTCCCTCTTTTAAATGCTCATAGGTCGAGAGAAAAGGATTTTTTTTCCCTTCCATTTTTTATGTCAAAGGAACGAGCTTAACTCTTCTGATTGGTTTCAAAATTTCCAGCACACCTGTGGGTTAGAGAGGGAGGAGATGCATCGGAGATCCCTATTGATATATCTGTTCTGAGCAACATGCGACAATTTGTGAGATACAGTCGTTTGAAACAGTTCGCTCTAAGGGTAGGATGATATTTTTTAAGAAGATTCTCTTATGGCATAATACTTTTTTTTTAAGTCCAAATTCATTTCCCCTAAAATTGATTGCCTTGCAGGCACTGGCTAGCACGCTTTATGAAGAGGAGCTCGCTGATCTTAAAGATCAATTTGATGCTATTGATGTGGATAAAAATGGTTCCATTAGTCTAGAAGAAATGAGACATGTAAATTTTCTCCTTCACATTCATGTTTGTTTTCATTATGGTTCTCATCTCTCTCTCTCTCTCTCTCTCTCTCTCTCTCTCTCTGTGCGTCTGCTCATTTTGTCTGGTCTCTTTTGTGCTTTTTTTTGGGGTGGTCCTAACGAGTATAGTTTTTCACTCAGGCCCTTGCTAAAGATCTCCCTTGGAAGTTGAAAGACTCACGTGTCTTAGAGATTTTGCAAGCGGTGAGCTTTCCCCTTTAGATCGGGAAATAATAATCTACCAGGCTACTCTTAACCCACCTTCGGCAATCCAACATCTGTGCATAAATTAACTTCACTTTGGCTTTCAGCTACGTTTTTACTATAATGTACTCGTTTCTCAATGCAGATTGACAGCAACACGGATGGCCTTGTTGATTTTACTGAGTTTGTAGCAGCCACTCTACATGTGCATCAAATGGAGGAGCATGACTCTGAGAAGTGGCAGGAGCGGTCACAAGCTGCTTTTGAGAAATTCGACATAGATAAAGATGGATTTATTACTCCGGAGGAACTGAGACTGGTGAGTGTTATATTTTTGGATCAAAAGCTACCCTCTGAATTTTTCCGGACTGGGGTTTCCTCCTTCCTAATCAATTTTGAAAATTACCTGGACAGTCTGACCAGAATTTTGACACTTCTGGTCTCGTCCACTGTTCTCTGCAGCCCCAGTACGGCACTTTCCTTTGTGCTAACTGAAATGAACTTTGCACTAGATAGTGTAGCGTCCATTAGTTTGCACCTAATGACCAATGATTCTCGTATTTGATGTTGTGACCCAACAAAAAATAGACTAGACAGTGCAATTGGAACCAAGTGATTTTTATTGTGGAGCACTGATTTCGGTTGAAATCCAGTTTTCTTACAGGATACATTAAGGATGGCCTTAGTCTCTGCAACCAACATCTTCCTTTTCATGATATAAATTCCTTCAGCTGTGCAGAAGCCCTTTAGTTTCAGTGGTCGAGTATCGAGCCTTCATATGGAATTAATGGGATCCTAGAGCATGCATGAGTTTGAGGGGTTTGGGATGTGCTTGCTGATGGGAAAATTTATGTTCTTCTCTATCTGATAATTTTAATTTTAATTTTTCTCAGCGTTAGGAGACTATTTCCTACTAAAATTGCTTCATTGCTTTGTAGCACACGGGTTTAAGAGGCTCCATTGACCCACTTCTTGACGAGGCTGATATTGACAGAGATGGGAGAATAAGCCTATCAGAGTTCCGTAGACTTCTAAGAACTGCAAGCCTCAGTTCGCGAAATGTGACGAGCCCTACTGGCCATCGGAGTTCCTGGAAGATATAGATCCAAACTGGAGTTTTGAAGATTGGGAGAGGTGATAGAGGCCAAAAGAGGTGGAGTTCCTTCTCTCAGGTTTCATCGTACCGAGTCCTGGAGAGTTCCTTGATTACATCTATCACCATTCCGTGGATATCCTTAAGCTCAAAGTTTAATGATAGGATTGTGAATACATTACTGCTGGAGGTGTTTCATTTATAGTTGGTGTGGATCTGCTAGAAACATGGCTCCAGGTATGATGGTTATACTAGTGTACATTCTTTCCCAGTCATACACTACCAACTTGTAATGTGTGACTATATAATGAACTGTTAATGCAAATACCCAATTAGAATTCATTTGTGTTCTCAAAAGTAATTTCTTCCAGTTTATTTCGCTAATTCGAGTTTAATGTATTCAGTGTGAAATTAGTTCCAAAACTCAATTACTAATGCACACTTCTTATTTTTATCAGTGCTTCCAATCCAGTTGCAATATTTAGTATTTGCATGTGTTAGGCTATGATTAAGCAATGATTTAATCTGCATTCACAAGGTAACAAGATTTAGGAAAGTCTCCATTGGTAATGGTGGCAATAGCTGGTGGAATACCAGTATATGCTATTTTGGGCCTTTTGAAAAAGGCAAAACCTGAAATCTAGCATCCGGATCTTGAAAATGTCGACCATCCATTTTCCTTCATCCACCCTTTTCTCTTTTGATAAGTGACAAATTTCTCACCTGTTTAACGTGTAATCTTATAGAAGCATCGGTGTTGGACGGTGATATTTTTAGCTTTTGGAAAACTTTTTTTTTCCTATAAAAGGAAAAAGGGTTTTAAAGAAAATCCTTTCTAAAAGAACCTTCTACAAATGAAACAATTTACAAATTAGCCGATTCTGTAATCCAAATTGGGCTGGGATGTGGACCTCAACACTCGCTCCTCCAGCCCATCACAACCAAAGAAAAGCTGGAGTCAGCTTCGACTGGGGACCAGTGGGACGCGCTTGAGCTGCCTAGTAAGACAGTCTTACAGATCTAAGCCCACCACACCAAGGGGTGAGGCCTGGTTTCTAAGCCCGAATCCCGGCCTAATCTCCAATAACACCTATCTTGAGTCTGACCTGAAAATTTAAGGCTTAATTATTGATACAGTTATTGTGATATTCATTTTTAACCAATCAATCACTGGGTACAATTTTGAACTGGTTGGTCCCTATGGTCTATTTTTAAACATATGACTCATTTTGTCCACAAAAAATAGTCGACAAACCGACATGAATTTGGGGTCGAGATGTCCATTTTCGGGATTAGATAACATATCCAGACCCCATTTTTGTTAGCAGGCAGCTAACTTTTAATGGACGTAAGGACTTATGTCTAAAAAATAGACTACAAAGATCAATACATTTAAAGTTATACCACAAAGACTGAATTGTTAAAAATGAATACTAGAGAAACTGTATCACTAATTAAGCCAAAATTTAATGAGACCCATATTTTATCACTTCAATACGGAAATTAACATAACCATTTGAAAATAATGTCTTCTGCACAAAGAAGTAGCCTTAAATTAAGAATTTATCAAACTAGTTTTGAATTATTTCCAATTCATTTAAACATCTGTGAGCGAATTTTAGTCCCCTTACGGAAAATTGCATATGTTTTGGGGAAAAAAAAAAAGAGACCATAATCAAAATTTTGCTCTGCTGTTTACTGTTGGCCCTCAATGATTCGAAACAGCAGCACCTTATAAGTGGTAAATTAAAATATGCTGCTGCTTATAGAAGCAATGTCAAGTTGGAGCATGCACGTACTGGTGAGGACTTCCACTTGTTTGCACAAATGCCCCTACAGTGTCTGTGTGGGAAGTGGGAACTCAACGGGTCCGCTTGCACCTGGCATGGCCTTTGAAGTTTGTTAGGAGCTGTTAATCTTAAAAAGTGGGAAACCCAAGCCTTGTCTTGTTCTACCAGTGAGATGATCGTTTGGTTGTGTGCAGACCAATCATGGAGCACTCGAAAGCTTTCTTTCCTGCTAAAATGAGTGGATAGCTCTCCACTTCCCTGAAACCTCAAGGAAACCTGCAAAGCGCGCATAAACTGGCTAAGTGGGTGGACGACGTTGAATAAAATAGTCTTGATTGTATGCCGTGGCAGAGTCTGGATTTTTCTATTAGGGGGCTAGATTAATTAAATAATATTATTATAAACGAAATTCAAATATTTTAGGATATAAAAAAATTTGCAACAGTAATTTGTTCTAAGTTAACCTTGATTTAGAACTAAAAACAGGTATAGAAAAATTTATCCTATCAACTTGATCGTAGATATACTAAAAAAAAGTACGTACACAAAGCATACTGATTTCCTATTACAATCCATAAAATACATATTATCTAGATATACTACAAAAAAGTACACAAAAGAATACTAATTTCCTATTACAGAGTAACTCGACAACTCTTTAAAGAATCAAAATCATCTATTAACATTTATGTGCTAACAGTTGCAACAATTTCTTTCTCAATATATATAACCAAAGAATTTGCAACAAATTCATTTTTCATCTTGTTGCGAAGTCTTGTTTTAATGATTTTCGTGGCTGAAAAGTTTGCTCTGTAGTAACTGTTGAAATTGGAAGAGTTAACACAAGGCAAATCAATCTATCAATCAAATGGAAAATCTTTGACTTTCTTGTTTCCACCAATTTTCGGCATAACTCAAAAATTGTAGACAAACTTTTGAAATCGGGATCGTGACACATCACACTTAAATGTTTGCAATTGGTATCTCAACTGAATCTTTTTTTGCTCTGTTAAATCTTCAGGGTTTGTCAACAAGTCTACAAATATCATCGATATTGAAGAAGTTAGATGCATTCTTAGCCTTAGGATCCAAGGTCGAGCTAAGAATAAGAAGTTCTGTTGCTTTTTCACTAAACCTGTTGTTTAGTTCTTGTAATTGAGAGTCAATTGCAGCCACAAATACGTCAATTCGATAATGGTGCTCAATTATAACATGATCTCGTGGGCTCTGAGACCTAGCTCAACCTGACTTGTACAAAACATTCATACCAGGAACTTCAATATCATGTTTTTCACAAAATGACTTCACATTCCCACAAAAGGCATCCCAACTATTTTCTCTCAACTCTTGAGTGAGCACTTTTATAGTTTTGACCAAATGCATAACATTCGAAATGTCTTGAGTTTCTTGTTGTAGTGCTTGACATAGACAATAAGAAAATCTCATGATTTCTTTCATCAAATGCAAAATAAATACAAACGCAAATGATACCCTTGTACACTTAACATGTTCAGCCTTTTGGATTTCACATATGGTCGTGTTGGTTTTAGCAAATTTTTAAATGTTGTGGACTTTTAATTTGAAGGATCAAATAGAAATTTAAAATTTTGTAGGGGCCCATTATAATTTTTTTCAATCAACCCTCTAAATATATACACTAAAAAAATTTTACAAAACTTTTGAAGGGGCCACGGCCCCTCCTGGCCCCCCTTCCCTCCGCCCCTGATTGTATGAGTGTTTTTTTTATCGGGAGAAAAATCATTTTTAGCCCTCAAATTATTAAGTAAATTTTAAATAGGGCTCAAAACAATCAATCTTAACACATTGAACTACTAAATATCATCAATTTACACCCCTAAAAAAATTCGATCATCAAACTTGTGTCACGTATGTTATAAATGAGCCACGTGACGCGATTTTGATGGGTAAAAATTTAGTTCATGGCACAATTTTATTAACTGTAGAAGTTTGATGGCTCAATGTGTCAAAATTTGTAGTTTGAGGTCCTAATTAAAATTTTGCTTTGTAGTTCGAGGGCTCATAGTGACTTTGCTCTTTTTTATTAACATCACAATAAACCTTATATTTATGGGTAAAAATAATATGTGTCTCTCAAGTTTTAATTTA
Source organism: Myrica gale (assembly GCA_963930655.1). Lineage (NCBI taxonomy): Eukaryota > Viridiplantae > Streptophyta > Magnoliopsida > Fagales > Myricaceae > Myrica > Myrica gale. The sequence continues at coordinate 25,748,170 of OZ005610.1, forward strand.
TTTTATATCACCTCTAATGTTTAAAAAACAATCAATTCTCGCATTTTGTTAGATTTAACGGTAAATGATCCTCCAAGACAAAATTGTTAAAAATATTGATTTTTTATTAAAAAAAATTCAAATAAAAATATAATAGTTATTTATTTTATTTTGAAGGGTCACTTCGGATTCACATAATTTTCTAACTGAATTTGCAGCCAAATCAAATTGAGGGTCATGATTGATTATTTTTGAAACGGGTTTAATGAAACAAATTATAACTTGAGAGGGTTGATTGATTTTTATGATAGATATGGACTATGAGGTTTCCTTTTCATTTTTTTTAGAGGCTTGTCTTCCTTCATTTTATCACGGTAATGTAGTGAATTGATAAATATCAACTATTTAATAGATGAAGATAAATGTCAGGATTTTGAAAAGCTTCACTGAGAAATGAAATTCTATAAATCCAGCAAAATACAGTCGTAGTGGTCAGTAGGACTGTTCAACCCCGGTGTAGGTACCGGTTTTGGCCAAAACCGACACCTACACCGGATATGCCGGTTTTTTACAAAATACCACCTACACTTACACCGTTAAGGGCAAAAACCGGCCCTTAACGGTGACGGTTTAGCGGTGGCGGTTTCCAGTAATCCTATATTTATATTAAACAATTTTTTAAACATTTTATGAACATAAAAAATATAAACTTTACACTAATACAACATATACATAGAAAATTTAATCTCCAACAACTTTTTACCGTCGTTGTTTTGTCTCATCCTATTACATCACATTGAACTGGTTAGGCTCTCTGTATTTTCTGACGTCCTCGTGGCCCAGTTGCAAACTTTTTCCTACCGGTAACTAGTAACGTTTGCTTATTATTACATCCCTTTGTTTTGCTAGCTTCAGCCTCTTCACAGGCTGATCTTTGTTCTGGTCAAAGACGACAACGTTGAATTGCCAGATAAAGATAAGTTCTACACGACTTCCACGTCAAAAGGAATTAGTAAATTGGACTGTCGGTTGCGTTTTTGGGAAGGAGACATGTAGAACGACAATCCAATTGGTGAATTAACAGAGGAAAAATGGAATAAAATAAAATAAAACCAATAAATTATAAGCCTTTTGAGATCTGAAACGCCACCCACGTGAAAGCATTCAAATGTGATGGGCGAAATTCGAACCAGACTGCCAAACTCGTCCTTCAATCTTTATGAACCCGATGGCATCCGTTGAAAGCAACCCACACAGTCACTGTCGAAGGGTTATGGCTATATTATCCATTCTTTTTTATTTTCTAAGCAAAAAAATAGAGAGCCGACAGAATCAGAATGTCGGGATTTAAATAAGCAAAATACGTTCCTTGGATTTGTCTCAACCGACCATCAATCAGAAGCAAATGGCGATGGCTGCGCTGAGACGGGAGGGAAGGCGTTTCGCCCCTCTGATATCTCCCCAACCAATGATCGTCGTCCGATCATCTCTCTTCTCGGAGTAAGATCTCTACGACCCACTCACTCTCCTTCGAAATAGCTTACCACTCTCTCAGTGTGATTCATGCTCAGCTTCTGATTCATATCGGAGCAAAAATATTTGAGCATATTTTGAGTACATAAGCATTTTTAACCATTTTTAAGCCGGGGAGGGGGGGGAGCGCAGGCCAGGGAACGAGGGGGGAATCGCGCAGGGGCCACTGGCCAGGGAACACGCGGGGGGGGGGGGGAATGCGCTGGGGAGGGGGGGAATCCCGGTTCCCGGTGCCGGGGAACCCGGGAACCGGGAATACCCCTGGATTTTCTCCAAATAACTAAACCGGCACCTACACCGGGGTGCCGGGAAACCGGCACCACTGTGCCGGTGACGGGGCCGGTGCCACCGGAATTTTCCGATGGCACTGAACAGCCCTAGTGGTCAGGGCCTCGCCTGATTCCTTTTCCCTCAGGGTACCTTTTACGAAATTACGGCTATGTTTGGTTTAGTTCTTAAAACTGTTTTTGTTTTTGTGTTTTTTTGGAAATAGTGTAGATTCACTTAGGATTGGTGAAAAATTAGTTAAAAGTTGTTGAAACTTGTAAAAAGTTATTGAGATTGTTGAAAAGATATTGAAATTGATGAAAAAATTATTGAGATTGGTGAAAATGTATTGTAATTGATGAAAAAGTGAGTGAGAAGTTTTTAAAAACTTCTTGATAAGTTAAACAAACATAGCCTACCGTTTTCTAAAAATAGAAGTGAAAGGAAAATATGAAATTCCAGATGCGTGAAGCTGGTGCTCGTTGCTCGTGTAATGCTCAAGTCCATCCTCGTCTTCGTTGCTTCTCCACTTTCTCAATCTCTCACTCACTGAGTTCCTGATGAGATCAAGTTTCTTCTCTTCTCTCAAATCACCTTCCCAAAAATACCCTAAAAGAAAAAAGAAGCGGCAAGAACACTAGGACCCAGATTGTGGTCTGGTCGTTCACGTGAGAAAGGGAGGGAGAGGAGCCCTCCTCAACAGTGAAATGGATCAATGGAAGGTAGACAATAAATTCAAGGTGGATTTAGCCCCTTCTTCAACCTCTCAGCCTTCCAATCGCTCCCAGAACTCCCAACCCGATTCCAGGTTTCTTGCTTTTACTTTGCCGCGGATAGTTGTAATTAATTCCTTACAATTTCTAATTGGAGGGTTCATGATTTTACTAATTTCAGTTGGATTAAGTTAAAATGTAAGCCTTTTAAGAGAAGAAATGGGCAATAAAGCTCACTAATGCCAGATTTTGATGGAGAAATTGATAAACCCAACAAGAATCCGGAATTGGAGATTCCAAAGGTTAAGTTTTTGAGATAGTAGGGCTTGATAGTTCGACGTAGCTGGGTTTTAGATTTCCTTGTGAGCGAGCTGAGAAGTGCTTGAGCTAGTCGGTTAGTCGTTTGGTGTTTTTCTTTTCCCGATTGACGTATTAGTTGCGGGTTATGTGGCAGACAAACGGTTGATGCGGAGACAAAAGACCCAGTTGTGGCTAGAAAGGTTCAGAAGGCTGACCGCGAAAAGCTGAGGAGGGATCGATTGAATGAGCAATTTCTCGAGCTTGGGAACACCTTAGGTAAAAATATAGCACATTGTTAGTTAGTATTTTTGGTTGCGCTGCAATCCCAGTAGGATTTAGTGCCCAAGGAAACCACAACTAGCTTCGAACTTGATACAAATTTCTCAAATTCTCCCTTCCTGTTAAGAAAGATTATCTCAACACAAGATGTGCAATGCTTTTCTGCTGAACTCCAAAAATAAGTCAGAGATCCATGAACATCTACAACAATTATGGGCTAAAAGATGTAATAATTTATGATAAAGTACAGGGTTGTGGGCATTATATCCCCGCTCAGTTATTCATTAGACCACTATAATAAGTTGTCGTGCGAGCGAGTGCATTGCTGTTGTGTCTATGTGCATATTGCTGGATATGCCTCGATGTTTGTGTGTGAATGATGCTTTGCTAGACATACTCTACCAAGTTGCTAATATCTGTTGTCAGCATGACCTGTTCGCGTGGTGATGATGTTTGTTTTCCATTTGTCTTGCCACTTCAGTCAGTTTAGTAAGGCCACAAGTCTGGATGAACGACTTATTCACCATCTACGAATTTATTGTGCCAAGAGCATTATGAGAGGTACTGGAAATGTGGAGCACCATTGTTTCTCAGAAGAAGTGAGACTCTTTCGGTTTGTTGGTTGTTTCTCAAATGGATTCATATAACGTCTTCTCATTTCAGACAGTCTACTGTGGCTTCAGGGAAAAAAAAAAGCAGAAAAGTCAAGGCAAAACAATAGAAATCTTAGTATGTCATATATTTGATTGATGTGGTTCGAATTAGGTGAAGCTATTTCATATGCTTAATCTAGAAGTCTTTAACTGCTTATCATAAAAGTTGAGGCAAAACAATACAAAGCTTAGTATGTCTTATATTAGATCAATGTGTTTCCCATTAGGGGAAGCTATTTCATATGCTTAATCTAGAAGTCTTTAACTGCTTATCAGAAAAGTTGAGGCAAAACAATGCAAAGCTTAGCATGTGATATGTTTGATTGATGTGTTTCCAATTTGCGGAAGCTATTTCTTATTGTTAATCTAGAAGTCTTTAACTGCTTTATCTGAGAATTTATGAAATTCTCTGGTGTATGGAGTTAATGTTTTGAACACACCAAGTTTTGAGGTTCTGGCTTTTGCACTAGGTAATACATGGAGATTCAAACATGTCCATCACACTCATATAGACTATTTACTAGTTCTTTTGTTTGACAGGATTACTGCATTTGTGGTCCATTTTTTAGCTCTCGATATCCAATGGTAGACGGGAACGTGTACATATGTGCACCTGCCTCTTGATTTTGTTTTTATACTTCATGCCTTGGAATTAGTTCTGACTTGAGAGCTTTTATATTGACTTGGCCGTCAATGTGTCCTCATTCTAGCATTATTTTTCACCCCAATTATTTTCCTTTCTTTTTGGGTAAGACTACAAGTAGTTAACAATTTGAAAATAAACATGAATAGTATTGTTATTGTGATCTAAGTTATTCCTTGGACTTCTTCCTCCAGTGATGATATGTTGCCTATGTTTAGGGTATTTACAAGTTACTTTCCATATGCAGATCCAGATAGGCCCAAGAATGACAAGGCAACCATACTTACGGACACAGTTCAAATGCTAAAGGATTTAACTGCTGAAGTCAACAGATTGAAAACGGAGTGTGCAACCCTTACCGAAGAAGCACGTGAGGTGATGTTCTCTTCATGTTACCCCAAGGTTGTGAAGACTATTTTGTTATATCATCCCTCATATTATACAACTTACAGCTTACGCAGGAGAAGAATGAGCTCAGAGAAGAGAAGTCATCGTTAAAATCTGATATTGAAAATCTAGGCGTTCAGTATCAACAAAGAGTCAGGGTTATGTTCCCATGGGCTCCCATGGATCCTTCTGTTATTATGGGTCCAGCTTATTCATACCCAGTTCCTGTACCTGTACCTCCGGGCTCCATCCCTATCCATCCATCCATGCAGCCGTTTCCCTTCTTTGGAAATCAGAATCCTGGTGCTATTGCCAATCCCTGTTCAACTTTCACCCATTATCCAACTCCTCCCAACCCTCCAATGGAGCAGCCATCACCACAGTATGCATCGACATCCCAGATCTCAAGTAAACAAGACTCCAAAAATAAGTCTTCAGATCATCAAAGGGTCAGCAATGGTGAAAGATGTGATGATTCTAACGATGTCGCAACAGAACTTGAACTGAAGATGCCTGGATCATCAGCACAACAGGTCAATTTTAAAGATTTATAGGCATTTCTTTTGTAAATGCTCAGCAAACTAAAGAAATTGGTTTGTGCAGGATTTGTCTTGTGAAGGAAGGAAAGGCAAGCAATCACAGAGGAAGGAAAGGAGCGTCACTGAAAATAGCTCTTCGAGCAGATATTCTTCATCTCAAGGTATTCAAGATAGCTCCTCCAACAGCGTTGGCGACATGCCAAAGACCAAAAACTGAGAAGTATGTGGTGGTCTGCATCCATTGATTGTATCAAACTGCAAAACCTCTCTGGGCGTCTCTGCTGTGACACCCTGATAGTAGTGTAGTGTTCAGTCCGACTTTCAGATGGCTTAAAGTTCCGATCTCACAGCTAACTGGAGTCTCCAATTTTAGAGCAAGGGTTTCTTCTGCTGGTTGGGGATCATTGTTATTGGGGTTGCGCTGCATGGTTCTCTGTGGCAGCTGGCACTCGGGGAGCATGGAGCCATTGTTTTTACCCTGCCATATATTCAAACCATCCCTAACAAAGTTTCCCTTCCAACGGGGTCTCAGAAATCAATGACCGCGGGTACATGCCTAGCTGAATGAGTTTGTAATTATATGTACGATACTGTCTAATCGGTTCTCCCCCCAAGCGTCTAATCGGTTCCCGCGATTAGCTTGTAGATAGCTAATTGGCATTTCAGTTATGTTATCCGCCGTTCTGGCCCAGCACATATGGACTTATTGTAGAAAACGTCATTTTCTATTGCCAAGAAAATTATTCATTTTCTATTTGCAAATTGGCGAGCTCAATATGCTTGTGAATTTGCGACGTGGTTGAGGCCAATGGGCCTGGAGTGGCCTGTCCTGATTTGGGGGCTTAATATCGGTCATTACTGAAAATCACTCGAGTGTTACGTAAAGGTTCCACAGAAAACGGCGTCGTTCCACAGTGATGCTCCAAAAGCCAATGTTCTCGGTCACTTTTCCAGGAGCAGAGACAACTCGCGAGTCCTCTTGGGTGAATCCCTGTGTTGTTCGTGGGCACAAAAGTACGAGTATCTTGCGAAGGACATGATAAAAGCAAGAGAATGAAGATAGTAACGTACAACGTGAGTGGACTGAGATCACGCATTTCTCAGTTCGGCTCCCTCCGCAATTTGCTCAATTCCTTCGACGCCGATATCATTTGCTTTCAGGTTCCCTCCTCTCTCTGCATCTCTTGGAAAATTCAGGTCTAGAGTTTAATATTTCTGATTCTGACCCTTACCAGGAGATCAAGTTAAGAAGGCAGGAGCTAGCGGTAGATTTGGCAGCGGCGGAAGGGTATGAATCGTTCTTTTCGTGCACTCGTACGTCTGATAAAGGTCGAATGGGATATTCCGGTAAGGTGTTTGCTTAATGGTATCAACAAAACACGGACTGAGTTGGGTTGACGCGCACCTTACAAATTAAAGTCCTTTGTTACTTTCTTTTATTGGCGGCAGGTGTCGCTACGTTTTGTCGTGTCAAGTCAGCATTTTCAAGCAACGAAGTGGCCCTGCCAATTGCAGCCGAAGAGGGTTTCACGGGACTTGTTGAAAATTCTCAGAATGGGATACGTGATGCGCCTAATGAAATAGTCGGTGGCCTTACGGCGGAGTTTTCGAAAGAGGAGCTTCTTAAGGTTGACAGGGAGGGCCGTTGTATCATCACAGATCATGGTCATTTTGGTGAGCGTTAAGCATAATTTATCAGTTATAATCTCTCACTTGGAAATGGTTTTGAAGTTTTTCATTAGCAATTGATTATGTGAAGTTACTTTTTGTCTAAAATCTTTTTGGTTTGGATGAATATTTGTGTTTCGGAATTAGGCAGTTCTTTTTAACGTGTACGGGCCTCGAGCTGAATGCGATGATACTGAAAGGATCCAGTTCAAGCTCACATTTTTCCAAGTATTACAGGTAGCCAAATTGCGTTCTTTGAATTGGACTCGCAACTAATTCGTGTTTTCATCGATGCATGGTGTGGGTTTTCTCCATTACTGAAATATTGACGGTTGTATTACACTTAGTTGAAAGAGCTTTCAACGTTACTTATTGGCTTTGAAAAATGCTGATCACTCTATCACATGGAACCGAAGCTTGGAATACGAATTAGAAATTATCTTTAGCATTCATCCCAGTATAAGCAGTAAGTCTTACCTACTTATTCGGAGGGAGAAAAAAAGAATAAAAAAAAGGAAAAGAAAACGTATACTGACCGTGCATATTTTACTTCTTCAGAGACAAGGAGAACTCAAAATTGTACGCGATCTAATTCATTAGAAATTCAAAAAAGGGAACTTTCTATGGTTTAATTAATGAAAATAGTGGTGATTATAGTAATTCACATTGTTCTTTTTTGTTCTTTCCTTTGTGGAATGTCTGCATTGTGAAGTTGATTTTCCTTATTGAGTTATCTATCTTTCCTTTTCATGAGATTCTGTAGTGTCATGTAGTAGCAATGAATAATGGCTAAAACCTGTTTTAACAACTAACATGAAAATGGAATTCTGTTACTCCTTGAGTGATATTGGTAATCTTTGTTTTAGAGAAGATGGGACTCTCTCCTGCATCAGGGAAGGAGGATAATTGTCGTTGGCGATCTCAACATTGCCCCAACTGCAATGGACCGTTGTGATGCTGGACCAGATTTTGAGAAGAATGAGTAAGTTCTTTTGAATGATTTTTAGGCATGGTTTTCAGTTATGCTTATCACTTTGTTTCAAGCAGTTTTTGCCATTGTGCTTATGTGGTTTGCTTTGTTATATATCTGCACCATTAACTGTCAAAGCTGATGTTGATGATCTTGATATGAACTGCTTTGTAGATTCAGAAGATGGTTTAGATCTCTACTAGTGGAATATGGAGGGCCTTTCCTTGATGTTTTCAGAACAAAGCATCCTGATAGGTATAGAAATTAGCATGACTTTGGGTTAATGGTAGTTAGTCATTGAGCATTTTTTATCCTTGCAGAAACTTGAATCTCAATTTTGCCATTGAATTTATTTTATCAGAGAAATATGGAAGCTTAGATTCATTTGGACTTCTGATAGGTCTCTTCTCCCCCTTCTCCCTCCCCCCACCACCAAAAAAGAAAATAATAATAAAAAAAATATCTTCCCACCTGGTTATGACATATTTGTTCATCTTCTACTGTCATCATTATTTGTAGTATTCAAGACTTTTGACCTTTCTTAATTTGTCCTTTTCTATGTCTGCCTTGGGTTTTTACAGAAGAGATGGATATACATGCTGGCCACAAAATACAGGTGCTGAAGAATTTAATTTCGGGACAAGAATTGACCATATTCTGAGTGCTGGATCATGCTTGCATCCAGAGCATGACCTGCAAGACCACAACTTTATGACTTGCCATGTGAAAGAGTGCGACATAATGATACAGTACAAACGGTGGAAACCAGGAAATACACTTAGGTAAAGGATCTTGCTTTGTAGTGGTATAGTGTGATGAATGATGCTGCAATACTTATAGAAATTGTTAAGTTAATAACGAAGTCTCTCCTTCTCTCTGCAAATACTTGGGTGTCTTCGTGGTTCTGTCCAGGTTTATTGTTTCTGCACTCTGTGGTTATGCCATAGTTTCAAAGGGAAATGCTGTAATGCAAGGAACTGAGGAAAATTTATACAGTATTAAATATGTTTACGTCAAATTTATGAGAGCTGGACTCAGTATGTAGAAGTTTGCTCTATCTGCAAAGAATAATTCCCGAACTCGTGTCTGCAATAATCTACATATCTTTTGACACAAAAAAAAAGGGGGAAAGAAAACTCTTGCAAGTAATTTTACAGAGGCATGTCAGTGATCTCACTCTTTTAGTTTCAAGGAACAGAACTTTTCTCATCATCCCCATCATATAGTTCAATCTTGTTGTAAGTGCTTGTATACATAGATGTAATTTATGCTGATATCTCGGTATTTCCCTATCCACAGATGGAAAGCAAGGCAAAGCATCAAACTGGAAGGCTCTGATCATGCTCCTGTTTTCACAAGGTTGGGTGAAATTCCTGGTGTATCCGAACATAGTACTCCTGCTTTATCTGCTAGGTATATTCCGATCATTCATGGTGTGCAGCAAACCCTTGGTACGAGAAACTTTCATATTTTGTAGATTGCAGTCTTTTTTATTAAATGTCCATCAAATAATCAACAATGTCTTTTGACATTGAGTTGTGAACTATTTCGGCACACAAAGATTTGTGGAACCTTTCTTGATTGAGTTACATTACATTTTGCTGCTATTCTGGCATCCATCCTTAATCATGTCTTTTATGACGGGTATTCAGTGACTGGGGTTAGTGGAATGTCCGATCATTTGAGATCCGTGTAACCATCTGATCATTTAAATGGAATTCTTGTGTTGTCCTATGAGTGCTTGTTTTGTGTACTCTGATGCAAGTTCCCCAAACCCTTATCTTGTGCAATGTCAGCAACGAGAAAAGGGTGCCACCTTTTTCTTCTTCCTGTTGCTTGCTTTCTAGATTACTGTTTAAACTGACAATGCCCATTGTCTTGTGCAGTGTCACTCTTAACGAAAAGACAACATGCTGAACAAATTAAATCCGATAACATGTCAAGTTTAGTTTCCGATGAAAATATCGAGATAAAAATTTGCAATGAGCATGTGAAAAGGTCCTTCCATGACTGCAGTATATCTGGTGTGGCCCTTGTGGAATCTTGTTCTTCAAACCAAGAACCCGAAGTTCTAATTTCCAATAGACATGAGAATTATGCTGGTGATGCTGTTTCTAACACCATTATCGCTTCAGGATATAAGCATAGTAAGTCAATTACCAGCGATGAAACCAAGAAAAAACCAAGAAAAAGTCAAGGGTCCCAACTCTCACTGAGATCATTTTTCCAGAGAAGTTCAAACCCAAGCAACAGTGCTGACAACTCTAATATTGGTACTTCAGTCACTCAGGTAGCTGTCTCGCAGGCTGATAATCACTCCAATGAAATTTCTGTGGCAGATGTCTGCTGCAGCAATTCCCAGCAGTTTGCATTGAACTCAAGTGCATCCATTCAGGATCAATATGAACAGAATTCCTGTGCTTTGGAGAAAAAGAAAACTAATAATGCTGCTTTGCTGGAGTGGCGAAGGATACAGCAAGTCGTGCAGAGTAGTATACCTCTTTGCAAGGGCCATAGTGAACCATGTGTTGCAAGGGTCGTGAAGAAACAAGGTCCTAGTTTTGGCCGCAGATTTTGTCTGTGCTCGTGCTGAGGTACTCTGTGGGTCTTATTTCTTATTACACGGCAACTATTCTGTGCACCCTTTGATCTTCTTATGTAGAGAGCAATTAAAAAAAATAGAATAAAAATATAAATATTCTTCGTGTGCAATATAATCAAACTAAAAATAATAAGGCCTGTAGCTTAGTTCCTCTATTTCAGTTCTTAATTACTTTATGTTGCATATCTTAGAATATTGCTTTCCCATCGTGGTACAGTTTCAGCTGATACTGTGTTGTTGTAATTGTGTTAGCTTGTTTAGTACTTCAGATATAGGTAAATCAACAATGTAAGGATCACGACTTATATTTATTATTCCTGGCATTCAATGAAGTTCAGGAATTTGCTGAACTTGATTTTCCTTTCGAAACCTTTGAATGTTGATCATACACTAACACAATTGCATGATGAGAATTTTTTTTGTTGCCGCTGCACCACAAACTCCTACGGTTAAATTACTCCGTAGGAGATTACAGGAAATCCAACCAGAAAAGATAAAAGTGAAGAGAGGTTTATGCATTCACAGTAGCTTATTGCCTTTTGTTTATGGCAGAGCACAGAAGGAAGGTGGACTGTATAAGAAAATTTAATGGCGAAATATCTTCTTTCTTCTTACAGGGACCTGCAAATAATCCCGAAGCGAATTGTGGTTACTTCAAATGGGCTGCCTCAAAATCTCGCAACAAATGATGATGATTATTGATGATATACCGAGAGTTAAAGTTTTTGATTGAAGGATCGAGGAGTTCGTGTCCTTCCTAACCTTGTCTTCCTGATGGTCTTATGCTGACTATGAAAATTATGTAATTAAATCTTTCTGTATTCAATACTTTTCGATCTTTTTTTTATAATCCTTCATACACAATCCACTTTCTTTGTTTCTTTTTCTGTTGGAAATCGGGGGTTTGAATGCCCCGGGCCCATTTGCTCCTATATATGTTGTAAATCTCTTGTAAAGTGGTACTTTACCTTTCCGTTAAAAGTTAAGAAAACGTTATGCGATCTTGTTTAATTGGTTCTGCTATGCCATATTGATGGCCTTCGTGTTCCTAATTAACAGTACAAACTTCTGGTCACAAAAATGCAAAGATTACGAACAAGACTTCACTGACTGGCGGCTGAGAAAGCAGACGGGAAGAAAAGAGTCAGTCGACTCAAGCCATCGTAAAGGAGACGAGTTCTACAAACGCCGACTTTGGATAAAAGGTGGATGGGACGAATAAGGCTTGAGGAAAAATAAGGCCGAGGCTCACCAAGCCCACGGCTCGGATGACAAGAAGGGGGATAATTAGAGAAAAAAAAAGAGCAGAGGATGCACGCACAATTCTCTTTCACTGATAATCAAACCAGAAAATAAAAGATCTAGAAAAATGTCAATTGACTACAGCATCGAAGAAATCCCCCTATGGGAAAGACCCCGAGTTCTAACTTGTTTTCTTTGCTTGTAGGAAGAAGGAATGAGAGCTTGAGCCTTTCAATCCATCCCAAGTGTTGGACTTCCTCGAGTTTTTGGCCTAGTGGAAGCTGTGATAGGCCGGTTAAAAATGTCTCCATGAAGTATTGAAATTTGTGTAAAAATTATGATTTTTGAAAAAAAAATCTTCAAAGTTAAAAATATTTCATATCCAAACAAGAAAACGAGGCGAGTCACTAGTATGTAAAACGAGAGAAAACCGGGGTCTTATCCTAGGCAACCTACCTGCTATATATATATATATATCACGTTGTATGGTGACCAAAAGTGCTTACAAAAAGAGCAAAAAAAAACACTAAAAAACTCCACCCTTAGTATCATCATTGGTTGAACTTCTGATCGACTTTAACAATTATTAATACATGTTCATCTGTCCAAATTTAACAATTTGAAAGAAAATTTTAAAATATTCCTCTAGTTTCCTCACTCTATGGACAAGTTAACGAAGCTATGACATATACACTTGATTCACAATTTGGTAGGTTACTAATCACAAGGAGAGTTTGATAATTTGATATATCTAAGTAATGTTTGGCATGTCAAAAAATTTCATATCACAAATATATAATTAAGTAGGAATTTAAAAAATAATAATTTTTTTACAGGTGTGTAAAAAGTTGAAAATTATTTGGTCAGTGATTGAGTTTTATTGGAGGTATTCAGAAAACACAGATAAAATGAGTAGATGATTTTTTTTAATATAATTGTGTTTTATTAGGGTTTATAGAAAAAACGTAGATAAATAAGTTGATTGGAATTTTGAAAACTCTCGATAGAAAGTGAGAATTTTTGGTGTTGCTAAACATCATCTGAATCTGAGACATTTTTACTAACAACCAAACTCTCGTAAGAAAAAAAAATTGTTTCACTTCGCTGAATCATCGTGGGGTTTGTTTCTAATGATCTGTGTGCATGTCCTTCTCTGTCTCTCAAAAGCCATGCACCCTATACTGCAACATAGTCGCAGACTAGTTACCAACGGCTCACCACCAAAACCTTACGTTAAAACCCCAGAAAGATCCATAAGCATGGACGTCATGGTCGCCGTCACGGTCACAGTACTGCTCTGCATCTGGCTTATGCTCTGCATCTGTCTTATTTACCTGATCTGCAGATATATGGTTCGTCCCCTGATCTGCCGCTATATCGTCAGCTTCCGCTCCCCACAGCCTCCTCCAGTACCTTCTCACGGAGACGAGCTCATCACCGCCCTTCCTATGTTCATATACGGAGTTGACTCGGACTCGGCCTGTTGTTCTTGTGTAGCGTTAGAGGAGAAGGGGGCGAACTGGCGAAGTGCGCGATATGTTTGGCGGAGTTCGTGCATGGCGACGAAGTCAGGTTTTTCCTGACGTGTACGCACATGTACCACAGGGACTGTATCTATGGATGGGTGGTGTTGAAGTCCCTCATGTGCTGTTTCATTTGCAGGGACTTGGAGCCCAGTACGACCCACTACACCTTCTGTGAGGGAAACGGATTCCCTCCGAAGGGGAATCCGTTCTCTTCTGTGAGCGCTGTGATCCGGCCATGTTTTTTTGTTATATTTATGGTTTGTTGGATTATAGTCGATGGTTTGATTATTCAACAGGAGTACTGAAATTTTGGGTTTTTTCTGGCTGTCATTTTGAGTCTGCATAGGAACATAGATCTGCGTAGAAGTACGGATTAATTTTCTCCGCTCCAAGAAGCAGGAGAAGAGTAATTGGAACCTCAGGAGTTTATATAAATTTTGGTTATAGTAATATTAAAAATAAAATACTATTGCTTCATTAGAACATATTTCTTCATTAATTTATATTCTTCCCGATCATCTATATATGCTAGTGGTTTTAGGAATATCAATTTACTCTCTATGATCATTTAGGACCTGATAACTTAAGGGGTGATAAAGACTCAGTCCAATAGCTTTTCATGATGAGTAGTTAGCTACGGCTACTGGCCACTTGGGAGAGAATCAGAGAACAGGTTGATTTATAATGCAGTGGTCACTATCATGTTAAAGTTTAAGGAAAAAATCAATGAGTAATCTTGGAACCCTAATGCTGATGATGATCATGTTGAATCGTGTTGGCAGGATAATCTCTTTTCTTAGTTTAAGAACTTTGCATGTAGTGGAGAATCGCCTAAAATTTGTCTGGCCGGGGAAGCGTCGTTGAATGGCCGGCCTTTGTACCCGGATTCAGAGCCACTCATTCATGCGATTTGTCTGTCCCACGGAGGCTTGAGGCCACTCTCGACTTCGTTGTGGGCTTCACGTTATCGGGAATCTTCTATCTGAAAACGATTATCAAGCGAACTGAGACTTTTCCACAGCTTAAAAGGATAACGGTCGAGGAGAAATACAATTGGTATTATCTTTTCAGAAGATTTTTAAGACAGCGAAATCCACTTGCAACCGCAACCATCGACCGGCTCCTTTCGTACAAGAGGTTGGAAGAAATTGAAAGAGGTTTAGAAATCCAAAGCTGCTGATCATCTTCTTCTTCCATTTAAACTTACTCTCAGAAAGTGGACCACTAGGAACCGATCGAATTGGTTTTTTTTTTGTCACGGTAGCGGTCTTTGTCAAGGCAGCGATCTTTGTCGAGTGACTCTTCGTTGTCTCCCACGGGAAGGGAATGGAATGGCTCATGCCTTGGCTCGGTGGGGCCTCCAAGTGGACGATCCGGACAAAGTTGTGGTGGGGGATATTCCCAGGAGTATACTTCACTGTGATGATTTGTAACTGGACCCTGCGTGCGGGTTATCTCTTGTTATCTAGAAAAAAAAAAAGACTCTTCGTTGTCTCCAAAGATCGTACCATGCGTCATGCTGATTTGTTCTACTGATTAGTTTATGCTGATCGTAACCACCAGACTTTCCACATCAACATTTATTTCAAATATTCGGGGTTAATGCAATAGACTTGGTTTGGGCAGCAAGAAATGAGGTTGTGCATGGAGGTAGGGCGAGCGATCCGAGGGAGCTTAGTAGACGGGTACGAAACCTGAGTTGAGAACATCGTGCTGCCTGGCAGACGAAGTTGAGCCTGAATAAAATGCAGACGTGGGTGCCCACCTCAAGTGGCAAAAATCAAAGTCAATGTGGACGTTGCTATAAGAGATACACTTGCGGTAAGGCTGCATCGATCGCCGACTTGCCACTAGTGGGAAGCACACGATAGGTCGACTTCTTATCCTTTTTTTTTTTTGCTAAAACTTCTTATCCCTTAACCAGACAAAAATGGTAAAGAAATGAGCGGTGACACGTTAGCCGCTTCTCTTGTCGTCCGTTCGATGTTTCTGAGAATTAGGCGGTGGCAGTTTGTTGCCAGGCTTAAATGGTCGAAGCTATATTGCTCGATGTGACAGATGTACCGGTGCGATCCAGGAATAAAAGGAAGATCGAAGAGGTATTCCGTAATAGCTGATAATAGAAAGGCCCGCGAGGCGTTGCTCAATTAGTGGGAAGCTATACAATTTTTTGATTGGACTTGCACGATAGAATTTAGATAGAGATACAATATGTTGACTCTACATCATTTAGTTCATATATGTTCATATAAAGTTTCCGACACTATGAGCTCTGTTATTTATATCTGTCCATATAAAGTTTTGGATAGCATGAATCTTACAATTAGGTGCATCTGTTGTATCTATCTCTCTTTAAATTATATCATACAATTCAGACAAAAAAAATTACAGATCTTCATACTTTAGAGGCATGACCTCCAAGTACATTAATTACAATATATTTGGATGGTTAGATGTTTTAGTGTTTGGGTATCGGTTCGAGTTGGACGAGTTCCACATACTCACCACGCGTGAACTGTAGAATCGATCATGTGTGCATCACTCAAGAAAAATTAGCCTGCAAAGTAGGTCTGGATCATCTCAGACCAGCAAAGTAGCTCCCTGATGATTTTAAGTATTTTTTATAACAGAAAGGAAAAGCGTATTGTAGACGCATAAGTAATTGAATTGGGACAAATTGTGAGAACCTTGTTCCATCACTAATTACTTTTCAGGGGAAAAAAAGACTTTGAGGCGTGTGCAACACAATTCTACAAGCTTTTAGAGAACCTTGCTTCCACGTATATATTTCTGATCTTATCTTTGTGCTTGCAATTTGACCCATAATATTGAGTTATTCTATGAAAGTAACATGCTTTGAATCTCTAAATTGCTTGCCATGTGAGCACATTGTTGCCCAAAATGATTGTCTATTAAGCTAAGTGCCTTTGGAAGTTGTATAAGGGCATTAAAAGAGAGCTACGAGTAAGTCAGATATCGAAGACTGATTAACTAACGGAGAAAAATCACTTTGAGCCCAAAAATTATCAAGAAAATTATAAATAGGACTTCTAACTACCAATCTTAACACATTGAGTCCGCGAACTATCAAATTTCATCAATTTGAGCCCCTAAAAAAAATCAACCATCAAACTTGTGCCACGTGTGTTATAAATGAGTCACGTGTCACGATTTTGACTGTCATATTTTAGTTCAGGATGCGATTTAATCAATTGTGGAAGTTGGATGGTTCAATGTGTCAAGATTGGTAATTTGAGGTGCTATTTGTAATTTGTTTGATAGTTTAAGGGCTCAAAGTGACTTTACCCTTTAAAGAATCAAGTTGGCGAATGGGCTCCAAATTATAGTGCTTTAAGTGGATATTTACAAGAACTCATTTTAGAAATAAGTGTTATGATTGGGGTATGTAGGACCCTTCTAAGAGATAGGATTAAGGGGATGGAATCTATTCAATCTCGATAAATCAGTACTTCTACCGTTTAAGACGTTTTTTTTTTGGATAATTATTTGGTGTTTGAGACAATATTTATGTTAATTTCAAGATATGGTAAATCTCTTGCAAACGAAAAATACTTTAGCTCTGTTAGTGACATCTTCCTGTGTGTGGTTATTCATCTTATTCTCCTATCCGCACCCGACTCCGGGATTTTGAGCACTCACTCAAATTGACTTCACCGCTTGCATATCTGTTTTAAGTCAAAAACTTATTATTAACAGTAGTTCCCACTCGCTATTCCTCTTCATTCTTATGGACAAATTCTCCCATATTTATTATTCCATCGGCCTGACAAAATTAGGCTTAATCTGGTTGGGTAATGGTTTTATTCACGCCGCATTAAGGTTGTGTTTGAATGTTAAAATTTTAGGGTATTAAATTTGGTGAAAAGGTGAAGAGATAGATAATTTTTAATATTTATTATAATGAAAAGTAATAATGTAACGAGAAGAGATAGATTATATTGTAATTTTTTATTAAATAACAATTTTTATAATGTCTTATGACCATCAACGACAAAATTGGATTATCTATTCGATGAATCAGCACCCCCTATCACCAGCCCGACGGATTAGCATTTACCCTGGTTAACCCACTCACAACTTAACCATGGACCCTGGTTAAATCCAGGGCCCAACCCATCCCATCCCTTCCCTACAATAGTATATTTATTATTTATAGCCAAGCCCCAATTCTAGTCCCAGACCAGACCCCTCCCTCTCTCCCCGCAAGAACCGCACAACTCTGTACCATGCTCTCTGCCCCTTTCTCTCCAGCAATTCTCGCTGCTCCAAAATTCTCGCCCAAACCATCAACTCGAGCCTCGCCACGTTTTAGATTCTCCCCGACGCTCGCCTTTGCCGCCACTTCGACCGAGAGAACTCATACGTCGTCGTACCAGGTACGGCCTCACTACATGGCCACCGCCTGCACCTCGCTGTACGAGATCCTCGGCATCCCAACCGGCGCCACTGGTCAGGAGATCAAGGCGGCGTACAGGAGATTGGCGAGGACGTGCCACCCAGACGTCGTGGCGGCCACCGACCGGAAGAATTCGTCCGCCGGCGAGTTCATCAGGATCCACTCTGCCTACTCCACCCTATCGGACCCCGAGAAACGCGCCGATTACGATCGCCAACTCTTTGGTCGGTACCGGCCGTTGACAGCAGCTTCCCGGTTCTCCGGCTACACGCGCAGGAATTGGGAGACTGATCAGTGCTGGTGAGCGAGATGACTCACCGGTTCTGCGATGACCGAGTTGGAAACTAATCCAGATTAGAGTGAAGATAATGATATATGATCGCTGATATGTTCCGGGA
The DNA here is from genome assembly GCA_963930655.1 of Myrica gale. Lineage (NCBI taxonomy): Eukaryota > Viridiplantae > Streptophyta > Magnoliopsida > Fagales > Myricaceae > Myrica > Myrica gale. The sequence goes on from OZ005610.1 coordinate 25,766,286, forward strand.
GGTGTACTGTACATATGAAGGTGAAATATCGACCAAGTGCTAACATGCGCGCCGGTCAGGGTTTTCCCACGGGCTATCCTTTGTTTCCTGTTTTTTTCCGGCTTAGTTGCCCGTACATCTCGGAATAATCTACTGTAAAAACCTCGTCAACCTTCAGAAAGAAAAAAGAGAAAGAGTTGTACCTCAGTTTGTTTTATGAACGGAAATGCTCTGTAAGATAGCAATTTATGGTACTCTAAATTTTCTCCATGCTTTTTTTTCTTCAATTTTATCAAATGGAATCGCTTATAGCATAACATGAATAGATAGATGCATATGGATCTGAATTTTGGGATGATATTTAGCAAAAAGGAGTAAAAAATTTCTGTGGAACATATTTTAGGCATATTTTTTTAAGAGGTACCAAGAACTTAACTAATAAGCAATTTCGTGCTTGAATTTCACGGTGTAATTCTGTGAATCTCACGTTATTTAATGTTGTTCATGTAAAGTTTCGAACATCATATCATGAAGCCTGATTTCAAGATGGTTTATCAAGGCCAATTTTTGCTTGAAAAAAAAACTAAATGTGATAGTAATTATAAATTAATCATACCCAAGATAATCTCGAATTAAGATTTGGATTTTACTACGAGAAAGACATCCCAAAATCAATCAACATGACATACTAGGAAAATTGGGTCCATTTTCATGCGTACAGTCCAGCCTTGTGCCATGCCGTTCTGACCTCTAGTGGGCCCCTTTTCTCTTGTTTTTGTTCAGTTCATTTGTTGTATTTTACATTTTCTAACTTGAATTGAAGAAAAAAAAAACAAAAGAAAACAGACACCTAATAGGCTTATTAACCGACAATTACATATATGTATATAAAATATTCAAAATTATTTAGTCCCAAGGGCACGAGAAGCTGATCACCACGTAAATAGAGTTAAATAAAGAAACATTGTTCTTTTGTTCTAGATAATAAAGAAACATTGTTCGGTTCTGGTCTATTTCCCACCACTAGTATTTCTTGGGGAATGAATATAGACTATAGTGGAAGGGCACAGGAGATATTATATTTAGAGGATATATGTTGGAAAGGATGGGAAAGAAAGATGTGTGTGGTAGCCACAATGATCTCCCACCTCACGTCCTACATGTATGATGTGAAAGGCTCTTAAGTCCTACACTATTGTTTGGCAAGCAACATTGGGAAAGAAAGAGCAATTCAATCCGTAAGGGAAAAAATTAAAATCCCTTGAAATGATGTAATGTTTGCTCTTTAATAAAATCTAACCGTTGAAATGCATGTTTAGAAACTAGGTTACCTAGCACAATATCAACCGCTGAATCCTTTTGACGGAGATGAATTTTGATAATTTGAAGGCTCAACTTGATGAAATTAATAATTTGAAGGATCCGAATGACATTTCACTCATAATTTGAGGATGAAAAATGATATATTCCCTTCAAATTTAAATATCATAATATAATATGATGCTAACTACAGCATAACATATATTTATATATATATTTGGATGCTTCATTAATTATGTGGTTGTAAAAAATAATTAATTTCGAACTTGAGAAAGTAAGTGAAAAATAGCAATCAAAGGTGGTGGTCCTCATCCGCAGTTGGGACGGTCAAGATATCTACAGAAATCTGAACTAGCGGGCGATTTTTTTCAATCCGGTGGACTATGTGCATGGGCATGGGGAACCTCTATTTGTTATCACAAGGGTCTCTTTCATGGAACATTGCCGAAGGCAGATTGGAAAGAAAAAGCTGATTTCTATTTGGCATTGAGTTTTGATCATGACTTGACCTGGATTTCTTCCAATATTATCTCAACTTTCTAGTATAATTAAGGGATAAATATAAAATTAGTTCCATGTGGTATAAGCGAAAATCGAATTAGTCCTCGTGATAACAAAAAGTATAAAATTAGTCCGGATTTCACAAAAGCATAAAATCAATCATTGATGGAGGACCAACGACAAATGAAAGTGAAAGCAGATGGATTAATTTTATGATTTTATTATCACGAGGACTAATTCGATTTTCGAGTATACCACAGAGACTGATTTTACATTTATCCATACAATTAATTACTTATTAGGCCAATAGACCATCTTGTTTTGTTCCATAATCCCCAATTAACTAACATATTATGCATCACCGAATAGAAGCTTCATTTTTTTTTCATTTCTTTTTTGTTAATCAATATTATAGATAGAGAGAAGTTTGTGAGATTCTATAGTCAGGTCTAGCATGTGCGTGGAACATCATAGGACAAAGCCAATGATAAGAGAACATGGAGACGATGATAGTTATACAATGTCAACTTTGAGTAAATATAATATGCATTTGAAATTGTGGATACTATTTGTACAAGAAACTCAGACTTAAACGGGTACTAGTCAGTCATCTTTAAAATTTATCTTCAACTTAATTTGTGCTGTTCAAATTCAATCCACGCGAACGGATATACGAATTTTCGTACACGTGAATGGATGTACTAATTTTCGTAGTTGCTAGATAAGAGAGAGACTAAAGAGAAAATTATTAATATTATAAAGAGTAGGTGCTCTTGATTTGACGTGTAAAATTCCATGCATTATGGAGCTCACCCTCTTTCTTTAGTCTTTTTTATGGAAAAACAACGGGGCGGTGGAGCACCCCCAAAAGACATAATGATCGCTTAACGCGCAAGCCTAAAAGAAATTAGGCTTAAATGCACTATAGGTCCCTGTGGTATCACCATTTTACAAATTAGTCCCTGTGGTATGAGTTTGTACTGGCTAGTCCCTGAGGTAATCATCTTGTAACAAATTGGTCCTCCCGTTAGATTTCCGTCGACCCACTTAACGGCCGAAGCGGACGTGGATTATTTTACGCGTATGCACCAATGAAAGAGCACCAACAGAGGACAGACCGAGCATCCCGAGCACAGATCGAGCCCCGACATCTCGAGCAGTCTGAGCAGCACCAACTCGAGCATCCCGAGCACAAGCAGCCTGGCCTGCTCGGGATACGGGTACGTGTGACATCATATGCACCAATGAAAGAGCACCAACAAAAGACAGACCGAGCATCCTTAACACAGACTGAGCACTGGCATCCCGAGCATCTTGAGCACAAGCAACTCAGCCTGCTTGCCTCTCGACATGCGGCATCACCCCATTCGTTGATGACGTTAGATTTTTTGACATGTCAGCTTCGGCCGTTAAGTGGGTCGACGAAAATCTAACGGGAGGACCAATTTGTTACAAGATGCTTACCCCAGGGACTAAGTAGTACAAACTCGTACCACAAGGATCAATTTGTAATAAGGTGATACCACAGAGACCTACAATGCATTTAAGCCAAGAAATTAAGGTTATGTTTAGTTGAGTTTTCAAAATAGTTTTTATTTTTTTGCGTATTTTAAAAATAGTGTAAGTTTTTTTGGGATTGGTGAAAAAAAAAATTATTGAGATTGTTGAAAATGTATTAAAATTGATGAAATTTTTTTTGAGATTGATGAAAAGATATTGGAATTGATGAAAGAGTGAGTGAGAAGTTTTTGAGATATGAAACAAACATAGCCTAAAATTTCGGTGCATAGTAATAGATTTTGTTCGTTATTAAAAAAATAAAAATAAAATAAAAATTTGTCTTCGTTTTCAATTATTTAATAATTTTTATTAGAATCTTTAGTTTAAAATAAGATTGTTTTAAAATTTATGTTATTTAGAAATTCTTATGCCGAATAGATTGTCTGTGCTCCTCTAAATGTGGGACCTCAGCCATGGCCAGATGCCGTGGTGGACCGTTAGGATTTAAAATGGATGATTCATGTAAAGTTGAAAAAGTGGGAAGATCAATTTTTTTCTACCTCGCGGTTAGAGGCGACTTTTCTTAATCTTCTATTTTCTGGGCCACTTGTCGTATTATTTAGTATTACTCTGATACAATTATAATGAGCAGGAAAATCTTGTCCTGAAAACGACAAAGAAAAAAAAGTGACTCTGTTAATAGGTGGTTTGTGGCTGAGATTCTTACTTATATGTGTCACAACCTCAATCTTCTCGAACATACGTTCGAGGGTGGAAATTTTGAGTATTGAGATTTGAAAAATATTATAAAGTAAAGATATATTATGGGAGTTGGTGAAAAAGTGAAGAGAGAAGATTTTTAATAAATATTATAATAATAATAAATTATGTGATGAATTTTTTATTATTAAACCTAAATTTTTTGACCCAAATTATTGGGCTCAAACAAGACAGTTATAAATTGGGTAAATGATCTATTGGACAAAGAGATTAGGGGGAAAAAAAATTTTGGACAAAGAGTGGGGTTCTTCTAGATTAGTTTATAAAAGTCTTGTCCCGTCATCTAAGTTGGAGACATTTGTGTTGGAGAAAGAGAGTGAATTCTTAATTTTGGAATATTAACAAAATTACACATTAGAAATATTATTCAGATATTACCTTTTTTTTCAAATACAAGTCTAATCATTATGCTTACTGCAATAAAACTCACCACTTAAATAATGCGTATAGTGAGAGGTTGTTACACATGTCCAGAATTTATTGCGGAGTTAATCATTTTAGTGTAACTAAATTAGATCAAGTCTGTCTAAACTCAATGCATAAATGTATCGTGAATTGATTTGGAATTGATAACAAAAAAAAATATATACTTTCTCACATTTGTGTTTTTTAAATATTGCTAAGATTTTGCAAGTTATGGGTATTTTCTTTCTATCCTCTTAAATAGGTATAGTCATGCTCATTAATTAAAAAAAATGTATGCCATGAAAAGGGAATATTTTTATTATATGTTTAATGATAAATTTATTAAGGTGTATTTTGTAGCTTGTAGGTAGGGGTGGTTAACGGTAGTGTAGGTGACGGTTTGGCGAAAACCGTCACCGTCACCGCACCGCTAACGCACAATAACCGCCCTTATCGGTGACGGTAGTAACGGTAACGGTTATACGATAACCGCTTAAACCGTATAACCGTTGTGCAAAAAAATAAGCTTTTTCCTTGAGCTTTTTCATTTTATTTACTGTTTTAGGCTGTTTAAATTTCCAACATAATATCATAATCAATAATCATATCAAATGAACAAATATCATAACATATTCAAATATAATATCATAATCAACAAATATAAAGTTTTCCAAAAGTATAACATAATATCTGAAACTACGTTTAGACCCTAGAATATACCTAGAAGGGGGTGAATATGTATTAAAAATATTTAACCAACTCTTTCTAAGAATCACAGAAAAACAGAATCACTAAATAATCAGTCAATCAACTAAAATGTATACTGGGCAAGAAATATACTATCACACTGATATAACTTTTACAGCAACTGAACCAACAAAACAGAGCAGAAATTTTAGCAAAGGAAATAGCAAGATGATCACAACATTTTGACAACTACAAAATGACAACAATAGGATATGAGCAGTAACTATTAACTCAAAACTCAGGATGAAATACAGCAACCATATTATCAAGAATCAATGTTATTTTCAGCAACAATATTAACACATAACATGCAGATTTGTCAAATTCGGTAAACACAACACATCTGAAAAATTTCAGCAACTTAGTAATCAACACAATATTATTTTCTGCAACAAGATAATCACAGCACCTCAAGAAATAACAAAACGTGAAATACAAAACAATTTACAGCAAGTCAGATTCAAGATAATTGATTTTCCTGCACCCTTTTTAAACCAAGATTTACTCTAAGAAACAGCAATCTAATGTCTAACTATTCAGCAGCAATATCAACAACACTAAGACTAATTAATCAGCAAGGGTTCGGTCATAAATCCAGCAACCAGTATGCTTTTCAATTTCACGTTACCAACTCTTTAGATCTGCAAATGATTAACAAGAAATCAGTTAGTTGAATAAAGATCAAGATAGAGAAGAATAGAGTCAACACCAGAAATTTTTGGTAACGAAGTGAAAATCACTTGAGGTTGATTTCCCCAAGTGACAAAAACTCTCCGGGTGTTTTAAACACCAATCAGTCCACTAATTGCTTGACAACTTTACACGACGGTGATCAACATGAAAATCCTTTTCATTTTCCCGATCCCCAATCCTTCCGTAAAGACTTCCAAGAGAACTCTCTTAGGACAGTGCCCAGCACCCAAGTCTTCGATCAGCAACTCCGATCAGCAACTATGGACGTCAACGAACTCGTCGACCTTCCGAATCTTTCTCAAAAACTACTCAGCCACCAAGAACACCTTTCTTCAAGATTCGACTTCGTAATGTCACACTTCAACACCAACCGAAATGGGAATAGAAGACCCAACATTCAGCAGTCTTCAATCTTCAGAATCTTCCACCAGAGGGAAGTTCAAGGACTCTCACAACAGATGCAATCAGATCAGGTTTCAGCAGAGAGAGAAATGAGTTTTTTCGTTGGAGAAGGAATTTTCTAGAGTGTGGTTTGTTTCTTTTTTCAATCTCCAAAGTCACGTTCTTTTATATTTGGGAAAGGCTTCTAGACTGTTTAAGTGAGAGTACTTTGGTCAAACAGGTCAGCTTTTTAGTTGGACGAGTTTCTAGAGCTTTCTCGCTAAAACTGCATAAGTTACGTCAGGCTAACCCAAACACCTCACAATCTTCCCACCAGCTCAGCACGGCTTCCCAGACCATTCTCTTGAGTTCAGCAACCTTCCAGTTGCTTCCAATGAGATCCAATGAGCTCCACCTCCTGCAGTATTAATTAAGTTACTATATACAATCTATACAAAGAAAATACATTTATAAAACGATTGTTTTGGCCATGAAAATTATGCCAATTTTACAAGCACTTTCAATCTCCCCCTTTGGCAATTTCCATGACAAAACCTTAAGCTAAGCCTAACTTTAATCCAAGATCTGTTATCACCAAACATAACTTGATTTACAGTTTAATAAAGAGCCTAGTTAAATTCTAACAACATCCCTAAACAACTTGATTAATGGTTTGAGTACCTAAAAAAACAAACACTCAAACTCAACCGTGATCAATATACTCAATATAATCAAATCTGAACATATAAGATCACATACAAGATATATTGCAACTCCCAACAGAATATATAATCATTAGAGACCAAGAGAAAATGCAATATCTGATATCAAATATAGAATTTGCCAGAAACTTAAAATTCAGCAACCTAGACTAACTAGCAGCAGGTGGTTGCAATTTTAAACAAAAAAACCAGCATGAATAAAAACAAGTATTCCAGACAACCATTAAGCAAGTCTTAACAAAACACATAAGAGTTCAAACTCCCCCTAACATCAACACTAATAAACATATCATCTTGCTCCCCATCAAACGTCATAACAGCTCACAATATAACAGCTCATAGTTGCTCCCCCTTACACCCTTGCTCCATCAACATATGTAAAGAATAAGTTCCTGATAAGCTCCAGCTCCCCCTTACTCCAATTTCTCCTCCTTTTTGTCATGGAAAAGACAAAGGAGTTAATCCTCCATATCACTCATACTACCATGATCTTCCTCATCAGGGGTAAGATACTCATTATTAGATGCAGGAGAAGGAGACTGAAATGGTGAAGCATTTCTTCATGTACATATTCCAATTATATATACCAACTGAAACTTAAACCAAAGTCTAGCCCAATACATCATCTCAAAATAACCGGTAGTGCGCCAAACCGTCACCGTCACCGCAATTGACGGAATCACATATTTGACACCGTCACCGCACTGTTAAGGCACAATAACCGCTCTTACCGGCAACGGTATCGGTAGCGATATCGATGTTAGCGGTTAAAACGGTAACCGTCGGTGTAAATGAACACCCCTATTTATTAGAGGTTTTTATAATTTCTTAAGACCATAGGCAACCAGTTTCATATTTCACCAACTCAGCCGGCCCTAAGCTTGTATAAAAGGCCCCTGGAAAGAGGGAGTTACCGAGTTAGGCTCTAAGCTTCTAGAACAGGGCCCTGTAAAGTTATTAAATTTAGTTGGTAGACCCAAAAAGTACTTTAATTTTGGTCTCTCCTGAAAAGATCAGAGAGAGTTATGTTATAAGCTTCTAGAACAGGGCACGTAGTCTTATTAGACACCAAAAGTACTTTTAATTTTGGTAATTTTCGCTTAAGGGTCAAGATATTGGGTAATGGGTACCACCACCTCCAGTCTTTTCTCACTGAGACAAATGACTCTTAGCAAGAAACAAATTATCCGACCCAATCGTCTAGAACAAATAAAAAAGAAAAAGAAAAAAAAATGTGACCAGATCTTGACTAGAAGAGCAAATAATGTTGCATTTAATTATAATTCATGGCCAAATCCCACTGGAAGAAGATAATTATTAGTGCCATCACTTTTCGACCTTTCAAATCTTCCTTTTTCGCTGCATCAGTGAGTGGCTTAATGATCTGTTCCAATGCTTCTCACCGGATCACATGACTTTCAACAACATCATGATTTGGGTCACATCCATGGTTTGGGGAAAGATATGATATAGCAGATACCTTCCGTCCTTCTACCCACCCGTTTACTCATTCAATTCCGTCTGCTCTCTTTTGATTCCTCGGTGCATTCATATGTTATCTTCTTTGTTTTCATTTTTTTAAAGGTTGGTTTGGGTGGTTTTTAAGAACTAGGATACTTCACAATTCATTACCTGACAAATGCATCCTACAATATTTAAAGCGAGAATATAAAATTTCAGACAATGTGAGCCATACGATCTTTAATATTTATTGTGACTATTTTCTTCCAAATTGCATACGAGAAAATATTAAATGATCTGTGTGTTATACATAAAAGAAGTTCCTAGTCCAAATTAGGGCTGATCAAAATAGGACCGCGGACTGGATCGGACTGCAAAATCGGACCGAATTTGCGGTCCGGTCCGGTTTATTAATATAAATAATAATAAAATATATATTTTTATATTTTTAATACAAATTACATACTTAAAAAGTTTAATTTTAATCTAAACTAAAACTCTACATTTTTATATGTCTTTCCCCTTTGAAATTAACATAAAAAATTTTTAAAAAATGAAAACGGTCCGGACCGCATTTGGTTGGACCGGACCACTTATATTTTAGCCGGACCGGATTTACGGTCCGAAAACCGGACCGGAAATTTGGTTTTCAGCCCTAGTCCAAATAGGAGCCAAAAACTATCTTGAGTTTTTACTATTGAAGAGCTAGTCAAAGAAGCATAGTTGAAGAGGATGTTAAATCCTATGAAATTGATCAAGATCTTAGCTAACAGATGATCGGATGACCTGAGCTATGTAAATTTAAAAATTGTATTCAAATTCTTCAGAAAAAAACTGGCTGCTAGTTTCTCTCAAGTCATCCTATCATGCATTAGTATCAAGATTTTGAATACAAATTTTGAATTTACATTCAATCAAGTGATGCTATAATTCATTAGCTAAGATCTTGATTAGTTCCACAAAATCTAGCATATATTCTCCTTGTCAACAGTCTTCAATAGCTTCTTTGATTAACAATTTCCTCATAACCCCGTAGGATGCAAGTTGGACTGGAGTCTTTAACAAATAATTACTGGTGTCCGCCCATTTGGGCCTTCCATTTGTTTATTGCTTTTTATGGAACAGGCGGGTTTTAGTGTATATAGACCCAATTCCGAAAGTGGAACCTATGGCCCAAGTTCTGTACCCCAGTCCATGTGGGCCGTGGCCCAAAAAATTAATCAACTATGATTTGGGCCAGCAATATCTTTCATTTGAAGAACCTTTGGGCCCAGCTATGCGTCATGGATTAGGGTTCACGGACTGGGAGTCTGGGCCCTATTTGTTATGGAGGCTCAACAACAAACGGTACCCACCTCCTCTTCTTCTTCTTCTTCTTCTTCTTCTTCTTGTTCTTGTTCTTCTTCTTCTCTTCTTGGGGAAATAATTTCTCTTCACCTGGAGTATTTGGGCGAATATGGAAAAACATAAGAGAATAGGGTCTGGAATCACTTTACACTAGAATACTCTTGCCGGAAAAAAAGTGGGTAAATCTCAAGCTATAATAACTTTTTTTAATATCTTTGTTCCACAATGATCGTGTTTCTAATGATCACTATCTTGTTTTCTTCTCCCCTTTTGCCTGTGAATCATTTTCAATGTATTAATTAAAGAGGCTTTTAGGTAGCTAATGGATTCAAGATTTGCTAAGGTAGGTAGCCAATGGATTCAAAAGCTCTGAAAACTCTCTGGCAGTACTTTTTTTCTTCTTCTTCTGAGAAACTAGCCGTTACAGAGTTATTCCTAGTAATTTTCTACAAACTTCCTCCATATCTCAACCTATCCCCACAACAAAGAAAGATAAGTACGTGTAAAGGGGCTTTTAAATATGAATTGGTCATATGATCCCAATGGCTGAGTGAATTTGAAGGGTCAATTCCTAAAGAAAAATGACAGGATTTTTTTACTACTTAATGTAAAAAAATGTCTTAGAGTTAAAATATAAAAATTAAGGACTAAAAATATTAAAAATATATTATATTGATATACACTTACCTACTGAGACTGAGAGATGACAATTGGATCCTACGACTCTGCATCTTCTGAAATGTTGCAATATGACTTCGTTTCTCAGTATATATTATCATACTATCATTCATTCAATCATCTCCCACCTTATTAAGCAAGTCAGTAACTGTATAAAATAATCTCTCATCTCCCATCTTATCTCCCATCGAGTTCTAAAATAATCTACAAACTAAATTCGAAATAGACAGAACAAATTGAACAATGAAGAGTTGAATCATTGACATGATTTTTTTACCAAAAAAATGTCTTACAGTTAAAATATTAAAAATTAAGTAATAAAAATATTAAAAATATATTATATTGACATACACTTACCGTACTATTTGCTGACACTGAAAGATGACAATTGGATCCTACGACTTTGCATCTTCTGAAAATGTTGCAATATGACTTCATTATCAATCGTGTTAAAAATTTCATTCTCAATATATATTACCATACTATCATTCATCCAATCATCCTCCATCTTATTACAGAAGTCAGTAACTGTCTAAAATAATTTCTCATCTCCAATCATCTCTCATCTTATCTCCCATTGAGTTCTAAAATAATCTACAAACTCAATTCGAAATAGGCAAGAACAAATTGAACAATGAAGAGTTGAATCATTGATAAATTGACATCCCCAAGCCCATTCCCACATCTACTGTAATTGTCTATGACTATGACCTAAATTCTAATCGGCTAAATTCGAAATAGGCAGAACAAATTGAACAATAAAGTGTACCACAGTACCTGCGTGATTGTCTCAGTGCCTTTGCCTGACACTTGGCGCGTGATAGAGAGATCCCGAGAAAGGTAGTATGGCAGATAGGGGAGAGAGAGTTGGAGCCGGCGGTGGAGGTCTGGAGCGGGAGAACTGTGAGAGAGGAAGGAGGGTGGAGGAGCAAGAGGCGTCCGGAGAGAGGGAGAAAAATTGAATTAAAACAGGTAAAAAGCGTGGTTCCACCTTCTTTTTAAAAAAAAAAAAATTTTTTTTAAAAAGAAGCCTGCTGGGCGAATGGGTAAAGGGGCCAGCCTGGTTAGGAGACATATTAGTTATAATAATAATAATAAATCAACGTTTTGCATGTTGGCCCCCTACCTCCGCCACTGTTAATGAACCAAAGCAGTTAGCTAGATCCATATATATAGATGTCTATATCACCTTTTGAGTTTGTTTTGTTCTTTTTATATCAATATTCTTGTTTCGATCTATCCTCATGCAAGAACAAAATTAGTTTGCTGTTCATCTGCAGAAACGTTGAAACTAGAAAAGCTGCATGATGGCATGATGCACGAGTGATAACATAGAGTGAACTTTTCTAAGATTCGCATGCAGTACGCACTCGTCGTGGTGCTTATAATGTGCCCTAAAGTTAGGAAACGAGGAACAATGTTACAGTGGAAAAGAGTTATTATCGATGTGCATAAAAAGGGCATTTAGAAAAAAGAAAAAGAAAAAAGATATGCATAAGAAGGGTACCAGCTAGAAAGACGGCCAGTTTGATTTGCACCGATAGTACAAGATAACAATGGACCAAAAACAGTACGAAGTCCTTTGAAGTTTTCACCTAGATAAGCTGTGCAGAAGCAGCAGGGAGTTCTCGAGTCAGGGCGGCTCAATGGTGGCCTTAGGAAAGTCATAAAAATAAAAATTAGGTATTTTAATTTTTTTAAAAAATTAAAAAAATTTAAAATTAAACTATAAATTTGTTTTTGTCTTTTTTAGATGCAAAGTTTACTCAATAAATCAGTTTTGATAGATAAAATCTTAATCTATCTTGAGATATAATTGTTAGTAAATAATTTTTTATTATCTTTAATTTGAAAAAAATTTTGTTGCATAAATAACTGTAACATGTATAGTAAATAAATAGTATTCTATATGCAATATAAAAGTTTTGAAAACAATCTCGTTGTTTCATTAAATTAAGTATTTCAAGTGAAATATTAATTTTTGTTTTTTTAACTTCTTTTAAAACTTTTAATTTTGAAAATAAATTAATTTTTTATTAGATTAATAAGAATTTAATTGTTTGAGAATTTAATTAGCAATGAAATAGCTGTGTAGAAAGTTAATTGTGGTTCTAGATTATAAGAGCCAAGAAATTATTGTGAATGATGATTATTTTAAAAATTGAAGTTGATAGTGCCTTTATTTTGAAAAGAGACTTTGATAGTACTAGTTTTTTTTTATTTTAATTTTATAAACTAATTTTTCAATATTCCTATTTTGTAGGTTGATTGATTCACAAAAGAATTATTCTAAAGTGCAAGAGTTGTCAAGTTGTAAACAAGGGTTGAGTCCCAATATCGATTTCCACAGGGACAATGATGTTTTAGAAAAAACTAAAAAAAAAACAAAATAAATGAAAAGATAACGTATAATAGAAATAAATGAAAAAAATATGAAAGGAAAATAAAATGAAAGGAAACGAAATGTTAACGTTTTTAAACAACAAACATTAAAGAGTAAAATATCAAAAACGAAAAAATTGGAAAAATAAAAAACATAACAGACGTAATCAAAAGCTAAAAGAAATGAAACTAAGCTAAATTAAAGAAAAGAAATGCAAGATTCAAAGGCAATTCAAATAAGTAGCAAGATTCAAACCAGGCAATTCAAATGAGTAACGAAATTCAAAAGTTAATCAGCAATTTATTAGGACAAATAAAAATATGTTGGAAATAGATTTAAAAAAGACAATTGAGCTTTGATTTTACCAGCACTGATTCTTAATCTAAAATTAATATCATGAACTAAAATTACTCAGTTACTTCTCCAATCAACGATTCAATAACTGGAAGATAAAAGAGGTTAAACTCCACAAACTATCAAAGATTGAATAGATTCATCATCTAGAAGAGAGATTTTAGGCAAATAATATTGACTGAATTGAAACTTTACCCAATAAACGGAGTAGATTGTGCCAAGAGTCTACAACATACCCATTCCAAGAATTTCAACAATTTTTAAACGAAAATTGTCTTTCTAAATGATGAACAACAAGAAAATTGAAAATAGAACATCTCCATCAATTTACAACTTCAAATCAATACAAGTTAAAACCAAAACCCAAGTTTTGGTTACTTAATTAGAAACTCATCAAACCCAGCAGCAAGGAGTGTTGAAAAAAAAGGAAAGAAAAATACAGCAAAAACAACCAACCCCTCTCCCAATCAGGTCGAGAGGCTATAACTCAAAAGTGGCCATCTCGGAATTTTTTCCACGCGCTCCATTCCTTCTCTCCACAAATCGCAACAGAATTCTCTTTTTTTTTTTTTCCTTTTTTGCTCTCTAATCTTTAACTCCTTTCAATTTAAAGTGAATGCTCATTTTTGCCTCTAATCTTTAACTCCTTTCAACTTAAAGTGAAGGCTCATTTTGGTGGACAAAAATGCCCTCCTGCACATTGAGAAAGTATTAGTGAATGGGCCACAAAGGCCTTGACATTAAAAATAAGACTCTAGTCCAAAAGATGAAGTGTCGCATTTGGCCCAAGATAAATAATGAGTTATTATACTCTTTTTAAGCATAAAATGCAACTTACATTAATTTCAAGCATTTTCATAATCTCTTTGTGAACTTTAGACATTTATACAAAAATAATCTGTCACAATTAGACATTTTAGCACTTTATATAACCCATTTTATCACCTAATTATAGGTCTTTCATTAAGTTTTATTTGAAAATTTTAGACTTTTTTCTTCATTTTAATTTTTAATTTTACTATAATATAAGACCTTCATAATTAATTTTTTTTAATTTTACTATAATATAATGACTTCTTAATAGAAAGTCTTATTAATTAAGGGCTTAAAGGATTGTCTCAACTGCCTATCCCTTTCAGCCGCCTGACCCACCCCTCAGTACTCCCGGTTTCCATTCTCTCACAGTTGCGAGAAAGATTTGCATCACTGTTTCGGATCCCAATGAAACCAAAAAACTTGGACAATATTTTGGCATAGATTCTTGCTGTCCCGCTTCTGGCGTTGATATAAAGTTTTGGTTGAGATCGATGGCTTCTAGTATTGATGGGATTTGACAATACCTCTAAGAACAACAGGATAATGTTCAAGAAATACTTTGATAGGGACCCAGTGCTTGTCGAGCCCCTTTATCTCTTTCCATTCAAACGAGTTTGCTTTCTTTATCGGCATATTGTTCATTAATTGCTATATATATATATATATATATATAATTGGCTTGATAAGATCTGTGACTAAAAATGTATATCATTGCTTCAGTAGTTGTGGTGGTGCATTAGGTAGAGTATTGGAGTCTAGCCACTAAAATTCACTGCGGATTTGCAGGGAAGCAAACAAACGGCTGAGATTCAAAGAACTGCTCCTCATTCTAATTTCCTTGTCGAGTCTTGCGTATAATGCATGATCTTTATGTTTTAGAAACGACAATATGTGCTCGTGATGAACTTTTTGTCGTGGAAATGCAGGCACACGTGGGAGTTTTATAGTGAATATCGAATCAACACCATGCACACTTCCCCAGACACTGTTACGTTCATAATTGAGATCGATACCAGTACCGGACTCAACGAAAAAGGAAAAAAAATGAGCTTTCTTTTTCCAGTTTAGTGAAAAGAAAGCAATGGGTTTGTGGTCCAGTATTTTTTTTTTCTGGAAGATCTGGCCTGATCAATGAAATAATGACATACACAGTGCTGATCACATATGCCCGGGACAAAATATATGATCTGTATCTGCAATTATGTACTGGATGGAGCTCTTCTGAGCAGCCATGGACGTAACTTCATGGAACAGATCTCGTCCTGGCTCCCTCAGGCCACAACCACCCGTACGTTTTTAGTTTAAGATCATGATCTGCCAGACTGCCACACACAGCATACACACAGAGCATATACCATTTGGTAGATCATAGATGAATAATGGTGGAGCAAGGATGCATGATTTTGAGATAATTCCAGAGTCCAAAGCCGCGGTGGTTCCTTTTAGCTAGGCTTTAGCCTTCTGGACTCTGGTTGTCTATTCGTATAGTTTTTCAGACTTCTGGAGCGAACGGTACTAGTCTTTGGTGTCCATTACTGATCATATAAAACAACTACAGCGCATCAACCAATAATGGAGATCAAGAAAAGATGGATCAAATAAAGTTACACGTCCATTCACATAAAGAAGGTACGTACGACGTAGCTTGGCATACAAAATAATACCATGCAAGGGAACCCGCCAGAACCATTTACCCTATCCACCTGCTTTATGTGAATGGTACTCTAAACAGGGCAGGCTTTATGGTAATTGGGTACTTAGGCAAAATTATAAAGTGAGGGATTTTATAATAATTTATAAAATAATATATTTTAAAATAAAATATCAATAAAAATTAGTTAAAAGTATTCTTATAGCTCTTTGGATGTAAACTTATTTATCATAGTGTTATATTCTAAATTTGTTAATATATTATTTTTAATTAATAATAGTATTAGTCATTTAATCTTTCTTGAGTCATGCTCCATCTTAAGTAAGATTTTATTAATTTTAATGATAACTAAAATAAATAAAACTTAAAAAAATTAAAGTAAAAATTTTATAATAATAGTACCTAAGACTTTAGCTAGTGAGGAAAGATAAAAATTGAAAAGCTCCAATAAATTATAAGAATAAAAAACATAATGGTTGATAGATGAATTTTCTATATTTTTTTTATAATTGACAAATATTGTCTCAAATAAGTTTAAGTACCTAGCAATATCTAAAGGTAAAAAATTAAATAAATAAAGAGATTGAATTAGACTTTATAGGGTTTCTTTGAATTAATTATAATTATTATTTTAAATAATAAGATATTATAGAGTTGAATGCGGAGTTTATAAATATCACAAAAAGTGAAATGTTTACACTCCTTTTCTTTAAGTTAAGTTTTTTAGGCCTTCATATTAAATTTTATTTAAATTTAACATTAAAGAAAATTTTGAATTAGGGCCTCCTAAATTTAGGGGAAAATTAATATTCATTCAATCAAGGAGATTTAATAGGTCTCTTCAATTAATATACTAATTTTTTTAGGCCTTAATATTAATTTTTTAAAAAAATATACCATTACAAAAAAATTTAAATCGGGGGCCTCCTAAATTTGGAAAATAGTTAATGTTCATTCAATCAAGGAGATTTAATAGGCGTTTTCAATTAATATACTCTTTAATGTTAAGTTTTTTAGGCCTAAATATTAATTTTTTTAAAATATACCATTACAAAAAAATTTAAATCAGGGGCCCCCTAAATTTGGAAAATAGTTAATGTTTATTCAGAGATTTAATAGGCGTTTTCAATTAATATACTCTTTAAAGTTAAGCTTTTTAGGCTTTAATATTAATTTTTATTTTAAATATACCATTACAAAAAAATTTAAATTAAGGACCTCTTAAATTTGGAGGCCTTAGGCAATGGCCTGCCTATAGCTAGAGCCGACCCTGACTCCAAATATAAAATCTATTAATTAATTGATCTATCTTTTCGCCAATGAAGCTGTAACACATTTGGTAACACTAACTTCAAAGTCAAGATCAGTTAAAGAGTACATAAAGTTGAAATTGTTTGCGAAAATAAAACCTGATCTTTGATTTAGTAGATAAACTGAGACTGACGGGTAGTCTTGCTGATGCTATGGTGATGAACTCACCCAATATACAATAACTATGACTCAAACCAACTATTAATATGGAGCAGGAGTACGCTTGTAATCACATTCAGTGAAAATTATCCTCTTCGGTGAATGAGCAATATATTTCATTCCATTACCGCCACTGCAAAATCAAAATTAGCACCAGAATTTTTTTTTTCTTTTTTCCAAATTAGCAGCAGAAGTTGCAGTACTGCACGTTCTGCATTTTTATGCTGATTGTGAAGTTCTATAATATATATATTATATATATGCGTGGTGTAAGGGCAGTCGTATATAGTTGCAATCATTATTGTTGAGTGATGTAGTACTGTTCTATTACCCCGTAATCGAGTGCTTAGTACAAGTTCGCGTTCCTGTATGAATATTGCTAGTGCCTTCATCTTTCTTGAGATTGTGACATTCCTACTGCGAGTTCCACTTCGAGGTCGCTTCGAGGAAAGGTCGTACTACTTTGGAGACCAGACAAGAGGCAAGGCACAAAATAGTTAAAAAAAAAAATTATGATCAGGACCGGGGCCCAAAGGCATTAAACAAGTCATAAAAATTGAGGTATTTTTTTTTTTTAAATTAAATTATAAATTTACTTCTTGTCTTTTTAGATACAAAATTATTGGTTAAATTTTTGTATTAAGTTTACCAATAAATTAGTTTCAATAGATAAAATTGTTAAACAATTTAATGTATTTTGAGACATAGTTGTTAGTAAATAATTTTTTTATTATCTTTAATTTTTAAAAATTCTTTTTTACATATTCATATGCAATTGTAACAAGTATTGTAATAGTATTCTAAAAGCATTAAAAAAATTTGAAAAACAATCTAGTTCTTTTATTAGAATTTAATTTTTTGAGAACTTAATTAAACATAAAGTAGAGATAGTTGCGGTGCTACGTTTTAGGTTTTAGGAGCTACTAATTTATTGTGAATGATGCTATTATTTTATAATAATCTAATTAAACATTTGTGTGCTAATGTACTATTAAAAAAATTATTTTATAATTTAATTATTTAAGAATTTAATTAGCAATAAAGTAAGTGTGATTTTAAATTTTTAGAGCTTGAGAATAGTTTTTGAAACTTTAGAATTTATTGTGAACTGTGATTATTTTGAAGATTAAAGTTGACAGTACCATTATTTTGAAAAGAGAGTTTGTGACTCACCTGCCTACGCCCCTCTCAGCCGCCTGTTATCAGGACCCATAGGTTATCATTTAGCTGTCAGCGTTCTCTCTAGTGACAAACATGAGATTGCCAAAACTAATAACAGCAGTATCCAATGCCCCTTTACTTTTTTTTTTCTAGGCAACATGAAAAACTAAACGAATCAAATTAATCAAGCTCTGTTGCATCCATCCAAGATTGCCTAATTTACTTCTTGCCTTTCTCTCTTCTCCTTCCTTGTTGGTGCCTTTCACGTAAAAGCAACAGACGAGATCATCTCCTATGGCTCGGAAGCATCCATGGTTAACTCTCATCATTGTCTAAAAGTGTCCCTCCTAATTAACCCAAGCCGGAACTTGTGCAGTATTACTTAACCCTTTTCAACTCCTAAAGGCCACTTTATAATTTTCCTCATTATGTGACCTAGCTCGTGAAGGAATCTCAATTCTCATGTCTGTAGCTAGAGAGAAGACTCGGGGTTGCGCCCCTGGCTGCTGCGACGTACGTACAGATCATCGTATCGTCAGATCATGAAGCAAAGCTACTTAAACCATATTGTTTTCGTTTGTATCCTTCTGTACTATTACAAAATGCATGAGTAGTTGGCTCTTCAGCTCGCCTATAGGGAGACCAATTGTATAGGGTTAATTAATTTGTTTCTCAATGCAGAACGGACATGTTAAACATAGGCCTAACAGGACAAGCCAGTACCATTAATCCACGAACCATCCTCGTCCTGGATAATTAGCTTGCTTAACTGAGTACGTACAGAACGGACATGTTAAACATAGGCCTAACAGGACAGGCCAGTACCATTAATCCACGAACCATCCTCGTCCTGGATAAATTTGGTTGCATCCGAAACCAGCTGCCAGTCCGTACAATCCATCCGTTACACGACCCTTTGCAATTAATTAGCTTGCTTAACTGAGTACGTACGTGGGGGGGGGGGGACCTCGATAAATGCCCATTCTAGTTTAGTGGTTGGCTCGTGATGATATAAATTATATAAACGTGGGACGACATTAATGGGCAGGTAAATGCAGCTTTAGCCTCTGGGAATTAACAAAAAGGGAGAGATCAAGAGAAATACTTATTTTATGATACGACTAAGATGTATGGTTTGGGTTGTTGTGGTTACAAGAACAAGCAAGGGAAGCATACTATATATATATATATATATATAAAGAAACAATCAATATCCAACACGACCCCATTTACACCTCACTTTGCTTTTGTTTGGCTTGGTTCTCTATTATCTTTAACCAGCTAAACGACACAGTAGTACTCCTCCTCCCAAGGAATGTCCTCATCAAATAGAGATTTCTTGAAAGCAACTCGCCTAATCCATTAAAATTAAAAAATGGAAAAAAGTATTTTGTCAACATATATCAAGGAGGAGAAAAAAACTATGAGAAGGTAAAAACTCTTAAACATGTCATGTCAGATCTCATACATACATACATATATACATATATATATATATACATACATACATATATATATATATATATATGATTATATATACATATGCCCCACCTAGACGTTTCTCTCTAATATATAAAAAAAAACAATCTAAATCAATTATCTTGACTTGTCCCCAACATGTCTATAGCTAGCTAGTACGTAGCTACGTACACCCTGTTTTAATATTAACCTCAATTATTCGGGCGCCCCCAAAAGTCAGAGGTTTTAGTGGCCAAAATGACGACTACGAGAGCTAGATTGGCTTAACTCAATACCTGTATGCGACAAGAATTAAGACGATTATTAGAAGTAATGTACAATTTCCGGATAAAATCGATATTCCCAATCTCCCCACCACCACATCTTATTTTATTGGAATTAATTTGCCAGCTAGCATTAATTATCGAGCTTATGTAATTTTCTTTCCCAATATATCTAGAAGCACCTCAACCCAAATTTTAACCTCTAATATATTTACTGTACATGCAGTGACGTCGATATCTTCAACTTTTAAATTCCGAAATAAGATTATGCTTTTATCTCTTCTTTTACACTCAAAACACTCATTTAACACGTCTCTCAAGTTAGGGTGTTACAGGTAAAAGTGCAATTTATTAAAACAACAACAACAACAATAATAATAATAATAAATATAAATAATCTCTCTATTAAGAACTGAGTGGATTTGAATTCAAATCCTATTATTTTTGAGCATGTCTTTAACTTAAATGATATTTGGATGTTGAGTCAGTTCAAATGTCCAAGTTTATAGTTATGCTCTTAATCCGGTTGGTGCATTTTTTTTAATTAAAAGAAATATAAAAATCTAAATATTTGACCAATTTTTTTTTTGGGCAAGTAATATTTGACCATAAATTAATTCGATACTGTACGCTAAATAAAACATGATATTTTCAAGCTACAAAATTGAGGGCACAACAGTTTTCCGCTTTGCTTCTGATTTGTGATTCCTTCCTCAAGTGATCTGTCAAGGCAAGAATTCGGCCGTCCAGAGGAAGATTTATAGCATCTTCAATGGTAGTACAACAGTACAAGGCTAACTTAAGCCCACGATCAAAGAGAGCTCGTCTTTATACTGTCTGGGTCCAACTGGTTTGTTGGTTGCGCACAAGTACTAGGATTGTGTTTATTCGAATGGAATATTCAATTTATAAAGAGATAAATATAATATGTGTGACTTATTTTAAGGCTTTTACTGTTCTAAATTTTATATGAACAATATTTAATGGTATGAGGTTACTTAATGTGTGGCTTACTTGAAGATTCTAATTCCTCCCTACATTAAACTCGAAGACCCTGTTTGGAAGTGGGATTATATCTTTACTTCCCTAAGTTCCCTTCCCATTTTAAACGTGAGAGGCCATTGAGTAAATGATAGGAATGAATCTGTCCCCCTCTGTATACATTGAATATGATTTGGAACTGAGGTTATATGTTTATTTCCCTTCCCATTTTAAACGTGAGAGGTCATTGAGTATATATTATTTAAATAACTCTAAACATTTATTTAAAATACCATTTAATTATCTATTAAAACTCCACCCCTAGAGTTATGGTACAAAATCTAAAGGATTTCTAATATGAACGCTATTCATGATAGCATTAAACTTATATTCCCACTTTAAAAATCTTTAATAGAGGTATCAGTTGACAAGAGTTAATTTACTTACATAAAATTCTACATAATACCAAAGACTTTTTGTTGTCTTCTCAATAGTCTAAACTCTATATCAACCCAGAAGAAATGAAACCCTTGATTTAAGGAGATCCATTGAACTGTGTACTTTAAAAATATTACACTCCACATGTTAATCATATCTTGAGAATTTTTTAATCTTTTTCTTAACTCAACGTACAACATGAATTACACTAAATAAAAAATCTAAATTATTTAAAGCCAAAAATAATTGACAGTAGTATAAGCAATTGAATAAGAAACATATCAAAAAAAAAGAAAGAATAAGAAACATAACATCTAATATCCTATTGGTTCTCACCTGCACCGCAGGGCATACGGACCAGGTGGGACAAATGTGACAGCATTTTCTGGTGATAGTTAATTTCTTTCTTTGATTTTTCGAAACTCGAGTGATAGAATTAAATAATAGGAAATTTGACATTTCAGTCCTTGATTTTATACCTGGGTCATTGAATTTCAAATTTCAAAATTTTAGTCCTTGGATTTTCGATGTTTGACGAAATGGTCCTTTCGTTAGTTTGCCGTCTATATGCTTAACGGATTTGTAGCGGTCGACCAGATATGTGTAAAAAGTGAGCGGTCGACCGCTACATATGAAGCGGTCGACTGGTATAAATTTGTTGACATGTCAGAGAGCTCCGTTAAGTATATAGACGGTAGACTGACGGAAGGACCATTTTGTCAAACATCAAAAATTCAAAGACTAAATTTTGAAATTTAAAACTCAAGGACCTATTTGTAAAAAGGAATAAACTCAAGGGTCATTTTACCAAATTCCCTAAATAATATCTAAAACCAACGGACACACTAACCCCCATTCAATCAAAGCTTATAAAAGAGGAAGATGCAAACCGCGTTTGACCTCGTAAGCCCCGTACACCATTAGAGAGGTTGCGAAAACCCAACCTTCCTAAAGCCTCCCCCTGTCTCTCCCTCTCAGAGAATTGCATACCTGACCACATCAATATCAGCCAATTCATTTTCAAATACCCCACTCTTCCACCATGTCCTACGTCCATCGAGGCATCTTTCTCTCTTGATCTGATTTTTGTTAGGGTATAACAGCGACTTTGAAGGTTGGTCCACCGTGGTGGCCATGGCGGACTTAGTGAAGCTAATCTTGGCAAAGCCGATCCAACTAGCTGACCAAGTCGTCAAGGCCGCTGACGAGGCTAGTTCATTCAAGCAAGAATGTGCGGAGCTCAAATCCAAGACTGAGAAGCTCGGCGGGCTGCTCCGCCAGGCTGCCCGAGCCAGTTCCGACCTCTACGAGCGCCCCACCCGGCGGATCATTGACGACACTGACCAAGTCCTCGAGAAGGCTCTGTCCCTCGTGCTCAAGTGTCGCGTCAACGGCATTGTGAAGCGAGTCTTCACCATCATCCCTGCCGCTGCCTTCCGCAAAATGTCGGCCCAGCTTGAGAATTCTATTGGAGATGTGTCGTGGCTGCTCCGCGTGTCCGCCCCGGCCGAGGATCGCGGTGACGAGTACTTGGGTCTGCCGCCTATAGCAGCAAACGAGCCAATTCTGTGCCTTATATGGGAACAGATTGCGATTCTTTTCACGGGTTCACTAGAGGACCGATCAGATGCGGCGGCTTCATTGGTTTCCCTTGCCCGGGACAATGATCGGTATGGGAAGCTGATCATAGAGGAAGGTGGGATCGGACCTTTGTTGAAATTAGTCAAAGAAGGCAAACTGGAAGGGCAGGATAACGCTGCCCGGGCGATTGGACTTCTTGGACGCGATCCGGAAAGCGTTGAGCACATGATCCACGCGGGTGTATGTTTGGTGTTTGCGAAAATCCTCAAAGAAGGGCCCATGAAAGTCCAGGCTGTGGTGGCTTGGGCTGTATCGGAGCTTGCGGCTAATTACCCCAAATGCCAAGATCTTTTTGCCCAGCACAATATAATTCGGCTGCTGGTGAGCCATCTCGCATTTGAGACCGTTCAAGAGCACAGTAAGTATGCCATTACAAGCATCAAAGCCACATCAATCCATGCGGTTGTAATGGCAAGTGGTAATCCAAACGCCATAAATATGAATAATGTGATTGACGATGATGATAGACTATCTCAGGGTCTAATTCATCATCCCATGGGGAATAAGACCCCGAGTCAGCTGCACAGTTTGGTGACCAGCGCCATGGCCATGAAGTCCCAGTCCAAGCCACAGCAACCGCAGGGCAATCTTTCAACTCAACCCAACTACAACAATGACACAGCAAACAACCATACCAATGTGAAGCAGAACCCGCAACTCCATCAACCGTACCATCATCATACCGTTTCACATTCAGGGGCTACTCTTAATCTAAAGTGGCGGGAAACGGAGGACCCTGATACCAAGGCCAGCATGAAGGCAATGGCAGCAAGAGCCCTTTGGCACCTTTCTAAAGGAAACCCGGCAATCTGCCGTAGCATCACTGAATCAAGAGCACTGTTATGCTTCGCTGTCCTCCTCGAGAAAGGGCCTGAAGATGTTAAATACAATTCTGCCATGGCATTGATGGAGATCACTGCAGTGGCTGAGAAAGATGCTGACTTGAGAAGATCTGCATTTAAGCCCAATTCACCTGCCTGCAAAGCTGTTGTTGACCAGCTGCTAAAGATCATAGGGGAAGAAGATTCAGACCTGCTTATCCCATGCATCAAGGCCATTGGGAATTTGGCAAGGACATTTAGAGCAACAGAAACAAGGATGATAGCACCTTTAGTTCCGCTCCTAGATGAGAGAGAAGCTGAGATATCCAGGGAGGCTGCACTTGCTCTCACAAAATTTACTTGCACAGAAAACTATCTCCACCAAGATCATTCAAGGGCAATCATAGATGCTGGAGGGCCAAGACACTTGGTCCAGTTGGTGTATTTCGGAGAACAAGTTGTTCAAATTTCAGCATTACCTCTGTTATGCTATATTGCACTGCATGTACCAGACAGCGAGGTACTTGCCCAGGCTGAGGTGCTCACAGTGCTTGAATGGGCTTCCAAACAATCTCACATGACCCAGGATGAACCACTGGATGCATTGTTGCAAGAGGCCAAGAGCAGGTTGGAGCTTTATCAATCAAGAGGTTCGAGGCAATTCCATTGATTCAATCGAAAAAAAAGTTTCCTATAATTTTCATTCTTATACATTTTATTTTACTGTCTTCAATGATGTTGTAGATGCATTTTCAATAAGTTACATAGCATTCTCTTTTGATGTTTTCTTCTTCTTCCTGTTCTTTTTCGCTTACTCCCCATTACTTGCATCAAATTGGTTGTTTTCAGATTTTACCACTTTTTTTTTCTAAGCAGATTTTACTTTTAGCTATTTGATTCAATAACAATAACTACAATTAATAACTTCACTGTCCTGTTTCAATTACGAAGATTGTAAGTCTATAGAGTGAGTTTTTTAAAACTCCGGATACAGCAGACACAGACTGTCAGTGGGATGGCCAATCTAACTCTAACAATTGACAATATCTGGCTAACGTTCTCCTGGACGTGGGTCACATTATGCTGGTTTAGCAGGTCCAGATTCATATGACGTTCTAGTTAGCATAATTGGTGACTGATACTTTTGCTGAGATGGACCAGCTGACAAATTAACAACGTGTAAAAGATGTCTCCAAAATTTTTTCTGAGCCCTGACATTCAAACTTCCTATAGGTCACATTTATTGTGGTTGTCATCTGGTTTTTACAGTACTATATTCAGTCCATAAAATAAGGTCCTTCTACAGTTTGTAGCCCATTCGGCAGCAAAATAAAAATTAGTCAACTCTCCTTTTGAGCGTGGCTTTCAGACGTGGGAGTCTTAAATATGTGCATATTACCGGTGTTAGGGCTGTCTAAAATACCGGCTGGACCGGCCAACCCAGACCGGTTTTGGACAAACCGGTGGACTTTTTTTTGAAACCGGGTTGACCGGACCGGAAAATCGGTGTACTCCGGTCCGGTTCCGGGTTATCCTCATGAAAACCTGGGACCGGACCGGAGTATACCTCTCCAAACCGGCCCAAACCGGTAAATTGGCCCAAAATGGCATGACTCAAACCGACCCAGACCGGACCGAAAGAATGACCGGTCCGGTCCGGTACACATACTCCACAAAATGACCGGTTTGGCCGGCTGGACCGGACCAAACCGGCCAATGAACAGCCCTAACCGGTGTGACTGTGACAGGAAGCTTAAATGATCTGGCTATGTATAGTCAACTCTACAATTAGAACCCCCCTAAAGGGCAGATACTTTCTCCGTTTTCTTTCTTGAGGGGGTAAGAGAAAACTTATGATAATGTGACATAGCAATAAAGTTGGACAAATGATCTGGCTATGTATACTAGATAGCGTCCATAAGCCCCATCCACATCTAGCGAGATCTCTTATTTGTGAAACCGGCAGGGGTAACGGTTTTGATGACTAGAGGACCAGGGAAGTTTACATCTGCTGCATATGTCAGACTCCTAATAGTCGCTGTCATTCTGACAGTTGCACAATTTAAATAACTAGATTGCTTCACTATTGTGGTTGTTGTGGAATAGAATACAATTTTGGGAAGATCGAGTCAAATATCTTTAAAGTTGGTGAAGCAATCGCCCGAAATCATCTTCAATTCTTGTATTTAGAAGTAGAAAGTGGGGAAACATGAAAGTTAAAATAATGCATGTATATTTTAATCATATTGCAGTGTGAACATTTAAAAAAAAAAAAAAAAGAATAGTGAATAGGCAGTGATGTGCTGTGTTCAGACTGTCTCGCCGACCGAAACTTTTGGTTTTTGGGCCTTCCACGACAATTTTTAAGTCAACAATACGATTATCCATCCTAGGGCATGAATCTTCTAATTTTTTTAGCACATACATGAATGGTTGCTAGATTCAAGAGGTATCCTCCAACAGGAAAGAAGGAAATGAGTCAATGCACAATCGACTACAAATACATGTCTAGCGTCTCCTCCTTACATAATCACGACTCAATGAACAATCGGCTAGGTTTACTAATTTAAGGAGCACTGGGAAGTAGGAAGGAGATCCAGAAGGCCCGTATAGAAGAAAAAAAAAAGCCAACAATCAATGCCCAACAGTGTTCTAATTAGAATAGAATATAAGAAAGTGAGCAGTTAAGAACTCACCACCAGAATGAATACATATAAGTCCTTATGGAGGACACCCAACTGCTTCAGCTCTGTCATATTCGAGAGTCAAACATCCTACAAGACACGTTGAGACAGAAATTAGCAAAGCATTTTAAACTCATAAATTACAATGCGGAAGATAACAGACAGGCAACAGCACTCGGCTCAATACCAAGGTCCAATTAAATTTTTTAGCAAAGGATTAACTAATCTCTAAAATTTAACTTGGCCACAAAGGTAGTGCGAACCTAATGTTCATTCCAGTTATATTTGAGATGTTACAGGATGACATACCCTTAGAGCATCAATGCGGACCCCAAATATAACCCTCGTGAGACATTATTGATGTTATAGTGTAACTCCCAAAAACCATGTTTTAAGGTACAATCGCAGGGACACAGGAAAGAAATAGTGACTTCCAAACTACATGTGATATTTTTTTGTTCTCTTAGGAAAGTAAAATGCCCCCTCATTGACTCAACCATGAGACACATCCACATGATATGCCGTGAAATACCCTGGATGACAGTGAAAAGACTCTTCCAACGCAACATTCATGCAGCATCCGTCCTCAGTTGTAATTTGGACTTTTTGCCGTACCTTAATAATGCATTTCCAAAGCCACCCTTTCATTGTAAGAAAGAGTTTGCCTAAATGCATGCGCAAGTTGAGCAAAGCCACCCTTTCATTGATACTACCTTGAAGTAGCTCTTTAGACTCTCTATTGGAACCTCGAATAAAGTACGGACAGAAATCTGCAGCTCACAGCAAAAAGCGCTCTGATTACATACACCTGCACAAAACAGCACATCATTATATAGTCATATTATAGGAACAATATCACATCTGCTCAAGAAATCATGCAGTTGGTGTAAACATGTGAACACTAGGGAAGATAAATGATTGACATAAGATGTCCTTGAAGTGTTACCTACATTTGATCAAGTAATCAACTAAACCATTCTGTGATTAAGAGAGAGAGAGAGAGAGAATATCCTTAAAATTGAAGGAGGGATAATTGTAATAGATTAACCTTCTCTAGCGTAGTTGGAGATGTTCAGGCCAAAATGCTCCAGTAGTCATAGAAACGACCAAATAATTATAAGCTCCCTTGTGGTCAAATGGAAGGAGGTAGGAAATTGCAAGAAAACTGCTGCAACTGCTACGATAGACTTAATGTATCATCGAGTGGAAAACACACTAGTGAGAGAAAAATGCACTATTTAGCAAGTTTGATAAGCTCTGTTTTCTTCATCTAAAAACTGTATCAAGTTAGTATTGAAACAGTGGCATTGGCATTGACATCAACACAAAAGGCAGCATAGTATGCTCCACTTGCATCATGATAATTCCTCTCCATTCATGCCCACGTAGTGATATCTCTGGATATTGCTGCATACTCAATCCTCTATTTGTACATTTAGACCAAGACCTTCCTAACTATTCATTCGCATCGAATCTGAAGAATAACCTTGATAGTTGATGGTGCATGCTCATTGCCATCAAACAGCTCTCATTGAGCCTAAAACTATGTTACTTCTTGCGAACCATCTTGAGCATTGGGGAATAGTGGAAACAAAGCAGCACTCATAATATGCCTGTTTCAATCATACAAAACGAATACATAGATATCCAAAGGAACATCTACACCATAAATTTCTTGGAACATTGTTTCTTTCTCTTCAATATCATCACATACCAAAACTAAAATGTAAAATGTGCAGATTGTTTAGAATTACATACGGAATAGCAAATTATGGGATACTGAATGATTAGATCCATGAATAAGGAAATATACAGTTGCAGCAGAAGAATTTCTTTTGTATACATGTCAAACAGTATCACGTGTTAAGGAGGTACTGCACTATCGGGTTTCTTTGGGACCTATTTCAAGGAAACATGGCTCCTTATAACGTCCTACAGCCCAACCCAGTATATTCCTCAAGGATCAGATGACCAATTTACCTTAAAATTTGCTTGACCATCAATGTGGACTCCTCAGGAGATTCTGTAAACAGGAAAGTGTCAGCTCCAATAGGGTTGAAGGTACGCTTTAGAAATTTCAAAGAGAGTATTAGCAGAAATGATACCCTGAACACCATGACCTTGGTTGGAAGTCCGTAAAGACGACTGAAATGGCCATGAAAGGAATTCTTCCCAATCGAAGAAACTTTAAACTCACCCTAAACATTTGGATACAGTGGAATGAGCTTTCCTGTCTGAAAAAAACTCGACCAAAAAAAAAAGGTTGGGAAAACCGAAGAGGGTAAACAAAAGATTAAAACAAACTATGAAAAACTGAAGGGATTGCGTTTTCAGGTAAAATGCTGCAACAGTAGTACCAATAGCAAGGAATGATTTTCCTATGATTGTTTTAATTGAAGGAACAGATCAAGTTGTAAAGAACAAAATAACCGAATGAAAGCCAAAATTGAGACAACAAATGGATTACGTTTATGACCACTGAAGGATATTTCACAACCATGAAAACTACTACCAACTGCGAACTACAGCACATAAAATGTACAAACAACAATAGGGACTCATAAGAAGAATCCTGCCAAAACAAGGCCAGAAAAACACAAAAAAGAAACAAAGTTCTTCGACAGTCGGATACTATACCCTATGCAATGCAAAGCACCTAGTGATCATATGCAGATAAATTGACCGAGAAAGAGGCTGTTACACCATTAGATCTTACAATGGATCTACCTTATGAATTTAAACAATACAAACCAAAACCGAGGGAGTGCAATCAACTAGGAAAAATGAGGAAACCTTCAGATATATAAACAGTCAATCATTTGATTGCTCGATCCTGTTAGTGTCGTGTTCACTTCAAGTAATCCTCTATTCTCATAGTGAGAACGAAAAAACGGTCAAAATGTGGGAAGGCATTTTGTATTGTTCTCTTTCGGTTGTCATAATTTTGGATCTACAGAAAGGTATTCCAACATCTAGAACCTTCTTGCAACGAAACCTCCCAGATGACATTAGCAGTATATACAAGTCTAGATACACACACACTCGTATTATCGATGTACATGCGTATTAATCGGTCTTATGGTTATTTCAACTTTCTCAGCAGTAATACATCTCGAACTCTTGACCCCTTGTAAAATTATAGGTTGGTTTAAACAAAAATTACAAGAGAAATTAGACATCGAGAAGTTCAAAAAAATAATTGAATAATGACGAGGAAAAAGAAAGATCGGAACTCACTGTAACGAGG
Organism: Myrica gale; assembly: GCA_963930655.1. NCBI lineage: Eukaryota > Viridiplantae > Streptophyta > Magnoliopsida > Fagales > Myricaceae > Myrica > Myrica gale. The sequence continues at coordinate 25,796,189 of OZ005610.1, forward strand.
GAATCCAAACAGTAAATTGACGAAGCCACTCCCGAAATGCAAAGAACTCGTAGCGGTCGATTTTGGTTCCTAGCATTTGGAATTTTCTTTCTCCAACTGAACCAGTCTAGGGCTTAGATCCGCACAGACAATGCAAATTGGCTTCGCGACGTACTGATAGAGAGAGAGAGAGAGAAGGAGAAGGAGAGGATTAACGTTCAAACTAACCGCTCTTTTTTCGCGCAAAGATCCCCCGCGTGCCGTATATTAAAGAAACGATGTCGTTTGTTATGTATCTTTCTTTCTTTTGCTTTCTTTTGCCTTCCGTAAGCGCTGCTTTTTTCCCGCAAATATCCCCGCGTTCCGTACATTAAAGAAACGATGTCGTTTGTTATGCAGCATTCTTTCATTGTTTTCGCCTATGTATCCAAATTAATGTGTTTTTTTGCTTAATTACTCCATTGGTCCTCGGGTATGGCGAAATCTCAAGGTAATCCTCATGGTATTTTTCATCCTATATTAGTCCTTAGAGAAATTAATATTCTTTATTTGGTCATTTTTGTTATCTGAGGGCAACAACCGCACGAAAAATGTCCTATGTGGGTAACATGGCACGTCACCGCTGATCTGTATTCGTCACGTATCCTCGCCTCCCATCTGAATTTTTTTTTATTCCAAGTTAACTTACCTCGTTAAGGCCCATCTACAACGCGCTTCCTTGATTTCTTTGGCCTACCGAGTTTAACCTCTACTTGGGCTCTTGTCCTTGCTCTCTCCAGCTCCCTCTGTGAGACCAGATACTGGAGCCTCAACCTCACCATATGGCACACGGGACATGTGGCGAATAAATATTAGCAGTGACGTGGTCCCTGTTACCTAGTTAGGACATTTTTGTCTACATGCTATCTTCAAATGACGAAAAGGACCAAATATAAAATGTTCAATTTCTTAAGGACTAATTCAGAACGAAAAATACCTTGAAGACCAAGTTGGAATTTCATGATACTCTAGAGACCAGTGTGATTATGGGATAAAAATGAGTTAATTAAGATGTTAGATCACCTAGTTGTGGCTGATTAGTTTGTGTAAGTGCCAAAGTTTACAAGAAAATTATGGCAAGGGATTTGGATTTATGAAAGCTGCAATCTGGTTTTAATAATAGTGAATTAACTCATTATATTATTATTGTATTTTTTTTAAAGCTTATTCTCTTGCATGGAGTGTAACGTTTTAACTTATTTTGGCAGGACTCAGCCTATTGATATCACTAAGTGCTGACACTCTCGACAGTGCAAGATTTCAGCATTCATAGTCCAAAGTCGCTGACTCAATCAGGAGGGCAATTTTGTCCTAAAAACTAAGCACACCTCAAATTACAAGAGCCGAAGCTTTTGAGGGCAATTGGGGAAACAAAAGTAAAAAGAGAGCAGATGCAATGGAGAGGTGGACGGAAGAGAGAGAAAGGCCGACGAAGAAGAGAAAGAGGAGCACGATGGAAAACGGTTGGAGGAAGGGAATCTACAGCAATAAAAGGAGGAGTCGGCCATTGAGGAGGGGACATAGTTTATTTTGGGTTTTTCTTCCCGTTCATTTTTCTCATCTTAGACGCTGGCAGTTTACTTTTGATTTAGGATTTTTTTTTCTACAATCTATTGCATTAGATTTCTTTTGGGATTTCGAAGTTAGTTCATTACTTTGTTTTAAGCTTACGATTTGAACTCTCTGCTTTGTTTTAGTTTGTTTTCTTTCTGATATTAATTTCCTTTTGCATCTGTAAATTCGAAGCTCTGTGCTTAGAAGATGAGATTTCTTCTCTTTACTATGTCATTTGTTATGAGTATGAGTAGCTAAATCTTTCCCATCTGAGTTGCTGGTAGTACTTGGCAGTGATTCATAATCAGTTCAATGGAAGGTTTTACTTTCTCAAGTGCTATTTCGTTGGTTTTTGGGGATATATGATTTCGGCAGTGATTGATGCTTTTGTTTCAGATTTTATGTTGACATTTGACACATATAGGGGGCGTTTGTTTCCCCAATTAATCGGGGTTCGAAATTTCCAACAAAACAAACACACTCCAAAATTTTTAACTTTTACACCTACACACTTCACTTTTCACAAACTCCAATAAATCTCAATAAAGTAAAGATTCCCAAAATTTCGGGAATATTCCCCGAAATTTCCACAAACAAACACTCTCATAATCTGAATATATACAGGGCTTCAATTAGCTATTTCAAGTCTATTATTATCTCCTCTTGCAATGAAATATCTTAGTTATTTTTATTGATCTTGAATGTACTTATCTTCCGGATGTTGTAGATTTGAATATCTAGGCATCTGAGTTAATCAATTGAGTGAATAGTGAATCATTGTTAAGGAAACCGCAGCTCAGGTGTTTGTTTGTTTTTTTTTTAGCAAAATAGCGAATAGATTAAAGAGGCCAAAACGGCCAAAACAAAGCAACAAAAGTCAGGGGGGTCAAATCCCTCATAAACCCAAGGATAAGAAGAAGATAGCTCAGGAAGGTCGGGAATAACACCCTCAAAACTAGAGACTGCAGTCCAAAGAGCTAAACGGTGCGGAAGTGAATTCGCACATCGAGCAACATGCTGCCACCTGCAAGAACGAAGGTGAGAAGCAGCAGAGCGCACGTTAAGGAGAACATTCTCCACAACCCAAGGCGGAGAAAAGATCGAAGCTTGAAGAGCTTCCGTGATAATGGATGAATCACCCTCTAAAATGATATCTCCAAGTTTCTGACATAACTTGATTTTTCTTTCAATTGTTAAATTCTGTGTGTTGCTTTATTTTTTATTCTTGCAATTTGTTTTGATTATAGTTTAAACATCCTTTGCAGCTCAATATTACTTTTTATCATTTATTATCTTTTTCATAAAAGAAAAAAAAAACAGGATTACATCATTTGTTATCAATTTTCTTTAAGTTTAAACCCGAGATTTCAAAAGGCACAAACAAATTTTCATTCCCTGTGGATATGACCTTGGGACTTCCCTTGATTATAATTTGACAAATTATGCACTTGGAATTAACATTTTCATAACCGATCACAGTGGCGGAGCTAGAAATTTTGTATGGGGGGCAGAAACGAAAATTAGCGAAGTGCGGAAGCTAGAGCTAAAGCAAGGTACGAAGCTACAACTAGCAAGCTTTGGTAGTACTCGACTGAAAGGAGAGGGTTTTGCAGCTGCTGTCCAACAAGTCGAAGAGTTTGCTACAAAATAAAAGCCAGAAGCGAGCCAAAGAGCGAGTGAGGTCTACTCCACATAGCCAAGTCTTGTCAAAGCCTAAATTGAAGCTGCTCTTGCCAAATCCCTTTATCCAGTTACTCAAGGGTGCGAAACCAAGCATGAAAGTCCAAGTGTCGAAACCCCTTTTTTTTATTCAGCGACGCAAACTCGCTTGCTGATTTTGTTGCTAAATGGGCATTGGATAATCTTGGTCTGGGACAGGGAGAGTGTCTGCTGAAGCGAATGAAATTTGGGATTTTGTGGAAGAGGGCACAGTTGGAGAGGACTAAAACGCCGAGACTTTTTGTCCCTGCTCTTGCTTGGGGGGATTTCGCTCAGGGATAAAAAAAAAAGGTCCAAAAGCAAGTCTTAACAAATTGGGCTGATCCGCTTAAGCCTTCACAATACAGGCCCAGGTACAAAGTTAGGCTCATGATATTGAAATTATTTCTAGGCAGAGGCGCAGAGGAGGGCTCATAACATTGAAAATATTAAAGCCCGAGGAGCCCATCCTTTATATTATATGGGTCCATTAATTTACAACGAAAGCATTTCTGGACTATCTTGATGCGCCATTATATCTTCCTTCGGGTATTTTTGGTCCCACTCTGGAAGAGTTTTTGGATGCCAAAGCTCATGTGAACATCACTCACCCGTGTGTTACTTTAGAACTGAGGGGGGCGGCTCCCCCCCCCCCCCGCCCCCTCCCTCCGCCCCTGCTAGAGACCAATAGAATGATTAAGCTTCTTTTTTTTCCCTAAACAAATTAATGTACCTAGGCAGAAAATGACATTGTATCCCCATCCATATATACTATTTATTGTGTAATCGGGGGGATATTGAATGCCACATACGGTGACATTAATATGTGTTTTTTGCTTGGTGATTCAGGAGCACCTGTCTAGGTGCCCCATCAGGCACCAACGTCCCTTTTGAGTTTTGTCTTTTGGGATCAAAGATTCAGTGAAGTTAGTGGCCATAGACTGGAGGACTTTCAAACGCTTTGGGAGGGGTGGGGCGAGAGTCATACATTATACGTAGACTTATCCTTACATCTGCCATTGCATTGGCCTTCTAATCTCCTCCACTCAATCTTATAATCCAGTGCCAACAAAAAAGATACTGCACCCTCTTTTTCATTCTTCTTCACCACCACCCCCATAAGTCATCATACTTGCTCTTTCTCTTGCTCTAGTTCCATCAGCATCGCCACCATGGCTACTGCAGTAACTGCTACGGTCTCCCTTCCATCCTCCAAGTCTGCTTCTCTGCCCTCTAGATCCTCCATTATCTCACCAGAAAGAATCTCCTTCAAGAAGGTATTATTATGATCTTTAGCACATAAATTGAGTAAACACAGGTTGGGTTGGGTTCGCCATTCTTTTGCATAGGGATTGCTTTTCTTAGGAGATTATGTCATGGTTTTTGGTTTTTCAGGTTCCTCTCCAGTACAGGGATGTTTCAGTTGGTGGAAGAGTGGTTTCGGTCAGAGCCCAGGTCACCACAGAAGCTCCTGCTAAGGTTGAGAAGGTCTCCAAGAAAATGGAGGAAGGTGTGGTGGTCAACAAGTACAAGCCCAAAGAACCTTACGAAGGCAGATGCCTCCTCAACACCAAGATTACCGGTGACGATGCTCCTGGAGAAACTTGGCACATGGTCTTCAGCACTGAGGGTACGAGCTTATTTGCTTTTCTATTCTCTGTCAGCATTTTAGATGCGGCCCTGTGTCAACTATGCAATACACAGTCTGCAATGGATGATTTGCTCCCTAATAATGCATTCTGAGCATTATTGCGCCTGAATATGACAGTTGCGATATTATGCAGATTTATCGATGGACTTCGAATATAAGGACATCAGTTCCCATCATCTACTAAGTCACTAGGATAAGGATAAAACTAAGAATCTAACAAGTTCATCTTTAACTGAAAACAGCTTTGGTAAATCTGAACTGGGGATGATATCGAAACCAGTCTTTTTAAGCTAACTGTTTGATTGGTTGCCTTAGGAGAGATTCCCTACAGAGAAGGGCAATCTGTGGGGGTAATTCCAGATGGTATTGACAAGAATGGAAAACCTCACAAGCTGAGATTATACTCGATTGCTAGCAGTGCCCTCGGGGACTTTGGAGACTCCAAAACTGTAAGTTTTAACTTACATTGATCCTTAATTGCTGAGACAATTGGGTTTCTAATCTTACATTAATTTCCTCATTGTCTCCTGGTTTTTGTCAAGCTTGTATTATTTATATCTCATCTACCATGTCTTAACAAAAGCCCATTTTTGGATTCATTGGATATCAGTTACTATATTGCGTTGATCACTTCACTTTTCTTTTGGTTTAAAAATTCATTTGGCCATCTGATGTTGGTACCTTCATACAGGTTTCTCTGTGTGTCAAAAGGCTCGTGTACACCAATGAGAATGGAGAACTTGTTAAAGGAGTCTGCTCAAATTTCTTGTGTAAGGATGCAGCCTATAGTTCTAATTTGTTCCCGTACTCTGTCCCTCGCATTCAAAAATTATAGTAGACAGTTTGTGGTCACTGAAAGTGCAGTAACACCACATTATGGATTATGGTAGATGCCTTAGCTATGGTACCCTAGTAGCTCTAAAGGCTCTCTATTTCAGGTGACTTGAAACCTGGGTCTGAAGTAAAGATGACAGGACCGGTTGGGAAAGAAATGCTTATGCCAAAGGATCCTAATGCCACCGTTGTCATGGTATATTCAGTTTTATCATCTTAAGCAAGTACAAGTGTCAAGCAATTTTATGCATTCACCATATATTAGTTCTGATTTTCCAATTAAGTGATTTCCGTATGTTGATGACAATGGATTCATGTGTTGCAGCTTGCAACAGGAACTGGAATTGCTCCTTTCCGCTCATTTTTGTGGAAAATGTTCTTCGAGAAGCATGAAGACTACAAGGTAGACGAATGGAGAACAATCTTTTCTTTGTAAACACATTTGACTAGAGACACTAAAAACAAAAAATCGAAAGTTTGAGCAAAAGAAATACGGAGTTCTGGATGCCATTTGGCAAGCAGAGTAATGTAGTTCTCTCAGGTCCTCCTTTGGAAATCTTTCAATGGTGCTTCGCACCAAATATGAATGCTTCAGTTTGTCACTGTTACTTCTAAAAGGAAGGGATCCATGAGGAACTTCTTTTGTGCCCTAGCTGCTTGGAAACCACCCATCATAAACGTCACTTCTAGCCCACCTTAGAAAGTATCTGTAGTAGTGAATTCTTGGTTAGGCATCAGGTGATGACTGATCCATCTTTTTGGCATGTTGTGTAGTTCAATGGCTTGGCGTGGCTCTTCTTGGGTGTCCCCACAAGTAGCTCACTACTTTATAAGGAGGTGAGTTAGATTACATTTTGCTCACTCATCAAAAAATATATGACTGCAGTTTGAAACTTAGACTGAAAGTTCTCATTCTGCATGGGACAGGAATTTGAGAAAATGAAGGAGAAGGCCCCCACCAATTTTAGGCTTGACTTTGCTGTGAGCAGAGAGCAAAAAAATGAGAAAGGCGAGAAGATGTACATTCAAACCCGAATGGCCGAGTATGCAGAAGAGCTATGGGAGTTACTTAAGAAGGACAACACCTTCATCTATATGTGTGGTCTGAAGGGCATGGAAAAGGGAATTGATGACATAATGGTGTCATTAGCCGCAAAAGATGGTAAGAAGCAGATTACTTTGGTTATTTCTGTATAGATGGTTTTCTATCTACTATTCCTTCAATTTCTTGTGTTCTTCAATTTTTAGGCATTGATTGGTTGGACTACAAAAAGCAGTTGAAGAAGGGAGGGCAATGGAATGTGGAAGTTTACTAATATGCCTGATGAGTTGTACAAATTTCTCCCAATATTTCACCTTTAAGTGGCACCATTCGATGCTTCCCCACTACTTTCTGTAGATAGGTAAAGCCTTTGTAATTTTGCTTAATTTTTTTTCTTCCTTCCCTAATGAAGCAGTTGTATTGGTACAGCCTCAAGAAAATTTTATTTATGCCGGATCATCGACCACAGTCTACAATATATAGTTGAAGCAAATTCAACCTTATTTTCGACTTCATCGATCACTGCTACCTGCATGTTTTGCCGAAAATGGTCAGTACATCCAGCTTTAAAAATGTGATGAGTAAGACAAAACAGATGTAGATCCTATGGCCATCTTGTCCAGAGCTGCATATTTAGTTTTTCTTCACATTATGATCCTCCTTGTTCCTCCATGTAAAGTTTGAACAATCAGATCAGTAAACCCCTTATCTGCAAGGAAAACACTGGTGGTCTCGGACTTTCAGCAAGCATCATTGATCACTCTGAATGACTTTATAGGAATTTACCTGCTATTTATGACCACAAATGAGCTTGGATGTCTCTATGGTGCTCAAGTAAACTCACCTTTGTTACTTCCTGTTTGTTCTGGTATACAACAATGTGGCAACCTTTACTATTGATATATCATAGTTAAGTAACTGCTCTTGAAAAATCAAGGTAATAGTAGAAGCAGCATACATGCTCCCAGTGGGCTTTATAACGAACATGATGGGTTTGACCGGGGTTTACCCTGTGGCGGATGTCAGCGGTTCAAGTCCACTCATCTCCAATCCGTGAATTTAGCCGATACAAAGCTATATGATAGCACCCATTTTTTCCGATTTGGTAGTGACCAAATGGGTCTATTTTTTGGTTTTTTTGAAGATAGAAAAAAATTTCTGAAGGAATTAAACACTGGAAGTGCATGGGACTTCATAAGCTGCTATATGAACAGATCTTACACTTTCCAAAACGGTGGATTTGTATGCATTACCTTTAACTCGTATAGATTAGGGAAATTGGCAATATGGTCACTAGGTTTATATCACGCTGACGATTTAGTCACTAAGTTTCATTTTTTTACTATATGATTAATTAGTTCATACCCTCGTGACGATCTGGTCCTACCGTCCATGTTCCGTCTAATTTCTAACGAAATAAAATGACACGCCATCTTCTTAAGACGACAGTTAAAATAATACGTCAGACCCAATTTAATAAAAAACACATTGTTTATTTAAAAACCTCCAATACTGAACGGCACACCGTATACTGTTGTTTCCAAACTCACTCTTTAATGCACAAACCCAAACCAATCAACATTTATGCACACCGAAACACACAGTTTCCATTAAGGTTGTTCGTTCTTCCTTCTCAAATCAGACGATTTTTTCCATTCTAAATTTCTAGCCCCCTTTTCTCCCTTTTCGCAAACCATAGACAAATTGCTCAAGGATTTTTTTGCCTTTGACGAAAGGAACCTCCTGCTCTGCTTCAACAATGTCTTCAAGGTCTTATTCTCCACAAACGCGATTGCGACGTCGGATAAGGAGTTGCACGAGCCTTTAGGAGGGACTCTTCGGGAATCAGTGAAAAAGCTTTTTTTTGTTTTTTCCCAGTTTTTCTTCTGGGATTTATGTCGTTTCTATTGTATCTTGGAGTTGGACTGTGGTGGGGGGGAGATTGTGCGTACATACAGGTAATTTGTGTTATGTTGTAATGGAAATCTATTTAAAAATAAATAATTAAAAAATTATCTTTATTTTGGCTATTGAACTTGAAAATCTGCAAGCAGAGGATGAACTTTAAAAGAAGAAAGGTATGTTTAGCCTTCTAGCTCACCTAATTGTGAATCTGCCATTGTTGACGAGGAGGATGAACTTTTCACATATCGCAAACACTTAGCCAATTTTGAGTTTCGTTGTTTGTTTCTATTCGTTTGAAGTAAAACAGTGTGTTTTCGTTTTCAAAGAAGTAAAACGATGTGCTTCAACAATTTCATTTCCACTTAATGAGCTGTGTGTCGTTTAGGATTTACGTTTTAATTTTTTTAACTGTCAAACGTAGTGTTTTGCTTGTGTGACGCTGACGTGTTAAGAAGATGACGTGAGATTTTATTCTGTTAGAAATTAGACGGAAGATGAACGGCAGGACCAGATCGTCACGAAGGTATAGACTGAATGATCATATAGTAAAAACAATAAAATCTAGTGACTAAATCGTCAGCGTGGTATAAACTTAGTGACCATATTGTCAATTCCCTTATAGATTAATAAGACTGGCATAGAGAGTAAAAATCATACAGCGTATCCAAAGGGCCATTACTAGAGAGTCCATTCACCTGTACTTTGATTCACATTCAATGTCGTCGTTTGCTTACCTCTAGAGACATATTACTAGTTACTAACACAGTCTATGATCCCAAACACATCGAACGGTATAGCTCCTAGGCAAGTGAACATATTTTAACTATTCACCCAATTGGGTTTGTATGGTCATTTGACCCTCTTGTTCGTTAGTCCGTCTCTATAGAAAATCTGGCTAGTCGTTTAGTGTATATAATTAAAGTCTTTGAACCTTAAATGAATGAAATTCCGAAATTATTTTGATAAAAAAAATAATCTACTGTACCATGAATAACTCGAGAATCCAATGGAGTTTCGGTCCAGTTGGACCACTTAAGTGTAAAAAAGTGTTATGTTTGTATTAAAAAAATATATTTATTAATTATATTAAGAAATCCGGTCCGGACCGAATCCCAAAAGGCATGGACCGGACCGGACCGAATTTGGACCACTAAGACCACAAATCCGTTCAGGTCCGATTTCCAGTTCAGTTTTGTGCACCCTTAGTTTTTTACCTTTTAAAAAATTAGTCCTTACATCACTGGGATGTTACTTTACTTAACGACAGTGCCCTACACGTCAGCTACCTTCCTTTTTTCTATTACATCAAGAAGAAGTAATTTCTTTATCTAGAATTTCTACTCTATTTAAAAAATTTGTTACTTATGTTGTTTCCTTTTTGTTCATTGGTATAATTTCAATGATTATTATACAATTCATGATAGGAAAGTTTTTCTATTGTAAAAAAAAACATCTTTCTTTGTATCATTTCTAAAAAAATTGATAAATTTTGGTAGATATGTAAAGGATATTCTTTCTTTTCTATCACTTTGACATGTACGAAAATAATATTGTGACATTTCATTTTTACAACATTTTCAAATCTATCATTTTTTATACAACGAAATGGGCGATTTCATCGTTTATAGTCGCAAAGAATAGTAACAAGAGGTTTTTCAAACCAGAATATCTCTTTAAATATTTCTAGGGAAAAATTTAATTTGCACTCCTGAACTTTGAAGTCATTTCTAAGTTGCACTCACTTTAAACGATTTTGTTAGATAAGTACTCTAAAGTTTATATTTACGTCGATTTCCACCCTAGACGTCAAATTGTTGTTACTTCTCGCGGCAAAGCAACCACGTGTAGTCCACGTGATAACTTAATTTCTCATTTTCCATTTTGCCCTCCTCGACTGCTGGCCCTCTTCTTCGGCTTCCCAAATGACAAGTGAGCACCTCGTCGACCCCCTGCACTTGTCTCTGCATCGATCATGAACCATTGCAGCAAACTCATTTAATCTGATGATCTTGCAATGCACCCTTACCGTACAAACAAGTTCCTCCTTGACCGCTCCATATGGGTCACCTCTGACAAAGACCTGGGTCCTTCTCGCTTGAGGAAAATCATTTTTCTTCGGCCGTTCTCTTCTAGTGTGGTACAAGCATCTCTCAAAGCTGCTTGGAGTCTAGTCAAGGAGTTTACATTGGCTGAGATTGAACCTAACATCTTTCTCTTCCGGTTTCCAAAAGACGAAGATAAAGTTTATATTTTAGAATACACTCCCTGGAAATATTAGAGGTAAGCATATGGTGCTTATTGTTCGAGACCTTCCTACCAGAAGCCAGTCATTGCTTGCTCTAACTCTCCTCAGCCAACTTTTCCGTATTCTTCTGGATCTGATTGGAGGGTCGATGGTGCAGGTTCAAAGCAGGAAATGAAATTGTCAGTTTAGATTTTTTTGAAGCAGGAAAGGAAGGAGGCTCATACTTTCCATGACAAAAGGCTGATCTTTTCGACAGCCTTCGCAACCTCATGTCAACAATATAGTCTAAACTCTAAATCGTTGGAAATAAACAGGTTCTCCGAACCTGAAACAAGGGCTTTCTCCATAGCCATATAGGCTATCATTGGGCCCGCAGAAACTGCTTCAATTCTTCTCACGGAAAATCAACCAATAAGTGGCTAGTGTTATATAATGGGTTCTATTCCTGGCGAAGTCTTCTTGTTATGTGTTGGTACAGGTTCTGACAACAAACTGGCTAGTGTTACTCGAATCTGTTGGATTGTGCTCTTGAGCTAAATGGAACTTTAAACGTCATTCCTTCATCTTCCTCTTGTTTGGACATGTCGCCGAGATTTTTCATGTTTATTAATTCCTATTTACATGTAAGTTTGTTTCTATTCTTGATGCTCGCTTATGTATTGCAGTTTCTGCGGGCCAATGATAGCCTATATGGCTATGGAGAAAAGATCAGCCTTTTGTCATGGAAAGTGTGAGCCTCCTTCCTTTCCTGCTTCAAAAAAACCTAAGCTGACATCGTCGTTCCTGTGACAGATTGTCTTTCCTAGCCGACTGCTGCTCTGTTGGATCCAAAACAAGAAAAAACTCCCCTCGAAGTTCGCCTCTTGTAAACAATTATTGACTCCTGTAAACACGTGTCTTGGATGTAACTATGCTGATGTGAAGATTTTGTAAAGATCAAGTTTAAAGAGGTTGAGCTAGCTTGAAGTTCACCTAGTGCTAGGTTCTTAAGATGCAGATTACAACAGAAGAGTTCAAGATGGCTTAGAGCTAGCAGCTGTTCGAGATGGCTTAGAGCTAGCAGCTATATGATTTTTATCATCGATAAAGTCCAAGAAAGTTTTGTTCTCGTAGCATGACTTGCTCGCTTACAGCAAAGAGGGCATGTGCGAGTTGCCATGCGAGAAAGGACGTGTACTTGCTGCAGCTTTACATGCGTTAAATGAAGGGCAAAACTGATAATTTAAACTGTAAGTTGTCACGTGGACTGCACGTGGTTGGTTTTTTAGAGTACCAAATAAGGTATAAGATGAAAATCGACGTAAACATAAATTTTAGAGTACTAATCTAACAAAATCGATAAAAGTTGGTGCAACTTAGAAATGACTACAAAGTTCAGGGGTGCAAAGTAAATTTTCTCCATATCTAAATAAGATGTTTTTTAAATAAGTCTATTTGTATAGTATGTCTCTTTAACGTGAAATTCATCCTTTGTTTTTTTTTCTTTCGGGTCTCTTCCGTTTCATCAATTTTGTCGGATCCTCTTTTTCTGCCCAAAATGATCTCGACCATAGCCATCGTCTTCACTAAAACCACGTCCGAAGCTTTTCCTTTGCACTCGCAACCCACGTCCAAATGTCCATCTCTCACTATCATCAAGTGAAGACACTTAAAATGGGAAAATGAGTCTTGCCATAACGAGTATGATTTGCCAACAAATCTTCCATCAACTGAACCTCTTTCCCATAACAAATGTCGAGTTTGTAAGGGTCTTACCTAGTTCTTCAAGCATAACTCCGAGCTTGTAATTGTCGGTAGCTACTAACTAGGCAAGAATTTGCTTTCTCTACACATTTAGTCTTGGCTTTGAGGAAACTGGTTTGCAATCTATTGGATCGATTTCAAACACTACGTACTTTCTGGCTCCTAATTAAGTTATTATTATAACTGCCACAAAAAAACATGTCTATAGCGACGGTCACTAAAAACGTCGCTAAAAGTGGTACCTTCACGACCGCTGCTAAAAACGGCTGTTATAGCTATAATAACGGTTTCAACAGTTTTTTGACCTTTAGAAGCGGTTTTCTGACAGCTACTAAAAGTCATTTTTTTTATAGTGAACCGATGATAAACGGAGTTTGGGACTTGGAGATCTTAATTTGGGTGTTAGGTAATTTGCGATGGATGACATTTTTTGGATTTCGCTATGACAGTAAATTAGAGAATTTTTAGTAAAAGATCTGTTTGCCTATAACCATGTGGGGACAAACTATGTGGAGTTGTTGAAAGACTAAAGACTAAAATAGAATAAAAATTAAGAATTAAGAATTAATTTTTTTAGGAAAAGAAGAGCCTTTACCAAAAGGAAAAAGAAAAAGAAAAAGGAAAAGGGAGAGGAAGGGGGAAGGGGAAGGGGAAGGGCCCCGCGACTTCTCAGCGTAGGCCGAAAGCCCACCAGATTAAGACGCGCACAGCCGCACAGGAATTGGATTAGGAAAGAGACATCCGAAGAGAGAAGCCCAAAGCGCATTGGGAGGATTTTGAAAAGCGGAGGCTTTAGGGTTTTTGTTTATATATATATATATGTCTCTCTCTTTCCGTTCTAAATCTTTCCGGTATCGGCGTTTCTCGGGCTAGGATTGAGTTTATCAATGGCGGAGGAGAGGTCGACTGGTGTGGTCCGGTGGTTCGACGACGTGAAAGGCTTCGGGTTCATCACGCCCGACGACGGGGGAGAAGATCTTTTCGTCCATCAATCCGCGATCAAATCCGACGGCTTCCGGAGTCTGGCGGAGGGTGAGCATGTCGAGTTTCAGATCGAGCTCGGCGTCAACGAGAGGACCAAGGCCGTGAACGTGACCGGCCCCGACGGATCTTCTCTCCAGGGCAATAAGAAAGACAATTACGCAAGGGCTGGACGCGGAGGCGGGTTCGGCGGAGGTTATAGAAGCGGCGGCGGCGATAGGCGTAATGGTGGGGCTGGTGGTGCGGGCTGTTACAATTGTGGCGATCCCAGGCACCTGGCTAGGGATTGTCGCAGAGGGAACTTTGGCGGAGGCGGGGGTGGCGGAGGCGGTTGTTTCAATTGTGGTGAGGTTGGACACATGGCAAGGGACTGTCCCCATGGAAACGATAGTGGCGGCGGCGGCCGCGGCGGAGGAGGAGGCGGTGCGTGTTATACCTGTGGTGGGTACGGCCACTTGGCCAGGGACTGTAGGGGTGGAGGTGGAGGTGGCGGTGGCAGTGGCGCGTGCTTCACTTGCGGGGAATTCGGGCATATGGCTAGGGATTGCCGCAACAGCGGCTTCTCCGGTAGGTCCGGTGGTGGCGGCGGCGGTCTCGGTGGAAGAAGCGGCTGTTTCAACTGTGGGAAGCAAGGGCACCTTGCGAAAGAATGCCCTGACGGCTCTTGAATAAGAAGAGAAAAAAAGAGTAATAGTACATATTCTCTTTTTGTTTTTAACCCTTTTTATCTTTAGTTGCTTAATGGTTACTTGTTTCCGAATTTGAGGTTATACGTAGGACGGTTTTTAATTTTGTGTTTGTTCTAAGTGGGTGATCGGCTGTTTGATCAGCAATTTTTCCCGTCTGGCTAAGGCACAGATATGTGGTGTGGTTCGGATACTAATTAGCTTTTTGGAAATGAACGACTGCGGCATAAGTCGTCCAAATCGAACAATTCGTATCTTCTCGTATTGGGTTCTGTCTCCAGGTGTACACGTATGTTCTAGCTAAGAACTGCCCATCACCGCTCAATTCATACACTGCTATTTCAGCAGTTGGCTTGGTGTGGACTTTACTTTTTGTTGATCTAGGGCCCTTACTATTGCATTATTTAAACAATCATAGATCTTTCAAAATTGCGACAGTAATATCTTTTAAGTGGTGTGGAATGGGGCATCCCAGCATTTTCAAAGCATGCATTGCCCGAGGATTGAGATCTGTGAAAAATGTACTTGGTGTAACTTGCTGATTGTTTAGGGCATTATGCCATGTTCTCTCTCGAGGGATTGTATAAATGCAACCAATTTTTCGTTGGCAAGACAATCAGTTGTCATTTGAAGCGTTTATAGAGGATACAATTTTTAAGTAGGATACATGAAAGGTAATGATTATTGGTAGCTGTCTGATCTAGTTTAGACAGTTTGGATGAAACCTAGATTTTATACCTTTTTCTCTTTTGATCCTTTAGACTATGGTTGGAGTGTCTTTTGTGCTTCTGTCTTGGTGCTATCTTCATGAGTAGTGGAACCTCCTACCATGTTCTCTGAATTAGCTCCAGTTTCAGTTGCAAGCAAACTTCATACCGTATTGAGGCCATAAATTAGTTATGTTTTCTTGAGGGTCTTAGATAGTGTTGTTATAATGTTCTGTTTGTTGCCTTAGGTGGTGCCAGTGTCCTCTATGATAATGATCAACAGAGACAAAAATGTTTGACATGGTGAGATATTCTTCTCCCCTTTCATAATTTCATCCCCGCCTTTTCTGATCTCAATTGTATGAGGGTTACGGCTTGTCAACGAAACAACTCGTAGGCTTATTGGTCGATGACAGAAATATTGTGTCTCAACATACTCACTTTTAAGACCATGGTACCATTTAGCAGTGTGGGGGGGGGGGGGGGGCAATATAGTTTATAGCTTTCTAGTTGGAAACAAGCGCCTTAATCTCTTTGATCTAATGCTGTTTATTGATTGGTAATCCCTTTATTTGACCTACTCGACTTGAATACAAAGAGTGCCTTAATCTCTTTGATCTACACCGTAAAGATGTAGGTCCTGTTTATAAATAAGTTCCGTCTCTAGTTCCTGATTATTGATTGGCAATCCCTTTATTTTACCTACTCGACTTGAATGCAATTGTTTTGTGTATATTTTCTTCTATCTTGCATTGTTGGTAGTTATGATGTAGTGCATTCGATTTAAAAGGTCTCTTCAATTTTGTATTAAATTTTTTGCCCTTAGAAACTCCCATTTTGAAACATACTAAGGTTTTGATATTTTGAATTTATGCTGAATGACAAATCAGTCAAAAAGGGTAATGATTGAGCTTCTACTTGATAAGCGGGAGCCAGAGTAAATCCTGGTCTCTGAAAATGCAATATGGGCGTATTTCGGGTAGGAAAAGGCTTCTCTCTTGCGAGAATATTCTGGGTTTGGTTGAAGCTCTGGCCTTGTATTAGGTGTATGCAGTATAGCTCCGATATATTTCAGAGTTTTCGAGAAATGTCGATGATCACGCATCATGTTGACTATTATAGGAAGACAATAGTAAGGCATAATTTCAGGAAGCTTAGAAGTTAGATGATTGCTCTGCTATAATTGAATGATGCCTACAATGTATACTGCTTTTAGATAGCAGGTGATGGGTCATATCTGGGCTTAGATACAGTCCTTTTTGACTCGTCCGCTCAAGTACCTTTCGAGCCGTGGTTACGATTGTCGGTGTGCAGCGTTTCTTCTATAATCGATATACTCTTGTCCCCGCTGCATACAGAAAGGACGCTAATCTTACTGCTCCCATCAACGTCAGCCCAACTCAGGTTTACTTGTGATCGGGTTAAGCGTACAACTTGTTTAGCAAAAGACGGTCAAGTTGGTTATTTATATATATATCCTAGAGTAGAAAAACAAAGCAACGTAGGCAGCCTCTTCGGTTCTTCGAAGGGACAATAGCAGAGAAATATATGATACGGGAAAGTCATGAAACAGTCCAAGCTCGTACGAGCTCATTTGATTGCAAAATCGATTGATACGCAGTTCGAGGTAGCTCCAAACACCAAGGCTGCGTTTGTCAACCTAATAATTTCCAACATTTTATCTCTCTCCTAATAAAATACTTCAATATAATCTCTCTCTCTCCCATAAAAAAATATAAAAAATTACAAAAACTATAAAAAATTATCTCTCTCTTCATCTTTTCACTAAACCCAATACCAACACTTATTCCCATACCAAAAATATTACAACACAAACACAACCCAAGTAAAATGCGGATTCCGTTGACCGCAGTGGTTTAATTGTAGTCTCTTTCTAGTATGTTTTGTTTTGACTTTCTCTTAAGGACTTTTTATAATTTAATTTTTTTATCCTAATTATAAAGTACAATTTAGATAAAGACATTGAATTGCATGGAGTAATTAGCAGAGGATCCTAATCCTAATATTCGTACCTGAGTTTTGTCAAAATTATATTCAATTCCATGCTGTGACATTTAAATTTAAAATTGGGTATCCGAACTTGTAGCAGTCCAGACGAAGAGGTCGGAACTCGCAAAGAGTTGTCTATTCGATAGACTAGGGAATCTCACAATCTCACACTTTCGGCAACACCACCATTTATGATCGTTTTTGTTTTTTCTTTTGCCCTTTCTGCGCATCACCTCCGTTGATAATTAATTCTTCTGGTCTGGCTTACGCAGCAGAGCATCTTTCCCAATCAGCAACCTGACACTAAACAACAAGAATCAAGGATATTTTGTAATTTTCTATTCGAATTATACGGTACAATTAGAAGAGAGATAAATCATGTATCATGTAATGCTTTTCATATAAAATTTTGGACAAGTGAATTTTATATATCACGTTGTGAATTGAACGGTGAAATTGAGGCAAAGAATTGACCCAGGCAAATTACAGGAATCGTCGCAAACGACCTGATCATGCATGCATGTGCCAACTTGGGCCCCAAAAACTCTCTGGCCCCACAACGTGACGACCCATATCACCACTGCACATGCCCCTCACATACACATGACTATAAATTCACATCCCCCTCCTGACAGTCTTTTCAAATACCTTTCAGCGTTGAGCGTAGATTCCTTTCTTTTTTTTCTAAGTGTTGAGCGTAGATTCGAAACGAGTCTTTCACAAAAATACCCCAAGTTCCCAGTTTTCCCAACTCTCCCATACTTATGGCCTCTGTCCAACCTTCTGTCATTTTGCATCTTCTTTCTCTGCTCCTACTCCTCTCAGGTAAGTGGTAACACAAACCTCATATGGCAGCTACACAGTTATATGACAAATAAGTTTTTGTCTATTTAGATACTCAAAAGAGAGTTTAAATTTGGGGTATTAAACTTCTGAGGTAAAAGTTTACCCTGCGTTCTAAGGTGTTTAGAACTGTTTGCTATATATTCTGCAGGTGTATGTGCAGCGACATTCACCATAATAAACCAGTGCAGCTACACGGTATGGCCAGGCATTCTATCTAACGCAGGAATCCAAGAGCTCCCCACCACCGGCTTCATCCTTCAACCTGGCCAGTCCAACGCGTTCTATGTACCGACCTCCTGGTCAGGCCGCTTATGGGGTCGCACTCTTTGCGCTCAGGACTCCACCGGTAAGTTTTCGTGCGTCACCGGAGATTGCGGTGCCTCCACTGTCGAATGCGCCGGTGGTGGAGCCCAGCCGCCAGCCACCCTAGCAGAGTTCACGCTGAATGGTGCCGGTGGCCTCGACTTCTATGATGTCAGCCTCGTGGACGGCTACAACCTTCCCATGACGGTTGTCCCGCAGGGTGGAACCAGAGGGAACTGCACGACGACAGGCTGTGTCCCTGATCTTAACCGTGCGTGTCCAACGCAGCTGAAAGTTATGAGCGGCGGTGACAGGAGCGAGAGCGTAGCGTGTAAGAGCGCGTGCGAGGCGTTCGGTAACCCGCAGTATTGCTGCAGTGGAGCATACGCGACCCCGGACACGTGCAAACCCAGCTCTTACTCGGAGTTCTTCAAAACTGCGTGCCCCCGCGCTTACAGCTACGCCTACGATGATGGCACCAGCACCTTCACCTGTGCTTCTGCGGACTACGTCATCACTTTCTGCCCTTCCCCATCCGCCAGGTATATATTGGGAAAATTATTTACTAATATATATTTAAATTATATATAAAGTCGGTCAGAAATAAGAAGCAACGAAGAGATCACCAGCTTCATATATATTTGAAACTCACGACATGTCGTCACGTTTTCAATAAAAAGAAATTAGCACCGGCCTGGCTGTTTGTACTCCATTGATACGAAAACAATATCGCTAGAAAAAAAAATTGCCACAGAAAATTTATTTTACAAGTTTTGTCATGAATAGCAAAATTTTGATACAAATGTTGTTGTGGTGGCGGTGGATGCAGTGTGAAGTCAACGAACGGGCAATTCCCCTCGGCTGTCCAAGTCTCAGCTGGCACGCCTGAGGCGCCAGCAAATCTCATTGGAGGGCTGGTAGCCGTTTTGGCGGTTACGACAGCTCTCTTGACTTTAGCAAGACATGACTAGTTGCCACTCCGAAGGGCGCTATCTTTAATTCCAAGTAACGTTTGAGTCTGGGATTATACGGTGGCCCTAATACCGGGACAGGTCCCTTGTCGGAATATGGTGGCCAGCAGTTTTGTCAGAGTGAGAGAGAGAGGGTTGCAATTTGCGATCGAGTTGCTGCTTTACAAGTTGCGTTGCTTTGGGAGTTGAAAAAGGAGTGGCCTAGGTTCGGCCTGGTCCAAAGTTCTGACCTCGTCAATGTATATCTAGTCCGACCTGATTGCTGGCCTGCAATTTTGTTTGATTCTTCTCCCAACTTTCAGGTGCAAGATGGAGATGGGAATCGTCACCATTCAGCGTACTTACAAAGAGATCATGCTTTGCGGTTTGTTTAGATCCAGAAGTTCGATTGGGAGAAGAAGTGCATGCATGGATTAGCATGATTAAGCGCTGTTAGGTTTATAGAGTTTTGTTCCTTAAAAAAAATCAAGGAACTATCGAAAATTATGGTCCAAGTAGTGTAAGATTGTAAAATATTATTGTAATTGCGGCATGCAGAGTAATTCAATCCACTGAGTTAATATTTGTCTCTTTTTTATATATTTAATTTTTGAGATAATTCCTTACATTTTTCTTATGTTATTAAATGATGGGTCCGGTGGAGGGTTTTGCTGACAGAATTTAATTATTATATTTGAGCTATATGATTCAGATCCCTTTCTTTTGAGTAAGCTTTGGATCATTCCGCGTATACTTTAATTAATTAGTAGTCTTTGATCTCCCATGCTTCATGAATCCATTGGTTCCCTTGTCAAAAACTTCTGTGCAAATACATTAATATAAAGAAGTCGTAATTGCATGAGTTACGACGATTCTGTTCTATTTCTTTTCTTTTTGTTCATCCAGAGGCCCCCGGCCCCGGATGATAGGAAAAGGGACACGACCCCTGAGCTACCCCAATCCGTCTCTTGCCTGGGTCCGGTAGAGAATCCCGAGGCTCTATTGGCGGACATTCCGCCGAAGAAATCGTCTCAAAAGGTGAAGAAAAGAATGGTATACGTCGAAGGTCGTTTCAAGTCCTACAAAATTAGCACCGAAGAGAACTCTCATTGGTGTAAAAGTACGTTCGGCGCCCCCTGGGAACATAAATTTATTAAGAAAGTTCTGCTTTGTTTGGATAACTCCACTAAATTAAAATAAGCCAAACAATGAATTATGAACCTTATCTAGTCCTCCTTCTCAAAGAAGATAAAAAGAGGAAATACCATTGAGCTGTAAAAGGTCAAAAAGTAAAACGTATAGGCTAATGCAGAGTCAAAAAGCCACACAAATATTCCACTTTGCCTCCTCCGGTGCCATTTAGGCTTAATTTCCTTCAGTTTCTCATCGAGTTCCTTAAGAGTTTTTTTCTTCTTCTTTAACTGTATGTGTTGGTACTTGTAATTAATTAACAGCCGTTCCACCAATGGCCGGAAGTTTTGTGGTCTTCTTTGCATCGAATCTTTTAATTTCTTTTCAACACCAATCGAAGTAGACAGCCACAATTTGTTTCAGTCCAGAATAGCCATGACTTGCTTGTTTTATTTATTTTTGGGACGTCTTGTCTTCTCTCAAGCATATTTCATAGGCCGACAGTCTTCTCTCAAGCATCTTTCATAGGTCGGCCAGAAACTGTTCACGGACCTTTTAACAAAAGGAATTGAGGAAAATATACAAGGCCGAGAAGGGCCGGCTAGGTCTATATTGGTATATATCCACATCGCAATCTTTATCTCCAGTTGATTGCTTACTTCAAACATACAGATTCTCCATTTGTGACTACCAATCGTCAAGCATGCACATATAGTGGCAGACGACAATGCCAACTTCCTTGCATCTCTACCATGTAATCCCTGGCCAATTGTTCGCAGCTGAGGTTGTCTGCAGGCTGAGGATAAGATCATGAATGCTGCGGGTCGGGCAGGACCATCCGACATCCGTCCAAGAAAACAACATTGAGTGGATAAAATTCATAAGCATCGAAGGGAGTCATTGTTAAGTGTTAGAATCTAAAATATAAAGGACAATATAAGGTTTGACGCATGCATGAACTATTGTAATCACAATTGTGATAATTGGTAAAGTATAAGGGCATTTAAGGACTTCAATAATAACAGACAAAACTCGTTAATTGGCAAAAATGGCAGAAACCAGTCATTTTCCCACTGGCATATACGCGTTGGAATATTGAATTCCTAGCGTACTGAAAAGTGTTTTATTACGTCAGTTTTTTCTTTCCCTCGCTAAGGTTTTGCCAAACACACACACACACACACACACACACACACACACACACACACATATATATATATATTATTTTATTTTATTGCTTTTCCTCGTGAATTTCGTAAGGAAAAGATAAACTGAAGAAAAATGGTTGGAAATTGCGACAGATCGTAATGGATAAGGTCATTGGGCGTTAGGCTGGCTGGCTGGCTAACTTTCTTAAAGCCAATTACGTCGTAGCAGTATGGGCTAGTCAGATTAATGCAAATTAGTGGGCTTAGAAACTCAGTGCCGCCTCTGAGAAGCTGTCAATTCTAGTCATGCAGAGGACGAAGAAGAAGAAAAGCACACAAGTTCGCTAGCTAGCTAATGAAGAGCTCTTTGACGTGATTAGCCAACATGCATGCGTCTTATAAATGCTACTTTAACCGATAATATTGGTATTTTATGATCTGAGTAGTCAACAAAATCTTCTAACTACTGGGTATATCGGCTGAATATGAATCGGTCCCCTGAATCCCTTCTTAGCCAATCTGCTTTATTGAATACGATTTCTTTCGTCCAGAGGTATAAAGGGAAAGTGCCTTTTCCACGGCTCAAACTCGATCCCTTACGTACCCATGCCAAAGATGGATATGCCTTCGGCTAAGTTATCATGTATATCATCTAGATGACTATATATACTGTGCGTTTATATAACTTTACTGTTACTGATGTTGTTCTAGATTAATTAGATAAGTGTCTCTCAATTATTGAGTTTTTGACACTTTACACCTCATTATATTATCAATTTATTTACATTTCGTCTCTCAAATATTAATCTTTTACATCTTGTACCCTTATCGTTAATTTAGAAGAAAAATTTTATTTCAGTTTAGGGGAATTATAACGAATTTATATCCATTAAAAATATAATTATGAGGATATTTTCTACCTACCCACTTGTGTCAGTTTCGAGTACATGTACCCTTTTATCGAAGGTGGTTTGACTTAAATCATAAATTTGTGTAAAATTTAGATATACTATAAGTGATATGAATTCAATCATACAATCACTTTTCTGGTAATATGTACTCGAACTACCTAGATTACATGAGAGTCTTCAGTGACGTACCAATATAGCTCTCAAAATGCGTACGAGCAATTTGGCCATAACTTATAATCTTATAATCGTCTTAATGGTTGAAGGGTTGATGTCATCAAGATCTTCTTAAAAAATGAAGAATTAGAAAATTTTGTTACGATAATCTAAAGATATTACAAAGTAAGGAAAAGCATATGAAAGGCACTTTCAGCAAACCATATCTTGACAAGGCAAAATTAAAGCCATTCCAATTCACTTTTGCCTCTTACATGCATGTTTGCTTCGATCGACCTCACATTTCCTTTCTTTGACCTTCTTTTACAATCAGAACAGGACATATTGTATTGAAAGTAAAAAAAATTACAGTTGAGATCTTACAAGAGAAAGAACTCAAAGGATTAGAAACAAGCTGTCTAGGGCCGGGTCATAGCCCATAAATGAAGATGCAAGATCTTCAGTGAATGCGGGCAAACCTGCAGCAATGGCAGTTGGCATTGAAAGAGGGACGGACGTATTGTCGATCCTGCTTTCTTAGAGTGCTTTCTATGCAAATACCAACAGTAAATATAAAACAAAAACACATAAAAAATAAACACGCTACAAATAAATATACGAAAACACCTAGACAGGTAAGCTCAAACGGGCAGATATATTGTTTCAGTTATATATGCCCGTTTATCTATTTCCTCTTTTCCATCGTAAATTCCTCCCGGATTCTTCTTCATACTTTATCCCTTTAATTGTGCAACCTTATTAAGTGTGCGAGCCCCTTTCCATCATTAATCATATAATACAAAGCCTAATGCCTTAGAAAACAATTTAGCCCCACGAAAAGCTTAAGAAACAAAGGATTCCCACAGCCTTTTTCACAAAGAATGTCTTTGCCATCGAAACTGCTGAAGTGGGGCTGACGCAAATCTTTAAAAAAAGGACGATCGATCGAACACAGAGAAAAATGGGAAACTTGCAGATGATGCTTACAAAAAAGAGAAATTAAAAAATCTGATCCATATGGGTACTTTACACAGCATGCAGTGCATATATCCACAGGCCCCAAGACATTAATGGAACTATTTATCTTTTGAAAAGATCAGATCAGACGAAATAGAAAGCTTTCGAAGTCTCCTTATAATTGATACGTAATCAGTAATCTAATTGAAATTTCTTGATAATTTTCTGAAGTTGTCACCATATATTGAGGCTTTCCTATTATAAAAATAAACTATAATATTCTATACTTCACCTAATTGAGCACTTACGTGATAATTTGATCTTTAATTTATCGCATTAATTTTGAAATATAATCTGCGGTTTTGCTATATCTCATGAGTATATACCTCTCCCAACTGCTAGGCTCGCGTACTAATTAAACGATCAATGAAACCCTAAATAGATCATGTCTCAAATGGCTTCAGATGCCTTCTGAAAGACTGAAACCTGCAATTTTGAGAAAAGGAGAAGAAAAACATTAGAAAACAAACAATCGAGTAGACATTATAGATGTTTCAAGTGAAGTTCGTTGAGGTGGACCTGATGCTTGTTACGTGCTTAACTTTTGTTGCAGAGTCATGTCAAATTGTTGGTGAGGAATCATCATGCATGTAGGACTCGTAGTCCTGTCAGACTCACATGCTTCGTAATGTTACTCTTTAACCATTAATTCATCTTTTGGCGCTTAGCACACATCAACCCGGCCGATTTCACTCTCAGGGTTTTTGGACATATTGCATGAAACATTTGGACTATATATGTGTAGTCTGAGTTCTCAAGTCGTAC
This sequence comes from Myrica gale, assembly GCA_963930655.1. Classification (NCBI taxonomy): domain Eukaryota; kingdom Viridiplantae; phylum Streptophyta; class Magnoliopsida; order Fagales; family Myricaceae; genus Myrica; species Myrica gale. The sequence continues at coordinate 25,820,487 of OZ005610.1, forward strand.
TTCCGAGGTTGAAACCTAGTTAGCTAACTTAGACTGACTAGGGGACGGCGAAAGATTAATTTGGTGGACTCAAATCCCGATTTGATTTCCTAAATAGGATTTCTGCAGACTGAATGTTTGTAACATGCAATTGTCCCTCAAAGGGCTAGACAAAGATGTCCCACTGAAAAGGGTTTAAAGCAGGATCCAACGTAAAACGAGAAAATAGACTAGCGAACTAATAGGGTACGTAGAAGGTGCACATGGAATTATATGTTTATATGCCTTAATCTGCATAAAGCTTCTGCAATTAATTGGTTTAGACATCTGCATGATATAATGCTATTCAGACATCAGCCATGTGGTTGTATTGACTACGTACCATTCTACTCTTGTCTTTTTCTTTCAAACGTGATCTGGACAAAGTCTTAAGAAACAAGTATAGATGATCAAAAGGTAGTTGCTGGTGGCGGCTGAAGAAGAATTTAGAAAATAAATCAGAACTAAAACAAAAACCTTTCGGCAAGAAATCAAAATTTCTTGGTTCTTAACTCTATATTTTCCTCCATCTGCAACCACTTTTTCGGCCTTGTGATCTGAAGTTAAAGCAGCTCCTATGCGTGGTCTCGATGTTGAGTGTACGATCATGAGTTGTCAAGAACGAGGCTGCAGATTTTAGTAACCCACAATAATTTGCAGTGGAGCATCCTCAATGTCCATCATGCTTCTGTTTTGTTTAGCTTTCTAATCTCTGGTTTTTTGTTTGTTAGTTCTATTTACTTCTGTACTCTCTTTAAAGAGAGAAAAAGAAAAGATCAGCTAAAAGTTAAAGCGACTAAAAGCTCTATAATTTGGAAGCACATGATGCAATGTCGATCGAGCAAAAAATCGTACTGATCGAACTGACATGTATTTTTTATTCTCCTCTTTACTGCATTAAATATATATAGATATCTCCAAAAGGCTGGAAGCCGAGGTGCATGCCATATTAGACTTCTTCTACTTGTTGCCCTCACCTTCCAAAATATAGGGGACTGTAATATTTTATGCTAAAATATAGCTTGGAATTTTGGAAGACAAGACAAGGCATGCGTGGCTTTCTCCAATATTCTATATATTTCTCATCCCATGTTAACCTAAATTTCGAGTTAATTGATGTTTTTCAGGATACCCTAGTTCTATATTGGCTCACTTTTGACATGGGGATGGCAAATGGAGTACTATTTTTTCTGAGCCATTTGACACACTACAAGAAAGGTTTATACCTAATTAGTGGTCGCTGATCATGTGCAAATAGGACCCATGAATTGATTTGATTTGAGATACACCCAAAATGTCCCCCAATATTGTACGTGGATCACACAGAGTAGTACCCACAATAATGCCATCAAATTAATTGTGACCTTGCTTCATAAATCTGAGGCAAACTCAGTGGTTGTGAGGCCATAACGGTGTGACCTATGACCAGTGTCACCTCTCAACCAGGCCACCTGACGGGATTCAAGGCAACGCCGGTAATCGAGGTGTCGCCGAGTCACGAATCGACGGGCACAGACGACGCTGACCAATGGTCGGATTCGAGTTCCTCAATAATGTAGCGGCCGGCCTGTAGGTGGAGTTTGTTTTTTAATGCGAAGAATCTGCTTTGGCATAAGCTAGATCCCACAAACATGAGCCGACACGTACGTTGTGCCTCGTAATGATGTGTTTGCTCCGTTATTGCCACTTTAATAATGCTAGCTCACAGGACATATCAGAAAATCATTTTCGAGAAAAATATTTATAATGTTCCTTTTAAAAGGAAGGTAACAGTACTAGCTAAGTGGGGATCATCTACACCAAAAGATGCTTGCCTCATGTAAACTGCATTAATAGGAATACAAATTTAAATGAAGTTGATCGAATATCTCTTTTTCCTAAAGTATATACTTTTTATGAGAAAGCCGAAACAAAATTCAATTTTATTAATTGAATTGATAATCAATAAAAAAAAAAGTATCTCGTGGGGAACACTCATCCTCTCATGACTAACCCTAAATCTATTAAGAGAGGCTCAATCTCTTAAGTAGTATTGCACTTATCGAACCACCACTAGGGACGGGCAAAGACATCTGTCCCTAAATCCATAGACATGGCACATTTTAGGGACGAAAAAAAAAAGTTCGTCTCTAAAAGGAACTTTTTAGAGATGGATTTTAGATGTTCGTCAGTACTTTCCGTCCCTAAAGGTCCACCTTTTAGGGACGAACACTATTGTTCGTCTCTACAATTTTCCCACTACATGGTAGGAAGGTGGCGGGAAGATTTTAGTGACGGACGGTTGTCCGTCCCTAAAAACGTAAGATGTTCGAACCAATGATATTAGGGTTCGAACCTAATAAGTTATTAGCGCAGAAGATAATTAAGTGGCAACCGAAATTGATAAATAGGTTCGAACTATAACAAACATGTTATAACCGATTATTTAAGGAAAACGTTCAAACCTAAAATTAACTGGTTCGTTAGAACCTTATTGTTTTAGGTTAGAACCACATTGTTTCCAGCTAGAATCTTTATAATATAGGTTAGAACGGGTTGTGTGCGTTCGGAATAGGTTAGAACATGTTCGTTTATAGGTTAGAACTGGAATCTTACAGGTTATAATCTATTTGGAAATAGGTTAGAACTGCTTTAACAGGTTCGAACTCTTATTAATAGGTTAGAACTGGTGTCTTTTGTGATATGATTTTCTCATTTAGGTTCGAACTTTTATTTTGGTTAGAACCGGTTGTGTTTATTCGTAAGAGGTCAGAACTGGTTATTTCAGTTGTTAGAACCAAAACCATACAGGTTAGAACCTTTTTGATAAGTGGTTAGAACGTCTTAAACAGGTTCGAATGTATATGTACAGGTTAGAACCTATTTCTTTTTTTTTGTTTTATTTTTTCATTTAGGTTCAAACCAGTTTGTGCACAAATACTGCTAGAAATTTGGTACCTATAATGACGGTCAAGATGACCGCCGCTAAAGCACCCACCTTTAGCAGCGTTTGTGTCAACAAACGCTGCTATTGACCCACCTTTCGTAGCGTTTGTTGGCACAAGGGTTGCTATAAGTCTAATTAAAATAAAAATTTTATATTGCTTTAATTATAAGTTAATTAATGTAAATAATTATTTTATATCTTATTATATTCTTTTTAATGTATAATTTTATTTTGTCATGTATTTAAAAAAACTTATTTTAAAGGGATGTACTTAATAAAATATGGAATTAGAGAGATTGTTATGAACATTGACATTGTTATATGATATATTTGAACTACATATTTATTGACTAAATCTAATTAGTTTATAAAACATCTATTATCATACTTATAATGAGCATAAATAATAATATAATACTATTTTACTAGGGCATATTATTTAATTTCAAACAATAATATGTTGTGAGATTAGCTTATGCAATTAAAGTACTTAAGTTAATTAGCACATATAACTGTATATGTTAAACACATAACAATCATGCAATGTTATATAGAAGACATTGTACTTTTAAAGTAGCACTGGGTGGCTCGAGTCGGGTGAATTTTGTAAGTAAATTAAATGTTGGTTGAAATGTGTTGTTATATTGTTATTTGATTTGGTAGATGAGGTGTTGGTTCAGTTTGGTTGGTGAATTGAAGTTTAAATTTTCGAGGTGTTGTTGGTTGGCAGTGTTGGTTGCATTTTGTTGGTACATTGAAGTTACAATTTTGGAAGTGTTTGCAGGTTATTGGTTCCATTGTAGTTTGCTGGCCAAAGTTGGTTTGATTTAAGAAGTTGTATTGATATAAATAATGTATATATAGTTTGTAAAAAATGGGTTGTGATTGGTTTTATGCCGTTATGCTGCTGAATTTTTTTCTCCACTTATTCCATTTCTTTGTGTTTCACATTGTAGGAAAAGATGATGGAAGTTGAGGCCCAACCAACCATGGAAGGGAGGACGCTTACTGATGTGGAGGTTTTCACCCAGGTCCTCGGGAAGAAACAAGGGTACGTTATAGGTTTGAGTGATTCGGTGCGGCCGGTTAGTACCTCTTGCTCATCGTCATCGGCGGATATGGCGCGGAGATTGACGGAGACCCAGTTGGAGTTGGAGCAGATTAGAGCGGACTGTGAGAAGGAGAGCCAAGAGCAGATGCACGAGATCCACAGTTTGCAACAAAAGATGGAGGAGATGCAGGAGCAGATGACACGATATGACCGATTTATGTCACGGTTTGCGTCGGGTGCTTTTGACGACGTTGGTGTGTAGTTTTCTTACGTGATCCATATTATTATTTGTTGGTTACAATTATATAGAACAACATTTCCAGTCCATACTTCACTTTGCACAATTTCTTTTCGATTGTTGTATATATACATATATTTTGGTACATTTGAGACTTTAATTTATAAATTTTTTCGCATGAGATGATATTTATTTGGGTATAATTTTCAAATTTGTTGTAAATTAGGTCACACAGGTCAGAACCATAATGTAATAGTTTCGAACCGGTTCACCGGAACCAAGTTCGAACCACATAATATAGGTTAGAACCTAAAAGCGGTCCAAACTCTAAACAACATGTTCGCACCAGTTTAAAGCCGACGAGGTTAGAACCTAAAAATCAAGGTTATAACCTAAACTATTAGGTGTGAACCATAAAAGAATAGGTTCGCGCTTCTTCGTGGTGAACCGGTGCTAACCTATACATTGAGGTTTGAACGTGTTTCCGTTCTAACCACTTCATTTAAGAGAGAACCATATGCCGACTAATAATTTCTAACGTGTTTATTTAGGTTCGAACTTACTAAAGCCAACTGGTTCTGACCGGTAAAAACAGGTTCGAATGCGTTATCTGAACGGGTTTGCACTTTTTCCAGGACATGTTCTGACTAGGTATATGATTAGGTTCGAACCTCTTATGTGAACAGGTTCCAACCTCCTTTTCAGGGACGGACTTAATGGGATTCGACAAGCGGTTCGAACCTCAAAAGGATTAGGTTCGAACCTATGCCTTTTATGACAAACCTCATTTGTTCGTCTCTAAACCCTTTTTGGTTTAGGGACGAATTTTGGGTTTTTAGGGACGGACAACGTCCGTGCCTAAAGCCCAAATTTCTACTAGTGCACAACATGTGTAACAGTTACTCAAACAATTTCTTTACGACATTAGATGGAAACGCATTCCCACTTTTGAATATAATTTGTTCCGCTAATGATGATCCATTCTTCTAACCTAGCTACGTACATGGAATCATGGTCCCCCCTCTACGTGAAAGTTCAACATAGGGTGCGTTTGTGTACCAAAATTTTACCCCCTCTAAAATTTTAACACAATTAAATATTACAATATAATCTCTCTCTCCCCATCAAATCATTACTATTTACTACAAAAAATATAAAAAATTATCTCTCTATTCACTTTTTCACTAAACCCAATACCTAAAATTTTACAACACAAACACAACCATAAACTAATCTAGATATATTGGTTATAGTGGGGAGAAAAGTAAAATAGTTGGGTTCTAGTTTCAATGGTGGTGGTTATATGGTGGGAAATAATGGACACAATCATGCCTTGGTTGCTTTGTTGTGAAATATAATCGAAACGTCAATCATCAAAACGGGGACTATATATGCCTATTGGTGTTATCAATATTGTGCTTTGAGATCTAGGAGTAGTTTGATAGGACAATACCAAAAAGAAAACAAAAATATAGAAGCTAGCCGAGGACTCTATAGAAAGTTAACTTACAATTTAGTCGGGTTCTATATTATATATATGATGAAGTCAAATTTAACCGGCTTATCACAAAGTCAACTGGGTTAAAGGCCCCGCACTTGGGACGGGTTGAAAGACTGAAAAGCACCTTCCTTCCTCTTACAAACAAAGAAGATAATCAAGGGCACGGTGTCCTCCACGTGGGAGAATTTCTCCGATTTTTTTGTTAGCTATCATCCTCCTCCTCATATCCAGTTCTTAGAGTATTTTTCTCGAGAAGAAGAGTTTACCTCTTTCCCGAGCCTTTTTCCTCCATATATCCCTCTTTCTCCCAGTGGGCTTGGGCCTCGCCGATCTCCATCTCGGCTCAACCCTCCCGTTCTTAGAACCTATCAGTCTCATCCGCTCTTCTCTCAGCAGGGCTTGTCCCCCTTGACTAGACCAAGTCGACGTACTATTGACTTTTGTGCACAATCGAGATTTTGATGATTTCAATAAATTGATGAGTTTACAAAATAGACATCTTCAAAGACAAAGACAACTTGATGAAAAGAGCCAAACCTTGAAGAAAAAGGAACAAGAAGATGCAAAGAGCTTAAAGTGAAGATTCAAGTGAAGATTCAAGTGAAGATTCAAGACCTTAGGGTATAATCCTTGTAACTCTTTATTTCACATTTGACAAGGATTTGAATCACGCACTTGCATATCTTTCAAAACATCTCAATCAAACCTCCAAACCTTCATATACTTATGGGAAGTATGTCTTCAAAATTGGGTGTTTAAAAGTGGTCAAAAACCTTATTTTAAAAGAACCGAATCATGCTTAAGTTGAAGAGGTCGACCGGCTGTTCAAGCGGTCGACCGGTACTTCGACCGCCTCATGTAGCGGTCGACCGGTTGGTTTTGGCAAAAGAGCCGTTGAAGCTTCTGACAATATGACCGTTGGGTAACGGTAACTTGAAGCGATCGACCGATTCATGTAACGGTCGACCGACTCGTTTTAGCAAAAACTCCCAACGGCTATAAACAACTAGTTTTCATATGTGGCCTATAAATACATCTTCATTCCATCTAAAATGATAACTCAATGACCACATATCATTTCTACTACTTGGGAAATATTCTAAACCTTTCTATTCTATATTTCTCATAGCATTCACACAAAACACACTTCATATCCTTGTCTTTGTGTGAATAAAGAGATAGAGCCTTCATTTTCGTATCTACTCTATCAAGAGAGTTTTTTGTTCTTCCATCTACCTATCCAATAGAGGTGTTTCCTTTAGTGAGGTTGTTCACTAAATAAGAAACTTTGAGAGTGTATATTTCAAACATGGTGAGGTTGTGAGTGGTGAGCCAGAAAAACCACTTGGGAGGGTTTGAGTGTTGATCCCGGAAAAACACTTGTACGATTCACTAGCACTCGGAAGCTAGTGTGTAAAGCTATTGGAGAATAGTGGAAAACCTCAAAGCTCGGTGAAGGAGCTTGAGGGGTAGATGTAGGCGGGTTTGCCGAACCACCTAAAAATACTGTGTTTGCTTCTCTTACCCTTATCTCTACTTTTAGCACGTATTTACTCTTATTGCATATTATATACTTGTGTTAAAATAGACTTTACTTGCAAACACATCTTTGGGGTCAATACCGAAAAGTTTTAGAAAATCAATTTCCTCCCTATTGGGTTGCCTTAATCCTGAAATCTAGGACTCACACGTACTTCTTATCCCCTTGTCCCCATCTTCTGAGCAGCCAGTCAGGGGATTAAATCATGATTTCTTGTACGAGGTTCATACCTTATAAAGCTCATGCCGCAAGCCATATGTGGATACCCTTAGTCTACTCCTAATATTCCTCACATAGGGTAACTTTCACTGTATTAGCTTGTCAGGCCTATGTCTAACTGTATTTGGGCCTTCGGTTATGAGCTTTTATGGGAGGAAAAATTCCTCCTCTATTAGTAAAATTCCTCCTCCATCAGTATATATGTTAATTGGTAATGTTTGGTGGAGTGTTCAGTCTTAAGCATATTTAGCTTAATGGTACCTCCTTTCCTTGTTATTTCAAAATGAAGATATGATCCAGATTCACATTCATTTTTCTATTCATGCATTCTTAAATCAGCAGAAAAATTAAAATGATAAATCTCATGTTGGTCCATTTTTCAGACAATTATATGTCCTTTCGTCAATAACAAAAAATAATCGGAAAGACTGACATAAAATTGGAATTGGAATCTCCATTATTAGGATTCATATGTCTAAAAATGATAAAGATTCTCTTCAATTTGCTGACAAGTCCGATTCGAAGAAAAATAGACACAACATATGAGTTTTACAATGAAATTCACACCACTCATTAATACGAGCCCGAATTAAAAATTCTAATCCGTCTAGAAAATGAATAACATAACTATTTGTTCAAATTTATACTCCGAGGACTGTTGTGTTAAAAGTAAATGACACAGGGACATAAAGTTAATTAAACAAAATATCTACCACAACTTCGGTAATTAAACTCTTAAATATCTACCGCAACCCCGGTAAATATCTACCACAACCAGGAGAGAGCTGTATGCACAATACTCTCAAAATGAGCTAGCTAATATTATGCTGACACGTCGGACATACCAGCAGGTTCCAGCTACTCCGCAGACAGAAGATCTTTGTCCAACACCAGAAGATACGGGGAAATACATTAATAATTAGTCGCCGTTTAAAGATAAACCAGCCGAAGCTTCAAGAGCTAAAAATGGAGCTAGCACCGCCAAAGCTGCCCTTAAAAGTGACAGTGAGCACTCTGCGTTTTTTTGTTTTTCTTGTGCTGCTGCTACTGCTACTGCATTTCTTCAATTGTTTATCTTTATAAGTAGGGATATGGAACAGATTATTAGGATTCTCCACCACTACTCCCTCAGCTTCCTCGCGTCCACTCTTTTACAGAGTGAAAAAGAGTGAGACAGAGAAAACAGAACAGTGGCACTCTGTTCAGTTTTATGGGTGAACATCTCCAAACTCTTCTCCATTTGTCTTCTCTAGTTGCCATCTACCACAGCAAAAAGCCTTGTCTTGGCTATTGTTCTGCTTCTCTTCCTTTTCTCTCTTTGACTTCATTCCTCCCTTATGGACTACCCACCATTGTAACAACATTAATTAGCAGCAACTAGTCAAATTACTTGAAGAACATAGTCCAATGTTGAACCAACCCATTGTCATCTTTTAATTATATCCCCGGAATCAAATATTTTGACTAAAACGTATTCATTCTTGATTACCCTATAGAGAGTTTAAGTCGATAAATTCTTATGGAACTTTCCTTCTACCGCCACCATTCTTGTACTCTGCTCCTGAGCCTCACTCTTCTTCTCTTGTCCAACGGTAATGGCGATGCAGAATATCCACTGTATTCTTATGATTTCCTAATACACTACTGTCTCAGTATGTAAGTAAACTGTAACTGAAATACGTGTTCTTTTTTTTCAGGGGCTTCAGGGGCTACATTCACATTTGTAAACAAGTGCGATTTCGCAGTATGGCCTGGAATTTTGTCCAGCGCGGGCAGTCCAAAACTAGACAGCACCGGTTTCCAGCTCACAAAGAGCAGCTCTCGCACTTTCCAAGCACCAACCGGCTGGTCCGGCCGCTTCTGGGGACGAACTGGCTGCAGCTTCGACAGCGAAGGCCAGGGGTCCTGCGCCACAGGGGATTGTGGCTCCGGCACAGTCGAGTGTAACGGCGCCGGAGCAACCCCACCAGCCACCCTTGCGGAGTTCACCCTTGGTTCTGGATCACAGGACTTTTACGACGTGAGCCTGGTCGACGGGTACAACCTGCCGATGATCGTTGAAGTGAATGGAGGTTCGGGTACCTGCGGGTCCACCGGGTGCATCACCGACCTGAACCTCAGGTGTCCGACGGAGCTCAAAGCAGAAGGCGGCGGGGCTTGTAAGAGCGCGTGTGAAGCATTTGGGAAACCGGAGTACTGTTGCAGCGGCGCGTTTAATACAGCGTCAACTTGCAAACCGTCAACGTATTCCCAGGTGTTCAAGTCGGCTTGTCCTAGATCCTATAGCTATGCTTATGACGATGCTACGAGCACCTTCACCTGTACCGGCGCCGATTATACGATCACGTTTTGTCCTGCGGTCCCAAGGTAAAAGCTTTTCCTTTGACTTCGAAGTTAACGAGACTTCCTCTTTGAAATTGACTCTAGAAACTTCCTTTATTGAATTACGTTTTTATTTTTGGAACTTATGCTTGTGCAGTCTGAAATCTTCGAGAGATTCCCCCGATGGAACAGGAGCAACAGCAGATGGGTCAGGATCAGGATCAGGATCAGGGTCAGAGTCGGCATCTGGTTCGGACTCAGCAGCAATCCAACAGGCTGAACTGGCCACTTCATGGCTAGCCAATATGGCCACAGGGGACTCAACCAGAACCCACCCTTCTTTGGCTTTTACATCCACATTGATTTTGGCAATCTCTCTTTTTCTCTCATTCTTCCCCTTGTAGTAGTGTATTGCTCTACCATGTCCTTTAGCCAAACAAAGCATCAACACCGACATTAGAGCTTGATAGTGACTGTGGGTATTGCCTAAGGAGAGTTGTCTGAAAAATGCAGATTGCAAAACCATCCACTTTCAGAACTTCCTCCATGTATATTAACGTAAGATACTCCATAATATTAAATACGGATAGCGTAATAATCTCTTCCCTCTTTTTTTTTCTAGTACTTTATTATTATTATTATTTTTTATACCAGGTGTCCAGACCAGTTTAAGCACACATTGACTAATCAAGAAATCTATGCAGTCTCTCGTCTCACACAAACTGAATAATCACCTAGACAAAGATATAGTCCCAAAAGATTGATAACATTTAATAGAATTTTAAATTTAAGACTTAAAAAGGAGCATATTACCAAATTCTAAGCTTTAACTAGCAGAGGTTGAGTCCTTATTTCTTAATTGCTCACATCAATGGTTTTGACCCTTTTGGGGCTCCTTGAGACGAAAGCAGATACTTTTTGGGGCTATTCTTTGTATGGGATTTTGATTTATACGAAGGGAAGTGAACGCTTTTGACGTCAACCTGAGGTATTGAGCCATTGAGGCCCAGAAAAACAGCAAAAGATTAACAAAACTGAAAAAGAAGCCCGAAGGGAGTTCACTTTGCGGGTATTGCGAGCTTGATTTTTCTTCTGAAACGTTGCTTTAAGCTCTGTTTACCGGGAAAGTGTAAAAAAACTGACAAAAGTAAACGGTTAATTCACATGATGAGGAGTTCCAACGTGTAAGAGAATGTGCTGGAAAAGAAGAGATTTTCAAATGATTTTCTCTTTCTGAATTGCGGCAGTTTGCCGGTGTCTGTAGAAAGAGATTCGTTGTAAAATACTCGAATTATATTTGATGAAAACAAGACCCAAATGATCCGATTTAACGTACCATATTTTTATTTTAGAATTTTCACTACAAAATTCCTCCGAAAAATTCTAAAAAATATAACCCAAGTCGGTTGCACCTTATGACCAAATTGCACCCACAAGTCCTATTCAAGTATTTGACATTTTTGACCAGTGGGTTCTAATCCAATCTCCTTTCCAAGTGTCTTCATAAGTTTGCCGAATCAGGCTCGGCAAGGGAGAAAATTGGGTATTATGTGTGTCGGGAAGACGTTGGATATATCATTCACAAGCTTCGCATTAACTTTTCTTTGTAAAAGGCAGAACCAAAAGAACAGAAGAAGAAAAAAAGCTTTCTTGGAGAAGATATTTTTTGACAGATGCTGAGATTTTTTTGGTGTAGGGAACAAGTAGGAGGAAAACTTTATGATGAAGTATTGCAAAAGAATCATGGGTTCTGTTGAATTTGATCTGTTTGTTTGAGAAGATTTTTGGGTAAGAAATGGTGTTTTCAGCTTGCTGTCAACATGTAATTATGGAAGCTAATGGAGGTGGTGTCCACTTGGCATATCTAGACAGCGTATATGTTCACAAAGGAATTGTCATTTTCATACCCAATTCAAGAAATTTTATAAAACTCAATGATGCCCTCCAAAGACAATTCCCCTTGCTCCCCATCTTTATTCCTTTTCTCTCTAATCAGCAGTCATATCAATTAAATTATCACCCTTCATTAACGCCCCCTAGAAACGTCATGCTTAAGACAAGTAATTGTTATTTGAGTGTTTGTTTCTAGTAATTCTTTTAAGTCGTGAGACAAGTACTTCTGATTTGAGAGTATTTGTTTTTAGTAATTATTTGAGATAAATATATTTTGTATCCTTCTTAAGTCTTAAGACAATTACTTCTGATTTGAGAGTGTTTGTTTCTAGTAATTCTTTGTATCTTTCAATTATAAGAAATGTTCACACTATTTTGCATTCTATATTATCATGATCACATTTCACTGATTTTAGACACTTTACACTTTCGACCAGAGTTTTTCGTTCGAAATAGCAAACAAGATAAGAAATGCGGTAGATTTCTTTTTCATATGAAAAGAGCTCTTGAAGTCTATCAAAGTATAAGTTGGTATAATATGAGGGTAAATACATTTTCCACTCTCAAACTATCATGAATTTGAAACTTTGCATCATAAACTAGCATTTTCGAGATATTTCACACTCTAACTATTAATTTTAGACACATTGCACCATCTGTCAGATTGTTAGAATAAAATGTCGATAATGCCCTTGACCCACTTTACATTTATTGAAAATATTATTGTAAATTCATTAAATTCTTAAGGATATTATTGTCAGACGAAAGGTGCAAAGTGTCTAACATTAATAGTTGGAGGGGCAAAAGTGTCTAAAATTTTGACAGGGTGCAAAGTGTCTAAGATTGATAATTAAAAGGTGTAATGTTTCTAAAATGGTAGTTTAAGATGCAAAGTGCAAAACCTATAGTAGTTTATGGGTGAAAAATATATTTTCCCTTCTAATAAAATGGGTACTTCCATTAACCTTAACAGATATCATCTTCATCTCATCCATCCCCTCCTCCTCCATTAACATTCCTATCTCATCCTTTTCCCGGTTCTATTTCTCATATCAACCACGAGATGATCCACCTCGATATTTATGTCTGCAAGTTTTCTACCACCAAAAAAGGAAGATAATGGGTGCTTTTTATCTGAAGCCAATTGTGATCTTCAAGTTTCAACCAATTCTGTCCTTTGATATCTAACCTAGGGAACAAATTATAAAAGAGATGCTGCTCCTTTTGCAATCAGAAAATCTTGCTTGGCACTTGTCGGTGAACTCAAAGAAAGCTTAAAGGGGTGGTGGGAAATCACAGTGGACAAAGCAGAAAACACGTGTAAATGTCAGGAAGTTCTTGCATGGTCAGATGGTCTTTAGGTAGGAGGAGGTAAAACATCATCGTTATTAGAGAAGCAAACAAAGATAAACGAGCCAAGATAAGCTATGATCCAAATTGCTGCCCTAAAAATGCCGATGAGTGATGTGATTCTTCCCCAACTTGTGTGGGGGCAAAGCTCCACAGTACAAGCAATACAACAAAGAAAGAAACAGAACTGCTTTTTTCTTCAAGATAAGAAGACGACTGCGGTCCATTGGTGCTTTGCAATTCCCACTTTTTTTCAACGTTCCAAAATCAAAAGGGCCGTGTGGAGTTACCCACCATCGGCTCCTAAGAGATGTAGCAAAAATAAGATAATGTGAGAGAATATGTGTGACCCAAAGGGATTTCATATCCAAAAGTCCCAAAGAAAAAGGGCCAAAAAGGCACAAAAGGAAACAAAACTATAAGAACAAAAGGGCAAATAGAAAGGAAATCTGATTAATGAACCTAAAACCACAAAAATAGTTCATTTCGGGCCTTTTGAGTTTTGATATTCTTGAATGCATCTAGTAACTACTAAAAGGAAATCTTAACCTCCTTCCCATATTACCGGACATCCTCCGGTGCCGTGTGATATAGTGGAAGCCAGTAATCATATGTTATCACTTTGGATTTGGTTTTCAGGCAAGAGGGGAAGATAAAAAAAATCCTAGATAAAACAATCTTGTCGTGTCTGGCATATGTAGAACTTGGTCTAAAACGTATGAGGGGAAAGGAAGTGGTCTTGCTCTTCTACTGTATAGCAACTCATTGAATGCAAGGAAATGTTCATTTTCGTAATGGCAAAGATTCCAAGCCAAGGCCTACTCATATTTTCACACCGTAGACAAGACATGTTCCTTGGAGCAGCATACATAAAAGCAAACAGCAAATCTTTCACCTTGCAATAAATTCTATTTAATTGATCCAAGGAGTATCTGAGAGCTTTTGACTTTGTCGTGCATCATCTTTTGGTGGAGGGCTTTTGTTCACTCGTGGACGGCCATATCTAAAAGCTTTTGATCTGTAACTTTGATGCCTGTATGAAGATAAGGAATCTTCTTTCTGTCAAAAGTGAGGGCACTCAACCATATTATGTAAAAAATAACATCACTAATGAATTAGATCAATTAATAACAGTATCTGTATGCTTTCATTGGCAAACCACAAATCAGCGAGGACCTAGATAATGCACTGGTGAGGTATGTGCAGCGTAAGTGATAAATGGGACCACACAAAATGTAGTCGGCAAAAATGGTGTATTTGGCAGGCGTCTGTACATAGGAAATTTCCCGCATGGTGGGGATGATACACACAAAATCTATGGCCAGCACTTGCGTCAACCAACAGGGGAAAAAGTTGGCCAAGATCTTAGCCTACTATAATTGCCGGGAGCAAGGAAAATAGCGTCCGAAAGTTCACATTGTAATTCCGACCATTAATGGATAGCAATGATCCTTCTCGTAGCTGGGCCAGGAGTCTGTGCCACGCATGAAGGCTTGATGACGCTTCCAAACTTCTGCATCATAGTTCTCTGTCACGGTGAAACACAGGCCACTTTGTTTAATTGTCTCAAGAAACTTGTCCAATGAATTGCCCCTTTTAGGACTGAAGAATATAGCTTCAGAGGACCCTGTTTTCTTCAGCAAAAGCTTGACAAGTCGAGCAAGGCCATAGTGGAATTCCTTAAAGAAAGTGCTGTCAAAATGGCACTAAAGTAATTAATATAAAAAGTAGATAAACTTGACAAGAAATGAGAAAAGCTCGTCAGCATGTGGTTGCATGTGTAGAAGTGTTCATGCATTACGTACAAGTGCCACTTTTGTCGATGAATGTAGAAAATTTGGTTATCTAGACATTTCCAGGTCATTAGAGGACGTATGCAACCAAAAAGTTTTCCTCCACCAATCACTTCACAAACTCAATTATAAAAGTCAAAAGAGTAGCAAGGAATGACGCATCTGCCAGATAGGTGTGAGGCAGTAGTGTGTCATGTACTCTCAAACTTGGACCCACAAATGACCACTCAGCATCAGAAATTCAAACCCCTTGTATCCATCACTGGACATCAGAAAGCACTTGGAACTCGCTTTGTAGTGATTAAAATGAAAATTCACCTCATCCACATTTGAAGATTCTCCCAGTTCTCTTAAATGATTGTAGTACTAAGAAAGGATCCAAATCATATTCAAATAAATACTTTAGAAAGAGCAAACTTACCAGTCACTTGCGATAATGACATCAAACACATTAGATATATTTGATATTTCCTCTTGATCCCAATGCAAGTTCATAGAGTTAACTCTTGTAGCACCAAATGCTCCAGAATTGGCATCTATGTTATGCTGAATATCTGGATGTCAAGGAACGTCCAATCTGAATCCTGATGAAATCAAGAAAGGAGAAAAGGAGGGAGAAGGACAGGATAGTTTCTTGCTACAAATTGTGCTCTGTAACACATGTTAACAATTTGAGAAGATGAGAAAACATCTTTTTTTCAAAAAGTTAAAAGAGGAATCGATGGTATCACCACAAATTGATGACATGACTACAATTACATAAAACATTAGAGAAAAAAAAAATGACAAAACACCAACAAATGTATAGTATAAATTGGGCAGGGAGTAGTGCTTGGATGAGACAGCCCATGCCCACCATTATCCGCAACTATGGAGCAGGCCTCCTTTTCCACGCCAGCACTTAAATTAGGCCCAAACAACTTAAAGCTTAGTAGTTTTGCATCCAGGAAATAGGCATTCATGATTCTCCTCAAATAATCCTCTCAAGCAGACACAAGAAAGTCACAATGCCTCCCAGGAAGTCTTAGTCTCGTACCACCATTGCAACTTCCCAATTTGTGTAGGACAAGAACCCACCCATGTGTCTTACCAAGTTCTTCGCCTAATCATCCTATTTGTCCTGGCAATTTATATAATTGATCCACCAATAAGTTGAAACAGATGTCTTAAAACAAATTCTCTAGATATAGACAACAATTACATGAATATACCCATAATCATAGATTTTCCTTCACTGATTAACAAGTAGCATGACTTGTTGAGTGTACTCCCATCACAGACAAAAATAAACAAATAAAGGATACAATCAACGACTTGAGGATTTCCATCAGATATTACAACTTCTGACGCCTCGGTGATGGCTGCAACAACTAAACCAGCTAAGCCATAACCTGATCCAAGCTCGATAACTCTTTTATACCTGGAAAAATGAGGGGAAATGAAGATAAGTTTGAAAGAACAAATACAGTAAAACGTTCAAAATAAGTGCAAGCAACCAATAGAAAATGTTTATGAACTATTGAATCGCATACATAATATTTGACACAGAAATGTCACATTACTTGGGAAAGCTAAAAGAACGCAATATCATTTTACCAACCTGAACATATCTGCATGCGACAGGCAAAAATAAGCAAGGACGTTTTCTGAAGGCCAATGACCTGCACAACAAAATGCCAATGCTATAAGTACAAATTGAGAAAAATTAACAATTACAATAATTATAAAGACAATGGCCATGTGGATATTATTATGCAACCAAAACAAATTGGTAGCACAACAAACACCAATTATGGCATTAAACACAGCTAGAAAGACTGAAGAACAAAAGTGAGGAAAGTATTCAAGGTGAAGATTCATGCATCCTTTGTTCCCATTTGTCTTGAAAATAATTGCATCCCTTGAAAAACTCTCCTGCACCAATATTTCTTAAGAGTAAATTTTTCGTTTCTTCTAATAGGTGGTTATTTTCTGTAACTTCTTGTCCAAAATTTGGCAGTTTCCAAGCACTGTCTCAAACCAAAATGATAAAAAAAATGAGCTTTTCACTTTGACACCAATCAAAGATAGTGCATGTGATAAGGTCAATCAGCTTCCTTAGAGAATTTAAAATGAAAGGGAGGAACAAGAAGTTCACAGGAAGTTAGCCTAGGTAAATGGGATTGCAAAAAGGGAGAACTAAACCTAATTGACAGGAAAACAGCTTCCTCGTGCTGGTTTAAGATGATCACTGGATAGCATAAAGTTGAGTTTAACCTCCTATGATATGTTGCTTCAAAAACAAAATAAGGGCTATTCAGGAATCTTATCTAAGTATCACTACAGACATTGACCATCATGACTAGTAGGTAAACAAGAAGAGAAACCCTTTTCCTTTATGAAACTCATAACTTCAATCCTTCTTTGCACTTTCTGACTTTCTTCAAGTACAACATTTTAAAGATTCTGCAACTTATGCCTCAACAATAGCATAGGCCACTAGACCACATCATCACATGATCACATGTGGGTAAAATAGGATACAGTCAAGGAATCACACTGAAAGAGTTCTTCCTTCATATTGAAATATAAAAGACCTCCTATCAGGATACAATACATGTCATGTCTAACTGCCAAGTCTCCATACAAATGATATTACCTCCCATGATCTTTTCCGTTTGGCTAATGAGGAAACTCAGAAAGAGAACTGTTTGGGTAATCAATGGTGAATCTCGCTACGTATTGGTCATCCTAGATTTGGATCATAGCCAAACTGTTTAAATCACTAAACAACACAATAACAAGACCTATTTTGTGAAACTAATGACAGAGAGACATAACTTCTCATAATGGGTAATGGCTTCAAGGACATGCTATAGGATCTTCAATGTCACAAACACAACAGTGCTGGCTCTTAACACGTTAGGATGCCAAGCACCTGATTTTATACATTCACTGATTTTGTAAAAGGGTACAAACTAGTGGCTGAAAATCTGTCTTCTGGGTTAGTTTTTCTAAATCCAGAGAACATAAAACACCTGTCCAAACATACATTTTTTTTCTTCCGTTTCTTTTGTCATACCATGCATACAAGACAGAACAAAAAAAAAACCATTCCACTCTGGCCTCAAATAAGTCCTTAAGGCTTAAGTCAGCAATTACAAACCATGTGCTTTCCCACAATTTACCAGAGATATATCTCACCTCTTTGTCGTCATTTATCAAAAACAAATACTATCATTAATCAACTTATACATCTCAAGCACAAGTTTCCAAAAAGCCCTGCTGTAAGCACAAAGCCTAGTCCAAGAACAAGCACATGTAGAAAGAGGAGAAACTTACAAACAAGCCCAGTGTTGTCAACATTGTAGCGATTGCAGATCTCAAAATCACCAAGCACAGCACGTTCGTCTACCCTTTGGCTGCGTAAAGTCCACATATTAAGAATCACATGACAACCAAAGCATGCACATTTTTATGTTCCGAAAAAGCACATTGTTAGTAGACCTTCAATGACGGAGAACGATAGCAATGCACCAAGAACAATGCTAGTCCTCGTTAAAAATATAAACAAAAGAGAAACGCTATATACGGAAAACTATGAAAAAGATCCAACCAGTCCATTTTTAAGAAAGCGGAATTTGTTAAAGGAATAGCGCTTCCCTTTATATAAAACAAAAATAATAAGATTTGCAACGAGCACGAATAATTTCAATAGTCTCAAAGCAGCCTTTCCGCAGATTAAAGTTTACGAACAACAGAAAATGAACGAGGAAAAATGTATATTCAAGCACTCACGTGAGAATAAGTCCGGGAGCTCCCTCAATGGGCAACGTGTAGCATACGCGAGCCTCTCTAGCTTGACCGGAGCGCTTTAAAGAACCCGAATCTAAAACGGCGACGTCTTCTTCCACTACGTGACACGGAATCAAGTTGAAGCCAGGCGAGGCCCTTCTTGAAACACGCCTAATGCCCGTTTCAGATCGGTCTTCTTCTTCTTCTTCTTCTCCTACTGGTCCCAACAAATCGCTAAGTTCGTTACAAAGAAAAAAACTAAAAAACTAACGAATTACTTTGACAGTTAAGTTGATTGTCAAGGAAGTACCAGGGATAAGGGGAGGAGGGCGACGAAGCAGGGCTTGGCGAAGGATTTGCCATCTCAGGGACGAGGCCTTAGTGGGAGTTCTAGAAGCTTCCATGATTTCAAGCTCCGCAGTATGCGATGGTGGATGGGATAGCCAGACAGGACTTGTTAGATTGGCTGTTTCAACGTCCGATGTCGTCGTTTTTTCATTTTAATCACTCTTCGAGTGCGGAGATCTGAGGATCTGACTGGGTTACTTTGGAGAAAGGTCGCGTCAAATACTAAAACCGCCTCAATAACTCCTCTATAGACTATACTACTATAGTATCGCCATAGAGACGAACCGCTGCGAAAGATGGGTGGTACGGCGACAGATAGTAGATACGGCACTCTTGCTCATGCCGCTCAACGTGATATTATAGAATATAGGGTAAGGAGAAAAAGTTACAGCGACTATTGTCGCCTCTACAACGGAGGAGATAGCGGTAATTCTTCGCGCCAAACAGGGGTACAATGTATGTTATACAAATAACACAAAAGGCTTTCCTTTCGTAGAACAATTCCATATCCCGTTCTGCGTTGAGACTAGTTTAGCTACGTCGTTTTGCTATGGTAGGTGATGCCCAAGCCCAGGGAGCTGCAGGCCCAGAGCCAAGTGGGCCTGAACTCTAGACGTTTTCTTTTTTCAAACAAAAGGGGAGGTGACAACTAGCTTAACAACACTCTTTGAGCGTGACTATTGGAGCAACCTTGCTGCAAAAGGTCCGGTTTGAGTCATATATATTATCCAGTGGACGAGCCCCTCACCATAGAATTAACAATATCACTAGCCAGTCTCAACACATCCACTAGACTCATGGTTAGACTTTACATTATCAACTATCAAGCAATTACAACTTATGTCTTGACTCGAACTCCTAACCTTGAAGCTTTTTGAATTAGTAAATGTTAGTTAAACTCCTAACCTTGAAGCTAGTGAATTAGTAAATGTTACCAACTAAGCTATAGCCCAACTCTAGAGATTGCAAGTGGAAGCCAATCTCAAGATGCTCAAAACTAGGGGGAAAGGAACCCTCTTTCAAACCGTCTTGTATATTCAGAGTACTTTACATAATATACACCAATGAATAATCTATAAGGTATATACAATTTCCATTTTTTTTTCTACGACCAAGATACAATTTGGTAGAAATTTCACTCAGAGCAATGGGCAGCCATTGACTACGATCCCTTCGGCTGTAGGACAAGAAGCCAACGGACATCCATCTGACTCACTTCCCCACCAGTTGAGGCTAACATGCTCCCTCCCCAAACACAAATACAACAACACTCCCATGAAGGCTAATCCAGCATCGAGTGCACCGGATAGCACATAGTTGTGGCGACTCCACCAGTCACGATGGTATCTGTAAACAATAAAGCCCGACACAAACCCAATAAGAATCCAGCTGGTGAAATTGACAGCAGTTGCAGGAGGCATGTTGACTGTTGCCCCCAAGATCACAGGCATGGTGATAAGTCTAATCCAATGCTTGTCTGGGAAAGCCTTGTGTGCAAGCCAAACTAGGAGAGGAGCTATAGCGCCAGCCAAGAAAAACCAGTTGATCGCAGAGTAGTGGCCAAGGTCTCCAAAAATTCTTCGAGGCCCAATCAGACCCCAGACGACAGAAGCATCATAGAATACATGATCACTGGGGCAAGTCCATGGGCTGCCCGCTGGAAGCAACGCCCTATCGCATATGTTTGGGATGCTGTCCATTAGCCACCATGCTGTTCCCAAATGCACAAATGCTGCTACTACAGTACCTACCACCTAAAAAAACCAAACCATTGTTCCAGCAATTAATGGATCAGATAGCTCTGCTGACTAGATGCACAAGGAATCCTCTTGCATTTGTATTTGGATGAGGAAGGTAAGATCCTTACCTGTGCCACGAACATTGATCTTGGAGGAATCTTCATGTAATGACCAAGCTTGAAGTCTTCCAGAAAGGCGATTCCTTGTTTCATGCTGATGTAGCCGTACACTTTAAAGCATATGTTTGCAACCGGATGCTCTGGATATAGATACCCAATGAGGTACTCTGTGATTACATTCAAGGCTGGCGTCTGTTTGAACAAAAGATATACTCGTTAGAGACTAGTCAGCGCATGCACTAGATTTAGTACTCATGATCACAAGCCCTAAAACAATGTTGCAATAGATTCATAAATTCAACTATAGGATGAATATAGAGACTCTACTCACCCAAAACAAAAAAGCTTCTATCCATTTTACCTTTCCATGAACTTCAGCTAGACTTTATTATAGCAAACAATAGGAAGATAAAAGCACAACAAGTGGCTTGGATTTGAAATACGGTTGCGACAGAGTTTAGCTTTATGTTGTTTGAAGTAAATGAAGAATTTGTGAAATAGTGTAGCCGTACCTGATTTGTTGTTGCAGTGATGACTCCAACAGGAAGAGTGAAAAACAAGGCAAGACAGCATGCTAGCAAGACACCCCACCATGGCAATTGGAGTTCATTGTTGTAGTACTGGCAAGTAAATATAGTCGCCACAATGTTAACTGAAAGGATGCACATGAACCACCATTGAGGAACTTGCTTATATTTTCTCATGTGCTTTGTGTGCACGTCCATCTTCTTCTCTTGGAGGGCAGACTTGCTTAGCTGCCACATTTCCCTACACCATCGAACTATGATTGCTACTTAATGTAGGACAATGTATGAGCTAATACACCCTTGCCGCTCTTTAATCGCAATCACAACAAAAAATTAAAGGCAATTTGAGTTTCAAGCAGAAAATTTCCAATTTACTTTTAGCGAGGGCTGTAGTTCATACTTAAAGATGACTAATGTGACATACTTATGCAATTCTCTTGATAATTATGAGCCGATTCCTAATGTATGCAAGTGATGACTAGCAATAAAACAATTTGAGGGCCATATTGCACACACATGTTCGACCACATCCATAGCCAAGTGCTCTAGCATACTGTTAAAACCTTCACTAACTTTGTGTATGAAATTACCTTGTTGAGTCCCTATGAGACTGCATTTCCTATGATGTTACAGAGACACCCTAAAGCATTTCCAATAAGTGTCAAACTTTGGTGAAAGAGTAAAAGTCTCTAGTTGGTGCAAGCCTTAGGATATGTGAGCAACAACTATCTATCACGTTGTCCAATTCAACAAGAAGGACAAATGTCTTGCAGATATCAGCCAAAACCTGTCAATCAGAGAAGTTTGGTTTACCTTCCGTGGAATAGGAACACGTGAACAACAGTGGCAGAAAGGCAGGCGAAATTGATACCATAGTACATGGCAAAGAAAGTGCTGAGATGGAGGGGGCCTTTCTGCTCATAGGCATCAATGTTAAGGCTAAAGTTAGCGTCTATTATAGCTGAGATATTGTAGATTTGTCCAGTAGAAGTGAATAGTCCATCTGAGAATATGGGAAATGTCTTGGCGTTGTAGATGTCGAGCCAATAAGCTATAGGGGTAATGACATACATGACAATAATAAAACCAGCGGCAATGTTGGCAGTAGCAAACCACGGACTGGCGAGTGGGCTTCCAAGGTAAGAGGATATACTAGACCAGTCAAAACCAAAAGCACCCACTCCAAGGCCATGGAGGCCTGAACCTAGCTGTTGGGCAAGGATGGAAGTAGGGAATAACCAGCAAATCCAGGAAATGGACGTTAACATAGAGAACAGGTACCCCGGAAGGACATAGTAAGCAAAGCTGCAAATGAAGGTGATGAGGAAGAACTGGTTCCGTGTTAACCCACCCTTGGGCCTCTTCTCTTTCTCATGTAATGCCCTGCGAATTCACAACACAAACAGAGAAGATAACATCGTTGACTACTACAGAAACAAATTCTAACAAAAAAAATGATAGCCACATTAGCAGTGGTAGTAGCCAGTAGTTAAAACATTGGAAAATTATGAATTATGAATTTCATCACATTTAGTCCTCAAATTAGAAAATTACAAAGGATCGTCTATATGGACATGACCAGCGTTGTCCGCAGACGCAAGGGCAATTAATGCAAAACAGGGGTCAGTCTCTTAACCAATTTACCAAACGAATGAGTCAATGACTGCTGGATTTACGGTAGCTTAGAAGTACACCACTGTGATTTCAACAGAATCTAATGGAATCCTTCACGGAATCTAACCTTTAAGGAATCTGAGATACCGCTTTGATTCTGAAAGAATCTAATGGGATGTCATATGTCATTTAATCAGCATTATAGTAGCGAAATTGTAAGGTTTTAGATAATCTGTTATCGTTATAAGTAGATAGATTTTGCACTTTCTTACATTAACTTTGACCAACACTCATGGACCCGGTCACCCGGGATTCTTTGGATGTATGGGTACCGTTGGATAAGGCAAAGGAGACTTGATCGAACTATCAGAAGCATACCTGAATAGCGAGACTTGCACGAGATTTTGGGGCCACCACATGGCAGCGGGCTCCACTAAGTACCGCCGGAACAGCCCCGCCCACCCGAATCCCAACACCTGCGTCGTTATAACGACAAGCAACGCCACCACGAATGTCATGCTCCTTTTATAGAAAAGCTTGACAGCGCTAACGATGTGAATCGCGTAGACGTTGCCCGCCCCAGAGTTAGCGAAGATCGTGATCAGCACATGTTCCTTCACGTTGAACGGACCAGGGTTCAGCGTGAACTCCCAGCGTCGGCCCTTGAAGAAAACCCGGTCTGTGATAGTCGAGGCCATGAGATGGCCGAGCGGGACCACCGCGATCTGAGCGGAGATCGATGTGATTGAGAGAGGCTCTCTGCGGTACCAGAAGAACTGGTTGAGGAAGGAGAGAAGGACGCACGCGAGAGTTCCGAGAACCAACGTCCGGAACGTGAACGTGGGGAGCGAGGGGTCATCAGTGACCGGAACAGTGAGAGCGACCTGCTCGATTGGAGAGTTCTCGACGCCGGAGGGGTCATCTGGAAAGCCCGAAGCGGAGGCTTGAGCTTGGTAAGCTTGCTTCTTCTGAACTGTGCACGAGTGGAAGATTTGGCGCTTAGCCTAGTGCTTGGAGCAGTGGTTAGAGAACGAGAAAACTGAAAGAAAATATCAAATTTACACAAGGAATGAGAGATGAATGGAATCTTACTGAGCGGAGCTGTGATTTCTTGATTGCTGCTCATCTTCTCTCTCTCTCTCTCTCTGTCCGAATCTTCTTCTTCTTTTCTGATTAATGTATCGAAATGCTGAAAAGTGAAAACTAATCAGCGTCACAATCTAAAATCTGTGACTCCATTGCGAAGGGATTGACAGTCACTCTCAAAATGGAACTTTGACCAGCCTTCCTGAATTGCGATATCGGTAGCTCTGACCAGGGCAAGAGTTTCTCCAACCGGCAAGCAACCGCTACGACAATTCAAAATACGGGCTTTAATCAGAACCACAGGCCCAACCAGGAACGGGGCTTGACAGCTGCAGTACTATTCCGCTAAATGATTCGTTGATGCATCCAGTGTTTCGATCCTGACCGTTTAAAGACCCCACCTCCATTGTAGTAATTGGGACATCTGATAGAATCCAAGTAACTTCCACGACTCAGCTCGTGGGACCTGAAGAAGGGAATATGGCCGTCTCGCTACTGGGCGAATAAAGATAAACGGCGGCAGTTCTTAAAAGACGCTAGACCAGGTGGCGAAGAAGGAGATCTTGGAGACCCATTTCAATCGCCTGAGTCTGGAAGACAACATGCCGATCCTTCCTCCACCTATCTTTCGAAAAATCCGGGATAAGTTCGACACCATATGATTTTGGAAGTGGGACCTACTATTTCTAGTTGATGTCACGGATGACGGAGGTAAATTACCGACAGAAGGGACCCCAATGCTTTGGGGTTTTGCAGGAGCTTGGTAAGCTTCCAAAACAGATCCGGATTTCTCTTCGTTCGCTAGTCATTTATTCATTTTAGTATGCATCTGTCCCGAATTCGGGGCAGAATACATTTGTCTTTAGGCCATGGCTAAACAAATTTCCATAACGTTGGAGTCTTGGAGAGGAGAAAAAGGATTTGGATTCTACTAATTTTTCTATATTTAAATTATTAAATTATTAAAGTTGCTTTAATTTTGTCTACAGCTATAAAACTCCATTATACAATTACAATAATCAAAATTTGAATTGGTATCCTTTTTAATTTAACGCTCGAATTGATATACACATTGGGAGTGTTTGTTTCCCAATTTTTCTAACGCTCAATATTTTCAAATAATTATAAAATAATATCTCTCTCCTCATTAAATTATAAAATAATATTATACTATTCAATTAAATCTTTTCTTTCCTCACCTTTTTATAAAATACTATATTTTTTCACAAACCCCAATACCCAAAATTTCTAAAATCTCAATATTCCACAAACAAACGCCCCCATGTATACTCTGCGACATTTCATACTAAAAATATTAATATATGTTGTGTCTTTCTTTCATTCAATTTAAATAAGATTTTAAAAAAAATTAATTCACAAAATTTACTCTGAAAAATTAAATAAAGTAAAAAAAGGAGAACAACCAGGGAAGGTTTATGCAAGGCAGTGCCATTCTTTTTGGTACTTTTTGGGTTAATGTCCTTTTTAGTCCCTAGGTTTTGGGGCGGTACTCTTTTTAGTCCCTAGGTTTTATTTTTGTTCAAAACAGTCCCTAGGTTATTTACGTTTGTCTTTTTAGTCCTTCCGTCCAATTCCGTCACTCCCGAGCCCAATCAGCTAACGGTGTGACACGTCACACCCAATAGAATATTGACACGTGTAACAACTTTTTAAAAATAATAAAAATGTCCACATGGACAAAACTAAAAAAAAAAAAAAAACGGGAGAGGCACCCTCGTGGCCACCACCGAACGGATTTGGGCTCCCCGTCGACGGGGGTGGCCGGGGGCACTCACCCCGGCGACGGGGAGCCCAGATCTGGGCTCCCGCTCGCCGGTGGCCAGACGGGGAGCCCAGATCTGGGCTCCCGCTCGCCGGTGGCCAAACGGGGAGCCCAGATCTGGGCTCCCCGTTCGGTGGTGGCCACGGGGTGCCTCTCCCGTTTTTTTTTTAGTTTTGTCCATGTGGACATTTTTATTATTTTTTAGAAAGTTGGTACACGTGTCAATATTCTATTGGGTGTGACGTGTCACACCGTTAGCTGACTGGGCTCGGGAGTGATGGAATTGGACGGAAGGACTAAAAAGACAAACGTAAATAACCTAGGGACTGTTTTGAACAAAAATAAAACCTAGGGACTAAAAAGAGTACCGCCCCAAAACCTAGGGACTAAAAAGGACATTAACCCGTACTTTTTTAACAAAATCACCTACTCATGTGCTGTTGTATTATATTAGTGTATAAAAAAAAATTGGACGGTTGAAAATATCTCATTTGCGTATAAGATAAGCTAAGCTAAGCTAAGAAGTTAAGGACATGTTTGGTTGCCTAAAATTTTGGAGTCCAAAATTTTCAACAGAATAAAAATATTTCAAAATTTTCAACTTTTACACGTACACTTCAAACTTTTCACAAACTCCAATAAACTTCAACATTCAAAATATTCTTCAAAATTTCGGTAAATTAACATACACTAACTATCAGCCAATAACGTGTGTGACTGAATCACAATTTCAGCTTACGTCTAAAAGTTGATTAGGCCAGCAGATTAGCAGTTGAATAATATTAAGGTTTTGGAATCATCTTCGGGCAGCTATGAGCTTGCGAAAATTGAAGTATCTAATATTTGACGGAGAAAAGGTTGATGGCATGTCATCTAGACTAGATGGGAAAACAAAAATTAGTTACTTTTATAATATGGATAAATAAATTTTACACCTTTTTATTTTGAAAATATTGATACTTTGAAATCATATCTATTATTTTTGTTACATTATATTATTAATTATTAATTTCAGACTATTATTTTTGTTACATTACACTAAGGTATATTTCAGTGTGAAAATTTTGGGTATTGAAGTTTGTGAAATACTATAAAGTAAAGATATTTTATAGGAGTTGGTGAAAAAATGAAGAGAAAAGATTTTTAATAAATATTATAATAATAAAAAATTATATAATAAATTTTTTAATATTAACTGGCCTCAATTATTTGGAGCTCAAACATTCTCTTAATAACTATTAATTTCAAACATTTTACGCTCTCTGATATAATTTTATTTATGATCGTCTTTAATTATTTACTGTTCTAAAATTGCAATTTACGGTCCGTACTACCTGATAATTAATACACTACTAATATTATATGACTCACTTAGAATAAAGCATCAGATGCAGCAAATTTGAAAAGATCATAATCCGTACCAGAGTACTCAAATAAAGCGCAGAGGCATTTATGGTGGATTACAACTTAAAGAGAATAATGGTTGTCTGTTAACTCTCGTTCTGTATCTTTTTGGTAAATTGGCCATTAATTCGACTTAAGAAGACAGAAAAGAAGAAGAAAATTGATAACACAGCAGAGAATCTGGCTAACAACAGCAGTTCACATTTATTCGATTCTGTACATTTATTTTATCCATCAAAGGATAAAATCTTTCAATCCAATCAGGATGAGCACAAAGGATGGCCTGCCACCATATAATCCTGTAGTTGGACTAGCCTTCAGAATCTTGCTTGCAGAATGGAAGTCCAAAATATTCAACCAGGTGAGACTCCTGCATCATAATTCATAACAAAGCTTTCGAACCTTCAGGATCTTTCAGAGCTTAATTTTTCAGGAGAGAGAGAGAGATATTGAGGGGTGAAGGATTCTTTTGCATCTGTTTGCTCAAAAAAAAAAACAAATGCTTCTACACTTTCAGAGACACCAACAAGAAAATAGAAGGAAACATTTGCACCCACATCGAAAAAGATTAATAAATTAGCAAATTGCAGGTCATTTACTAGAGCTGCAGTTTATTTAGATACAGGAACCGCACAAGAGCAATAGAAACAACCTCAATTAAATGGCTAATTTTACCAACTTTGCTTCGAAAAGTCCACTGGTTTGTGATGTCAGAGGGTCAAAGCGCAAGGTCTTTGGTATCCGCCCGCTCTTGCAAGGCCAATTTGTGGCAACATCTATCACCTTCAACTCTAACAAACACACATATTGATATAGGGTCAGTACGACAAAAGAAAAATAGAAAACGACAATGCTGGATGTGATTCTTCTAGTTGCCATTGGAATTTCAAAAACGATTGAATAGCTTTAACCACGTGCTAGATGAGATTCAGCTAGTTGCGATTGAGAATTCAATAGATGCCATTGCTTTAAACAGAAAGAACTATAGGGGTATGAAGTTATGAACTGCTTCTCATATGGACAAGTAGAGAAAACAGTTTCCACCCAAATTCCAAGAAGTAATATCATTGCTTCTTCAAAATGGAAAATGGCTCGACACGACATTTCAATGCAGTTGTTATCTACACCATGAGTTTTCCTACAATAAATGACATCTGCTGAGGTGAAAGGATCCATTGATGCATTAGAAATGATTTCCTAGCTGCTATCAAGTTGATTGGAAATGTGGATATGAGGAAAGATAGAACTGCATTACCAAGAACATTAAAGAATAATTTAATAGGAAATGTAGGAAGTTTTTCAGCAATTTATAGTTAGTCTCTTCACTAATCAAGACCCCCAGGGCAGCATAGAACTATTTGACTACAGACAGAATGACATTAGAGTACCCGTAGAAGCTCCACAGTTTGCCATATAAATTGCAGGCTAAAATCTCCAAATATTTCACTTATCCTTGCTTAAAATTGGAATGGAATTCATAGAATAATCTCAAGAGCAAAAAGACCTACCAGCAGAAGCATTTTCCTTGAGAAACCGCTCTACAACATCTTCATTTTGAGCAACGGTCAGACTAATTAAGAAAAAGTTAGAAATCAGAAGATAGAAGCAAGAAAAATCAAGTCTAACGGTGTGTGATTTCAGAGCCAGAGGAAGCGTCTATGGAATGCACCTGCAAGTGCTGTAGATAAGTGATCCGCCGACTTTAAGTAACCTAAAACCATTGGTCAGAAGTTTCAACTGCAATTGAAGACAAACATATATCATGCAAAAGAAATGCCTATAAATGAATAAATATGATAAAAACAGAGCGTTCATTCTCCACCGAAAGACGCATAATTGGACAATTAAAATATAAACGGAGCAATATTCCAGTGTACGCTCATTATTTCAGCAAATCCCTTCAAACATCTGCCGAAGAAATACCAAATCATAAGCAGCATTTTCTTAAAGTATCATTAATCAGAAACCTGAAGGATAGTCAAGCTACTTGTTCTCTCTGCATCCAATACTCAATGCTGAAGAGTTGACCAACCCCAGTGTTCAAATTTCTGGATATGTTTCAAAGACCCATCATGCGTGCACTCTGCATCCACTAGGACCTGAATTCAACTCCAACCAACCACTTGCATTTACAATGAATGAAGACCAACAACTCAGCAAATTCCAACTGATTTAATTATGCAATTTACCTTGTCATAGCCTCGGCTTGAAACCTCATTGTCACAAACAGTTCGATATAATGCATTTCTAGTGAGTCCAACAACTCCAGAATGCCGCCCATAAAATACAAGTTCTGGATGGTGAGTCCCTAGGACCAACTGTGAAGCATCAGTTTTCATTGCTTTAGTTGCTTTTTTCCTTTCTTTATATGGTCTCCTGGATGTCCACTCCCTGAATTCATCCTGCTTTTCGTCCATTGCAGGTTCACCTGTTCAATACTAGACAGAAGGATAACACGTCAAAAGCAGGTAGATGATTATATATATTATATAGAATGTCAAAGGTTTAGCAAAACAGTA
Organism: Myrica gale; assembly: GCA_963930655.1. NCBI lineage: Eukaryota > Viridiplantae > Streptophyta > Magnoliopsida > Fagales > Myricaceae > Myrica > Myrica gale. Next base: position 25,850,251 of record OZ005610.1, read on the forward strand.
TTGATGCTGAAACTAAATGAATCAGTAGTACTTTCCAGATGGATTACATGATCTTGAATCTGAATGAAACATCGCAGGGAGGAGGGAAAATGTTGTTCCATCAGCAACAAAGAGTCGGCATGGATCACCCAGCGCATATTTCTGTACCATTGTTTTGCAAGCAGCCATACTCGTGCAACATCAACTCCAGTTAAGGAACCCGAATCACCAAGAAGCTCTGATATCATGCAAAGCTTAGCACCCGCAGATACAAAATGCATAGGCTATTTACGCTAAAAAAAACCTTAATTATCTCAGTAGAGTAGATATTATAGAGATATTCCAATTATCAACCTTCTCTGGAATACATATGAAAAAAGATGTCATCTCAAACACAGTTTTGTGATACGTTTCTTACTTCTGAGTAATCTCCCTCAAAACCCCCACCTAGACCTTAATAGTCCTAAACTTTCACAAAAGAGTTCTTCCTAAATGCTATTTTAGACCTCTCACAAGTGGGTGCTTCCATAGTTGTGAAACAAAATCTACTTCATCCCTGCCCCCTCCCCACCCTCCACATGCTTCTGAGTTAAAGAGCCATAATATCCCAATACGTAAAGACACAGTCCCATAGAAAATCTGCCAGCAAGGACGTTTGATCCTCACTAAACCTACCACCACTAAGCTAGCACGAAAATAAGACTGTTCTAACACCAAAGCTATAAAATATGAAATCTACCTGTAGCTGCAACCAGTGATGCGTTTTACTCAACATTGAAGTTAGCATTAGGCTTGTTCAAACAAAGATGCATGATGAGTAAATGGGAAATACGACGTACCAGGGGCAGCACAGAGATCAAGGACATGATCTCCTTCTGAAATATCTAGTGCCATAACAGCAGCTCCAGAGGCCGCATCAACTCCATATATCTGAAAGCAAATACAAAGTAAACAAAACAGAGTGCTATTGAAGGACTCCAAACTGAAAGAAAAATCACATGCTTGATCACCAATTATCCCATAAAGTGAAATGATGCCAACTCAGAAACTGAGAACAAATCCCAAAGTACTAAGAAAATTGAAGTAAATTATGTATATATTTTTTTTCATGAATGAAGTAAATTATGTATATTTCAGTTTACATAGAATCAACTCAGAAACTGAGAACAAATCCCCAATTATCAAGAAAACTGAAGTAGTCTGATCCAAATTACAGTGAAGCTTAAAAAGCAAATAAAATTGAAGATGGTCTGAGAAATTGTAATCTCTTGGAGAATGTGCAAAAAAGATATCGACTACCAAAAAAGTGGGGCACTGAAAATTACTTCTAGGTTGCTTTTACATTGAAACCCAGTAAACATATCACCTGCAACGCCACTTAATCTTTTCCCCCGCTCACCTTTCCTTCTCGGTATGCCTTTGAGCTAGCAATCTGAATATCAGGTGGAAGAGAATAGAATCCAGGTAACCAACCCACTTTCTTAAGCTTGCATTCATCTCGGCTTCAACCTCTTGAACATGAGCTTCACAACCAGGTTTTAACCTTTGCAGAGGAGAACAAATACATAAAAGAGCAGCAACTAAATAAATAGGAATTCATCAATATTAGACTAAAAGTACAAATTGCGAAGTCGCAAACAAGCAAAACTACCCATAGGAAGTTCCATTGGCGGTACATCAAAATTCATTTCTCTTTTGTGTAAAATCAAATTCTTCTAAGCTCCTTAGACCCATCAACAAAAGCTATTGACGATGATGGCAAACCCATTGGATTACCTTATATAACGAGGGGTCGAATCGCTTGCGGTGTATATAGAAGGGTCCAGCCCATTTGCCTTGAGAAAATCAAGGAATGCGTCCGGCAGTGGCAATGTTGAACTTTCTTCCATTGAACTAGGAGGATTATAGGACTGTATAAAGTAGCCGATTGTCTTATTAAACAAAGAATCTCAAAGCTAAAGCAAATAAAATTGATTGCAGGAGAAATCAAAGATTAGCACATACAAAGAGTTACTGGAGAGGCAGAAAAAAGAGACGAAAGTTATTGCATACGCAAAAAGCCGCTCAAACTTACGTAGGTTCTCACTGGAAATCAGACTACAAGTGTGAAAAGACAAGTGATTCGTGTTTCAAAAAAAGGGTTTTTGTCGCGTCGAATGAATTTCGGCGCGGGGTGTTGAGGGAAGACAATTATAAACGCTGTTACGTCGCTAGCCAAAACGGCACGCCGCATGTGATCCTTGCTACTATAGGCGATGGAACACTAACCGAACCCGATTGATGCGGTTTTCAATGGAACAGTGTATACATAAAGTGGCACAGATGTAATGTTCTCTCAATTCCCTTTACACGGGAGTTCTTAGGGCTGAACAAAACCGGACCGCAGACTGGACCGGACCGAATTTACGGTCCGGTCCGGTTCTGATGCTAAAAATACGGTCCGGTCCGGACCGAATTTAAGGACCGGATTTATGAGGTCAGGTCCGGTTTATATATTTTTGAAATGCGGTCCAGACCGGACCGGACCGCATTTAATAAATTTTTTAAATTTTCTTTTAATTTTTTTAGATATATTAAAAAAGCGTAGTGTAGCTCTGCACTGCGCAGTGCGACTCGCGCAGTGCACTGAGTGCACTGCGCAAAGCTATACTGCGCACTAGCAGGCCTCTACTTTCCAAGCTTTTCCAAATAGTAATCTTTAGGCTAACGAGGCTTACACGCCGCGACTAGATTTTACTCTCTAAACTCGCTTTTCCTCTTCAGCGGACTTATTTGAAGTTTGAACACGTTTTTTTTTTCTAAAAAAAAAAGATAAATAAATAAACTTTATGTTCGAGAAATTATGGCACAACGTTGAACACCCCTAGTCACAGGGGACAGATGGGGTTTCCGCTAACTGACGAGTTTCAAAACAAGCATATATCACTTCCCTGTCTGCTTCCTTTGAAAATCTCTCCCAAATCCCAATTTGCAGGCGCTTGGTTTCTAGTGCCATGAGAAGCTTTAGCAGAGTTGTAATTGAAGAACCCAAGAAAAGGAAAAGGTTAAAAAAAAGGTAGAAGTGCTTTTCAAAGGGCACACGTAAGTCGCTATAAGCTGGCGCCTGGCAGGGCCTTACAAACGGGGTGAAAGTTGTTTTGTTTTAGGTGAAAAGGAAAGGCTCGCGCAGTGCAGTGCGCACACTGCGCGAGCACTGCGAGAATCGAGAATAAAATTTTAATTTTTTTTTAAAAAATAATTAAATCCGGTCTGGACCGCATTTTAAAGGATCGGACCGGACCACTTATAAGTGGTCCGGTCCGGTCCTTTATTATTGAAGGACCGGAAATGCGGTCCGGACCGCATTGCGGTCCGAAAACCGGACCGCATTTCCGGTTTTCACCCCTAGGAGTTCTTATCTTAGAAATGATCAATTTATTGCATAAAATATCCTCAACTTAATCACTTGTAGTCTCCTGTCCTATTCACTTTAGGGGTGTAAACTAACCCCCCAAAGGTTCGGATAATGCCATCCTGGACTATCGTACCAAGTGGGTCGGATGCCTTTTGTTAAAGGTTGAACGATACCAAGCTTAGAGGAAAAACTGGCCAACATCTATGTCGCGGTGAATAAAGAGAGGAAAGAAGAGAGAGAGAGGGGAAAGGGAGAGAAGGCTCAAGAAAGTTGTGTGAATGTGAATAATTGTCTTCTCTCTAGACGTTCCCCTTCTCTCCGCCTGCCCTCCCTCCTCTTTCTTCTCTGTGACCGGCGGTGGGAGCTCTGCTCCTCCCACCGTCCCCTTTCTGTTCCCCTCCCTCTTTTGGCCAGCTCCCCTTCGAACCCCCTCTCATTTTGGTCTCCCTCTGGCTTTGCTCTCAACTCCAGATCCCGGCTTCCCGGTGGGTCTTCGGCGGTCACGCTCGGCAGGGACAGCATCAGCTGCTTCTGAAGCTCATCTCCAGTGTTCTCCGGTCACCATCGGTCGGCGCGTGTTCCCTTACGCGCGGCCACGCGCGGGCGCCCTTTTTTGGATCTGATGTAGGGGTTCTTGGTGGAGTCTTGGGGCCATGTTTTCTGGCCGGCTTCCGGTCGACTCGAGGCGTTTTTGCTTTCTGTTGTGTTGATGTCCATTTCGTTGGGTTTTGGGTGTGGACCTCGGTGTCCTTTGGTGCTGGTGTGAACGCTCTCTCGAGGAAGTGGGAGTGCGGTGCGCGACTACCTACTCCTCCGGCGACCGCCACCTTCGGCGGTGTTTAGTTCGAGTCTTTGGACCTGCTTTGTCTTCACAGGCCTTCGGGTCCGTTCTTATGCGGCCTTTACGGCCATTGGTTGTACGCCCGTCGGGCGTTCTATGTTGATGTAATGGGCTGTTTTCCCTGGTGCCTTGTATCCGGCCTCGTCTGGTCGTTTGTATCAGCATTGTATCCTTTGTTTGGGTATCAATGAAATGGATTTCATGTTGCTTAGAAAAAAAACAAACAAATTGACCTAACTGAAAATCGGTTAAGCCTGATTGATTTTGGTTGGACCAATCGATCTCGACCTAATTTTGGACCGCCCTACATTAAACACACACCCAACCCTTAGGTTGGTCCAAAAGAGAACAAGTGTAGTCGAGTCTTTTTTACTCTTACCTAAGAATATAATCTTGCTCCTAAGATTTAATTACCAAAATTCTTAAAATTTGAAATAAATAATGGTTTAACACAATTTCACAGTACGAGTATATAAACATGTAACCTTATCTCTACGTTTCCGCTAAAACCCAAAGCATTTGTTCCCATAAAATTGTGCATGAAATTGCAAATGGGAATGTCGTATCCGTGGCATTTTCCAATCTTTTCTACGTATTGGATATGGCGTTCTTTACGTTCATTATTTTTTATCTTTTTGGTAACTAATTATTTTTATTTTTTTGTTCCTTTTCTTACTTCGCTTGCCCGTAATTTCCCATCGTCCAAACAAAAGACAATTCACAGTTCACAATTTCCTGACATCGTCCATTTCATTTTTCTCCTTCCTCGTATCCTTAAAGGATGTAACGTTTGAGATACTGCCTAGCTACTATTCGGGTCTTTTGGAATTCCGAGGCGGCGAGTGTTCTGCAAAACGAAGAAGCAGAGAGACAGAGGATGAGGGAAGCCTTGCTCGGATTTTCGTTCTTCGTTTCATATGCCATCCCATTTACGTCTTCCACTGTGTTTCTCAATCCCTTGCGCGCATCCTTCCCCGACCTTCCCGCCAAATCTGGTAACTCTCTTTCCTCTTTCGTGCCTTTGGGCCGTCGAGAAATACGCCGGAAACCTAGCGGAAATAAGTTAATGACTCTTACTCTTAACCCAAGTTCGTTTGCTGAATTTTCTCACCACCCATCACTCGAAGACAAACAAAAACTTTGTTTTGCTCTGAACTTAAATTCCATTGTTCGCTTCAATTTTCGCCAGTTAAGAGTTTCCGGGAGAGCTCCCTCCGAAATATACATGTACATTACCTTGTCTAAATTTATTAAATTTTCGGTAAATATCAAAAACTAAGTTGGTTTTATTTTTATTTTTTATTTGTTTTCAGCTCTTGCTATCAGCGGCTCTGGTGTCTGTGGAGTATTGCATGTAGCAGATCCCCTGGACGCTTGCTCTTCTCTGCGGCTCGGTATTCAATCCATCGAAACTGCAAGAACGAGGATGGCTTTGACAATCAGGGGTGGATGCCCGTTCGAGGATAAGGTCCGAAATGCGCAAAAGTCCGGCTTTCGCGCCGTGATCGTGTATGATGATCGAGACAAAGGAAATTTGGTTTTCAGTGAGTCTCATTGTTCCTGGAATCCTATTTTTACTGCTGCGTTTATAATTTATTGAATCGGAGTTATGTACTTCTGAATTGTGTTGGAATCTCCGTCGATGAATATGTTACTCGGTGTCACAAAAAATCATTAGTTTACTTCTATTTTCTGTCTTGAAACTGAGTGTAATTACGCATATGATTTAAGGGTATGACTCTGTCTGTGGAGATGTTTCCCTAAGAAGTTCTCTTGAAGAATGAGATTAATTTCCAATTTTTGGACTTCTCTCTCTCTCTCTCTCTCTTTTGGATCATGCTAGTTTTATTTTACAATCGGGTTGTAGTTTGACCTTATGTAGGATGTTCCTTGTATGGTTACACTATTGCAATGCAAGTCTAACGGCAGTATTCAGTTGCCAAGAAAAAAAAGAATATACATATATTTAAGTCCCTCTTGTTTAACGGTGCTTAAAAATATGAGGAAAACGATATTAGGCAATATTTTCCATGCAACTATTTCCACCGAAGCAAATGTAGAGGTCAAGTGTTTCAGCTATTATTGATAACCGTCTGTCCCTTGTTCACAGTGATGATAAACCCGCACAACATTACAGTGCCTGCAGTTTTTGTTTCAAAGGCAACTGGTGAACTTTTAAAGGACTGTGCTCAAGGGGAAAAAGCTGAATGCTGCCTTTTTCCATCTCATTATGAATCGACCTGGACAGTGTTGACAATATCTTTAATATCTTTTACTGTCATATGTGGTATTGTGGTGTTACTTTTCTATATACCCAGACACTTGCCGTATCCGCGGGGAACGTCTAATGCCTGTCAAAGAGTAGATGCCGAGACAGTGGAAACTCTACCTTGCTTCGTCTTCAGCTCTGCTCATTCAAGGGATTGTCATACTGGAGAAACTTGTGCCATTTGCCTGGAGGACTACAAAGACGGGGAAATTCTTAAAGTTCTCCCCTGCCGACATGGTAGGACTTTGGTCTCATGATTAATAGTATAGGCAATTACAGTAGGGTTGTAGGGTTAATGAATTTCTTCTGTGTAATACTAATTGAAAGGACCTCATTGGTAAGTGCTACAAGATGAGGATTTTCAGTATTGCAAAAATAAAAGTAATCAGATAAGAAGACTTCTTTCCCATTCTCCGATCTTTCATCAAACTGGGATATAGCTGCTTTAGAGCTATAATCTCCCTAGTGTTTTAAGTAAATGTGGTACTTGTTCTTGTAGGTATTTTATCTTAGTTGTCACACCTCCATATTAGGAAATGTATAAAGCTCATAAGGTACATTGGCATGTCATGACGCTCTTGGGACTGCTGCTAGCCAAAAAGTAGGTTGTAGATCATAAATGTTACATAATTGTATCTAATGATCTTGTGCGTTGTGTGCTAAGAGTACCAATTAGGTCCAAGGAGGAAGAACTAGAAGAAGCTTTTCTAGTCAAATAACATTGTCTGATAACGAACTATTCTGATTAGTTGAAATCCATTTTCATTGAACCATCAGCACTTTCACCCATACCGAAGTTTGGATAGATGGAAATATTTACACTTACAAAAAATTCAGATGTACTCCTTTCTATGGTGATCACATGATTTATAAATTATAATGCAGTGCCACAGCGGTTTGCTGGTTATGATGTTAGGAAGCAGAGATGGTTGGTTAGCATTTTAGTCCTTCTCGGTCTAAATCAAGATGGTCATTATATATAACTATTCTAAACATCCTCAGTTTCTAGACGTGAGTTAATCAACTTGAACTCTTCTTGCAGACTTTCATTCAAGCTGCGTGAATTCATGGTTAACAAAGTCGGGGACATTCTGCCCAGTGTGCAAGCATGACTTGAGAACCAAATTGCATTTTCTGAGGTAAGCTAAGTCTTAACTTAGTTTTTAATGGAGCAAGGTTGATTCACTTTATAGAATGTTTCAGGCGGTAGGTTACTTGTTGATTGTGGTTGATTTGCTCGCCATTTGGATCTCTGCTCTTGCTCTGGCCTAGGAGTAGGAGCTCAGCTCGAGCATGCCTTTGATTCTATTCTTTCTCGTCCATGAACCCCTTGTCCATAAACCCAAGTCTTTGAAATACTTCTTCCCTTCCCACTATTGGTCTTTGATTGCTTGTTCAATTACTTTGCCTGTACAGATCTTTCGAGGCTTAACTAGCGAAGTGAATCAATTGAAGTAGAATTGGGAAATGGGACAAGAGTGTTACGGGCCCTTAAGTGATTACTTTCTCATAAGAGTAAAAGCCTCAGCCGAAGGCCCTACTTCTCTTCCCTTGCATGCTGGTCGTTCTCCCTTGTCTCATGCTCCAACTCCAGACCTTTCATGGGAAATTCGAGTTTGCTTAATGCCATCCTGAAATTTGCATAGGAAAGTTTTGAGAATAATCCTTCCTGTGAGATCACTTGCACGACTTGGCATGAAAAGATGTAAACTTTTTACTCCCATTTCTGCTAAATCTGGTCTAAAAAAAAAGAGTTTTAACCAGATATGTGATAAACTAAGGGTGCGTTTGCTAACAAAATTTCACAAAATTTTTCACCAACTCACAATAAAATATTACAATATAATCTCTCTCTCTCCCATCAAATCATAACTGTTCACTACAAAAAATATAAAAAATTACATCTCTCTTCACTTTTTCACTAAACCCAATACCAACACTAAACCCAATACCAAAAATTTTACAACACAAACATAACCTAATTAATCTACACATTTCATTGAATGCTTAAAAGAGATTGAGTGGCTTGTGATCAATAGGATTTGAGGACCTGACATAAACTGGTAGATTATGGTACCCTGGTGAGTTCTAGATACTTGTAATGCATGAATGCACTCTTTATACTACATGGGGGAGTGTTGCTGTGATTAGTGATAGGAGTTGTTGGCAGTTGGCACAACCTTAATGATCATTTATTAAGAATGAACTGACTGGTAGGCTGATGGTCCTTTTCTTACTCCCCCTGGGCTCACAACCTTAGTGATGGGTAGGGGTTTGGATATTGTTTCCTTACAAGGGTTAGGATCCATATTTGTTCCCTCCCAAGCTATAGTTTTTACGCTGCAAGTGCTTGGCCTCATAGATGGTCTTTGAGAGAGAGTGTTTGGTAACTATTTGCTTAGCTTTAAGTGGATGGTGTAATCTGTGACTATATTCATATTCCGGGTTGAAATGCAAGATATTCCATACTCTTGGCCAAATTGGTATTGTTGTACATGATACAGTTCATCAGTGAAATGTGGTTGTTTTCTTCTTGCAGGTGAAGAGAGGAAGTTGGATTCTAACAAATTGAAACGAGCATTAGTCAAGCTTTTTGACATCAGGTATGTAGCTTGTCACTTCCAATGATGGTTAATATTTGCGTGTTTGTACTATGCATGATGGAAACCTGCAATGTCTTGGCGATTCACTGGCATTCTATATCCCTCAGAAGTTGAGACAAAGTGATTTCTAGAGATTATTATGAATCACGCTAGTCTCTCCATTGAACAGTGACAAAGCAAGCCATTTTTAATTCTTGCCTGAAGCCTGAGTGCTATGATTCGGTTGTCAATCTCATCTCCACAGCTAGTCCCTTCCTTAATTAAATTTAGTTATTTTTGCCATGTCAGGGTGCTCTCACTCCTAGCAAGAAGATGCAAGAAACTCTATCCGAAGTTTCTTTAGTGGTCTTTGGTCTCTCAAAGAGTCTTGAAAGAGATCTGGAATGACGTTGAAGAGTTTTTTTCTTTGGGTGAGCTAGTTTTTAGCCTGCACATTTGTACAGGGTACATCATAATAGAATGTTAATAATTCTTATGTATATAAGTATTTGTTATAGATATTTATGAAGTGCTCGAGAGAGAGAGAGAGAGAGAGTCTGTAAAAGAAAACGTCATCCCCAATTTTGGTTTGCTTGCTACAGCCTACAAATGCTTGTCTATATTGCGTACCCATAATTCAGGAAGTCTGAAAAAATAATAATTCCTAATTGCAGATGTGTATCAGTGGACTAGTGGAGCGTAGATTTGCAAATGCGATAAATGTAGGGGAACCCTTTACAATTGGAAAAAGTATGATTGTAAGGGCATGTTTGCAAGGTGAGACTTTTATAATTTTTTGATGCATGAATTTTTTTCTCAATTTTTTTTTTAACTTTTTTTTTGGCTTTCACATTAACGAAGGGTCCCCGACAGTTTACTTTCTCTTTATTTTTTATTTTTTATTTTTTATTTTAAAATTAAAAATAATTTTCTTTTTCTGTCAAATCATCTATCTATATTATAATAAGGGAATTTAGCACTTTAGTCCTTAGGTTTTACCTACTTTTACGTTTTAGTCCTTAGGTTTGTTTTTTTTAAACTTTAGTCCTTAAGTTTCTAATTTTTGACGAATTAGTCTTTCCGTCAGGGTTCCGTCATTTCCCCTGACGGAATGCCACGTCAACTGCTGACTCACTATCTGACGTGTTTAAGTGGTTCTTCCCCTTACAGAAAACGACGTCGCCCCCTTCGTCCCATCTCTCTCTTTTTCTCTGCCTCCTACCTCCATTCACATCTTCTTTCCTCCTAATCTTTCACCACCCACCTTTTTTTGTCCGCCCTTCTCTTTAGCTAAAAATACCGTCCAGTGGACCTCCCAATTAGCCACTTCCAGCCACCACCATCACATCACCAATATGACTAAACTGGTAGTAGAGGTTCACGACGCGAGGGACCTCATGCATAAAGATGGTCTGGAAATCCTCAACTATGCGGAGCACCCGTGAGACCATGTCCTGGTTCAACGGCAATATTGGGAAGCAGAGGCACAGGGAAGCTTTTCTGGGTCCTGCTACTTTGTGCAGGACTGGTTATATTCATCGCAGCTTCGGTTTCCGCTATGGTTTATTTCCAGAGAGGATTTAAAGGCCAGTGGAAGATGGTCTCGTTTCTTGGACTTCCTCGATTCACAGCGAACGATTTTTTGAGAAGCTTCAGCTCTACAGAATCCAAAGAAACTGTTCAAGCACCATCAGCTTCAGCTTGCAAAACAGTCCTGCCCACAGGTATAACTGTTTTGGTGAGAAAAATTGAATGGGAAGCGAAGAGAATGAGAGCCATGTCAGAATTTATAACACGAGTGGGAAATGCAGGGCACAAGAATTTGATTAGATTGCTGGGATTTTGCTACAACAAGCATTTGGCTTATGTATTGTATGATTACTTGCCTAATGGTAATTTAGCTGAGAAAATAAGAATGAAAAGGGACTGGGCAGCCAAGTACAGAATTATGCTTGGGATTGCAAAGGGACTTTGCTTCCTTCACCATGACTGTTTTCCAGCGATTCCTCATGGAGACTTGAAGTCAGCTAACATAGTGTTTGACGAAAACATGGAACCCCACTTGGCAGAATTTGGGTTCAAATATCTGTTACAGTTGAATAAAGGTCCATTTCCAGCAGCTTCCAACAGGGAAACAGGTATGCACAACTATACATCATTGGTGCTGGAAGGCCAGATTGATAGAGATTTGATTCAAAACTCACTGTTTTTCCTCGAGGCCGGTTCTAACGACATATTCAACTACTTCATTACGAACACTTCACAAACACCAAAGGCCTATGTGCAGACCATGCTTTACGAAGTGCAAAGTTTTGTGGATGACCTTTACTTGCTCGGCGCTCGTCGGATTGCTTTGCTTTCCCTTGGCCCCGTTGGTTGTGTTCCAGCTAGAGCCATGCTGCCGGGAGCACCGCAACATACATGCTTCGAACCCATGAACATGATGGCAAAGAGATACAACCATGGCTTGTACAAGTTAGTAGGAAGCAAGAACAGGAGGTACCCTGGTGCAGTGCTAACCTTTGGGGAACTCTTTAACATTGTTCACCATATTAGACTGCACCCTGAAAAATATGGTAAATATTGTCTCATATTTTCAAATCTGAACCCTGCTCTTCGAATCCCCAAACTGATTTCTATTTTGTTTTCTTTGGTAGGCTTTTTTAACGTAAATGAAGCGTGCTGTGGCTCTGGGGTTCTCAGGGGAGAGGTGCAATGTGGTAAGGGGCTCATATACCAGAGAAGGGCGGACAAAAAAAGGTGGGTGGTGAAAGATTAGGAGGAAAGAAGATGTGAATGGAGGAGGCAGAGAAAGAGAGAGATGGGACGAAGGGGGCGACGTCGTTTTCTGTAAGGGGAAGAACCACTTAAACACGTCAGATAGTGAGTCAGCAGTTGACGTGACATTCCGTCAGGGGAAATGACGGAACTCTGACGGAAAGACTAATTTGTCAAAAATTAGAAACTTAAGGACTAAAGTTTTAAAAAAACAAACCTAAGGACTAAAACGTAAAAGTAGGTAAAACCTAAGGACTAAAGTGCTAAATTCCCTTATAATAAATATAAAAAATATCTTTGTATTTTTTTACTAATTCTCATGAACTCATATTTTTTAACCTCCTTTCACACGTACATTTTTCACTAAAGGTATGTTTGTTTGTCAAAATTTTGAGGAATATTTTTAAAATTTTAAGAATCTTTTGAATGTTGAAGTTTATTGGGTTTGTGAAAAGTTTGAAGTGTATACGTACAAGTTGAAAATTTTGAAGTAGGTCTGTTTTGTTAGAAATTTTGGATGCCAAAATTTTAGACAAACAAACATGTCCTAAACCTAATAAACTTTAACCTCAATTTTTCACAACGCCATAATTTTTAAAAAATTTCTAATGCAAACATGCCAAATGCTCTATCAATTAATTAGGTAAAAAAACCAGCTTACTTTATTGGCCGGGGCCCAATCCTGATGGAGTCCGAGTCAGCATCAACACAGGTCTTAGTCAAAGTGCACTAAGAACTTAAATAAATCTTTATATTTGAGATCTAATTATATTAAGTAAGGGATAAATACAGGGATAAATATAATATATTAATATGAGTAAGGTAGATAACGGACGTTTAGGTTCACACGTTTGTCTACAGAGAACGGACCAAGTTTAGGAAACAGCCTGCATTCCTCAGCCCACATTTTCTATCCTCTGCTGCTGTTTCCGGCAAACCAAGGAAACCCTAGCCAGCAGATCCGAAAAGCCAACAAGTTTGTTATACTATATAAACGCCATTTGTTCGTCATGGGTTCTCTAGAAAGGTTCATTTTGTTCTCTCTCATACTGCATATTACTTCAGAATTTCTTTGCAGAACTAAACATGGGTTTATCCTTGGCTGTGCTCCCTCGTGGCTTGTTTCTTCTTCTTCTTCTTATCTTTTGTAGCTCGGGAGCAGAAGTTGTCACCGTTGACGTTCATGGAGCTAAGGATCTGATCAAATCTGGCTACAAGTTTCTAGACGTAAGGTTCGTAAATGGCGCTCTTTCTTCCATACTTAACTCATTTCTTCACCAGTTTTTTTGAGTCTGCGGAAATAATTTTGAAGCTTTATTCAACTTGTAAATAGGACGGTGGAAGAGTACAGGGAAGGGCATGTTCGTACAGACAAGATCTTCAACATTCCTTACATGTTCGATACACCAGAGGGTAATTCAAATCTCTAACACCAAGAAACCCTTTAAAAGTGGGGTTTTTATTATTAATTATTGTTATTCCTTTAGTTCTTATATGATGTTGGCTTTAGGTAGGGTGAAAAATCCTAAATTTCTGGAGGAGGTTTCTTCTGCTTGCGACAAAGAGGATCATCTTGTTGTGGTAATTTGGCTTGTTTCTTTGATGATCCCTTTACTTTCCGCCAGAATGTTTAGAGTCAAGAATAATGAAAGTACCATTTCTCCAAAAAAGAAAAGAAGGAAAATAGTTGGTGGCACCAGGCTTAATGAAAATTTTGGATTACCTTTTGGTAGATGTTAGATGCTAATTCTGAATTACTAAATTTAATGATAATTATTTTAATTAAATCATTACATCATGAACTTCCCTTAGACTAAAAGGTCATATGTGATGCAATGCCTCCAATTATGTACCTAATGTAATAATTTGTTCTTTTGGGGAATGTCATGATCTTTGTAGGGTTGTCGAAGTGGGGTCAGATCGTTGTATGCAACCACTGATCTTCTTGCCGCTGTAAGTTTCTCTGATTTGATCAGATTTCAGCTTCATTGACAAAAGAGCATAATTTCTGCAATGTTTTCAAAACTTCTCTTCTTTATTTGAATTTTGAGTCTAATCGAGAAGAAATCTGAGGGGCTAACAAGAGAACTAATACCAATAACAAACTGACTTGGAATGAGTGAAATGGCAGGGTTTCAAGCATGTGAGCAACATGGGAGGAGGTCATCTTGCCTGGGTGGAGAACGGGTTTCTTGTGCAAAAGCCAGAAGCAGAGCCAGAAGCAGAGCTCTAATGTGTACATTAAAACCACAATTTGCAGTCCCCATGTGTAAGCATAAAGATTGGGGGGACTCAATTTCTAGGGAGAAGAGTACTAAAAATGCTAAACGTAATCGAGTTTTGCTTCTTTGTTAATTAAGAATGCCTATCTATATTAACCTTTTCCTAAATAATATTCTGCAGATCCTAAACAATATTTTGCAGATCTTATTTGGTTTGAGTGTGGAAATTTTGAATATCGGGGTTTGTGAAATATTATTGTTTGTGAAAAAATAAAGATATTTTATACAAGTTGATGAAAAATGAAGAGAAATTTTTTTTAATAAATATTATAATAATAAAAAATTATTTGATAATTTTTTTAATATTAACTCAAATCAATCATAAAGCTGGCTAAAATTAGAAGATGAGAAAAATAAATGCTCCCACGTGGTGACTCTTCACTTGCTCAGATTCTCTCCTCCGTATTGATTGCTCAAAACTCAACAGCTGGGTTATGTTCGTTTTGAATAAAAATGTAAGATTTTAAATAAGTTGTGAATATTTATGTTGAATAGTATTTTATTGGTGTTTGTGTAAAGTTGAGAGAGAAATGATTTAATGTAATTGTTTAATAAAAAAATATTGGAGTTATGTGAAAAAGTATAGAGAGAAAATTTATGTTGAGTAAAAAATTAAAAAGTTATTGAAGATTGTGTAAAATATATTGTTGTTTGTGTTTGAATTCTGAATATGTTCGATGGTAGTAGTGTGAATATACTCAGAATCCTAAAAAAAGTGTGAAAACGAACATATCGTTGTTTCCTTTGAACCCAAATGAAACGGAACAAACTCGACTACTATTTTCACTTTTTCCACTTTGGGGTTACGATGCGGATTTGTTATCTATTACGTCTACAGTCTCAACACATTGAATCCACAAAATTATAAATACCTGTAAGCTATTAGGTACGTAGATAACTGTCATTAACCAAACTAACGACATGACTTAGATGGAAACGTGTCGAAATTGCTATTCCAATAGACCAAAATGAGAATTTATTATACATAGATATTCGTGGAGTAATTTAGCCTTTTAAAAAAATATAATAATAAGTGACTCCCCACCCTTCCTACTGCAGCCCGCAGTGCGCTAGTGCCGCCACTCTAGGCCTCCAGCAGCCTTCTTTGTACTCCTCCCTCCCGAAATCCCTCTCTCTTGCTCCTGGCTTGGGCTCAAACAAAATCTGGTTAGATAGACCCATTAATTGAATCCATTCTGGATTTTTCTAAAATGGAACCGAAATGAAAATTAGGGTTTCATTGAGTACGCTAAAAGGTAGTGAGTGGAGTCGGGCACAAAGCACATTAGCATTTACTGTCAAATCCTCTTTCTGAGAAAGATCGGCGAACGTTTTCCTTGGAATAAGATTTCTTCTATCACGAACATAAAATAACATGTAAGCTTGCTGTTCTAAAACTCTCTTCTCACTTGTGGAGGATACCTGATTGTCATTTAGATAATACCAAAAGCCATTTGAAGTGCGAGAAAGCAAAAATTATAGCAAGAATGGGTATTCCAACCATTGTGAATCAATACCCCATAAAAGACATATTTCTGATCTCCCTCAATTGAACCACTGACAAAGGGTTTCAAATCCAATGTAGAACCAAAGTCAACTTTCTTTTTAATCTTTTGTCCAGGATCACGAGAACAAAACCGCTTCAAGTGAATGGTTAGGACATATGGTGCCTTGTGAACAGTGAGCTGTTTGAGAGCCCTAACTTCCTGCTTGCATTGTTGGTACTGGTATTGCCTTTCTCCTCCATCTAACTGCTTTGCAGCAGTAAGTTTGCTAGTGCTTTATGCAAGGAATCCCGAACTGAAACCAGAATAGATGAAAATCACACTCGATCCGTTCAATTCCGTTACGTTCAGGTATCCACTTTTAACTGTATTGTAAAAAAAGGGTCACTTTCAACTCTTAAAAGTATCCATTACTTTCATGTATTCGCTTTTAATTGTACTGTAAAAAAACACTTTTAACCCTTAAAACTATCAAACAAATTATAAATAAATCTTAACATATTAAGCCCACGAACTACCAAATTTTATCAAATCGCGTCATGAACTAAAATCTGACAGTCAAAATTGTCAGATTTTGTCAGATTTGAGCCACGGTACGATTTTGACCATCAGATTTTAGTTCATGACGCGATTTGATAAAATTTGATAGTTTGTGGGTTTAATGTGTCAAGATTGATAGTTTAAAACCCTATTTATAATTTGTTCAATAGTTTAAGGGCTCAAATGACTTTACTCTGAAAAAAAAACTTAATTAGTGACTAAAACCAAATCAACCTGCCGGATGTGGAGTGGTTGAGCGGGTCTGCATTTACTACTGGATCCCCGCAAGATTTGGCCCTCCAATAGGCTTCGTAACGATAGAGCTGCTTTACCGGAAACAGATTAGACAGACACTAGATACAATAAATACACGGCCTACCCCAGAAGGAAA
Source organism: Myrica gale (assembly GCA_963930655.1). Taxonomy (NCBI): domain Eukaryota; kingdom Viridiplantae; phylum Streptophyta; class Magnoliopsida; order Fagales; family Myricaceae; genus Myrica; species Myrica gale. Next base: position 25,866,812 of record OZ005610.1, read on the forward strand.
CCAAGAACGAAATAATTTGGGCGAAATGGTTGTGACAATCTTTATCTCATTGCATCTTTGTGGACCAATGCTTTCTCTACGAAGTCATTAAATCAAGTTTGTGTAGATTTCCAGAAGGACGTTCAGAATCTATAAAATATTTACAGTTCATTGACAGAGTGAAATGTGCTAGGGTAGAGAAATATATGAAATGGGCCAAGTGAGGAATTTCAACTGCTTGCAAAAAAGAACAAGAAAAAAAGAGTGGGCATTTCAACGGAGTAGTAAAGTTTGTTCATGTTTGCGGGGCTTTTCAATGAAAAACCGACGGTAATTTTAGGCACAAAAAACAAAAGGAGATCGAAAGTAAAAAAGACAGCACGTTCAAACTTCCAATAATTGAAATGCCTGGTCGTTTGCGAATCACGTTGTCCGCCCGTTATGTCCAACTGACTATTGGCACCATGCAGAGTTCATAAATTCTCTCATGGTCCTGTCTCTAGTTTTGGCACATAAATGTCACCAAACCCAACTGGGTACCATTAATGCCTACAATGAGCGCTGCACTAAGCACCGGCTCCATCTACTTTTCTTCGTTTTGACGAAGCTTTAGAATATCAGACACCCGGAAGCATAATTTTTTCATGGTTTGAAGGTTTTAGCAACAGATGGAAGGAGAGCCAAGAGAAGGACGATCCTTGTCTGAGACCCCCAATTGGGCTGTTGCAACTGTGATCACTGTCATGGTTGTTTTGGGGCTCTTCTTTCAGGGCTCTTTGAAGCGCTGTGGAAAAGTACAATGGCCACCCCTCTCTCTACCTTTGCTTTTTAAATCTTGAACATCGTTTGGATGTCATTGTCTTCTATGCTTCTCTGTTTGCTTCTGACAATTTTCACTATGACATCTGATGTGCTTCTCTCCTAACCTCCCCATTCTCTCTCTAACAGTGGTTGCAGAAAACCAAGAGAAAACCTCTACTTGCTGCCCTGGACAAAATCAAGGAAGGTCAGCAGTTAAAGGCTTCAGAGACGGGTTTCGTTTAGTCTATTTAACATTTCTTGCAGCTTTTGGAATTTTAGTCTTCATATTTGATTCTTGTCCGCAGAGCTAATGCTTTTTGGGCTTCTGTCATTGTTGATGGGCCATTGGATTGCTTTTGTCGCCAAGATTTGTGTTAAGTCGTCGGTCTTTAGCAGCCGATTTTATCCATGTGCATTGGAGGGTGATCTCCGATCAGTAAAACACATTCCTGTTCCAGGTTCAGATTATTTGAACAAGTCTGTTGCTGGAGAGCATGTGAAAATTGGGCTGCATGATTATTGTCCTGAGGTATTTTCCTACCAGCCCGTTGTGAATTTACAGTGTTTGGATGATAATGCAGCCGTTACAAATATCACTTGAGCAAGTAGCTTTCTTCTCTTACAGTGGTATCAGAAATGTAATTCCAAATCACCAATTTGTCTCAGAAATCTGTGACTCTTTCTTTTTCATTGATTGGGAACCCTGTATCTGTGGATATTGCTTCAAAACTTGTTAATAGTTATTTTGCTTTCCAGGGTCATGAACCATTTGCTTCTCATGAAAGTCTTGAGCAGCTTCATCGTCTCACATTTGTCCTTGGCATCACCCATGTTTCTTACAGCTTTTTTGCCATAGCCTTGGCCATGATTAAGGTTCACAAATCGTTTTATTAAACTAAGTTTTTTCATGTTCTTTTTTTGAGGCTTCATCTTTGTCAAATCGGCGGTAACGTCTAAGATTTAAGTCATGCAGATCTACAGCTGGAGACCATGGGAAAATGAAGCCAAGTCCATGGCTATTCAGAGCTTACAAGGTGCAGAATTTTCCTCATGCTGATTAATGACTATTAGTTTTCCATCAATTTTTGGCTGGATGCTACCCCGGATGCCTTACACAGATTAGTATTTTGTTCTATCGTGTGCTTCCTGAATTCTAGAGACTCCACTAGCTGCACCGGACCGTATAAGAATGAGGCGACTATCTACTTTCATTGATCACCGCACATCCCATCCATGGAGCGAGCACAGAGTTCTTGTTTGGCTGGTATTCTCATGTGCTCTCTCTCTCAACCTCCCCCCCTCCCCTTCTGTCTTTGTTCTTTCCTAACTTAAAAGCTACATGGTGATCTTGTCTCCCCTTCTTCGTTGAGAAACAGATTTCCAGTGTTAGATTTAAGATTTCCAGAACAGATGAATCCCAGTTCATCTTGGTCATATCGGAAACAACCATGTGACGCAACAATGCAACTTACACTTCCTCTGGTTTTTGTCCGGTTGCTTGCATAATTTTTCAGCTCCATGGGTCTGAGTGTCGAGAAACACTAATTAAAGTAGCTGATGCAGCAGTTACATCCCCAGAGATTAAAGGAGAAAACATGAGCCATATGGTTGTAGATTTCGACCACTATAGCTGCTGTTCCATAGATAATTGTGCCTGAATGTATGTGAAGAAGATAGCTAAATTTCAACTATTTAAGATTCTTAGAGAAACGATTGTACTTTTTCCCTTGCATGTCTTTTAAAAAATGCTTCTCTTTCCGTTCTCAGTTTTCTTGGCAGTTTTATGGGTCAGCATTCGCTCAACTGTTTCAGACTAAATTTAAGTAATTTTGCAGCTTTGTTTCAGCCGCCAGTTCTGGAGTTCTATAAATCGAGCTGATTACATGGCCTTGCGTGCAGGCTTCATTACTGTATGTTTTCTCTGGTCTAACTGGAATTGTTTGACCTATATGTTTTAATCAAGGAGATCTGCTAAATATGATTTTTTGCTTGTTCATGTATTTCTTATCTGTACGATCTGGTGGGCTATCATTCCAGAACACCTATATAACACTCCATCGGTGTCATATTCATGGTATATTTAAAATCATAAAGTCAAAAAGTAGAAAGCATTTACCTTCTATAGTCTTTACAAATTTAATCAGATGAGCAGATTTAGAAGCACTGAGATGGAAAATGATACATACTCTGTGAATATCATTGGCTTCACATACGTGCTAAGTCAATCCAGACTATTCTTTTAGGACAGAGGAAGGAGCACCTAAGAGGTCGGAGGATGCTATCGGAAAATTTCAATGTTGTTGAACATAAAGTTTGCTTGACTGTCTACAATGCTAATCTTGTGATGAATGATTAAAAATTTAAATCCTCTACAATGAATAATTCCACGTTCAGTTCTTATGGTTATTTTTCTTCTTTCTTCTTTAATATTCAATTCTCAAACTGCAACAAATGATGCAGCAGTAAGCTATGAAAGCCATAAGACCAAATGTGCTCCACTAACTCCGCCCTTTTTATTTCTTGGTTTCTTCCTTTGTAGACTCATCAACTTCCTCTGTCATATGATTTTCATAACTATATGCTTCGAAGCATGGAGGAAGAGTTTCGTGATATTGTTGGAATAAAGTACAATCTCTTAACCCTGCTTTGAAAGTTGGAGTTTCTTTTGGATCGATCCATGCTTCAATTCTTGTACTTTATTCATGCAGTACTTTATCCATGCCCTACGAATTAGAGTTTTACTTAAATAATGCAAATGGTTGTACATTCAGTAGATAGATAGACTAATACGATTGTAGAACAGTGTCGCCAGTTAGTGATGCAGCTTTTCCTGCTGTTTTTCTCTTGCCCCTTTCTTCAGTGGGACCACGTAGTGACAATTTATGAATCTAAAGTTAAGCCTTGTGCCTTACAAACTTGATGAAGTTTCAACTTTGACAGGCATCAAGTAAAAATTTGCATATGTATGATTAAATGGGATGTTATCCGACATATATATATATGTATCCTGATTTCATGGTGGGAATCCAAGCAGCTCACATATATATATATATATATCCTGATTTCATGGTGGGAATCCAAGCAGCTTACAAATTTTGGCTGTCGCATCTAAACCAAGATGTTGTTTCCCTCACAAGTGGCCTTGAAACTATGATAAGGGATGAAGACAATTGATGCAAAATTCATTAGCTAGCACTTTATGCCTAGATATTGAATGGACAATTGAAGATATTTCCTTGTTGCCCTACTAGGTGTTCAAATTCTTAAGAGCAGGGGTAGCCCTGTAGGGAAGCAAAATGATTTTGTTTAGTTTCCCATTCATAGAGACAAAAGCACCAATTGCACGATTCACTAAATAGAAAATCACCACAGTGCAGGTGCACGTTTACTCATGTATGCATTTACCATATTAACTTCATCTGAATGATTATGGAATCCAGCAAGGTACAAAGTTGAAGCAATTATGGATGCAGTTTTTTATTGCAACCTTATCATAATTATGCTATCAAAGTTGTTTTGAATTTTGTTGTTCTATCCTGCAAGTTGACCTGATTACTACTTTGTGCTCCTTTTGCAGTGTGCCTCTCTGGATATATGCAATATGTTGCATTTTTCTTGATTTTCATGGTAATTTCTTTGAATCGATATGTTGAAAGTGAAGAAAGTAGAAATGGTCTCAAGCAACTATAAATTCACCCTTTACAATTGAGCTGTCCAAGAATCTAATCTGTGCTGATTTAAGCATAACCTTTAAGTTGCACAGTGTAGTGCCTTTAGTTTGCCATGTCTACAGGCTTCAGGAATCTAAAAACATCTATAATGAAATGGCACTGCCATAGATACACATTTCTTCTGAGTTTGTTTGGTCTCATTGGAATTGAACACCTCCATCATCTTTCACATAAAAATTAGGGTGTACATATTCTCAATTGGAAGTATGGTATTAAAGGAAATGAGCACACATTCATGTATTGTATGAATTCAGCCCTTCCAAATATAGTCAATGCAACTTTCTAATAAGCTTGTGAAGAAAATTGTCATATACTCTAGTGGCTCGGCTCAGATTAGCTGAAGTTTCAACAATTTCCATACTAATATTAGTCATTATCAGAATAATGTTTTTGCTATTGTTTGTGGAACTGATCTCTAGAGCATGAACTGTGTATATTCTATCCAGGAAGCAATATCTACTTTTGGCTTTCCTTTCTTCCAGCAATTGTGAGTCCCCACCACCAATATCCTTCTTCTTGATGTTCTTTTTAACCAACTGTAACAATGTTCTTATGTTCCATTCCTTCATATTTTGTTTTCCTCTTCTATGACGTATATGTTAGTTGATCCTCCTAGTGGGTACTAAACTGCACCGGGTGGTGATAAAGTTGGCTGTTGAAATCATGGATAAATGTCCATTAGAGGGATTCCATCAATTTAACCTGAGGGATGAGCTTTTTTGGTTTGGGAGGCCCAAGTGTCTTTTGTGGTTAATACATCTAATATCCTTCCAGGTTGGTAAATCGAAACTACAAGTATTTGCTTCTGGAATATCGCGGTGGAAATGAATCCTTATATACTATGGGCATTTGTTTTGCAGAATGCATTTGAGATGGCAACATGCATTTGGTCCTTGGTAAGAACCTGTTTATGGTGGTTTTTTAATCTAAGCCCCATAATTTTTCAATGGTACAAAGGCAACAATCATGGAACAACAGGATGTGGGCCTCCATAAATAAAGTGACACTTACACGTTTTTCATGAAATCAATTCATTTCTTTGCAGCATTTCAAGTTAATACTATCTGATGATCATAACAGCCCGATGCGTAATAACTCTCCCTACATCAATCTGTAAAATGCGCGCACGCTTGTGTGAGTGTGTGTGTGAGAGAGGGAAGAATCTAGGTACTGTTAGTTCTTTACCAAACAGTTCTCATGTCTTCAGTTAGAATATGGCATTGGTTTAACATTGCAGTAGATAAATTCCATCACCCTTAAGTCATTGCTTCCATGTGACATCTCTTTCTCAGGAAACACCTGTGACTTATTTTGGAGCATCATAAATGGTTGTCTTTATAAGGTGCTGTCTTGCATATTGAGAATAAGTTAAGTGCAATTACCTCCTCTTGGGGTTTAAAAACATGACTTTCTTGAGTTGGATCACATGGAATATATAATATATGACAAGTTTAGTTTTCACTATCGCCTGGCAAGTAAATGCTGGACTCATTTGTGCTGCTAACCTTAACATCTTCTTTCCAGTGGGAAATTAAGGAGACTTCTTGCTTCATGGGGAACCGTAAATTCCTTGTGATCCGTTTGTCATTTGGGTATGTATCATATTTCAGTTCTTACTTATGAGCCAGCAACTATTTGCACTTGCTTAACCCAGGATTGTGATGCAGCTTTGTTACTTGTTGCATCACAATCTGGTTGTGGAAACACTCTAATTGTTGTAATAGCTGCTCACTGCAGTATCATCTCCCAGTTCTGGTGTAGCTTTATAACATTCCCGCTCTATGTTATCGTTACACAGGTCTGGCTTTTCTTCATCTTCATCTCTCTCTCTCTCTCTCTCTCTCTAATTGTTATCCGCCATGTGGTTTTAGATGGGTTCGAGGTACAAGAAGTCTGTAGTCTCCAAAAATGTAAGAAAATCATTGACTGGATGGCAGAGGAGAGTAAAGGCCAAAAATAATGCTTCCTCTATATCACTCTTGAGCGCTGGGACAACTGCATCCCAAGATTCCACAGAGCATGACAAGGGCAAAACTGATGATTGTGTCCCAAATAGCATGGAAGGGAGCACATCAAGAGATCAGGCTACGTCTCTCTCCTGTCAACAGACCTCAACGTTGGAAAATCTGCTTTGTGGCCACTCTCAAATTTATGCCCATCACAGCAGTGATGATGATGATCCCGACAGCCATGATGATGACAGTGATATCGATGATGATTTATGTCTCCTTCCACCAGCTTAAGCTTTTTATGTGATTATGTTAATCAACGCTGGCATCAGATGGTAGGTTTCAGATAGATTTTAATAACATCTTGCTGAAAAATAGTTACCTATTTGCATCATCTTCGTTGTGTAGCGGTTCATATAGTTTCACATTCACCCAGAGGAAGTAAAACTTGGTTGATGAAAGAAAAGTTCTACAAATGGCAAAGGCCTACGAAAACGGTCTAGCTCCGAACAAACTGTTATGGTTGAACATGGGATAGCCTAATAATGTTCTTTGCCCAGTGGACAAGGAATACTTTAATTGCCACAGAAAGAGAGAGATGAGCTGGGGTATGATTCATGGTTCCACCGCAACCGCCATGCCTAAAATTTGTGAAGCTTGGGAAAAGGAAGTACACTAGTTGAGAGGAGACCGTGCAATCCACAGAGTCCGAAGTCCAAGCCAGCCAAGGTTTCCGAGGAGGAAGCTAGCTGGAATAAGTTTTCTAATCCGCCAAAAGAGAGCAGCAACGTCGACTTCATAACCAATTTTCTGGCAACTTGAAAAAAGCTCAAAAGAATCACTCACATCACATGGGTGTTCTGCTGCCAACGGTAACTTCATAACACTGAAGCTTGCAGAGACATTAATCAGAACGAGTCGATCCTGCCCACTATCGACTGAACGAATCGGGAGCACTAGCAATTTCCCACTGTTTTTGGTCTTCTAGTAGTAATCGTGCATCGGGTTAACCAGGATAAAGCCAATAAGTACTCCATGTGTGGTTTTATTCATAGATGCCTAGTGTTTGAGTGTTGAAATCTTGGAAGGTTAAAATTTTAGGATATTGGATTTGGTGAAAAAGTGAAGCGAAAGATGATTTTTAATATTTATTATAGTTAAAAGCAATGATATGATGGAGAGAGAGATTATATTGTAATTTTTTATTGTGTTAAAATTATATGTATATAAAATTTTACTTTGTAAACGCATCCTGAGTTCGGGTTATGAGATCTTAGTGCCTTGTGTTAGAGTAATGTGGCTCGGGTTTGAGTGTTCTTAAAGAACATGCTCATCCGCTGTGATGTCAAATGTCATAAAAGACTTTAACGACTCGTCGGCTGTGACGTCAAATGTCATAAATAAAAAAAAACTTTAACGACCTCTCGACACTGATGGTATTGAAAGCAGTTAGTTTACAGATGCAGCATTTGAACGTTTTCTAAAAGAGCATGCCAAAAGGATTATGCACCTTTTGCAACCATACAGTAGCTGATTTACTTTCCCATTTTAGCACCAGGGAACTGACTAGGGAGTTCTGATACCAAACTGAAGGCCAGATAGTATTTTGTCCGAAGCTTATAAATTTACTGAAAATTTTCTAATAACAAGCAGATAGTAATTCTTCTGACAAGTCCAAATGTATCAAAGAACCTGCATTGAGCGTTGGATTGTTAACGCGACACCTAAGAATGTTAGGGCGAATATTGTTTTTACTAAACAACTTGAGTGATAAAATTTTAGATATGAAAGTTGGTGAAAAAACGAGGAGAGAGAGTAAAAAAGTTGGTGAAAAATTTATGAGAGATAATAAAAAAGTAAAAAAATTATGAGAGGATAAAAAAGTGAAGATATAAATATTTTTTTTGTAACGATAATAAAATTTTCGCCGCCCAAAAGTGAAAAAGTGGCGTGCATGAAATATTATGTTCCGAATGCGTTTTTACGACGAAAATAGATCTGTAGCGTCGTCATTTTCGCACTTTGCACGTCTATACGTTGCTTTTGGTTCATTCACGTGCAAAGCAGACGCGTCATAAGGCCATTGGTAAAGCGATCCAGCACTAGCAGGCCTTTCCGCACTTGATTAAAACTCGGTGTCATTCGTAGCAATCGGCATTAGTAAGCCCCCTCTGCAAGTAAACCAGGCTCCCTCTCCAATCTTACCTTGATAAAAATTATTCTGCAGAACTCTCGCTCTCTCTCCTTCGAGATCCTTCGTTTCTTTTCCCAATCTCGAAACCATGGTGCTCGAGGTAATAACCCAGTTTTATTATTGTTTTGTTCATTTTCCCCAAACCCTAATTTGAATCTCAATCCCCCCACCTTTGCAGTCCTGTAATTTGAAAAGTTTGTTAAATTTTCATCTTAGCTTTCGATTTTTTTAAATGTTAGGTTTTTATTTTTGACAATTGAGATATTTAGCTGTCTGGGATTTTCTCAATAGGCAACAATGATCTGCATCGACAACTCCGAGTGGATGCGAAATGGCGATTACTCTCCGTCGAGATTTCAAGCTCAATCTGATGCTGTCAATCTCATTTGCGGAGCTAAAACACAGGTTCTTTAGGACTCTTTTTTCTTTCCTCAATTCTTTCTCTGGTTGCTCGAGCAAAAGAAAACTCGGAACTTCGAGTCATTTGTTGTCTGCGTTTTTTGCCTACTTTAAGAAACGCTGGGTGGTTCTCGTATATTGCTTTTGGATTAATGTTGCATTCTTGGGCTCATTGGATTTTGCAAAACTTTATACAGTGGAAGTCGAATCCGTGTTTGAGGATCTTTCATGCTTTTGTTCTGAGGTGGTCCTGTATACGAGAAATGAAATGCTTTTGTATTTGCATTTTGGTTGTACTTGGGGGATATGTTTATTTTATGATTCAAAGGTTTAAATGGATGTATGGTTTGTGTGGACAGTCTAATCCGGAGAATACAGTGGGAGTTCTCACGATGGCAGGGAAAGGGGTTCGTGTTTTGGTCACTCCTACCAGTGATCTTGGCAAGATTCTGGCTTGTATGCATGGTTAGTGTTTTTTTAATCTTTTCGTTTTTGTCTTTTATTCCTTTTAATCTTTCTATTACGAGGTTTTGGACCTATTCATTGTCTTGTTTAGGAATTTTTGAAACTTGTGACTAACTGGCAATGCTGCCCGCTTCTCATAGATTCAAACATTATTCTCACTAACATGGGACTTGATTTTGACAATATCTATAAAGAATGTATTAGGTGACAAATTTATATCTCAAACGTAGGTCTAGAAATTGGTGGTGAGATGAATTTGGCTGCTGGCATTCAGGTGGCACAGTTGGCCCTTAAGCATCGCCAGAATAAGAAACAGCAGCAACGGATTATTGTCTTTGCTGGAAGGTGCTTCGAATTATGACTCTTTAATTTTTTCCTTTGGATTTTATTTTTGTAGTTCTTATATATTTCCCGTTTTCAGTCCTATCAAACATGAAAAGAAGTTTTTGGAGATGATTGGAAGGAAGTTAAAAAAGAACAGTGTAGCACTTGATATTGTTAACTTTGGTGAAGAAGATGATGGAAAGACAGAGAAGCTGGAAGCACTTCTTGCTGCTGTGAACAATAATGACACCAGCCACATTGTCCACGTTCCACCTGGCCCTAATGCTCTTTCTGATGTACTCATCAGGTTCGTAACCTTGATTTATACGTGTTTTACAGGCTCATAAGTTTCTATTTTAATAGTATTATTTTGATAAATGGTACACATCGTCTTTCTCCCATGGCAGTACTCCCATCTTCACTGGAGATGGGGAAGGTGGAAGTGGTTTTGCAGCAGCAGCGGCAGCAGCTGCAGCTGGTGGTCTATCTGGTTTTGAGTTTGGTGTGGATCCCAACCTGGACCCTGAATTGGCCCTTGCTCTGAGAGTTTCAATGGAAGAAGAGAGGGCGAGACAAGAAGCAGCTGCTAAAAAGGCTGCGGATGAAGCTTCTAAACAGGAAAAAGAAGAGGGCCAACCATCTGGCACACAGGATGCGACAATGACTGAGCAGGCTAATGTTGCAACTTCTGAAGCTGAAAATAAGACAACTGATTTAACGGTTGGTTTCTGTTTGTGCTTTCAACTTTTCAATTTCCCTCCCTTCACCCATGCATGTGGTGCTGAGCACTCTTTTATTAAAATGTATTTCCTTGTCCTGTTTGTTTTTCTTTGCTTTTTCCACCTTTCTTGAGTGTTGGGAAAGTGAGGGATTTTTTTTGGTTGGGGGGGGGGGGTTGAGTTCAACGAAGCTGTAGACAATTTCACCCCCATAGATAACATGCAGGATGGCATGAACCCGTGGCCTCTTAATGTTAAGGTTGCCTGCATGTATTGACCATGAGAGCAAACCACTTTCCAAGTGAAATCCCCTAGTATATGAGACTGAAAAAGTGCTTTCGTTGTTGTGGAATAAGAGTATTTAATTTATTGGGAGCTATTAGAGTGGGATCTATTTTTTGGGGAATATGAGTCGAAGCAATAACAAGAATCTTTCTAGTGTAACATATTTTGCAATCCCATTAGTTCTGTGTTTTTTGGCTCTGTCTCTCTGTCTCTCTCTCTTATTGTCTCTATCAATTGGCCGCCAATCTGTCATAGATGAACTCCTTATATTTTCAACAGGATGATGAGAATGCTTTGCTACAGGAGGCCCTTGCTGGCAATAAGACAAAAGATTTAATGGTTGGTGTCTCTTTATGATTATTAAATTTTCAGGTTGCCTCCGATAGTGTTGCGTTGAACTCTCTTTTGTTAAAACATCTTCCCTTCTCCTTTTTGCTTTCTGTGCTTTCTCCAGCCCAAGATCACCCTTCTTGGGTGTTGGGAAGAGAGGGAATGACTTCTTTTGGGGGTGAGGGGGGCTTGGTTTAGTATGCAATGAAGATAACATGCAGGGGCATCAACCCATGACCTCTTAATGTTAGGGTTACTCATGTGTGTTGACTTTGCTCGTATATTTCTACGAGCATGCACCCAAGGAAAGCAAATCTCTTATCTAATTGTGTTGCTGACCAATTATTGTCTATCTGATAGGGAATGTGCATTTTCTTTTTTCTGTAATGTTAAAAAGAGTTCTCACCTTGCTGCTTTTCAGTCCCATGGAAATTTTATATTCATATTAATATAGTGCTATACCCTTCCGTTAGTTTTTTGGGGTGTTTTTTTTATTGCTTTTATTATCTGCTATCAATTGGCCACCATCCTATCATAGCTGTACTGATTTTACATTTTCAACAGGATGATGAGAATGCTTTGCTACAGCAGGCCCTTGCAATGTCGATGGATGACCCTGCCTCTAGCCATGAGGTGCGAGATACGGATATGTCAGATGCAGCTGCTGATGATCCAGAGTTGGCACTAGGTGAGCCCTTATTCATGCGCCAAGCTTATTTGGGTAATGCTTGATAATTGGCTATTAGTTACATAATCGAGAGTAATGAACTCTCAGAAACTTTATACAGCTGGCGCATGACAATATCTTGTGGTTGTAACCATCCAATTGTAATTGCTCAAGACCACAGGAATTTTTTTGTAACATCATGATGTTGAGTTTCTTTTAGTTTAATTCATGAGGTTTCATTGTTGCAGCTCTCCAGTTGTCCGTTCAGGACAGCTCAAAGGACTCATCAAGCCAGTCAGATATGAGCAAGTTATTGGCTGACCCATCTTTTATGTCTTCCATCCTTTCATCAGTATGTTTGCCACTTCTTGCACCTATTTTGTTTTGTTTGTTCTTTTCTTGCTTTGCCCAATGGAGGAAACAAGGCATAAAATGATCTCTAATTCGCACTATCGTTGCAATTTATTGTTTCTGCAGCTTCCTGGTGTTGATCAAAATGACCCAGCAGTTAAAGATTTGCTTGCCTCAATGCAGAGCCAGACTGAGGTGAGTGCATCAAATTTATTGGCAGGATAACTCATAAATTTAATAGAAGTTGTTCACTAGCAGCAGATGCAGAAGTTTTATCGGCCCAGGATAGATTTTATATTCAGCTTCCCCCCTCAAGAGAAGGTGTATTATGATATGATGTGCTAGCTTTATTATTCTTGTCTTAGGCATTTTCTTTCTTTCTTTCTTTTGTTGAGACTTCTGTTGTTCAAAGAAAATGAGTATTCATTCCATCATCTAGGAATAAGTTCTTTCACATATTTTCACCGGAAGCTCTTTTGTACAAAATGGTTTCGATTATGTAGGCAATGTATACCCACTCAAATGTGGCAGTTCGGAAAAAAAATTTAAAGACCTGTTCATTCTACAAGCACTGGCTTATCTCTAAATGTCTCTTCTATTACGAGGATCACTGAGTATGAAGCTTGTCTAGATGGTGCACAATTTTGTGGAAAATAGGTGGTGTAAATTTCACAATGGTGGCCTCTTATGTGATTTCTTATTATTTGGATAATGGAGGCAGTCAATCAAACATAGATGGATCCCAAATCTGATTCAAATTCTACGGAAAGCCTTGGCCCAGCTATGGGGACCAGTACACAACTTGAAGGCAGATACACCATTTATTTGGGTCCATATGCAAGAATATGGCTTCTTTGTTAGCTTTCATCTTCTTCACACCATGTCTGTCAGCATAACCCTTCCCTGTGCTGGCCTTTTTATTGTCTTTTCAAGAACTACACTAGCATGTCATGTGATCTTCCTAGACTTGATTCATATTCTGTCCTCTGTAAGCAGTCTGTCAATTAGATAGAGACTAGGTCCTATTTCTTTTTTTTTGATAAGTAAAGACTAGGTCCTATTTAAAGGCATAGATGAGGTAAGTCATGCTTCTCACTCAAGTCATTTTAGGTCGGTAAGGGTGTTGGTGCTATATTGTGATAGGTGCATTTGCGGGTTACTGACAATGGTTTATGCTTAATGGAGTTTTTTCTTTTAGTATTTTTTTTCCCGACGATGTAGTGATAAAACTCATGTTTTTCGTTGTTTTCCTCTTCATTTCATTTCTGAACCAATCATTTGCTACCAAACTGGGAGTTTCTGATTATTTGATCAATGATTTTAGCCCGACCAGAAGAATGAAGAAAAGGAACCAAAGGAGGAGGATAAATGATGGTTATTGGGTGTTGTTTTTCCATGCAAGGTATTTTCCCAGAATTTTTTTTTTGATTGATTTTCTCAGAACTTAGTTGATGAGAAGTTGTCCGCTTGTTTGGAACTGCATGATTCGAGATCAGCAGCCATCAAACTGTTTGTTAAAGTTTGTTAATCAACCAGCGATTTGTATCTTCTAGCTTTGTTAGTGACATTGGGGTGTCAATGTTCATCTTGCAGGTCAAAAGCTCTCTACTTTTGCGCCGCGCCTCAAGTGATCATCATGATGCATGTTGATGGTTTTAGTTACCTTGAGAGAGCTTTAGAGGATCCAGACATTTTTATGACAGAATGTGCAACATTGAAATGCATGCGTTCGGTGTTCCAATATTATTTTCTTGCTTCAAATTGAGCCCGTATCTGTGTTGTTAGTTTATTCTTGCTGATTTTGGACGTAAACAACCATTGGAATGCGGGAACAAGCCGGGCGTCTTTCTTGTATCGCTTTCTTTATTATTTCTTCTTGTGCTTCTTTATTTTAAACTTCACAAACGGGAGTAGAAATTGTGTAAATCTGCAACACACTTGCCCTCAACATTCGGACGAGCCATAATGGGATACTCGACACCCATGTCGTAACCCTTCAAGTCACCCATTGCCATTCCGCATGAAACCAAAACGAAGAGTTCTAACACTACGTCTATGCTTCCTCTACTTACTATCGAGCCCCTGACAAGTCCAGTTAGTGACGGCAAAAGTTATTGTGTGAGTGGACGGATGAGATTAGAAGTTGAGAAATTTAACAGTTGACAAAATACCACGTCAATTAATGAATCTGACCCACGAACCCGACCCGCACAACCGACTTGGTTTCATTAATTGACGTGACATTTTGTCAGCTGTTAGATTTCTCAACTTCTAATCGCATCCGTCTACTCACACACTCACACAATACCTTTATTCACACAATAACCGACCTCAGTTAGTGACCAATGTTCATCTCGTAGGTCAAAAGATCTGAAAATAATTTTTTTGGGTGACGAGGAGAGCTCATCTCGGCCTATCGAAGTGGAATTTACTTGAATCCAGTTTTTTTTTTCTTTCTAAACTATATAGGTCAGATAAATCCGGCTTTTATCATAGAGATGGCTCAAACCGAAGATAAATATCAAATACCATAAAGAACAATTGTGATGGAGATGGCTCAAAGTATCAAATACCATGAAGAACAAGAGATCGGGGATAAATATCAAATACCGTAAAGACCAAGCATCTCTTCGACAAAAGTTGGGACCAACCTCGGCTGCGTGCATTAACGCTGTCAACCAGCTTGTCTCCAATCCGCAGCACCCGTCGTCGTCCGCGCCCACCCAGCGCCGTAAGAGCCCTGCAACAGTTCACGTCCACAATTAGGTACCTAGAAATAGCTACCTGTTTGTGCTTCTGGTCCCGAAGTGAAACCCAAAAGTCAAACAACCACGTGTTGTTGTCTCACACACTGTTCTCATCGAAAAGAAAAAAAACTTACTTCTCAATCCTCTTCGTCCATCATGTGTTGCTATAATACACGTGCCAAGCACTTTTTACTATGAACTCAATTCTTCCAATTATGTGGATATTCCGAATATTCCATTCTATGTCGGTCACACTCTATTAATAAAAAAAACAGAAAAAATCCTCACAAAATATCCATCTTAATCATCAAATCCTAATCTTAAAGGGATGACACAAGATAAGGCATGTCTTCTACCAATCAAACAATCTGAAAATCTTCTAGAAAAAACAATTCTGACAAAACTTGAATGTAAGAAAAGACAAATTTATATTTGTTCGAAACAGGGACTTCATACCAAGAACATGAGTGAGTTGTGGGTATAGCGTTAATTATTGATGTTTGGCATTATGGGAAGACAGATGCTTACTCTCACACTCTTTTGTGGGGCTCATGAATATAGGAGGATAACAACTCTGACACATATCAAAGAGAATCGATATCTTGATTCTTGTCACTCTATGGATGAGGATATTATCACCAATTTTTTGTACAGGGGATGAGCGAGCGATTGCTTCCTGTCAGAATTGTTGAATCAAATCCCTCACCAGGCTCCCCCAGTCGGATTGATCACGTTCAACAGTTATGCCAGATGAACATTTTTTGACAGTTTTTTGTAGAGGAACCTTATAAATATCACTAGCCTTCTGTCACAATTTTTTATAAATCCATATGGCTTCTGTAGTGCATATTTTCCAGCCGGCAGACAGTGGTATCGTATCCTTTAGACATTAAAAGATATGTCTCTGTTTTCTTGTCAGAAGGTTCGATCGGATTGATAAGATAAGAGGTCAATCTGCAGAAACACTAACCCAAGATTCTTAGCAATTCACCAACTCCTCCCATGACGTGTATAATTCAATTCATGGTAAAATTGCCCCACGAAAGTTACCCAGCCTGCAAATTCTACTAAACGTTACACACAAGACTGCAAAAGTGTCGGCCTGCATATCTTCTTTGGGGCCATTCAAAGAAACTATTATATAAATATTCATGAAGGCAGTCCTCTTGTGGCCTTAAGCCTCGATTGGATAAACTATATAGTAATTTAACTGCTACGGAACAAAATATGAGACCCCAATGAAGATGCCAAAGGGATTTGTAACTTGAAATGCACATTAAGCCAAAGTAGACTATGTAAATAAAAATGTCTTCAGTACATTAAATTAAGCTGTGTATATTTAGGCAAATGGAATGAAAGCTTGCTAAACCTAACCCAATAACGAGCCGGTACAGCCTTTTAAATTATACAGATCAAATCAGTCTTGTTTTTGTTAGAATTGGTGCCAAAAAATTATTTAAATCTAAAAAAAATCAAATTTAAAACTAGTAAATATATCTCAGAGGGAGCAAATAGCTGGACGAGGCAAACCCTTTGAGTTGGCAGTAGGATTAGTAAATAGCAAATAGCTGCATGCAAACAGTGCTTTGCGCTTTTCTGCTTTGGCCGTTTTTGTAGCTCTGATCAAGTACATGCTTACTCTAATTAATCCCCTGCGCCCTATTCTCACTAGTCATGACCAACCAGACTATGAAATTCACAAAATTTTAATCATTTTTTATTTTTTTAGAGAAATTGGCAGTTTCATCCTTGGGTTTTGACCCTTTTAACGGTTTGATCTCTAAAAAATAAATTATAACAAAAAACTTCTCAAACTATTATCTGTTGACAAAACGCACATTCCGTCAAACTTTCGTTCATCCCATTAACGGAGGCCCAAAACACGTCAGTAAATTTATACCGGTCGACCTCTCACGTACCAGATCTATTTCAAAACATATACCGGTTTAGACATCCGTTAAGGGGATGAATGAAAGCCTAACGGAAGGTGCGTTTTGTCAAAAGATAATAGTTTGAGGAGTTTTTTTTGTTAGAGTTTATTTCTTGGGAATCAAAACGCTAAAAAGGTCAAAACTCAAGAACTAAAATTTTTTTTTTTATCATCTGAACATATAATTTAATAGGGTTTTGCATCTTTAAAAAATTATTTTTACGAAAAATTGTAGTGATTGGTGAGGGAATAAATTCTGAACTAAGAGATTTATTTCCTAAACACAATAAAAATAACATTATTTAATTAAAAAATGTTAATACTTTCAAAAACTTAACAAAATCCCAACGACGGGATAATTCTGACCGCTTGATTACTCTGCCGGACTGAGACAATCGCATCTACGGTCACTGTTTGTTGAGATCATAAACACGACCTTACGGAATCAACGACAGTTCAGACTTTTCAAGGGCTCTAGTTCTTACGTAACGTTTGCACTTGAATGACTTCATTGTCCCTTGGCCATCTCTGCGACTGCAATGGAGCACCAGTCAAAGAAATGTACGGGAAGTCACTCGCCCTTCCATTAGCGTTATCCTCAGGCCGGCCGGGCGATTTCCCATAGGAGACACCGAGGCCCATTTTCGTCCATTCCTCGAACTTCATTACCACAGCCTTCGGTTCCCATAAATAAACTAAACAGTGGCGGTTCGAAGAACGAAGTAGAAGCAACTGGTTCAGAGGGTGAATCCCTCCTCAAGGACTTGTTTCAGGAATGGAAAAGTTAGCTAGTTTAGCTTCAGCTGTTCTATGTTTGTCTGTAGTTCTTTGTTCGTATGGAACAGTCGGAGGCGCTTACTTGAAGTACAACACTGGGTCTGGTCTTGTGGAAGGAAAACTTAATGTACATCTGGTCCCGCATTCCCATGACGACGTCGGATGGTTGAAGACAGTCGATCAGTACTATGTTGGATCAAATAATAGTATTCAGGTCCTAATTACACAACATACACTCCCATATTTGTTTGTATACATAATGATTTTCGTCGACTTTTAATTTTTCGGAATATGTACGGAGGTGATTTCTCTGGTGTTGCGTCATGTCCTTGTAGGGGGCGTGTGTGGAGAATGTTCTGGACTCAGTTGTGGAAGCGTTGCAGCGTGATCCGAATAGGAGGTTTGTATTTGCGGAGATGGTAAGCTCTCTGAATTGTGAGGTTTTGCAGTTGATCTCTGAGAGAATTTTGTTTGGTTTTGGATTTTGTTTCTCTAAGCAGTTGGTTTTGAATTTCCAAAATCAACCAATGATGCGGATAACGTTTATTTTTATATACTTCGAATTCACAGCACGATGTTCTTCATTTGACTTTTGTGACTAATGAGTTAAATTTGAAATTCTATTTGAACTCAGGCTTTAGTTTTTGGTTAAATTGAATGCGTGGGAATTTGTTTCGGCTTTGATTTTCGAAAATAGATGGAGTAGCATTTCGTGTATCGCCTCAATAGTTCAACCAAATAACACAATGCACTTAGTTGAGTTTCATATATGTCGATGCATAATTTGCAATATATTTGAATGTTGATTAATTTGAATTTGTGCCTCATGACTTCACTAGAATTAAATATAAGCTTGTTGTCACTAAAGTCTATAATGTCTTTTGATGTTTTGTATATGGTGATATTACTGCTTTCACATATCTGTCTATAACAGTGTCTACCATTGATGATAGGCCTTTTTTGAACGATGGTGGGTAGAACAAAGCGTAGAAACACAAGGAATAGTGAGAAAACTTGTAGATGCTGGACAATTCGAATTCATGTAAGCTTTTTGGTTTGCAGCTTGTATAATTCTTTGGTTTGTTTGAGAGAGAGATGGAGAGGTTCAAATTTTGATTGCTTTGTACGACTGACGTGCAGAAATGGTGGTTGGTGTATGCACGATGAAGCAACATGCCATTACATAGACATGATTGACCAAACAACTCTAGGACATGGCTTGATAAAGGAGCACTTCAACAAAACTCCTCGTGCTGGATGGCAAATTGATCCGTTTGGACACTCTGCTGTGCAAGCTTACCTACTAGGGGCTGAGGTACGCTGTTTTCTGTATGACAATCCATTGATGTATAAACACCCTGTTCATAAGCATGCTTCACTAGCTCAATTAAATGTATTTGTCTCACTGTACATATTTGTTTGCTACTAATATAATAGTCATTCTTTCATTTATATCATAGATATATGTTCCATTTTTCACTACTGTGACCAACATGATCCAGATAAGTTATGTTTGATAGTTTGGTTTCCTTCATACTGGCTGAGTCCTGAGACATTTCCATTTTCACATTCCCTGTAGGTTGGGTTCGATTCTGTACATTTCGCAAGGATAGATTACCAAGATAGAGAAAAAAGGAAAAACGACAAATCTCTAGAAGTTATATGGCGTGCTTCCAAAAATTTTGGTTCTGCATCTCAGGTTTGAAAGGAAAATACTGCAATTTCACGATTCTTCTCTAAAGAGACCCTTTTAGCTCACTATTTACATGTTTTGGCGCTTGCAGATTTTTGCCAATGCCTTTCCTGTTCATTACAGTCCCCCAACTGGTTTCCGTTTTGAAGTGAACGATGAATCTAGTATGCCAGTTCAGGTATCCATATTTCACGGAGAATTAATACTTCTAAGTACTCGCCGGATGTCAGATATTCTTGCAACTGTATCACTGAAACTGCGGCATATTGGAACTGCAGGATAATCCTTTACTATATGACTACAATGTGGAACAGCGGGTAATTGATTTTATTAATGCTGCAATAAACCAGGTAAACTCTTAGATACCTGATTTTTTCTTTTGAAATTATCATTTTTCCATTAGTCTATAACAAGAATTCAGCTCAATGATTTATATAGCTAAAGGAGACTGAAGCTTGTGTATGAAAATTACGGTAAATATGTATCATGAACAGGCAAATGTGACGAGGACAAAGCATATCATGTGGACAATGGGAGAGGATTTTCAGTACCAGTATGCTGAGTCTTGGTTCAAGCAAATGGACAAATTGATTCACTATGTTAACAAGGTATAGTATTAAGGAGAAAATCAATGCCTTCACTGGCAATTTGATTTGAAGTTGCAGTATCTGAAACTTAAGTTCCCTCTGATTTTATGCTTGAAAATAGGATGGTTCTCAACTAGTGTGTGGGTTTTTTCTTGCAGTCTAAATCGCAACAGCCCCTGATACAATCAGGCATGCCCCCTCCCCATAACATCAAATCTCTACAGGAGTGTTTCATGACTGCTGTGAAAAAATGCCCTGTTGTGGGATAATGGCTAGCAAGAAAGTTTGATTTTTGTGTGATTTTACTTGACATTTGCAAAATCTAGGTATATTTCTAGATTTTACATGACACGACTCTCAACTTCAAATACAGGGACTTGGTGATTTTGGACAATGAAGAAAGGTCAAGGGTTTAAGTGACAGAATTGAGTTTCTTTGAACATGGACACATATCTTTACACTTATTTGTGGGTAGAGACTGATATTATAGAAGTTAAACTGTTCTTGGAATCTAGGATTTAAACCATGCCGTCTCCCATGTTCTGGCACTTTTAGTTAGGTGGCTTGAAAGATATTCTGATTTCCTACCCTGGACCCTGAAGACTGGTTTTTATTAGGGAGTGATATACCCTCTAAATGGTTTGATTGTGTCTACTCTCTGAACTATCAGCTAGTCATTAGACCATCTACTCTTTTAAAAGGTTTCACGTCTTACGCTCCTTTAGTTCTATTCCTATCATTAAAATTTTATGCTTCTTTTCTTGGTCAATGTAAGTTGACTAACTTTAAAATAACAATGCAGATTGACAACTTTTTTTCCCTTTTACTCTTTCTCTGTTTCAATTACTCCAAATGTTTTACATGGTTTTGAATGATGCATTTACATGTGTCCATTTTCTCAGGACGGTCAAGTTAATGCCTTGTACTCTACACCATCAATCTACACTGATGCCAAAAATGCAGAAAATGGATCATGGCCACTGAAAACTGATGATTATTTTCCGTAACACCCTACTTTTTTGCGTTTCTTCTACTTTTTTTGATGAAGCAATGTTTATTGACATAAACCATTTTATTAAGATGCTTGCCTAATGCTTGCTGACAGGT
The DNA here is from genome assembly GCA_963930655.1 of Myrica gale. Lineage (NCBI taxonomy): Eukaryota > Viridiplantae > Streptophyta > Magnoliopsida > Fagales > Myricaceae > Myrica > Myrica gale. The sequence continues at coordinate 25,887,847 of OZ005610.1, forward strand.
ATGCAGATAGGGCAAATTCTTACTGGACTGGCTTTTTCACTAGTCGCCCAGCCTTGAAGAGATATGTACGAATGCTGAGTGGATATTATTTGGTATGTCATCAGTATAACTTTGGGTTGGAGATTATGAATTATAATTAGAGAAGGAGTATCTCTTTTCCTCTGTTTTTACAAACTTCATCTGCTGGAAGCAAAAGACCTAGCACCTGATGCAACCATCATCAATATGCTGGTTCTATATGCTTGGTGTTTGGTCAAAGAAGTATGTGAATTAAGCTGGCAAGAACTGACGAAGATGTGAGCCATGCTGACAGAGGACTTATTATTCCAACGATAGGGTGGAGTTCTTTGGGTTTCAAACATTAATGACGCAAATTTCCTTTTGCATGAAATAGGCAGCACGCCAACTTGAATTTTTTGCTGGGAAGAGATCCAATGGTCCTAACACTTACAGCCTGGGAGATGCTTTAGGAATTGTACAGCATCACGATGCTGTCACTGGCACTGCTAAACAACATACAACAAATGATTATGCAAAACGGTTGGCTATTGGAGCCTCTGAGGTAGGCAGCAAATCCTGATTTGATTTTGGTCCTCTGATGTAGGTTTTAGTCTTCACACCATTACTATTGTGTTATAAATCTCCACGATATCCATAAAAGATGAAATATCCTTTCATAGGCAGAAGCTGTTGTAAACACTGCCCTCACATGCTTAGCTAACAACAAATCAAGAGATCAATGCACAGTGACTTCATTCACATTTAGTCAGGTAAAGTATGTGATTTTCCTATCACTTCTGGTGTTGTTTTGGTTGAAAGATTTTCTTTTCCTTCGCTGGTTAGAATTTCCCATTGTTTATTATAGGTTGCTTACCCCCCTAATTCTCATTTCTTTTTGTTTTCTTGGCCCTGCCCTAATTTCCTTTAATTTCTTGAACAGTGCCAATTACTGAATGTTAGTTTCTGCCCACCAACAGAGGAAGATATTCCAGAAGGGAAAAGCTTGGTAACTTTTGTATTATTCTTTGGTTTTAGATAATACTAAATGGGAGTTCCACTCATTGTGTACAAATGGTTAACTTCAGGTTATAGTTGCGTATAATCCTCTTGGATGGAACCGTACAGATGTGATTAAAATACCAGTGAGTAATCTTCTCCTTCCTCTTCTACACAAAAGACACCGAGTCACCGTTCAAGTAGACAAGAAGTATACTAGAGAGGAAAATTAATATGTCTGACAATAAAATCAAACAATAAAATGCTCAAAGGATCTAGGTTATAGGAATATGAGTCTGACATCCAAGTATATAGCATAACTTTTGCACAAAAAGTTAACAAGTACCTAAACTGAATCCAGCTCATTTTATCAGAAAGAGTAGCTTCCCATCATTTTGAGTTTTCCTTTGTTACGCTCTGCATTGAGTATTTTATGGAAATTTTGGATTTTTTGTGTATAATGCAGTTCTTCTGCAGTTAAGTATCTTCCATGTTCAGTTACGTATCTGCCATGTTGCTAGTAATTCAGTGTCAATCTGTCGTACTCATTCATGCTTCATAGAAATAAAAATCTTGAAAGTGTTTGGTACAGAACTTGTTTCCTCTTTTAATCCAGTGTATGCGCAAATAGTAGGATGTTTACTCTCAGTATCTGAAAGCTACAATAAACTACCAGGTTAATGATGCCAATCTTGTTGTCAAAGATTCTTCTGGCAATACCATCGAGGCACAATTTGTGGGTTTAGATAATGTTACAGCCAACTTAAGAAACTTCTATACTAGGGCCTACTTGGGGCTGCCACCAAAACGAGTCCCTAAATACTGGCTTCTCTTTCAAGCATCTGTGCCACCACTTGGTTGGAACACGTACTTCATTTCTAAAGCATCTGGCAAAGGTAGATGTCTGACTTCTTTTCTCCTTCTTGGTGCTGCACCTTCTTGTGTGCCATTTGATTTCTCTACATTTGTATTGCCTGGGTAGTTCTTTTCTCATGCTAAAAACATTATATAACTATTCTGGCTTCTTGTGTAGCTCAGCCTCTAAAATGGATTGGTGGAAACACCTTATGATACTGGTGCTGAACATTAACTTGTTTTTCATCTGCTTTATTTGCACTTCGCCATGGTGCAGGGAAAAGCAGAACTGGATTTCTCTCCGTGATGGACAGTCCACAAAATGACACCATTGAAATCGGACCAGGAAATCTGAAGATGTCCTTTTCTTTGACTTCTGGACAACTCAAACGTATTTACAATACAAAAACAGAGGTCAGTTTTTTCACATTTTTCGTTTGGTCTGTTTCTCAAGGCGAAAAAGTTTTGAAGGCTGTTACTAAACTGAAAATCGCCTTTAAATTGTCATTGTGACCAGGTCAATTTGCCAATACAGCAGAGCTACCTCTGGTATGGTTCAACCTCGAAGGACGGTGATGGCCAGGTACGCTGTTTATTCTTGTACTAGGATGAAATTTAGGACTCAATGCACTGTGCACTAATATGTCTGTTATATGGCACCTCTTGCAGGCCTCTGGTGCATATATTTTTCGGCCTAATGGGTCCCCTCCAACTATTACTTCAAGAAAAGTAAGTTTTAATTATTTTTCCTATTGCCACATTCCCACCAATGTCTGATCAGTGATTCGTAGACTGAGAAAATAAAATAAAGCAACAAATAAAAAATTTAAAAGACTGATAATCTATTCAAATTAAATCAACAACCTTTATACCAACTATGGTTCGCTACACTGTCCCCTGATGCTATTCTAACTTCTCCATTGTGTCACGTCTCTTAAGATAGGCTACTTATTAGTCTTGCAACTTTTAATATCTTTTCCTTGTATTATCCATTTTTTCTGAAATTAATTTTAATGTCATGCAGGTGCCCTTGAAGGTCATTCGTGGACCACTGGTTGATGAGGTTCACCAACAGTTTAATTCATGGATCTACCAGGTCATCAAGTTGCCTGCATGTCTAGTTTGTTTTGGGACCCAATTGTGTTGCATTATAAGGGTCTAAATCAGTTTATTGTAGCTGTACTCTCTATATTTTAGCAAGTTGCATTTTGGACTTGCACTTCTAGGTCCTATAACTACAGCTTTAATCATTTAGTATCCACTAGGATACATGGGCATTCACATGATTGTTGCGTATCAATGTGGGGATAGGTTGTGTCAAACTCACCTGGACACCATTTACTATGTACTGAGTGTGCCGCACAGGATAACCTATTTGAATGTTAACTGTTAATAGCATTATTCTTTATTCATATGCTTCAATGGTTTAAATCCTTCAAACTGTCACTTGTTTTTTTGCTTATTTTATTTGGTTTCTATTTACATTAGGTTACCAGACTTTACAGAGACAAAGAGCATGCAGAAATCGAATTCACTGTGAGTCCTTCTACCTGGATTTTTTCTTTTTTATATTTCTTTTATCATAACAGCTCATTCATTGATATTTAAAGAGGTTCAAAGATTTTAGTTACATGCTCTAAAGTGCTAGTTAGATCCTCTGGAGAGGTGACAGGCCAACGATTGCGGGCCAAAAGGTTACACAAGGACAGCAAGCTGATACAACCTGCGGAAAAGGAAAGCAGTAGACATCGAGATCTAGCCTCCAAATCTGCTGGAAAAACACTCCAGAAAAGGGCAGGCTAAACAAGGAGTTTTATTGGTCGGGACTCAGTTTGGCCACTAGGAGCCACTAGGGAGCAGGACAGGGGAAGGGAGGGGGACAGGAGGAGCTCCTCCTGCTGCCAGCAGTGGGGGTTGGGAAAGGGGGACAGTCGGGGGAGGGGATGGGGATTCTAGAGGAGCCTCTCTGTCTCTAGAACGGCTGCATGCACATTCCTGCATTTTTTCCTTTTGCTTGTGATAAAAGAAGCGTTTACTCATATATGCTCCAACTGTCGCAATTACAAATATTGTGGCAGATGACGCTTTATGTTCACTTAATTAACAAGAAGTCTGATCTCATTAAACTCAAATTGACTGGTTCTGACAAATTTTACGTGCAGATTGGCCCAATTCCCTTGGAAGATGGCATTGGGAAAGAGGTCATCACACGAATGACAGCTAATATGGCAACAGACAAGGTGTTTTATACTGATTCTAATGGAAGAGATTTCCTAAAACGGGTAAGTCTCCGACACAATTTTTGCTCTTTAAATATAAAAAACTCCAGGAAATCCCTTCACGGAAAATTATATAGTGAATTAGTGATGCTACTGTCAGTTTTAAGTTTCTAAATATCTCAACCTGGCGTAGGAGTCAATGGAGGCAAATGAAATATTTTTTCCGTTTATTTGTGCTGGATAGGAAAATCGAAATCCTTATATCTTTGATTTTGGTATCTTTGTGGATTTAACTTCAATCCCGTAACAAGCATTTTGAATTTCCTTGTAAACTAAATGGTAGTCCTAGAAAATGTACTTTTATATATACAGGCCTCTGATCTTTGGAGCTTTGCATGCTAATCATTTAACAAACCTCGACTATTTAGCTCCAGTGCCTTTGGCTGGCCCATTAAGTTTTTCAGAAGTTAGAGAATGGAAATATGTCCCTCGAAACTATATCAACCAACATCCATGGTTGTTTAAAGGACCTGTATGATCATCATAATAACATCTTTTGCCCCAAAAAATCTTCCTGGTCTATTCTCTACATTTCTATTTTTTGTTTTTGGAGTTCCCTACACCAGTCCATTATAAAAAATCGCAAATGCCCCTTACTTGGGGTCTCAGAGGATATGGTTACTGTGTTCCCGACCCTTTTCCCTCTTTTCTGAGCTATTGCAGTCCTGACTTGAAATCTGTGATCATGATTTTGCAGGTTCGTGATTATAGAGCAGACTGGTCGCTTACAGTAACTCAACCTGTAGCAGGAAACTACTATCCAGTAATCCTCTAAACAGTAGCTTCGCCTGACACTTCTAGGACATATTTGCCCCAGTTTTATGCTAAATTTCTTTTTGAGTCTTCTGTTTCTTTAATTGTGATTTCTCTGTACAGAATTAGAGTCATTGTCATGGTATCATGGTTTCTAATCGCATTCTGAAGGTCAAGAACTTAAGCTCTTGGATTTAAATATTTGTTATGGTCTTTAGAGGTCCTATCGTAATTTCATTCCTAGTTAATCAAATGACATGAAGCATAGAGTGCTCTTTCACTGTCACAATGCATATACTAAACGAATACTAGCATAGAACACTAATTTTATTCTGGTTCTTTGGAAGTACGTGTTCGAGTTTTCCCAAAAGTGCTCACGTGTTCATTTTGATTGTGTTTGATGTCTTCACATCTAAAATTGATTTTGTTGATAGTGATGTTGTTGTTGTTGTTGTTGTTGTTGTTTGTTTTCCTTTAGCTTAATCTTGGAATTTATGCACTGGATAAGAAATCTGAACTCTCAGTCTTGGTTGACCGTGCAACTGGTGGAGCCAGCATTGAGGATGGAGAACTAGAGCTACTGCTTCATAGGTTCAACTTGCACATTTTCCTATTTATTATCATTAGGGTTCAATGTATGCTTTAGTTCAGATTTTGACATGTTACTCTGATTTTCCTTAATACTCAAGGCGGATGCTTTATGATGACTCTCGAGGTGTGGGTGAACCATTGGACGAAAGCGTGTGCGTTAAGAAAGCATGTGAAGGATTAACGGTAGGTAGTACGCAGCATGATAGGTTGTGCTTTTTAATTCCATTTTTTTTCTCTATGCGTCTTGCATTCTAAACATTCGATAGGATGCTACCTGCATTTAGGTGTGGCGAAAATATGAGGTTCTGGTTGGTCCAAAAACTGGAGTTCATGCCTAAATATCATGTCTTGACCAATATGAGCCTAGATTTCAGGCAGGGATAATGCCCAATCTGTCATGGTCAGCGATGAAATTAGAACATAGCTAAGAATCCAGTGAGCCAACTGGATGGCATTTGCACTGTCTGGGAAACGGAACCAACAATACTGTCCTCAGTGAGCTCTCCAATTTGAGAATGATCTGCCTGTATATCCAAAAGATGCAACCAACAGGGTGTTGCACCTATCTCAATCGCTAATCGCATAATCCCTCATTTACTGCCAATAAAGCTGACTAACTTGAATACCGCATATTTTTCTCATTTACATCTATCATTTATCAAATAAATTCTAGTTCATGCTGGCCTTTCAATGAATAAGCTTTTACACTGGCTTAATTTTGGGTACAGGGATCCCGATCCTACCTTTGGGGTCAAATAATTCTGTCTTCTGTTCACTTCCCTTTCTCTGCCTTAGAGCCCAACTGTTTTTGCCTATGAACTAGTTGCCATGGCTTGCCGAAATTAAGCCAGAGAAAATGCTTTCCTGAAATAGCTGTATAATGAAATGGTTCAAAGGTATAGAATACCTCATTTGAATTATTGGTGTTACTCATGTGATATCTTTCATCCAGGTTCGGGGAAATTATTATGTAAGCATTAACCAGCTAGGGGCTGGAGCACGCTGGCGCCGAACAACTGGCCAAGAAGTTTACTCCCCATTTATATTAGCTTTCACTCATGAGGTATGGCTTGATTGCAGTTAGACTCTATCGCCATAGCTGTAAATACACTAACACAATTCATTATTCAGAAGTTGGAGGACTGGACAGCATCTCATTTGACAAAATCAACTGCCATAGATCCAAACTACTGCTTGCCTCTCAATGTTGCTTTGATTACTCTTCAGGTGACCTATTTATACACAATAGAATAAATATCAACGTTTGATTATCTCTCACACGCATACACTCTTCCACACTCTCTCTGACACTCATGTTGCAGGAGTTGGATAATGGAAGTGTGCTGCTCCGTCTGGCACATCTTTATGAGGTAAAAATGATAATAACTATCCCTCTTCTTTGTACTCCCATTGCAATGTGTTACATGCCAGCAAAGAACTTGAGAAGAGGAACTCAACAGCTCAGGATAGGAGTTAAAGATGTAAGCCGCAGTTGAAGTCTTGCTAGAGTAGGTGTCTTTTCTCTTCCAGTTCCATAGTTGAGACATATACATGCCTCATACAATCTTGTGAGTCTCACCACCTCGGAAAAACTCTGGGTCGAGCTGCTTGTACATCAGTGTGGATGGGCTCCTTCAATCCACTCACAAAGCACCCCAACCGATGGGCAGTTGACATCCTTCCCCCTCGAGTCAATAGCCATTTCAAACTGAGTTTGATACTGTCACTGAACCCACTTGTCTTGGCTTAGATAATTCTCCATAGAAAATTTCAAAAAAAGTGTAGGGCTGTGGCGTGCATGAAGCCCTTCCCTCAGTGAAACCCATGAAACCTCTTCTTCCTCCTCCTTAAGAAGTTGATACCAAAGTGGAGCTTCTGATCTAAATGATATGCTGCTAAAGGCACCTTTCATCCTCCAAAATCCGCTGAAACTAAAAAAAATGCTCCACCCTACAGATCCAACTAGTAGGCCTTCACTACCATCATACTCCGGAAAATCCATCTTTGACAACTTTGGAACTACAGTCATTTCTCTCGTCACTGAAAATTCCCTTATCCTTATGGCTTCAGGATGACAACCCCTCCCCGTAATTCCCTTTGGACTGTCCTTGGCCTGCAGTCAGCAAGCTTTCGAATTTGTTGTTCATGGCTGGAATCACTTTGGAACTACAGAGTCATTTCCCTTGTCACTGAAAATTCCCTTATCCTTATGGCTTCAGGATGACAACCCCTCCCCGTAATTCCCTTTGGACTGTCCTTGGCCTGCAGTCAGCAAGCTTTCAAATTTGTTGTTCATGGCTTGAACCACATCCTCCATGCGCTTGATCATCCTCTCCTCTCTTGTGCCCCTTTTTTGTGGTAGTTGATGCTGTCCAGCACCCAGCGAACTCCTCTCACCTTCAATTCGGGGCTCTGACATACCTGGTTCTGATACCAAGTTGTTATGACCCTTATTCAAGGAACACGTAATGAGGCGATGAGCACAGGGAAAGAAGTGGGATGTGTTTTGCATAGGTTGCCTATTTTGAAATCAATGGAGAGTAGTTTTATGGATGGTAGGGTATCTAGAAGAATCATGGGCCTCCTCCTGCAAACAACGAAAGATAAACACAGCTGCTCCTTATTATCTCCTAATCTAGGGTTGACCATGCTGATCCAAACGGAGAGTCCTACTCCAGTAAGCTTCCACTACCGCTTTCATCTTAAACTCCTGAGCTGTCGAGTTTAACAAGGCTTTCTCCTTATCAAAAAAAAAAAAAAAGGTTTAACAAGGCTTTCTCCCCAGTCACATATCAGATATGTCCGGTATTGGAAGTGATACAATATTTCCCTTCCATGTTTCGTTTTGTTAATGTAATTAGGCGGATGAAGATACTGAATACTCAAAGTTGGCCAAAGTTGAACTGAAGAAGATGTTTCCTGGAAAAACTGTGAGCCTGCCTTCTTTTTTCTACTGGTATCATTGTGTTTTTCTCTTGAATGCTGCCCACTGTGACGATTGGTTTTTGAACTCAGATAAAGAGTGTGAAGGAAATGAGCTTGTCAGCAAACCAAGAGAAGTTGGAGATGAAGAGAATGACATGGAACGTTGAGGGGGACAGCGGAAAGGAACCTACCCCAGTTAGAGGCTGTCCAGTCAAAACCTCAACTCTTGTTGTTGAGCTTGGTCCTATGGAGATTCGCACTTTCTTGTTGAAATTTTAGGACTTCTATCATCATTTCTATATCTTCCTTTTGCTAATGTCTTGTAACTCTGTTCGACGTCTATTTAAGTTTATAATGGGATATTTAATAATACCAAAATTTTCTGAGAATTTTGAAAATATTTTGAAGATTATAGTTCTATCGGTTTTTGAGATAAAACAGTGAAAAATAGAATTTTGACGAAATCTGAAGGATTTTACGTTCCGTTCCAGATCCTTCAACGAATTAGTACGGTGGCTTACAGACTGCATCTCCCATCCCATCCGGATCTGTTCTCCAACCAGTATTTCACGTCTCACGACTCAAACCGAATCTGGGCAACCGTGAGATTTTGGTTCCTACACTTCCTCTCTACGCATCAGGAGCGATTCATCCACAACCCGAACAGATTTTGAATAGGCGGGTTAGGAAGCTTCACAATCGAGCCATTACTGAGCTTCTAGTTCGTTGGCATGGCCAGACACACGCAGATGCTACATGGTAAGGTTTCGAAAAAGCTTAAGGTTGCCTACCAAAACCTTGTAGGCAAGGTGTTTTAAATTGGCGGGGACGAGAAGACTTGAGAAGAATAGCGTGGAAGACTCGCCAAGCATATCTAGAGGAATGAAAAATATCTTAGAGCTTACGTGTAGGTTGTGTTGTAACTGAATACACGTGTGAGCTGCCTGGTGGTTAATATCGTTAGATTCTGTCGTAGCGTGAATGAATAGATAAGAAAACTTTAATAGAAGAATTGGTTGTTCTGAGAAGCTCAGCTTTGCTCGAACAGCTACTTACAATCTCTACACTTCCATTGACATGCGAACCTCGTCCAGAATCTCTTCCCCAATCTCGGCAAGGAACCCCAGAACCCTACTCCTAATGACCACTACAGTTTCACCTCGGCTCCTCCCGAGGCCACCCAAGAGGAACTGATCAAGAACCCTGGTGCCATTCTTAACCTCATTGATGAGCACTATAGTGTCGAGCTCCTGCGGCGATCTGACCGTAGTACGTCTCCGGCAGGGGGAAAGTGTCGTCGCCGTCCTAGCGCAGGTCGGTGACGAGATCCAATGGCCGCTGGCTAAGGACGAGGTCGCCATCAAGCTCGACGACTCTCATTACTTCTTCTCGTTCCGCGCGCCCAAGGAACACGGGTCCGGCTCCGATTCGAGCAACGAGGAAGAGAAGGGAGATAGGAATGACTATGACGACTTGTTGAATTACAGGTTGACGATTGCGTCCAAAGGGCAAGAGGACCTGGTCAGGAAGCTAGATGGGATCTTCCAGAATTACAGTAGCTTCTGGGTGCAGAAGGTTTCAGAGAATGGGATGTTTAAGAAGGGAAAGGCATTGGACGGGTCGGTGACTAAGGAGACTTCGCCTGCGGATTTGAAGTCGGAGAAGAAGAAGAAGAAGGAGCAGATGGAGGAGTGATGCGCCGCGTACTGGACGACGCTGGCGCCGAATGTGGAGGACTACAGTGGTAAGTCCGCAAGGTTGATAGCAGCGGGGTCCGGGCAGCTGATTGAAGGGATATTATGATGCGGGGACGTCACTGTTGAGTGGTTGAAGTGGGGGAATGAGGTTATGAAAAAAAGGGTGAGTCCGGGATCCAAAAAAGAGATTGATCCCAAAACCTTAAAGCGGATTAGGAGGTATGCAGAAACACAAACCAAAAACCTTTAGTTGTCCACTGAAAGGAAATCATATATTTGTGCCGATGCTGTTTTACTGAAATTAGATGACATATATGCAAATTGGGAAGCAGCACCTGTAAAAGTACGTATCAATTACTTGAAACGGAAATGGGGACCTATATAATAACCAGGTGGCATATTTTAAAAAAGTTGGACAAAAAAATATTTCAATTGCTAGTGGTTTATTATTCTTGCAGCGGCAATGCGTTTGACCATTTAACAATTACAGCTAATACTGTTTTTGCTGGGTGGGTAGTTGCTTAATCTTGAGCTAAAGGTTAACCATTCAGGCGTGACTGTTACGCAGGGCTAAGCGGGTGACCAAAATGTCACAGAAAGTTGCAAATGGGGTCCTCTCTGGAGTTGTTAGAGTCACTGGATTTTTCACAAGCTCAGTAGCAAATTCCAAAGCCGGCAAGAAATTTTTTAGCCTCTTGCCTGGGGAGATTGTGCTTGCATCACTGGATGGATTTAGTATGTTGATCGTCTCCAGCTCTTGATCTTATTTGTTAACAAATTGGCAGATATTTCTGAATGGCATTTTAAATTATCCTGCAGATTCTAGTTTAGAAGTTGATAACTAGTAGTTGTATAGATTTCTAGAACTGTTCTGCCCACTTTTTTTCTTCCTCACTCTTGCTTCCTCTTTGATACCACAATAGGAGCAAAATGGCACATATGATAAGTTCAGGGCTTGGGGAAAAATATGTATAATTAAAAGAGAGAAAGGATAAACTTCAAGAGTCAAGCAAGATGACGGCAGTCCATTTATACTTCATTGTATAACAATGGGTTTCGGGTGTTATTTCTCATAGTCATATTTAGGTGAAATGATAGGATGGTAGTGGTTTGGCCTTTTTCTCGAGTCCTTGAACCCTGGAAGTAAAAATAATAAAAAATAAAGGAGTGAAAAATAGAAGATGCAGAAGGCAATTAAACAGGCAACCACGAGACACCCTGACATAACCAAAGAAGCAAAAAACGAAAACCGGAAAAACCTAAAACACTAAACTACTTATAATAAACTTTGACGGACTATATAAACAACTATGGCTTGTAGATGCATCTCTCTCTAGGACTCCTAAATAATAAACTAAAAAGCTCCTAAAAGACTAGCCTGGAAGCAAAGAAGATCTTTGGGACTCTTGTCAGTTATCAAATGCGGGCAAGCAGGGAACCAGACAAGAAGAAAACAATATTATGGTGGTTTTCTCGCCCTTAACCTTTGCGAAATATGCAGCCCTAAGCGACAAATATTTAGCCAGTGACTTTGTTCTTCATTATTGATGTTTTAAAGATGTGATTTCAATGCTTCTGTTAGTAATTTTTTTCTTGATAGTAATTTAATTGCTGAGTTAAAAACATTCATTTCATGTCTCCTTGTTTTTTTGTTTTTGTTTATGAATTTGCATGGTATTTGTGTTGCTAATATGTTCTAAGCGTGTTAAAATTTTACACCCTCTAAAATTTTAACACAATAAAATATTACAATATAATCTCTCTCTCTCCCATCAAATCACTACTATTCACTACAAAAAATATAAAAAATTATCTCTCTCTTCACTTTTCACTAAACTCAATACCTAAAATTTTAACAACACTAAAATTTTACAAAACAAACACTAAATAGGCAAAGTATGCGATGCTGTTGAAGTAGCTGGAAAAAATGTCATGTCAACATCAGCGACTGTGACAACTGAACTCGTTACCCACAGGTAAATGTATGAGGATTGAATTAAGTAGCATGCATAAGTTGATCTATGGAGGCATGCGAAATTAGTGATGTTGTACCTTTCGAGTGATTTGAGCTTGAAAGAAAAAATGATAAGCATTTAAAGTTTGTTTCCTTGCAATCATGCTATAGTGTTATTTGCGGTGCGTTACTTCCAGCATTTTCCCAGTTTAACCTATTTTGGCAACTAATAATTGGGCTCTATTCTTATTTTTAATAACTTTTCCAAATTCAGACCTAGTAGTTATAGCCCTTTGCAAATTTAATTAGCGATGTTGCAAGACAGCGGTGGGTCATTATGCTTTACTGTTGACGTTCATCTCTGGATGATGCTTGTCCTGCAGGAATGGGGAAGAAGCAGGTCAGGCAACAAGCGAAGGGCTTGATGCTACTGGCCATGCTCTTGGCACTGCATGGGCTGCTTTTAAGATCCGGAAGGCATTCAATCCTAAGAGTGTCCTCAAACCTACTACACTGGCCAAGTCTGCTGCCAAAGCTGCAGCTGCTGAGAAGAAGGCTAAGAAGAAGTCTAAGTAATTGCTAATAGGAAATTTGTGAAAGTGCAGCAGAGGTTTGCCCATTTACAAAATGTACCTCTTGTTCTTCTTACTTAATGTAATTCGTTGCTGCTGTTGTTGTATAGAAGTCAATCTGTAGGTGCAGATATTGTTTATTCATTGGTTCAAAGAACAACAAAGCCTTGGTTTTGTGTGACATACAAAATGCGTGTGCTTATACAAGCTGGCCACAGGCCGTTTCCAAGAAGTTTTCGACAAACTGGGTTCTCAGAACTTCGAAGTACAATTGATATTTCATGGAATGAACTCAGTATAATCTAAGAAAATGGAAGCGTGGATGAAAAGGACCCATTTTTCTCTGTAATGGTTCCGCACGCAATAATGGGACTGTGAGTTGGTGATAATGACTTACCCTATGAACGAGGAGTCCTTAGTGATTGGGATCTTATCTCTTTTTTTTTTCTCAAAAACAACCAATGCATTGTAAACAAGGACGAACAGTACAGGACAACAAGACAAAGACAACCAGCAAGACCTCCGAACGGATCAAAGGAACCACTATAAACTTCATGCGAGGCAGAGGGAGTGGTGGCCGGACATAGTAGACAGAGCTACCAGAACCTGAACAAGCCAGTAAAGCGCCACAATCGGCGCGTAGCAAGACCCAACAAAGGGCCGGAAGAGAGCCACAAGGACTCGGATAAACCCACTGAAGGGCCGGGCAACAAAGGCCAAACAAGGTCAGCAACAAGTAAAAACAAAACACAAACACGATACACAACAAAAAAACTAGCCCTAGACAGAGGGGCAAGCCCAAACGGGCTTATTTTTGGTCGGACCGGTGGCGGCGGGCAGAGGCTGGAGGTGGACAGAACAGCGGGAAATGGAGGCCATGAGCCACTGAGGCCTGTCCGGGGAAGAGGAGAACTGGACGGAGGCCGAACGCGCCCATAGAGTGGGCGGTGCATGAGATCCACGAGCACCGCGTGGGGCGCGTGGATCAACACGAGCTGGTCGATGAAAGCCGGCCAGCCATCGGTGTGAAGCGCAGCACCCGCTAATGACCACCAGTCAGCGCATGTCCACGAGGAAGGGGCGAAAATCAGCGAACTCCAAGGAGAAGCCACCTGCAAAGAAAACCAAAAAAACACCCAAACCAACCGCAAACCAAGCTAACCAGAGAAGGGAAAGGGAGAGAGAAAATGAAGGAGGAGACAAAGAAAGGGAAAAAGGAGGAGGGGGGATGAGAGAGCCGGAGCTCCCCCCTCCTCCGTAGGGATGCAGGGGGTTGGGGAAGAACAAGGGGTTTTTCGGTTAGGAGAGAATCAGGGCTGTCTTAAGGAATTGAGGTGATTGGGATCTTATCTCATATAATCAGTTTAACGTTATTTTTTCGGAGTGCTTTACCTATCTTTGTACCAGTGCGTGTAGGTAAGGATGACTGCATTTGTTTGGTAAGCTATGGGATGCCCAAACACACAAATTTTGTTCTTCGGAATTGATGGAGGAGAATCCGAGCCAGAGGATGATGAATTGTCAGATAACACATTGATAACGTTAAGATACCGTGAGTTGGCATATCAGCACAAAATGGAAAGAAACGTTGAATGAATTGATAAGCCACAATTAAACTTGGGGATTACTCAAGAGTGATGCCCAAGTAATGAGATATATGAAAATATATCTCAACTTGAGATTTTTTTCTCCTTTTATGGTAATCTTTCCATTTATCTATTAAGAGGTAATTTTGGATCCAATTTGAGTCAGATTTTTGACAATCTGTTTTTTTGGCATATATTTTATTTTTGGCATGATTAATGAGATTTTGCCAATTTTGATAAAATTTCCTATTAGAATTTCAGCTATAAAGTTTCGACATTCTTGATTATTCATAATTATCTTAATATCAAAGATATTATCTCTTTGTTTTTTTGGGCGTTTCTTGTATATCTTTTCTATGAATTTATGATAGAACTAGCCTCCGGCGTCAGAATGCCACTGCTTTTCCTTCCACCAACATCAGAAGCATTCCATGGGCTTTTAGCACTTTGCTCGTCCATTTGCTCGTCCATTCGTTGGCACGCCTGTCATTTCAGATGTTCTTCAAGGGCTCAAATCCTTCAGCCTTGCGATTACAAGTCCTGTCTAATCTTAAGAGTATCTGTCTTCCGTACAAGGAAAAAAAAATCCTTCAACTAGACTTCATTTGGTTAACGAAGTTCCCACATCGGCAAATTCTGTGATCCAATGCTATGGACTATCTCCCCATCCTCTGATGGGCCTATAACCTATTGACCTCTTCTGCCGCCCAATATTCTGGGAAGAGATTGATTGCGGGCGGAAAAGATCCTCTTGCAAATTAAGCTCGTTTGAAGTCCGAGGATAGATCATTTTAAATCTTGTTTTGAAGATATTGATGTTGATCCTAGTTTAGGCTTAGATATTATATGAGTTTGAGTTTGAGGCTTGAATTGTGTTAATGGAAAAAAAAATTGTGAGGTGATTTTGTATGATCAAAGTGCGCAGCAGAAGCATGAATAATTTATAATTTAGTTTGTTAATGAATTTATTCTTTGTGGAAGGTGCCTCAAATTTCGGGGACGGAATTTCTTTTAAGGAGGGGAGATTGTAATACTGTCCCGAAAAGGTGTAAGTGAGTAATTCAAATTTTAAACAAAGAGATAGGGCTTAATCCTGTGTTTAATTTTTGGATCAAGATTGAATTGTATTTTTGAATTTAAAGGTGTTGATATGGAGATGTGATCTATATTTGAATTTAAAAGTTTGAATAAAGATTTGATCTTGAGTTTGAATTTAAAGGTTAAGATATGAATAAAGATTATTATTATATTTGAATTTGAAAGATATGGATAAAGATCTTATGTTTAAATTTTAAAGTAATGGATAGAGGTATGTTTGAATTTTAAAGTTGCAGAGATTGAGCTTAATAAATAGTTGCAGAGAATGTTTATTAGAGACCAAAATTTGGATTGAGGTGGTGCTACTAGTTTCTGAGAGATTGTTCGACAATTATTGTAGAATCTTTAAGGATTGGTTAAGTATTCAAGGTAAGTGATTCTTCAATGAAATTTTGAACGTGCACCGTATTTTATATGGTTTTAATGTATTATTTGGGGAACTGAACAAGTTTTGGGTAAAATGAGATTTTCGAGATTTTGTGAAACTCAATTGAAATATTTGGGCCTAGATAAATGATTATCTATGGTGAAAGAGCCTTATTTTATACGAAAATCTATCTGTATGAAGTTTGGGCTCGGGACGTTACATAAAGTCTTAACAAGTGACGAATCAAATGCTCTTTTAGTGTCAAAACCAATCAGATGCTAGATTTTCCAATATTCTTTTTATTCTGATTATCTTCCTCAACATGTACCATTTGCGACCGACTGATGACAGATTTTTGTATGTGTTTTCTCTCAATTGTCCTTTTTTTTAGCTGCACTAATAATATATTGAATAATTTCATCTGGGTCAATAATAAAATTTATTATTGTGTTGAAAATATGTCAAAACACTCTTATTAAATCTATTAAGACTGAAGTGTTGGCGTGAAATCCATGCCCCACAAGTCAAAAGTTGCGGCTGATATTTGCTGCAAAAGAGAAGTCAAGATTTGCGGTATAAATCTTGCCGCAAATCTTGAAATGTTATGTCGCCTCTGTCAGGAGTTAATGCAGCGAAAGGAGATGATTTGCAAACCGCAAATCTCGATAGCTTTCAGCTGCCTCTGTCAGAATTAAATGCACCGAAATGAAGAAGATTTGCAAGCCATAAATCTTGAAGTTTTTCTTCACTTCTCTCGATAGTTTTTCTCTATAAATACGAACTTCTGTAAACGAGTTCAGTTGTGACTTTCTGATGTAGAGCACCGGTGTGTTGAGAGAAAAGGGGTGCCTCTCAGTTGAAGAGCACCCACCGTGGGTTGAGAGATTGTGAGGAGAAAGGTGCGATGTGAGAGTTGAGAGTTTGTAAAGTTTTGATTCTGTGAGTAAAATCAAAATACTCTCCTTCGTGGACGTAGGCAGTTGCCGAACCACGTAAATATTTGTCTCCTTGTGTTTGTGGTTTTTCCCGTTCTGTGCTCAACATGAAGCTTTTCCCTTAAATATATGCCTAAGATTTCAAATCAAATTGTTTGCTTCCCAAACGGAGATGCTTTTGGACTTAGAAATCTTCGTGTTGTAAAGCCACACGTGATTCTCAGAATAAGTGCTCAAACAAACAATGATTTAGCTGGGAAAAGATGAGGCACAACTTTGCAAAAAGAAGAAAACCATGAAACTTTAAACTTCTCATCTCTATCTTACTTTAGTATTCAAGCTCGATCGGGGAGAAAGAAGGAAGAAATTCAATCTTTATGTAAGAGGAGTGTAACGAATCCACATAAATCTTAGAGATTCACATTTTGAAAAACCGGGTTGTCAAGCGGAGGTGTCTCCAAACTTATATGAAGTCATTAAAGATATTTCATAATCGATGTGGAACTGTTACAAGAAAAAAAAAAGTTAGGTGCTCTACGTGCTTCATCTTTTCCTCCCAATATTTTTCTTTATTCACTCATCCACACAAAAATTAAACAAGAGAACAAAAAAGAGGTGGCCGGGCAGGGAAGATGAAGAAGAGGAAGTGACATTGGCTGGTTCTTTGGTGAGAAAAGATCAGAAAACAGAGGATGATGAAAAAGGTTTCTTAGTTTATAGGTAGATTAATTAGGACCTCAGTTCTGGGTATAGGGTGGCTGTTTTTCATAAGCCATGAGTGACGGTTCGTGCGGTATGGGGAAAATGGATTACTGATGTGGAGCACCATAACTGTGTTTCTAGACGGATTAGCCATGCCAAGTCAAGATACTCATTGCACGCCGAGCAAATTTTTCCGATTTCTTTTGAGCCGCCCTCGCATGAATCTTTATCTAGTCTGCAATGCATTGTGATCAGCTACCACCACTTGCTCTAAATAAATATTTAGCTAGCTACCACGTCGTCTATTGGAGATAAAAAGATTGTGGCCGGCCGCCTCTAGCTTTCTTGCTTAATTTCTATCCCTTTGCCCTTGATTGGCTGCAAAGAAAAGTCTTGCAAGAAAGTAGGTTCTCTGGGAGGATAAACTAAACTAAACTTATAAAGAAAGGTAAAAAAGAACAAAATAGTTACCCATTACAATAACGTTTCCCATAAGTATCTCAATGATGTGGAAAGTTAATTAGGTTTTTTATGATTTCGTGATGCATTATCCTTGTTGAATATACAAATGACTTTCCTCTTCTGAAGTTGCTGTTTGGAATCCCGGAATCCGCTAATTAGGAGGCCTACCACCCGGCTTCCAGTCTAAGCATACATACTTTCCATTCCATCCTAAGCTCTTTACTACTGATCAGTCCAAGGTTTATAGAGTTTTTGGTTCGCATAGAACACAACCCCACACAAATGTAACACTAATTGTTTAGTCCTTTAAGTAAAGTGTTTATGTCGTAAGTTGGAAAATCATACTCTAAAAAGCTTCGGTTTAGATCCAACCATATTACATTATTCATTAGATACTCGGATTAAGACTCATGTTGTATCTTTTTCGTTCTAAAAAGCATCTTTTAGAGAAAAACATTACTGTTCAGAAACCTAGAACATTGTTCTTGCATAATATGAATAGTTAGTATATTATTTTCCACACTGATTTAATATTTTTAGTTGTGGCAGAAAATTAATACAAGAAAAAAGGAAATTTAGGGGTTGTTCGGCCAAACAAAATCCTCAGGATTTTTTTGAATTCTCAGAATACAAAATATTCTACAACCAAACATCATTTTTAACACTACATAAAAATAACTACAACACGCATACCAATAAAGTTAACCTCACATAAAAATTTTCAAAACACAAAAAATCTTCAAAATACAACGTAACCGAACAACACCTAATTAGTATATAATCCGCAGAGCAGATCTCTTAAGGTGGTGCGCACAAAACCGGCCCTACAGTCCTGTGCGCCATGGTTCGAGACTTGTCTAATGGTAAAAATATCAATTCTACGCACGTGTACAGCTTTAACTTGGTAGGTCGAGCAAAGACGACCTCCCAACTATTAGGCTAGCGCCGAGGGAGCTATTTTGTCCCGGCTTCTACCACTCATCCTTCTATCTGTTACCCTTCTTTTCGTAGGATTGAATTTTAACTTTGTACCACTAAAGGCTAACTCAGCATCGAATCCCTCACGACCGACCAAATAAAAACGCACATCATAGCACACCCAAAGGCTCCTATGAGATTTTCAACTATGAACCCCCCTTAGTCGAAAGTGGTCAGTCACTCATGACCCACTTTAAATCGATCACAAGTCTATGAGCCCCCATAATTTCCATCAATACTGAGCCAATGTCGACACAACACCTTGGTGAGTACGGCAGTGCTCTCTCTCTAGATCTCTCTTAGCTCTTGAGTTCTCGTTTTGCTGGTAGAGTCTATTGATGCTGGTCATAAGGAGTCATACCTACATGGAGTTAGTCTTATCCAACTTCAGTTTTAATCTGCTCGGTCTTTACTCGGTCATGCAACAAATCTCCTGAACCTGGAAATTAAATAGACATGCCATCCTAAACTACTAGCCAAGATGGGTGGAACCATAGGAAAAGATTCGTAAGTTTGTTTGTTCTAAGTTATGGGAATTGGAACCAAACAGTACATATGCTTGCACAGAGCCAAAAAATTAATATGCGTATTAATCTTTAAAATAGGCAACTAGAGATATGGTTTTAAATTATGTCGATTGGATCGAGTGGAGGAATGGGCGAAATGATCCGATTGGTTCAAATTAGTTGAGTTGATAACTAAGCTAAAGTTGATGGAAGATAGATAAGGCAAAGAGTGTTTGTTTTCTTATTTATTTAGACCGTGGATTTGGCACTCAGCAATCACTTTCTCTGCAATAATGGGAAGTGCGAGCTCCACCGAGTTCACGCAAGTTCCATACAGCCACTGCAAGAGTTCAATTGCTTTGCCCCATCTGATGGTGGCTTAAGCATTTTCAACCTTTTTCATGTTTAGGTACCCCCATTGAACTGTCGAAGTTGGCAATGAGTCATGGACGTTGTGGCAGAGCCGCAGAGTAATCACCTCCCCACTTCAGCATTTGGAACCAGGGTGTGATCTCTGGCCTTGAGAAAGTGGGAAATGACACCAGTATTATATATCAAAAACTCCAACCCAAGAAGCTGTCTGTGTCGCACACATAGACACAAGAGAGACGCACGTAGTTTCTTGCTGACTCGTGCTTTATAGTTTCAGGAGGGAATGGCAGAAAATGCAGATGAAACTTACTCAGGAAGTTGTGAATGTTCACCAACTCCAAGCAAATCAATGGGTACTCCTCTGAGAAAGGTGATGGATAGAATATCAGGTTTCGCCACTTCCTGGAGGAGCAGCGCAGCTCCACGCTGTCGAAGAATCTTTCACAGAGACGTTGAACGACAAGACATCCAGTATGCTACTACTCGTTGTCTCTCATCCTACTACAGCGTCTTCGTAGCTCGCCTTGCTATCATGGTTTGTAAACTTCTACCCGCACTATTAGTTGAGTTAAAGATTTAATCGTATATGCAGGCCGATCCGCTTGAATGAGTCAAGTCTCCTCTTAGGTAGTATAAAGATCAGCATAGATACTATGAGCTTGGTGCATGAAGAAAACGAGACTATGGGCATGAAGGTGTTGATCTGAGGAACATCGCATGCCTCATGGGGATCATATCTGAATCACGTGTTGCTGAAATGTTAAGCAGTTTAGAGAATGCTCAGGTTGAATTGGTAAAGTTGCATATGAAATGCAAAACCAAGTCTGTGTATCAGCAGTGGAGCTGCATAACTCCCAGACAAGAGAACCCATTCTGAAGTCATTTACTTTAGGGATTAGATGCTGTTAATTCTAGTTATGTACCCCCCCCCCCCCACACACACACAAATAGGAATGCAACGTCTTTAGAAGATCTTATTTTGTACAACAAAAACTAAAAACTTATACGTGTAGACCCAAGTTTCACTTTGGTTCTTTGACAGATTGCTTTGTCTTATTACAGGTCATGTTGGCCATTCTAATCGGCCTGCTAACCATATTAACTTGGCATTTCACGAAGATCTATACAACAAAATCACTCAATGGCTTAGCATTTGGCCTTCGAAATGAACTTCTACAACGGCCAGTTTTAAGGATGTGGAAAATCTTGAATTCGACTTCTGAGATAACAACAGCTCAGGTTAAGCTATCACAGTATGTGTTCAAACGGCACAACAAACCTGCCACTCATGCAGAACAAGTTGAGGTGATTGTTAAGCTATTCATTATACTCTTACTATTTCTTCACTTGTATATTATATTTGAGACTAATTGGCATCATCGTGTATTTAACAATCGTTCAACTCTTAGCAGCTATATGAAGCTATGAAGGATGTAACATGGGCATTATTTTCAAGTCGTAAGGCTCTCAATGCAATAACTATCAGCTATAGAAATGGCTTTGTCCAGGCATTCCATAGAGATCACAGGAGTAACAACACGTTCTACATCTACTCTGATCTTGTCAACTATTCAATCAGCGCCACCGGGTCCTATGAAAGCAATATGCTGTCATCACATCAAGCTTGGACTGCTCAATCGATACATGGTAACATTTCTGCAATTTGGTATCAGGAACCCCTTGATCCCGTCACTGGTGACAAGATAGGAAAAGCAAAGCCAATCCCACCAGATTATCTGATCAACATCGCAGGCCTTTCACAAGTACCTGATGGTGTAGCTTCATGGCATGTGGCAGTGAGCAAATATACTGATTCACCCTTACTTTCAGCAGCACTGCCAGTCTGGGACCCTTCAAATGAAAGTATTATGGCTGTTGTGGGTGTTACTACGGCACTTTATAGTGTAGGCCAGCTTATGAAGGAGCTTGTTGAAGTCCACAGTGGGCATATATATTTGACATCCCAAGAGGGTTATTTACTTGCTACTTCCACAAATGCTCCACTTCTGACAAATTCAACTAAGGGGCCCCAGCTTATGAGGGCCATTGATTCTGAGGATCAAGTAATACAGATGGGAGCTAGGTGGTTGCAGAAAGCCTATGGCAACAACTTTTCTGTGAGTCATGAGGTTCATGCAGAGAATGCCAGGCTTGACAACGAGCAATATTATGTTGATTCATTTTTCCTAAAACTAAAGAGGCTACCCTTGGTAAGTCTTGACCACCGATTTAATCATTTCCCCAAGATTGAAATCTTAGGTCGTATATGTGTTAAGAAAATGGAAGGTGCTGGATGCCTGGTGGAACATATTTGTATTCCAAGGCAATTCTATGTTTATTCATTGCTAAATCGAAAACACCATGAGGATTCTTCAAGTCCTCACTTTCGCCTAATTGGCCTACAGTAAAGTAGCATTTATTATATTTAACGAAAATGCTAACATTAAAATTTATGCAGGTGGGGGTCATCATCATTCCAAGAAACAATATAATGGGGAAGGTAGATGAGAGAGCCTTCAAAACTTTGGTCATATTGATATCTGCATCTTTATGCATCCTAGTCATTGGATGCATCTGCATCTTTGTACTGACGAATGGGGTGTCCAAAGAAATGAAACTAAGAGCAGAATTAATAAGTCATCTCGATGCAAGAAGAAGGGCAGAGGCATCTAGCAACTATAAAAGCCAATTTTTGGCAAACATGAGGTCCGTAATTTCAACTTTTAGAAGCTACCGATATGTAAAACCATGATGTGAGGTTAATGGTTAATGGATTCAATTAACAACACTGTTGTGTTGCAGTCATGAACTGAGGACACCTATGGCGGCAGTAATTGGATTGCTCGATATTCTCATATGTGATGATTGCCTGACAAATGAACAATATGCAACTATTACACAGATTAGAAAATGCTCAACAGCTCTACTCCAGCTTCTAAACAATATACTGGATTTGAGCAAGGTGAGATAAAAAAACACTCTAACTTCTTCTTTAATGAGCAATCCAAAAGGGATGTATCAACAGATCTTGACATAATGTACCAAAACAAGCTAGATAATACGTGCATAGTTAATAAGTGGAGAGAATTAGTTCATTATGAATTTACTTCATAGAGAAATATTTTGGATTTGTGAGCAGCAATAAAGCTGCTATCAGATAAGTTTAGTCTACGTGCTTCACTTCTGACAGTGCAAATAAAAATACTATATAGGTTGAATCCGGAAAACTGGTGCTGGAAGAAGCCGAGTTTGACTTGGGCCGAGAACTTGAAGGACTCGTGGATATGTTCTCTGTGCAGTGCATTAGCCACAATGTGGAAACTGTTTTAGATCTCTCTGGTATGACGCCAATTCTAAGTGGAAAACAAATCAAAATTAATGGTCAAAGATTACTTTTATGAGTTTATATCTGTTTCTGATGTGCAAATTCACTCTGTTTCCATGTTAGATGATATGCCAAAATTAGTTCGAGGAGACTCTGCTAGAGTTGTGCAAATATTTTCGAATCTCATCAGCAATTCGCTCAAGTTTACTACTTGTAAGTGCATCTACAAATAGCTATTGCGCTAGCCTTAGTTTCACAGTGCTGCTGACTAATAGAAACTAAAAAAACTAAGAAATAATGTCAATAGTGGCTATTTGGAAAGCTCTCAGACTGAAATAGAATCTAAACTGAAATAGAACCTAAAAGAGAGAGAATGGATGGGAGAGAGCTATTCATTTCTAAAGAATCAACCGACCTCAATGTCTATCATACACTCAACCATTGTCTAGCTCTGTTGGTGACAAAGGGTCAGTTTGAAGATAATAAAAACTCTCTTAATTTCAGGTGAATATTTTTTGGAAGTTGGAGTTACAGATGTTTGGGACCATGATTGAGAATAGTTTTGGTTGATTTTGTTTTTAGCTCAGGTATCTCGTTAGATATCATTTGCTCTTGGGGGCATCTGAGGCTTGATCTTTCATCTCCTATAAATATAGTATGTTCCAAAATTAGAATTCCTCCATTACTCATTTTGGTTCATCAGTTAAGCTTAAGAGGCATGCATAGATGTGTTACTTGAAAGTGACTATATCAATTAATAATACCAAGTACAAAGCAGGTGACTCTTCAATTGAGTACTTGCGGAAGGTAAAGAAAGCCAAAAATCTTTTGGATCTCGGAATTTTTTTATTCATCTGCGGCGTGCTTGGTATCTAAAGCAATATGGAAAAGGAATTCTGATGTTCCTTTTAGAGACTATATTTTTAACTAGGTATATTGCCAACAATGATGATAATTAAGTGGCAACAAAAACTATATTAATCTTACACAATGATCATTTTTCTTAAGAAAGAAAGAAAGAATGAGCTTGCATATTGAATTTTTCTGAATGGCATACAGCGGGTCATGTCATCATCCGAGGATGGTGTGAGAACTCAAATTGTTGCATTGACACCAAGAAGTTTACTCTCGATCAGAAGAAATCAAGGGCTGCACATAGAACAAAGTTTAAACAACAAGGAGCTCATACAAAGAAGGCCTGCAAGAAAGACAACAAAATGATCCTTCGGTTTGAAGTTGATGACACTGGCTGTGGTAGGAATCTTGAAACTTCATGAAACCATTGCAAAATTAGACTTCATATAAGTAACAATCAATCATATTTTGTAGGTATTGATCCAAGCAAGTGGAAATCTGTATTTGAAAGCTTTGAGCAAGCAGACCCCTCAACGACAAGAACGTAAGTGAAATAAACAAGGTTCACCACCATCCACAAACAAATCTATGATTGTCTCTAACATGAAGCCTACTATATTTTGTTGAGGTATCAGAATCAAAAATAGAATCCATATGTCCAACAATATTAGCAATTTGATCAAAAAATTAAGAACTGAAATTTCCAGAAATAACTTCGGAAACATCTTGCTAATTTCAGGCATGGAGGCACTGGTCTTGGATTGTGCATAGTACGGACCTTGGTGAGTGAAATCCTCTTGTATGTTTTGATTAGGAATTTCATATAAAAGCACCTCAAAAACCACACATGTTGAATCTCGTCCATCAGGTGGTAGGTTTATAGATTTTCTAATGGGTTTTGGAATTCGTCATGACAAAATTAGTCATGAGGAGATGCAGGAAGGTGTGAATATATAGCTTTTATTAGTGTATGAGAGTCAGAAGAGAAAAAATTGTCTTAGTGAGAGTTGCATTAAAGCATCATTGGGTGCACTGGTTTGCTGGATTTCAGATAAAGCTTGTAATACATGCTGTTGATAGTGGAATGATGTGGACTCAGGCATTTGGCTGAACCACGTAACAAATTTTTCTGGTGGCTCTTGCTATTGGATTTTTTCTGTGTTTTTATGCATGCATGAGCACACAGAAATTCTGAAATTATTTGTACCCCTAGGCCATAAGCTGCGTGTTACAACTTCATAAAATAAGACACCAACTCTTAAATGACTCTACCATGTTGTAGGGAGAAAATAAAAGAGCATCTCACTATTCTCTAGCTTGTAAGCTCCGATGCACTACATAATGTGAATCTCTTTGTCCACTTATAATGATACTGCTGATGGCAGGTTAACAAAATGGGTGGAGAAATCAAGGTCGCAAAGAAGGAGGGCCCAGGAACTCTAATGCAGCTGTACTTGCTTCTTACTGCACCTGTAGATGGCATAGAACATCATTGTCAAGTCGATTTTGCGAAGCATAGTTTGGTAGTGAGTAAAATTTCCTTTCCTCCGACTATATATGAAAACTCTTACGCAGTGGAATGATGCATTTATCAAACATAAAGAGCTTATACTTGAATTATCACTGTAGGTGCTGCTTGCACAACGTGGCAGCGTGGGTAGATTGATTATGTCGCAGTGGCTACATAAGATTGGAGTGCTCTCTATGGAAGCATCTGAATGGAATGAACTGACACAAATTCTTCGCGAACTCTTCCATGCTAGAAGTTCAGTTCGTAATAATGGCTTTGATGCACAGTGTTCACTAAGTGAACCCTTGAGGACTCAGGCACTGAGCGTACAAGACATGAGGAATCCAGTTGTCATAATCGTTGTTGATGTAGGACTACTTGACTTGAGCACAGACATATGGAAGGAACAACTGAACTTTCTTGATAATTACTTTGGGAAAGCAAATTTTGCATGGATGCTTAATCATGACACTTCCAATGCCATTAAGATGGAGCTCCGCAGGAAGGGGCACATATTGATGGTTAATATGCCACTTTACAAGGCAAAGATGATCCACATTCTGGAGACAGTCATAAAGGAGAGAAATCTTGAATTGCAGAAAAGAAGTTCAACTGCTTCAGGAGCTACCAAAGAAGGTGATATGCATGAATGTCTTGAGATCGATCCCACATCCTTAGACATTGCCAGCTCCGATGATTCTGATATGTTGGAAATGGACAGCTCTAATCCTGTAAGTGGGTCTCAGACTGGGGAAAAACGAGGAGAGAGTATTAGAAAACCCTGTTCTTCAGGATACCGGAAAAGTAACAACTGCTTAGTTGAACTCACTCGTGTTTATTCACAGGAAAATTACTCAACAGAAAGAGATCCATGCCAAGTCAGGCCCAATTCTCACCTTGTTGAAGATGAAGAACATAAGCTCTGCACACAACAAGCATCCCTTTCAACAGAATCCCCAGGTGAATATGCTACACACCGGGAGCAACGTTTGGTTAGCAGCTGTCCTACAGCAAAAAGTAATTTGTGTTCAAGTAAAGCTGCGGATAAAAAGAAGTCTCTTGAAGGCCTTCGAATACTGCTTGCAGAAGATACCCCGGTACTGCAGAGAGTTGCAACCATAATGCTGGAAAAAATGGGGGCTACAGTTATTGCTGTCGGAGATGGAGTTCAGGCAGTAGATTCCCTGAATTGCATGCTAGGCACAGAAGATTGTAGAAGGGCATCTGTATTTGAAGATAGAAACACGCTATCACAAACAGAGATTGGAGATTCTCTTCCATATGACTTGATCCTTATGGATTGCCAAGTAAGAATCTAATGCCCTGCTGTCTTAGTCATCTTAGTTATCAAAACACATAGGAAATCAAAGAATAAGAAGGATAAAAAATTGATGGTGTTGGAATTTCAAGGGTGCAGTTCTTGCTAGAGACTAGAACTAGAAGCATTTTTAAAAGGACTACCAAAGAAACATCTCCTCAGTTACTTTTTCCAATTGGCCATTAACTTTGTTGGTTAAGTGAACGTGCTTAAATTGACACATGATCTGAACCCTTCTGTCTTCCTGTAAACAGATGCCAAAGATGGATGGTTATGAAGCAACAAAAATAATTAGGAAATCAGAAGCTGGAACTGGGTTGCACATTCCCATTGTCGCACTGACAGCCCATGCAATGTCATCAGATGAAGCCAAATGCTTGGAGGTGGGCATGGATGCTTACCTAACAAAACCAATTGACCACAAGCTGATGGTGTCCACCATTCTTTCACTCACTAAAAGAGCAGTCCTAGCTTTCTTGTAAAGCGAAAGCTAACTAACCAGTAGCTTGTGCAGCCTTTGGATGCAAAAAATTTCACAGCAGTTTTGAGAAAATGTAGTGTTATATGTAACCCATGGATGTACATATATGAGTTTCCTCTTAGGATCATAAGGGATCCAAGGCCGGCATATAGCACATGATTCAATGCAATGAAACTCTATAACCAGTATATTCTGTCTACATTACTCCGAGATGTGCTCCTACATGTGGACCTGAAATACAAGGAGTATTAAAGGGTGGGACTAATTGGACAGAAAAACAAGGTGGTGTTATGGATTAGCAAGCCGGAATCTGTGTGATTGAGTGAGCATCTTTCTAATTTTTCTGAGCAGATAACATCGTTAGATTGATTACACAACCATGTTAGAGAGGAGGGGGTGAATGAACCCTAACAAACTCCTCAAATTAGACATTACAGGGCTGAAAATATATATATGTTCCATTAATTATCTCTTCCATTTTGCAAGACTTCTCTAAATTAGTCCCGCCCACTCAAAGTTTGACAGCTTTTGGGACATGTATTTAGATGATATTATTGGATTAGTATTTTTTTGTAATTTACTACTCAAATTATACGGTGTAATTTAGAGAAAGATAGACATAATAGTGAATGGTCCACTATTTAAAGTTGCACATATAATATTTCGAGCAACATGCGTTAGGGCTGTTCAAAAAACCTGAGACCCGATGCTCCGACCTGAAACCAATCCGGTCGGGTCATAAGTCAGGTTCGGGATTTATTTATTCTTATGACAATTTTTTCAAATCGAGTTCGGGTTTGTGAATCACATCCCGAAAAAACCCGAACATTATAATTCTACGCATCATTCTAAAAAAATATAGCCTAAAAGGTTCTTAGCCTACAAAAATTAGCCCAAAACGTTTCGTGCGTATAATATAATGTTCGAAACGTTGGATGCTGCCTGGGGTGCAGGAAAAGAAAAAAAAGAAAGATATATAATTAGAAGAATTTACGTGCCTGAACACGAAATGACTAAAGTGTCCCCATGATGCGTTTACACTGCAAATAGCAGTGCCTTGTGCGCAGCAGATCACCCGAAAAGACTCTTTCAGAGTCAGTGCCTTGTCGCTTAAGAAGAATAACAAGAAGAAGAAGAAGAAAAAGGAGGAGCTGCTAAGAGAGCGAGATCGAGACAGGAGAAGGAGAAGATGGCTAGGTACGACAGAGCAATAACAGTGTTCTCACCAGATGGGCATCTGTTCCAGGTCGAGTACGCGCTCGAAGCCGTGCGCAAGGGAAACGCCGCCGTCGGCGTCCGCGGCACCGACACCATCGTCCTCGGCGTTGAGAAGAAGTCCACAGCCAAACTCCAAGACTCCAGGTTTCTCTCCCCCTCGCCATTAAATTAGAATCATAATGGTTGAGATTGGCAGTTGATCTCCCTTCCCGAGTCACTAGATGAGACTAGGGTTGGGGTTGGGGTTGGGTTTACGGTTAGCTTTGTTTCAAGCAACATGTTTTTCTATTGTTAAAATAGGATTTAACAAAAGGAAAATTTTGGAAAAAATTCCTATATTCGATTATTTTTATTCAAAAGGTATGTCCGTAAGTTTTCGTATGCTCCACAGTGTTATCGATTTAACGTTTTGCTCGTTTAGATTGTCAATAACACCAAAAGGCCACGCATAGGCATTTGATGAGTTACGCAATACCCCAAACAAACAAGTCGTGAGCGTCATTGGAGATAGATAACTCTAATCTGAGGTAAATATGATTTGTGTGTGTGAAATATTGGATTACCCATATAGACTGATACCAGTTGAGAATCCTCTTTAGATTAGAACCACCAGAACAAAGTGTTTGCTTTTTCGGAGTCTTCTTCAAAAGATGGGACTGATTAAAACCCTCTAGTTTCTGAGAAGATACTGATAGTATTATCTAAGAAATCTTTTGGATTACACTGCCGAAGGTGTTTATTATAACAGCGTTAATGTGGTTAGCAACGCTGACCCAGTTTTCTCAGGGACTTCAGGAATGCATCCTTGTCCACAGTGTTGCTTACTGACTTCTTAATTTTTATATTTGTTGATTTCGCATTATCGTTTCTAGGTTTACCGGTCTTCTGACAAGTCTGCTACTTATTTTACAGATCGGTTAGGAAAATTGTAAATCTAGATGATCACATTGCACTAGCTTGTGCTGGACTCAAGGCAGATGCTCGTGTTCTAGTAAACAGGGCACGGATTGAATGTCAAAGCCATAGGCTTACCGTTGAGGATCCGGTGACTGTTGAGTACATTACTCGTTACATAGCTGGTCTTCAACAGAAGTACACACAAAGTGGGGGTGTCAGACCATTTGGCCTTTCTACTTTGATTATTGGCTTTGACCCCTATTCTGGTGCACCAGCATTGTATCAGACGGATCCTTCTGGGACATTTTCAGCTTGGAAGGCCAATGCAACTGGTAGAAACTCTAATTCAATACGGGAGTTTCTGGAGAAAAACTATAAAGAAACTTCCGGTCAAGAAACAGTGAAGCTTGCAATCCGTGCATTGCTTGAGGTAAATTCTTTTGGGCTATCTCCTCTATCTTAAAAACACTCTCCATTATATCTCTTTCTTGTTGCAAAGTGTCCTCTTCTCCATACGTTCTAGGGTGTGCTAACTGTGTTACATTTTTGTTTTCATACAATTGCTAGCACTCGTAATTAACAGGCTTACGCTATTACTATGTATCCCAAGGGTACTGTCCCGTCTTCTGCTTGTGTTTGTGGTCCTGACAGTTCAAGATGACCCTCTGGGCGGTTAGTTGTATGTATATATTGCTTATAATCATAGGAAGACCTCCACTCTATTATCGTTGAAGACAGGACATAATTCATTCATCTGGTTTATATAATATTCAGCACCTAGCAAGTATTCTATCTGTACTTGACTATTGTTTAATTTGTTGCCTCAAAGAACTTGATTTAGCACTCACTCATGCAACATTCCAAAATCTGTAGCTTGTTAATTGGGGAAGTTTAGACGTTGCGTTGCTCTTTTTCCTGGCTATGTGGTCAACCTGGTTTACAAGGTATAGCCTCACGGTTCAATTGTCGAGTTCTGAGGGGGCAATCTATGTCTACTGTAGAAGGGGCTTCTTTTTCGCCTCCACCCTGGGACTACATATTTGTAAGATGCTATATTGTCAGGTCTTTCTTCATCGTTTTTTGGGATGAGCACATAGGTGCCTCTGTAGATTTGATGTTCCTTTGTAATACCTAGGGTACAGATGTGCTTTTTTATCCTTAGTTTCAAACTACATTCAAATTTCAGGTAACATCTGTATTTTTTTCTTGTTGTGCCTAAACTACAAGATCCTTAGTTTCAAGATACATAATACATTTAGGTAATGTACCTGTAATACACATGCATAATAATCAGATGTGTATTATTTTCTTAGGCATTATTTTTTTCTGTGCATTATTTTGTTTGGTCTTGCTTGTGAGAAAAAGAAGATTTGAGCCCAACGAAATTTGTGTTTCAAATTGGCAATTTTTGTGCTCGTCAGTAACTCATACCAATCTAATATAATAAAGTGGAGCTGGTTCTCTATCCTATTAGAGACACTCGGCAAGATAGAGTGGCAGAGGTAGAATACACAGATTCATGATCTGTTACATCCATCCGTCCTGTGATTCTGAATCAACAGAACCCATGCATGAGCAAAGCATATATTTATCTACGGACATAATAGTTTTGATTTATGTTTTTCTGTGTGTTTAGGTTGTTGAGAGTGGGGGAAAGAACATAGAAGTTGCTGTGATGACTAAGGAGCATGGTCTCCGACAACTCGAGGAAGCTGAGATTGATGCTATTGTCGCTGAAATTGATGCAGAGAAAGCAGCTGCTGAGGCTGCGAAGAAGGCCCCAATGGCCCCTCCAAGGGAAACATGATCACACTTTCTCTCTCGATTGTTTGTTTACTTGCGTTTTTTTCATGTACTATTTGCAATGGTATGTGGAATTGTGTTTGGTACCTTCTGTTAAACTGATTGCTATTATGACCCATTTGGGTACCTTTAAGAGTATTTAGTCCTCAGCTTTAGACTAATTGGAACATAGCTGCTTGAACTATGAAAATCGCAATCGAGGATGACAGTTAGCCTTGACGGTCGGTTATAAGTGTTTTTTTCCCCTTAACAAGTGATCTCCCACCAATGATGAATCGAATTGTAAACTTCCGTTTTCGACAGAAATGATGGTAAACGACAGACGACGAGTAGAATTTCAAACTTTCTTTTTTAGCGTTTTGACTGAAAGGAATAACACTAAAAGACCTAAGAGATATCGTAGAAGTTTCAGAAGGTTGTCCGTCTTGCTTGGAACCATGAGCCAGAGTCAAAAGCGTCTCGTCTTATCCTACACGCTCGACCAAAAAAGTCTGTGTTGGGAATATGTGTTGGTATTGGGTTTAGTGAAAAGGTAAAGAGAGATAATTTTTTATAACTGTTGTAATTTTTTATATTTTTTTATGGGAGAGAAAGAGATTATATTGGAGTATTTTATTAGGAGAAAGATAAAATATTGGAGATAATTAGGTTTGCAAACTCAGCATCAAGAGTCCAAATTTCTTCTCGCAAGTTAAAAGAGTCTTTGCCAAGCGGGTAATTATGACAAAATGAGTTGTTTTCCGGGGCGCTCTTCTTACATGGGTTCTGTAAGTCGAAGCCCAAAAGATTTGCAATATTTGAAAATTGAAAGCCCAAAATGTAAAAAGAGAACATATTTTGGCCCATGCATGTCTCGAAGGTCGCTGTAAGTCGAAGCCCAAATTATCTGCAATATTTGAAAATGGTTTAGCCCAAAAAGAGAGAACATATTCTGGCCCATGCAGGTCTCGAACCTGCGACCTTCGCGTTATTAGCACGACGCTCTAACCAACTGAGCTAATAGGCCAATTGAACGATTTCTGCATCTAGTTTTATTTAACTATATATATCAGGTTCTCTTTCTCCTTCCCTCTAAAGTTTGGTGTATACGGTCGAGCAATATACGATAGTTGAAAACGCAATCATCTCCAGAATTCATCGATGGAGTTACGGCTATGAAAGAAGATTACGAGGTATGATTTTATTATAATGGTATTTACTTATATGGTCGTACAATAATCTTTGTTCTGTTTCAGCTTTCCACTATCCCCCAATCTACTCAACAGCACAATCTCTCGATCAAACCCTACTCAGAAATACAAAAATAAAATTGAACCTCTTTTGTGAAGAAAAATCGTGGTAGTTTCTGTGTGTATATTTCTAAGATGTACTTCACGATCTGCCTTGTTTAGCTCGAAAACTAATTATGCTATGATTGAAAAAGGCGAACCGGAATCGAAACTTTGCGTATAATTGGGTAATTCAAAGGCCTTTTTCCAAATGCTGCAAAAGCTGCTGTTTGGTTCTCAGGGTGAATGAGGGAAAGGAAGGCAATTTCTTTCTTCTGGCCATTTTGTGTCCTCTTGGCCTACTAGTGGTTAAAGCATCGTGTTGATAGTTTTATGTGTAGTTTTGTTCGAGTTGCATCAAGTAACCCTTAGCTGGTGTCATATGGGCATGTGCCATGTGTGTGTTTGTAGCGTGTTAAGTACACGGAGGAACGATTGCCAAAAAGAAGAGTATAGCTCCCTTTGTTGCTTGTGCTTTGTGCCTTGGTTTGGTCCTTACTTCAAAAGAAGACAGAAGAAAAGAAAAGGGGTGATCTCCAAATGAATATGTTGCGCTTGATGGAACTATTAGTTTGTCTTACCATCTCTATGTTCTTCAAGACAGAGACGAGACCCGTAGTGGACCATCTGCAATATCAAGTGCAGAACATTGGAAAGAAACAGATATATGGGGCAAATCTGTATTACATATGATGATGTACGCAAACATATTCACACACATCCCCAATACTGATTATACTCACTTATGGAAAAATTATGTGCAAGTACATGTTTCCGATACTGATTTGGGTAATTATGACCATCATACATCTTATCAAGCTTGACAAATGAGATGGTGACAGGCTTGGGACAATAATAATCAGATATTTCTGTATCTCATGAGCTACAGTATATGTTTAACCAGCTAGTAATGCTGGAAGGGTTATATCAGCTACCCTGATATAATTAGATTGGTCGCATAACTCCTCTGCTACTCTTTGGCTCCCCCTTCTTTAGCCCATTCCAAGTGATTTGAATAGAATTAAATTGCAGATTGAAGAGAAAAAGCAAGCTGCTGCTGATGTTCTGTTTCAATATTCAAAATTTGTGATGGCGTGCATTGGCAGTCAAATCCGACCTTGCGACTTGAGGTTGCATTTAATGAAGGTAATTTGGAGATTCTTGTTAACTTACCCATCAGGAAGAGTAGCAGTTATATTTGTTTTGTCGCTTTCCCTTGTGGAGAAATGATCAAGAACCATAGGCCAGTAGTAGTTTAATCTAATGGAAAGCATTGGCCTGTGATCCAAAGCCCTTGCTGATTCTTGCCAATTTCACGATTTTAACTTCCTTTCTTGTACCCGTTCAGGAGATTTCTGGAATGCCTACTTCTCTAAAGAGAGAATCATCGGCGCAGGTAGCAGCTTCTCTCGATGCAATGGGTGAGTCATCAAGCTCAGGTACAGCTAGACTTGATAAAGCAGACAGTTTTCGAGCACTATAGTTTGAAGCAAAGTTGCAGGCATTTGCTATTTGGGGTCTTTGGCAGCCTAGTTCTACAACATTGTTTCTGATCTTGTTTATTAACTTTGTTCGTGCATAGTGTTAGTGTGTTGCGGAGGGATTTGTATCATGTATTTAACATAGCTGAACTTGATGGTTTAGTTTTTATGTAGATGTGTAATTGACTTTGTTGCTATAAAAACTGCTCAAGGTAGTTTCTCTACCCCTTCTTACCCTGAAAAAGCAGGGGCATCTTGCATCCTGGAACCAATAATGATCTTTCAGCTAACCTAGCCTCCTCCGTCTCTCGGACCAACAAGGGGCAGTAAAGAGAATATTTACCTGACTACGCCTTTCGGCATGATCTTAGGCTCTGATTCACCCTCCGTGGACTAACTTTACGAAGGAACCCAACTCTCAAAGTTACCAGAATGATTCCCTAGAATTGCAATTTCATCGAACTAAGTCTTGAAGTACAGAAGGCGCAAAGAGGAAACACTAAAATGGATCTATTAGGGGTTCCATCACGTTGATATGGTTTATGGTGATAAATAAAGATGCAGGGTTCGAACTTCAGTTTAATAAATTGATAGTTGATAGGCCATGACTACAAGTCCACAACCGAGCATAAATGCAAAACAAAAACAGAATTTAAACATGACAACCCTTTTCTCCAAGCCAAGAGTATGGACATCAAGAGTAAAACGACTATTTCCCCTAGTACTTTGCAACATATGGAATTCATAATTAAGTGGGAAATAAATCCAGTCTCTGAATGATGAACTAGCGAATACATGACACGAATATAGAGGACTAATTTGTTTATATTTACATATATAAATAATAAATATATATTATGGGTATGAAATTTTCCACTCACGTTACTAAGACTATGTTTGCGTACTAAAATTTTGGCCACTTAAAATTTTATTATCATTCCAAAATATTTTTTTATTTTTTCATAAATTTTAAAACATCACTTTTTCACCCCCTCCCATTAACTTTTTTATTTTTTTCTTCTACTTTTTCTCTCTTTATTTTTTCATCAACTTTGCCGCTTAAAATTTTAATTATTCTAAAATTTTGTTTTTCTCAAACACAACCTAAGGAAAGTCCAACCCACCGAAATGAAGCCCAACAAAGAAAAGTCTAAAAAAGGGAAGGATGTCAGAAAAGAGGGGAGAGATCTTCTCCAAAGTTACCGAGAAACAGGGGAGATCAGGATCCCTTTTGAGATCTATGAAAGAATTTATTCCTTAAACATACTCTTGATTCTATTTTTCTACAAGATACTGACTTGAACAACAGGAGCTAACCTCACGGGGAAGCTCCATTTGTTCTCTCTTTGCACCATTTATTCTCTCTCGTCTTCTTGCATGTTTACCTATCTAGAATTTGAAGTCAACCCATTACCCAATCGATTGGCCCAGATTTTTTTGGCATCATCAATATACATTTGCACGTCCAAATACATTAATATATATATATATATATTAATAGCTTTTTCGCATTTTTCAATTCCAAAATGTATCACCACATTATCGATATGGACACATT
This sequence comes from Myrica gale, assembly GCA_963930655.1. Taxonomy (NCBI): domain Eukaryota; kingdom Viridiplantae; phylum Streptophyta; class Magnoliopsida; order Fagales; family Myricaceae; genus Myrica; species Myrica gale. The sequence continues at coordinate 25,923,189 of OZ005610.1, forward strand.
TTAACAGTTCCTCAAATAGGTGGTATCAGTGAGGGAGCGTTTGCACCAAAAATATCACAATATTTTTCAGAAAAACTCTGGGCGTCCCGCTGGGGCGTCCCGCCAGCGTACGTGGCAGTGGGACCCAGCGTGGGGCCCACCATTCCAAAGGGGGAAATTGTTGGGCCCCACTGCCACGTCCCCTAGCGGGACGCTGGCGGGACGCCCAGCAAATCCTATTTTTCACCAACTCCTAATAAAATACTACAATATAATATCTTTCCCCCATCAAAAAATATAAAAAAAAAAATTATCTCTCTTCATTTTTTTACTAAACTCAATACCAACACAAAATCTAATACCAAAAAGTTTTCAACAAAAACACAACCTGAGTAGAACATCAAGTTCGAGAGGATAAATACGGATAAATGCAGAAGAATTAGGTCAATATCAAATTATACAAAACTTTAGGGATAGAAGTGCAGATACGCGTTTCTTGATTGTCGTCTTTGATATATTAAATAAATGAAATAGGAAACCTCGCAACGGCTAGTTCGTTGAACGTTGAGCAACGGTCAAAAAATTCGAATCTTTTTCGGATAATAGCCCCTAACATCATCGCTGTGTTCCCTCACTCACTCTTTAACCTTCGCTCTTCAACCTCTCTCTCTTCTCTCTTTTCTTCTCTTCTCCCTGTGTCTGTCTTTCTCTCTCTACCCTGAGAGACTTCCACTTCTATCTTCCTCATTCGGAAGACCGCCGCCATTGGAACCCCTCGTACTTCAACGATGTTGCAAGATACGTGGAATGCTCCTCCAGGTTTCAGACCCACTAAGTCCGCTCCTTCCTCACCAGCCAAACCTCTTGGGGTTTCAAGAACTCGATCCGAGTCCTTCCACGTGACCCACAAGGTTCCAGTTGGCGACAGTCCGTATGTCAGAGCCAAGAACGTTCAGGCAAGCTTCGGTTTCTCCAAATTGATTGAAATTATTGTTTTTTTGTCTTTGATCTGTGTTCTGATTTTCGGGTCTTTCTTTCCTTCCCTGTTTTGGTCTCTGATTTCTTTTCGAAGTAGCTGAATTAGTGTATTGTTGCTTTCATTTGTTTTCTGATCGACTGGTCTTTCTCTTTGTGCTGTTTTTGTTTGATCAGTTGGTGGACAAGGATCCGGAGAAGGCAATTCCACTGTTTTGGGCAGCCATTAATTCTGGGGATAGAGTGGACAGTGCCCTGAAAGATATGGCTATTGTGATGAAACAGCAGAATCGGGCTGAAGAAGCCATTGAAGCCATCAAGTCACTGCGACACCGGTGTTCAGATCAAGCCCAAGAGTCTCTTGACAATATCCTTTTGGATCTTTACAAGGCAATACATAGATTTCCCGTCGTACATTGTTTCTGGTACCTTAGAATTTTGCTGAGAAGTAAGCTTTAAGTAACTATTTTTTTGGCCTTTCTTTCTGCAGAGATGTGGAAGATTGGATGACCAAATAGCACTCTTGAAGCTCAAGTTGTACTTGATTCAACAAGGGCTAGCTTTCAATGGGAAGCGCACCAAGACCGCCAGATCTCAAGGAAAGAAATTTCAGGTCTCTGTTGAGCAAGAAGCAACTAGGCTACTTGTAAGAATGCACATCACCACTAGTTTAGTCCCACTCTTTTCTTGGAAGACTCTCTGTACTGGGTCCAAGAAACTAAGTTTAATTATCTGTTACAGGGGAACTTAGGATGGGCACTGATGCAGCAGAACAACTACATTGAAGCAGAAGATGCTTACCGGAGGGCGCTTTCAATTGCGCCCGATAACAACAAGATGTGCAACCTTGGCATCTGCTTGATGAAGCAGGGGAGGATCGTTGAAGCCAAAGAAACGTTGCGACTTGTGAAACCGGCGGTGGCAGATGGTCCAAGAGGCATAGATTCTCATCTCAAAGCATATGAAAGGGCACAGCAGATGCTCAAGGACCTCGAGTCTGAAATGATGAACAAGGGAGGGGACCGGGTGGAACAACGCAGGCTCTTTGACGCCTTTCTTGGGTCTTCATCCATTTGGCAGCCTCAGCCTTGCAAGGATCACGCTAGTTTGCCTACATTAAATTCAACAAAACAGGATGATTTTGCTGATGAGAATATAAATTCCAACATAATTGCAAAACAGGTGGTACAATCCCAGCAGAGAAGTATCGAACAAGTTGCTTCTAATGCAAACTTCCTAAATATTGCTGCACCACCATTCTTTTCAACCAAATTTATGAAGGAGCCGATTGTAAAAGATCCGGTTGAGAATCAATTTCCTGAGAGCCTAAAGAGAACAAGATCTGTAAACGCTGCCAATTCAATCAGAGTAAACTATATTGGGGAGACAAAGAAGGGGCTAGTGGAATCAGGAAGGCCAGAAAATAAGGCAGAAACAGGGGACAAGTTGACAGGGTTGTTGCCTGACAACAAGGATTTCGAGGATGCTATTATGGCCGCGGTTTTGGGCACGGATGAGGCAGGGAAGGCAGCTGATGCCAGTGTATTTCAGATGAAGATTGAGAAGAGGCTTAAGATTTTTCAAGACATTACACTGTCTTTGAGTCCGAGGGCCTGACTTTTAAATTAGTCTTAATATTTTTAGCTAATTAAAAATGCCTAAGTTCCAATAGGTTTTAGGTGGGAGATGAACTTGTTCTCCTTTCGTTTCTGATCCTGTAAAGGGCCACCCAGTATGGTACCAATTCTATCTGTAGTAGAAGCAGTAGTATATGGTAGATTGGTGTTGGTCTGTGGTCCTCTCAGCAGAAAAGTTTATTCACTATTAATTCATGTATGCCTCCTCAACAAGAGGTTTGACATAATAATAACCCGAGGTATCATTTTGGTCTCTTTTCTCCATAGTGAGTAAGAATTGTGTTCAATTATTATACTCCCCTGGTGATTTTACAGGTCTAATAAAATAAAGAAGACAATGATCTTTACAGGTCCATTAAAAGCTACGTGCTGTTTTTTCAGAATCAGAACCCCAGACAACTGTAAAGCCTAAAAGCTTGTGAGATCGGACAGGAGCTGAGAAGTCTAGATTTGCAACATTTTTGAACAAGTCCAACCTAGGCAGTAGACTAGTTATAATTTCCTATTTAAAGGAAGATTCGAGCGCAGCATGCTGCTTCACTGACTTTGTCCAATTCTACCCAAGGTCTTCTTCACTTCTTTCTGTGGATTTCATAGAAATAACTAAAGATGACCACAGCCACAGCAACGGCAACTCTTGCGGCACCTTGTGCCAATATGGTACTGCTGTTTGCAGCTCCCTTTAGAACTGAGGAAGGTGGAGTGAAGCCTAGTTCTGAAAGTTTCTTATGTGATGCAGCGTAATCTGTGAAGAAAGCATCCTCATCCTGCCATATAATGGGAAAAATAAAAAATAAAATTTATCATGCTTGTCAACGGGTGAAGTCATGATTTAGTCACTTAATTTCTTCCAGAGAAAAGCTTCTAAAAGACTTAGAAAATTAGTCCCAGCAGTATGCCAATGAGTCTCATACCATAATAACACATCAATGCGAAAATGCCTATCATTTTATAAACAATGAAAAAGAGGATGAATTCTCTAAAAAAGGACCTTTCCCCTAGGTCATTCTGTTCGTGTATAAATTATATCATGTTAATGGCCAGATGACTATTGGGAAAAACCAATCCTCTCAGACTCAGCTCCACTCTTCAGTCTTTTGAGTAAAGGATGCAAAAGTCCTCAAGTTCCATTCATGGATCGGTCATGTGATAACTACTATGGCATATAGATGAATAGTTCTCTAAATCCCATACTGTTTTTTTCATGAATAAACATAAGCCATACTACCTTTGCATATTGCCCAACATAGTGGCGGAACACAGGATCTTCAACTAATGCCTTGTCCGTGGGTAGTTTCAATAATTCCTCTGAATTCCCTTTTAGGAGCTCCCTGATCCATCAGTCGTGACATATATGTAAAATATGCAATATCAACATGTCAAACAGAAGCTGACTACTGTTAAAGGTGATTGAATTTCTAATCTACCAATAAAAACTCTTCATTGATTTCTTACACGAAGTATGAGTTATCAAACTTCAACGGATCATGTGTCCAGGGTAGACTGTTGAATCCTGATCTCTCCTTATGTGCCTTTCCCTAAAGAACCAAAATGAAGAATATATTACATATGGTTTAAACTACACGGAAGAACCTTTTCCTTATAGTTGAATCCTTGTAGAAAGCTACCAACGTGTGGCCTCCAGACAATGCCACAATGTCCTTGTCAGATAAACCCATACGATAAAATATATCCCTTAAATGCTTTGCACCTACAACAAAATTGGAATAAGAAGAGAATCTATTAATGTTCAACAGTCTATATGTTCTGTGTGTTCATAAGATAGCATGTTCTGTCGCACTCAAATAGACTTTCATTCAACTACTCGACAACATGTACACACTGAGGCTCAGAAAAATAAAATCTTCATAGAATAGCCACAAAAGGAACTCGTTTCCTGTGGTATCAAATGTTAGGCAACTGACAAACTTATTAGCAAATGGAACATAACAAAATATGCATTAGTGGAAAGTATGACCAGATGATCATAGAAAATTTTGAGCTACTATGAAAACTTGGTAACACACAATATTTATGACAAACAAATGTGAATTTGAATCTTATTTGAAAGCATTACCATGACAAATTGTTTTGATATACATTTTCATGTTCATTTAACAATTCCTCAAATATAAATCATATGCATCATTCATCGACATCAAACAACAAGAGACTCGGGCAACTAAATTTCATAGAAAAGCCCTCCAAAATGTGGAGCAAGTCAGTCAACGATGTACCTTGTTTGGCATCTGGAAGGCGCCCTTCTTCAGGAGATTTCATTACATCCTACTTGAGATCAAGAAAGTCAGAAAAGAGACTCGTGTTTAGATGTTAAAGAACTTTGTCCGTGAATATACCTTTCTGCCTGGAGAAAAGTCTATAGAGGGGCCTCCAGTGATTTCCACCGCAACAATGCCAGCAAGCTAAAAACCCCAAATTGAACATGCATTAATATGTAACTTGGACTGTAAAAGTCTCCTATCTGATTCGCACGCTACTAGCTTATTTAATATCATAGAAGTTAATGATCCCAACTTGCTTTAAAAACTAACAATATTGTTCTTGTAAAATTTTAGTCTTAGCGTCGGGTCCCCTTCATGAAATGAAAAAGAGCAGGTGAGAAGGCATTGAGGAGCGGACAAATGTATCCAAACACTCATTCAAATATAAAAATATCAAATATCTGGTGTTTTTTTTGTTTGTCCATTACATCGAGGATCCAATCCGCAAGGACTGCAACATCTACGATTACTATGACCACGATATCCTCCATTAAAATTGATACATGAGAATAAGCAGCATGCTTCCTCCAACCAATATCCGCACTAAACGAATTATTTTTTTGGAGCCGAATGTTTTCTCTCATTATGCGTTATATGACTACACAACTTTTCTGAAAACAGAGGTATGCTTCCTGAAACAAAATAATCACCTGGTATAGGTCAGCGTACGTAATTTTTGGATGTTTAGCCTTCACTTCTTCTGATATCAAAACAAATCCAGGAAAAGTTAGAAGAAAATCAACGCTCGAAACCAGGATCATTGATTGACAAAATGGAAACGAAAGAGCTTATATATCATATTCAAACTTAACCAGGTCTTTCCTAAACAGACTTTCAGTAGACTAACATTAGTGCAGGTAGACATCGCGTGGATTCAAAATTAGGCGTCAATAATCAGATTAGCTAGAGTGCTAGACTGTCAAAAGTTAGAGTGCTAGACTGTTAAAAGCTCACCACAAAATTTAACTGCGATTTCCAAACCGGAATTTGCACTGTGCTTCAACTCCTCTTCGTTCCTGATTGAGCCGTTAGGGCCTCCCGTCTTCGTTTTGGCATCGTAAGTTCCTGCATCATGCCACCTGTCAAAAGTAATTTGCCAAAATTATTTCGATATTGAGAGGTTTCTTATTAAAATGATTAAGCTCAATTATAAGCCTTTAACAGCACACTTCATCATTAGACAGATATTTTTCAGCCATGGAAGTACGTAGAATGGGATTAACGTATCGAATCGGTAAGCTATACAGCTAATTCTCTGTTTGGTCGATCATCCAATGTGAGAAAAAGAAAAGAGAAGGAAAAGAACTAGTGTCCAAGATTATGACCAGAAGGATCAGATTCAAAACACTCATCTCCAATAATCTGATCTAGTTTCCTCGAAAACCAAACGGAGAATAATAAGTTGTTAAAACAGAGAAGAGAGGGAGAGAGCGTTTTACGCTAAACGGAGCATGATAGGAGCGCAGTTTCTGCTGGAGATGAGAGCGCGAAGGTCTCGACGAGTCTTTTCGATTTCCTTGAGGTACTCTGCGTCTACCACTGGTGCCGCCATGAGAACGCCCGAGCTTTGTTTCACAGGTATTGTTGCTACACTTCTCGGCCAAGAAAGAAGAAGAAGAAGAATCACAAACACAACTGGAGGTATTGTTGCTACACTTCTTGGCCATGTAAAAATAATTTGTGTAGGAAACGATCGAAGGGATTGCTTTTGCCTGACAAGAAGGAAAAGGATTTGTTTTTTGCCGTAGAGCGAGGGAACGTAGCAGGCGCTAAAACGGTTTAACGAACCGGTTCGTCATCCCCGTCCCGGAGGAAGGCAAAGTTTTATTTTGGGCCCATTTCATTAACACTGGGCTATGGGCCTCCAAACCTCCGGTCAACGGGAACATGAGGCATTTCCTTTGTTTTACGAGGCCCTGATGAGTGGTCCAAATGAAAAAAAAAAATCAGAGAAAATGAGGCCTCAGCCAAGGCCCAAAAGGAATGGTGGATGAAAGCCCAGATAAAAAAGCCCATTAACTACAGCATGTTCCAACCCAGAATTTACCAACCCCACTGAACAGCCTTCCTTCCCTTGCGTAGCTTTCGCTCCTTTGGACTATCGAAAAATCCAAGACCAAAAACAAAGAGAAACAGACAACATTTGTTTTTGTCCTCTGATGCCGTCCACATGAAAAATCTTACCCTCGACTAGCTTAAGATCCTATTCAGTAAAAAATACTTGCTCCTGCTTCCAACTGTTCAATTGCCTTCAAAATTAATTTCATGTCATATAATAAATAGAATTAAGATCCTATTTAATTTGTTTTAAAATTTATATTATTGGATAATCAGTATGCATAGTATTAAATATAATATATATATATATATATATATATATTTAAAAATGAATTATTTAATTCAATCAATAAATTAGAAAGAATGATAATTTGCTTAGAACTAGCAAGAACACTAGTATTTTAGTTTTCACTTGCTAGAGCATTATTAGTAGCTTCTCTATTCTAGCTTTTTAGCTAGAATAGAGAACCAAAATAGTCAAATGACTAAAAATATGTGTTTTGCAGCTTCTCTATTTTAAAAAAAATTTAACAACAAAATTTAACAAATGAACAGTGGTTATCTATTTTTAGATAACCACTGTTCACTTCTTCATATTAAAATATTGATATAATTTCTCTTTCATTTCTCTCTCTCCCACTCTCTCTCATAAATTTATATTTTGGCCCCATTTCTTTTTACATGTCACAAACCGTTTCAAAGTTTTAGTCTAATAAATAATTATAAATAATTTTTTCTTTCTTAATAAATAATTTTTTATCATAATAAGTATAAAAAAATTTATTCTTCACTAATTTTTAAAATACGACAGTTGGAATAAAACAAAATTTTAAAAATATGACTGTTAGAAAAAGATAATTTACAAAATTCGAATTTTTAAGATAAGACAAATATTTAAAAATATGATCGTTACGAATTTTCAAAAATATAAAATGTTAAAGAAAGAATAGATAAATCTTTGAAAAATATTATTTTAATAGAATAGTAAAAGTAGATAGTTAAAATAGAGAAGCTACTGGAGATGTTTTTAAAAAAGTTAGTAGTTAAAATAGAGAAGTGTATTTTTTGATTAAAGTAGAGATCCAAATATGAATAAGCCGCTAATAATGGTCTAATTCATTTTGAACCGAACCGTTTCACAATAAATATGAGTTCTGATTATTCCAGTCTGGGCAAAATAAATTTCTGTGCTTATTACTACTCGGTGATCCAAGTTCCGAATATTTCCATATTAGGTTCGAGATGGCCGTTGGAGCTCTCAGAGTTTACGGAAAAGCCCCTATTATTTACATCCTCCAAACAGGATGTGGCGTCCGTACATCTTACCTGGCAGCGCAGAACGACATTGGGATGTCTGTGTCCTGCATGTTACTCCCACGAATCTACATATACGTTTTAGTTTAAGGGGCATATGAGGGTAAGGGGCTTTTGGTTAAACATACTTTTTCGAATGTATATAAAAATTATATAACTAAAAAAAAAGAATGTATATAAAAATTACAGGCCCTCTGCCCGAGGCTCCTCGCTCTCTGCCACTTCTCAAAGCTCTTGCAGCCTTGCTCCTCTCACAGTTCCTACACCGCCACCACCGCAGCTCAGAGTATATCCCAAAGCAAAACTAGTATACCTTTACTCGTTCGAGACAGGGAAAGAGAGGGTTTCATAGATTTATACTTGAGAGAGAGAGAGAGAGTCGGGTTGTCTGTCAGTGTGTGTTTCGAAGAAGCCAGAAAGGGTAAAAGAAGGTCTGGTAGTGCGATATTGGGAGCTAAAAAATAGAGAGCTTAGCGAGCAAGTAGAAAGAGGGTGACTCGGGGCCAAGTTGTTCAACAAAACCAACATGATAGAAGACCCAGCGTTAGAGGAACTGCATTCAGCTTTTGGTTCCGAGTAGTTTTCACGGAGAAAGAGCGACGTCGATCTGTTTACTACCAGAGATCAGAGCAAGAAGTACCATGGGTTGCTGTTATTCAAGAGTGGAGAGAGAGGAGATCGTGTCAAGGTGCAAAGCTAGAAAGAAGTACATGAAGCAACTAGTAAAGGCAAGGCACTCGTTCTCTGCCGCGCACAGCATGTACCTTCGGTCCCTTCGCAGTACCGGGTCCGCTCTGCTCCAGTTCGCCAACGCTGAAACCAACCTCCACCATCACCACCATCATGCTCCACCACCACTCCTGCCCTCTCCGATGCCATCGCGGCCGCCTCCACCGCCAATGAGTCCGAGCTCCGACACATGGACGTCTATAACTGCCTCCCCGGCTCTTCCGCCGCCTCCGCCTCCTCCTCCAGCGTCGTCCACCTGGGATTTCTGGGACCCATTTGTGCCACCGTCGTTGTCGCGGTCCGTGACGGAGGAGGAGTGGGAGGAGGCCACCACGATGGCTTCTGAGATGGCCGTGGCCACAACCGCCGCGAGTACCACGCCTCCACCTTCGGTGGTCAGTGGATTCTCTAAGGCAACCACTAACACGAGTGAGCTCGTTATGGTGGTTTCAAGGAATAGTAAAGATCTCGTTGAGATTGTGAAGGAGCTTGACGAGTACTTCCTCAAGGCTGCTGATGCTGGTGGCGAGGTCTCATCGCTCTTGGAAGTTTCAAGCTCCAGCTTTTCTAGTCGCAGTAGTAAAGAAGGTAACGGCTTTTTTTCTCTTTCTTCTGGTGATTTGTAAAACTGGATATGTGATTATCTCGTTTTTATCCCATAAGTTTGGTTACCTAAATGAAATTACAAGATCATAGACTTCTTTGTTTTCTCTAGTTTGCTACATAAGAGAAATTTGTTATTAATTATTGTGTTTCGCGTGCTGGGCAGGAAAAGTTTATACACATGGGTGTAATTTGAGTCCTGCTTTGTGGACGTGGGGTTTGAGTCCAAAATCAACCAGTTTTAGCAACTTTTGTGGGGAAATGCAAGGAAGCGGTATGGCGGGTGGGGTTATTATCAGTGACAGCCACTGTTCGACTGTGGAGAGGCTTTACGCTTGGGAGAAGAAATTGTACCTGGAGGTCAAGGTAAATATCAGTTCCACAGTTTCTTGGAGATGCTCTCTTCTTCGCACCGCACTTTTCTCCCCTTGTGGGCTCTTCATTGTATGTTGTTGCATCTAAAGTTGCAAGCACAAAAACAAAAGTTTTGTTCTGTTCTGACCATGGGATTTTGGCTTACCCTAAACCTTGATAACCTAACTTTTTCTCCATTTCTTGTGCTTTCGGAGCTCAAGAATGAAATATTTAAGCTTGGGAATTCTAGCTAACAACACTTGATTAGTCAAAAAGTGGTCCCTGGCCCCGAGTATCCGCAATCTTTGTCTTATTCGTTCTCATTTTGTCGTTGTCCCTGTAATTTCTTGTGTGATGGTGTTAGACTGCTGAGACGATAAAGATAGAGCATGAGAAGAGGGTGGCACAGTTGAGGAAACTTGAGATGAAGAGGGCTGACTATGTGAAGACGGAGAAGACAAAGAAAGAGGTTGAAAAGTTGGAATCGCAAATGATGGTTGCTTCCCAGGCCATAGAGACCACCTCAACTGAGATCATCAAATTAAGGGAAACCGAACTCTACCCGCAACTTATTGTGCTCGTCAAAGGGTTAGTATTTTTCTGCCACGCCTGCAATGTCTCTTTCGTTACAGGACAAGAGCCCTTGACTTTTGACTGCTTTTAAATGGTCTGTTTTATGCTCTTTGTTTGCTTTTGTAGCCAAAATGTATAGCCTCGAGCTGTGGTGTGTACAAGCGGTTAAGGGTTATGTCCAATCGCAACTTTGAAACCCCTGATCCTTGACCGAAGCCTGTGCTTAATTTTGACATTTCGAATATCTATGCTACTTTTGTTATTTATTCTTAGTTCCCTTTTAATGCCACTGCTACACAAAAGGAAGAATTTGTCTAGTGGGTCTCATTTTAGAATTAGGCGTTATCTTTTGCTAACCCCTTTTTTTTTGCATGTCTTCCAAAGGGAGACAATCTTGTGGGCTGTACTGTATGATAGGTGACCACCTAAGGGACCAGTATGTGCTAGTAGGTGGGATGCGACCATAGCTATATCAGTGTGTCATGTAATACAAGGCAGCCTTGGATTCTAGTAATCCTTAAATATTGATGCAACTTTTTTTGTTTTATTTTCTTTGATAAAGTTACCCCTAGGGGTTTGGTCTGGTGGTAAGGCAACGGCTTGGGTTCTCACATGCCCCAAGTTTGAGCCACAACACTGTCATTATCGCCCTTGACTTATCTGGGGTGTGTTGGGTGGGGTCCTGACGCATGTCCACAGGTTGGCTTGTAGGGTCGGGTACACAAAGTGGCCTGAACTTGGGAGCTATTGGGTTATAAAAAAAATCGTTGATAAAGTTGTGGGTTGTACTGTATGATAGGTGACCACCTAAGGGACCAGTATGTGCTAGTAGGTGGGATGCCACCATAGCTATATCAGTGAGTCATGTAATACAAGGCAGCCTCGGATCCTAGTAATCCTGAAATATTGATGCATTTTTTTTTTAATTTCGTAGATAGAGTTAGGTTTTGGAGATAGAGTTGTCTTAGATTCAAGATAACCGATAAGCAAATCTAGATAACCTGCCTATGAAAGAAAACATGGAACAATTCTTGTGCTTTTAAGAGAAGCTATGAAAATTGTGAATTATCATATAGCATTGGGATGCAGATTTTTGTGCGCATATGTTCTGCAATTGTCAAGCATATCTATCACTTTCTCATTTCATTGGTCTGCTCTAAAGTGTTAGCTTGTGGCTTTCTTGAAAGGTTAAAGTTAACAAACTGGGCCAGTCATTTTGTTTAAGGTTGCAGTTATTTTTTGGGTCCTACACTTGAAACGACTACGAAGATGATAAGCAGAAACGGAGCTAAGGGGGGCCATGGCCGCCCCAAATCCAGAAAAAAAAATATTTCTCTTAAGCTAAAAACCTGAGTGTTTTGTACTTTTTCTAGTTTGGCCCCACCGTATCCCTAACCCTACCTTTGTCCCTTATTAAGAAGCCATTATGACCAGTTGGATCTCCAAATACACGAGTCTGGACTTTTTTAACTTATTATATGCCCTTGCAGATTGATGTGCATGTGGAGAAGCATGTATGAGTGCCACCAAGTCCAGACCCACATAGTCCAGCAGCTGAAATACCTGAATACCATCCCATCAAATGAACCCACATCCGAGATTCACAGGCAAGCAACTCTCCAGCTCGAGCTTGTGGTCCAGCAATGGCATCAGTCCTTTTGCTTCCTTGTCAAGGCCCAAAGAGATTACATCCAGTCTCTTGCAGGCTGGCTCCGGCTTAGCCTCTTCCAGATGAACAAAAATCCACTATCCAGAACTCCTCAGGAATCCCGAATTTACTCGCTTTGTGAGGAATGGCATATTGCAGTTGAACATATGCCTGACAGGGTGGCATCTGAAGGAATTAAGAGCTTCTTAACCGTAATCCATGCAATTGTAGTTGAACAAGCAGAGGAGCATAAGCAAAAGAAGAAGTCAGAATCTGCATTTAAAGAGCTCGAGAAGAAAGTGACTGAGCTTAGATCACTGGAGTCCAAGTATGGTCCATATTCCATACCAGACCCTGGCACTGCAACTGGCAAGAATCCAGTCACAGAGAAGCGAGCCAAGGTGGAGATCTTGAGAGCAAAAACGGAGGAGGAGAAAACTAAGTACGAAAAATCAGTGAGTGTAACAAGGGCAATGACACTGAATAATCTTCAGATGGGCTTTCCTCATGTGTTTCAATCAGTTGTGGGATTTTCTAGTGTCTGTACACAAGCTTTTGAATCAGTATACAACAAAGCGAAAAGTGCTGATGAGGAGCTTGATGTGAAGAGGATACTAGCTTGAGAAGAAGGCCTAGATTAGGAAAAAAACTATAGTGAGGGTGTTTTGTGTATAGAAGATGTGCATCCTTCGGGTAGGAAAGTGTGGACCAGTAGAATTGCTTGCCCAACAGTGCTGGATTCTTCCCCTCTGCAAATCCTTTTGGTGGCGAAAGTTGTTCAAAGTACAGAGTAACGACCTTGAAGCCTCTGGTCACTGAGGAGAGGGCAGCAACTGGTACTGCTAGGCGGGTGGTTCAGTTTTTTTTTTCTTTCCTTTTCTTGGCGGCTGATGGTTCAATAGAGGTTGCAAATGTGGAATGCAACGTGGCTACCTTTTATACCTTTTTTTGTCCTAGGAAAGCGTTTGGATACGTTCGGTTTGGCCTTGTGTTTTGGTTTTGCTATCCCTGATGAAGGGTTGAGCTTCTTAATGTTGTTCTTTATAGTTTAGAGCCACTGTTTCCCCTGCCATCTTAATCTGGACAATGGGAGTTTGCTCCATTGCTCGCTCAAGGCATTTGCATGTCTGGTGGCAAAAAATCGCTTCTTCTTTTTTTCCAAAACATGAAGAAATCTTAACAAGTGCATAGCTGAACTAAACATATACAAGTCAACTGGTGCTTGGCCACTGTTTCAAAATGGAGGGAGACCGACTATTATGCACTAGATATATAGCAGATGACTGGCTAAATACAGAGAGTTTCCTCTATCAACCTAAGGTGCTGGAGACGAGGCACACTTGCCCCGCAACCAGATTAAGCGTTTATCACCTTTGAGAGACAAGAAAATCTCCCTTGCATTAGGTTTGTTGAATAGATCTAGGGCAGCAAAGTAGAACTGTTCATCGATACCTTGAATTTCATCCAATGCTTTAATACAATCAGCTATGGTATATCGGGCATTACATTGCCTTATAGCTTCTGTCCTTAGATTTGAAGCAGCTGCCATCTCCATTATAGCTGCTGCAATAGCACCATCAATTCCCTTGCGACCTCTTTTGCGATTTCCAGTCGTACAAGGCGTAGTTGGTTGAGCAGTGTTGTGATCATCTGCGATGTCATCCATTTCATCAGAATCTGATGATAACTCCTCTTGGCGCATGCTCAAGTGCTCTCCACAAGGAAAGGAAGGTATCGTCCCTCCCTGATGTTCAGCTGACAGATCATGTTTCCCATTGGTCGCCGAGTCTGAGAATATCATGCATAGTTCTTTGTAGATTGGGCAGCCAGTTTGTTTTAAAGCCTCAGCATCAGGATGTCCCTGTTTGTTATGTTCCATAGGGAGTATATTATGGACGGTGGGATTGAGCACACAAGTTACCCCTTTGACTAGAAAGATGACCAACAAAATTTCATCAAACAAGTATCTCATCATAGCCAAGAGGTCAGCCACCAGGTCACAAGGTTAGAGAAAAATCCTCCAGCTCAGGCAGGTTTAGACTTTAGATTAAAGGCAACAGATATGAAAGCAACGTACCCTGATGTATTCCATCCATGCTTCATCCTTGGCTATAATACTAGCTGTAGATTCATCCCAACTGAAATCATCTTGATCAAGGAGTGACTTTACAGTAACATACTGCCTCCTCAAGACCGCATGTCGGTTCTTCAATTGCTCCTTGTCCCATTTCAGACCTGTTCTCTTATAGAATCCATCACATATGTACCTCCACGCTTTCTTACCAAAAGACTTTTTGCGTCTGTTTCCTTTATGAACTTGGTCAATCATTATGTCTGCGAGTACCTTAGACAGAGAAGTTGTCCATCTAGCCCTCGACTGTTGTTCCTGCTGCTGAGGCAGTTGACCTCTCGACCGAGTTACTCGGCTTGCCATCTGTAACTCCATAGACAAGAACCCAGATTCAAAAAAGAAGAGGGGAAAATGTTTTTCACAAAAAAATCCTCACGAAGAGTGGCAATCAGAAAGGTTGCCCAAGGAACTCATGTCAAATGAAGTGCAAATGTTGCTAATCTCTAAAATAGTGAAAAAATATACCAAGAATGTGCTCAATGATCACAACCCAGAAAGGGTAAAGGAGAACCTAGAAGGTAAAATAAATATGGGCCCTACAACGTATTACTACTTATTGACTTCCATCAGTGTACATCGCTTAGAAATTTTTTGTAACATCTATAGATCTCAAAGTACAGTAACCGGTATTTTTGAAGGCTTCTCTCAGAAGATACAAAGACACAAAAGAAATTAATCACTTGCAAGATAAACCCTAAACATAAGGAGCTGAGTTAAACAGAAAGGGTTGCGCCATGCCATGCACATGATCCTTCAGGTACCATAGAAACTACGGCTGAGTTCAAAAAGGACACTAAAGCTACCTGCGGACTAGGAAAACCGATATATGTATCTTAAAACGCCTCATTCAGAAGAGAATGCTGTTTTATGCTACAAAATGGTGTGCAATTGTGGACACAAAGTAGAATGTTTCACATGAGACACAGCGCTTACTCAGACTTGATAAATTCACAGTTGTACATATGACTATTCTTTTTTCTATTTTTTATTTGAGAGCTACACAAGCACTTAATGATTCTTGAACCACAGCCTCGCATTCCTTCCCATTCTTATTAGTGGAGGAGGTGCCATTAGAGCCAAAGCTCATTGGTCATCTGTATATCTATTGTTCTTCTTTGAAGATGAACCTCCTAGCAAACTCAATATCTTTTTTTATTTTGGTAAGTCCTAGCAAACTCAATATCGCCTCTGATATATCTATGAAACCACTTAGATTGAAGGATGTTCATAATGTGTCATAACTAACTTACAGTAAATAGATTTCATACAAAATGAAATGAGAAGGAATGAAAGGTAAGGTAAAACAGATTAGCTCAAAAGTGCTCAACACAGAAAATACAAGAGGGGCATAAAAAAGTCTTACTGAATCTTCTAACTTATTCAACGCAGAAATTTTAGACAAACTAGTTTGCTGAATTTTATTCCTTTATTTGAGAACCCGTCATTTGGGAGCAAGTTTTGGAAGTGGATGCAGGCATGTATCAACTGACAGCGTGTCCTAGCCTCACTCTCAAACTCTACAGCCCAAAAAGTTTTGGAGCAAAAGTCATTTTCTTAGAAGTAGCAAACTTGCTCTGAAAAAAAAATGTGTCAAACTTGGCTTCATTTCGTGATCTATGCAAATTTCAGCGGCCAAGCATTCGAGTAATAGCCATTACTCGTTTCCTAAAATCTCCTTTAGACACCCAAAATTTTTTTGATAAAAAAACCAAACTTTGGCTCCAATTTTTCTGGCTCAATATCAAATGTCGACCAATTAATCAAAGACCAAAAAAGGAAACAAAACGTAGTAGTTCCTTTAAACTCTGTGCTAAGGCAACCAAACACAATTTCTCTGCAGATTAAGAATCCACGAAAATGACAAACAGAACGCTCTAACTGCTTTTCATGCAAAACAAAAACCCTAATGTAAACCCACAAACGATATGCGCTGAGCAGAAGCTGTAATTTAATGCAAGTTGAACTCAAAGTACACCGAACTTAAATTCATCAGCAAAAAGCTGGAAAAGCGTAAGAATGTCTGACATTTTAGTAAAGCCAGATTCAGAAACCTAAGGAGAGAGAGGAAAGCAATTCACCTTTCAGAGATTGATTGGGAAACGAGATTCTACCGAACAAATTAATAAATAAACACTACGTTGTGACATAGCCCATTTCTCTGATATTATGAACTGCCTTTGCTGGGAATAAATTCTTACTTCCAAACGAGCTTTTGAATTCCTTGTCACTGCAGAATGCAGATTCGGGATAAAAAAGTTATTGAACCCCTTTCATGGTGCTAAGTTATAAAAGCGCCACCATTCTCGCCTTTACAACACAAAGCTTGAGGTAGCAAATTTAATTGTGACGAGCGTGACAAATGCGGTGCGGAAATGACACACTTATCAGCACCAGAGTCGCGTGTAGAACTTAAAACAGCGCCTAAGGCGGTTCATAGAGAATCATACTTCATCACAACGCACTCAATTACGGGGGCAACGAATTTTAGACAACGGCGGGATTTTGCCTTAACAACACAGGAAATCGTCCCAACAACCACCTCCGACAAGGTTTCGATAAGTTGAACCGTGTTGAAGAATACTCTTTTACGTATAAATTTTGACATACTACTTACAGGTTAGTATAGCTTTAGCTTATATGCATAGTTTGGCCGCTAAGAAAAATTGCTAACTCGGCTGGTGGACCGGTGGTGTCCGAATACTACGCAAGACTTCTAAATTAAAATTAGTCTGTTTAGTGTAGACGAATTGGTCATGAGTAACTTACGTTGGCTGGCAGATCGTAGTACGAATTCTTCATAGTAAAAACTCTCGAGACTAATGAGTGCGATGAAGAGCCGCTGCACGTATCCAGAGTTGCTAGGCATTAAGCCCATCGAGTGTGATCAAGCTAAGCCAAGTTCATCTGATCTCAGCATTCAAGAGTGCTGTGAAAGCGTGTTTGGCTTTTTGTTCTTATTATAGGTAATATGGATAATGGTTTATTGAAAACGAAAAATTGAATCACATGCAC
This sequence comes from Myrica gale, assembly GCA_963930655.1. Taxonomy (NCBI): domain Eukaryota; kingdom Viridiplantae; phylum Streptophyta; class Magnoliopsida; order Fagales; family Myricaceae; genus Myrica; species Myrica gale. Next base: position 25,940,484 of record OZ005610.1, read on the forward strand.
GGTACTGCAACATGGGAACATCTACACGCTGCAGGTGCTGCACAAAGAGTATGGATATTGCCAGCGCACACATTCCAAAATAAACACCAAACCCAGCAAAATGCTTTACTAACAGTGTCACCATTCATAGCCTCAGAGGTACTGTAAGTCCTTAAGGATCAAATTAATAGAAGAGAGATAACATTATGTATTTCGAATGAATATTTGATGGAACTACAGAGAATTTGGAGAACCCCTATAGAAGCCATAAATATTAGATCTCAAATCCCTCTGAAGAAAATTCAAAAATACCTAAATTTCCGACAGTTCGCCCCTTCATCATATAAAAGCGCATCTGACTTTCTTACCAGCATAAATTCAATCAATTCCAGAAAATACACAAACATGAGCACGCCTCAAATCAGATATTTACTATATTTCCTTGTAGCTACTGTACCTTCTCTTCCCCCTCTAGGCCCCTCCCCCTTTTTCTCTCTTTCTAAAATAGTAAGTTAGGCTGATAGGACATTATAAAACAGGGAAGCCTTATCCCAGTTTCCAGCCAAAAGAAAACAAATAGACAACTATGTACAACAACTTTTTACAGAAGATCCAATCTAGAGTCAGCTTGCTTCTCAAGCACTCAGAGTCCCTTAACAATCTTCTATTTCATCATCAGTAGTCTCACTTTCTTTGTCATCCAACCTTATTTTATCAAAACCATCTTCTGCGTTGTTGGGTTGCATCAACCACTGATGTGTGTCAAGATCTTCAGAGGTTCCATTTCCAAGCCACTTGCACACAGGTCTGTACTCTGTAGCCACGACTGACATATTGGATAAACTTATTCCACCAGAAGCAATGAATCTGTCTTACCATCTCCTTCTGCAGTCACCACACCAATTTACAATTCACGTAAACATCCTTTCTTTCAGGAGAAAAATGAAATTTGCAATACTCTTACACCCAAGATGACTATATTGTTCACTAAAATAAATTAGAGCTATACACAATAGCTTCCTGTAGCAGTTACTTCAGCCACAACTTTATATATGAATGGACAAAAAATACTTTTACATTTCAATAGGAAATAGAAGTTTAGAAAAATTGAACATCCAGAAGATGAAAATCACAGATGGCAACCAATTCAAAAACGGCAAGCCCCAGCCCAACTCTTACGGATTGGATTTATGTATAGAGATATGACGAATGAAAAGTTTCAGATGAATCCGTGATGCCTTTTACAGTTGCTAAATTCTTACGAGGCAATTCCTGGCAAGAGACTATCATGAAGCGTGTACCCCAAAAATGGCAAGACATTCTAACAACTAAGATTTCATCCTTGATGTTGGAGCATGACCAAGATAAACAATTCAATGTTACTAGAAAAGCCCATGTACTTTGCACTACCCTGGTCTTCAAGTTTTGTACTTAAGGACCGTTTTACCATTTACATTGAAGTGGCAACAATAACTCATGTTAGAGGAAAAATTGTAAAACCCAAGAACATTAAGTACAAAGAGGAGAGCCAATTCAACCTTATTGACCAGTGATGATTGCTCAATCTGCCAGAGCTTCGGCCGGCGAATAGCATGCCACCTGCATACTCAATAACTTTTCATTTTGCTCAAATTTTGGAAGTCGTAAATAATTCCAAACATATTGAGGTAACCTTTTTTTGATGACGAGGAAATTCCCCAAAGCCGGACCCTTTTGGCCCAACCCTGAAGTACAAACCCCGGCCCACTGGACCGACCCCACAACCCAAGGAGCAGATAAGTCAAGGGCGATAATGGGGATGTTGGGGCTCGAACTTGGGACATGTTAGAACCCAAGCCGAAGCCTTACCACCACACCAAACCCTTTGGGGTAACCTATTGAGGTAACCTGGAAGGTAATGGATGAGAATTTCCAAATAGGACTCCACGAACGGCTACTGAAGCAGCAGCTAACTGTAAAATATTTTCTGCCTCATTACATCTAGCTAGCATTCCGCCGAAAGTAGCAAGAAGCATGTCAGCATCACCTAAATATGAAACCACAGCCCGTGCATCATCTATTGCCTCCTCACTCAGGAAATCTAGGACTACAAGAAAACCACATGCAACAATTTGAACTAGAGGCATCATGTATGACAGACTAACACTAAAATGCTACAAGTTTTGGGAAGACAATAACACAAGTTGCCACCATGGTTGTGCACATATGCGAAACAGAGAGCACCGCTTTCAGGTATAAAACCATTAAAGAAATCATAACTTGGATATAGAAAGATCACCGTTTTCATGTAGAAAATCAGCAATAGGCCTTGTTTGCCCATGTGCTTGACACATAACCTTTTCTGGAACATCCATTTTCAATGGCAATCTTGATACGCTCTCCCTTAAAAGAAACTCATCTTGATCTACAACACATGAGCACACATGCAAATAATCTTTAGTGTCAAGAGGAATAACCTTAACAGTCAACAAGAGATAGAAGTCACTTTTCTCAGAACATACCCAATACCATGGCATTTTCAGTGTCCCTTTTGTTATGCAGAAACTTCCCAAGAGCATGAAGTACGGAAAGTGTCTCATCTTTGCCAAACTTCAAGGAAAATCCACCATCCATAGCACAGGCCTCATCCGGTTTTTCTCTCGAGTATGTAGTATTGCATAAAGTTACGGGCTGCCGGGGACCTGGTTTGCGACAGAAAAACTGTAAAGATGTAATTGCATGTCGGATGTCACCACCACAAGCTTTTGCTATTAGATCAATCTGCTCTGCATCCACATAACACCGCTCTTGACTGCATATTCTAGAAAGTGTCTTCTTAATGGAATTATTTGTAATGGGATTGAAAGCAACCTGAAATTTCCAAATCCAGTTTAAAATGGGCATTCTCTAACAAATAATGATCAATACTAGTTTGTTCAAGAAAGTAACCTTACAAGCCCCACCACTCTCAAGACACAACCGAATTTCTTCCAAGCATCTTGCAGTGTAGTCTGCTGGATCAGTTTTACCATAGTCAGTGAGCAATATAGCTGTTGGTATCCGAGTTGATCGCACAAGAAGATGCAAACAGCTTTGAAGTTTTTGAAATGCAGCTTTTCCATTCGTCAGTGGAAGATCATCAATTAAGAGTATGATAGACGATTTTGACTCTCCAGTAAATGATGATGAGATCAATCCGTACTTCCTTATTCTCTCAACAAAATTTCCAAACTCATCCAACTTGGATGTGTAGCTTATCCCTAGTAGAGGAAGCTTAGTCACCATCAGAAAGTAGAAAATAATTACCAGTACTTGCAATAAAGGAAGCAAAATGTTTAAGCATCTGAACTCAAAATTGTAAGTATTAAATTGCAAAAGTACCAGTTGTCTATTAGAAATCTTTAAAATATGTATGTTTACATGAGGTTAGCTGCAAAGTTACAATGTCTAAATCCCACTTTAAATGGATTTATGTATATTTAAAATCAGAAACCATATGACAACGAAGTGGCATACAATGTAGATAAGGACCTATCAGGGATAGACACTAGCATGTCCATCAATGGAATCCCATATCAAAACTGTGAGGAGAAAATTTAAGCTGACAGGCATGCAACTCAGTATCATTTATAGAAAGTCACGACTGATGGGAAAACCAACCCTTTACCTTCTGGAATTGAAAGATTCAAAATGAATAAAGATGGGATAAGAAACCCTCCCTCCTCTGGCTCTAAGGGACCCGCCATAACCTGACACAAGCACTCTACCCAAGTAACTCCATGACAATATCTAGGTTAAATACCTGTGCCAGAGTTGTGCAGATGTTCTTGCCAAATTATTGGAGTAGGTGTGTTCCATTCACACACATCAGCCCCAAGGTGAGCTGCAATCGTCTGAACAGTGGCCTGTAAGAGGAGAAAGAAGATTGTCCAGAAATTGATAAAAATCAATCTAGGTCGAAGCGTAAACAGGTAGATGCATTCGTGCATGAATGAAGCAGGAAAAAACCATACAGATTTTCCAACTCCAGCTTGCCCAGTGAGTACGAGAACATAATTATCAAGTTCATCCTGTGAATTGAGAAGATGATACCGTAAGGCTCCATAGCGCTGATTTTACGAAAAGGGAAATGAAACAGAGAGATAATGAAGTCCCTAGACCATCACTTGGTAGACCTTCACATTAAACTGCCAACTTAAAATCACAAACCATAAGCAGACGGGGCAAACTATTGCAAGCCACAGAGACGAGAAAAAAATATCAAAATCATTCAATCACATTTTGTATGATAGGCAGTATAAATCCTGACATTCAAAGATGATGCAGATGAAATTGACGTGCAGTGCAGCAAAGGCTTTGATGTTGCTGGCCCTGATCTACTTACTGCAAATCAGAGGAATTTGCCTACCACTTCCGGCATCATTATCATTATCCCCAGACCTCTTGGCTTTCCAACCTCCTGCCTCTCTTTCTCATAGAACCTAAAGCCATCTATAAACTACAGAAGAGGTATTGGAATAATTTTGCAGAAACCATTCCAAGTGCCAACTTCATTTGACACTAGAAAACACCAAGCAAACCTTGAATTGAAAGGCTTCAGTGGTCATTTGTGCCATGATTACGAGCTGAGTGCTCTTGTCTATACTAAGTGCCACCAAACACAAACATCCTTTTTACAGTGCATGTGACTTCTTTCCCCCAAACACACTCCCGCTAACACAATATGCCTCTTGTTCTTTTTTAATTTGGTTTCCCTTTCTTTAGGGATGGAAGAAACCTATACCTCAAAATAACACCTCTGGTAACTATATCATTACCTTAGAAGATCTGAATCTTTCTTCAAACCATACCTTGACTTCTTCAACCTGTTACAGGGACAGTAAAACAATTCAGTATAACCTTATTATTTTGTGACTAGAGTCTAATTGACTTTACCTTCTTTTTGTGAACAGCCAGCTCTTCCAAGGAATGAGGTTTGTATTTATCGACCCATAAGCCCTCTCCATTGCTCCCACTGAAACCTGAATTCACATTCCCCTCTCCGTGTTAGCTATAGAAGCCACGCACCATAAGAAAGAACAATGCCAAATTATGTAAATAAAAGGCGAAGTTCATGATTAAGGAGATTATAAATCAAATTTCATAACTCCCACGAGTAAATATGAACATTAGTCATTGGAACTATTTACATAGCCCACAAAGCTGTTATATAAAATCTATGCACACGATTACTTAATGCATAGCAAGTCATGAGGCCATGTTGGCATCAGAGCCTCAGCCTCCCGAGTGCATAGAAAGCAACCCAATGCCGAATTCGGTAGGCAAAGTTGGAATGTCAACCAAAAATTTACAACGGCATACCAGCAGGTACCTTGAACCCATTAAACGCTTGATCAAAACCTTCACCAAAGAAGCTGGCCTGTTTGAACAAAACAAAATCAGATTCTTAGCACTTAGTACTAAAACGAGGGCATCAGCCTTTCAATATTTAACAAATACACACCGAATAACTAAAATCTCAGAGGAAAATCAAAGTTATTCAAGACAGAGAAAGGTTTTTTAAGTACGCCTGAACAACGTTACTGGATTCTTTACTCGAGCGGGACCGAGAACCTGAAAGGCAAGCCTTCTTCGGTCCTCTAGGGTTTGAGCGAGTGACCAAGGACCTGGATTTCGGCTTCGAATAGCTTCGGTTCAAACTCAATGAACGGTCATCGTCTTCACCATCCGAGGATAAAACAACGTTGTTCCTCTTCCCCATCACCGTCACGTTCAGAAAACCCCAAATGGATGATTTTGGTCGTTACAAAGATTAATATATATACAGAGACAGATTTCGCGGGTTTTTGGATTTGAGAAGGCGTAGGCGAGAAGCTAGTGAGGAGGGTAATGGGTAATGTTATGCTGCTATCAGTATGTAAGATTAGTATATACCACGTTCTGAACCGTTCGATTTGCGTTTGAATGTTTTGCCACGATTATTTTCTTACGAGTTACACCCACCTCTTTGACCATTTTATCAATCTTCGAACGTAAAAGGAGATAATATATGTAAAGGCCTAAACACCACTTTACTGGCGGTAGATAACTCTCTTTGGGTGATGTGTTCGAAATCAGTACCAAGATTCAATCCTCAATAAAATAAGTCTAGAATTTGCTTTTAATACGTTAAAAGCTTGAAGACTGCTCTTTCAATGACTGGATTGATGCCCCAGAGATTACATCTGAAAAATGCAATCACTTGGGAAAAATACATATATGGACATGTAATCAAAAGCTCGAAGGATAAAGAATTGAGGGTCTTTTTCATTTTTCCTAACAAGCATAATAAATAAAAAAGGATAGGTCAGGTGGATTTAGAGGATGTTTGAGTGTGGAAATTTTGGGTATTGGGATTTGAGAAATACTATAAAGTAAAAATATGTTACGAGAGTTGGTGAAAAAGTGAAGAGATAGAAGATTTTTAATAAATATTATAATAATAAAAAATTATGTGATGAATTTTTTATTATTAAACTCAAATAATTGGGACTCAAACAAGTCCTTAATATGTTAGATAAGAGACAAATCCTCTTCAATGATAAACAATATGTGAAAATCAAAAAAAAAAGGCAAGAGAAAAGTGACACAAAGATTATATCATAGGGTATTTATATGAAAATTCTGGATATACACCGTAAAAAAATTACCTAATTTTCTCGTACCTAACATGCATTTGCTACAATTCGCTTATGTTTGAGGGTGAAAATTTTGGGTATTGGGGTTTGAAAAATATTATAAAGTAAATATATGTTATGGGAGTTGGTGAAAAAATGAAGAGTGAGAAGATTTTTTATAAATATTATAATAATAAAAAATTATGTGGTAAATTTTTTATTATTAAACCTAAATTTTTGGGCCCAACTTATTGGAACTCAAACATACCCTAGTCTTTCGGGCCCAAAATTGATCATTTATTATAACACTTCAATATTACTTTCATACTTTCTACAAAATAATACGAGCCACGTATTTCAATATTAACTATTCAAATTACATCCTTAATTAAAAAGCAATATAAAGGGAGATTGATAATTTAGTCTTTCGGTTTTTTATACTTTTTTTATTATTTTAGTCCTTCATTTTCAACTTTCAAATTTTTAGTCATTGAGTTTTCTTTTTTTGACGAAATGGTCCTTCCGTCAGTCTGCTGTTCATATGCTTAACGGCATATGAAGTGGTCGACCGGGTGTATGTGTTGAAAGTCATGTAGTGGTCGATCGGTACAAATTTGCTGACAGAGAGCTCCGTTAAGCATATGAACGACAGACTGACTGAATGATCATTTCGTCAAACAAGAAAAATTCAAGGACTGCAAATTTGAAAGTTGATAGGGAATAACTAAAATAAAAAGGTTCTCAAAACTTGAGGACTAAAAAATGAATTTCTCCTATATAAATTAGGAATTCCTAGAACGTGATGAGAGGAAAAAAACAACATATAATGGCCAGTACACAACCATTGCTGCAAACATAAAGCAAATATATTCTGCAGGCACACAGGTGATTAGATAGTGAATTACAACCACATGCAGGGTCGTACATAGTTTATTTTTCGTCGTTTGGGCAAACAGAAATTCAGCACAGTAATTTAAGCTTTTTAGTTCAACAGTTTATGTTTGCCTTGTAGTAACCAAACGTTGTCTACGGGCTGACATTTTGGTAGACAAATATTGGTCGTGTTAAGATTAATGAGCCACTGAAGTTCAGTTGATATCGAACTTTCAAAGTCCAAACCAATAAACCCAACTCCTCTCGACCCACCACAACAAAATTGACATGCCTCAAATCTTCAGCAATTGGCCCCAAGTTTTTTTTTTTTTTTTTAACTGAAGTGGACTGTGGGTCAAGCTAATATATCGGTAAATTTTAATATTTAAAATTATCACACACTTCAAATATTAAATTAATAGTAAAACCTAAAATTTCAGCCAATAGAATACTTTTTTAAAAAAAAAAAAGAAGTAGCAACCAACTTAGCAATCCTATATGAGTGTGACCATAGGAGCACCACCGCTACAAAATGTTCAATTTAAGCTAAACTTTTATTGTCTAATGGACGAGCTTGTAAACACAACACTAACAAGAACAGAGAGTCTATCTACTAGGCTAAAAGTTAGGCTTTACTTTCGCAAGCAATTTCAAGAGTTAGTGAACAATGAGTGGTATAAGCTGGGCAGGGCTACAATACTGCCGGCAGCCAATAGAATACTCACTTGCAAATCTAAAGAATCGAAATTCTTATAATTTGTTATCCGAAAGAGACGTACATATAAGATTACAACACGCATACCAATGAAGTTAACATTCTTAGGATTCTAAGAGCTTGTTCGGTTTGTTTGCATTCTCAGGATTTTTTGAATCCTGAGAATACACAAACCGAACATATTTTTTAATATCACCTAAAAATAATTACAACACGCATACCAATAAAATAATAAAGTTAACATCATCTAAAAATTCTCAAAACACAAAAAATTCTCAAAATAAACACTAACCCAACATCCTCTTATATTATTGCTCTGAATGTGAAATTTTGGAGAATATAGGTATTTTATTATTTTATTTAATATTTTATGCGTGGTTCCAACTTCCAAGTCTTGGCGGCCTAATAAATAAAAATTTATTTAAACTTTCCGCTCTATTTTCGTTTAACCCATTGGGGTTGTGTTTGTGTTGTAAAATGTTGGGTATGAGAATATGTGTTGGTATTGGGTTTAGTGAAAAGGTGAAGAGAGAGGTAATTTTTTATAGTTTTTGTAATTTTTTATACTTTTTTTATGGGAGAGAGAGATTATATTGAAGTATTTTATTAGGAGAGAGATAAAATATTGGAAATGTTGAGTTTTGCAAACACAGCCTGGGTTGTTGGGGAGAGACAACGGCCAAACGGTACATTATCGCGGTATCTCCTCTATTTTCCAAGATAAATCCGCAATGTGTCGCGAACCGCTGGCGAGTGGACCTACTGGTCCGACTCGCAGCGTTCTTAACCAATCACCCGGCTCACCTACCCTCTCTTCGTCCTTCTCCAACAAATCCCCCACACACAATGTCACAGCGACACTCAAACACAACGACAACCCTCTCTCCGCAGAGAATTTTAACCCGAGCACGAACGCGAGCCCGAGACCAAGCCCATGGCTTCAGCTGCAAACCCGTTCTCTCTTTCTGTCTCCTCCAAATCCACCTCCAGCTCTGCTCTCCCTAAACCCAACTGTTCGGCCGACTTCTTTCTTCGTGTTCAGAACCCACCTAGCTCGGTCTCGCTCCGGTCCTCTTCTTTTGTTTCCTCGAGTTCGATCGAGTTGAATTTGACTCGGGGAGGGAACTCGGTGCTGAATGCGAGCCGAGGAGTGAGGTCGACAACGATACGAGCTAGTTCGGCCCAGGTTATGGACCAGTCGGTGGCTAAAACCGACCCTAGGGCTCCGACCATTGTGGACGTCAATTTGGGCAATCGAAGCTACCCTATTTACATCGGATCCGGACTTCTTGATCAACCCCATCTTCTCCAGAGGTACGTACTTATTTAATAAAATTTCGCTGTTTGGTCTACTCATTTCTATTTCTTAAAGCCTATTTCGAGATTAAAAAAAAATCTGCCTGGATAGCTTTGTTCAATTTCTGTATCACGTATCTGTTTTTTGCTCTGCAACTACGAACACACTGATTGAGAAAGAGAGAGACAGAGAGAAGCTTTTCTAGATGAGCAAGCAAACTGTTGAACATCATATGTCTACTCGCCCTAAAATAGGTCGGGTAGTTGTAAATGTGTTTGAATTTGCTACTTTGGTTTGGATTATTAGTGGGAGTATCATAGGGCCGAAAAGAATATATTAAAGAGTAAAATTCTTGCATGTTAAAGGAAAGATTTTCTTTTCTTTGTTTTCCTCCATGTGGACAAGCAAGAAGACCCTACTTGCTTTATTATTTAAACAAGCTCGCAGGTTTTCTTTGTTGAGTGACCAATCATAAGTTGATTGTTATGTAATAGGCACGTCCATGGCAAGAGAGTTCTTGTGGTCACTAATAAAACTGTAGGACCGCTCTACCTGGATAAGGTCGTTCAAGCTTTAACAAAGGAAAACCCAAATGTCTCAGTTGAGAGTGTGATTTTGCCGGATGGTGAAAAATACAAGGACATGGTAGGTATTTTGAGGTTTAAATTGAATTTTGTATTTGGGGCACAATGGACATTGCATTGATCTTGTAATTGCACTTGATCCGATAGGATACTCTGGTTAAAATCTTTGACAAGGCTATTGAGTCGCGATTGGACCGGCGATGTACATTTGTCGCCCTTGGAGGTGGTGTAGTTGGTGACATGTGTGGCTATGCTGCAGCCTCTTTCCTCCGTGGTGTTAATTTCATTCAGATTCCTACAACAGTGATGTCACAGGTCTGTCAATTTTCTTTATTTTTTCTTAAACATGCGGATCATTGTACCATATTCTTAAAGTAGGCATTCCTTTCTTTCTTTCTTTCTTCCATTCAGGTGGATTCTTCTGTCGGTGGCAAAACAGGAATAAACCACCGCCTTGGAAAGAACTTGATCGGAGCTTTTTACCAACCTCAGTGTGTGCTTATAGACACAGATACATTAAACACTTTGCCGGATAGGGAACTGGCATCAGGGCTTGCAGAGGTTATAAAATACGGGCTTATCAGGGATGCTGAATTTTTTGAGTGGCAGGAGAAGAATATGACTGCATTAATGGCTAGGTATAAAGCCATAGAGGAAAATTTGAGTGAAATTTCAACCTAGCGCTTTGATTGAAATTTCCAACATTGCTCATTGACCCGTTTGCATATTTTCATGAAATTGTAACATCTCTTGGGACATGGAACCTCAATGCAACTTGTTAAAAGGGATGTTTAAGATATTGGTTGTTCATTTTAGTTCTTTGGAATATTTAACTTTCTTCGGCAATATTTTGACATAATGTTTGTCCACATATTGCATGCTACCCTTTTTTTCCTTTTTTCCGCTATTATTACTCATTCATGCTACTGTAGTTTCTTTTACTCTGATGCAACATCATGCCCAAGTTTAATTGGTTAGTCCATTGCAGGGATCCCAGTGCACTGGCTTATGCTATAAAGCGATCATGTGAGAACAAGGCTGAGGTCGTGTCCTTAGACGAGAAGGAAAGCGGACTAAGGGCAACACTGAACTTGGGTCATACATTCGGCCATGTGAGTTATGAGTTTTACTATACTTGTCCATTGATGTTCGCTTACTTAAGTATTCAGGGATGTCTATTGTCTTGTCTGTTAAATTACTCAGGCCCTGCTTATTTTTAATTTCAATTGAACTGGAAAGAAATGGAGGGAATTGTAGTAAGTTATAATAGAGAGATTGCGATATGGTTATGCAGTCATTTCTTATGCTAATCATTGACCAAATATTAGGTTGCATCTTTTCATGGGTGAAATCTCGTCTGAGTAATTATTAGAGTTTTTTTCTTGGTTATGATTTTCTAGTAACCTTTGCTTGGAGCCATCCCAGTGACTTGCCAACTTGCCCGTCTGGAAAGTTTCTTAATGCAAATGTGCAACTAATGTTAAGACGTAGATAATTTGTAAAGTTTATCAATTTACTTTTTGAAGATTGATAATAGATATGATCTAATTTTGTCTAATTGTTTAGGATTCATAGTAACTATACCATAATAAATGGGTGTTACAGTTGGACCGTGCATTTTCCTGTCAGAAATAGCCCCCTTCTTATTAATCCCTTCTCATAAGGTGGCATGTCTTGTCAGGCAATAGAAAATGGGCTTGGCTATGGGCAGTGGCTCCATGGAGAAGCTGTTGCAGCTGGCATGGTACTACTATTCAGCCTTCTTCTCAACAGGCATTCATCTCCCCCATGAGTCATGTTTATGTTAAAGGAGGTTGTGTGCTGATTTTCAGGTCATGGCTGTTGACATGTCATATCGCCTTGGCTGGATTGATGATTCTATTGTGAAGCGAGTTCACCACATTCTACATCAGGCTAAGTTGCCTACCACCCCTCCCGATTCCATGACAGTGGAGATGTTCAAGTCTGTTATGGCGGTAAGATACTGAGGATGCTGTTATCTATTGAAGCTCAAAGCGGTTTCTTATCCTGATGTCTCTGTATTTTTTCGTATGGCAGGTCGATAAAAAGGTAGCTGATGGTCTACTAAGACTCATCCTCCTGAAAGGTCCTCTAGGCAATTGTGTTTTTACAGGTGATTACGATAGAAAGGCCATGGATGAAACACTACGTGCATTTTGCAAGTCCTGATTCAATATCTGGATATTACAGCTGTGTGCAAATTGTCCTAGACATTTGGAATTACTTATGACTGCTTTTTGTTTTGTACGTTTGATGCCTCTGCTCTTGATGTTCCTATGTTCTTTAGCGAGAGCTCTTACCAACCTGTAATTTTAGAGATTGTTTGCATGCTCAATAAGTTTTCTGTGGTTTGCTTATTTGCTCCTATATCAGTGTCAGTTCCGGAGATGTTGCCTTGTATGTAATAGACAAATCAATGATTTTGATTAAAAATATCAGAGTCCGGCCCCTTGAATTAGAGCTTCTAACCTCAGAAATGTGGATTATAGTTGTGATTAGGTAAGAATACATTGGTTCGTGAATGTTCCAAAAGACAGAAATGTGGATTACAGTTAATGATCTTTGCTCTTTTGAATTGACCGGCCACATGATCCTATCTAATAAAAAGACAAAGTTTGTAGATAAAAAGAAGAAAGCACCACTTTTTTTTTAATGTACGAGAAAGAATAAGAATTTTTGGGTTCAAACCATTACATCCAGATTCTCTTTTGGTCCTGTCACAACATTAATTAACACAAACAAATTAACTTTGGTCGAGGCATGGATGCACACCACTATTGGGTTGCTCAGCAGCAAGAGGAAACGAAACAAATTGGGATGCACCACAGTCCCTACTCTCTTGCAAAAAAAATTAATTAATTAAGAAGTTTAACATTTTTAGACCAAATATTAAAATCTCAAAATTTTCATACAAATTCTAATATTTTTTCGTCAAAAAAGAAACTACATCAAATATTCTTTCTCCTTATTTTTTAACAAACTCCAATAAAAATTATTTTACAATAAAAATTTCTTAAATTTTAAGAGTAACTTTTTATGGAATTTCTATAAAGTTGTTCAAAAATGTTTAATTGTAAAATGATTTTTCTTGGATCTTTAAAAAATAAAGAGAGAAGATTTGATGAAATCTTTTAATAAAAAGTAATAATTTTTTAGAAAATAAATAGATATAATTTTTTTGATAAAAAATAAAATAAAATTGGTGCGAAAATGTATTGAAATTTATATAAAAAATTTGATATTTAGTTGTAACAATTTTTACTTTAATTTTTTTTCTTAACACGTTAAATTTTTTTTTTACGTCATGGCTGACCCAATCATTAACTACAATTCGAAAATGGCGCGTGATCTTCCGTCTGGCTTTCTACTTTTTTTTTTTAGGCATAAGAAGCATATGTATTGATAATAGGATCAAGGAGGTTTTAACACCTCAGAAGGCTCTAAAAGGCGAACCAGACACTCCGAAGAGCCGGCGGGCCAACGAGCAAATGGACCGTAAGGTCCTACAAAGTCCCCGAAGGGACGGATATGCCACGAATGGCAGAAAGACCTCAGAAGGCAGCAAATACTAACTAATATGCCTAAAAAAATAAAATAGACAATATTAAAAGCACTACAAGCCGTAAACACATCGGCAAACAGAAAACACAAAACCAGAACACAACAAGCCCTAAACAATTGGGCAGGCCCAAATGGGATTATTTTGGTTCGGAGCGGCGGCGGCAGCGGCGACGACGACGGCGGAGGTGGCGGTGCGTGGTGGCGGGAAGACGAAATCCACGGCCCAGGAGAGACGGAACAAGCCACAGAGGTCAGATCCAGTGAGAAAAACGGAGGCAGAGCAGCGGAGCGTGTCTCACGCGCGGCCCCAAGCGCCGGCGCGTCAGATCGAACTCGGAAGAGCGGCGCTGCATTGGGCTCTTCGTGCTGAGTGCACCCATCAGGCGCGTGTGAGCCGAAAGCCGATGAAAAACGCGTCCGCCGCTTGGAATCCACCTGCCAAAAAAAACCAAAAACCAACCAAAACGGCCACCAACACCGGTCAAACCAACCAGCAAGGAGGAGAGTGGAGAGGGGAGGAGGGGGAAAAAGGAAAAAGGAGGAGGGGGGTGAGGGAGCCGGAGCTCCCCCCTCCTCCGTAAGGAGACGTTCTGTGAGGAGAGAACAAAGAGAGAGTTTGGGAGGGGGATCACGTTTGTCTGACTTTCTACTTGTTAGAACTTATTTAATACAATATCAAATTACTACTAACTACCGATTTCCCTAGATTTTTTTCCTATTTTTTCTCACTTTCCAGGTAAAGGAATCTCAAATTTGGTTCTTAAATAGTGAACGATCATTGTAGAATTAAATAGTCTATTTTTTTTAATTTTAAAAAGGAAGGAAATTAGAGGAAAAGAAAAAGAAAAAAAAACTGTCCCGTTTTCCTACCCGTATTCGGCGCGGAGCCGGAGCCGGACTCGGACTCCCAGTCCGAGCGAGAGATGCGTGAAATTAAAAACGGTGAAGAAAGAAAATAATAAAAAAATTATTTTAAAAAAAGGAGAGGAAGAAATAATAATAGTAACAAAAGGTACGCGAAGGAGAGAGGGGTTTGTTGGCGAGGATTGGTACGCTCACGGCTCAACGAACGCTTCAACGGCATTATTTCCCGGCCCAATGAGGGAGGGTTCGTCGACTTTTCTCTCTCATTCTTTGATCTCCTCGAAGTTGTTTCAAACAAAATTCCCAATTCCCCGTTTCCTAGGGTTAGGGCCCAGATTCCTCCACACCTCCTTCGTTTCGAATTATTTTCGTTGCAACAGCATTTATTGTGCTTGCATTTTCTAAATATAAGGTAATTTGTTCAATGTATTAGGGTTTCGTTGAACTTTTGTCGATGTCTTTCTCTGTACAGATGTCTGATTGAAGAAGAAGAAGAAGAAGAAACAGAGGTTGAAGTCTAAGGGGGCTGCGTGTGATTGTAATCAAGTCCTCAGGTGAAATATCTGAGGCTCAGACCCCAATTGTAATAATATCTGCAAAAAAAATGAGCGCTTCGAGGTTCATTAAGTGCGTTACTGTCGGTGACGGAGCTGTGGGTAAAACTTGCTTGCTGATTTCCTATACCAGCAACACCTTCCCCACGGTTAGTCCCAATTCTTTGTCCCTTTCTTCTTCTTGAGAAATTCAGAGCCTTGATTAGGTGTTTGCCTTCAGAAAGAAAAATGTGAATTTGTGTGACTGGAGAATGTTATTCTTATAATCACTTTTTTGTTTATTTACAGTTTCGTTTGTCATTGCGGGACATGTGATTAGAAATAAATTTGATGGATTTATTTGTTAACCAAGAATGAGAGGAAAGAAGAAAAGGAAAATGCCAAAATTAGGTTAAAAAAGGGTTTCTCTGCTGGGAGTGGGTGGTATCAAAACTAACTTGGGGTTCATGCATTACCTTCAGCTTTATTAGGTAATGGCATTGAAAAGATGGCATTTATGTTGTCTGATTTAATTCATAATAAATGCACAACGTAGGTTTCCTTTGACGTTATTTAGACAAAGATGATTGCTTTATTACGTATGGCTTGTGAGTTTGAAATGGTTAATGACTTGAAGATTTGATTTGCAGTTTTTGATCTAGGTGTTGAATCTATGTTGGTGTCAAACTTATGGCAGTGAATTTGAATTTTGAGAATCATGATGATCTGTCTAGTTATTTAATTGATACGATAATTTGGAATGTATGTATCCATCTTTTCCTTTTATATTTTTCCTGCCAAACAAATCGAAGGACATCTGCAATCCCGTTTTGCTAATTTTTTTTTTCATACATATATTAAAGCATTTGGAAAATGATTTAAGGAAAGTGGGACCCTTATGATCTTCTTGTCGCATTTTGCGGGGAACAGGATTATGTGCCAACTGTGTTCGACAATTTCAGCGCTAATGTGGTTGTCAATGGGAATACAGTTAACCTAGGGCTGTGGGATACTGCCGGTAGGTTTGCAAGGTCGCCAGTTTTCATTCCATTAAGGAATTTTACCATAGATTCCCCTCCCCTTCCTCTCCCCTCTTTTTTTTCCCCTTATGTTTTCAAGTCTGAATTTTTTTTTTCTCTGCAAACAGGACAGGAGGACTATAATAGATTAAGACCTTTGAGTTATCGTGGGGCAGATGTTTTCATACTGGCGTTCTCTCTCATTAGCAAGGCCAGTTATGAAAATGTTTCCAAGAAGGTGAGAATTTTGTTCGACTATTTATTTTTTCAAGCAAAGAATCCTTTGCAGAAGTACAGTGTACAGTGTGCTGATGAATTCTGCATTTGGCTTTTCTTGCAGTGGATTCCTGAGTTGAAGCATTATGCACCTGGTGTCCCAATAGTTCTTGTTGGAACAAAGCTAGGTACGATCTTTCTCTCATCTAATGTGTTAATTGATGTAACTATATTAATTGCTATCCTTAGCTTCTGTCTTCTATATATGGCATTTCATCTTAAGATTTTGGTTTTTTTTGGGGGAAATTGGCAATTTAGTCACTAGGTTTATACCACACTGACGATTTAGTCACCAGGTTTCATTTTTTGACAATATGGTCACTGCGAAGACATAGTTGTGACGATCTGGTATTTCCGTCAAACCTCAGTTAAATTTTTAGCCGGAATAACGATCGACCGGTTTGTTTACCGTTGCGGCAAAGGTAACTTGTAGCGGTCGACCGCATTCTATTCCGTTAAAAATTAACGGAGATTTGACGGAAAGACTATATCATCACAACTATGTATTATCAGTGACCATATATCAAAAAATGAAACTTAGTGACTAAATTGTCAGCGTGCTATAAACCTAATGACTAAATTTTCAATTTCCCTTTTTTTTAAGCTTTAAGTTTGACTCAACGTTGTTGTTAAACATCTCTGATTTTGATATAATCTAGTATCAGTCAGACTGCTTTGAACATTTGATTTTTTCTCCGCTGTCAATCTCACTAGAAGTTTTGGTAATTATTCACACATCACATTTTTTCCCCTCTCATGTAATATTACCTTGAGGTTAGTTCTATATATGAAGACGAGGCTTGCTTGCTTGATGCTACTTGTTAGGTGTCTACGTCACTCAACTGTTTAATGTAAAATAATTGCTGCCCAAGCTTGTGGAAGGCTTTGTATATTTATTTGGGATATATGTGCTAAACTTTATTTCATCCTTCCTCATTGAAAGACTGATTGTGTTTATTACAGAACTGTTTTCATCACCAGATTGTTGTTAATATACTGTATGTTCAATTACAAACTAATTCCTCACTGTTTTGTGATTTCTGGTGAGTCAGATCTTCGGGACGATAAGCAGTTCTTCATTGACCATCCTGGTGCTGTGCCCATTTCTACTGCTCAAGTAAAGACTTTTGCTTCATCTATTCTGACAAATAGCTCAACGAATTTTGTCTTTGCAGATCATTTTCGTGAACTCTTTTTTTTTTCTTTTTTTTTTCTAAGTGCTTGAAATATTGTCTACTTTAAGGGAGAGGAGCTGAGGAAGCTGATTGGTGCACCTGCTTATATTGAATGCAGTTCAAAAACACAGCAGGCATGACATTTATAGGTGTATTTTGAATATTTTCATGCTTTTTGTATGACCCAGAAGCCTTTGATTTATTTGTGGACTTGTAACTGCAGAATGTGAAGGCAGTCTTTGATGCAGCGATAAGGGTTGTTCTTCAACCACCCAAGCAGAAGAAAAAGAAGAGCAAAGCACAGAAGGCTTGCTCTATCTTGTGATTGAATAGGTGTAAAGAGATAAACAACAGACTGTCTTACCTTTCTCTCCCTTCCTCCCATCGTCTCTCTCCGTTTGCTCTTGAAGAAGCTGCAGCCCTGAGTTACTTAACAGACAATACTTGGGATCTCAGTGAAGCATCAGGTGGTTTGGTGGTGTTGTCTTGAAATTTTTTTCATCTCTAATTGTTGAATCAGATCACATGCTTCCCACCGTTTACGCAACTGCTTGATTAGTTTTTTGTATTAAAACAGTTAGGAAATGACCTTGCTTTGCATGGACCCAGTTCTATTTATTAGTTTGTAACTTTGTATTGTGCTTCAAGGCTTGCTATTTGTCTCATGGTATGCAGCTTGCGTATCTTTCCAACAACATGCTAGTTTCTGAAGCATCATTGATTTCTAAATTACCCTGTACCGCTGATCTACCTGATCATTATTGTCCTTCCTTGCTCACCTCCTCAATTTTTGGCTCTGGAATAAAGTGGCGTTAAGGGGTTAAACTGAAACCCTAAAGAAACGACGGTTTCCCAATGTTCTCTTTTTGGGTATACAATGAAGGTTGACTGCCTCCATGGTTTGTAACAAGGCATGTTTTCCTTGTGAAAATGCCCTAATGAACGCACATAACCCTTCCACCATGTGATTGTTGATTGGGGTTACATGATAAGAGTGTTTAAACGCCCCTACCATTTAAAGCAACTGAGCTAAAGCCCTAAGTACTGAGTTCCTCTGCAATCTTCTTCTTTTTTTTTTCTAAATGAGTTCCTTTGCAATCAGTCTAAAGGAAGTTCAGTTACAATACAGGTAATAACACTTTTTTCTTTTAGCATGTTTGATAATTAAGCTGCGTTTAGCCATGTTCACCCAAAGAAGTTCAAGCACTGCTACTACTCTCGGAGCTTGTAGTCCCACTGGCCATTGCGTTGTAGGCTTAACAAAGCCAGCGCTCCAACGCTCTGACTGGCAAGTTTAGTAGGACAACCCCATGAGAAACAGTTCATATAGAATCAACTAGGCTCAGTTCAATGAATACGATATGGATTTAAAAGGCCAGCAAGCAATGTAAAGCCAATAAACTTTGTTAAGAAATTTGAACAGCACCGCTTTGCCGAAGTTAAAAAAAGGCTCACAACGCACCGCTTTGCTATTTGCGTTGAAAAGCCTTTATCGGTTCCCCCTTTCCTTTCCCTAAGAATTGATGAACGACATGCAGTGTAATGTATGGTAGGAGCTCGGTAGCTGCCAAGAGACCCCACGACTTAGGTTTGACTTTTAGCATTAATCACAATCCAGGAAACCATTCAGTGAAACTCTTTTGAGGTTTTCTGGCCGAAGATCTTTTCAATTGGCAACCAGTCATTTTGGGTACGATCCTACTTCACACCCGCCCTCTAGCACTCTCTCTTGTAAGCACCATTCGGCTTCACTTCCAAGTTGCCCGGTTGAATGTCCAAGAGCAAATGAGACAAAAATTGAAAAACATACATTGACAACAAAAATCCGAGATATAAGATACTGGTGGGAGTGTATCATACCTCATTATTGTATTCTAGAAAGAAATTAAAAAGAAAAAAAAAAGATGGGGCAGGGTCTATACTCCCCATTTTTCTTCTTTTGGACACGCCGGATTTGTATTCAGAATGATTTGTCTCAATGGACGTTGAATTAGCAACGAGGCAAAGTCAGCATACAGAATTTCCCAGTAAAAACCAATGGCAACCTAAATTCCACATTGCATCTGACTAGGTAATAGAAAGCCACCTCCACATCAGGAACATAGCATATACCTGATTTGTTGATAAAGAAGTCAATGCCAGTTCTGATCCACACAACAATAAAGACATGTCTGCAGCTCTGACATGAGACACCTCCCAGGCCTTTTCATAACCCATGCAGTCACGTCTTGATCGCCTCATACTTCTCGCCTATGGCACCACCTTTCTGCTTCTGGAACTGGATGTACCGCAGTGTGCTGGCAAGGAAAGCATCTGCAGCTGGATCTGGTGTGGTAGAGTCACTTTGCATTTCCGTGGTAATCAACTCAAACAGGCCCTGGATTGTGGACACAGTGATCTGTGGATTCCCTTTCTCAAAGAAATAAAGGTACCTGAAAATACAATTAAGTTACAATTTTTTTTTTGATAAGTGACAATCAAGTTACAATTATCCCGTCATTAGAACAGAAATTGTAGAAGAAGACTGAAATTTGGTGAACTAGGGCAATTACTTGTTCAATATCTCAACAAATAGTGTCACCGATCCTGTACTACCCCGTGCTGCATTGGACATTTGTTGAGCAGCATTTGCAATTCGTAACGCACGCTTTAGGCAAAGTAGGACTCTGGCGAAAACAAATAAGATTTTAAAGAGTAAATATCTATTGACACAGGATTTATAGTGCTCAGGGAAACAGCAATAGGAAACAAATAAACAGCAGATCTATCAGCCTGATCACTCTTGCAATGATACAGATCACACAGGAGCCATGCATATAACCTACACAGCCATAAGCAGCTGTATATCTCTCCCGCTTTCTTTCATTTTTTCCCCCCACCCTGGATGACGTTTGGGGGGGGGGGGCACATAGTGAATGTCAGATATACGGTACAGTACCTTTCTCCATCTTTCATGTTCTCCTGATCCTCAACCCAGAAGAGATGTGAGCATGCGTAAACGGCTCTACATTGATCAGGCTTCTTTAAAAGCTTTGCAGAATACTGCAAAAAGAAAGGCATCATATGCCGGTCTTGAGTAAAAAGAGGCTTATAAGTGTAAGTACAAAAATAATCGAACTCTAGAATTTACCCCTGTTGCCTTGTGGGTTAGGGTATCCCTGTTCTCTACACCAAAGACATGCATCCTCTGAAGAGTCCCTATTATTAAATGTATCGCAGTAACCTGTGCCTTGGAATCCTGTTACGGCACCACATGCAAGCAAAACTAATGAGATAGAAGGGAGGGGTAAAAAAACCTAATAGGACTAGTTGCAAGGTTATAGATAAACTTACTGAAATTTCTTCTTCATAGAGAATATATGCTTGGGTGAAAAATTCATAAGCAACAGGTTCTAAATCACAGTCATTGGCAGCCTAACAGTTAAAAAATGACATGCGAGTTAGCAAATGTCTCAGCCTGATGGTCCTTCCCATGTACATAAACCAAAAACAATTCCATGTACCTCAGCGCATTGCAGATATAACTGTAATGACAGTTCAGGGGCTGGAACACTTGTTAGAGCCTCAATAGTCTGAAACAATTAACTGGAACTTTAGTAAGTACTAAACTCAAACTGCCCAAGTAGATGTAAGTCATGAGTCCAAGAAATATAGTCTACTAACAACAAAGACATTCATCAGAAACAAATTCACATATGGATCACTCAAGAGAAAAGTCTGACTTCTTTCACTACAAAAGGTACCTGATTCAAAAGCTGAAAATTTTTCTTCGGTGTGGTTGCCTCATCTCCGAAAGGATTTTCCTCTTGGCCTTGTAACTGCCTGACCAACTGCACATTGCAGGCAACATACAGCTCATAATGGGAAAATTTTGGTTTTTCTTCACAAATCAAAAATATTGAAATCGGCCTGGTGCCTGTAAATGTTGCCACACAAATCTACAATGAATCACTATCGAGTCACAGAAGCCACAAGATATAACTGGCCATTCCACATTCCAATATTGAAAGGTACCCGATGTTTATTCCAATAATCACAACATCAATCCTTGTGGCTAGGTCAAGAAAAAACCTTTAGATCAAATGCAGCAATGCTTGCAAAATATTTTCAGGAACACGCAAATCATAATGATTTTTGTCACTATTTCCAGTCATTTTTTTATTTATTGCAAAGGATTCATAAAAATTCTTCTTGGTATTCAAATATAGGCAGAAGGAAACCTTAAGACAAGAGAAAACAAGAGAAGGAACAGTAAACGGCAGACGCTTTGGTCCTCCAGTCAGGATATGCTTCCTCACAGTACAAACTATCTGCAATTCAACCCATGTAAATACAGTTAAATGGTGCTCACCTTCAAGCACAACTCCCTCAGAGAGAAGTAAAAGAATATACTGAAATGAACAAGAACAAGACTTGTATTTCATCAGTGGCAAACAAGTCAACAGAGAGACGCTTTATTCCACAAGCTTCTCTTTAGTCGTTGCAACAAAGAAATTAACTCGTCAAAGTAAAAAAGAAAATGAATCCAGTGACCAGACTTCAAGTCCAACTTACAAGACATGAGCAGCCAACAGATGCACTTGAAAAATATGAGAAGACATCACGCATTAAAGATATCTTACAAATTAATTACCTTGAACATTTCTTCAGGATCATCATTGTAAAGCATCTGGATAAGACGTGCGACAGAATTCTGCTCCTCCTTGAAATCATCTTCATCAATCTAAAGGCAGAAAAAATTATATTAAGATTACTTCTTCATATGACAAACGCATTGCATTGATAAAAAAAGAACCAACACAAAAAGTTTCAGAAATATCACCAGTACTGGTCATATTAGAAAGCAAAAGGGGAAGAATTTTTTTTTGAAATGGCCACAGATAAGACCATATAGCATTTTTTTGATAAGTAAGCCAATCTTATTAAAGAAAAAGAGAAATGACAGTACAAGAGACTATACTGACAACATCTAAAGCATACAAGCTAAAAAACTAAGAAATCCGATAAACCCACAAAAGGATAACCCAAAACCGAATTAGCCCACAAAAAAAGAGCATGAAACATAGAACCCACCAAACTAGACAAAGACACAACCCTGTCTTCAAAACATCTCATTCCTTTCCCTCCACAAACATCTCCTGAAACCCACATCTCCTCAAAAGATACAAACATGGTTGTAAGCCATGTGAATGTCAAGCTTGCACATTAATCCCGGAGAATTCGACCTCAATCTCAAGTCAATGCACTCATTAGCGATCAAAACGGAGTCCAAAATCTGTCTTCCCCTCACGAAAGCATTCTGAGAAGGCGAAATGATTTTCTCAAGAACCAGTTTCAACCTATTTGCCAATACCATGGTAAGAATCTTGTAAACCCCTCCAACCAAACTGATAAGGTGAAAGTCTTTCAATTCCACGGCACCAGCTTGTTTAGGAATGAGAACAATGAAGGTTGCATTCAAGCATTTAACAAATTTACCCCTTTAGGAAAATTCATTAAACATAGTCAAAACACCCCTCTTAACCACCTCCTAGCAAAACTAGAAAAATGCTAAAGAGAACCCATCTGGGCCCGGGGACTTATCACCGTTGAGGCTACGGACTACCTCTGTGACCTCTTCCTCCTCAAGAGATCTCTCAAGCCAACTCGCCTCCTCCTCAGAAATGGACTCACAAACCAAAACATTTAGAGCCAGCCTCCAAGAACAAGGCTCCTCATACAGAGAGCTATAGAAATCCACAATACTAGCTGAAATCATCGACGGGTCCTCCACAGTGTCCCCCTCCACTACCACACTAGCAATCGAATTAACCTTCCTATTAGAATTGGTCATACGGTGGAAAAAAATAGTGCATCTATCCCCATCTTTAAGCCACAAAGACCTCGATTTTTATCTCCAACTAATCTCCTCTAACGCAATCAAATGATCCAATTCTCCTACCACCTCCAACTTTCTAGCTTTCCCCCTCTCATCAAGGAGCTCCCCTTCATCCAAAGAATCAAGAGAAGCCAACTCGCTTAACAAGGAGGCCTTTCGGATACTAAGATCCCCAAAACTTTCTTGGTTCCATACCTTCAGGTGATTCTTCAAAGCCTTCAGTTTAGATTCTAGCACAAAACTAGGAGAACCCAAGAACTCAAAAGACTCCCACCACCCTTTAATCCTATCCAAAAAACCATCCTCCTTCAACCACATGTTTTCAAAACGAAAGGGCCCCTCCCACCTTTAACCCTGTCATCCACCAGAAGAATGGGAAAATAGTCCGAATACAAACGAGACAACATTTTCTGAGAGGCTTCAGGAAACAAAGACTCCAAACTAGCATTACATAGAAAGCGATCAATCCTCTACCAAGACTGAATGGTTCTATTATAGGACCACGTAAAGGCGCCTCCGATAAAGGGATATCCAATAATCCCGACTCCAAAATAAAATTTGAGAACTCCTCCATAGCTGAAACCACCCCTCCGCCACCCAACCTTTCACTAGGGAAACGAGTGACTTTGAAATCTCCCCCAATGCATCAAGGAAGATCCCACAGAGCTCGAACCCCTGCCAACTCATCCCACAACAAACTCCTACTACGATCAACGTTATGACCATAAACACCTGAAAACATCCACTCTACCCCATCCACTAAGTTCATAAAGATCGCAGTCACAGAAAAAAAGCCAATGCAAGAATCTTTCAACTCCATCATCCTTGTGTCCCACAATAACAAAAATACCCCCCGAGGCACCATCCACCTCCAAGTTACACCACTTCACATGAGGACCCCCCCTATACCCTTATAATCACATCCCTAGTCATAACAACCACCTTGGTTTCCTGAAGACAAACCAAATCCGGTTTTCATCCCCTTAATTAAGTTCCCCACACCTGTACACTTAGCTCTGTCATTGAGCCCCATAACGTTCCAACAAATAATTTTGGGCATCATCTAATCACCAACTATGTCCTCCCCTCACTCTTACCCCTCTTAGAGGTCACGGTCTTCCCTTCGTAAATAATAGAAGACTCTAAACCCTTAAGCTCTCTCAGTAGCTTGCATCCCTTCTTACAAAGCGTTTCAAAGCTACTTCGCTCTCTATCTCTCTCCAAAGCAGCAAAGAGACTCATCAGCTCCTCCTTATAACCATCACAGGACAGACCCACCATATGCCTAAAAGAAGAAACCATTTCTAACACCACCCTAATGACCCTCCACTCCTCCCACACTCAAGCCTCTCACCAACTAGGCTACACTGCCAAAGGATCCTTACACAGATCTGGTTCATCAACAGCCACCAAAGACAACTCCCTTTCCATATCGTCCTCATCTATTGATGATCCTGCAACGCTATCAACATGAATAAAATCAGCTTGAGAGATCCCAAAATCACTTACAGCCAAGATGTTCAGCATCGATGAGTCATCCCGAGACAACCCAGCAACCAACTCCTGCTCTAGCCCAAGGCCGAGAGCCTTAAACTCCCCCCACCACAGCAGCTGACTCGAGCCCTTCAGAAATCACCATAGCAGAGTCGTCGACCACCTTTGTGCCCACTACAACAACTTTCGGCACCCCAGAAGATGAGAACTTCCTTTCGGCAAGTACGGTTGTATTTTCTGGCGCCAGAAGGGTCTCCGGGCAGTCGCTAGCCACCACAGAAGACGCCGGCGAGTGGGCTGCCACCGACGGAGAGTGTGTAGCACCACCAGCCTTGCCTCCAAGTTCCGCGACTTCAAAAACGTGGGGGAGAGCTAGGTCGCCACCAAGACCCGACGCTAACCCGTGAACGTCCCCCCTTCTTTCACAACCAGGGCCCCCGAAAAGCCATCTAAGGCCTCTGGGCCACAAGGTTTCAGCCCAGACGAGGAGGCCCATCCTAGCAAGCCCAGCTGAGACAAAACCTCATTATCTGGGCTTTCTAGGATAGAAGAAAATGGGCCCAGCCCATCTCCCTGACCCATTCCCCTTCCAAACCGCATACCAACATTGTGGGCAGGGTCCAAATGCGAGATGCCCGACCCAATCTCACCTCCCATCAACTCAGTAGATCATCTACTTTTTTTCGAATTCCCAACAATTTTTTTCTCCACACACGTACAGTGCCTCACCGCCAACCGCCTCTACATTAAATGCTTGGCCCTTGGAAAATGTAATTACAACGTCCAAATTTGCATGCGAGACAGCATGTGTCTCCTTCATCTTCCTGCTCCACCCCTACTCACTCCAACCCCCTCCACAGCCAGAGATTGGCCCCCTGACCTCTCCCCCGACTGGCCCTTCTTGACAACTTCAACAAAGGAAATCTCTTTACGCATTCCAGCCCCATACAAGCCCTCTTTCCGACTATTAAGCTGACTAAGGTGAGAAACTACCTCCTGAAACACATCGGCTAACTTCTTCCAACCAGCTCCCTCCTTGCCTTCCGATATCATAACCACTCCTTGCCTGCGCCCCCCCCAAACTCTGATATAGCAACATATCTCTCAACTTTGTTACTGCACCTTTGGGCCAAGAAGCCCCGAGAAGCTTCATTAAATTTGACAACAACCTCCTCCTTATTGTCAACCATCTGCAACCTACTAGCCAGGTTCACTATTCAATCAGCTCCATACCTCTTAAGGAAGATCGAGCTCATAGCTTTCCGACTCCACTCCGACATTTTGACGACTCCATTGGCTAAAACTGAAACCTGGAACTCCTTAGCTTCAACACTAAATCTACAGGAAAACGACATCTGGACTACCTAACTAACCTCAGGACAAGAACATATAGCATTAAAGGAGGAAGATTGCACAATAAGCATAAACAACCAATGTAATCAAGTAATATAAATGTAGCTAGAAGTTAATCATGATACGACCTCCTCATGAAGCGTCCCATCTAAATCCTTAATAAGCCCCATGACTAATTCAAACAATGCCTCAACCTGTTGACAGAAAACAAGTCACATTATTACGAAAGTACACTAAAAATATCAGAAAACGAATGAACAGAAACACACCTTATCCTCACTCGAAATGCAGGTTTTGTTTTTCATAATGCTTTGAATTATAACAGTTGCCATGACTTTATTCGTTTCAGTGTCTAGGTATTCCATAACACGGGGATAATTTGAAAGCTTCAAGGCAATGACAATATCATTATATTTCTCAAGTGGAGCACTTAAAAGTGCGACAATCTGCTTTGTTGCTTTGCTGTCTTCAATTTTTCCTTTCCCAGAGAGCTGCTTAACACATGATCCCTGTGAACAGAAAAGATAAGGAGCCAATGGATTAGTTTGAAAATGAACTTCAGTCGCAACAATATCTTAGTACATCTTAAACAACTTCAAGGTAATGTAAAGCAAAGCACGCAAACCAGTTTGAATTTCAGTCACAATCAGGGTGGACATGAAAAGACGAGTAGACATGAAAAGCCACGGGGTAGATTGTTGAATCCTAGTTTATGACCACCGAAAGCAAGGCGAATGCAGTAGATTGCATGCATATGTTAAATGTGAAAGAAAAGGCAACTTACCAACACTTGATCTGCATAATCAAGCCGATCAGGGTGGACATGAAGAGTGAATGTAAGAAGAGAAGAATATAAAGATACAACTCCAAGGGTAGGCATGTCAACCTGTGCTTCTATCACCTGCATCCACATAGAGCAACTAAATTATCACGTTCTACAACCTAAACTAGAGAAAGAGAACAGGGAAGAAGGGAGGGGGAAAAGGAAATAAGATGTGGCAATTCTGTCCACAAATAGAACTTTCTATACCATCCACCATTAGTCATAAATGTGGAATCAACAACCCATTGCAAAGATTAAAAAAAAATGAATTAAATAATAATGCAAATCTTAATTCCAAATTCCATGTTTCAGAATGTTCAATAGGAACATGCAACAGTTACCTTCCCTATGGCACTGCTCAATTTGGAAAATGCTTCTACTTGCAAGAATTCAGGCAACACTTCTGTACTTGATGCAGCATAGTTTGAAAGCCTTTCCATTAACAGGGATAGCACCGTCTTGATGTCAACAGATGGCTGAGAAATGGAAATTATAGAAGGGTGAGAACCAAGAGAATTCAGTAGAAAGCAAACTGTTGCTTGTATCACATCAGAAAAATACATAAATGTGCTGGTATAATTCCGAACAGGGGAAGGACATTTTCTTTTTTCTCAACTACTTCTATCCATTGATCACATGAATAAAATTTCTGCATCATCACTAAGTCATGTGTATGCTTCCTTGAAAGTGGAGAACCATACTCTAAGCAACTGTTAAACTATACTAACTCAAATCTATTGCAGTTTTATATGCACATCCATCAAGGGATAATATGGGTGTCATACAAGTCCTGTCTGATGCCCATCACAAGAAGACCTAGAAATCCCTATGCCATCACCACAGATATCTGAACTCGACACCTGATCACGACTTACTAAATGGGTTTGAAATGCACAGGAAAAAGCTCAAGGGGAATAACTGGGCCTATATCCTCATGAAAATGTATGGCCCTATTGCCAATTCAATTTGATTAAAAAGCATAACTACAAAACTAGCAGACCATAAAAACCGATGACACCTACCTGAAGCTGAGGGCAAGCACCCAACAGGACATCAAGGGTTTGCAAGTGATACTCATCAGGAAATACTTGGATTATGCAATCCATCAAGTAATACTGGGCAAGCTCATCTTTACAATTCACAACCTGCCAAAAACAGTTGAGATGATCAATCCATCGTGCAAGATATAGGAAATCAAACAACATAAGCCTCCATAAAGTACACAAGAGAAAGTCAAGCAAATCGAACCTGCTCCAATACTCTAGGAAGCACAAAATCTTTGTACATATCAAGGTCAATACCCTCAATCTGACCGAGGACATGCAAGTTCTTCCCAACCTAATGAAAATCCAAGGGAGGCGAAAAGGAGCATTCTGTAAGCATATACTGAACAGGTACACAACTCTATTGCAGCGAAAGGACCAGAAATAGGTTACACATATTACAAGATCACGCAGCTCGCCCCTTTCTTTCTCCCGTTTCTCCTTTTCCCGGGCAGGTCCCTGCAGACCAGAAATCCCGACAGCAAGCCTCAACACAGGATCAGCTAAGACTATGAATGATTCACAAGCACTATAACACCTGCATGACCAGAAATCATGCCCTCATGATACATTTTTTACCTATATGATATGCAAGCATTGTGCCATTGCAATTAAGGTTCCAACTCATCATATGTTCACAAGAAGGCTTGAAACTGATACGTGCATTAAAAAGAACTAACATCTTATGCAAACCACAGTCACATTTAACTACAGGCAATAGTCACACGAAAAAGGGGGGCAGTACAAAATAAGAGGAATTAGCACAAGCAATTAGCGCCTTGAGCTTCATGACAAGCGCAAACAAAGTCTTTCAGCCTAAAGCATGCCTAGGCATACTTTTAATAAGAGTGATTATGGTGCCATGCATCACTAAATGGAATGGTAGAACATGTAACACTTTGCAGATAATTTAACCAACCTGATGCTGCATCCGCACCCAAAGTTTGTTCATTTCCGTGAAGTTTTGGAGTACAAACTCTACAGCATCCGTGACAGTGTCAGCATCTCTGCCACAGAAGAAGCCATTCAGTTCGCAAGCCACACTACAGCTTAAATAGCATAGTGCACATACAGGTCTATTGCAGAACCACTTAACTTTTTCAACAAGGAATAGTGGAAATGAACTAAATTCTGACAAAATTATTTAACAAACTGAGAACCTAATCGATTTTGTGATACGAACAACACAGAACTGATAACACACATTTGATCACATTGGCGTTATAATCATATGGATTAAACCAAATATAGATGGTCAATAGACTCGAAACCATCAAGCTTCATTGGCCTCTGACCCACCCATTCGTCTTCCAGGAAATTACTAAACCGAAATGTAAATAACTATCCAATTCCCTTACCCTTCGTACTCAGAACCAATATCAGGTAATTTATCCCTACTGACTTGAGAAAGGTAACTCCTTAAGAAAAGCCCCCGAAGAGGATGCTGAATGCCACGACACATCTCCACGAGATCTTTGAGAACATCCTTAGCAGGAGCTTCCTTAGATTTGATGTACACAGATCCTACTGTACAGAGTAGATACCTAATGGAGATCACAGAGCTCGTAAATTGAAGACCTTAGGAAATTTTATTTCGGTGAAATCAACAATTGATGTCACACTCAAAGCAAATAGCACAGTAGCGCTTGAGTGCAATATCACTTACGATCTGGGCAAAATGTTACCCGCGTGCTGCACAAGCTCGTATAGATCGATAATGGAGCAGCCACGGCGAGTCTCTTCCTTGAAGAACATCTCCACCTTCCTCAACTCATCGAACGCCCGCATGTCTGAGTTTACGCATCACACACCACAATCAACAATTATAAACAACCTCGTCTCTTTTATCAAAAACTGAACTAATTTTTGAATCCAAAGAGAGAGAGTGAGGAAGCTCACAGAGTTCGTAGTATTTGTGAGGTGAAAGCCTCGAAGTCCGAAGCTCGGAGAGCATCTGAGCCGAGTATTTCAACGCGTCTCGGAGATTGTTCGAATCCTGAACAACAATTCAAAAGAAATCGGGCAGAAATTAGGGCTTGAATATGCGAATTTTCTTTCATATCCTCTTCTCGGCTTTCTCAAGAAAGCAAACAGAGCCCAGAGTTCCAAAAGAGTTTACCAGGGCACGATGCATATAGAAGGCGTTCTGTTGGAGGCCGGCGATCCCAGCTGCCAGCCATTTCTCTTCGTCTTCGACAACGTCCGAGATCATTCTCTCTCTCTCTAGTCCCTCCGTGTGGAACTCTAACGTAGCGTTTTGACTTTGGCTCCGTGGGCGCAACTGCCTGTCTAATAATAAGATTATTTCGGGCTCGTAGTGACAAAGGGGCACTCTCTCTTCTTGAGGTTAACGTCCTTTGAAAAGGGTCTGGACCATAGAAACTGTACCGTGTCATTTACGTGAGCTGGACTCTACCCGCCACCAGAACTATCCATTTGGATATTCTTCTAGATACAAAACAACACATTTAAGGAAGAAACATTTTATTGGAACCATATGCCCGCTTTTATTCAGGGCTTCTATTTTGAATATAACGGCTTATATTGTCCTCAAAATTAACGTGTTAAATTACTTCTTTTGAAGATTTTGAAGTATTTTTTAGGCCTAAATATTACGTATACCCGTAGTAGTGTTTAACTTTTTTCTGAAAATGCCCTTAGGGTAAACTTTGTTGTCCCGCCTTCCCTCGGGTTTATTAACTTTCTCATCTATGTCATTCCGTCCGATTTCCATCCCAAAACTGACGGAAGTTGTTGACGTGTCAAAAACTATCAACGTCATCACCAATAAAAATCC
Source organism: Myrica gale (assembly GCA_963930655.1). Taxonomy (NCBI): domain Eukaryota; kingdom Viridiplantae; phylum Streptophyta; class Magnoliopsida; order Fagales; family Myricaceae; genus Myrica; species Myrica gale. The sequence goes on from OZ005610.1 coordinate 25,971,404, forward strand.
AATACGTGTCCACCATCGCCTAGTGTGCATGACACTCCAGCTAAGTGACAGGAAATGACCACAATGCCCTGCCTTGTCATTTAATATATCTTAGAATATTAAGATATCTTCGTGCCCCTTTCTTCTCTGTCTCTTACGTCGCCGGCCCCTTCTCCCAAGTCGTGTGCGATTTCTACAGTCTCTGAGAAAGGGCAAGGAGCTCGAGTTTAGGAATCAGGAGGAGGAGGAGAAGGGAGAGTATTCACCGAAGGTAGCGTGCCTGGGTTTCAATATTACATCCTACAGATTGGATCTGTTCTGTATGATTGGAAATGGAGAACTGCATGTCAAATCAGTGACATCCCCTTGGTTGATACAGATTACTACGGACAAGAAATCCTCTCTTTTAAAGAGGAACTGATGTCACTTGGTGTCCTTACTGGCTTCAATGGAAGTTACAAGCTTGTTGCGGACAACTTAAAATTGCCTTCACGCTTGATTTCTTTGACGGCTGAGGCTGTTTTTTAATTCTGGAATGTGCGCGTCATTCGGGATCACAGAAGATCGTTAGAGGCATTGCGAAGTGCGAAACTATTCTTTTCCAGACTCGGTCTGGACAAGAATTTCTAAAAAATGGTTGAAGACCTATGATGGTTATAGGCCTCCAGACCAGTGCTTGTTGTGTGACTCCAAGTTGGGATCTTATTTGAAATGCACAAATTATTAGAGTTAGTCCCACATTGCTAAAGCTATTGCAATCAAAGGCTTATAAATAAAGCCTTTCTGTAATCTCATCCTTACACCAGTGAGTACACACATCTGCCCATTTGGGCCTTCCCACAGTGGACGTAGGTCTATGGACCGAACCACTTAAATCTTGTGTCTCACTTCTCCTCTCTCTCTCTCTCTCAGTCTAAAATTTTATTCTCTTTTATTTTAGTCTTAACATGGTATCAGAGCCATTTCGATCATGTGGCCCATTTTGGCTCAGGCTGGTCAGTACTCTTGTTGGCTTAGCTTGGCCTAGTTTAGGCCTAGTCCAGTCCGGCCTATTTTAGTTCTTCTCTTGGGCCTTCCGGCGCCTCGTCCGGCATTCCTCCGGCGACCTTCCGGCGTCTTCTCTCGGGCCTTCCGGTGCCCCGTCCGACATTCCTCCGGCGATCTTCCGGCGTCTTCTCTCGGGCCTTCCGGCGCCCCGTCCGGCATTCCTCCGGCGATCTTCCGGCATCTTCTCTCGGGCCTTCCGGCGCCTCGTCCGGCATTCCTCCGACGACCTTCCGGCGTCTTCCCCATTCCGGCGACCCTCTCCGGCCATCTTCAGGCGATTGTCGTCCTCTCCGGTCAGATTCCGGCCAACTTCCGGCGACTGTCTGCCCTTCTCCGGCCATCCTCCGGCGCCATTTTTTTTTATGGGGAATTTCTTTTTCTAGTCCAAACTCAACGTGTATCCACCTTGCGTTTGCGGGGGAGTATTAGAGTTAGTCCCACATTGCTAAAGCAATGTGGGCTATTGCAATCAAAGGCTTATAAATAAAGCATTTCTGTAATCTCATCCTTACACCAGTGAGTACACACATCTGCCCATTTGGGCCTTCCCACAGTGGACGTAGGTCTATGGACCGAACCACTTAAATCTTGTGTCTCACTTCTCCTCGCTCTCTCTATTAGTCTAAATTTTTGTTCTCTTTTATTTTAGTCTTAACACAAATGGACCCTTTGTCGATGAAGGTTTTTATGGTTCCAATATTACATCCTACAGAAAAGAGCTCAAGGCCATAGGAGTTGTTGTTGATGTAGGAAACGGATGCCCATGGATTTCAGCCAACTTGATTTTCATCTTGAATTTTCTTCTGTGGTTCGAATATATAACTACTTGATGGCATTTAATTGGGAGCCAAACTGTGAAGCTGCCAAAAGGATTTGGATCCCAAATGGAAGTGAGGATGGAGAGTGGATCAGTCCTGGAGAATGTGTTTTGCGTGACAAGGATGGTCTCTTCAGTTCGCAGCTTTAAGTGTTGGAGAAGCACTATGAGCAGCAGTTACTTGTCTTTTTCTCCGGTGCTTTTCACGTGAAACACAGTCCCTCAGTCGATGACTACTGTGAGCTTTGGAAGGTTTGGGAAGGTTCAGGAAATCAATTGTCACATGCGGACTGTTGTAAGTTCTGGGTGTATGTTTTGAAGCACTGGAATGCGAAGACTGAGATAACTCTTGCTGATAGCTGAAATTGCCAGTTGGTTCAAATTCAAACGGAATTTTGCTATCAGACAAGCAGGTGGGGACTGGTTCGGGGTAGAAGTGGAGAAAGAGATTACATGACATGACAGGGGCATTTTCATAATTTCAGGTACTTGGCTGACATGTCATGCGTATTAGGCAATTGGGGACACGTGTTGCGTTCTTATTGGATATGAGTGGGTTTTTTTGACACGTCAGCAACTTCCGTCAATGTTTTTATGGAAGTTGGACGGAGGGACATGTTTGGGAATCTTCTTAAACCTCAGGGACGGCGGGACAACAAAGTTTACCCTAGAAGCATTTACAGGAAAAAGTTAAACCCTAGGGATATACTTAATATTTAAGCCTATTTTTTACATATATTTTCCAATTATGGAGAGTAATGTTTTTTTAAGGTATATTTTCCCTTCTGGTTAGAAAGACGAGGTTTTGAGTTTCGATTCGGCCAAAAAAGCAAAACATCTTAGGACTTGAATTCCAAACCTTACGATCCAACCGCAGATGCTTCAAATTGTGCCCCTAGGAGGAACCTTCCTTCAACTAGTTATATCTTTTGATTACTTTTGACACCTTTATTGGCGGGTCCCTAACCCATCAGCGGGGACATCTATTCAGGTAACTGCTTAAGAACATTCCCAGTTGACGACAAAAATTGAATGAGGATGTATGACACAAAGTTGACAGAGAGATTAAGAAAATTTATGACTTGACTTTTTAACCAATATGAAAAAAATTGAACCTGTTGGACAAGTTTGTACATAATGAAAAGAATATTTTCAAATTGCCAAAAATTATATTCACTTTGTTGTAAGTAATCATCCGCACAAAAATTTAACCCAATCCAGTGAAGCCAAAGTTTCTCCAGCACAGTAGAAGCGAAGTATAAGTCGAAGAGCTATGGAGACAACTGCTTCCCACTTGAGGCACTGATAATAATGGAGAAAGAAGGACGTTACTGGCGCTCCCTCAGCTCCACATCCAATATTCATTCCAGGAACAACTCGGGCAGTTCAGAAAGGCACTGTGTACGGTAATGCTGATATATCAACCTCTGGCAAATAGCGAGCATGTAGCCAAGGAGTAAATATTTGATCAATGCTGCTGTCACTGCCAACCTTGCATCTTTCAACCGCATGGTTGAGCTTCTGCTTTGTTCCGAGCAGCCATTCCAGATCATGGAATTCATCGTCCTCACTTTGAATGGGAGGTGGAACCCAATTCTCAATTAGGTCTCGAAACTGCGATACTTCTGTGGGAGATCTACCACTGGACACAATTGATGGGGCAACTGGCTCAATCATGTGAGCGAAAGAATTGGCAGCTTCGGAGGAACTGAAGGATTTTTCTTTCCTGATCCTGAAAATGAGCTCTTGGCCGACATTTCCAGAAGTAGAACGCGAAGGTTCTCCCAGATCTCTGCCAGGTCTAGAAGCAGGTTCACACACCCCTTGAACAATGGCAGCATCAGTCCTTCGCGAGGCAGAGGCCTTGCTGGGTAGCACTTCAGGATCTTTCTGCCTTTGCAGAGGCAAACAGTTGGGTAGAACTTCAGCATCTTTCTGCCTTTGCAGGGGCAAACGGATCCGGAAGACGCTCTCTTAAAATCAGTAAGAATAAGTTGAAGAGAGGAATCAGTGTTCCTGTGAAGCTAAAACCCAACAAGTAAACAGCCCCCCCAAGGTAAGGAAGAAGCATAATTACACTCACCCGAACTATGCCTGCTATCTTGGGGGGAGCTTTGCTTCAACCTTTTGCTGCTGTTCAGGGTGCTATCAGAAGAGTTCTGAGAATCAACAGGATGCCCATGTTCTTCGGTAAGACTACTTTTCTCCATATTCTCTGCTTCAGCCTTTTTTTTGTTTTGATGGTCACGCCCTTTTCGATCCTTTTGGCTCCTTTCCTCCCTGGGCCTTTTCTTATGTCTTTGCCTTGTATGGTCCATTTCTCCATCTTTCAGGGCCTTTGCCTTTTCCTTTTTCTCCCGCTGTTTCTCTTTCTTCCTTTCTTTTCTGGCTCTCTCTTCTTCTCTCTGGAGCTTCAAACCAATAGAATCACCATCAATATGGATACATATTGAAGTGGGGAAGACCAAAAAATAACCGAGTGCAAAGTCACAAGAGTACAACATGCTCTATGACTAGCTTCTGTTTTCCTAAGATTCTTATACATAAAAGCACTCCGTAGGTAACAGCATGACTTGTAATCAGAAGACATAGTAAACCAACTCTACAATGCTGCTCTTACTTTCCTGTGGGTTTTAAACCAGAGATCCCAAAAAATCTAAGTCATCAAGAGATGAACCACCAACAACACATGTTATCCTAGGCTGACAGCAGTAGAATTAAATTGCCTGATATCAGCAGCTTATTTGTGAAAGTTACCAACAAATTTTTGGGCTTCAACATCAAACAAATACAGAAATAAGCCAATATAACCACAATCTACTGAAATAGAACTTACAACCACTACAACCAAGATAAGTAAATGGTCTATGTCATTAGCCGGAGCCAAGAAAGATGCCTCACACTACAGACAGAACACTTGTGATTCAATTCTAAGGGCCCTAAGTAATTTTGCAAGCCTTTTCACTGTTAGTCAATTAAGCAGAAGGACCAACCTTTTCCGCAAAAACACCAACCCAGAAGGGGAAAACACAAAGAATCAGCCTGACTTACTCGTCTTTGATTTCTTCCAAAAGTATATTGCATCCCACAAGCAGAACTGCTAATAACCACTAAAACTAAAAATACAACAGTTACAACTAGACACTATAGAATCTACCAAGTAGGGTCCCGATGAGAATCTAATCCCACCGAGATACTGATCATACAGAGATGCCCCCAATGTTCAACAAGTTCAGAGTGACAGTTTTCACATCAACTAACTACCTTCTCATTATCTATCATCTTATACCCCCAGTATATATTCATAAGTCCAAATCGAACTTGGGCCAAAAACCACTGGGTCAGAAGGCTCCTTAATCGAGATTGATTTTCCAATCCACATGCGTGAACAAGAATATGGGAAGGTGGTCATGCGTCATATTAATGGTAAGTACTCTTCTGTATTACGTCTTAAGGTGGAACAACGTTTCACAACTACTTCAACTTAGTTGACAAACCGGATTTTGTTCGATCAAAATCTTTTGCTATTGGAAAACCTCCAAAAAGATCTAGCAACACTGCATATACAAGTCCGAAGTCATAACCAACAGCCACAAAACCAGGTTATCTATCTCGTTCTTAAATACATAATTTTTTTGGCACAACATATGATCACAACCAACAGCCCCAGAACCCAGTTGTTATCTATCTCGTTCTTCAATACATCAAATATTCTTTTGGGTACAACATATGTGTGGTTGCATATACACACGTCACAAACACAAACATGATTGGGCGAAGCCGACAGTGGTCGAGTATAAACGCAAATACCCAACAAACCTTAATCGATTCGATCAAGGCCTCATCGCGGATCCAATTCTTCACGTACCCAGGAGGGGAGTACGGAAAACACCGAGACATCCTTTTTATTTACCGATCAATCAAACGGCAAGGCGGACTGTGGTTCAAGATCAACCGATTACGGTCAAACCCTAGCTTCGCTGGAAGGAGGCGACAAGAGACTGTAACGAGGGGTTTGATCTTGGTCTTAGCGCGAAAGAACGCGCCAACTTTGACTTGAAAAAGGTATGAAAAGAAGTTCTAGGGTTCTAAAAGAGGAGACGAAGGATCGTAGGCTAGAGAGATGCCACGGATCCAAAACATCCTACCTCGGCATCCAGAGGGGGATATTTATAAGGGAGGCGTGGTCGACTTTGTGGCTGACAGGCTGTGGTCTACTAACAAACGCGTTTGGTTACGGGCTTTGGGATGAAAAAACGTATTCGGCTCAGATACGGATTTCAGTTAATTATTCGTTTCTATTCATTTATTTCGTCCGTACAGTTTCATGGTCTTTCTTTGGGTAGGGCCGCTACATGCCTAACTGTTGACTGGGGTGACGGGGTCAGAGTAAGCGGCGATTTCAAATATTCCCATCTGAGATATTAAATAAGATATTATACGAAAAAACATAAATGCTTTTAAAACTTGTTTCAGTATTATTTCGTAACTAGATAATTTCGAATAAATCATTTGGGTAGTTTAAATTAAAATGCTTACAAAAATCTTGGTTGGAATGTGATGATGTCAAGAATCATCACAAAAGTCGATAAATTCTGCAAGAATCACCGAGAGGGAGAAGTTTCGGATCAAGTCTCCGACGGTCAAATTATATCTCAAGAAGATGTTCAGTGCTTAGATAATGAAATTAAGTATAAGAAAATGTGAAGAGGATACATTCCTATAATCATATCTCTATTCAGTGGCGGAGCCAGAAACCCAATTAATGGGGGGCAAACTTTTAAGGAAAAATGACAAAAAAAAAATTTACTACTTAATGCAAAAAAATGTCTTAAAAGTATAAATAAAAAAAATTAAGGACTAAAAACACTAAAAATATTGAAATACACGTACCGTACTATTTGCTGATACTGAGAAGTGACATTAAAGATTAAATTCTTGTTGTTCAAGATACCAATAGAGCACCAACTAATCACACAAACAAAAGTATTTATATATATATATTCTTTGTAAAACAAAACACATAAATGAAATAAAGTATTTTCAGCAATATAACTTTTTACTTCCATAAATGAAGTACTTATTTTTATTGTCAAAAAGGATCTGCCCTATGCTCAATAAGTCATGCTGAATTTGTTGGGATCTGCAAAAAGAAAACATAACACATAAATGAGAAAAATAAACAATTACTGTATTTCTATTATTCTTGAAAGAAACAATAGCAAAACGAAGCATATTGGAAAAAGAAGCCAAATTATCCAAAGTTCAAAAAGAATCCAGGTTCCAATGGCATAAAAATACTTCTCACCCTTGCTATAGTTTTTTTAGTGTGACAGTACTATTGAACACGAGCTTCTCAAGAGTGGAATCTCTATCAACAATAAAATAACTCGAAATTGTAAGGAGGAAATACATACTTGGTAAATGATAATAGAAAAAAAAATTTGGACAAAAAGTTCAATTTTAACATCCAAATAACTATTCTACTCCTCTTACAAAATGAGAAAACAGAAAAATCGTAGTTCAAAGTGTCTATTACCTGGCTAAATTAATGGCTAAAATTTTGAAGAAATAGATTTATAACTTGATCCAAATGTCACAAATTACAATGAAAAGGAAGTTTCACCTTTAGAGAAAGACAATTAAAAACAAGTTAATCTCATGGGCTATGAAAAATCAGACCTAAACAAAACAAAAGATAGATGAAAATGAGTCTTACTTCAACTTTGGATTTTCATAAATTGTGGAGAAGTCAGACATGTAAAATTAGATGACGATAGTGACAATAAAATGATATAACCAATGATTCTCTAGTAAGTAAAGATGGACATGCAACACACTTGAATAATTGAATTATCACTTATCCAACAAGAGCGCACCACCCCCTTTCTCAGTATTTGCGATATTCAAATTCTCAACCAAGTCCAACATAAAAGGCAAAAGAAAAAAAAAACAGTACTAGAATAGTGAAAACATCTATTTCAATTATTACAACACACAACAATTATTAGGACTCAGGAGAAGTATATGAAATATTCGTCGCAAAATTCACGACAACGTCGACAAGTTAATGTAGGATTTTAAGTTTTGACATAAATAAATATCTCTCTGCTTATTCTTTTAATTTGATTTTGAGGTATTGGGCTGCTTGGGTTTTAAGGGGGGCGGGCTGATTCATTTAGGCAGACAAGGGGGCGAACATAATTTTTATTTGACCAAGGGGCAAACCTAATAAAAATAAATAAAAAAATACATGTAAAATGGCTTCTTTTCCAAAATGGGTAGTCTACGTTCAATGGCTCACAGTTTATATTCAAGGAAGTGAAGCGGTGGGCCAATTGTTTATATCAACCAGTCTTCTCATCCCGAGAAAGCCCAAGACGACTCCGACAGATTATGCTGGAGTTTTATAAATGCTTAAAGGGTATGTTTCTAGCAGGTTCGACGGTTGGTAGTATCTATTTGAAAGCGACCCAACTTTTTTGTTTTCCTATCAATTGTGATTAATGAATGATATTAATTAGTTAGGATTATGATTATCATGCAGCCTTAATGTGGGTGAGCTGCATCGAGCTAAAAAACGACAATGTTGTAGCTTAAAAAAAAATCCATCAATAGCTCAAGTGGAGAGAGGCCTATGAGTGTATGTTACTTAAAAAAATCACATTTTAAACAGAGGTTTTTGTCAGTGAACAGTTAATCTCTCTAAAATTTGTCCCATTAAATCCATAAAAAAGTAAAGCTCGGGAATACTTAGACACTTCACCACTAAAGTTTGGTAAAATCCCACGCAGCACGCAAATATTGTATCTGAGCACCGAGCATATATACGAAGGTAAAATATATTTTTTAATCACAAACTATCATATTTTTTGCATTTTGTACTTTAAACTACCGACATATTACACATTATAATTACCAATTTTTCATCTAGTTTGAAGTTACAATATTGGGCATGTTTGAGACCCCAAATATTTGGGGTCTCAACAAATCGGACAAACCAAACAAACTCTAAAATTTTTAACTTTTACACCTACCCACTTCACTTTTCACAAACCCCAATAAATCTTAATAAAATAAAAATTCCTAAAATTTTAAAAATATTTCCCAAAATATTGACAAACAAACATCGAATGTGTCAGTACAATCTATTTTAACCTGTATCATAATCACAGGACTGCGCAGGAGTTCGGGTTGTCGTCGCTGAACGCCTCGGTGTACTTAGGGTGCGTTTGTGTACCAAAATTTTACCCCCTCTAAAATTTTAACACAAATAAATATTACAATATAATCTCTCTCTCCCCATCAAATCATTACTATTTACTACAAAAAAATATAAAAAATTACCTCTCTCTTCACTTTTTCACTAAACCCAATACCTAAAATTTTAACACCACTAAAATTTTACAACACAAACACAACCTTAATCTCGATGGAGCTCGGACGCGCGAGAGCTGAAGCCTCTGGATCATCTAGCACGTTCCGGACGTATCCAGGCGGGGCCTTCTTGTCGTAGGCTTCCGGAGCGTAAGGATGCGGGACGTCCTCGTAAGGTACGTAGGGCCAGAACTCGGCCTTCTTCCCCGTCCGATGCCTGACACGTTCCAACACTTTGTTGGGGTCTACGTACCCAATCACAGTGAGCTTGCTCAGCTTGGGATTTTTCCACCTGTGTCACTCCCTTCATTCCTTGCACCGATTTCTTCACGTTCCTCTCGCACCCTTTGCAGTCCATTCTTACCTTTATCTCCACCGTCTAATATCATTCAAAACCCACCAAAAAAAAGGGCGTCAAAACACACTACTGAGCAGCTAGCTAAAAGGAGAGACAGGAGAGTGTCAACTGAGCTGAAATATGAGGTACGTACCTGAAGTTGCTTACGTTTCATAAGCTTTGTGCTACCCTGACTATGGCGGTGAAAGAGTCCAGAGACATGATCTAGAAAACCCATCAGAGAAGACAACTATAGAAAGGCCAAGATGGTTCAATTAAACAATTAAAAGATGATTCTGAAAGAGGAAGAATGTCGAATGTCTAGTGTATTCCCACATATAAGCCCTGCCCCCACTAGCCGAGGCTGTAATTCGGTGTCTGCGTGTAGTCGTCAGAGACTGACACGTGGGACATGTGGAGCGTGGACGACTGAAAAAGTTACATGTCATCTTCTCCACGACAGCTTTGGTTTTATCCCTCTTGGTTTGATTATTTCTTGGATAATGTTAAGTCTTAATTAACGTGCAAGTTCCGGTCATATCTAACTTTTAAAAAATAGCTCGGAGTATGACTTTTAATACTATATGATATAATTTTAAGATAAATTAATTATTATATTTAATTGTAGTTACTCACTTAAGAGGAGAGTATTATATATGACACGTTAGATATCATTCACACGTTAATACATATTTTTTTTTAAAAAATAAAAATAAATCATCTCAAATTATACTTTTTCACATCATGTACTCTTAATATAGATATAACATGCTACATAAGTGTTTGAGATGTATAAAAATGTATAATCTTACGACTTAATTATTAATTTTTTTTAAAAATGCGTGAATAATGTTGACATGGCATGTACAATATTTTTCCGTTAAGTGATAACGGTAGTTGAATAGAATGACTAATTTATCCCAAAATTATAATACATAAATTATTTTATTAAAAATTATATTATAAAGATTATTTTATAAAAATTGAATACCATGTGGACATGTAGGGTGATTAAGCCTAATGTTAATTTAAGACTACTTGTCTGTCTGACGGTCACATAAGTGGCAGGATCATCTTCTTATCACTGGCTAAACAAAACACGTGGCGACGAACCATAAAGTTTGCCAGAAAATTCTAGCTGAATCCTTAACCAGGAATTCTCTGTTAAAGTTAAGAGAGAATGGAATAGTCCGAATAGCACACTGTTTTGTCAGTCTGGGAAAAGTGAGTGAGTGAGAGGAACTTCTTAATTTCTAGGCGTGTTAAGGAATACCTTTAATGTATCTTGGCGTGAGTTATTTGTACCTAATTTGAATATCCGTGAGCACATAAATAAAACTTCTGTCTTCTATTAATTCACCTTCAAATATTGACAATTCTCAATATCTTTGTCCTGATTATTATTCAATTTATAATAGATAAAGAGACAGTAAAATCTCAAGATTAATCAAAGTACGCGTAAACTAATATGAACACCCAACTAAAAAAAAGCGATGCAACACAGCAAGAACGAGATGCAAAAATCTTACCAAAAAAGAAAAAGATACAAAAAGCTAGACAATTTTAGTAGCACAATGCTTTGATAAGAACAGATGACAAAAATTCATACAGCTTCGACAAGATACTTTGGAAAATCTGATCCTTCAAATGAATGATAGTACGAATTCCCCTAAGAAGATTTTACTAGGCATTCTCTCTAACTTATATATATATATATATAGAAAATATACAAGTAACTTGTCTGAAATATGTTATTCCCACAACCATCATCTCTGAATCTTTCAACCCTAACCCGAATCTTTAGTTTCATATAATCTAAAACTGCCGAGCAAAGGTACAAAATTGCATACTCCCTAGTCCCTAGCCTGACTATTGCTACCTATATAGGCTGGAAAACAAACTATACACCGAGGAACATGATGCTGCTGTAAGAAACCAACAGAATAAATCAACGAAGTTTATTCTGAGCAACAGCCTGGCATAACTCATCTTCATAGAATAGAACTCGATTAGAGGCCAAGGATGATTTGCATAGGGGTTTTTGTATAGTAGATGGCACCATGCATATTGAAGGAAAAGCTGATTCTGGGAATAGAACCGCTGCAATCTGTCGCATCTCAGAGAATTTGAGACGAGAAGGTGGTCGAGGACCATGCCTCGGTGCTTTTGGGGTATGTGGGTTTGGCATCCAAATACCCTTTCCTTCTTCCTTGCTGCAAAAAATCATTAAGGGGTAAATGAAGAGGAAAAACAAAATGACTACACTTTAAAAATTGATCTTCAGAAGGGTGTGAAATTTAGTGTGAGATAAGTACCTAACAAAAGGCCAGTGTTCCATTGGTCGGGGAGTCATTGTTCTTAACATCTCCTGCCGATATCGATCTGGAGTAGTATAATTGAAGTGGAATTGCCTTGCAAGCACAACCTGCTCACAATATTATAAACAGGAACATTTATCATCACTCCTCAATTGAACATACAGACAGCACGCCCAGAGAGGGAGAGAGATGAACTTACAGCTTTTCTAATTCTTTGAGAAACATGAAAAACAGCCCTCAGTTGATCGTGGTGCAAGTGGCAAAGTATTTTAACCTCAAATTCATCAAAGAAGCAAGAATCAGTACAAATAAAGAAAATGCACCACGAAAAACCAGCGCAAACAAAACTAGATATGCAGGTCTAGGTGCACTCCGCACTATTCATACAAAAGTACATTCACATACAAATATTTTCCAAAGGTAACAGGCAAAATTATTGTCCCAGCCACCTCTATCAAAATTAGAAGCACAAGAAAATAATCTGTAGCATAAAGTTCTAAAAAAAACCTCTAAACTGTCCTGTTATGAAACTTAAAGCACAGAACTTTAGGAGTATCTGATGTGGAACTCAAATCATCTTCTAAAGGCAAAATTCAAGTTTGTCAGATCCACCTATCATCACTGCCACTAGCACAAAAAACAGTCACTGAAAAGCCATGCCCCATTAGTTAAACATATTGAATTTGATGATTCTACCAAAAAGACGTGGTGTGATTCCATATAGTCAGTTCATGTCAGAAAAAGTGAATAAACTTCCAAAGAAGCTTGGATAGTATGGAGTGCTAGGACGCTGCTAGTGAGAAAGCAGGGGGAAAAAGAATCAGAAGGAAAAATGACAATCTCAAATATGAAAAACACTTGGATGACGTTCATCTGAAAAAAAAAAATTCAGGGGAAAAGTTCCAGACACGGAGACGCCACCAGCCATCCTTCCACTCACATGTAGTACACGACCCCCACTTTTTTGTTACAAATAGACAATCTTATGATTCTATACCATTCTAGATCCGCAGTAACTTAAAAGAGACTGGATGATTGAAAGTATTAATAATCTGAACAAATCAATTTGCCAAAATGTAATAAAGAACAGCGCTTTCAAGACTGTGTGACAACTGACTAGTGATAAATAAGTGACTTCTAAGTAACAGAAATAGAAGAGTACCAGCACATCCATTGGAATCGACTCTAGCCGGGAGTCAGAGTCGCAAACTTCAACTCGAGGCGTCTTTGGTGTTCCCAGGAAATTGTTCTGTTTAACCAAATTCACAGGCGACAACGTCAAAGGGCTTTTATCAACAACGTTATCATCCTCAAGCACCGGATCACTTTCCGACTTCTTAGTCTCCAACACAACTACCCTTTTCCTCCCGAGATCAGTACAAGACCGGGCAGCCGAGACCCCCTTGCTGTACCGCAGCTGAGCAAGTGAACCAGGCTTCAGATACTTGTTGCTTGAACCCCTTAACCGCTTTTTCCGTCTGGAATTCTTCGAATCCCTATCTTTTGGAGATACTTTACCCATTTTTCCTTATTTGTTCAGTGCCTGAAATATTTCAATGTTGATCTAAATCAATCACAAATTGAATGGAACCTGAAAGAAAATATTTCAAGTAGTTCATTCAATATGCATGGAAAAAAACTCAAATTATTCATCTAAAAAAATGTAAAAAATTATAGTTCACAAAAATGAAAGAAAGTATAGAAATATGGCAGAAAACGTAAAAAAAAAAGAGGGGCTAAAACCAAAAATTAGTTCAGAGAAGAAAAATATTAGAAGTTTGCTGAAAAAATATAAGATCACTCTAACAGCTCTGTGGCGATGTTAAATTGCTTCGTTCGTAATCAAGATTGTACCAAATTTTATAGAAGTTCATCACAATTAAGAACCCCCGGATAACATCCAGAACCACACAAATAAACGTATCCGAAAAGAAAAAGATCTTATTAATCAAATCTAGTCAAACAAACCAACAGAAAAAGAAGAATAAAGACGAAAATGAATAATTTCCATCCCAAAACGGGGTCAATATTAGAAAATTGGCTAATACGTACCTCATAGCAATTCGGATTTCAAAGAGAGAGCTAGGAATTCGCAGAAAATATCGAGGCAGTGTCGCAGTGATAGAGCTCAGACTTCAGAGAGAGAGAGACGGGGAAGGGGAAGGGGGGAGATAGCAAAGCGATAGGGCCAGCTAGGGCTGTGTGCTCTTTATTTGAATTTCACGAGTTGCCCGCCAAAATTTCCAGCAACAGTTGATGAAAAACAAAAAAAAACCGTAGAAAGTGGATATAAATTGCATTCTACGTGGCGCTCTGTTATTGGCCTGAATTTCAATGGGCCAGTCGATCCCTCCGATGCACAGATCGCTGCGCTACATTGGACGGCCTAGATTGCTTAGCTAGATTTGGAAATTAGAGTTGGTTTCCTTATCTATCTGCCTTGGATATTTCAATTATTTTCAAACGAGAGAGAGAGCAATATAAGATAAATATTCGAGAGGGAAATCGAATTTTCAAAATGACCAAACTACCCTGACTATCTTTCGGGTTGACGATTATGCCCTAACTTGTTTTTATAGCTGAATGGACGGAGTGACGGACTATGGAGAGCGGCCCCTGACCAGTCGTTTCTCATGATTGTAATTCAGTGCTTCAGGAAGTACCGATTATACCCTTTTCAGGCGCCACTAATCACGCGGGCAGTCCAGTAATGTTTAATGAGAGCCGCTTGAGCTTTGCTGACCCATCAATAATTATTCAATTTGGTCTTTGCATATATGTATGTATGTATGTGAGATCATGCATGCATTCAGTCAGGATATTTTGGAGTTACTAATCAGTCGTGATATTTCGGAGTTTCAGTTACTAATCCTTCTTAACCAAAAATGAAGTGTCAAAATTTGTAAGCCATATAACGTACGGACTTATACCAATATCTCAATTTTTTGTAGGGATAAATGTAAAATGAGTCTCTGTGCTATACGCAAAAATTGTTTTAGTCCCTATGATATGAAAAACATCGATTTAGTCCCTGTAATTCTATTTTCGTTTGTTATTGATCCTCTATCAGGGACTGATTTTATCACTTTCTGAAAATCACAGGGACTAAATTAATGTTTTTTCATATCACAGGGACTAAATCGATTTTTACTTATAGCATATTACCAATTTTGCATTTATCTATTTTTTTAATCATTAAAAAAACACTTTCAAAACAGACAAACAAATGAGCACTAGGTTGAGTTAGGTTGGTTCCGAGTTCCAAGGTGGACTTTTGCGGTTGTACGTGGCATTTGTGTATTTGTGTTAGGTTGGTTTGATATAACAAACTTTAATGAGCACTTACCAAAAACCAAAGGGATTCTATAAGGGCCTAAATAGAACATCCCAGATGGGCCTTAATAGAACAGCCCTATTATTCTTCAAATTCGACAATTTGGGCTTTTGGCAACTATTGTCCACATGTTCTTGACTGAATCAATCCTTGGATAGCTTTGCATTTTCCTGCTTTTCCCGACCACAAAAAATATATTTTTATTTATCCACATCCATTAGACTGCTCCCTAGTCGCTTCACTTCTTGAGCAAAGCCACATGTTCGTTAACATGGTTCGCTTCTTTTGGTAAGAAGAAAAACCCGGACCTTTCCATCTTCTGCCCCTGTTTTCTTCGTCTTTTGGAAGTAGTCCTCCAAGACTTTATGGTAATTAATTTAATGATTACACTAAACAGTATAGTTGAAAATGTAGTGAGAAAAAAGCATACCAGTTTTGACCTGTTCCTCATTAGTGGACCGTAAATCGAATTGCCAGTGGTGGTAGGCTTTTAGTCAACGTGGTAATTCATTGCCCAGAGTGAGGTAGGTGAATGTTGAGGGTAATAATAATGTTTCCACCCATTGGAACAGTATGATTTCGACCATAATAACGCAACCATAGGCCACAGCACGGGTTTTGTCATGGACCACAACTACACAACATCCCACTACGAGCCACTTTTGTCACCATTAGCTTCTCTCTCTCTGTTTTTTTTTTAATTGCTTAAACTATTTAATGCTTGTAATACATAAAATAATTGGACCGTATCCTTCATATCTGATATCTCCACCATATCATACAAAATAATTGGACCTCTATATACTGAACGGTGCTACCGGGAATAAGCAAAATTTTGGACCGTCATAGAAATTTATTATACTCCCCCAAAGGAATAAAAGTTATTAATTTGAATATTATTGGTGCGTCCTCTACCTCTCTACTCGCAGTTCGCACACGATCGCGCTGTCTTTTCGTCTTATCTGAGATAAATAATTATCCACCGAATCACATGGATAGCATTACGCCACGAGTGTATCTAAACTGATACGTAAACATCTGTAAGACACGCCTAATTAAGGTTGTCATTTTCCTCGGCTTTAAAAAAGTCTCAGGTTTTGGAACATTATAGCTAACTAGTAACTGATGATATATATATATATATATATATGTAGCAGTTATTGCTCTCTAATATTATATATAGAATCTTTATGGTCGGCGTAATTATACTGGTGGATTAGATTAGTGAAGTATTCCGTAAAAGGAACAAGTTACAATTTACTCATTTTCATTTGATGATGCTGAAAATCGGTCTAGATTCTCACACGCGCGAATGATCTCGGATCTTCAAAGGCCGGAGTTCAAATTTGTAAAAGAAGCATAGATGGAATATCGGGGAGGGATTCTTTGATGCCTAAGGGTGCATTTGTGTACCAAAATTTTACCCCCTCTAAAATTTTAACACAATTAAATATTACAATATAATTTCTCTCTCTCATCAAATCATTACTATTTACTACAAAAAAATATAAAAAATTACCTCTCTTTACTTTTTCACTAAACTCAATACCTAAAATTTTAACAACACTATAATTTTACAACACAAACACAACCTAAGTCAGTAAACGCTTATGTAATTGAAAAATCTAGTCGTCGTGCATGTACCTAGTTTTCTCTTATTTATGGGTTGATCATGCTGAACTTATGCAATCAGTCATGCGTTGCATGACTTCACAAAGGGTGATCATTGTCATAACCGATACCTTATGTTGACCAACTAATCTGTATTGACCCGTATCTTCGGTTAGGAGTTACTACTTCTTTAAGAGGTCATGTGATGTATTAATATTTCGTAAATGTGGGAAGTGAGATATTAATAAGTGGCTCTAGACAATTCTTATCGAGGATTCTTTCTTGTGGCCTCAGTTCTAACTTCAATCTTGGTTCTTGAAGCAAGATTTCAACGGGTCAAGATTTGTTCATTGACTTGATTTCTGGAGTTATTGGGTCTTTAGTCAAATTGTTCGTGGGTTAAGGGGCTTTAATCTTGTGGGTTCACATCAATTTTGGTCTATAACTTTTTCATTAATCTATTTACATCATTTTTTTCAATATACATGGTGTTTGTCTAAACTACAGTTTTAACAAAATTTTACCAAAATTTTAACATCCATACTTTTTCATTCTCTCTCCTTACTTTTTCTCTAATTTTTTTTTTCACTTTTTCACTTTTTTACTTACTTTTTCATTCTCTCTCTTACTTTTTCTCTAACTTTTTCACTTTTTCAATTCTCTCTCTTCAACCTTTTTACCAACTCCTAAAATTTTACTAAAATTTTAACATAACAAACACTGATGAGTTATATAATTTTTAAACTAATTAATTTGGAAGATTTTAAATAGATAATACCTCAACTTTTCTCTCACCTTTTTCCTCTCCAACCTCTCTATTAACCCCCTAAAACTTTTCTCGCATTCTTAGGGGAAGGGAGATGCTTCCTCTTCTTTCTCCCTTTCTTCTCTTCCTCTTTTTTTCTCCCTTCCTTCTCTTCTTCTCCTTCTCCCTTCTCCCTTCCCTCTTTCCTTTTTTTTTTTGTAGTTTGTTCCTTTTGTGGGTTTTTAGTTTTGCAAGAAGAAACCTAGATCTGCCCCTTCTGGTGGCTGACCACCGTGCACGCGCTGTCCTTTCCTCCTCCTGGTTCTCTAATCTTCCTTCACTTTTTTGTTCGGTGGCTGGGCCTCAAGTGAGTGCTCCTCACGCCTGTCTAAGGTGATGCGTGTATCTCACGAGCCTCCCCTATTTTGGCTACTTTTATGTTTTTTGTTATCTGAGCCTTTGTGTGCTCCTCCTACTCATCAGTCAATGGCTGTCGGTGCGGTGCCTTGCTCAACAACCGCCTACATATCTGCTACTGCTCTTCTTGGCTCTCGTCTCTGACCTTGGCCAAGATCTTGTTTTCCTGTTTTTCTTTCATTTTCCTTTATGTTTGTGCAGTGGTTATTTGGGGCTCTTTGGGTGATAAATGACAAGATCTCTTACTTGTCATTTATCACCCAAAGACTAAAATTCCAAACAAATTAATCATTTCTAAATTTAAAGAGAGAATTAGGAAATTCAAATTCAAATTCAACTTCGTTTGAAAATTCTCTCTCTATTATCCAACAATTCTTAATTTACATTTAATTTCTTAATTTGCATTTAAAAAGAAAGTTGAGAAAATTCAAATTCAAATGGAAACAAACTCTCACCTAAAAATTCTCTCCCTATCACCAACAATTCTTAGGGAATATTTGTTTCTATGATAATATGATTCACGAAAATTTACATTTAAAGATTTCAAATGGAAACAAAATCAATTTTGGATTGACTATCTCTTATATTGAAGGATAATTTTAAAACTTCTATTAATTAATATTGATGGTTTCTTTAAATATATAGTCAACTAATTAATTAATAAATTTTTTATTTTATAATTGATCACAATGTATTTGAAAACTTATTGATGGACTTTTTATTTGTAATTGATGTATTTGGAAATTCATTAATAAAAATTTTATTTCAATCTAAGGTTTTGATTTCATAATTGATCATAATATGAGATCTAGAGTGTTATAAATATTTTTCATTCCTTATTTGTCATATGAGATATAGGGTGTTAGAAATATTATGCAAATCATATTTAGGAAAAAAAAACCAGTCTGGACCACTTATAGTGGTCCAAGCGGACCGGACCTGTCCGATCCTTCAATATAGGAACAACCGCACAACCAGAAATCTATGTTCATCTACAACCCTAACCATGCTATACTAGGTCGATCTTTTTTTCTTACCTCATCATTAATTTGAGAGACAAATATAAATTATAAAAAGCCACAAAAATATCATCCAAAACTTAAAAGCTTTTTAACATTAGATCACCATAAGATGACAATAAAACATATTTACACATTTTGGACGAAAACTTGTGTATTAACATGATGTATTGCTAGAAGGTTAATTATAAAAAGAGGAATACGAGGGAAAGAGACATGACTTATAGAACGTAAGCCAACGACCAAACTAACCAGCTTTGGCTATCTTTAAGTTAACGATATGAACCAACCAACCATAAAAGGATGTTGTGGAATGTTTTCTGCTAATTTTAGAAGAAAACGACCCAAAGACAAAGACGAACGCTCACACCTTATTTTCTTTTGATTTCTTTCTTCGATTGTTTGATCCCGGGGGAGGATGGTTCGCATCTTAAAACCGACGGGTCAACTTCTTAGTGTTTCGTCCACTCTACGTGACTTAGGTCACCACCTAACAATCTGACCATTAAATTCCCCCCACCCCCCACCGCCAACTGAGTTATCATGGACCATGTAAGGGATTATACGAGCTTATCCACTCACTTATTGCATGGTATTTTACTCTTAGACATTCACAAATCAATTATATATTTTTATTCCCAATACAGTACAAACATGCTAGCAGAACTGAAATTTATAAATTTATATTTTATGTATTGGACTGTCGTTATTTTTGCATTAAGTTATTAAAATTTAGAGGAAAATACATTTTTCGCCCCTCAACTATTGGGGTTCTGGCACTTTGCACCATAAACTATCAATTTCGTTATATTTCGTCTCTCAACTACCAGTCGTTTATACTTTGCATCCCTTATCGTTAATTTTGATGGAAATTATTATTTTGGTTTAGTGAAATAACGAATTTATCTCATATAAAATATAATTATATAAAAATCATTATAGTAAAATCATCATTTCACTGAATTAAAATAACAATTTTCATCCAAATTAACGATTGGAGGTGCAAAGTATAAACAATTAGTAGTTGAGGGACGAAACGTAACGATATAGAATCATTAAGAGAGTTGCCATGTCCACACTCAAACATTGATTAAGTTTTTTGTTTTTTTTAGTACTTAAAATATCCTGCAGTCAATCACGGACCAAGGGCCCTCTACAGCTACGTTTGTTAACAAAAATTTTACACTTCTTGAAATTTTAACACAATAAAAAATTACAATATAATCTTTCTCTCCATCGTATCATTACTTTTCACTATAATAAATATTAAAAATTATCTCTCTATTCATTTTTTCACCAAATAATATCTTAAAATTTTAATCTCTCAAAATTTTAACATTCAAACACAAATTAAATATATTATTTATCAAATGCCATATAAGGATTTTGGGTTTTATTGGATTCGTGGAACAACGGAACGGGGAAACCGAGAGCGACAGGGAAGCTGTCTGAAAAGGTTGATTACGCGTGTCGAGGACAGCATATCTTGGCTCTTGTCGTACTGGGTGGGATCCATATGGCAGTTGCCAGAGAAGGGATGTTGAACTAGAATATGCGTCTTCCTGTTCGTAGTTTGTACTCCAAATAACAGAGACCTTGACGGTTCAACTCCTGTTTTGTTTTGGGAAAAATCATGTCGGTCAGTATCTTGGAAAGATCATTCGTTTTCTTTATTTTTCTAGTTGAATTCTAAAATTCTAAAATCGAATTTATTTTTTAATATTATTTAAAAATAATTGAATCATTTATAAATTGAATAATTTATACTAATAAAATTAACGTCACCTAAAAATTCTCAAAAAAACATTCTGACCCAACATCACTTTGGAAGATATTAGTTTTTTAGTATAATTCTAGGATTATTTTGAATCCTAGAATTTTACAATCAACATATTTTTTAACATATCTAAAAATCACCTAAAAATAACTTCTTCACACATACAAATAAATTTTAACATTACTTAAAGATTCTCAAAATATCATCTAACCGAACAAGACCCAAGGGATTTTCATTTTAAATGGCTTTTTAGATTTTCAAATTAAACCTCAGATTTTTCTCTCATTTAAAAAATAAACTATTTTTTTTTTATCATCCGGTTGGCAACCCAGAAAGATCTCTTAAGTGATGAGATGTGTGTTCATTAATCTACTTTGTTCACCTTTAATGCTATGTCACACTCGTCAACTGTATGACCCATAAAATTACGTTTCTATCTGTCAAATTACAATCCTCTGTTCACTTGATGCGCACTGTTTAACAGTAGACAATGCTATTATTTAAGTAGGACTTTATATTATTAGTGAATTGAACAGTGAGATGACAAAATGAGTTTTTTAATTAAAATTTTAGTTTAAAAACTAAATGACATACTATAAAATTGTGTAAAATTTAAGGACTAATTTTTTTTAGTTTGAAAATCTAATGACCTATTATAAAAATAGTGCAAAATTTAAGGACTATAAACAATTTTTTTTATTCAAGCTACAGCTGAGCTTATGTTATGTTCCTAAACTCTCTTTTAAATTTGAGTACTATTAAATATTACAATCCCTTTTTTTTCACTTAAGACCATTTGATTTTAACAATAAATTAGGGAGAATTTTACATAAATATATTTTTATTTTTAATATATTACATAAAATAAAGATTATTAATATTTACGAATTTATTTGAAGGGAAGCTACAGCTGAGCTTACGAATTTTAACGTACATGAAGCGATCGACATGTAGCGGTCGACCACAAATTTGACATGAAGCGATCGACATGTAGCGGTCGACCAGTACAAATTTGCTGACGTGTGTCAGAGAGCTCCGTTAAACATATGAACGTCAAACTGACGGAAGGACCATTTCGTCAAACAAATAAAACTTAATGACTAAAAATTTGAAATTTGGAAGTGAATGACTAAAATGAAAAATACCAAAAACTTAAAGACTAAAAAGTGAATTTACCTTATTTTAAACTACCAACAGATAATTTTTTTTTCCTTCATATATATATATAATAAAATGGGGAAAATATATTTTTCACCCACAAACTACCATAGGTTTTACACTTTACACCCTAAACTACCAATTTTGATACATTGCACCCTCTAACTACCAATTTGTAACACTTTGCACCCTAAACTACTCATTTTGACACATTGCACCCTCCAACTGCTAATATTAAATATTTTGCACACTCCATTTGACAATAATATCTTTAATAAATTAATGAATTAACAACAATATCTTTACTATATGCAAAATGGGTCAAATGTATTATCGTCATTTTAGTCTACAAATTTGACATAGGGTGCAAAGTGTCAAAAATTGGTAGTTAGATGATGCAATGTATCAAAATTGGTAGTTTATAGTGCAAAGTATAAAACCTATGATAGTTTGTGGATGAAAAATGTATTTTCCCCTAATAAAAAATGACTTAGAGAGAGGGTATGGAATCTTATATAGCTTGAAAAGTAAAAGGGAGTGGAGCGGTAAACAACAAATGTGAATATTAGACTTATAATATAATTAAACAACAACAAAATATTACTATAAACTAAAAAGAAAAAATGTTCGATAATATTAAAAGAAAGAAGAAATTCACCATCCAGAATGATTGACCGTACGTGATTTGCATGTGCCTTCGCCACCACCCATGAAAGGTGAGCTTCAACCAGTGCAGCTGCCAACTCACTCTTTGATAATTTTGAGAGCAAAAGCTTCTGGTGAGACAACCCATGAACCAATAAACATCTCTTGGGCTACCGTAAAATTTTCTCTTTCTCGATCGAATTATCAATTTTTATTATTAATAAATATAAAAAAATTATTTAAATCACCGTTCTTTTCACTTTTTTAAAGACTTTAACACTCCATACAAATAAACATCACCGTGCCTCGATCCCCGTGACCAGCGGTGCATCGTCGTAATTTCAACTGCTCAAAGAAGGGCCTCTGAGTACTTCCACTGGTCCCTCACTAAAATCCCTCTTTATCCCCGGCCCACGGACCGTGAGGAGAGAGAGAGATGCCAACACAGACAAAAAACAGAAGACCGAGCGATAAGAGGTAGAGAGAGAGAGAAAGTGTGTGTGGGGGGATATGTGAGACTGTGAGGTGTCTCTCTCAGCTCAAGTTCGTCCAAAATCCGCACGCAGGAGTAGGAGAAGGAGAGGAAGCTTGTGCGCGCAAAGCAATGCCTGCTAATTTCAGAATTCGATGCTCTTCTCCCTCACGGATTTTGGCGCTTGTTTCATAGATTACAATACTAAGATCGGAAGCGCGCGCCCACACACGAAGGAAAAAGCGAGACCTTGAAATTAGTTGAAGTGCTCGACAGCAGGTGAGAGAGTTCATTAGCATTTGCTGCTTTTTGCCTAACAAAATTCTCAGTTCTGCATTGTGATTCTGAAGCTTTGAATGCTCTTATTACAGTTTCTGAATCGCATTCCATTTTTTTCCCTTCTTTTATTTTGACAGTTTCGGGCAAAAAGAGCTTTGACCTCTCTCGGTCTGGCGAAGAACGGCGAGTCTGCGATATTTCTTTTTCTTTTTCTTTTTGACGATTAGTAATTTATTCTCACGTTTCGTACAGTTGAAGAGAGCAAACGGACTTTCATTTTTGTTGTAGCTTTTTTTAGAACATTTTTATTTGGTTTTTTGTTTATTGAGTAGAAAGCGAGTCCAGAAGCGTGACGGATAAGCTTCAGGATTTTCGTTGCTCTCATTTTTGTTGAATATTTTTTGTTGACAGCAGAAACGGTTTGTATATACCGTTATCAGCTCCGACCGTTTGAAGATCTTGAACAACAATGCAGTTTTCTAGAAGATCCTGCCTAGAAGTTCTTGATCCTGCTTGAACGCAGCAAATCTCCACGGAATTCATAAAAAAAATCAGATGTGATGTGCCTTCTGTTCTGTAATGCAACTGGAGGAATTGAAGCCATTGCAAAACATCTCGAAGATCTCTTAAAAGTTCAAATCTTTAGCTTTTAAGAGAAGGTAAAGGAGAGAAACTAAGAACTCTGAAATTTCTCCAAAATTTGACATATTTTGTTGGGAACACTGAAGCGTCGACAGCATGAATTTTCATATTCTTATCAGCTTGAATTATTTGAAATCGTTACAAAATGCGTGTTCTGAGATCTATAAGTTTGATTTTAGGTTGGTTGAGAGGTGAAGATGGCGTCGTGGGAGAGCATTGGAGAGCTGGCAAACGTGGCCCAGCTTACGGGAATCGATGCGGTGCGATTAATTGGGATGATCGTGAAAGCTGCAAACACGGCGCGAATGCACAAGAAGAACTGTAGGCAATTCGCGCTGCATTTGAAGCTGATCGGGAACTTACTGGAGCAGCTCAAGATCTCAGAGCTTAAGAAGTACCCCGAGACACGGGAGCCTCTGGAGCAGCTCGAGGATGCTCTGAGAAGGTCCTACGTTTTGGTCAACAGCTGTCAGGACCGGAGTTATCTGTATTTGCTGGCAATGGGATGGAACATTGTGTACCAATTCCGGAAGGCCCAGAATGAGATCGATAGATACTTGCGTCTTGTACCGTTGATTACCCTTGTCGACAATGCTAGAGTCAGGGTATTCTTTTTCTTTGCCCTGTTTCCGTTTTTTTTTTTGGGCTTTTCTATAGTAGTAGTTTTCTATTGAATAGGATAGATATTTGCTAGAAGAAGTAAAACAAAACGTGGAGAGCTCATAGTTTGACAACAATCTTTACACTTTCCAAAGGGTGGTTGTAGTGGAAGTTTATTCTAGGACTGGCGCCATAATATACCACATAATTTGTACTTTTATGAAATTTAAGAAGCTGGCATACTGAAAACTTAGCTCGTGTTCTTTCTTTGGGAGTGCTGTTGAGTTGTAAGAGTGGGTTATAGGCGTCTACATCATGTGCCTGGGTATCAGGCGATACACCAAGTAATGAAGTGGACGGGTGCTTAAACAAAGAATAAAAGAAAACGAAATGGACGGCAGCAAACTCTATTTGTGAGATCCTTATTGGCCGTAACGTCCTCCCTCTGAAGTCTTAGTCTTTTTTGCCTGTATTGGCATGAAAACCTACTTATAGAATGAAATGGCAAGATCGCTAATGGGTACACAACTGGAGTAGTTAGATGACTGGCTCAATATGCTGGTTTGACCGCTTTTTTTCGGTCTCTTGTACCATGTTAAATAAAATTAACTATTTGGTCATCCTAAAGGCTCATGCATTTTAGTATTTTTTTTTTATGAATAAGCCATCTCATGCATTTTAGTATTGCAGCTGCAATTATTGATAATATTTTCCATTGATAGTGTGATTCTGTTTACTGTTGTTTTGCCTCCAACTGGATTAGAACTTATTCTCTGCTTTCTTTATTTGTTGGAATTAACCAAATTTAATTAAAATGCATGTGTGGCAATTCCCGTGGTGTTGCATGTGCTCATACAATAATTCAGCTCAATTATGACTTTAATGTGCAAATCCTCAGGAGAGACTGGAAGATATTGAGAAGGATCAACGAGAATACACATTGGATGAAGAGGACAGAAGGGTGCAGGATGTAATCCTGCAACCAGATCCCTTAGATAGTAATGCAACGGTGTTGAAGAAAACTCTCTCTTGTTCCTATCCAAACTTGCCTTTTAATGTAGCACTCCGAAAGGAAAATGAAAAGCTTCAACTTGAACTACAACGATCACAAGCTCACTTGGATGTGGATCAATGTCAAGTAATTCAACACTTGCTAGAGGTAACAGAAGCTGCTACAACTGCCTGTCCAGCGAAGAGTTTGCCTGAGAAAGGTCACAAGAACGTGGAACAGAATTATTCGGAAACCAATAGTGACAAAGTGCATTCATCGGATGAAGGCTATCATAAGAGAAGTGATACCCATAAAAATTCAAGGTTAGTCTTCTTCATGTTTAGTAAATGAAATTGAATGCAGCAAATCATCGAAATTGTGAGTTCCCTTGCTGTCTCAGTCTGACAGAAGATTTTAGGCAGATCTCAAGTTACGCACTTGTCAGATTCAGGAAACTGGAAAACTACCCAACCATATTTGTCACAGAGCTACAAACACTGCATGCAATTATGCTTTTTCGATCTCTTATGTTATGTTTTCCATGCCTGAATACACTCTATAGAAAGATGTTCTTGTACTTGTATTGATGTTTGCCGTCATATCTCTCTGCACAGAAATACATCTTCAGTTTCATCTGGACATGATCTGCTGTCGACTAGACGAGAAGAATGGCATACTGATCTGCTTGGTTGTTGTTCAGAACCTTGTCTATGTATGTTTTCTCACAATCTGAAAATTATGGTCCATCAGATTAAAGAAATATGGCAAGTTTTCTATGTACAATTTTTTTTCCCGATGCTTGTACTTGTACCAATCCAACTTCATTTGGAATTAAGACTAGTTGAGTTTTTTAGTCCGTCAGACTGGTATAAATTATATGTTCTAAATTGCTCATTTCTCCTGTCCTCTATGCTATTATGTAGTGGATTGCTTCCCACTTATCCTTTACCAGTGTGGGTCGCAAGATGGGCGTTGTCACATGTAACTATATGAGTACTGGAAATTAATTTTTACAAAGCTCTTAAACAGATTTGAGGGTGATACAATACGTCTTTACAATATCCTCTTAAGGATGAGAGAAAATAAGACCTAACCAATGCATCAACACACCGTCTAACTAACTGTTGGCTGATACGGTGTAATTAACTCTTGGTTTAGTGCGGGAGGACAATAGGTTGTTGGGGTATGCCCCTATGATATGGTACGAAGCACATTGGATATTTCCCCTTTTTGGTACAAATAGGGTTTAGTATAAGTATGTTGTAATCCTGAACTTCTTCACATAGGGAGATTCATTTGCTCTTCCCATGGATGTAGAGACACTGAAAAACCATGTTAATTGTTGTGTTTGAATTCTCTCGGTCTCTATTTGCTTCTTCTTTTTTGGGGGGGTATGATCACACTACAAAGCACAAAAGTAACACTATCTCATCCTACTAAATCTTATGTGCCCTTTACTTACCAGTATTTGCAAAAAGTTTGCTTTGTGTTCTGAGTGGGAGTTGTTCTTTTCAGGCATAAAGACATTTCTCTTTCCTTGCGGGACATTTTCAATGATTTCTACTGTAGCTACTAACAGGCATATGTGTAAGTTAGCTGTAACTTGTTCAGAATTTCTAATTAGTTCTTATCTTCATATCTCCGAAGTATATGTACTAGAGAACTGGAAATTGAAATAGTTGCTATATCTGAATGCTTATGTGTCTATGTATTTCGTGTTTTTGTGAGTCAATGTTAAATGATTGCAAAGCTGGTTGTTTAGTATTATAATTTGCATGAACAGTGTTCCTAACATTGGAAAAGGTCTTACTGCATTATACATTGATGCTGACCAGCTGTATTTCATGACCTCTCTCTAAAAACTAGTAGAGTTCTGGCCCTTGTTTTGTTTTATGCCTCTACATGATTAGTTGTGGAGTACGAACATAACACACACGTACTTGGCTTGTGGAGTTTCAGAGGCAGTTCATGGCTCTGATTTCAATAGCCGAAATATATTAGGCGTCTAATGTTCATTGTCCAAATAGTTCCTCATTTCTTCTTTCAAATTCAGTTGCTAGACTGCTACATTGTTGAGACTATAAGGGATATATCATGTGGGTGAACCAACTAATGAATCAGATGCGTTCAAACAGAAATACACAAAAGAAAAGGCACTATTCTATACTATTAAGGTTGGCTTTTTTCGGAAAATATGCAACAAACTCAGTCCAATAATAGACAAGAGGAGATGAAAACAAAAATATAAATGGTTGCAGTTTTTGTAATGTTTGGAAAGCTTACACAATATTTTGGGTTCTCTGATCATCAGCTCCGGCAGAAGCTTGCAACGATTTGATGGCATATTCATTGATATTGTCATGTTGTTGCTATACCTGCAATGTCAGAAGAAAGCTTCGGAAGACGTTGAACATCACGGTACTCTCTCCCACCATATGATCACTATGGTACACCATCTTGCAGGTGCACCATGAATCGCACACATCTACCGACTTCAATTCTCTCGCCTCCTACTTCCCTAGTCTTGTTTTCTGTTCCTCCAAATTATACCCCTCATGTTCTCTTTCCTTGGTAGGGAGGCTTTGTTGATGATTTCCTCTCACATTTGATGTGTTGCTGCTGTGCCCTTGTCCAAGAATGGCGAGAAGTGGAGATCCGTGGTGTCAATGGTAAGCACTCGTCTGCATTGAGCTTTGCTTAATCATGTTGGAATGTTGTAGTTCTCTGTCATACAAAATGCAAGTTAGAATCTCGAATTTGAATAAAATAGAAGCACCAATTTGACTCTTAAAATTGTTTAAGACTGGCCTATTTTGCGTCTTTCTTCTTGGGAAACTTCCCCAAATTTGCTTTTGGCTGATTACAGCTTTCATGCAATGTATTTGACATCGACCGACTTGCAGGTACTGAGAAGACAAAAACTAGCCCTCCGCCCTCACAATACATGGAATCCTAAATTATAGAATGGAAGCTTTGTTTAGTGGCTTGGGAACCGGGTAAGAACGAGTAGCAGTGTTGTACTGGTATTTGTGGCACTTGCATTCCAATATCCACTGTAGGGATCAAAAGTCTCTTAGATTCAGCATGCGGTGTATCATAGACGAATTCTTATTTTGTTTGAGTTGTTTAATTGGCGTTGTATGATCATGTCAGCAACCATTGCTTCAAGAATGGAAGGGTTTCAATTAGAAGAGTTACAGGGAAAGGCAATGGCTGAAGAGAAATAGGATGGATTATACAGCTTGTACATACTATATTGTTAAATGTTGATCTTCCATAGTCATTCTGTCTATACTCGCATGATATATGATGTCATTGACCACTGATAAAACCAAAAATAAAAAATAAAAATATACCCCCCATGGATCATCTGTTCTCCTTTATGGACAAGTCTTTCCGAGAATCTGTGAATTACTCTTTTTTTTTTTCTAATTGGGTGTCCCGGTCAATTTAAGCCCAACCATTAATCTTAGTGGGGTCTGTACAGTTTTCTTGTTCATACATATTAGATAGATTATAAACCGGAATCTATGAGGTACTCAGTTGTGTAGATTTGTTTTAATCAGTACTCTCCAATTAGGTGGTTGGGATTTTCTAAATTAAAAGTTTATTATTTTTAAAAGTATGTGGTGTATAATGAATGTGGGGTTGGTAGAAGGGCAGTATAGGGAAAAAGATATTTCGGGCGTTTGGAAAGGGAGTTATTTTTAGTTTTAAGGTTTTAAATATTATTTGGAAAAGGTTGTTAGGTTTTAGTTTCAGTTTCAGTTTTAAAGTTCAAGTTTCAAATTATAAATTTAAGATTTAAGTTTTGGAATTATTTATATTATATTTTAGTCAACAATATTATTTTTTAATTAACATAAAATTTAAAAACTAACAATAAATAAAATTAAAATTAAGTTACAAAAATAAAAAAGTATAAAATTCAAAAATAAATTTGAAATATTTACACAATTATACAATTATTTAGAAAAAAATCAAAATGAAAACCTAACTCCATTTCCATACAAACCAGCGAGTTAACGGTTAACCTCCTCGTCTTCTAAAAAGGAAAAGCTATCCATGTCTATATTTTGTATTATGAGTAGATGTTATAGAATATAATTCAACTAATAAAATCTTCATCTTCCTATCAGCTTAAGCTTTTGTGATGAGTGATGGATTCACGTAGTATCAGAGCCAATGTGCTGAGTTTGAGTCTTGACTCCGCATTCTACCATAATTTCAATTAAATATTACACTTATTAGGTCTTCCAATTAAAGAAGAGCTAGACCCACGTTAAGGGAGTGTTAGAGAATATAATTAAACTAATAAAATCTTTATTTTCTTTTGAAATGAGTAGTAAATTCACAAGAGTACAAGTTAAATATCTTTTAAATAGAGACAATACAAAGGAAAAATATTTTACTTTAAAATTTGAATCTCTACATTTGAATATCTTAAGAAAAATTGATAAGGATATCACATTTAAACTAGATGTCATAATAAAGATAATATCATATAAAATCTAGGGGTGGGCAAAAAACCCGAGACCCGACAACCCGAACCGGTCCGACCCGATCGGGTCGGGTTTAGTCGGGGTCGGGTTCGGGTTCGGGTTTACAGACAAATAAAAGTTCGGGTTCGGGTTCGGGTTTGTGAACAAACCCGAAATTAAACCGAACCCGACCCGAACCCGAAAATATAACTCCTCCACCCCGTAACCCGCGTTTTCCGAACCAAACCGACCCGTTTCGACCCGATATTTTCGGATTTTTTCGGGTTCGGGTTCGGGTTTCCTCACAAAGAAACCCGAATATTTCGGGTCGGGTTCGGGTTGAAATTTTCGAACCCGAACCCGGTTTGCCCACCCCTAATAAAATCTATAAGATTTGAATATGATATTGTTTCTGGACTCTTAGTGTTATAATTTTCATCCGGTCTTTTTTTTCTTAGGTAAAAGTTTTTGAAATCATAATTTTTTTTCTTTTATTTTTTGGGGTCTACGCGTTTATTGAAACCAATTAGGAAGAGTTGTGAGGTAAGAAGCTTTACTAAGGTTGCGTTTTCAACAAAAAAAAAATATCTCTATTAAAATTTTAACACAATAAAAATTTTAAATATAGGGAGCGTTTGTCTCCGAAAATTTCCACCCCTCAAATTTTCCAAACAATAATAAAATAATTCATCTCTCCTTATTAAATTATAAAATAATATTATACTATTCAATTAAATCTTCTCTCTCCTCACTTTTTCATAAAATATCTATACTTTTCACAAACCACAATACCCAAAATTTCCACAAACAAACAACCCCCATAATCTCTCTCTCCCCATTAAATCATTACTTTTCACTATAATAAATATAAAAAATTATCTCACTCTTCACGTTTTTACCAAATCTAATACCCTAAAATTTTAACTCTCCAAAATTTTACATCTCAAACACACCCTAAGAAAGAGACCTGGTCAATGACTAATAAGTCTCGCTCTCAACTTTTTTTTCTGCTCTCAACTTACCTCTTTACGTGTAATGAAGTCAACGATTCAAAGGATCTCTATAACTTTTTAGTCCATATTAATA
Organism: Myrica gale; assembly: GCA_963930655.1. NCBI lineage: Eukaryota > Viridiplantae > Streptophyta > Magnoliopsida > Fagales > Myricaceae > Myrica > Myrica gale. The sequence continues at coordinate 26,002,536 of OZ005610.1, forward strand.
TATGAGGGAATATTTCTGGAAAACAAAAATTATTTAATTTGTACTTATTTAATAAAAACTCTTTAATCTACAAGTACATGCACGAATTAGATTCTTTATAGTAATATATTTTTAATATGTAATAAATATAAAGTTTTAATTAATAATTTTAAATATTTAATAACTTTCATAAATGAATAGTTTTTTAATTGTTTTGAGTAACCTACATAATTTCCTATTCCTAATAGAATTAGATTTAGGGTGCGTTTACACCAAAAATATCACAATATTTTTCACCAACTTACAATAAAATATTACAATATAATTTATCTCTCCTATAAAAAAATATAAAAAATTAACTCTCTTTATTTTTTCACTAAATTCAATACCAACACAAAATCTAATACCAAAAATTTTTCAACATATACACAACCTTAGGCGAAGGATCGGAGTCCGGAAACCGCTCCGAGTTTTCCAACTTGGGTGGCGCTATAAATAATGGCCACATCCCTCTGACCCTCTCAATTTTGCGCTTCACACGAAAAGGGGAACTCGGGAAGGGTACAGAAAGGTGAGATCCACAAGGCTTTTGAGGGTTACTTTTGCCCTTATTATTTGTTTCTGCAGGAGGCGGACGCTGTCGTTTTCGAAAACATGTCTTCGTCGAAGAAGATCACCCTGAAGAGCTCGGATGGCGAGGCCTTCGAAGTGGACGAGGCGGTGGCGCTAGAGTCGCAGACCATCAAGCATATGATCGAGGACGACTGCGCCGACAACGGTATCCCTCTCCCGAACGTGACTAGCAAGATCTTGGCCAAGGTCATCGAGTACTGTAAGAAGCACGTTGAGGCCACCAACCCCGAGGAACGTACTTCTGACGACGATCTCAAGACATGGGACGCCGAGTTTGTCAGAGTTGACCAGGCCACTCTCTTCGATCTCATTCTGGTATGTCTTATTTTTGTTCAGGATTTTGGATCTTGTTGGGGTATGAGTCCTTTAACGCTGTTCTCATGGCCTGGGTTCTGGAAATTTGGATTTGAATTGATTCTTCTGGGCCAGGGCTTTCTGGATTAAGGTTTCTAATCGTTTCTGCTATTGTGAGAATCCTTCTGTGAACATGCAATTCTAGGGTTTCGAAATTGGGGATTTTGTTCTAACTCGATTTTATTATCGTATGTTCTACTTATGTGTTAGTGTAATGATGGTCAGGCATGTCTACTATGAGATTGTTCGTACGAGTGATTTTTTTTTGGAAATTTAGCGTAAACCATAGATGTTGCTCTGCCCGGAGGATTGAGGTTCTGTGAGTATGAATTGGAGTTGATAATTGAAGTATGCGTTTCTGCTCTTCTAAGATTGGTGTTCTTTGGAAGGGTCAGTGGATTTGGGGGTTATGTCTATTGTTGTGCGGTATGATGTTATTATGGTTTCAGATGCCTGAGGTGTTATGTTCCTAATGCTTTATTAGTGTCCTTTGATTCGCATTTGCTAATGCCTTCTAGTTTGTATATTTGTGGAAAAATAATTTGTTTCTTGGACAAAGTACATCAATTGTGTGAGTTATACCTTGCCTATCAAGAAGGGCAATTGGTAATTAGAACTTTTCCAATCGGTCAACATCTTGTTTAGAGAATATATTTTGAAGTTTAATACAACTTTATTTTCTGCTTGACATTTGAGACATGTTTTTAGATTGCAAGAGGCTTATGGTTGATAGACAAGGGTTATAGTGTGAAATTCTCCTTTTGTATTTCGGGTATCTGTTGGTTATGATGCTCTTACCTGTGCTGAAGTCATTTCCATGGAATAGATTGATAACTTGGTTTTGTTGAAGCATTTTTGCCTGGTTGCACTGTAAACTTAAATATAGATAGTATCTGTAATCTTTCATTGTGGTAACGTTGAGCAATGCTTTCTTTTTTAACGTTATCCTCTGCTTGTACTTTTCTAAGACATGTATGACGTTTGTTTTTATGCCCATTATGGTAGCACAACGAGTTTGTATGTACTGATCGTTAGAACTGCCTAAGCTTTGTTAGGAGTACTAGTGTTGCTGTGGTTCTAACATTGTTACCTTTTCCAGGCTGCGAACTATTTGAACATTAAGAGCCTTCTGGATCTGACATGCCAGACCGTGGCAGACATGATTAAAGGAAAGACCCCAGAGGAGATCCGGAGGACTTTTAACATCAAGAATGACTTCACACCGGAGGAAGAGGAAGAGGTTCGTCGGGAGAATCAGTGGGCATTCGAATGATGTCCTGAGTGTAATGTGGGGTGGAACCGGGAAACTAAACTGTTAACAAACCAAAATTCCAGTTTATTGTGTATTTTGTGGGTTTATATTAGGCATAGTTGTTCTGTCTTATTGAATTTTTCTCTGTTTCATGCAATTCCTTTCTTCAAATTGTGAGTACTCTAAACTGTAAATAATATTCGGGTTCTGATGGGGCCCTGGTAGTAGTTGTTCCTTAATCAATTCCCGTCATTTCAATAACTCAAAATACCCGCTTTGTTATGTCGCATTGGGTTTGGATAGACATGCATTCAGCTTTGTGCATTTGAAAGATTTATCCTAAATTCTGAGAACATTCAAATACTAGTCCGCTTGGTCATTTGCTGTGAATCCCCTGGCTGCGTGCAGAGAGGTATGGGTTTTGGGTGGCGGCTATTAGTATTAATATTAATTAGAATAAATTTTATTTTGTACCCTTGAACTATGGGGTACAAAATAGGAGTCAGTGTTACTTAAGGAGTCGTGACTGTTGTTGTTCCCCGTCATTATCACTTTCGTCTTTGATTTCATATGGTGGAGAGTTCCCTTCAAATGGTGTGGGTGAAACGGAAATGCCCTTCTAAGTTTTCTTCATTGAGAAAACATGCTAACTGAAACAAAATGGGTTTTGTGCCAGGTAGCAAGCAACGGTATTAAAGACTCATCCAAAGAAAACTTTCGACTCACTCGAATGAAACTAGAAAAGACAACATGAATTGAGCATTAGCCCCACTATGAGACTCCTCCTTGTTCTCCAGTATCTAATGCAAGTGAAAAGTAACCACATTTGATAAAATCATGTTGGAGTTGGAATTTGGAAACAGCTGAAAGTAACATGAAGCAGAACCACAGACATCATCTGTCCTTGTAAGTTGTATAGTGTACATAAGTCACTAATTAACAATCGTATAAAAAACTGCCTTTATTCGGGGTGGGGGAGATGCTGGGGACAGTACTGTCGCTGTGGACTGACGAAGTTCTACTATTTCTGGGAAAACATCGTACATTGAGGCGACAAGCCAGGTAGCAATCTGTACCTTGTAGTGTCCAACATTGCAGCTTATATTGAAGGGTTAAAACAACAGCAAGACTGCTTGTTATACTTGAAATAAACGAGAATATTGCTTTCAGAGTAACAGCGAATAGGGAATAACAAATTCTACTATTTCATCAAATGTTAAATCTGATTAAAGCCAAAATTGGACAATCACGACCATCAAACTAGATCACAATTGGCCCCAATCCATGTGTTCCAGAACCAGTCGGAACCTCTCTAACAAACATTGATCCTCGGAGTTAAATCAATTATTGTCAGGATGTCATTTTGGAGTCTAATGCATTCAGCATCTAAACCCCTAAAATAATGCTTGTATTTTTTGGGCTGAGGCCATACCCAACTGCCCTCCTCAGGCAAGCATTATCCTTACCAATTTGGGAAGAGGATGCTGGTATCCTGTTTTGTCGATCCACTTCATTTGAAACTAACTTCCGTGGTGTGTGGACAAACTGAAATGACAATGTCCAGTCAGGTAAAACATACCATTTTCTTAAATCTCGCTTGTTTATGAAGCTAAATTGAAGTTTCTGTGTTGTATAGAGGTGGTTGTTTTGATGTGGTATGCAACAAACTTGACTTTTTAGCCAATTCACCCATCATCATGCTGACCTCCTCCATCCCTTCTCGCAAATAATCCCCCACTTTCATCTCATGAACTACTTCCTTCAAGTCTACAAGATTACATCCGGGCAACCTTCCCACCACCCTTAGATCCTTCACCATCTCTTTTACCTTAGCAACATCCTCCCATTGACCTGCCACAGCATAGACATTCAGCAATAGTTGATAATACGAGGGCTTTTGAGGATCCAATTCGATTAGAGATTTTGCAATTTGTTCTCCCAAAGACACACCTCCTAGGAAACGACACGAACACAGCAGATTAGCAAAAAACAGGGATTCTGATGACTTATCATCTACTGGCATGTTCCTTACAATTTTTTCTGCCTGCTGGATAAGCCCCCTACTGGCATAAAGATTTACCATGCACCAATAATGTGCAAAATTTGGCTTTATAGTGAACACCTTTATCATTTGGCTGAAATATTTTCTGCCTTCTGCTAAAAGTCCAGCACGGGCACAGACGCATAGAACACCAATGAATGTAATTTCATCTGGGATTATTCCCTCATGGCATTCATCTGGCCTTACACTCTCTTTAATGTTGGCTTCTCCTCCATGTTTTGACCTTGTTCTAAACAACATTTCACAAAAGAGGTCAAGCCCATTTTGAGGGTTCCCATGAAGGCAATGGCCCAAAATCATTGCATTCCAGCAAACCAAATTCTTAGTTGCCATTCTTTCAAACACTCTACATGCTACGTCCACCCTCTTACACCTGCTATACATATATATCAAAGCTGTATCGATAACTATACTTGATCTCCAGAACATCCTAGTGACAGACCCATGAACTGACATTCCTTCTCTCAGTCTAGCAGACCGTCCACAAGCAGTGAGCATGGTAACCATAGACGTATCACTACCTCTCAACCCTGTCTTTACCATTTCCCTGAACAACCTCAACCCACACCCAGGATTCCCACCTTTCAAATACCCATTGATCATTATATTCCAAGAAATGTGGTTTCTTTCAGGCATTCGGTCAAACAAATTATGAGCAGCACCCAAATTACCAACCCGACAGTACCCATCGACAATTGAATTCCATGACACCATATCCCGCTTCGACATTTCAGCAAACACCTTACTAGGAAATCCAACGTCCCCACAACAACCGTACATGTGCATCAAAGCGTTCTGCACAGGCAAAATGCTATCAACCCCATTCTTAAAAGCCTGCCCGTGACACTTCTGTCCAGATTTAACACTGGCCATCTTCGCACACGACCTAACAAGTGGCACCAAGGTATAGCTATTTGGCAAAAGCCCATTTCTCAACCATTCAAAGTAGAACACCACGGCCTGGAACGGAACGGAACTATTAGAGTAGGCCTCGATAACGGTGTTGACACAGAACCTGTCTGGACAATCTATATATCGGAAAATCAAAACAGTGTAATCTATATCGCCGAAATCCGAAGAGCACTGAAGAATTCGGCCTGCCCAGGATGGGTTGCGGAAGATACCGGAGGCGATAAAATGGGCATGAATTTGGAACAAGTGCCTCACATTTTGACATGTTTCGAGGATAGACCTTCGCTGATAAAGTGAGGTTGCAGTTCTTTCAGGAGCAGAAGAAGAGCAAAATGGGGACGGAGAAAGGTTGGTTTTGGAGGTGGGTTGGGCGAGAATGTAGCTTCTGAATCGCGCAAGTTCCCGCATGGAGACTCTTGCCATTCATTGGGGTTATGGTTTTGATTCCCTCCTGAGGTGCAAGACTGCGCTCTCGCCATTAACGCTCATTCCGCTCTCGATCAATCGCTGAGACCTCGGGTTCAGATATCGATGGCAACAGCCGAAGGCCCGAAACGAAAGCTCTTGTTCAGTGAACATGTCCAATCGAGATTCTCGATTACTCACCGACTGTAACCCGAGTAGTCAACGGGTTAAGACAAGAACACCAAGCATAACCAATTATTAACCAATTAATTCATCAGTCAATCGTTAATATTTTCAATGGACAAAAATATTTATTTAAAAACTTCACAATCAATTTTTTACAAATTGCGACACATTTTTATAAATTTTAACAGTTTTTAATCTTAATAGAATCTACTTTACCTCATAAGAAAATTTAACATAAAAAAATATTTTATCCAGTGGCGAAACTAGGAATGATTTTGAAGGGGGGCCAACTCCTAAGGAAAAATGACAAGAAATTTTTTTTTACTTAAAGACTAAAAATATTAAAAATATATTATATTGAAATACACGTACAGTACTATTTGCTGAGACTAAGAAATAGCAATTAGATCCTACGGCTCTACATCTTCTGAAAACGTTGCAATATGACTTCATTATCAATAGTTTCAAAAAATTTCTTCTCAATATATACTACCATTCGATTTCCATATTGCTTCATGGGAAAATTATGCTCAAGCGGCTGACAATGACCTTTTATCAAAAACTCCTTGTGAACTTGATGTATAATCCCAAAATCATATTCTTCAATGAGTTTACGTAACCCTGGATCAGCAACAATATCATCTGGACTAAATAAAACACAAGGTCTTTTCGAACTATTATTCGTCTTAGAAGTAGCAGTCACATTAGGAGTGTTAGAAGACCCCGCTGATTTTTTTTATCAAAAATTTATCAATTATCTAAACAAAATTTATCAATATAATTTCACAAGTTACAACTCAAGGTCCTAATCACAATTTCACAACCTAGTCCTAATCACAATTTCAATATAATTTCAAAACTTAATCAATAACCAATAGCCACAATAATATGAAAAAGGATTTAGAGTACAATCTCAAAATCAAAGAAAGAGACTGAAATATATCATCCTTATATAACCCATGACAGCAAAATTAAGAAACCAATGATAAAAGACTCTAAAAGGTGACATGAAATACATTATCCTTATATAAATCATGGCTGCAAAAATAAATTACAATATCAATAAGTTCCTATCAATTTCTCATAGAAAACAAATTAGAAAAACTACTAACGTCAATACTTAAAAAATAAAAAGCTACTATTAATTGAATTCCCTCTAACATTGTGCATTTGTGCTTTCAAATAAATAATTGAGTTCTAAAATAATCTACAAAATAAAAGTTTCAAATGTTATTCGGTATTCCCTTTTTTTGGCAGGATTTGCAAAATAATCGAGTGAAACAACAATAAACCATTCATATATTTCCATGATATTACTTGAATCTTGGAGTACAATAATTTCTTAATTTCACTCTGTTTTTTGGGTCAAGGGGGGCCAGCTTAATAAAAAAAGCTATATAATTATATATATATATATATATATATATATATATAATAAAATAAAATTAACGTAATGGAGGGGGCCAACCGGGGCCAGGGCCCCTGTTGGCCCCCCTACATCCGCCACTGATTTTATCCATACAAACCCTAACAAAAACTCATCAGCCAGAGCTTGTCGTTAGGCTAGGGATTTGAGTTGAAGGATCAGCAAAACTTCTTATTTGTTTGATATGCTTGACCACATAGCCTTTCCACCAAATTGTGTTTTTGCATAGAGGGGGAAAATTTGCGCACCAGGACACTACCGGACCTTATCCATTTTAGTTGTAGTGAAATTTAGGTGGCATTTGTTTATCGAAATTTTGGAGAATATTCTCAAAATTTTGAGAATCTTTTAAATGTTGAAGTTTATTGAGATTTGTGAAAAATTTGAAATGTATGTGTAAAAATTGAAAATTTTGAAGTGTGTTTTGTTAAAATTTTTGGGCAAACAAATACAACCTAATGTCATCGTAAATTTTGAACACGTGCAACGACTCTTCATTATATATATCAATTAAGTCGTAGTATTTTTATTACTATAGAGATTAGAATCAAGGACCTCTCTCTTGAAAGCTTTGCACCTAGTCATTTTTTATAAGTCTCTATAAGTTTAAATTCTATCACCTACTAACAAGTTTTGGACTTAAATGATACTTGGCCCTGTGAAACGATTTAGGGTGAGTTTGTGTTGGAAAATTTTTGGGTTGTTAAAATTTTTGGTATTGGGTTTAGTGAAAAAGTGAAGAGGTAATTTTTTATATTTTTGTAGTGAAAAGTTATGATTTGATGGAAGAGAGAGAGATTATATTGTAATATTTTATTGTGAGAGGGTGAAAAATTTTGTGAAATTTTTGGGTGCAAACACCTTAGTTATTCGAGATGTGTCGATGCGTTCCTAATATAGCTAGTGTGTTTTTTAATTGGGCTAAGTATGTCCAAGCACACTGCACAAACATCTGGTGCAATAGATTCTCCTTGTTGTCACAACTAAAAAGTAGGATTATAATGATATAAACATATATCAATATAGGAACAGGCATTTAACCTACAAAGGAACTTCACTTTTTTCCATTGCCCTTACAATGTAAACAATTTAATCGGGAGAGAGTTTTTTTACATTTAGGTATGATTGGAGAGGCAATTTATTAATTTTTTTCAAGGAACTCATTAATATTGTAGTGTTCCCAAGGGGCATGAATATAATTTTTGAGAATTCGGGGGTGTAAGGAGAGGTCCCGTGGTCTTCGCGTCGCTCTGCCACTGCACGACAACCAGAACCCTGGCAAAATGGTTAGGGCGAGCATAGCGCTTCTTAAAGATGCAGGGAATGGGCTCTGCAGGACTCTCTCAGAGATACTCGTCTGCCCACTCTCCAAGCAGCCCTTAAGGTGATTTTAGCTTTTGTTATTGATTATTGTTCTTGTAAAGAATATCGCGATGGTTAATCTCTATTGCTTTTGGTTTTATTTGTAGATATTGCGTTGAAACGAATTCCCTAATCAGTGACGCCGTTGGCGTTTCTTTTCCGGTGAGATTCTACTTCCATTCCATGTATTTCAATTTCATAATCGAGGATACTGGATAATGGGGTAATAGGGTTTTGCTGCAATTACCTGTTTATTATTGGGGAGCGTTGATTCATTTTGTGTATTTCGAAAATGATATCCCTTTTGCGTGAATTGCTGCAAATAATGCCTGCAATACCATATGATACAAATGTTTCACTAACTGATCACAGCCTGTTTTTTGCATTGCTTATGTGTTTGCTAGATAAAGGACGGGATCCCTTGCTTGGTTCCAAAAGCTGGTAAGATAATCGAAGCGGATGACATGTTGAACACCGATGACGAGGCTGCTTCATCTTCAAAACAAAATTAAAACCGTGGAGTAGTCCTTATGCTGCATTGTGAGACTTCATACATTAGGGTCTTACAGATAGAACGGCCTTTGTCCTGCGTAGCTGAATGTCTTGATATTGTTGCCTCTAGTTGGACAATGCTGTCTTAAGTTTGTAAGCTATCATTGTAATTGCACAAACAAATTGGACATCATAGTCATCAATATTCGTCACAAAAGGTCTTCTTTCTTTCCTGAAGCTAACTTGTTGAACAGTTAATTTGACTTGCTCGTTACTTCTGGATCTGCAGTCCTCTTAGATCAAGGGAAGACCTTTTCCATGTACAGTGTGCGTTTATTGATGGAATTACTCGTTCTTCTCCACCCCCCTCTTCCCCTTTTTGTTAAGTTGGTGGATTTACTTGACCAAAAACGAAAAGTTGATGGATTTATTCATGGATGTTTGATTAGCAGCGCATTAATGTCTGCTACAGATAAGTTTGATGGCTGCATTTGCTGAGTTCTAGAAAGCTATTGCAAGTGCATCTTTTCTTAGTACTTCTGCCTCTGCAAATGCTTTTGATCTTCTTCTCTAAGCGATCAGACCTAAAACAACGAAGTTTGTGACTGTTGCTAACCATGACATGATGTCTTGATACATAAATTCGTCGAGTGGTTGTTCTGAAATCTCTTTGTGGCTCTCTCTTGGGTTGGGCTTTTACGAACAAATTACGTCGAGCTTCAGCTTGGGGTTCTTACATCAAAGATAGAGGCGTGGTTTCGAGTTGTGTTTTCTATATGTGCCACAGTGACCTGTTGAAATAGGTTCTATTAACTCAACTGGGTCTCATATGCCCCCTTTTGCTGACACGAGGTAGTTTGATAGGATCCAACGTAGTTGATGATCTACTACTAAGATAAGCGATCATTCCTTAACAACTTAGTGGCCAAAATCATTGGCTCGTTTGATTTTTTTTTTTTTTGCTTTCCCTGTTCTGCATGGGTTCAGGAGTCGGATTCTGGTAGCTCGGGAGCCTTTGTCTCGCAGTTTCAAGCTCAACCCAGTTTTTGGTTTCCGTAGCTCATACGTTGTTGCTGTACACTCCTTAGGTAGCGTCGGCTGCAAATGATCCTTCCACTACATCGCAATATTTACCATCCCCTGGTTCTTTACTTCTGTTCTGAGACCAAAAAAGCAAAGACAATGGCCGTGTTTGTCGTAAGGTTCTAATTGTGCAGTCAAAATATTTCTTCCGGAGCCCAGCTGTACCCTTTAGTATGACTAACTTTTAAGAGTCTGGCTACAACTTTTTCCCCTCCCACCGAACGAAACGCATCATGGAACCTGAAAAGAAGGGGTTTTTACCCTATCTGTATTTTTTTATAAATATAGAAAAAAAGAAGGTCAAGAGTAACACTCTGTTTAGGTGCAACCGCTTTGTACAGGTCAGTTGAGGAAATCGTCTCTGCTAATCCAATAAACAACCCTTCCAGACCACGCAAAACAGCTGAGCAACATGGACCAGTAAATATCAGACTGTTCTTCACCTAAATCTTCCTCTTATTAAAGATCTAATAGAGTTGATAAAAACTCTGTCCAACCAAATGAATGTCAAGAAGTTGGTATCCTTCATCCGTAGGCTTATTGGCCTAAGAGCGCAGCCAGCACTTAAGGAAGCTCCATCATCTTCTTACTCGGTGATCAACTGGGATGATTTGGATGAAGTCAAGGAAGATCCAACTATGTCTCCGCGCGGGTCGGGGTCGAGCTCGAGCTCGGGCGAGGTTCATGAAGGTGAGCAGTGTTGCGTGTGTTTGTCGAGATTGAAGAAGGGGCAGGACAGACGCATTCTTCCTTGCCTGCATGAGTTTCACAAGGTCTGCGTCGATATGTGGTTCAACTCATGCCGGAAAACCTGTCCGGTATGCCGGTTTTCCATGGGAGGAGAGGACAATTGCCGTGTACAGGAAGCCCTCACGGATGAGATGGCGATATGGTTTTCTTCTTTTCATGTAGCGGGCTTCTAACCTGTGAATTGAAATGAATCCCCCGCACGGCACATCAAACATAAAGAAATTGCTAAAGGTTTCCGTAGATGCCAATTCCTATTTCCCTAAGGAAATCGATAGAGGTTTACACAGTACGATGCAAGGTCAAGTTTCCTTCCCTGGTGGTTTGTCCTAATTTTGGCCGACCCTTGAAACCGCTAAAATACATTATGTTTTGATGTTTTCCTCGTGGGTAGCGCAGATTTCTATTCTCTTGCAATTTTCTGTCTAAACGCAATTTGGAGAGAGAGACACGCAATAACTGGACTTCATTATAGGATTTATGCTGCCCAAAACTTTATATGAACATCATTTAATGTTGTGTACTCCATTTATTGTATCTATCTCTTCATGTGTGGTCTACATATTTTGTCTATTTATCTTTAAATTACACCATTAGAGTAGAAAATGATCCAGTATCTTAATTCGAGCAGTACCAAACATATGATGTGCTTCTTTTCCATTATATATATAGCTGGCTTGTAGATAGTTGACAACCTGAGGCCGGCCCACCTGCTTATAATTGGATATTCTACTGTAATTTTTGGTGCGGGTTGAGGCCAATTTTCCTGTCCCCAAGCTTGGCCCATTTCCAGAACATCCCATGTATGTAGTGGCCCATTTTGAATTGTCCACTGCAGAAAGAAAATAAAGAAACATGTACCTTCAAGATCTTAAGAAAGTTTGCTGAAGCTTTACCCAGAACGATAAATTTGTGTGCGTTTATTACAGCCGATAATATCTCCAAAACAAAAGCTGGCACCCTGTATACCTCTAAGAAAAAGGAAAAAAAAAATCGCTATCGGACAACGGGAGGAGCTGCTCCGCTCCCTTCCTTCTCCCCCTAGTCGGCTCTCTACCGGCCGGTTGGTGTATATTGTAGATTCTCTCCTGCCTATTTTGTGGGGTTATCTTCCACGGGATAACCCCACAAAATAGTTCGTCGACCCTATCACGACCACAAAGGACGAAATCGTGAAGTAAATCTATCTCTATAAAGCCTCTTGTCAACCACTCACCCTCCGCTTATATGCATGGATTCTTAACTTTAGGAGGGAAAAAATCTTCCCTAGCATCATCACGATCAGAAAGGACGAAATTCATTGAAGTAAATATCTCTCTATATAAAGCCTCTTGTCAACCGCTCACACTTGATTCTCTGCGCAAACACTCTGCAGACTGCATCTATTGAGGAAACTGACGCCTATGAGCGACAATCAAAATTTCAGGTGTCATATCATGTATATATTACACTGTACGATAACGTCCAACCTTACAGTTTAATGTTATATCTGCCGGATAAAATCCGCTATCCATTGTTGAAATCTTTGGAATTCCATCGTAGCCAGAAGAACATATATATCCAGCTGGTTGAACTGGTAGCGTTTGAGATTATGGAAAACTTGAAAGGAATAGTTGTACGTTTAAAAATCTGTTTAGACCCTAAAGAACACTAAAGGGGTGAATAAGTGTTGATACTTTTTGTTTTTAATAGACAAATTTAGAATAAGTCCTAAAAGAGTCTTATCTAGATCTGAAACGTATTTAGCAATCAACAAATATGCAACGGAATATTAAAACAAATCTCAATCATAAATAATAAATTAATCACACGTCAAGCCGGACTAGCAGCCACAAAAAAATTCACTAGAAGATAAAAGCTTACATCGGTGATTCAGACACGGGCAACATCCAGTTGCTTGACTCTGACAACCCCGAGGTAATAATCTAGGTAATCCAACCTAGACTCGCTCCCTTGCGGTTAACCCTCAGTCTTCTGAGGTTCTTGTAAATCTCTTCAACACCGGTAACTCCGGCTGCCAATCTCTTTAAGCTCTCTGAATGCTTCTCACATGATGTTGGTTTCAATGGTGATTGATGTAGGAGAGATAAAATATAAACACTTTAGGTGCAAATGTCTCAAAGAATATTTCTCTCAAGCATAAGACGCTAAGGAATGATGGAAATAACTTGGGTAAGCATCTCTGACGAATGTCTCGGTTTAAATAGAAAAAGATAAGAAAATTTGAAAACATAGATTTTCGCTCGAGCCGAGATAGGGTGAAACACGCTGAAGAAAAATATCAATTTCGCTCGAGCCAAGATCAGACGAAGATCCTATTCCGTAGATACACTTGAGAAATTTTAGGATCATATCACACTTCGCAAATTTGAACTCATCTTTCAAAATTCGAACGTCCTTCATCTTTGTCTTCATGTTCAAAAGCTTTCCAATTATAATCTTAGCAATTCAGAGAAATCTTGAAAACTTAAAAAAACTCAAATTTCTCAATAACATTAACATACATGATTGCAGTGGTTGACGTAACAATCAGTGCATTGCAGTCTAATGGGCTGAGAGCAATGCAAAAGAAGAGGCCGAACTGAGAGCAATCTGTGTACCCTAGGCCAGGCTTTTCCTGGTCCCAATCGAGCTTTCAAATGAGAACCAAAACTTTCCATTTCTTAAGCTGAAGGATTAGGAACAAGCATTCAATTCTTGGTCAAAGAGATTCATATATAAGCATACGACATGGACATCAGTCTTCCTATTGCAAGACAGAGATAATCTCGCTCGAAAAAGGAGTTGTTATCTGTCAGATGATAGTTGGTATGAGGCTAACTTTATTACGGGAGAATCTGTTAGTGCTATCCCATGTATAAGATGCACCACTTTAGTTGTACCGTGAACATGTTCAACTGTAGTGGGCCGGATTCCCCTTAAAATAAAATCTCTATCCTGGAACTACAATAAGCATTATGCTGTGTGTAAAGACAGTGTCCTTTATTGCGAAAGGGAGCTCTAATGACCTCACCAATCACCCGACTGAGGGTACTTCGGCCGAAAACCAACACCATTGTTTCTATCTTATGGGGTAGGAAACGTGTATGGAAGCAGTCCAGTACTGTGCACGCATGCAGTCCACTGCATTTTATTGTCATTGAAGGCGTCCTTGAGAAAAGAGTGTTTCGTGGCCCTTACCCTGTTGCGCATACCTTCAAATGATCCACTTCAATCACTTTCTATGTGGAGTTCTTACATTTGTTGGGTTGCGGGTGCGTGTTCTATATTCCACATACTTGCGTCGCTTATTCAAAAAGACATAATTAGAACATGACTCGCCCAAAAAATATAAGTGTGCCCGGAAAATAAATAGCAGCAAGTGTTGAGAGGAGTTTTTGTTCGTCTGGCACAACACCCATACTCTCATTGGATCAGGAGTTCAAATCAAAGTGCCGATTGTTTAGAACTTTGGCAACCTTTTGAGTCTAGTTGAAGCAGGAAAGAAATTCGCCACGGAAAACAAAAGCGGGCTTCAGTGACATAATAATGTGGGTAAAGAATAGGTTGTGTACTAACAAGGTATCCTTTGTTAGGGGAAGATAAAGAGATAAGGAAATGTTGAAAGTGATGGGCCGATGGCCAGCTAAGGAACATAGAGTCCCATCTTTCTTTGACCGTGCATCTCGTTCGTAGATGCATAAGTGCCTTTCGACCCCACTTCCCTCTCCCATCCAGCCACGTGTAAGGAAAAGGAAAAGCATAGAAGGGAAAAAGAAAAAAAAAGGAAAAATAATGAGAGACGACGTCAAGGGAAGGATGCAAACAAGACGAAGACCCACAAACACAGAGTTCCAGCTTCTTAGGAAAGCAACAACTGTATTTCCATACATTCATTCTTTCCGAAAACCACTATAATCTGGGAGTAGATGTACAACCCCCCACGTACAAAACATTGGAACCCATAAAAACGCTCTTTTCTATTATCTCTAACTCAAAAGGGAAGGTGCTAAGTCGAAGGGACATTTGTGAAAAGAAGGCAATGCACTGGTGATTCTCAAAATGGAGCCGTTGACGTTCGCTGGAGGGCATGCTTTTTGGGAAGTTGGGCTGCTGCAGCTAATCGTAACTGTCCATAAGCATGTACAAGAAAAGGACACAACCATCAAAACATAAACAAAGAGCGACAATAATCTCGGAATAGAAGGTAAAACAGAGAAAAGGTCAAGAGTAAAAAACAAAGACAAAATCAATGTAACTTCCAAGATTAAGCGAGGAAGAAAGGTATTATGAAATCACTTCGGATCGTGCATCCACATGTCACTCACCTGTTCTTGCTGTTTTATGAGTCTTGCATTCTCTTCCATCAAGTGGGCAACTTCGAGTTCCAACTCGTTTGTATAGGCCTGTATGTAGCATTAAAACAGGAAGCACCGAAAACAAAAACATGCTTTCAGGAAACAAAAAATCAACCGGGAGTAGATTTCACGTAGCAAGTATACGATATCTTGAACTTAGAACCTCACAAAGAGAGATACATTCCTGCTTTCTAGCTCTCGATCGCGCAGCGGACTCTCGGTTCTTGATCATACGCTTATGTCGCCGATCCCCTGAGCCACAATCAGATTCGGGAACTCTCTTATTTACAAAAGAAGGCAAGCCATTAGAGGAAGCCAAAGCCTCAAATGGGCTGGTGAAAGACGAGACATTAGAAATGGGGTTGGATTGGAAATGTGAGCTAGGCCGCAGTGGGTCAGAGTCATCAAGAAAATGAAAGTCAGAACCCGAATTCAAGCTCAAGACAACGGCTGGAGGTGGCACCAAAGAGGAAGACCCGTACAGAGAGGACTCTGTTGCCGTGGGGGCTGTGGTGGCTGGTGGTGGGTCTTTGGTAAAGGGTCGAGCAAGAAAGTCTTGAAGGATCACGTTGCGGAAGTTGGAGGTGGTGTGGGGATGTCTGTGGATCCCCGGGGTTGTTTCTTGGTCTTGGAGGCAAGCAAGGTTGATGTCCTTCCAGACCTCTTCCATGGTTTTGGTGGCTCCTGGGGTGTGATGGAGGGAAGAGATTGAGAATGGTGAAGGTGAGGAAGACGTGGATGATTGTGATTTTGAGGATGACGATGAACCTCTATTGGGGCTCTCGGTTTTGTTCAAGCTAGTGTCTTCACCTCCTGTTGATGACAACATCGAGTGCTTGCTAGAGTACTGAGATGGTTCAGAGCTTTCGTCAAACGCACCCAGAAATGGGAGGGATAGGTTCCGTGGCAGTGCATCTGTGAGTGTGAACGGTAACGTCTGATATTTGCATGTTCTGTGCCACGCGCGCCAAGAGTGAAGAGTGGGACTACGGCTGTGGGGGCTTCTTAAAGTTGGCCGGATTTATACGGGGGTCAGGGGTGGACCCTTGGAAGGACGGCACTCTTTAATACATCTGGGTCAAGTCAGTCGTGACTCATGTTTCCCACTTCGTTGCAAAAAATTTACTTTATAAACAGGGATAAATGTTATTTTGGTCTATCAGATCTGTATGAAAATCATCCAGACTTATCGGTAAGTGTCAACTTAATTTTGCCACATCACTCAGACAACTCATACTCGGGCTCGGGCAGCTCATACTCGGGCTGCTCTAATACGTGGATCAAACCGTGTAAATTTAGAACCCGTAGAGAACTGGAGGAGCGCTGAGCAGATGGAGAGCTGAGAGGATCGAGAGGCCCGAGCAGACCAGACTGATTGTGCTCGGGATGCTTTGCACTTATCGTTAAGTCAGTGAACGGATTTGGACGGAAGGACTTAATATAAAAGCATGTAAACCACATGTACCCGGTTGATAAAAAAATTGATAAGAGACTAGTTTGATTTTCACGCAAACCACATGGACCAAAATAACAGTTATCCGTTATAAAATATAAATAACTTAAAATTTATTCAAAATAATTTTCTCACCCTAATTAAATACCCTTTTCTTATTATAATAATTATAAAAAATTTACCCGAATAATCTCTCTTTATATTTTTTTTATTAACTCTAATGAAATTAACATATTTCTTTTACCTTGATAAGATACTGAAGAATGAAGATTGAACCTTTTTTTCTGGGTATAGGCTAATGAGATTGAACGTGAAGACAGAAATAGATTACTTAGAGAAAAAAAAAAGACAGAAATAGAGAAGACTACTCCATTTCTTGTGAAAGCGTCTCACGCATTGGCACAGTAAACTAACTAGTAGGTTGACTACTTTATATATATATATATATATATATATATATATATATATATATTAAAAGTGTCTTTCCCTAGTTCCCTGTTTTTTTCTAAGCATTCCCAAGTTCCCTTTGCGTTTGTGTTGTAAAATTTTAATGTTGTTAAAATTTTAAGTATTGGATTTAGTGAAAAAGTGAAGAGAGATGTAATTTTTTATATTTTTGTAGTAAATAGTAATGATTTGATGGGGAGGGAGAGATTATATTATAATATTTAATTGTGTTAAAATTTTAAAGGGAGTAAAATTTTGGTACAAAAACGCACCCTTTAGTATCTAAAGCTTGATACATTTCAATAAAGTAGTCAACCTACTAGCTAGTTTACGTGTGAGGCGCTATATATATATATATATTTCTTAATCCTTAAACTATCACCAAAATATTATGTATCGGTTTATCAATTATTAATTTTGTTATATTTAGCTCACAAATTATTAAAATGCATTAATATTAACCATTTAATAAAATCTTACATGACATAATTGTTAATTTTTATTAATACATTTATTAATTGAACAGATAAATATGATGAAATTTGTAATTAAACTGTAAATAACATTTGGGTGTTGATTCAGGACGAAAATTAAAGATTATACAAAACTTTTAAAAGTCAAAATCAGGTGAATTTCTGTTTGCAGTTGAAAATTCTATTCGAAGTTACCCAAAATTGTCCAAACATTATGGCACGATACAATAGGTATGTTTGAGGGTGAAAATTTTGGGTATTGAAGTTTGGAAAATATTATAAATTAAATAAATGTTATGAGAGTTGGTGAAAAGTTTAGAGAGATAAGATTTTTAATAAATATTATAATAATAAAAAATTATGTCGTAAATTTTTTAATAATAAATTTAAAATTTTGAGCAGCTCAAAGATGCTAAATATTTTATAAAGGAAAAGGCATGAATCCTCCTCAAAGTTGGTACGTAAAGAATTATATCAAATGCCATCAAATCAAATCAAAATTATGATGTGCACGGATTGCTATCTTTCCTTCTTTCTTTCTTTCGTTTTGTTTTTGAAACAGGCGCAGAAATTGCATCGAAGAAAAAGAAAATATTACAAAGAGGGTCGGTACTGCCACTATCAATAGGCACACTGATGTGAGATAAAGCAAAAGCAAAGATTGTGGCAGCGGCCCATTGCGCCCAGAGAGAGTGCGCACATCGATTAACGTGTCGATGAATTTGAACCCCTTCCCATGAGTGGAAGCTGGAGTAATCACCGTTTGAATTTCCCAATCTGCGAGAAGAGGCGAGGATTGTAGCGTACCAATAGAGGAGCAGTGAATCAACATGCAATTAGAGTCACGTCACCTCTTGGAGGTCGGTAATACTGCGGGTGGTTTTGTGCGGAAATTTTTTGGATTGATAAAATTTTTAGTATTAAATTTAGTAAAAAGTGAAGAACGGTAATTTTTTATATTTTTTATAGTCAAAAGTTATGATTTGATGGAATAGAGATTATATTGTAATATTTTATTGTAAGAGGGTGTAAAATTTTTTGGTGTAAACACAACATACGTTGGTTATATCAAATTATTGAGCTATTAAAATGGATTATTCCACGTCTCAAATAAGACAGGCAGCTTTCAAATAAAATTAGACCATCTGCTATATTCACTTTCTGAAAATTGACATTAACTTTAAAGTTTACGGTGCAAAATGAAACAATTCAATATTTACATGACAGCCTTAGGTTACAAACACCATACGACAAAATAGACCTGTCCTTTTTCATTAGTACTTAAAGGTGATGTTTCACTTTCAAAATTTTGGGACTTGGGAAGCGTATTGAGATTCAGATTGAGATTCAGATTGAGATAGGTCTATTGGGATTTTGTACCGATTTTGTTATTCTTGAGATTAAGAAATGTAATAATTAATTTCTTTTATTTGCACAGCTTTGCATAAAATGTGTCAATCAAACGTTGGACCTCATTCTATAAAAAAAACAATCTAGTTGGACCTCATTCTAGAGCCCATGCCATAAAAAAAATTAATCGAACAACATTTAAAAGTGTAGGGTCTCATATGTTATTTCAATGAGACGATGAATTGTAGTGTTAGTTGGACAAACAAGAAACAATAATGTTTTTTGGCTTTTTAATTCGACGTTTGACTTTGAGTCACGCAAGACGGGAGAGACGTTGATAGGTATGTGATGTTTGCAGAAAACAACTAATACATCCAAATGTGGGAGACATAAAACTGGACTTAAATCTTAATGCGAGACTTAAGTCTTAATGCCTGAGTTCAATCCCGATCCCAAACAAGCTCAAAGAAGTTTACAAATTTTGGTGTATGAGAAATGAGTGAAAAAATAAAGACATACAACTTTTAAATAAAATTAGAGAATCAAAATTGGGATATATACACTATTAGAAAATGACACTAACTATATAGTTTATGAGTGCAAAATGAAAATTTTTCAATATTTACACTAGAGCCTTAGGTCACAAACCGGATTCGATAAAATAGACTCATCCTTCTTCATTATTACTAAGAGTGGTGTTTGGGTTTAAAATTTTGAGGGTTTAAAAATTTTGGTGTATAAAAATTAGTGAAAAAGTGGAGAGATGATTTTAAACTTATTTATTAGACCAAACATTTAGAACACCCAAAAATTGCGAGTACTTCTTTAACGCAAATCATTATATGCAAAAGGGCTCATTGCGCTTTGAACACTATAAGTTGTCAGTGTTGTTCCCAAATTATCTACCTACCTCGATGCCCACAAAGGTCATATTCGCCTACTATCTTTGACTGAAATCTTATTACTAAAAATCTTCCTGAGCAGACTGCTATACAGCCTATACTCAGAGAAAATGCCATGAAATCATTCGGGTATGGAGCGAACAGTACTGATTCAAATGGAGCTCATCCAAGAGATCCGGAATACCTCTTCGGAGGCGGCGTCTGAATGGTAGAATTTCCAAAAGAGTTTCGTGGGAAGACCGTTCAGGATACTCCTTCGGATGGAAACTTGAAAACTTATGTCTGGGACTGCTCAATTTCGGTGTAAAAAATCTACACCTATACCTTTAAGGATAAAAACCATTCTTAACGGTGGCGATTTCCGGTTATCATACATTTATATTGAGCTAATTTTTTTAGCATTTTACGCACTTGGTCCAATGTATTTTTTTTTCTTTTTTATTTTGGTCCATTAATCTCATATCAATAAAATTTAAACTAATTAAATCTAAATTCTAAAATCAATAAAATTAAAGATCATCTTAAATGATAAGAAGAGAATTTAAAGTTCAAAATAATAGAGACGTAACTGTAAGAATACCATAAAGATTTGTAACTCCTTCAAAATCATTACTTCTCGATCTCTGTCGCCAAGATAAGTAACTCTACATAATATATTTAAATACACAAAGTTATAATTTATAAAAATATTATTCTAATAAACTAACAAAAGCATAAATAAATTTACCCTAGTCAATTGTATAAGTTTGTTGATCTTCTGTCATATTAGAAGTCATGTCCTCCTCCTCCACAATAGTGTCACATTTCATCCAATTTTGAGCACAAATGAGACATTTTGCAGTTTTTGGAGCCAATGAACTCCGAAATAGATCTAATACCCAACCTCCAATGATAAATACTGACTCAGAAGGTACTGTGGTAATGAGAATTGCAAACACGTACTGAGCTATGCGGGCAAGGATATGATACTTATGAGAGTTAAGTTTTCATCAAAGCAAAATTTTAAACGAATGAGTCTTTGATTCAATTGGCTCTGACAAATATCTCTCTGTCTCAGATTTGGAGTCTAAAATTTGGCTAGCAGCCCTTACAAAATCAAACTCATCACAATTCTCGTTATCCCCAAAGTCACAATATCACTGTCACCCACATCCCTGACATTGTCATGGTTGCCATTATTATACTTATATTCCGTAAACAACCGTTCTAAAGTAGTATTCATATTTAATGCCATAACTTCGCCTTCTCTTTCATTCAATACTTTCTTAAACCAATAATTCAGTACGACCATCTTGTTTCTTGGATCAAACAACGCTGCAACAAATAAAAGTTCATTTACTATCATCAAATCACTCTAATACTTGTCATCTTTCGTTTTCATGCGAAATGTCATCTCTTGAAGCAATGTATCATTACTAGAAGAATACTTTTCCAAATGGTTATGTATCTTAGCCAACTTCTCCAAGTAGACATTCGTTGTAGACACATTTGAACCCCGAGATTTCTTCTCAGTCACCACGAGAATCCAACTCAGTTATCCCGAGAATTCTTCTCAGATAGCCCTGGAATCCAACTCAGATATCCCGATAATTTTTCTCAGATACCCCGGGAATCCAACTCATATACCCCGAGCATTTAACTTGTTATCCCGTTATTTCAACTCAATTATCCTGGGATGCAGTCCGCCCAGACCTCCGAGTTTCCGTTCCTATAGCCCCAGACATCCCTGGCATAAGTCTTACCAATATTTTCTCCGGGCACTCTAGCGCCTATCTTACTAGACTACCTAGTAATTACGGCTTTGCCCCTAGTTTACCCTGCCTGCCCATATACCCTCGCAAGAAGAAAACTTTTTTTTCACATAATTACATAGCTCATATCATGTACATAGCTTACGACTTGTACATAAAAGCTATATAAAAAACAAGAGAGATATGTTACATATGGTAAATGGTATTCTATATGTAATAAAACAATTTGGAAACTTTTAAGTATTTCAAGTTGAGTACTAATTTTTATTTTTGTAATTTCTTTTAACACTTTTAATTTCGAAAATAAATCAAAACCATTCATATCAGAGAGCATGCCATGCTTACGAAATTTTTCAAGATTGATACATTTTTTTCTTTCTAATTTTACTATAATATTTGTTAACAATATCTGCAAAACAACCAACCGATCAAGACTCTGAGAAGCTGATTTGCCGATTAATTGAGACATTGTTTTGCATATATTGTTAGCAAAAAAGTAAGAAATATTTGGACATTAAGGAGAAGCTTTAGCAAAAATAGGTTGTGTTGTACTGTTGTTATGATAAAGTAGTTAATAATTTGAGAACTTAGTAGCAATAAAGTAGTTGTGGTGTACAGTTAAAAAAATTACCTTAAAATTTAATTGTTTGGAAACTTAATTAGCAATAAAGTAGTTGTGGTAATTGAGATCCTAATTTTTAGGACCAAAGAATTTATTGTTAATAATACAATTATTTGAAAAATAATTTTGATAGTGCCAGTTTCTGATATGTGTTATTTATTTTAAATTTTAAATATTCTTCATAATTTACTGTGCATTTGTTTTTAAAATGTTAGTAAAATTTTTATGTTGGTGTTAAAAAAGAGGTAATATTAAAATTAGTGAACGGAGGATAAAAGTAAAAGTAAAATTTTAGTAAAATAAAGATATATTATAAAAATTAATAAAAAATAAATAAAATATTTTTAATAAATATTATAAAAAAAAAAATATAAGATGAATTTTTTATTATTAAATTTAAATTTTTTAACCCAAATAATTGCGCTCAAATAAAAGTTTATTGTCCGTGGGATAAGTTTGATCTGCAAGCAGTCCTCTCTCTCATAGCCCTCTTCGTTTACCTTTCTTGGAGAAACCGTTTCTCACTCCTCCTCTCTCTGTGTCTCGCGTCTCTCTCTCTCTGCAATCATTCCTTGGACAATAGCTTTCGCCTTCTGTTCTGATTTTGGGGGACCAACGAGTGAGATTTTAGCTTCTTCTTTCGTCGCGGTGTCAAGTTCCACTGCAGTAACGTGAGAACCTAGTACAGAATAAATGAAATGAATCATGACTATTCTGAATCGAGTCATCCTCGTTGATCTTAGGTTCTCTTACACTGTTTTTGCATTTACGTTTTCCTACTTTTCTGTATTTCATTTTTAGTGCTACCCGTGGGATGTCCACCTTCTGTTGTGCACCACCTCAACCGTTGAAATTATCACTTCTCCTTTCAGGTTGTGCTGAAGGGGGCAACACTCACCATTGTCCTGCAATCGACAACACTTTCCGTCAACTGAAATTCATCGTAAATTTACTAAATTAAGTGCAAACCTTCAAATATAAGGGACTGGATATGATTTTGGGGTTGAACAGAGTAATTTTTACTGGTTTTTATGCACTCCAAGCAGACGATCAAATCGACAAGACCTGTGAAGAGCAGGTGCATGTGTTTCCTCTCTCTCACCTGCCAAGTTGTTCCAATCCATCCGTTAGCTTCTTTCGAACTGATCACTTCGATGCATCTGCGAAAACTTGTATTAGTACTAGCAGAAGTTTCATGGCTATGATCATCTGCTTGCGAAGTCCAGCGCAATATAAGTATAGACTGCAATATAGTGTGAATGGATCCATCACTGTACCCATCTCTATTTGTTTACTGTTCCTGGGGATAATCGAAAGATCTAGGTGATGTTCGTTTTGAGAAAAAAATGTAGGATTTTAGCGAAGTTGTGAATTTTTATGTTGAATAGTGTTTTATTGGTGTTTGTGTAAAGTGGAGAGAGAAATGATTTGATGTAATTGTTTAATAAAAAAGTATTGGAGTTATGTGAAAAAGTATAGAGAGAGAAAATTTATGTTGAATAAAAAATTAAAAAGTTGTTGGAGATTGTGTAAAATGTATTGATTTTTGTGTTTGAATTCTGAATATGTTCGGTGGTAGAATTGTGAATATACTTAGAATCCTGAAAAAATAATCAAAACGAACGTACCCTCTAGACTCCCCTACGGTATAAGTATTAGCAGAGAAGGACAAACAAAAGACTATCCACTAAACAACGAAATTGCGAAAAGCCATATCTGTAAGAACATAAAAAAAGGTAATGGAGAATCATAAGGCCTCGTATTTTACAATTTGCACGGGTGATGATTACAGTACTTGAAGAGAACAAAAGTTGAGTGGGCGAAGTTTTGTTTTCAGTTGGTTTTGTTAAAGAAGATGGTGTGTATTTCACAAAGTCGCACCAGATTTTGTTTTCACTCGCTGTCTGGATCTCTTAGAATTTATACATTACCTCTGTCTCACACAGTGACGGATCCAGGATGCAATTTGAAGGGGTCGAATACATAACGTGAAATGATAAAAAAAAAAAAAATTCAATGTAATCTAAAAAATGTCTTCGTTAAAATACGAAAATTAAGGATTAAAAAGCTTTAAAATTTTTAAAATATAAGTAGTACTACATGCTAATATTGAAAGTGACAATTAGATCCTACTAATTTTCATCTTATATATATATATATATCAGAAAATGATAGTTTGAGCAGCAGGATCTCCACAGAAATTCAAGGGCATGAAAAATCCTAAACAAACAAAAACCAGCTAAATAATTTATTCGGGACCCAAAAATATGAGTGGGTTTCTATTTATTTTCAAAAAAATTAAAAAAATTAGAAATTTTTAGGTAGAAACCTCTATAGCCCTAAGATATCCAAACCAATTCAATCTCATCCTCCAACAATTTCACAACTCACAAAATTTCAAACCGTAAAGCATTTTTAGCATACTAAATAAATAATTTTTTCTACTGAATTGTAGAAAGATAATCTTGGATAAAGGGACATATTAGGGGTCGAAGGTCCAACAATTTTCAAGTGTAAAATCTCGAGTATCCTACAAAAATTGAAACCGTCAAAAATCTAAATAATGAGATTGAGAGAGAGCTGAGAGTCAAGGGGGATATACACTAGAATTTTCAGTATCAAGTACTACAAAAATAGTATGGACAAAAATAACTGAGAAGTATTGCATTATGATTCCTATAATAGTGTGGAGAATTTGCTGTTAACTATAAATTGCCCAAATTGTTCAATAAATTGCCAGTGTCCTATAGGCTACCAGGGGATTTACTATCGTTAGTATTCAATTGCAAATACATTAATTAGGTTTGATAAAAGCACTAGTTGCCTCACAATGTCCTGTTAAGATGCAAATATCAAATTGTCAAATCTTTCACTCAAAAAAAAAATATACTTTAAAAACTAAAAGAAAGAAGTAATAAAGAGGCAGCATGTATAACTAAGATACACGTATACTAATTTCCAGGAAAAACAAAACCCAAAAGACTTGATTTCTCTAGCACCAGGTGGTCCAGGTCCACGTAAAAGGAGGTCCGCATTTGCCAAGTAAAAACCATCTGACGATTTCTCTGTCACCTTTAACCGGACAAGGCTACTGAAAGTAGAGGCAATCAATACACACTTAAAATCAGGCCCTGCAAACTTAAAACTAGGGTTGGCCTGGGCCTATGGGGATCGGGCTCCCATAAGCCCATACCAACTTATAATAAAAAATAAAATAAATTTTTTTTTGCATATAATAAATTTTTTTGGCAGATCCAATGGGGGCGGCCGCCCAGGGCCGCACCCCCCTGGATCCGCCTGTGGTCTCACATAAATAGATTAATTACAGATTAAAGAGTTTATATACATCATGGCTCTAAAGGGTTTATAGTAACTAAGAGACTCTATGCTTGACACTTCAGAATGAGTAAACTTTAAAATCTCAAATCTCTGGACAACCCTTTTAGGGTTCTTCAAATCATATTTATAGGTGAAAACAACACTTGACGCACAAGCATTCAAACATGAGAGAGCTTGATGACGAGGGTAATAAAATATAAAACGAAAGAAGTTAAATATAGGGTGCTCAGATTTGGATGAGATGGTTGAAAACTCAGCTGGAGCCTTTCACCACTGATTGGGTAGTATCCAACTAACCAAACAGAGCAAATTCCAACCAAAGTCTCGAGCATGCGAGGAGGTTGGTCAAGAGTGGAAAGATTGAGAGGTTCATAAGAGACTACAGAGTCTAGTCCTTGAAGTTGTTTAACACATCTGTCAATTCTGTATTGCTCTGTCCCAAACTCTTTCACCGTCTTTTTTTTTTCCTCAGTACTCTCTGCCACATCCCAAACGTTCTAACTTCTAAGCAGGATCTACCGCTACTTACTGTTCAGTAGTCATCGTTTCCACATCCCAAACGTTCTAAGCATAGACGATTTTTTTTCCTTTACCGCCGGGGTTGTATCAGCTTGTTAGCCTATTGAGAGTTTGAGACTACCGAGTGGGTCTGACTATCACTTCAGAGTACGGAACCAAAGTTCTTTGAGACTTCTTAATATCAGTGAATGAGCAAAACAAAAGAAAACTCCATACAGAATACATTCTCACTCTTCTGCTCGTGTGTGTTGATTTGATCGAGACCCATCGGTCTTCCAAGCAGCTGGGCATTTCATGTATGAGATGCTGATTCGTCGTTTTCTTTATTCATTCGACAGGTGTCTCTGTTTTTGGTCACATTATCCATTGGAAATGAGAGTGAAACTAGTTGACAACCGTTGGATACAGAACATAAATCAAAACGGCACGAATTCCAAGGCAATAGATTGGGAACAGGTGGTGGATCCCCTAAACAGTATAGACAAGACAAGGCCTGTTTCTTTCTTATTCCTCATTTTTCTTTAGTCTTTAATTCATTCGACTGCGGTCTCTGTTTTTGTCATATGGTCCATTAGAAATTAGAGTGAACCCAGTTAAGAACCGTTGGATACACTACATAAATCAAACACCACGAATTCGAAGGCAATAGATTGGGAACACGTGGTGGATCCCTTTGTATAGATCGAGACAAAAAAGCCTGAAGGCGCAACTCCCATGGGGAATTAAAAGCAGACTGTTTTGCCAAATCTATGGTTCTCTTGTCACTCCCAGTCTCTACCAACCAAATCCACGCAAACCGTTGTGTTCCGGTTGTTCGTGGGTTTATTGCCTGAGGTTGATTTAGGGTGCGTTTGTGTACCAAAATTTTATCCCTTCTAAAATTTTAACATAATTAAATATTACAATATAATTTCTCTCCTCATCAAATTATTACTATTTACTACAAAAAATATAAAAAATTACCTCTCTCTTCACTAAACCCAATACCTAAAATTTTAACAACACTAAAATTTTACAATACAAACACAACTTAGTTTGTGTTACGCGAAACAAATTGGGTAAACCTCGAGGCGTCAGCGTGAGTGGTGAAGGTTCGAGACTTAGGGATTTGCTTCTATGAGGTTTCAAGTTCGAATTCTTTCAGGTGCAAATAACTCTTTGGAGTCACTCCCTTAGCAAAACTAGACTTAACTGACATGTGTGGTTTAGGAGGACTGCATGAACCGGGATTTGCCGTAGCGTTAAGCTCACCTCGTGCGTATACTGGACCAAGTTCGTCCGAACTCGGTACACGTTATTAGGTGCCCGAATTTCCCTAGTTAAAAAAAAAAAAACACAAATTGAGTAAGAATATATAAGTGAATGTGAGACTGAGTGCGAGTGTGACCCGCAGGCTCTTGGAGGGCCTAGCAATCTTTACCCGCTCGAGCAAATGTTTAGGTCTACAGGGGAAGAAGAAGATTACAGATGTGATGGCACAATTGCTGGGACCTGCGTCCACAGTGGATGCAGAAAGCAACCTATCCTTACTTTCTCATACAAAGTGTTCCCACGACCTCCATCTCAAACCCGTCAAACGTGGGATGCGACTGTTTTTTGTGATGAATTTGCTTTGCTCGGGGCTGAGGGGGCCTACAAGAATTGATAAAAAAATACTTTCTTATCAAAGAGAGCGCTCTCGCTCTCTCTCTCTCTCTCTATATATATATTAAAATAATTGTTATTTAACTTACTAGTTTGAAAAAGTGACATGCGGTTCATAGTACAAATAAAAGGTCAGAAATCAGTATTCTTGTCGAAAAGATAACCAGAATACGTCACCCACGTCGTCAGAAATCAAGGGCCTAAATTGCTTTCAAAACTAATGGGTTCTTTAAAACACTGCAAATGCCCAATTTTTTTGGTTTTCAAGCATTTCTTCCCGAGCACGCGTCTTCACAGAAACAGTAGGGAAATTCGCCGGAAATGGCCACTAAATATTTCCGTCTTCATGCACCCTCGGCCGGTCCAACTAAATGATAGAAAGAAGACGATGATGAGTAGAAAATTCATCACAGAGCTTCCCCAGGTTAGAGGAGACAATCATCCATGTCTACAGACTGGGGGAGATTGATCTGTCATTATCCTGAATGCAGACAGGAAATAATCCCAATTGCACTGCCAGAATGAACAAATTAAAGCCTGGTAATTGACTTCCAAGTTCCACAAGATCCAAAGATTTAAATAAACATGAATAAAAACCAAATCCAGTCCCAACCTGGATAATTCAAAGGTGGTGTCGACCAGGGACCACCATTTTTATGCAGTAAATTCTTCAAGGGGTTTGAAGAAATAAGGTATACATATAAACGTTAAGTATTGCCACAAAAGAGAAATCTAAAACAAAAGGACCACGGGATCAAGAAGCGATAATAGAACTTGAAGCACGTGCTGCAGCATCCAGCAAAAGCCACCCTTATCTCTTCCCCTCACGATTGGCAGATATGAACCCACCGAGCATTTTCCATCTCTCAGAATAATTTGTATACCTCCTGAAAGAGGAGGTGATCTGACCCCAAAGATTAAAAAAAACCAGCTGAGGGGCAGCAAGGGGAATGAAATCAAAATTCCCCATTCAAAAACCGCGTTCATCCCACCATACAAAACAATTGGAGTCAAGATAAAAACCACCCAGAAAAACCATAAGTGCATCCCAGTACATCCCAGTACGCCCATGCCACTAACTTGAGTCATAGAAGTGTACGTTTTTTTGGTTTTTTTTTCTGCTTTTATCTTTTGTCGTATAATAGGTTCTAATTTTTCCGCTTTTCAATAATGACTTTCCAGGTGGTCACGAGATGTGTTCTATAGTACCATGGCAAGACCACACTATCTTCAATAAAATGCTAGATATTCACCATCATCATCAAGACCCTCTTTTCTTCAGAAACTAGTTCTTTAGAAAAGTAGGTGCGAAGGCGCATGTCTCTCTTAACTCTAATTTCTTGCAGAAATAGAGTGATCTGAACTGGCTTGGATACTGACTTGATCTGTTTTCCTCCCACCAGAAAACTGCAAATGGTTGCTCAAGTCCCCAGATGCTAGCTCATTTTCCCGTGCCTCTCCATGAGCATCAGCTTGACCCCCAGCAATGCTGTGGATAGTAGTCTTCTCCTCCAGTGCCATGCCCTGGACACGAACTGTAGGCATATCCTGACTGAACTTTCCAGAGGTCTGATGGCTTGAAACATTAGGATACTGAACTGCAAGTGGCATTATCCATCTCATCCAATTGTTGCGCCTTCTTACCTTGTCACCCTAGAAAACAAAGGCGAAGGGATCAAAATTAGAAGCCACACACAGCACTGAAAGATCATCAAACAAGCAGATTACAATTAATTTCCAAACAAATGAACTTCAGGGACATTCTTGAGGTATACCTGCACTTCCAGAACATTTGAAGTTCGCAGAGCATCCAATATAAGCTGGATATTTTCTGTTAAGTGCATAACCTGAAAAGGTACCACATAAAATATCATCTTTGCATCAATAGAGTGTACAGTATCTTTCCCTTGGATTAGAAAAGGAAAAAATCCAAAAAATGCGTACAATGTCCAAAAGACAAATATATATATATATATATATATATATATGGTAACTCGGAAGAACAAGACAGCAAAGAGCATATTCAAATACATTAAAGTGCAGTGATATAAACAATAAATTACTCGATTTCTCTGCCAACCTGTTTGCTTACAATATCTCAGAAATAAAGAGTGTTACATGGGACAAGAAAATTACAGCCGGACCTGGCAACCAAGAAAACTTATTGATTAACCTTTTCTGCTTACACTCCAACTTTATTTTCAATACTTCTTCCACAGTCAAATCAATAGTTTACAGACTTATGTTGCACAATGCCAAGCTTCCATAATGGGTTTTGTGAAGATATCTCCTCAATCAGAAAGATACTTCAATATGATGCAAGGTATAGCTCATACTTGTTCAAAAAAATATAAGCAAATGCAAACCTTAAAAGATGGACCAACATCACTTTTTAATAAGCTTTTCTGGTCAAACGATGCCTCAATAGCATAAAATTGAAAACTAAAAAAATAAAGAAAAGGATAAGCAACAAGCTACGCCAGATATATAACAGGAACTGACTTCCAATGTAAACCAATTCTTGAAAAATATAGGTTCGTTTGCTATCAAACCCATTTGGTTTCTCACAAGAAATATAAATTCATCAATTTATATGAGCAAATCAAAGAACTAATACACCACACACTCATAGAAATATGATAACATTGAGCCTAATCTCTGCAGCTCCTATCGACCATACGTTGACCCCAATTGGGGGTTAGTAGAGACAAAATGCAAGCTAAAAGAAGATATCCAGTATATAATCAGTGATTTTACCAAAGAAAAATTTGAACACAGATTTCTACCACTATTTTTATGATAAAAGGAAATCAATCTACAAAAAGTTCACGAGAAAAGAGAAAAGGGGAAGTCTCAGGCAGAAGAACAAAAAGATAATTATGCAAACAAAACAAGCATCATCTTTTGTTATGTAGTAGACCGATGATATTTCAATGCTATAGACAGGGTCTCCAGTGAAACATCTACACTTAAAAAGAGATTATTCATAAGAAACATCTTACTGTTTCGGCAAGTTTGTTTGCCACCTAATACAGGTTTTAATGTTAATAACTGTGCTTAGTACAAATGCAAACCCCAAGAGCTACATAAACACCCCCACCACACACACACACACACAATTCGTCATCATAGTTGCTTGTAAATGCATTTCATCAACTCTCGAATGACTCTTTGCCCTAGAAGAAATAATAATTAACCCCTATAACATGAAAATTCAACTGTACGAGCTAGAAGTGAAAAAAAGAATTTGTTTTAAACATTCCAAAGTTGGTGCACTTCGAATCAACCTGTCTAAGCCAAGTTGGCACCATTGTCTAATCAGTTGTGTACTTCTGCATTACTGTAAGCAGGTGCAGTTTATGCATGGGTGTGGCTTGATTGATCAAATGACAATCAAATCGTGATTATATATAATAAAAAGTTGGCCAACCATGCCTCATCAGGCCGACCGTAAGCAATCTATAAAGTATAATCCCATGATGGTGAGACAAATGATGCATTGCTACTGAGCAATTGGACATCTTACAGGTGAGTTGCCTGGAGGAGAAGACAACATCAGAAAATATCATCCAAGGTGGTTTGCACATTTTGCAGCGAAAATGAATAAGGTCACCATAATTACAAGTAGCAGGCGAAGAAAAGAAGAAGATGGTTATATCATTTAAAATCTGCATGGCGGCCTGTGGTGAAATAGGTTATTCAGCCCTGGATTTTATGCTCCAACAAAAAGGAAGGATTTGCGTATCAATTTCCAAGTATTTGATGTCACATAAGAGGCTTTTCCAGTCTCAAAGCAGACCTAAATTTCAACCTAATCATACAGTATCAAGTATTGACTGAAATACCAATGTAGTAGACATTAGTAGCTGTTAAAATCAACAAAAGCATAATATCTTGACCTTCATGTAAAACAAGACTAAGACTTCAATATTGATTTAGTGTGACAATATATACAATAAACAATAATGTGATGAGAAGTTAAGACAACATCAGAAACCGATTATAAACAATTAGTCAAGAACACAAAACATAAGAATCATCACAAAAGCAAAACCATCCAAATATCCCCCAACAACTCACTTTGTTGAAGCCTGCTATCAATTTAATAGGAACCCAGCCCTGGTCATCCATGTTCTGCCGCAAGTATGTATCTTTAATTAAATTGTCATTACTGCAACAACCGAATATGAGATAATCAAAGTTAACATTTCAACGATCAAATAAGTGGACGAGATTAAGCCAATTACATTGCCTATCAGGCAAAAGGATTAAAGAATACCTGAAATAATAATCTATCTGATTAACTATCTTCGTGTGCAGCTGAGGATCCGGAGCAGGGAAAAAAACATGAGGCGGCATTGGTGCAACAAAAGGAACGCCTCTCATTGAGTCATGAGGTGCAACATATACCACTGGAGGTGGCATTTCTGAGAAATTGTGGAAGCCTTAGAGGAAGCCCGCATACTAAAAACATGAAACTCAAATGTTAATGTAACTTACCAGGGAAACCAAGGCCAAAAGGATGCCCAGGTGGAGGGGGAATAAATGGGGTGGAACTCGGCGGTGGCGGCGGTGGTGGCGGTCTCATAAACCTAGGCACACCTCTTGGTGGCTGCATGTGGGTGTCTCTACCTACAAAATTTCGATGAGCATTCCAATCTTGATTTCCACGGTCCTGATCACGCCTGCCTCCATAACCATGATGGTGAGAACCGTCTCCACGTGGATGTGTTGTACCATTTCGATTCCTAAAGGAGTGCCGCTGCGGTGGATGATCATTACCACTATGGGATTGTGATGCAAATCCACTCCTCTGTGCATGATCCTTAGGCAATGGGTTATTGGTACCCATTTCATTTACAGCGCCTGGTGGTCCTAGCTGTTGCTGAGGGAGGCCACCATTAGAAGATGTGCTAGCATTATTACGCTTCATGGGTCTCTGCCTGCCTGGAATGCTATTGGTTGACGTCGAATTAGGACTCGCATTATTACTGACTTGTTTCTGTGAAGAGGAAAAGGTTCCTCCAGTCCCCTACAGTACACACAACCGGGTAATCTAAATGTATGCACCGGGTAATCTAAATGTATGCATACAGCTAGGAATAAGTTCATTAACCAATAAACAAGTAATCTCAACATTACAATTCCCCTGGAATCACCCACTTCTTAACAACGAATGCAATTATAGAAAATAGGTTCAGTTCAGCCCTACACTTTTTCTTCCTCTAGCTTCCAGATATTACAACACGTCAAGCAACTAAACCGGACTGGAAGGTTAGGATAACTTGAATTGACTGAACTTCAGAGATGCAAGCAATATCAATCCAGCTTCAACAATTTATTGCCCCTTTCTTTCCTAGAGAGAATAAGACTCCCTCGCTCTCTCTCTCTCTCTCTCTCTATATATATATATATTCCTACAACTCAAAATTTCGTTGATGTTTTAAAAAATGTGAAAATTGGAAAGCTTAAACTCAGGTCAATGAGCCTCAGCTGATTGGTGCTTGCAATGGAAAAGAATCAACCACTAAGGAATTTCTGCCAGCGAAGAGCAAATGACCTAAACTGCCACAAAAACAGGAAGCCGAACCTGAGATTCGGCGACTGGTGATCCGATATCGGATAAGCCTTTCAAAGATTCGGAAGTCGGTTTCGCAGCAGCCCGAGTAGACTCCGATAAAGCGGGCCAAGAGACCGCACCCATAACCGGCCCAACCTCCGCGGCAGGTCCATTCGACGGCTTGTTCCAGACCGGCCTCTTTCCTGCATTGCCATTCTGCCCATTCTCCGAGCCCTCTGGCATCGGTTCCTCCGCCGCAGAAACCACAGCTGGCTCAATCACATCCGTCAATGACAAAAACGACAAGGACGACGCCGTATTCGACGGTGAGGAAGGAGCAGCTGCGATCAGATCAGAATCCCCGCGGAAGATTTGGGTCCACGGCGGCGACGACACCGCCTTCGTGGCGCGACGGGACCGAGGGCTACCAGCGGAATCGCCGCCGCCGGTGGAGTGACGTGGCGATTGGTTCGCCGCCTTAGTCGCGGAAGCGGAATCGCTGTTAGCACTAGTACTCGTAGCCATGATTAAACAAAAATTAGGGTTTTTGAGTGTGTGGAGAGTCGACGAGTTGATCAACGATGGTGGAGGGAGGGTAAAGAAGGGAATAAAATAATCAAAAAAATTTCCAACAGCTTGAGAGAGAGAGAGAAGAGAACGAAAATGAAAACGCGATTCGGGTTTCAGTAATGCAGGGAAGGTTTCGGCGATCGATTGCCATTCTGCCCATTCTCTCTCTCCCTCCCTATTTTCCCTTCGTTTGGTTGCTTTGCTCTTGGAAATCCTTTGAGAAAGCTCTCAGGTTTTGGTTGCATCCATATGTTTCCTTCGGAAAAATCACGGAACTACCCTCATAAACACAGAGAGACTCGGCACTCCTCTATATATGATTCCAATTGTACCGCGGTTAGGGTTATGCGTTACTTCCCTTTATGGGCACAACTTACCTAGTTGTCCTACCATTCCACATGGTGTAGACCTGGTTACATATATTTGGTCCGGTAAAAATCTTAAATACGAAAATATTATAATTATTGCAAAAGCTTGACCAAGTATAACCACTCTTTGAGTTTTTTTTTACTATATGTTTTTTTTTAGCGATTCTGATGTAATAATCCCAGAAATATATATATTAGTAATGTATGGAAGATTTTCTTATAATATTGGTGGCAATTAAACTCCAAACACCCATAAAACTTGTAAATATTGGTAGGTGTTAAGTATGGGCCTTAAGAGGGTCTCACTTATTAATTGCTGTATTTATATATTTAAGTTAGTTTAATATTTAGATATCCGACACTTTTGCATGCACAGTCGTTTCAGTATGTAGCCATTAGGATGCTGCCGCGTGTACATATTCAGGCCGCATTTGTTCTGTCCATGTTAGGTAACATTAAAAAGTTGTTTCATCCTTGGCCGTAACTTATTTATTTCATTATTATTTCCCTGTACTTTAACTGCAGATAGCTTTAACTGTGGAGCCACTAAGAAAAAAAAAACAATGTTGGGTGCAATGGGTGGCTGTGATTTCGATCAGGATGGATGTCCTAATATGGGCCAAATTCAATATGGCCCATTCTATTATATGGGCTTCACACGGTAAGGTTACTAGAAGAATCCACCTAAAGACTTACCTCTTTTTTCTTTTTCTTTTTTGCTGAGAAAATTCATCCATATATTAAACTAAAGAGTCACAAAACATAATAGGAGGAGGAAGCAAAGCTGGGTCTACTACACCAAACAATTTAATTATAAGACTACCTCATAGATGTGTAGTAGTGGAGGAAGTATAAGCTCAGGAGGACCAGGTTATCAAAGAGAGAGACACCATGGAACTCACCCGGTTGGAGGGAATACAGAGGTCCACTTGAGTCCTCTGGGCACGAGTCCAAAGAACGCCAATTATGGCAATGCTTTGGAATTCATCATAAACAAATGGGTAGATGACAAATCAATTGGCTGAAAATTTCAAAACAAACTTGTCATGAAACCATAATCTTCCTGATACAAATACTTGGGTCAAATTCGTAGCGAATTGGCTGTGCTCCCCCCATCTGAGTCATGTACAAGGATGACCTCAATCAGCATTTGATAATAGAAAATGAGCTCCATGTCATAAAAGTCGCAACTTGACCATTCTTTCCACCACTCTTGAAACTGTCTAGTGAGTTCTCCTGAGTAGACCATTAGAAATAGATCCAACAGTACCAACTGGTCCCATTTTTGGAAATTGGAGTTTCAAACTGGTTATATCCTAGTTCCACGAGGTAGGTATTTATCCACTTCACATCGGACTGTCTTCATATTGCTAGCAGCCATCCACAACGAAGCACTAGTAGAAAAAGAGGCCCATGGCAAGAAAACCAAGATAGTAAAATGGCAAAAGATGAACAAGTTGGATATCAAGAAAAACACGTCTGAAGAAAATTGGCACTTATAACGCTTGGTTAAGCAAATGCCAGGATTGAACACCACATTTACAGAGGCAAAAGTATGACAGGGCAGGGAATGAACTCAGCCAGCAGGTTTGCGTCTACATGCTTGGAATGAATGGCTTCCATGCTTATAACGACTAAATCCAAGTTCAGATCATCAGCAACCTCACCGATTATGGCTGTTGGCTTGTTCCCTTCCCCCAGTCGCTCTAGCAGCTTAAATTCCTGGAACCCACCTATCAATTTAATAAATGCACTAAAAATAATCAGCCAAATGGAAAAGATGCAGCGCTAAACACATTAATAAATCAATTTAGTGATAGAAAACAGATCTCATCCCCAAAATTATTAAAATGAGGAACTGCAGACGTTGTTAGGGTGACATCTAAAGGTCTAATTCTGTTGATAACTCAACAACCACTCCTATCCTAAAACGATTACCAAATATCAGCAACAGCCCTATTATAAAGGCATTGCAAACTGAGATTAAGCACAAAAAGAAAGGGAGGCAACAGAAGGTGAACACAGCAGTACACAGTGATGCTGCATAAACATTCCTTTCTACTTGCAACATTTTGATCACCCCAGCTTGCAAATTAGTTATAACATAGTGGCCAAGAGTTCCTTCTAAGCGTTTTCACATGTGTAGATTCACTTAATGCCACCTAATATGTAAAATTTGATATACTAGATGATCATAACAAATAGACCTGCATCAATAAATTCCAGGGACAAAATCAATAGAGAACTTTGCATGCATATATGTCTGTGTTTACTTTGTAAAATATATATGAAAGAGGAACCGTAAACCTCATGGCTCCTCCTACTTCAACAACACCACAAATTGACAAACCTTCCGACAGATGCCAGCGGATGCTAGAGAGTTGGGTCTCATGCTCTGGCAACGAATCTTTCTCCTTTTGATCAATAACTGCAAAGGACATAAAGTTTCATTTCCCTTGTAATCTCGCATTTAAAAGATTTTGTACAAAAGAGAGATGAAAATGACTCTACAGCTTAGTTTATGACACCTAGGTTCGAAAATAGTGCGAACAGAGGTCATTGAACATACCTACAACTGTGATGTCAGCCCCATACTTCTTGGCCAAAGCAGCAGTAGTTGCTACAGCCTATGAAAACATATCAACCAAGAGTGAGCCTTGGACAAAGAAAAGAAAGGTCTTTTACTTGAATACATTGTGTCTTCAAGGAAGGCTGAGCAGTTAGGAATTTATTACCACAATACTTTTCTATATTTCTGTTATCAGCAAT
The DNA here is from genome assembly GCA_963930655.1 of Myrica gale. Classification (NCBI taxonomy): domain Eukaryota; kingdom Viridiplantae; phylum Streptophyta; class Magnoliopsida; order Fagales; family Myricaceae; genus Myrica; species Myrica gale. The sequence continues at coordinate 26,039,533 of OZ005610.1, forward strand.
GTTTGGGGCTTCTCTCTAAAATTTCTGTTCCAGGTAAGGATTGGGTAACTTGTTATTCCTTCCCAACAGAGGGATAACTCCATAGGCATGGGTACCGATAGGAAAATTCAGTATTAAAAAAGAAAGGAAAAGTCACAGAAACAATTCACCAAGGATGTAGAATCATAAATGGTCCATTAGTGTTTGTGCAGGAGCAACCTTGAAGACTTTTTATTGGTATTAGAAACAGGAATGAAACACAGATGACTCCCTCAGTCCGAAGAAAGTTGTGAATTATCACGGAAAGATCACCTGTCTCGATCCCTCAGTTAGATAAGGATTCCGATCCGTGATTGGCAGAAGCAGATGCTTGAAGTGCGTAAAGGCATCTGCTGCGACATTAACTTCAGATTCTTGTGGCTTCACTTTAGCTGATTACAGGATTAAAATTGAGTCACCAGCAATTGAGGAAATGCAGCTCAATGAAATTACCCAAATACTTCCCAAAAAAAAAGCCCAAATGACCAGCAATAATATGCAAGGGACGCGAACACAACCGCAATAAACTAAGAGCACAACAATTAATCGATTTCGGGGAATATGATGATTGGAAATTCATTGATGTTCATCCAATGGAAAGTCCACAGTCCCATGCTTGTCAATGCTAGAGAGCTCCAAACTTAGGGAAGAAAAAAACTTAATTGGGGACTACTATATCAAATTTCACTAAATGAGCAAGGGACGCGAACCCAACCGCATAATCTATTTCTAGAGAGTCCAATCAATGCAGAACGATCCATACTCATGCTTGAAAGCAGCTTTTATCGAACTTTACAGGGATTCATTACTTTTTTTTTTATAAGTAAACAGGGATTCATTACTTGAATGGTACTGCTAAATTCTTTGCTCCGTTGAAAGCTTTTAGATACAAAAATGTTGCACTTCACGTTTCCTAAAATTCAAGCTTAATTCTAATATCGAAGCATGATCACCCCAACCAAAACAATAATATCTGGTTCGCCGAAAGATTTTTACTGTGTGGAACAGTTTGCGCGAAATACTTGCCCAAAAGAAAACATAGTTTGTGCGGAAATGAGCAATCAGGGACTATAAGCAGCACAAATCTAACGGCAAATGAACAAAGGTAGCAGCGAACAAAATAGAAATACCTTTGTGTCCGATTCTACGGAAGCTGGGGAGGATAGAGAGCGCATGAGCTTTGGACTGGAGGGAAGAAAAAGGAGCAAAAGGTATAGAGTGCAGGGATTGAGAAGAAGATGAAAACAGAGACGGAGATGACGTCGGCAATGAAGGTTTGGGGTGCTTTGAGGGCTCAACTGGAACGGCGAGCAAATAGTGAGCGAAGGCCATGGTAGTTCTTAGAGCTTCAATCTCTCGGTGACTGGGGTTAGATGAATTTGATTGAGGTTGCTTCCAGAAAAGAGCAGAAGGCGATATAGGAAAGGAAAATAAAAAATGATTAATGATTGCATGGGACCAGGAAGTAGGCCCTAGTCATGGGCGGGTGATTGCGGTTCATCAGGCGGGACTAGGATTTAACGCATCTGAGCACCGTTGGATTACACCGCGAGGGCCATAGTCGGCCCAATGACCTGTGACAGCGAACCGAACTGGGCCTAAATTGAATAAACCAGAAGATAATGGGCTTTGGCCCTATGGGCCTCGTGCTGTGGTCTCGAGACTGCTGTCGAAGGGAACGGTACTGTTGCTCCAGGAGAGAGAACTGGCTCTGCCAATCGTGGATATCGCAAAACACGCCACGGTATGGAGGGCAGTGATTCGGAGTAACCGGTCTGAACACCACATGACGACGATATCCCGCCATTCTTTCGGAGATGACCCGGAGGAACCGAAATTCTTCATCTCGATCATTGAGGTCCTCTTCTTTCTTATTACCTAACACAAAAATAATTGCAATTCTTAAAAAAAAAAAGAATCTAGGACTATATGCGAAACCTGATATTTGTTTATTTTCTGGTGTTATTTCTGATTGCTGAACCAGATTATGAAAGAGGACAATGGATTATTTGTGTGGCCCTGTAGTATCGTCCTCGCCGAGTACGTTTGGCAACAGAGATTGCGCTTTTCCGGAGCTAGTGTTGTCGAGGTACTCCGGAGTTCCTTGAATCATTGTTTGGGTAGTTTCCAATTCCCGTGAAATATATCATATGCGAATACTTGAAAAGTTGCTGTTTTAGAACTGTAGTCGTTTGTTTTTGCAGCTTGGCGCGGGGACTTCCTTGCCCGGTTTAGTCGCTGCGAAAGTGGGTGCTGACGTCACTCTGACCGACGCCTCCGACAGAGCAGAGGTTTACTTCCAAGTCTACTTTACTAAGCTAAATTTAAACTTCTTAAGATTATTATTAGGGTTTAGATCTTGTTTGACACTGGACATGTCCGGTATGCTTAAGATGGATCCCACATGTAAGAGATGCTCTCCGACCTTTTTTGTTCTTTTTTTAGTCAAGAAATGGTTTCCAATTATTATGGAAGGGGTTATACAGAAGTTTTGCTTCCCACACAAGCAAAACGTTAATTGTCAAAATGCAATGTTTTCATGTTTGAGCCTAATTCGACTCACTGTCTCCTACACAAAAAGTCCTGAGAAATTCTTCGGCCCAGAAGGGAGTTTGCCATATTTTGGACACAATTTGTGTTGAGAGATATCTATTGTTTCTGTGGTTGATACTTTTGGTCCTATTTTTTTTGATCTACAGGTGATGGACAACATGAGAAGAGTGTGTGACTTGAATGAACTCAAGTGCAATGTAAATCAACCGGCTGCTATCCTTCTTGTTATTTCTCTCCAAATTTCCAGCTCATGTAGTTCCTTTGTGCAAAGAGGGTGGTGGCCATTTTCTTGAAACGAAAATTGTCTCCTATAAATCCCATTGCTTAGTTGCTCATCATCTACAAGCATGATGTTGAAGTACATCTTACCTTTAAACCCGTTTGGCCATTTGAGTTCTTTTAAGGTGATCAACTACTTTAATAGGTACTGGGACTGACATGGGGAGTTTGGGATGCATCTAGATTCAGTTTACACCCAAAGATTATTATTGGGGCAGATGTATTGTATGACACAACTGGTAGGTTGGTTCCTGTGCGTTACATTCTCTGTTTTCTGTCTGAATTAAGCTAAAAAATGTGTACCATTTGCGGTAGTAAGCTTTTGATGATCTCTTTGCCACGGTGATCTTCCTTCTACAAAACTCGCCTGAATCAGTCTTCATAACAACGACATATCATAACCGAAGGTACTGTCATAGCTGCTTTGGGTTCTAATGTATTTTGCCCTGGATTTCACACACTTCTTTGTACATTTTAACTGGTATCCAAACATTTGGTCTTCTTGTTTTTGTTATTTCTTCCTCAATCACTGCAGTGGGCATCATCTTATTAGATTCTTGATGGCAAAATGGGGGTTAAAATGTGTGAAGCTTCTTGACGGCTTCTCATTCATGCCATCTGACAAGGCATCCGGGTTGAGTGGCAACATTCAGTTGGCGGAGATTGTCCTCGATACAGCCTTAGGTCACTAATGGCATTGGATCGGTGTCTGGAAGTAAAGTTCATGCTTCTCGTTGCCATAGGAGACTTCTGCCTCTGTGGCAAGATGAATACCCTTCAGCTCACCCGTCCATTCAACGTGTTTTGAACTCCTGCAGATTAACAATGGTGTCTGGACAGAATGTCAATTCAAGAGGTTGCAGTCCTGCAACTTTGTCAGTCTCTAATGGAGGTGCATAGGAGACCAATACATTAGTTGCATGCTTGGAATCAATTCCGTTGATGCTATCTCTCGGCATACTTATTCCACTTGAAGTTTCTCAGAGTCTGGTTCGATTCAACTTTAAAGACAGTTGTAAGAAACGTGACCTCATTTGAAAAGTTTTATTTATAATGTAGTACGGACTGCTTAAACGGATGCTGCAGATCTCCTCCTTATTGAATTTTTATCAGATTGTATGTTGGTGTAACAATTGGCACCAGATTAAGAGTGAAATTGTTTGTCTATGCTCATTTTTTTAAAGGAGAACTGTACCTCCAATTTTATTAAAATTCTTCATTTATGGCGGAGGAATACCGTGGTTACATAAAAAATCAGCTAGGACTCAAAATAAAGACTTAAAATCTAATGTTAGTAAAGCTCAATTTATCAAGACGCCTGTCATATCATAAAACAAAACATCTAAATTCACACGTTGAACTTGATGATCATCAATATACTGCATAACATGATATCTCTCATTGCTTCAAAGTTTACATTCCTTCTTAAAGTCTATTCCTTAGGTAATAATGAAATAGCTAGCAGACAAGAGTGCGCATTAAGATAAGGTCATGTCTGCCAATGTATATTATATTTTGTTTCTGCAATATGCTCTGAGATCAAAGGAAGAAAACCCTGGATTACCATCCACTCGATACATTACCGGTCTCTTATAAAGTTATAGCTTAAACTGGACTCTGCTAAAAAGCATTAATTTGCCACCCTACAATCCTTCCTAATCTCCTGTCCGCCATTGATGCTGCTCATCTTGATCATCGAATTTACGAAGGCCTTTCTAAAAGCTTCTTGCGAGCTGGCGAACTTGGAAACCAAGTCCTTCGTTTTTGGAGCGTCGAGCAGGGCTTGGTCGGAAGAAAACAGGCCCTTCCCTTGGAGGATCAGCTTGTAGTAGTCGTTGTCGAATGTGGTTGACGAAGGATCCATGGTGGCACCAGCATTCTTCGCCATGTTCTTTTGTGGACAAACACTTCTTAAGCTTTCAGCAAAAGATGGATGCATCGAGGGGTCGACATCATGCGTGGCATTGAAGTTGTGGATCCTCTTTTGGAAGGAAGAACAGTGAGAAAACCCCAGAGTATGTCCACCTACAAAGGAGTCACGCGAGATACTTTAATTTTTCTTGAGGTGAGAGAGAGTATAGTAATGGAAGAAGTTGGGATTTATTACCTGAAAGAGCCACTAGATCATCCATGGACAGACCTCTTTGGGAGAAGCTCTGTTGCAGTTGAGATATGCTGAAGGTTGGAGCTGGTAATTGAATTGTTTCACTAGCTTTTGAAGTTCTGCCATCTTTTCTTCCTTTGGGTACATCCCAACTCGGCCCTCCAGACTACACATCAAATTCAAATATAAATCAGAAAGTTCATAAAATCCCTCTTGATAAGCTATTGGGTTATCTTACCAGAACAACAGCGTCCCTTGCAGCAAGAGCCAGAATATCAGCACACGAGACCACGCCAGGGCACCAAGCTTCCAGTTCTTTCTTGGCATTGTCAATTACATAGAATGCATGCAAGGAAACATTAGGTGGCCCATCTTTTTCTGCTTTGTTGCTCCCTTTCGAACTTAATAACACAGAGGCATCGCATCCCTAAAACAGTGAAACAAAATAAGGTTAAAACATGCACGTCTTCTAACCAAATAAGCAGCATCGATGGGCAGAGTTTGTGAACGTTACCCTGATAAAACAGTCATGGAAGTGTAACCGGAGTAATGCTGCTGGAACTGTTTTGTCTTTCGACACTGCATTCTTGACAGCGTACGTGATGATTGATTCAGCATAGGGGCATGTTTTGTCGTAGTAATTCGAGCTCAGTGACCTCCCTGGAGAAAACAGAGAGAATATGAGAACTGAGCTCAAGAATGCAGCAACGAGGGCCATTGTTGCTACTCTCTAAGCTATGTTTTAGGTTGAGTAAGCGTGACATTACTCAAGAATTAAATGGATATTTATAGCAGAGAGAGAGAGAGAGAGAAGGGAAGTAGTTAAGCAAGAATGTTTCATAATGGAGCATGAGTAATAACAAAGCATCCTCACTAGTCAATTCTGAGACAAAAAGTTTGAATCAAAGTCCGCACATGAAGGATGGCAGAGAGATAGCATCAATGATGTTAATCAACTTTACCAAAGAAAAGAGTGTTCTCAAGTGTTCCTCAAGCTCCAATATGTCAAAGACAAGATGATTGTCAATTACTTGAGCACTCTATGAAGAAAAATCTACCTTGGTTTGGCATTAAAAGCCATGAAGGATTAATCCTACCAGCACAGAAGAGATCACGGATCAAATAAACCTTTTTTTGCTTTCTCAAAAATGGATCAAATAAAGCAAAGCCGTGACTTTAAGCTAAATGACCCAGATGACTGCAAGACGAGAATGTGTACGTGGTGGTTAGGGTTGAGCCATCAAGTTGTTATTTGTGTTATTGAAGCTTTTTTCTTAAGTCTCAGCTTTATTTGTTGCAATGTGGGGCCTTTATGTCTGGCAGGAAACCATCAAGTTGTTATCCCTGCTGTTGTGACAATTAGAGCCACGATATTGCCATATTGGCATCGGTGCATGCAAACAACGACAAAAGCGTTCATATATCGCAGCAGCCAGCGTCATTCACTAACAAATAGTCATCCTTTTTCCTTTTTGTCTGCAAGTAATGACAAGATCGATGGAGAGGAAAGGGATAGAGAGTGAGTACCGAACCTTCTTGTTATTACAGGGACAGTAAAAGAAGAGAGGAGATCAGAGGAATGAATAATTAGATTCTTCAGCAAAAGAAGTCAGTAAGTGAGATTATGAACTGCCAGTGAACTTGTAGCTCAGTTGGCGCTTTGTTGAGCCTTCAAGTTGTTATTTGTGTTATTGAAGCTTGTTTCTTAAGTCTCAGCTTTGTTTGTTGCAATGTGGGGCCTTTATGTCAGGCAGGAAACCATCAAGTTGTTATTCCTGCTGTTGTGACAATTAGAACCACCATACTGCCATATTGGCATCCGTGCATGCAAACAACGACAAAAGCGTTCATATATCGCAGCAGGCAGCGTCATTCACTAACAAATAGTCATCATTTTTCCTTTTTGTCTGCAAGTAATGACAAGATCGATGGAGAGGAAAGCGATAGAGAGTGAGTACCGAACCTTCTTGTCATTACAGAGACAGTAAAAGAAGAGAATAATTAGATTCTTCAGCAAAAGAAGTCAGTAAGTGAGATTATGAACTTAGGTGATGTCGTTTTGAGAAAAAATGTAGGATTTTAGAGAAGTTGTGAATTTTTATGTTGAATAGTGTTTTATTGGTGTTTGTGTAAAGTGGAGAGAGAAATGATTTGATGTAATTGGTTAATAAAAAAGTATTGGAGTTATGTGAAAAAGTATAGAGAGAGAAAATTTATGTTGAATAAAAAATTAAAAAGTTGTTGGAGATTGTGTAAAATGTATTGGTTTTTGTGTTTGAATTCTGAATATGTTCGGTGGTAGAATTTTGAATATACTTAGAATCCTGAAAAAATGGTGAAAACGAACGTACCCTTAGATTGGAGCTCAGTTGGCGCCTCCTCCCTACTCTTTCTTGGGAGGGTCTGTTTTGGGGTTGAATCCCCCAATCCCTTTCCCCCAAGTTATCTAAAAAAACAAAATGAGATTAAGACATGTAGGCTATGTTTGGTTTAGTTTTCAAAACAGCTTTTGTTTTTGTGTTTTTTTGGAAGTAGTATAGATTCTCTTAGGATTGGTGAAAAGTTAGTTAAAAGTTGTTGGAATTTGTAAAAAAATATTGAGATTGGTGAAAAGGTATTGAAATTGATAAAAAAATTATTGGGATTGGTGAAAATGTATTGGAATTGATGAAAAAGTGAGTGAGAAGTTTTTGAAAATTTTTTGAGAACTTAAACAAACATAGCCGTACTTTTTTTTTTGCATTACTTCGCGAATATATCTTACTCCTTAGAGATGAAAGCACACGTTGCATCCCTAATTATGGATCTCTAGATTTCGATTTTCGGCTATTTATACCCTCTCATTAAATTAAAAAAGACATTTTTCCCTCAATAGCCAACAAAACATAAGTCTTTCTGAGGGCAAAAACGTCATTTTTAATGGTCAAATTTAACTGGAGGGTGCTGATCGATGAAAATCGAAACCTAAAGTAAATGTTACAAAATTGAAAAATGGAGGGTGCAAAATATCATTACCTCGGTGCAGAGTGTATTTTTTTCTAATAATTAGTGGGAAAGAAAATGCATATTTTCTCCATCTACGGAAGATTCATCATTCTCTCAATGTCTAGGCAGGTTGATTTCCATCATAACGCGTGGTTCACTTTTAAGAATAAGGTTTTCTAAATTTTGGTTTCCTTTGTTTCCAAAGTACTACTTGTCTCGACGTAAAATACTTTCGACCGAAATCAATTGGGTGTGTTTGGGAGAAGAATTACGCGAAATTCCATCTCCCTTTCTCTTGCTTATAATTTGTAATAAACAAAACAAGAAACATTTTTCATACATAAATATACAACGCAAATACTAAATTCCAGAGGCAAAATAATCAAACCCCCCTCTCTAGGAAAGGTCGTAGATGATTCCATATCTGCAGCCACTGTTACATTATTACGAAACATGTGTAATATTCATGATCATTACGAGCCATGAGAATTCTCCAACCAAATCTACATTTGGGAGTGGGAGTTAAGAACATCATCAGTCTTACTGATAAGAGAGTGGAACAATCATAAGAACACAATGTTCTTTGCTCCAAAGTATGCAGAATGTCAAAGTTATCAGAATATGTGAATAGAAAGTCTGTTTCTTAGAAAAAGTTACGCCATTGTAACTTAGGCTGACACAAACCTCAGGTGGCTTTACAAGAAGGAACTATCCAAGGGAGCCACACAAAAGATGTGGTAATCCTCCCATATATTTTACTTTTTGGAATGTTGCTTAAAGAAATTCTCCAACCAAATCCTTCGAAGCTTAACACTTTTGTTTTATGAATCCCCTTGCAGTTGTATGATTACCGACCAAGTGATCGAAGGCTGATGCAAGCATAACCTCATCAAAACCTCTCATTTTCATCACTTCATCATAAAGTTCATCAATGTAGGCAAAATCATTGATTTCCTTGATTGCATTGGCAATATTTTCCATCTTTTCCGCGAGCATTACATAATTACTCTCTAGCTCGGCAGTTGCTCGATTTCTTTTTCTACGTGGCCTTGGCTTTGATGATGCTGAATTTGATGCACTCAGCCTTCCATTTGACATATTTTCACCATCCACATCCAGTTCAAGTGGTTCTCCTCCAATTAGATTGTCTTCCACCTGAATCTCAACAAGTGATTTTGCGAAACGTCCAGTTCCCACATCGTTTCCAACTACCAAAGCCATCTCATCTTACATTTCGATTCTTTTGTTCAAGAATGGCTCATGAGATGGGAATGCTTATTAAAAGAAATTGCTACACAACCATCAACTAAGAATGAAAGCACTAATAAGCTTACATATTGAAGATTTCATACCTGCACTTCTTGGTTATACATGTCTTTCGAACATGTAATCATTTTCAAATCGTCATCCCAGCCAAAATCAGTTGTGTTATCACGAATTTTGACAATTGTATTCCAGGTAGTCTTTACGGTCCGAAGATGGTTATCGACATGCTTAGGATGACAATCGACTCCAAATTTTTCTGATATTTCCTTTGCAACTCGTGAAAATGAAGAGGCTTTGAAAGCATTGGAGGGCTTGTTGCCCTTCATAACCTCATCCGCCAAAATTTCAAGCAAAAGATGTGACATAGGTTTTGACCACCTAAAATTTTCCCCTTTTCCCATGGCTATATAGAGAAAACAAAAACACGTACATCAGAATTCCACATAAAATAACTTTAGTTAGCATGTGACAGATGTTATTCAGAATTCACTATACCAGCATTTCAATATATTCTACATTGCGAATTCCACAAGGATTTACACCCATGAAATCACTGCAATTCTAGAACAACTACAACATTTAGGATTCTACAAAGGACTAACCAGCAAGCATACAGGTAAGAATGCCCCAACAAGGTAGGACCACTGAAGACCACAACTTTAGTTTTTCTAGTCAAAACTCTGTTCCTCCCACCAAATTTTGCTCCTCGACTTACTAATTATAGGATCATAAATCCAATGTATGGTTACTGTAAGAATAATGTTCGGAAGTGTAGTTACGAGAACAGAAGTTAATATTATATCTATGGGAAAAGTTCAGGCAAGGCATGAACACCTTTAACCGGTCTAAAACTTGTTGCCAATGGAAGGAGTAACACCGCACCATACTGCCATCAAATCAAGTTCTCATCTTTACTACAAACACCAAAACACCATGGATCATCTGGAAGGTGGTTTAATTCTAAAGGAACAATTGTTGAAGAGGCAAAGAAAGGAAGAATGGATACCACACCAATTCTTGTATGCAAGAACAAAACCCAGCAACCCAATAACTCCTCTAGACAAAACCCTCTAATCTTCCTATTAGACACATCCAAATGTCCATTCCAAAAGGTCTGCAACACTCAAAAGTCAGCAAAACACACAAGCCATTTAAGCTTATGCAGAATCTTATTTCCAAATATTAAGCACCCACTCACATCAACAGGGAGCAAGTTTACCAGACGTGGCAGAATCTCAAAGGATACGGATGTGAGAACTCCAAACTGCTGGCTGAAACAGATGATGGCCAACTAAGAGTAGGAAGTAAGCAAGGAGGAAGAGGGAGAGAGAGTGGCCAGCATCAGGAAAATCGGTTATGCAAAAAAGGATTTTTAAGTAGGCTTCATATGGACGTAAAACGTTTAGTAACGTAAAACACTTTTAGCCAGAAACATTTTTCAAGAGGATTAAAGAATTTCTATGATTTGATTGCTACCTTGCAAATGTCTTCCTAAATTTTCATTCTGTTAGCATGCACAGTACTATATTCATCTTAGTAATCCATGGTATTATACTTTGATGATACATGCAAGAGCATATGTCAATGGCTAGGCCATTCTTATGGAACCCAAAGTTTGGACAAAGTTGAAGAACATGTTCCAAGGGATTTGAGAACCATAATTCGAGAATTCTAATAGACCAAGATGCTGAGGGTGATCTCCTAATTTGGTAATCTCCAACAACTAAAATACCAGAACCACTGGTATGTAGAAATAAGATTCTCAACCCAAATCCTCCATCGACCAAAAGCCACCTCATCACCAATTACGACTATAGAATTTCACAAATAAGAGAATTAACGATACAGATACAAAGCTGAATTCAAAAGTATCCAAAAAACATAAATGATCCTACTTTAATCATTCATTTATTTCGCCAGCAGAGATGGAAAGCAAATTCAACCAAGAACCAATATGGGGTCTCAGATCATGCTCACTATTGATAACCACCTAACTTTGGTCAACATAAGAAACATTTGGACTTTGGCTCTCATGCTCATGCTCACGCCTAAAAACCACCTGATTCTGTTCCATAAAAGAACATTTTGGGTTTTGAAAGTCCTAACCCATATCAATCACCAAACCAGGTGATGTTTAAATTTATTTTAATATCCTATTCCTGTGTATGATTTGCCATATCAGGTTTACTGCAGTCCATCTGAACTCTAGTAGCATGAAGGGGAAAAAAGCAGTGACAGAAACGTGTCGAACCAACTTAAGGAGTACAATCATTCCTGATTCATCTCAACACACTTGAAGTTACACACTCGTGAAAGACATTTTTGATAACAACCTAAGAAGATAACCTGTAGCAATATCCTTTCCCATTTCATTTGAGCAATATGTACAACGAAACCAGGATTGCCTCATACAGCAACAAGTAAAAGAAGCAATAAAACTATGCATTCCATGAATCTGTACACATGCAACAAACAAACTTGAGTCACTGAAATAACAGAGCACTGCAGATACGAGAAACTTAAAAGCTCAGTGCCAAGTCGATTTATAAAGAGTGAATACATCACAATCTTCAAAACATAAACTGGAGGAATGTGAACAATTTTTCCATGTGCTTTATATATAGTCATTCTTGAAACAAACCTTAGGTTGACTGCCTATTTATCCTTCTTAGGAACTCATCTCACTTTAACAAGGTCAAAGTAAACCCCTCATACAAACAAGGAACATACTCAACAATTTTTTTCTTAACTGAAGTTTCAAGTTCCTACAATTTCCAAAATCTCCCATTTCAACAGTACATATAACTAAAAAAATATAGGTCATACATATTAGTTCTAGACATAGTTCTAGTTAGTTCCTAAAGTTAGATGTTGGCTTTATACCGTGACATGTATGTTGTAAAGAAACGTGTCTTGGATGTGTCTTGGAAGTGGATGGATATGGATGACCAAGTACATGTGCTTCAGACGAAAGAATTAAATTGTGAAGAAATCTAGAAGTTGTCAAAGTGAGTTTCAGATGGAATAATTCAGTTGTGAAGAATTATGGAAGTTGTTGGAGTAGTTTCCAGAAGAAAGAAGTCAGTTGTGAAGAAGTTTGAAATTTGTTAAAGCAGTTAATGGAAGATAAAAATCGTCTGTGAAGGAATCTATTAGTTAAAGAGTTGTTAAAGAGGTTAAGAGCTAGTTGAGCTAGCTTGAGGCGAGCTTGAGGTGAGCCTGAAGAATTCACGTTATAAATTGGAGCGAGCCTGAGGCTCAAGCCCAAACGCGGAGTTTTAATGATTTGTTACACACGTGGATTTATCCAGGGGTTATAATCTTGCGTTTGAATTTCCCATATACACCAAGTTACTAAACTAAAACATTGATCCCAGCCCGTTTCAAACAAAAACCGATCCATACATTGGCAATGCTAAGCTGGATAAATGCGTTCATAGAGACCAAGATTCTAGACGCATTCAAATCCCTTGAGATTTTCTTTTTGTTTTTTTTCATGGGGATATGTGCAAGAAGTCTGAATAAAGTAGTTCACTTCGATCTTTCAGCTATAATTATTGATACGAAATTCTGTTCTCAATTTTTCCTTTCTTGGCCACAAAGAAGATAGGATGCATTTTCCATTAACAAATTAAATCACACATCTTTCTCCAAATTCAATACCCAAAATTACACAACGAGTCTTAAACGACAACAATAACTCAAATAACGAAAAAGTATTCAAACTTTCAGTTTACCTTGAAATAACGAAAAAGTATTCAAAAAATCGTTTAAGACTCAAATAACGAGTCTTAAACGACAACAAGTCTTAAACGATTTTTTGGGTTTGCCTTGAGCGAAAAACAATTTTCAAGAATAAAAAAATTAAGGTACATTTATTTTGATGTAAAATAGTTTTCCATATAAAATTATGTTTGAGTAAAATATTTAGTTTTTGAATTTTGAGATGAATTAAAAACAATTTAAGTAACAATCAAATAACAAATTCTTAATTAAAAAAAAATTAAAACATCAAAAAAATTATAAAAATAAGAATTTTATTTAAACAATAACTTACATAAGATTATGAATGTATAAGATGTATATATGAAAGTATTTAAGAAGAGAAAGAGAGACGTTATGGGAGAATTAAAAATTTGGAAAATAGATTACTTTTTCTTTTAAATTTACTTTAGGCATAATTAGTTGGCCAGTCTATGGATTTAAACTTTTCTCATTGTGATTATCTGGACATCAGAAACTAATGGAAAATTTTATTTGGTGTTCAGATATGAAAATTATATGCAGCTAATATTAAGTAGTTTAATTAAAAATTATAATTTTTTTCTTTTTGATATTAAATTATTTTTATTTTAACTTTATTTTATTAATTTTTATAAAATTATATTAAATTTTGAGATAAATGTAAAATCCGTCACACTAATATACACGAAAATCAGTCGTAATCGTAATAATAAAATTATAAAATTAGTATTTTAATTTTTTTGATTATTTATCAAAAACTGACTTTAAATTTTAAAGAAATAAATCTTTTATACTTAATTTAATTTTTATCTAAATTAATTTTGTATTTATTTTTTTTCCCATCAAACCTCTTATCTCAAAATTTTAGTACTCAAACGCTGGCAACGGACTGGAGCTTTTAAACCAAGTCAGGTCAAGATAATCCCCCGTCCAAACAGCCCGCATCATCTAAGAGTCCGCTTAAACCCTAAAAACTGAAAAGAAGAACGTTAACCGGTTAAAGCCTGGAACAGACGCTGAGAAAAAAAAAAAAAAAAGCCTGGAACAGACGACGACGGTCGCTCTCTCTATCACCACCACGTCACTGTAACTTTGCGCAGCAGAGAAACCTTGTGAACATGGGCTCCTCAAAAAAGAATAAGAGCAAGAACATGAAGGGGAAGGACTCTTCTTCACACACGGCCGAAGATAGCAACAAGAAGATCATCACTGACGTTCGGTTCTCGTCCGTACACTCAGACCCCCGGTTCCAGAGCGTTCCGAAGAACAGTTCGAAAGTCGTGATTGACTCGCGCTTCAAGCGCGTGCTCACTGATAAGAGTTTCTTAGCTTCCTCCTCGGCTCCGTTGGACAAGCGGGGAAAGCCGAGGAGGCGGAGCTTGGAAACTTCTGCGCGCAATTATTATCGAATCGAAGAGGAAAAGGACAAAGATGAGGAGGGGGAGGGGGAGGGCAATGAGGTTGCTAGTGAAGAAGAAAATGAGGAGGTTGAGGAAGAGATGAAATTGGGGAAACTCAAGCGTGTCGATTCTGGGACTGAGTCTAGCGGTGAGTCGGAGGCGTTGGAATCGGAGGAAGAAGACTCGGAGACTATCACTGATACAGATGAAGATGAAGACGAGGTGATTTATGAGGAGGAAGAGCCTCAAGTTCAGGTACTATTCAAGCTCAACATTCCTCGGAGAATAAATTAAGGAAAACGTGGCCTTTGGATTTTGTTACTTAGAAAGTGGAGGATACGAGAACAAAAAACAGAGATAATTCAGTGTTATTTGGAAACATCTTGTTGCTAAACAAGATTACTGGTTCTTTGTTTCCGAAAAACGTAGAGGAAAAAGGGAAGAGCTTGATTTTGATTTAATTAGGGGGAAAAAGGGAAGAGCTTGATTTTGATTTAATTTTTAGAACCAAATCCATAACAGCTCTCGCCTTAGAGATTCGAAGCTTGTGGAGTTGTGCAATTGATCAGTTAAATGTAAAGAGAACATTGTTTCTACAGTCAAATGGTGCCATTTTGTGTAAACTAGCTGTCACACTTTCTTATTGGTTGTGCCATATTGACAGGAGAGTATACCAGACATCGAAAAAGAAACTTCTAGACTCGCAGTTGTTAATATGGACTGGAGGTACGTTAAGGTACGGTACTCACGTTTTGAACTGAGATTGGATCTGATTTTAGGTGAACTGAGCTAGTATACTTTATAGTGCCATTTACAAAAGGAATTTTATTATACGTGACATTTGAATTATCATAGTTCTAATGCTAACACTCTTATGAGGACTGGTACTGGTCACTTGTAACTGTTGAGTTGGTAGCATGCTGAAGCATTGAACTTTTGACTTGATTTTTCAGCCTTTGGCAGTAATCAGGTTTGTGCATTTGGTGTTTATATGCCATCATTTTGTTGCTATTGCTGTATGCTATTTCATAAATAGCAAGAAGCTGCATAAAATTGTCTCTCATGTTTACCTGATTGCCTCTGTCTCCCGATTCTATATAGATCAAACTTTCTCTTCTTTTATCATGAAAACCAGCGGATCATATAATGAGCCTATATTTGGAAAGTAAAACCCTTGAAATCCCGCAGATCATTACTTCACAAGTAAATACTGAATCCAGAGCCCAATATCAATGCCTAATTCAAATGTAAATTTTATAAAGTTTTAAGGTTTCTTCCTTGAATTGAGAGCCCAATACCAATCAAAAACTATGGAAGCATTTTACTGCTTTGAGTTTTGTATGATACCAGATACATCATCTTTTGCTCATCACAGTTACTTGCTCCATCGTCTTTCTCTTCCTCTTCTCCAAAATAACAAAAATAATAATGACGATTTAGATATCATATGTACTTTGAAGTTAGGATAAGTTTATGTTGAGTTAACCTGTCTTTTTCCCACCCACTCTATTCATGATCCCCTTAACATCCCAAGGATTTACCCTGGACTGGATTATTTTTGCTCTATGCAGGCTGTTGACTTGTATGTAGTTTTGAGCTCATTTCTCCAAAAAGATGGACACATTTTGTCGGTGGCTGTCTATCCATCTGAGTTCGGACTTCAGCGTATGAAAGAGGAAGAAGTTCATGGTCCTGTTGGCCTATTTGAGGATGAAAATGAGAAAGATGATGAAGACAAAGAAGATGAAATAGACTTTGAAAAATTGCGTGCTTATGAGATGAGTCGGCTAAGGTGATTGACTGTAATGCAGTGTCCGCATTAATTCATGGTTACAGTTTTAATTATGCTTGTGCAAGTGCTATATGCCCGCAAAATATTTTAAATTATGCATACGTTTTTCTTTTGGCTCCTTTTTTAAGGATATTTTTAGGATTTCCTATTGCTCGTTACATGTATGATATTCAGAAATTTGGTAAATGGTGTGATAGCGTAAGTCATCCAGATTACATGGAGAGGAATGTCTGCTGAAAGGTAAAGAAAGATTACATGAATTTTTTTTTGGATCCTAATGGATCCAGAAAAGTGGCCTAACTCAACAGGAGCATTTGTATGTTCAATCATTTACAAACTTGTGTGGTTCTTGTGTTGGACACTTTCTTATTAGACAGTCTGGCGACACAATGGGATTTGAGACTGTTGCACTGTTCAAAAGCTAAAATAGATTCATTGTATGCTATTCGCAATTGCAGGTTTTTAAAACAGTATCGTTTTATTTTTGTCTATATTCCATATGCATATGATTCGACCATATAGGTAATTCCTTGAACTTAAAGTGTAGGCTATTCTTCACAACAGTGAGCTCACTATTACCATGTTTCATCTATATCATTTTACCTACGTTTTGGATATATCATCCTCCCAGGTACTACTACGCTGTGGTAGAGTGTGATTCAAGTGCCACAGCAGATTACCTTTATAAAGCTTGTGATGGAGTTGAATTTGAAAGATCAGCCAATAAGCTTGATCTGAGGTTTATTCCCGACTCTATGGAATTCAAGCATCCTCCCCGAGATGTTGCTACTGAGGTATAATATTTTGACCTTATGATGATGCTATGGAGGTTTTGCACTCACTTATTGATTTGGATTTTTGGCAGTGGTTACAAAATTTTGTTATCTTTCACATTTTGCTCAGGCACCTGCAGACTATAAAGGTTTAGATTTCCAAACTCGAGCCCTGCAGCACAGTAGAATTCATCTTTCTTGGGATGATGATGAACCAGAACGTGTAAAGACCTTGAAACGAAAATTTACTGCCGATCAGGTTGGTGTCCTTGATTTGAATCCGTTACAGATATTTTTTCCCCCTCTTCTATCCTCATCCGTAGAAAGTTTTCTACCAAAATTCATATCCTTTACTGCATTCTATTCCACTCAAGGCATCCCCACTCAGGTTACTCTGATAGAGTGGAAGTGGCCTTTTCTTCTTTCTTTGGCCATGCTGATATTGTTAATATTGAGCTTGAATTGATGACTTTGAATTCAATTTGTTGACAAAAGCAAGCTATCTGTTGTTTGTTTGCTGTACTAGTAATGTTAAGACGGGTGCTTATTATTGTTTCTAGATGCGCAATGGAAATGTGTCTCTTGGATTGTCTTGCAATTTAGACCAAATTTATCCAAGAGCTTAATTTTTCTTGTACAGACTTGAGAATTCCAAATGAGTCCCAGCCTTCGAAGCAAGTTTTGACCCTAACTGAATAAATTGTTAGCAGGGCTTCGTTTGTGCATCATGATTCATTCCATTCAACTGAAATTTCTTGCCGCATAGCAAATAGATGATATGATGGAACACTTTTTTATTTGTGTCCATGTGAATGCATATATTTGTACGAGATTAATGTGCCTATGATTTCACATTTGAATATTGTGCCCATTGATAATGCTACTTATGAAAATAGATCCTTGTATATAATCTGGTATAGGTTGATTTCTTCATGTATACAAACGTTAGATCATTGACTCACTGCTGTAAGTGTTGAAGAAAATGAGACAATAATAACAGAGAGCAACCAAGGGCATAAAATTGAAGCTCCTCCAAATGTATGGAAACCCTAATGTTAGCTATTTGCTTCTGTACTAACTCTGGCTCTGTTATCTTATAGCTAGCTGATCTGGAGTTGGAAGAGTTTTTGGCTTCTGATGAGAGTGAAAGCGATGATGATGAGAATGAGAATGCCATGGAGGATCAATCTGGTAAGAAACATAAAAAACGAGATATGTACCGTGCTTTAATCGAGTCTGGTTGTGGTTCAGATGCTGATGGTGAGGAGGATGATGGCCAGGATATGGAGGTTACTTTCAATACTGGCCTGGAGGACATAAGCAAGCATATTTTAGAGAAGAAGGATAATAAGTCAGAAACAGTGTGGGAGGCCTATCTTAGAAAAAGACATGAGAAAAAGCAGGCTAGGAAAAATAAGTCAAAGGATTCATCAGAAGACGAGAGTAGTGACACTGATCAAGAGGCACCTGAACAACCAGATGACTTCTTTGTTGAGGAGCCTTCAATTAAAAGAAGTAAAAAGGAGGCTCGAGGGAAAAGCGATGAAGAAAGGCTGCACCAAGATATGGATGAGGAAGCAGAAGCAAGCAGAGCAGAGCTTGAGTTATTGGTTGCTGATGATAAGGGGGCAGAAACCAGTCCGAAGGGATATAATTTGAAACCTAAGAAGGTGAAGGGGAGAAAGGGGAAAGAAGATCCAGATGAGGACAAACTACCAACTTTTGATTGCGATGATCCTCGGTTTTCAGCTTTCTTCACTTCACCTGAATTCGCTTTGGATCCTACAGCTCCCGAGTTCAAAAGGTATCTTCTGTGCAGTGTGTAATCTTTTCCTGTGATTATTACATCCATTGAAATAGTCACCATGATCTTAAGAAAATAGAAGAGCACTGTGGTATACTCCCCAATATTCTTATGGCTATTTGTCTCTACCTATGATTCTGTGATTTGCACGAGGATTAACCCATGTGACATGACATGTTTATACCCGTGTATTTTAAAGAACGTTTGATGATCCTGACATTTGCGACTATGAACTTATGTATAGATCTATTGGGTTATTCATTTGTATCTTACAAAAAGTATTGCCCTATATGCTGGTTGTTAATAAATTGGCTTAGATTAGGTTCTAAAAAACTACTTTGGATGTCACAGGTCTGCAGCTTTTTCTCGGCATTTAACACAGTTAAAGCAGAACAGGCAAGAAATAAGAGAAAGGGAACATTTGAAGTTATCTACGACAACAGCGTTTCAATCTGACGAGCTTCAGTCAAATAAGGATGAGCAAGTCAAATCTGATGTTTTGCCATCAAAGAAGAAAGAGAAGCATGAGTTAGCTTCGTTAGTTAAATCAATTAAGATGAAGTCCAAGCAAGCCCAGTTGCCCGCAAATAGTACGATGGCGAAGAAAGATAAGAAAGTGCAATATGCAGGTGTGCCGGAAACGGGGCGGCAGGATGATCTCTCAACCTTAGTCAGATCAGGTAAACGGAAATCAAGAAATCTCAGAAAGTGAAATCACCAAGCGTTTCTTTTGTTTTCTCAACACCTAACAGAAGAACATTATGGAGATTGAGGATGCTGGATAGATTATGTAGTGACATGGATTTTTTTTTTCCCCTTCCCCTTTTCCCTTTTCACAATTTTATTTTTTGGTGTGATTGTGATCCCCAAATTCTGGTGAATCACAGTTTGGGATCTCCCCATTTTCTTAGGTAGGAATTTGTGATGTACCTTATTGGCGGTACCTTTTGGGATTTTGAGCTCCAAGCGAGGTTTTGACGCATCTGAGAAAATCTTGAAATTGAAATAATATAGAATGGCCAGGTATATAATGAATATCTTGTGCCGGATAACGAGATGATGGTAGGAAATGTCGATAATTTCTTATTAACGCAAGTTTTTGGGGTTACATTGAAATTAATTTAACAATGTTTCGAAAATTCCAAGTATGTGATTCGATTTCGAATGGATTTAGCTCCACCTTTGATTTAGTGTTAATTTTACATATTATCATATAATTTCCATGTGAAATAGGAAAATAATATCACTTGAAATAGGCTTATATTTGAGATATAATTAGTTAATAATAAGGGAACATTCAAAAACTAAAGTCTATAGCACCATTATTTTTAGGAATTTTATAAATTCAGCATGAACAAAAAAGATAGCTAGAGATGATTATGCACGACAAAAAACGGGTTTTCGTTATTCAACAGTTCAAATTAATTAAATCTTAAAATTAATATTCATCTTTATATTTAAATGCACATGCAAAATTAGTAAAAAATGATCACACCAGACCTTAACTCTAATACTATACAAAATTATTATTCTTCTAAAAAGGATCACACCACACCTAGCTAGACGAACATTTTAATTAGTCCCATAATTAAATATAATTATTTTCTATTGAAAAAGACAACCTTAATTTCACCCAAGCAGAACGGCCACACACAAAAAAAGAAAAAAAAGGCCACACACATATAGTTGCTTGAGAAATCCTCAGCAAATTACAAAGGCGAGAAAGGAAACGAGAAGCATGAGGGATGCGGCTGCACGAGTAGAAGTCTTTAACTCGGCAGAGTCACTGTGGGACATCGATAATGCAGGTGTAGAAGAACCGTTTCCACTCCCACGTGGGGAATCCGTGTTAACGGCAGGAGGGACGACTGATTGGCTGTTAGGAGAGTCCGGCGGGCTGAAAGGAGAGAGCGGCGGGCTGATAGGAGAGTTCGGCGGGCTGATAGGTGCATTCGAATTCTCAGCATAACCACCTGAGGGGATATATAGCAGCAGGAGATCAATCTATCTTGGAAAAAGGGAAAGGTGGGAATTATATATACTCACAGTTAGAGGGCTTCCAACCCAATACATCCCTGTCGTGATCAAACACTATCTCATGACCGGTCATGAAGTTTTCTACATGAAGACAAATAAACGTAGATGGTTGTAAGTGGCGATCGAAAAAAGCCTCCATATATATAAATACACAAATATATCTATACGATCCGCATATTAAGAGAAATGCGGAATTATGAACTAAATGATTAAATGATCTATTTCTTAGTTGATATTTCAATCAATTTGGCTCTCCCCAGTTCCGGTTCTACCTATCCGAAGAAACGCGTTCCATCAATCTAAAAAGAAGGAAAATTATTCGAGCAGTTCTCTTGCTTTTTATGAACTTCAGAATTCGGTTGTCTTCAACAAGTTGCAACCAGATCAGCAAGGAATGTTGTCCAGGGCTTGCAGAACAATTATTATTTATACTTCTGATGGTGGATTTTGAAAGGAATTATGAATGCCAACAAATCAAAAAGAGAAGTTAATGTTCTATGAGTATAGATACTCACGTCCTATGATGCTCACACCGTAAGTACTGTTTAGAATTCCAAGACAGTGATGCGAATTTCCAGCCTGGAGATAGCAACATCAAATTGCAGAATAACTAGAGCATGAATAGAAGATTAAAACAATGGAAGTCATGAGATCATACCAAATCAACGACCGGTTGTATTGGATTGGTGATAATGTATTGGTCTCCACCTTTCATTGTCAGAGTTAAATTCGGAATATAGCTGTTATGACATGCATTGAATAGATACTGGAATTAATAGTGCCTCAAATTTGAAGAAGATCGATATAGATGCTGACACAAATATATCAGACCAATGTGTTTTTCATATGACCTTAAAGTAGCGTAACAGAATTCAAATGGGGAGACATGATAGGAACTCTCCTGGACCTGGGAAGTGAACTGCGAAACAAGTTAACAACATAAAGCTTAGATACACACTCACTTGTTATAAAGAGAAATACCGATTATTGATACCATGTTACGCTCCATTTAAATTAAGAACTTACACTCTGACTGATGAAAGCATAAGTTGCCTCGGTCAGGTATGTAGTAGATGTACCAGAGTCAAAGATTGCACTAAACTCCTGCTGATCAGAGCCGGGCTTGTTTCCCATAGTTATTTGAGTGATGCTGATGTTATATGACCTTGGACTGATGACACGTTCCCATGCATGAATGGATTATGGAGAGCTCAGGTCAAAGATCAGTCTTCGATTGCCAAACAAGACAACTTTTCTTTCAGCGTTAATTACCAATATATAGACTTACATTGGATCCTGCCCGATGGTGAATGGAGTCTCTTTCTGGTCTGAGCTGCCCTTATTTCCAAAACTGATTCTCCCTGCTCCGTCAGGTCCAAAGCACATGGAAAGAGAATTTGAGGCAAGCCGATTTCCCGCTAAGGTGTAAGGAACAGACATGTTGTCCATTAATTCTAGCCCCATTAGACCGTTTATTGGTAGATCTCCGAATGACTGAGTTTGACAACTGCGGGAAAGTAACGCGGTTAGATGCAAGACAAGGGTCAAACAAACGAAAGCTGTTGAACAATCTGATCAGCAGGTTAAAAACAAGGCTCAGATATGTTTCTGGTAATTTTAAACCATACCTCTGTGGCATACATTTGCTAAAATATCCGGCCTTTTAGAGATTTTTTTTTTTGTCAAGTACGTTTACCCAACTTACATTTACTCATAAATTTCCAATCCATTTTCGATGATGTTACATCATTCTGTAGACTGTAGTGATCTAAATCACTATCATCCTCACTTTAAAAGCTATAACGTCTGTGTAGTTTATCTAGCTAGTGGATTTTTATGATATAACCAAGAAGACAATAGGAGGTTTCAAATATTTCCATCGACCATATATGCTTGGAAAGATAGTCTTCTACATAATGGGTGTGAGTTCGAATCTTATCGTCGTGCGAGTTTGAATCTTATTGCTTGTGTGCATGAAGTTCTTGACTTATTTGATTATAGTTGAGTTGTGGTACCATTTAAAGTGTGGCCAGGTCTGTTCAATCCTGGTTCACAACGGTCGGCATTCGAGATTTGTTTTCCCTACTCTAGAAAGAAAAAAAGTAATTCAAAATGACCTACCCAAAGGTAATCTGAGCGTTGACGGGATTTAATTGGTCATCATCTGTAATTAAGTGCAACACATCTTCCACAAGGATCCCTTTCGATATAGAGTCTAAATAGAGCAGTTCATAAGTACAACTACCACCGTCGCAGGGAACTATTTCTCCTGTCGATGAATTGTGAGGACTGTAAATGTTAAGGTTGATCACCTGTTTCATAAAACAATCTAAATGAGAACTTTTGGCGTGTAGATCACAATAAATAGCTTCATATATTTTATTTTTATTTCTATTTTGGTTACTTAGTAAGTGGATTAATGAAGAAACAAAATAAACATGAGTAGGTGATCATCGGACGCCCCAATTAGTCTAAGCCAACACGATCAGAAACTAGCTAGCTATTGCTCTAGTCTAATACCCGAACAGCACATGTAGGCAGCGGACACGTACAGGTACGGTAGTCTACATATCTCACATCACAGCAATCAGCGCAACAACTTTTTAGATCAACGAATATAATTACTTTGAGACGAGCTAGATAGATGACAAAATTACAGAAAAATTTAACTTCATATCATATCATTATAACCCGACAATCCATGATTCCTAAGCAACTAATTAAATTCACTCAAAAAAACATGAAGTTCAACCATCAGGATAACGTACCTGTCCATATGTTGAATTAGTGGTAGTTTGGCATGAAGCATCCGTACTGGAATTACAGTCGCATGGTAGCCAGAACAAACTACTTCCTGTGTCAAAAACTTGGTCCTTTGTTCTCAAGAAATACACCCACACTTTACGTGAAGCATCATCAATAAATGTAACAAAATACCTGTTACCGCCCAAAGACTCCACCTTTAAGGGACCACATACATCAGAGTGTACCAAGCTCAACAACTATGATCTTTTACTGGCATATGTACTGAACAAGACTCGATGTTGCTTACCAAACAAGCAATGCTCACAAGGGTTTAGCGTTGTACCTTTATTGATTGTGATAAGCGCCTTCTTTGCCAGTGTAAACAACCCTTTTTCACCCATGTGACCGAGTCTCTCGTGCCACAGATTTGGAGATGCCTCATCTTGAACTGCATTGAGGCTATCAGTGCATATCTTCACATGAGTCTTGTATAAAGTGCCGCAGAGATGTCCACGGGCGACAACCATGATGCCTTTCTTCAGCTTCCAAGCACCGTTGCCGAAGTGGTTGTCGTAGCCCAGTCGATCGAGGGCTGTCCCAGATATCAAATTTAACCGAAGGTCGGGCACATGTCGAACGTCTTTCAACACCATGGTACAACCAATATTTGTCTTTATACGGACATCGCCAATACCCGCGATCTTTAAGGAACTGGTGTTACCCATCCTCACTGTACCATAATCTCCGGCTTTATACGTGGTAAAGAAATCACTGCGAGGAGTGACGTGGTAGGACGCTGCTGTGTCTATCACCCATTCTGCATCTTGACTCGCAACATGGAGACATTCTTCTTCACCGGTGGAGAGTAATGCACAATCTCCTGAGATGGTGACTAGTGCTTCACCGTCTGCCTTCTTTGCCAGGTTGCTGGATTGGCCTTGCTCCCGTTGTAACTTCCGGCAGTTCCTTTTAATGTGGCCTTCGATGCCACAGTGGAAACATTTTATCTTGCCCTTTTGATGATAACTGCCGGGATTTTGGGATCTGCCTCTGCTCTTGCTCCTGCCTCTACTTCTCCCTCTACCACCTTGCTGGTGCCTTCCTTCAGTTACGACGGCATGTGACTGGTCCATACCAGCCTCTTTTCTTCTGTCTTCCTCATTAAACAGGGCATCCTTCACCATCACCATGGTAAGTTTGCCGTCTGGAGCCGAATTGCTGAAGGAGACCACCAACGTCTCCCAGCTGTCTGGTAGTGAACTGAGAAGCAGTAGAGCTTGTTCTTCATCTCTAAGATTCAACGCTACGGTTGAAAGTTGGTTCACCAGGTTCTGAAACTCGCTGGTGTGTTCAGCAACAGAGGTACCGCTCTTCAACTTCAGGTTTACAAGGCGTCTCATTAAGAGAGCCTTATTCCGAGCGATCTTGGCCTGGTACATGTTCTCCAGCTTTTGCCATAGAGTGTAAGCGTCTGTCTCCTGTGCAACATGATGGAATACACTATGGTCGATCCATTGTCTGATCTGACCAATAGTTTTATTGTTCGACTTTTTCCAATCTTTTTTCGGCGTCTCGTCTGCTTTTACTCCTTTCTCTTCTATTGGATCAAACAAATCCTTGCAATTTAGAAGATCTTCCATCCGGGGTCTCCAGATGGTGTAGTTAGTCGCCGTAAGCTTGATCATTGCACTAGAACTTGAATCCTCCATGGATTCCGCCTTCAACACTAGCTCAAATGGCTTGTTGCTCTACGTTCCGAGTTGAATCTCGCAAAAAGGAGCCCACCGTTGCGTCCGGAATGGTCGAAATAGCTAGGAACAGGTTCGGTCCGGCCCAAAAAGGACAAAAATTGGGCCAAAAATGGACAAAACTCGAAACTGGAATATTCCCTCTAGAAACAGAATATTCCGTTAACTTTAACGGAATATCCACCTGAGATGCCGCCGACGTTAACGGTTGCCGTACCGTTAACTCGGTGAGTTGACTCGGTAACTCGGAAAAACTCGACTGACTCGGCGAGTTGAACCGGCCGATCCGGTCACGATCCGACCCGATTGTACAGCCCGAACCGATCCTAGATCCTGTTTGGCGCGTGAAGGGTGCGTACGGTGCGTGGTCGGCGTGTAACCGACTGTTGGAGCGCGTGATGGCGCGTGCAGCGTCTTTCCGGCAACTGGCGGCGCGTGAGGAGAGTGGTCAGACGCGCGGAAACTTCTAGGGGCGCGTGTGGGCGCGTGCAGTGTCGGTTTGACCTCCAGTTTGTTCCGTTGTGCTCGTCTCGGGACAGGTCCAAAATTTGATTTGAACTCAGATAGGACCTCGACCGAATGCACTAGCTCTGATACCACTTGTTGAGCACAGAACGACAAATAACAAACACAAGGAGACCAATATTTAACGTGGTTCGGCAATGTGCCTACGTCCACAGAGGAGAAAACTTTGATTTCAGCAAACCAAAATATTACAACTCTCAACTCTCACAATTGCTCTATGCAACTCTCTTACTTTCACTCTCTCACTGCACTTCACTCTCTACAATTTTTCTCCGCACTAATTCTCTCATTCACGAAGTTGAATTTATAGAAGAAGGGGAAGAGTGTGAAACCGATCGCAACAATTATCAGATTTGCGGTGGCGTGCAAATCTGCTCCTGCAATTCATACATGCCTGGGCTGCTGCAGTTTAATTGAGTGCACGCCTTGTTGCTGGCCGAAATTCGTCTGCTGCAAGCATTAAATGCTCAGTCGATTTTTGATCAAAGTTTGCAAGCCGCAAACTTTGATTTTGTAGGCATAGAATGCGACACCTACATAGAGCGGTGGGCTGATAGGAGAGTTCGGCGGGCTGATAGGTGCGTTCGAATTCTCAGCATAACCACCTGAGGGGATATATAGCAGCAGGAGATCAAGCTCAAGAGAAACTTACGAACAGTAGAATTCTGTCTTGGAAAAAGGGAAAGGTGGGGAATTATATATACTCACAGTTGGAGGGCTCCCAACCCAATACATCCCTGTCGCGATCAAACACTATCTGATAACAGGTCATGAAAGTTTTCTACATGAAGACAAATAAACGTTCATGGTTGTAAGTGGCAATCGAAAAAAGCCTCCACATATATATATATATATACACACGATCCGCATGTGAAGAGAAATACGGAAATATTATGAACTCTATGATTAAATGATCTATTTCTTAGTTGATCTTTCAATCAATTGGCGCTCCCGAGTTCCGATTCTACCTAAAAAGAAGGAAAATTAGTCGAGCAGTTCTCTTGCTTTTTATGAACTTCATAATAAATCGGTTGTCTTCAACAAGTTGGAACCAGATCAGCAAGGAATGTTGTCCAGGACTTCCAGAAGAACATTTATACTTCTGATGGTCGACTTTTAATTATAGGAATGAATGCCAACAGATCAAAAAGAGAAGTTAACGTTCTATAAGTAGATATACTCACGTCCTATGATGTTCAAATCGAAATTAGCAGTACTCCTGAGAATTCCAAGACACTGATACGAAGTTTCAGTCTGGAGATTTAAAGCAACATCAAATCTCAGCATAAGTAGTACTAGAGCAGGAATAGAAGATTAAAACAATGGATTAAGTCATGAGATCGCATAAGTAGTTCTGTTGGGTTTGTGATAATGTATTGGTGTCCACCTTCCATTGTCAGAGTTAAATTCGGAATATAGCTGTTATGACATGCATTGCACAGAGACTGGAATTAGTCGGTGCCTCAAATTTGAAGAAGGTCGATAGATGCTGACGCAAATAGATCAGACCAATGTGTTTTTCATATGACCTTAAAGTAGTGTAACAGAATTCAAATGGGTACCAAAATATGAACTTTCATAGGCCTGGGAAGTGAACTGCAAAATAACATATATAAAGCAATTAGCTAGATACGTACTCACATGTTATAAACATTGATACTATATGTTACCCTCTATTTAAATTAAGAACTTACACTCTGACTGACGAAATCATAAGTTGCCTGGGTCAGGTGTGTAATAGCTGTACCAGAGTCAAACATTGCACTAAACTCCTGCTTATCAGAGCTGGTGTTGTTTCCCATAGTTATTTGAGTGATGTTGATGATATATGCCCCTGGACTGATATATAACACGTACGTTCCCATGAATGGATTGTAGAGCTCAGGTCAAAGATAAGTCTTTGATTGCCAAACGAGAGAAACTTTTCCTTCAGCGTTAATTAGCAATATGGAGAAGTAATTAATAGCAAACTTACGATGGATCTTGCCCGATGGTGAATGGAGTTTCCATTTGGTCTGAGCTGCCCTTATTTCCAAAACTGATTCTCCCAGCTCCGTCAGGTCCAAAGCACATGGAAAAAGAATTTGAGGCAAGCCGATTTCTCGCTAAGGTGTTGGGAACAGAAGGAACAGATCTTTTATCCACGAAATATTCTAGCCCCATTAGACCGTTTGTCTGTGGATATGGGCCGGCTGACTGAGTTTGACAACTGCCGGAAAGTAACGCGCGAGGTTAGGTACAAGACAAGGTTCACAAACAAACGAAATCAGCTGAACATGCAATCTGATCAGCAGGTTAAAAACAAGGCTCAGATTTTTTTTTTTTCTGGTAATTTAAGCCATACCATCTGTAGCATATATACGTTTGCCAAAATATTATTCGCCCTTTAGAGATTTTTTTGGTCACATACGTTACCCAACTTACATTACTCCTAAACTTCCAATCCATTTTCGAAGATGTTATATCATCTAGTGATCTAAATCACTATCATCCTCACTTTAAAAGCCATGCTATTAGTATATCTAGTGGATTTTTATGATATAGCCAAAAAGGCAAATATTTCCACGACCATAAATATATATATATGATTGGAAAGAAGGACTTCCACTCGATGAGTGTGAGCTCGAATCCTACCGTCTGCGAGCGAGTCCTTGACTTACTTGATACGTAGGTTGTGGTATTAGTTAAAATGTTCAAAATTTGTTTTAGACGTTACAAGGCCTTGTAGTGCGTTAAATTAGACTAGGTCTATCCGAGTCTAGTACATAGGGTTGACGCCCCAGATTTGTACCCCTAATACTCTAAAAAGGAAAAAAAGTAATGCAAAATGACCTACTCCATGGTAATCTTAGCGTTGACAGGATTTAATTGATCATCATCTGTAATTAAGTGTAGCACATCTTCCACAAGGATCCCGGTTGGTTTTGTGGAATCCCCATAGTCCACTTCATAAGAACAACTACTACTTGCCGAAGAGCATGGACTGGAGGACAAGTAGGTACTGTTGTTAACTTGTTACAGGAAACTATTTCGCTTGTTGATGAATTGTGAGGGCTGTAAATGTTAAGGTTGATCGCCTGCTTCACAAAAGAGTTTAAATAAGAACTTTTGGCGTGGAGATTACATCATGAATATGGCTTCATATTTTTTTTTTGTTTTTTTTTGGGGTATACTTGCAGTAAGTGTATTAAGGAAGAAACAAAAAATATACACGTGTAGGGGGATCGGCCGCCCCAAGTCTAAGTCAACACGACAACACGATCAGAAACTATAGCTAGCTGGCTATATATATATATTGAGACTAGATGACAAAATTACAGAAAAATGTAACTTCAGATCATAGCATTTATAACGCGATTCGATGATCCATGATTCCAAGGCAACTAATTAAATTAACTTGAAAAAAACCATGAAGTTCAACAATCAGGATAACCTAACTGTCCAGATAGTGAATAAGTGGTAGTTTGGCATGAAGCGTCCGTACTGGAATTACAGTCGCATGAAGAACAAACTACTGCCTGTGTCTAATGCTACCAAGAATGGTAAACTTGGGTGATGTTCTTTTTGAGAAAAAATGTATGATTTTAGAGAAGTTGTGAATTTTTATGTTAAATAGTGTTTTATTGGTATTTGTGTAAAGTAGAGAGAGAAATGATTTGATGTAATTGTTTAATAAAAAAATATTGGAGTTATGTGAAAAAGTATAGAGAGAGAAAATTTATGTTGAATAAAAAATTAAAAAGTTGTTGGAGATTGTGTAAAATGTATTGGTTTTTGTGTTTGAATTCTGAATATGTTCGGTGGTAGAATTGTGAATATACTTAGAATCTTGAAAAAATGGTGAAAACGAACATACCTCAAGGTGTCCCCACAGAAACATTCGCATAATACAAACTGAAATACCAAAAAGCATATAGTTAGCTCAGAAAAGTGACGAGCAGATCGAACCCCATAAACTGCAATATCCCTTGTTTGGTCAACAAGAAAAATTAGAAAAATAAAGAACTAAAGAAATAAAGAAATCATCATTAAAACCGAATGAAGAAAAAAGTAGCATTAAAGGATGTTATTAGCATTAGGAAAAAATCACCATTAATATTTAAGGGATCGTTCAAAAGCAGCACACAGAAAATCCTGGGTAATCATTAATTAATACTACCACATGCAAATCGATATTGATGGGGTTCAGTACGTACACTCATCTAAAATAGCTTCTTAATTATCAATACCACAAGTCCACGACAAAAATGTTGGGAGTTTTGAGAATGTACGTAGGATGGGTCACCGCTAATTATAAGTACAAATGTAGACAAAAGTGTCATGAATTTGTTTCCCTTCCGGTTTCTCGGCAATTATGGATCATTAATATCCAATTGTTCAAAAGCTGATCTAAAAGTTTTGAAGAGAAAAAAGAAAAAAAAGAAAAAAGAAAAAGGGGAATGATCAGAACATGTAGGAAAGGACGTGGTTTAAGGAACATACTAACTATCGTAGACTATCTGGGATGTCTCGTTTCCATTTGCGAAAGTGAGCAGCGACTGGTTTTTGCCAGCATTGAGGCGACGGCGGGCATGAATTGAGCGGTCCCGGTGGGCCATTGCAACGTAGTATTCTGTGGTCCCTTTCTCCGGCAGCCCCTCTGTTCCCAGGATTCTCTTAACCGGTTCTGAGAACCGATGGTACATGTCGAACCCCATTGTGGCGCCGGACACGTAATTTTTGTGGTATTTATAAATTCTCTATTCAATCTAATAAAATCAGTTCTTATTTAAAAATATATTAATTGCAATTAATTCAAATAAACACTAAGGTCTCGTCAATTGATCTAATCTCCTTAATAAAAAATCCTATAAAATCTCTTGAGATTAGCTATGCAGATCTAGATTAACATTTTTTTGCAGTCATTTATTTAATTTGTTACTTTAGATATTGCTAGCGTTTAATCCTTAACTAACAATTAAAAATCTATTTTTAAAAGGACTTATAACTCACTTGAGACAATATTATTTTAAGGGATAAATGATATTTTGGTCCTTGAAGTTTGGGTGAAAATCAAATTAGTCCCTTAATAATTTTTTTCATCAATCGGGTCCCTGATCTTTACATGCTTTTATATTAAGTCATTCCGGCCAAATACGTCCACTGAATTTACGGTAAGTGTCAACCTGATCTGCTCGGGATGGAGAGCTGAGAGGATCGAGAGGCCCGAGGTCATCCCGAGCAGGACGGGCTGCTATCAAATTAGTCCATTATCAATTTTTTTCATCAATCGAGTCTCTCATCTTTACATACTTTTATATTAAGTCTTTCCGTCCAAATCTATCTACTGATTTAACGGTAAGTGTCAACCTGATCTACTCGGGATGAAGAGCTGAGAGGATCTAGAGGCTCGTGTAGGTCGGTCGCGCGCACAAATACCATATAAAAGCAGTTTGAGCATCCCGAGCACAAGCAACCCGACATCCCGAGCACAATCAGCCCGAGCATCCCGAGCATAAAGCAGATCGAGAGGCCCGAGCACCAAGGCCGCTCGTGCAAAGGCTATATAAAAGCAACCCGAGCATCCTGAGCCACAAGCAGTCCGGCCTGCTCGGGCCTCTCGATCCTCTCAGCTCTCCATCCTGAGCAGCTCAGGTTGACACTTACCGTTAAGTGAGTGGACGGATTTGGACGGAAGGACTTAATATAAAAGCATGTAAAGATGAAAAAATTTGATAAGAGACTAATTTGATAGCAGCCCGGCCTGCTCGGGCCTCTCGATCCTCTCAGCTCTCCATCCCGAGCAGATCAGGTTGACACTTACCGTTAAGTCAGTGGATGAATTTGGACGGAATGACTTAATATAAAAATATGTAAAGATCAGGGACCCGATTGATGAAAAAAATTAATAAGGGACTAATTTGATTTTCATGCAAACTATAAGGACCTGATTGATGAAAAAAATTGTTAAGGGACTAATTTGATTTTCACCCAAACTTCAGGGACCAAAATATCATTTATCCCTTATTTTAAACTTTTTACCTTAACTTTATTTTAGTTTGTGTTTGTGTTTATTTTTGTTTCTGTATTCTGTTTTATAATAATTTCTTGCCAATAATGTAACTGTTAAAGAAGTTTTTTTTTAAATTAAAAATAATAAAATCTTACTTAAGATTGAGAATGACGTAAAGATTAATTGGAGTAATATTATCAATTAAAAATGATATACTAATATACAAATCTAGAATATTACACTTTGATAAGTACTAATTTTGATAAGCAAGCACATTGATACAATGTATCATTTCATCAGAGAATGCATTGGAAGGAAAGAGGTGCAATTGAAGTATACCAAGTCTCAGGAGCAGATTGCTGACATCTTCACAAAGCCACTCAAGCATGACGTGTTCTGCAATCTAAGAACTTGCTTTGGAGTAGCAAAATCAAGTTTAAGGGGGGATGTTGAAAGTTGAACTTGATTTGGGCCCAAAATGTGCTCCAAACTTAATCTTGGCCCAATGGAGAATGAAGATCTTCTAGAGAGTTCCACAAATCTCTAATGGAAAGGAAGAGAAATTATCTTTCTAGAAAGTTCTATAGTGCTCTAGATAAAGGAAAATTAAGAAGTTCTCTAGAGAGTTCTATAAATCTCTAGAGTATGTGAGATCAAATAATTTTCTAGAAATAAGTAGAAGTACTTTTGTGTAGAAAGTGCTACAAAAATATCTAGGAAGTATCTAGAGTCTCTCTAGAAAATTCTATAGAAATATCTAGATATTTTAGATGAAATGTGTGGCTAAGATTGAATGTGTAAGCCTATATAAAGGGATGTAGCCCCACCATTTTGTAGAAGTTCAAGTGAAGTCAAGAAAGTTCAAGACAAGCCAAGTAAAGCCAAGTTTAAGAAATTGAAGAGTGTTCTTCCATATCCCTTCTCATTATCTCTTCCACATAAATTTGCTCTACTTTAAAAGCCTTACTCCCTTTATGCTGTAAACTCCTCTTCCAACAAAAACAACAAATTAAAAAACGCGCGGGACATATGAATGCACAAGTTGGATCGGGTGGAATTCTTCAACAAACACTGTCTTATGTGCGAATAGAATAAAGAAACATGCCTTTTTAGATTCAATTTGCTTGTAGCATTTTGCTAAAAGAAATTTAAAATTTGGATAATGCGTGATCTTCTTGATTGTACAAGTTGGTTTTCGAGACATTTTTATTTTTAATTCTAATATATATCCAACAAAACTGACACTACTTGTTCAATATCTCTCGTTTAATATTCATATGTAGGTGGATGTAATATAAAATGAGGAGAGGACACGAACAACTTTAAGTTGTTCATATTTCAAATACGTAATTGAATATGTGAGTATCAAATAACTAAGGAGCTATACGCAAGAGAGATGACCACCTTCAGTTTTGGTTAATTAATTTGCAGTTACTAATGCCCAGAAAATTCTAATGAATAATTTTTGAGATCGATAAGCAATTAAGAAATTTTTCTTTATACCAGTTAATTAATTCTAATGTCTAAATTTTATTATATATAAACAAGAAAACTTTACAAACACACATATAAATGATGTCGAAAACGTCCAGCTCAATAGGCAATAGTCTCATTTGAAGTACCTTCAAGCACCAGAGATGACACAATCAAGAGATATATATAGATAATGATGTCGAAAATATTCGGACCAACAATGCGAAAATGTTCGGACCAACCAGCAAAAGACTGATGGTCTGATCGGTGGAGGGTTTGAATCATCACCATCATTGCCGGCAGGGTCACCAAGTGATCTCATTGTATTTGTTGAAATAAACAGGAACGAGATTGTACAGGAGAGAGAAGCGAGGGTAGAACAGTTCAAGGTTATTCAGTTTTGCAGCTTAGCTATATACAACATCGAGAAAGCGGGTTACCATGATCTCTCTTTAATATGATTCAGAGCGTGTGCAAACAAAGTTACGAAATATGCCATCTTCAAATGAATGATACTACACTCTTCTTCCAATATTTGATCTTATTGGGAAGGAAAGAAAGCAAAGCGAAGAAAACCATGCATGCTTCCAATGCGTTCAGCAATGACCCTTATATATATAACCACATTGCGTCCTCTATATGTGAGGGACCTCGGGATCGAAAGATCAAACAACGGCAGAAAACGAAAGAAGGAGAATTATTATGATCAGTGCGCAAGTTACAGGCTTCAACTTGGGCGAATCATTAGGTGGTGGTGGTGACGTTGTTGATGCCAAAGGTACTGTGTGAGACTTGTTTCCACTTCCCGATGGAGTTTGGGGGTTGACGGCAGAAGGAGGAGGCCGGGGAACAGCAGGAGTTTTTGATGGGCTGCTAGCTGGTGGAGCGTAGCCTGGGGATTAAATAGCAAGACTCACCCAAGAGAAAAAGAAATTGGACATCGAAAATATTCGACGTCATTATATATTATATAGCAAAGAAAAGGAAGAACAAGTACTGCACTTACAGTCGTCCGTCCAAGTCCAACCCAACACCATCCGGTCGCGATCAAAAACTACGTTATAATTAGTCATGAAGTTTTCTGATCGTGAAAACAAATAAATTCATGTTAGTAATTAAGTAGCAATTCGTCAGCTCGATCAAACAACAGCATGAGGATACAATATTGAATATTATCGTAGCTTTCATTAATAAATGGGGACAAGAGACAAATAGGACGTTCAAGGTATATATGTCGACCAAAACATAGGTTTTTTTTTCCTCCTAATAAACAAAGTTACTGAAAAGTAGAATATATATATATACTTACGTCCTATAACGTTAATGTCTTGACTTCTGAAAATAGCGAGACAGTAAATATCTCCATGCCCCTGAAAACCGCAACAAAAATAATATAATTACGTACCATAATTCAAGTATGAATATAAATTAAACTAAAGCACCATCAGTACTAGAAATCAGATCTCCACACCTGAATAGAAATCACTACCGTTGGATTAGAGACAGAATATACGTCTCCACTTTCCATTGTCAGATTCACATCAGGAACGTATATTGTGTTTTGATTTGCACTACAATATATATGAAGTGGAACGCAGTTCCTTAGAACTCAAACGAAAAGCTAGCAAATACAAAGCATGAATATATTTTTCTCCGGATATATATAGATCACCTCAAGGCATAACAATATTCAAAGGGGATATGGGAATTTGAAGAAAGCCGCTTTTCTTCGACCTGAGAATCGAACTGATCAAAAGCAAATGAAAATCATAAATAGTCATAATTAATGTTGTAGGATCGATGAAATACCCAAAAATATTATGAAACACAATATTTCATGAACTTACACTCTCAGAAATAAAAGTATAGGCTGGGTCGGATAGGCTTGTAAATGATGTACCAGTGTCAAAGATTGCACTGACCCCCAGCACAGAAGAATTACTTCCCACAGTAATTTGAGTCATGCTGATGTAGTAATAGCTTGGGCTGATAACAAGTAATTCCCACAGAAAAATCAGTAACATTTAGCATGGGATTAGATTAAAAAAACGTTTTTCTCGCCCAAATAATTACATAAACGAACTCTCCAATGAGCATTATATTAGCAATCTCAACAAGTCATGAAAATTTAAATAACCTTGGTTCCCCAAGATCGAATGGTGTTTCTCCTTGCCCCGAGCTGCCATTGTTTCCAAAACTGATTCTTCCGGGCCCATCATGTGCAAAACACATGACAAAAGCATTTGGAAACCCTTCTGCTGCTAAGATGCTAGGAACAGATATATTACCCATACCAAGTCCAAATAGCCCGTTTGGTGCTCCAACCCCCAGAAAGAGGCCAGTCAGAACTTCACCACAACTGCAACAAATTAACAGTATGGTTAGATCACAAAGAGGTATCAACTTCAAGAAATAACAGAGTAATGCTAGCCCATCAATGAAGGGTACGTACGAAAAGAGTTGGTGACAAACTAGGATATATATATGTTTCCAGTAATATGATCATTCCTTGTTTAGGTGTCTGATATCATGTTGATCTAGCAAGCATCACCTATGTATGATCTGATCATATGTTCCAATTCTTGATGTCACAAGAGAGAGAACATCAGTACCAATCGTCCACTTGAAAAACTGCCTGTGTAGGAACTATGCTGCATTATTGTTATAGCACTAAAAACTGTCTGGAGCTGGTTTTAAATAATTTTTTCCCACAGCGCTTCGGTAAGGGATACCATGGAAAAGAACATACCCCAAAATAATCTTAGCATCAACAGCTTTTGACTGACCATCATCTGTAACCAAATGCAAAACATCCTCTACCAAGACCCCGCCTGATGAAGTGTTGGCTGAAGCGTACTCAACTTGATAAGCACAAGCTCCATTACTAACCGAGTGGCATGGATCAGTTGTGCACAAGGGGCTGCTGCAGGGAAGTATTTGGCTTGTTGTTGAACTTTCAGGGCTGTACGTATTGAATTTTAGTACCTGCTCAATATTGAAAGGATTATGTTAGTAACTCTCGAGGAACTAAACTAATCGAAGGAAACTTCTTTCACCACCAATCCAAACAACCAAACGCAGGGAGAACTTAAGCCAAAAATAGATCTGATCATCAGCTCACATATAAGATTGTAGTCAATAAACGCTTCACAAACTTTCCTCGATACGATTTCTATACATTGGGCTTCAACATCTTTTATTTCGAAAAAATACATATAATGGTTGTTCAACATATATAGTAATGTTAAGTCTGGAGGACAGCTTTTAATTAAGCATGGTCGCAATGGCATGCAAAGTACCATAGAGACATGACTAGAAGTACTAACAAGTCACAAAGTTTACACCCCCTATATGTAAACCACATCTAGCATTTAACTTCAAAGGAAAAAGGTCAACTTCTACCTAGTAGTTCCAATGTGGGACACATAGGGTTCATTACTCATTCTTATCCTCTTATACGGTATCACATACTGATCTCCTTCTGAAACCCTTAATGTTCTTGACAAGGGCCAACAAATCCATATTAGTGGTTACCAAGCATGCACTGATACCATTTGTTATGGTTCAAAGAAGGGTTAACCTCTCTCCTTTCATTTTATCCTTTGTTATTTCATTTTGTCCCTCTCTCTCCCTCCCTTTTCTTATCACCATACCTTTTGTAGTTATTTTCCTCTTACCCAAAGCTAAAATTCAAGGCACCACGATCATGTGCCATTTGTTGCCACTCTATTTCCGTTAGACCCGTGGCCATCCAATTATTAGGATTTTGAGGAAGAAAATGAGTGGATTATCCAAAAGCCTAAGTTTAGTTCAAGCCCACAATTGCCTTAGGGCGCAAACCTCACATAAACCCCTACCCATTCCATCAAGGCCAGAACTTAATCATAAGCCCTTTGTTGAAATATGTCCTGATCATCTATTCCCTAATTTACTAATTCATGGAAGCATGCTTATTTGTATGTGCATGTAAGTATTTGCAATATCGAAATAATTAAAAAAAATTCTAATTAAAATCTGGGTGTTAATTACACCAGATATACCTTTTGTAAGAGAAATTAAGATAACGAAATCAGAAAGTATATTAGTTTGTGATAGCATGCAGTTGAATCGATAATATAATTCGAGGAATTATGATTGGAATTATTAAGCTAATTAATAGATAAGTGGTAGAATTCAAAGTAAACGGCATACGGTTCCAGTTGGTAACTGTAAGCTAGTCTTGCAACCGCCTTTGTGACAATTGCATGGTAGCCAGAACAAGTCACTGCCCGTGTCTAATGCGACCAAAAATGATGAACTGGGTGTCCCCACAGAAATACTGGCATAATACAAACTGAAACAACAACACAAGAATAAAAGTCTTAGTACGTACGTAGAGAAGTGAAGCGAAGAAGAACCCAATATAAAACCTGCATCCCCGGCCCATTTGGTCGACCAGAAAAATTCATGGTAAATTCGAGTTTAGGAAAACAATCCAAATCCTTCTCCTGTACGGACACACTTTGGGACCACATTTTACACGTACGCCAATAATAAATAAGAAAGAAGTAAAGGCCAGACAGACAGAATCCACAACAACCTGTTTTGTTATTCTCTTTCCCCCGGGGGAGGGGTGGAATTAAAGGGAAACGACAGCAGTATAACCACTTCAACGACTATGAAATTTTTCCGAACAAATCCTTATGATATAGAGAACAAAAGTACTTAAAGTTTGTGTTAATTCTTAACAATAAGAGACATCGGGTGTATAACGTGAGTGATGGGCCCTACCTAGTGTGACCCTTCCGATCTCTGAGAAACAGACATTCATGATGGAGTTCTTCAAAAGCTAACTAAAAATTTAATAAGAACTAAGAAGAAAAAGAAGAATTCAGGAGTGGTTTGAGGATCTTACTATCCCAAATAGGGGAAGAAATAAGTTTCGTTTCCACCGGAGAAAGCGAGCGGCGGGGACTGGTTATCGGTGGTGGCGAGGAAACGGCCCCGCATGAAGTGGTCTCGGTGCGCCATTGCAACGTAGTACTCTAGGCTTCCTTTTTTCGGGAGCCCCTCGATGCCCAGAATTCCCGTAACCACATCGGAGAACTGGTGGTGGATGTCAAAGCCGAATGTGGAACCGAGTCCGTGACAGCTCCAGGTATACAAGGCCAAGAACAAAACGAACAGCGTACTTGAATAATGCGTAGATGTAACACGATGCCAAGCCATGGCTGAGGATTTCCCGTAGAGGGAGTATGAATGACTTTTTCTTGATAAGTTGATTTCGACATTGAAACGATCATAGATATAGGGAGAGGAAGAGAAAAGTTGACAAAAGTTCTCACAATATTAAGAAGAAGAGAAGGAAGAAGAAGAAGGGACAAGGGAATTATAAAGTCACTAGTCAGCCTAGTGAGAGAGAGAGCGCTTAAGATATGCACAACTCAAGTGATATCCGAGGAATATTTTTTCGAAACTTACATAATAGCTGTTTTGGCCGTGGAATCCTTGTACTTTGGAGTTTTTTGCATTTCGTACTCTATGGTTATAAATTTTACAAACAACGCTTATGCTCAATCCTATCCACATAGATAAAAGGAAGACATGAAAAGGAAGAAAACGTGAGGGGAAATGAGAAAGATTGAATGGGAGGGGCATATACATAAAAACAACAAAATCACGGGACATGATGGTAAGTAATGCCGTTGACATCCAATTCTTCTCCATTGGTTCCATCGCGGGACAAAGTTCGATCGTGGTACGGAGTAACTTTTAAGTACTCCACGCCAATTGGATCCGGTGGCATTCTTCTAATTTAATAGGCATTAATTACGCTTTTAGTTGGGCAGTCCGTACTCTATTCCTCTTATACAAGTATAGTATCAATTAATTAAGCTTTTAATCGGCCGGGTATTCTGCTGTTTTGATATACTATCAGCACAAATAGTCAAATAGACGAAAGGGATTATTTATGCTTTTGGAAGGACCTGTCTGCAGAAGGTACTGCACAAGCTTTTTGTTCGCCACAAGCGCTACGAGATCACCAAGCCATATGATCTTGATGACTGGATCGGGCTAAAGAAATAGTCGATATTATATATCGTTCTCATTGTAAATTATTTTTTTTGTGACCGGCCGATCTACCCATATATATATATATATATCATATGATCTCAAGGGAAAGTGAAACTTATATGTAAGAAATAAAAATTTAAACTTAGATAAGTGAGACAAGATTTAAGTGGTTCGGTCCATAAAACCTACATTCACTGTAGGAAGACAAATGAGCTGATTTGTTTTCTCACTTATATTCAAAAGGTTGCATTGAGACTTTATTTATAAGTCTTTGGATATTTGGGGTCTCAACAAATCGGACAAACCAAACAAACTCCAAAATTTTTAACTTTTACACCTACACACTTCACTTTTCACAAACCCCAATAAATCTCAATAAAGTAAAGATTCCTAAAATTTTGGGAATATTCCCCAATATTTTGGCAAACAAACATCCCCAATACCCCAAATTGCTTTTTAGCAATGTGGGACTCAAACTTTAATACTCCCCCGCAAACTCAAGGTGAACAAACTTTGAGTTTGGAGTTACAAAAATAATCCAAAGAAAAAAAAACTCTGGAAGAGTGTCGGAAGGTCGCCGGACTGAAGCCGGGAGGTCATCGGTCTGAAGCCGGGTGGTGGCCGGACTAATGCCGAGAAGTCGTCGGATTGAAGCCGGACGGATGGTCGGAAGATAACCGAACTAATACCGAAAACTTTGTTCTGATACCATGTTAGAAATAAAAATTTTAACTAAAGAAAAAAATATTTATTTATACCGATAAGTGAGACATCCACTATGAAAATGAATTTATTAATTTCTCACTTATATTCAAAATGTTACATTTAAGGCTTTATTTATAAGTTTTTAGATACAATACCCCACATTGCTTTAACAATGTAGGACTCTGACGCCGGACAGAATAGAGATTATTCTGTAGGCTAAAACAAAAGGCAATTTGCGAGAAGGAAAAGAGAGAATTTCGACCCAAAGAATTCAGAAACACTCTGGATTCAATAAAATTCGTAATAATCAGGAATGAATCGAAATAACCCACAAGCCGGGTTAAAATAGCTGAAATTCGATCATTAATGGAAATTTGCCAAAAATAGCAAAACCCTAAAAGTCTTACCAAAACGAAATAAGGAAGGAAATCAAACGATTGCCAAAAATCTGGCCCAAATAGAGTTCAGAATTATTTCCTAATCGACAAAAAGGAAATTACCATAAATAGCAAAAATTAACTAAAAATAGGGATTTGAAAAGGAAATCAGCGGATTTGGAGCTCGAAACGAGGTGCGCACCGAAAAGAGATTTCCGAATTGGGGTTACGGGCGCGAATTGGACACCTGTAGCCAAAGTTATGGCCAAAATACCGACACGTGCACGGAAACTGCCTCAATTAGGCTAAATCACTATTTTCTTGCCAATTTTGCGCTGATCCTCCCGCTCCAGGTAATTCAGCGTCATCAATGAGCAATCTGACATCTCTGCATCATCTGGGTCGGATCCCCCTGCATCAGACTCAAACTATTGCCAGTCGCTGTGAAACGATATGTTGCGAAGAGACTCCGCTTGTCGTTGTGAAAGGTTCTGTTGCCAAGAAATTCTGCTTGTCATTGTGAAAGACTCTGTTGCGAAGAGAAATTGTGCTTCGTTGTGAAAGACTACGTTGCGAAGCAAAATTGTTGTTCGTTGTGAAAGGCTAGTGTCCACGGATCAATG
Organism: Myrica gale; assembly: GCA_963930655.1. NCBI lineage: Eukaryota > Viridiplantae > Streptophyta > Magnoliopsida > Fagales > Myricaceae > Myrica > Myrica gale. Next base: position 26,080,530 of record OZ005610.1, read on the forward strand.
ACAGCGAGCCTTTTCTCGGCAGATGCTAGTCGCCGAGTAAGATCTGTTGCGAAGACAAAATTTTGTTATTGTAAAAGGCTATTCTTCACCAATCAAACGCAGCGAGTTCTTCGACAACTTGGAGCCGTTGGAAAAAGGCTTTACCAACCAAGTTACATGTTTTTGCCAACGATAGTTGGCTGTTACAACCAATATTTCTTGTAGTGATAGTCGATATTATATATCGTTTTCATTGTAAATTAATTTTTGTGACCGGCCGATAGACCTATATTAATATATATATATATATCATATGATCTCAAGGGAAAGTGGAACTTATAATTTGCAGAAATCATAAAAATTTTACCCACGTTGTGTTCACAAAATGCATGAAAACGTGAATATTTATTAACAACGTGCACCATCTGGTACTGATCAATGGTACTGTACACTTTTCCAATTCTTATAGGGAAGAGAAGACAAAGCAAAGAAACAATATATAGCATCCAATGCGTTCTGCAATGGACCCTAAAAATAAGAAGACTGATCAAACCACCGCAGTAAACGAAACAAGAAGCATTACGACGATCAGCGCGCAAGTAAAAGACTTCAACTTGGGTGAATCACTTTTTGTTGGAGCTTGGGGAGGAGCTTGGGGGTTGACAGCAGGAGGAGAGGGAACAGCAGGAAGAGAGGGAGCCGCAGGAGATTGTGATGGGCTGCTAGGTGCAGTACTGTTTACATTCTGATCAGTTCCGTAGCCTGGGAACAGCATGCATGCAATTAAGACTCATTATGGCCACTTAAAGAAAGCCCCCAAGAGAAATAGATCGAAATCCGCGGGCATTGAAATAGTAGACCCTAAACGTACGAAGTAAAGTAGGAACAAATGCACTTACAGTTGTCCGTCCAAGTCCAACCCAACACCATCCGGTCGCGATCAAAAACTAAGTTGTAATTAGTCATGAAGTTTTCTGAGTGAAAACAAATAAATTCATGTAATTAGACGTAAGTAGCAATTTGTCAGTTCAAATAGTAGATCGATATATACAATGTTATACTACTAATATGTAAATAGATACTCACGTCCTATAATATTAATGCTTGGGTCTTCACTTTTTTGAATAGCCAAACAGTAAATGTATCCACCCTGTAGACCACAACGTACATTAACCTAATTAAAATAGTTCGAGTAGGAACATGAAACTAAAACACTAGCTAGTACTATATAGTAATTAGACCAAATTAACCTGAATAGGAATCGATTCCGTTGGATTACCGACAGAATATACGGCTCCACTTTCCATTGTCAGATTCAGTTCAGGATATTGATAGGTAGTTTGATTTGCTCTACATATGAAGTGCATTAATTCAGTACCTTATAATTAGTACTGGATTAACGAATTGAAAGAAAATGCAAACCATGAGTAGATTTTTCTCCGGATATATATAGATAGATCACCTCAAGTCATAACAATATTCGAAGGGGATCTGGGGGTCAGAAGAATGCCGCTTTTCTTGGACCTGAGAATTGAACTGCAAAACAAACGAAGATCAGCATATATATACTCATACACTGTAGAACGAAATTCTCAAAAAATATTGGAAAACAGTAGTGTATTTGAACTCTTACATTCTCTCCAATATAAGTATAGGCTGGGTCGGTTAGGATTGTATATGATGTACCAGTGTCGAAGAATGCACTGAGTCCCCCCGTCGCAGAAGAATTATTTCCCACAGTAATGTTAGTGATGCCGACGTAGTAATGGCTTGGACTGATAACAGCAAGTTCCCACAGAAAAATCAGAATCATTTAGCATGGCATTTGATTAAAACGTACATTTAATTTAATTTGTGATCTTCTGGCCCCAAATAAACAGACTCTCCCATATTTAATTTGCTATATCATGAAGAAGTGAAAACTCAGTACTCTGATTGAAATGGTGTTTCTCCTTGGTCCGAGCTGCCATTATTTCCAAAACTGATTCTTCCGGGCCCATCATATGAGAAACACATGACGAAAGAATTTGGTGACATCCCTTCTCCTGCTAAGACGTTAGGAACAGATCCATCGCCCATACCAAGCCCAAATAGCCCGCCTGGCGATCCATAAGTCAGAAAGATACCAGTCTGAACTACACCACAACTGCAACAACGTACTGTGGATATTATCTATTGAATCAGCAAAACCTCGCTCGACTCTTTTCAAATATTTTTCCCCCAGCGCTTCAGTATATATATATTATAAGCGACATCATGGAAAATAACATACCCCAACATAATCTGAGCATCAACAGCTTTTGATTGACCGTCATCTGTAACTAAATGCAAAACGTCCAGTACCATGAACCCGGTGGATGAAGTGTTGGCTGAACCGTAGTCAATTTGATAAGAACAAGCATTAGTAGTTGAAAGGCACTGAGTTGTGCACAAGGTACTGGTGCAGAGAAGTATTTGGCTTGTTGAAGAATTGTCAGGGCTGTAGATATTGAAGTTTAGCACCTGCTCGATAAAATGATTACGTAAGCGACTCTCAATGAATTAACTTGAAGGAAGCTTCTTTCACAACTCATCCAAGCAACTCTTAGGGTCTCAATCACCCTCTCAAGCAAGCTGAAAGGCCGGAAAATTCATTAACCATGAGCACCAACTATCTCTTTTTAGTATCATTGAGACGCAGGTTAGAGAAACCAACAAGGCTCGCATTTTTGGAGCTATTGCCAGTGGCTGGAAATTTCATACCAATTACTCGAATTCTCCTTTGCGCCGAGTTTGGTTGTGTTGGAATTAGCTTTAAAGGAAAAGGTCAAATTCCACCTACTATGTCCCAATGTGGAACCGTACGTACTCATAAGATTCATTACTCATTTTTTCGTCTTTTCAAAGAAATGCACATCAAGAACTTATTAGAGTTACCCTTTCTCTCTCTTAAATCCTTGATGTTCTCGTCAAGAACCTCAAAATTCACCTTAATAGTTATTTGGTTCTTGCTATACCATTTGTAACGCCTCAAAAAAATATCAACCATATCTGCACTTAGTTTCAAAAGGAGTAGTGGTTTAGTTAACGCCCACAAGCCTTACGGCTCAAACAGCACATAAACCCATATATATATATAGCCCCATAATCCATTCCATCAAGCCCATTTATAACTCAATCTTAAGCCATTAGTTGAAGTCTTTCCTGATCATCTAGCCCGCAATTTACTAATTCATAGAATTAAGCATGCTTATTTGCAATTGAAGATGTATTGCATAAAAAATAAAAATTTAGCTATTTTAGTCTGGGTAATTCCCAAGAGAAAGATAACAAAATCAGAAAATAGATTGGTTTGCGATATTAGCAGTTTATCATAATCAATAATAACGATAATTGGAAGCTAATAGATAACTGATCATAGAATTCAAAGTAAACAGCTTACCTTTCCAGATTGTGTCTTAAATTTGGTCTCGCAACCGTATTTCTGACATTCGCATGGTAGCCAGAACAAGTCACTGCCAGTGTCTAATGCTACCAAAAAGGTTACACTTGGTGTCCCCACAGAAACACTGGCGTAATACGAACTGAAATAGCAAGTACACAATTAATAAGGAAGTCTTAGTAAAGACGTGAAGTGATCAATTAGAAGAACCCTTTAAAACCTCTATCCCTTGTTTGGTCAACCAGAAAATTCATGCAAAATTCTAAGTTAAGCGGAAACAAGGTCAGATCTTTCTCATTTACGGACTCGTTTTGATAGCAGATTTTATCCACCTATAATAATTAATAAGAGAGAAATATGGTTGAGGATCTTACTATCCCAAATCCGGGGTGAAATAAGTTTCATTTCCATCAACGAAAGTGAGAGGAGGGGACTGGTTGTTGGTGGCTGCAAGGTGGCGGCCTCGCATGAAGCGGTCCCGGTGCGCCATTGCGGCGTAGTACTCTAGGCTCCCTTTTTCTGGGAGTCCCTCAACTCCTAGAATTCCCGTAACCACATCGGAGAACCGGTGGTGGATGTCGAAGCCGAATGTGGAACCAAGTCCGTGACAACTATGGAAACACAAGACAAATAATAAAACCACCTGCGTACAAGAATTGTGTGTGGCAGTAATACGATGTGAAGCCATAGCTTAGGAGTTCCTGTAGAGAGAGTATGAATGACTTTGTCTCGATAAGTTGATTTCATCGACATTGAAACGATCATATATATAGGGAGAGGAAGAGAAAAGTTGACAAGTTCTCACAAGAAAGAAGAGGAGGAGAAGGAAGAAGAACATGAAGACGAAGAACGGATCAAAGAAATGGAGTCATTAGTAGGACGTCATGAGAGAGCTTAAATCTGCACAAATAAGGTGATATCCGACAAATGTTTTTCAAAACTTAAAATAATAGCTGTTTTGACCGTGGAACCCTTATACTTTGGAGTTTTTGCATTTCGTACTCTATGGTTATAAATTTTACAGTCTGCTCAATCCTATCCACAGACCACAGATCGATCGGATAAAAGGAAGACATGAGAAGGAAGAAAACGCGAGAGGAAATGAGTAAGATTGAATGGGAGGGGCATATACATAAAAACAACAAAATCAGGGGTATATGAATGCAAAAGTCAACTTGAAGGAGTTGGTAAGTAAGGCCGTTGACATCAAAGTCTCCGTTGGTTCCATTGCCAGAAAAGTTCGATCGTGGTACCGAGTAACTTTTAAATACTCCACTCCAATTGGATCCGATGGGGTTCTTCTAATTTAATAGGCATTAATTACTCTTTTAGCTGGGTAGTGGGACTCTACTGCTCTTAATATAGTATCAGATTAATTAAGCTTTTAATCGGCTTTTCTTTTTTCTAAGTTTTAATCGGGCATTCTGCTATACCATCAGCACAAATGATGAAAGGATTATACTTTTGGAAGGACTTTGTCTGCGCTAAGAAAAAATAAAATAAAAAATAGGAAGGACTTTGTCTACACAAGGTACTGTGCAACCTTTGTTCGCCACAGCCCACAAGCACTACGAGCCCAAGCCATGGCACGAGCTATTGGAGAGAGAAGGCCATCTTGAGGACTGGATCGGGCTAAAGAAATCGTCTATATGGGATTTGGGGTTCTGTTTGATGGGTTGCCCAGGTTCTTTAATTACGCAATAATAAGCTTCAAAATTAATTTTCATTCATAGCTGTATAGTAGTCCTGATATCCATCTGATATGTTATAAGACTGTAGGCACAAAGTCAATATTCAAAAATTGACAGCAAAACGGGAATATATGACTTCATCAACACAAACGACTTTTAAATAGGAAAAAGATCTTTTTCATCAGGTAAGCAAAGTTACGGATAGGAGATACTCACGTCCTATGATGTTTATATCTTCACTCTTGAAAAGACTCAGACAATATATATATATATATATATATATATATATATATATATATATATATATATATATATATATATATATCCAACCTTCAAACCACGGGTCGAATTTGCTGCAGTTCAGGAGAGGCGGAACAGGACTCGAGACGCGCCCGCAAACCACAACTTCTAATTTAGCCAAATTAAGCAGTAATGGAAAATTAAAGTCCTATCCCTTTTTCTTCGTGAAATGGGAGATGGAGCAACAAGCATAGTAACCCTCCATGGGCATTACTGGCTGGTGTATAATCAACCTAGCACATTGCGGATGCGTTTTCACCGAATCGCTGACTCAAAAATGCTTGAGACACACTTAAAGTCTGTATGGGTATGAGATACCTAGATAAATGATTTTGAGTGCAAGTGGGAGATGTTGGAAGTATGCCCTCAAAACCAGTTATTAGAATAACTATGATATAATTATTTCTTTTATCATCACATGTATTTATTACTTATTGGGTATAAAGATGTTATCATGTTACACAGTTATATTATTAAGTGAAATTGTAGAAAAATCATGCCGATGATTAATTAATCAAAAGGGGGGTAGTATGAATTTTCGATTCATTGTTCACTTGACAGTTGTTCTAGACCGAGGTACATACTTATGTACAGATAGGTCTACACTCGTTGTGCCTTTATTGAATAGGATGATGGACTCCGTCATTGAGGTAGTGACCTTAAGCAGACAAGTGAGTGCACTGTAAGAGTACATGCACTGAACGAGATCAAATATGAATATCTTCTGGAAGTGATCACTGATGTAGAGAAGATATTCAACACAATTAGTTTATTGTATCCTTAGACATGAGAGGTTTATGCAGGTATGTTTATTATGTACTTGTACCTTGACCGAGTCATTGGGTGATGATCTTTCTAGGTCAAATATTCCAGACAATATTGGATCTTGTATATGATAAATGAGTTTGTGTAAATGCTTAACAAAGAATCATCCAATCTCTTTGTGAGACATTATATTCAGTATATCTGTATAGATTTGGACTTGAAAAGAAATCACTGGTCAGTGGACATTGTGAAAATGTTTTTTTCGAAATTAATATATATATTATATATTTATTTTTGAAATCGTTTTAGAAACAATTTGAGAGTCCAATGAGTTACAGTTGTGAATTAAGAATTATATGAACTATGAATTTAATTGGTGATATTATTTCAATCCTATTAGCTCATGTGGAATATAGTATGGTGGAAAGATAAATAAACAAATAATTGTTAGCAAAAGAGATTTCACGAAAATAGTCTCATTATCTCGGGGGTCAATTGTGATATGTTAATAGACATGATCACAATTTGTAGAAGCCCATAAATTCAGAATACAGAATATAAGAGAGTTAAATGAAAATGAGTGTTTCATGATGATCCTACAGCTGAGATTTGAGATCCCTAAAGATCTCACGCATAAGCACAGGAGAAGCTCTGAGGAAGCCATTATAAATAGCTCAGAATTTCATTTGAGAAAGAGAATAATTCATTTGAACGATAAAGTTTTCTCTCTAAGTTTTCTATCTCTAGAATTCTATCTCTAGAAGTCTATCTCTTAAGAACTGTGTGTGTGGATCTGAATGAGGCAGAACACTTGGACTGCTTGATTTCAACGATCCAGTAATTTCCCGCTGCGCAATTCTTACAGCGGCCTCACATGAGGCGGTCCCAGTGCACCATTGCGACGTAGTACTCTTGGCTCCCTTTTTATGGGAGTCCCTCGAGGCCCAGAATTTCCGCGATGGATGTCGAAGTCGAATGTGGAACTGAGCCCGTGACAGCTCAAGGAACACAAGACAAATAACAAAACCACCAATGTACAAGAATAGTGTGTAGAAGTAATACGATGCGAAGCCATAGCTTAGGAGTTCTCGTAGAGAGAGTATGAATGACTTTGTCTCGATAAGTTGATTTCGTCGACATTGAAACCGTCGTATATATATAGGGAGAGGAAGAGAAAAGTTGACAAGTTCTTACAAGACGAAGACGAAGAAGGGATCAAAGGAATGAAGTCATTAGTGGGACGTCATGAGAGAGCTTAAATATGCACAAATAAGATGATATCCGATGAATGTTTCTCAGAACTTAAAATAATAGCTAGCTGTTTTGACCGTGGAACCCTTGTACGTACTTTGGAGTTTTTGCATTTCGTACCCTATGGTCATAAATTTTACAGTGTGCTCAATCCTATCCACAGATCGGATAAAATTAAGGAAGACATGAGAAGGAAGAAAACGTGAGAGGAAATGAGTAAGATTGAATGGGAGGGGGCGTATACATAAAAACAACGAAATCAGGGGACATATGAATGCAAAAGTCAACTTGAAGGTACTTGGTAAGTAAGGCCGTTGACATCAAAGTCTTCGTTGGTTCCATCGCCGGAAAAGTTCGATCGTGGTACCGAGTAACTTTTAAGTACTCCACTCCAATTGAATCCTTTAATTACGCTTTTAGTTGGGTAGTGCGTACTCTACTGCTCTTATACACTTATGGTATCAGACTGATTAAGCTTTTAATCGGGTATTCTGCTGGCTCTTGAACAGATATACCATCAGCACAAATGACGAAAGGATTATGCTTTTGGAAGGACTTTGTCTCCACAAGGTACTGTCCAACTCCATCCTTTGTTCGCCACAGCCCACAAGCGAGCCCAAGCCACGACACGAGTTATTGGAGAGGGAAGGCCCATCTCCATGACTCGATCGGGCTAAAGATATCGTCGATATGGGATTGGGGTTCTGTTAAATGGGCTGCGAACATTGTGGCCCATGCATAAGCGTTTTTTTTGGGTGGGGCTAGTAACTCCATGGCTAAAGCTCGCTTGCGGTGTTTGGTGTTTATGGTGCATTGTGATCGGCGAGTATTGCGGTCGACTCTGTTGAGTGGCCTTGCTTGGAGGAAAGAGGCAGTGGTCTGTCTAGTGGGCCGTGCGGAACGAGTCTAACACTAGCACTACTACTCTCTACGGACTCGGAAAATAAAAAAGCAGGTGTGATTAGCCGTATGAAATTGGTAGTAAGGGCTGTGAGATGGGGGTCGGTGTTCAGGAGGTAACAGCGAAATGAAGAAATTTGTTAGGATCAAGTTTTCTTATACACTTGCAGCATGAGCTAACAAGAGGACATAACGGGCTGCACTTGTAAGTTGGCTGTCAATCACCTTCCCCTGCCTGATGGTACGGATTTCATCCTAAGGAGGAACTTTCGAAGATGTCTTAAGGGATAGACTGCATTTTATTTAAAAAAATCTAACGACTTTAATTAATGTACGTCATTTAATGAGTCGAGACTAATCTAAGTACACTTGTACGAGTCATTGGGTGGATAGTAGGTTGTTTCCAAGCACAAATAATTTGAAACTGAATCGCTAGTTTATTTTCTATTATTTACAGACCATTCCTCAAATTATGTACAAGCTTTTTGTTCGCCACAAGCACTACGAGACCAAGCTATGACACGAGTTATTCGAGAGAGAATTAGGCCCATCTTGATGACTGGATCGGGCTAAAGAATATGGCATACAAACACCAAAAAATGCCCCCTGTTGATATTATGTATCGTTCTCATTGTAAATTATTTTTTGTGACCGATCGTCGACCTATTATATATATATATATATATATATATATATGATCTCAAGGGAAAGTGGAGCTTATAATTTGCAGAAATCATAAAAATTTGCCCACGTTGTGTTCACAAAATGCATGAAAACTTGAATCTTTATTAACAACATATATGCAGTACCATCTTGTACAGAATGGTACTGTACACTTATTCCAATTCTTATAGGGAAGAGAAGACAAAGCAAAGAAATTGACAATATGTTTCCAATGCGTTCTGCATGCAATGGACCCTAAAAATAAGAAGACATCAAACCAGTACCGCAGTAAACGAAACAAGGAGCATTACGATCATGATCAGTGCGCAAGTAAAAGACTTCAACTTGGGTGAATCACTTTTTGTTGGAGCTTGGGGCAGGAGATTGGGGCAGGAGATTGGGGTTTGACAGCAGGAGATTGTGATGGGCTGCTGCTAGGTGCAGTACTACTGTTTACATTCTGATCAGTACCGTAGCCTGGGGATCGACAGCATGCAAGACTCATTATGGGCACTTAAAGAAACCCCCCAAGAGAAATAGATCGAAATCCGCAGGCATTGAAATAGTCGACCCTAAACGTACGAAGAAAAGTAGGAACAAATGCACTTACAGTTGTCCGTCCAAGTCCAACCCAACACCATCCGGTCGCGATCAAAAACTAAGTTGTAATTAGTCATGAAGTTTTCTGAGTGCAAGAAAAATAAATAAATTCATGTTTGTAAATTAGTAGCAATTATTTGGTCAGTTCAAAGTACAGTACTAGAGGATACAAACGTTACTGCTAATAAACAGATACTCACGTCCTATAATGTTTATGTCTTCACTTTTTTGAATAGCCAGACAGTAAATGTATCCACCCTGTAGACCACAACATTAACCTATTTAACATAGCTCGAGTAGGAACATGAAAACTAAAACACTAGTACTATATATAGTAATTAGACCAAACCTGAATAGCAAACACTTCCGTTGGATCACTGACAAAATATACGGCTCCACTTTTCATTGTCAGATTCAGTTCAGGATATAGATAGCTAGTTTGATTTGGTCTACATATGAAGTCGATTAATTCAGTACCTTATAATTAGTATTGGATTAACGAATTGAAAACAAATGAAAACCATGAACAGATATTTCTCCGGATATATCACCTCAAGTCATAACAATATTCAAAGGGGATCTGGGGGTCAGGAGAATGCCGCTTTTCTTGGACCTGAGAATTTAACTGGAAAACAAACGAAGAGCTAGCTTATAATCATATGTTGTGGAATGAAATTCCCCAAAAATATTGGAAAACAGTGTATTTGAACTCTTACATTCTCTCCAATAAAAGTATAGGCCGGGTCGGTTAACATTGTAAATGATGTACCAGTGTCGAAGATTGCACTGACCCCTATCGCAGAAAATTTACTTCCAACACTAATTTTAGTGATGTTGATGTAGTAATGGCTTTGACTGATATAGCAAGTTCCCACAGAAAAATCAGAAACATTTAGTATGGAATTTGATTAAAATATTTAATTTGTATTCTCGCCCCAAATAAACAAACTCTCTAGTCATATTTAATTTGCTATATATATCATGAAGAAGTGAAAACTCACAGTGGTTGCAATGGTGTTTCTCCTTGGTCCGAGCTGCCATTATTTCCAAAACTGATTCTTCCGGGCCCATCATGTGTGAAACACATGACAAAAGCATTTGGAAACCCTAGTTCTCTTGCTAAGATGCTAGGAACAGATTGATTGCCCATACCAAGCCCAAATAGCCCGTTTGGTGATGCATAAGTCAGAAAGATACCAGTCTCAACTACACCACAACTGCAACAAAGTAACGTACGTGGATGGTTAGATCACAAGGATCACAGATAAAAGAAAATTTGCTGAACATGCATATATATATATATATATAATCACCACTTCCTCCGTAGGTACATATCTGATGTAATATTGATATTCTTGCACGAATCAATTACGTACGTACTTCCCCACCACGGGAATTTTTTTTTGTCCATTTCTCTTCACGCTTAGGGGAGATATCTATTGAATCAGTAAAACCTCTTGTTCGAGTCTTTTCAAATATTTTTACCCCAGCGCTTCAGTATATATATATATATATATATATATATATATATATATATATATTATAATTAAGCGACATCATGGAAATTAAATAACATACCCCAACATAATCTGAGCATCAACAGCTTTTGATTGACCGTCATCTGTAACTAAATGCAAAACTTCCTGTACCATGAACCCGGTGGTTGAAGTGTTGGCTGAAAGGTACTCGATTTGATAAAAACAATCCTTAGTAGTTGAAAAGCACTCTTGACTTGGGCACAAGGTACTGGTGCAGAGAAGTATTTGGCTTGTTGATGAACTTTCAGGGCTGTAGATATTGAAGTTTAGCACCTGCTCGATAAAATGATTATGTAAGCGACTCTCAATTAATTAAATTAACTTGAAGGAAGCTTCTTTCACAACGCATCCGAGCAACTCTTACATGGGCTCCAACAACGTCCCTCATTTGGAAGAAAAAAAAATGCATATAATGGTAGATTCAACACATAGTAATGCAAATTCCCAAGCCAAAGTGATGACAAATGCATATAGGGTCTCAATCACCCTCTCAAGCAAGCTGAAAGGCCGGAAAATTCATTAATCGTGAGCACCAACTATCTCTTTTTGGTATCATTGAGACACGGGTACGTAAGAGCTAGAAACCAACACGGCTCGCATTTTTGGAGCTATTGCTAGTGGCTGGAATTCCATACCAATTACTCGAATTCTTCTTTCCCCGAATTTGGTTGTGTTGGAATTAGATTTAACGAAAAAGGTCAAATTCCACCGTACGTACTCATAAGATTCATTACTCTTTTTTCGTCTTTTCAAAGAAGTGCACATCAAGAACCAATGTGAGACTTATTAGAGTTACCCTTTCTCCCTCTTAAATCCTTGATGTTATCTCAAAATCTACCTTAATTGTAATACCCGTTTCGAAAAAGGTGTAAGTGAGTTGATTTTTGAATAGAGGTTGAATCGTATTTTCGAATTTAAAAGTGTTGATATGGAGATGTGATCTATATTTGAATTTAAAGGTTTGAATATAAATATTTGATCTTGAGTTTGAATTTAAAAATTAAGATATGGATAAAAATTATTCTTATATTTGAATTTGAAAGATATAGATAAAGATCTTATGTTTGAATTTTAAATTTGCAGAGACTGTATATTGGAGACCAAAAAATTTGGATTGAGGTGGTGCTACTAGTTTTCGAAAGATTGTTAGACAATTATTAGAGAAGTTTTAAGGATTGGTTAAATGTTCGAGGTATGTGGTTCTTCAATGGGATTTTTAAACATATATCGTATTTTTTTATGGTTTTGATGTATTATTTGGGGAACTGAACAAATTTTGGGTCAAATAAGATTGTCGAGATTTTGTGAAACACAATTGAAATTTTTATAACTTGTTTTGGTGAGCATACTGTGAAAATTGTCCTTGCGCTGGCGATACATCTTTGTGGTCTATGTGGCCAATTTGATACGCCTCGTGGTATTTTGAGGTCTTTGTGGCTTGGAGGTCTGTGTGACCTTGTATTTGGAGGTTTGTGTGACCATTGGTGATTTCCCTATATTGCGCGGTCTTGGATATTTTTGTTACAAAATTGTATTTTTGGATTTGGAATGGCTCACGATGTTTTATTTTGGATTTCGGTTATTGTGATAAAATTGTTATTTCCCCAACCACCATTGACTTACTACTTACTGAGCTAGTCGTAGCTCACCCATTATTCTAATATTTTTCAGAGTTGGGAGAATTAGAGAAGTTCGAGGAGCTTCAGATAAATTTGTGTTTCGAAGGCATGTTTTGCAAGAGTATTTTTGGAGATTAATGTTGGAGAATTCGATATTGTATTATTTTGGGAGATCTTCATTGATATTGAAAATATCGGATATGCTAATGTAAATTTTATGGCTGAGATTGATAAAAACTTTTGAAGATGTATTGCATAGAAAAATAAAAACTTAGCTATTAAAGTTTGGGAATTTAATTCCCAAGAGAAAGATAACAAAATCAGAAAATATATTACTTTGCGATATTAGCAGGTTATCATAATCAATAATAACGATAATTGGAAACTGATAGATAATTGATCATAGAATTCAAAGTAAACAGCATACCTTTCCAGATGACGTATTAACTTTAGTCTCGCAACCGTATTTCTGGCATTCGCATGGTAGCCAGAACAAGTCACTGCCCGTGTCTAATGCGACCAAAAAGGTTACACTTGGTGTCCCCACAGAAACATTGGCATAATACCAACTGAAATAGCAAGTACATAATTAAGAATGAAGTCTTAGTAGAGACATGAAGTGATCAATTAGAAGAACCCGTAAAAACCTCTATCCCTTGTTTGGTCAACTAGAAAATTCATGACAAATTCTAAGTTAAGGGGAAACAAGGTCAAATCTTTCTCATTTACGACTCGTTTTGATAGCAGATTTTACCTACCGATAATCATGAATAAGAGAGAAATACGGTTCAGGATCTTACAATGCCAAATCCGGGGTGTAATGCGTTTCATTTCCATCAGCGAAAGTGAGCGGAGGGGACTTGTTATTGGTGGCGGCGAGGTGGCGGCCTCGCATGAAGCGGTCCCGGTGCGTCATTGCGACGTAGTACTCTAGGCTCCTTTTTTCTGGGAGTCCATCGACGCCTAGAATTCCCGTAACCACATCGGATAACCGGTGGTGGATGTCGAAGCCGAATGTGGAACCGAGCCCCTGACAGCTCGAAAAAGACAAGACAAATAACAAAATCATCAACATACAAGAATAATGTGTAGAAGTAATACGATACGAAGCCATAGCTTAGGAGTTCCCGTAGAGAGAGTATGAATGACTTTGTCTCGATAAGTTGATTTTCGACATTGAAATGATCATATATATAGGGAGAGGAAGGGAAAAGTTGACAAGTTCTCACAAGAAGAAGACGAAGAAGGGATCAAAGGAATGAAGTCATTATTCGGACGTCATGACAGAGAGCTTAATGCATAAATAAGGTGATATTCGAGGAAGGTGAATGACTTTGTCTGGATAAGTTGATTTCATCAACATTGAAACGGTCAAATATATAGGGAGAGGAAGAGAAAAGTTGACAAGTTCTCACAAGAAGAGGAGGAGAAGGAAGACGAAGACGAAGAAGGGATAAAATGAATGAAGTCATTAGTCGGACGCGTCATGAGAGAGAGCTTAAATATGCACAAATAAGGTGATATTCGAGGAAGGCGAATGACTTTGTCTGGATAAGTTGATTTCATCGACATTGAAACGGTCAAATATACAGGGAGAGGAAGAGAAAAGTTGACAAGTTCTCACAAGAAGAGGAGGAGAAGGAAGACGAAGACGAAGAAGGGATAAAATGAATGAAGTCATTAGTCGGACGCGTCATGAGAGAGAGCTTAAATATGCACAAATAAGGTGATATCCGAGGAAGGTGAATGATTTTGTCTCGATAAGTTGATTTCATCGACATTGAAACAAACATATATATAGGGAGAGGAAGAGAAAAGTTTACAAGTTCTCACAAGAAGAAGGAGGAGGAGAAAGAAGGCGAAGACGAAGAAGGGATCAAAGGAATGAAGTCATTAGTCGGACGTCATGAGAGAGAGCTTAAATATGCACAAATAAGGTGATATCCGAGGAATGTTTTTCAGAACTTAAAATAATAGCAAGCTGTTTTGACCGTGGAACTTTGGAGTTTTTGCATTTCGTACTCTATGGTTATAAATTTTACAGTCTGCTCAATCCTATCCACAGATCGGATAAAAGGAAGAAATTACGTGAGAGGAAATGAGTAAAAGATTGAATGGGAGGGGCATATACATAAAAACAACAAAATCAGGGGACATACGATTGCAAAAGTTAACTTTAACGTACTTGGTAAGTAAGGCCGTTGACATCAAAGTATCCGTCCATTGTGGTACCGAGTAATTTTTAAGTACCCCACTCCAATTGGATTTGATGGGATTCTAATTTAATAGGCATTAATTACGCTTTTAGTTGGGTTTTCCGTACTCTACTGCTCTTATACACTTGTAGTATCAGACAGGTAAAGCAACCACTAGAGCAGTCTGTTCTCGCCTATTGATGGATAGTAGGTTGCTTCCAAGCTCAAACCATTTGAAACTGAATTCGCTAATTTACTTTCTATTATTTACAAACCATTCCTCAAATTGACTCTGCTGTGCAACAAAAAATAGGAAGCCAACATGCTTCCAGTTCTTATTGTTTGACAAAAAGAGAAGAATGAACAAACATGGAAGACAATGAATCCAATTAGTTCTGTAGTGAACTGACGTGAAAGGGATAGCAAAATACATAGAATACAAGGGCTCGAGAAAGCCTCAGCAGATAAAAAGAAAGATCAAACAATGGCAAAAAATGAAACAAGAAGCATCATGAGCATGTAAGTAAAAGGCTTCAAGTTGGGTGAATCGTTGGACGGTGATGCCGTAGGTGTAAGTTTATTGTTTCCACTCCCTTCTGGGGCTAGTGGGTCGACTGCAAGAGCAGGGGAAACAGCAGGAGAGCCGGATGGACTGGTCTGATCTTTGTAACCTGGGGACAGCAGGACTGTCTCATTATAGCCAATTCAAAGAATTCACAATGGAAAGAGGTATTCGCTATACATTGAGGAAAAAAAAAAGATGAAACAATACTCACAGTCAGAGTCTTTCCAACCCAATACCTTCCTCTCGCGATCAAAAATTATGTTATAACCAGTCATGAAATTTTCTGGACGAAATCGAGAAACACACATAGTAAGTGGCAAAATCGCAACCCAAACATGCAGGAATATGCAATGGTGTGTTCAGTGGCAAATGGGGGCGAAAAAAATCCAGGTGATGGGTTTCCCAGGTTCTTTAATGATGCAGTAATAACATGGATATAATGTCCGTAGTTTACCAAGCCTAAAAGACTGCAACCAGCCATGCCCAGCCTCCTGTTATATATACCCTTGCATGGATGAAAGATCTTGAAAAAACTCTCTCCAAATTTGACCCTATTGAAAGTATCCTGGCACAATGATTTGACCACCATGGACTGGGAGTATCGAGTTAACTAGGTAGGGAGGATTAAACTGGAAGGGTAAATGCAGTAAGGATTTAGCACTTGTTTATAGGATGAGCAAACTTCGTAGATGTTTAGCTATTGAACCAAAAGCAGTGAGCAACTCTCCCCCCTCTAACTCAAGAGACCACTTCCATCGATCCAGGTATTATGTATTATTCTCACATTAAAATAAAAAATAATTCAAATACTCATGTGCTTTCTTATAAGCTTCAAAATTAATTTTCATCCACAGCTGTATAGTTGTCCTGGTATTCATCTTACTAGAATGTAGGCACAAAGTAAAAATTCAAAAATTGACAGCAAAATGGGAATATATGACTTCATCAACACAAACGGCTTTTAAATACGAAAAAGATCTTTCTCATCAGGTAAGAAAAGTTACAGATAGAGAGATACTCACGTCCTATGATGTTTATATCTTCACTCTTGAGAAGACCCAGACAATATGCATATCCAACCTGGAAACCACAACTTAAAATTTAGTCAAATTAAGCGGTAATGGAAAATTAAAGTCCTATCCCTTTTTCTTCGTGAAAAGAGGGGGGGGGGGAGGGAGCAACTAGCATAGTAACGCTCTATGGGCGTGACCATAGAAGCACCCCCATTGCAGAATGTCCAGTTTGAGTCATAGCTAACGTCAATTGGCAAGCCTGTCACCATAGCACCAGCCTGACCACCAGCTAGTCTCAACCCATCCACTAGGCCCAAGGCCATGCTTACTTTCGCAAACAATTTTAACTTATGTCCACTTGAACTCCTGAACTGGGAGCTAGTAAATATAGAGCGGTACCAACTGGGCTATAGTCGTGCTAGCAATTAAAGTCCTATCTCAAAGAAATAACAAAGCAGAGAAAATAAGTCTTAGAAGTGCGATCTCACCTGAGTACTGGCGATTACAGTCGGATCCCTGAGAAAATACATGTCACCACCTTTCATTGTCAGATTTGTATTAGGAATCTTATAGCTGGTTTGATTTGCACTGTACATAAGAAGTTGAAGTCGGTGCCTCAGAGTTGAAGATAAAACTACTACAGAATAGAATAAAACCTCCAGATATAGAGAACCTTAGGTCATAACAGTATTCAAAGGGGATCTGGGAATCAGACGAATGCCGCTTTTCTTGGACCTGGGAATTGAACTGCAAAGAAATGTGAAGCATAGATACTCATATGTCAAAAAGTGATCTCCCCCGTGATTGTAATAGAAATAGTGGTATTTAAATAACTTACAGCCTCAGAGATAAAAGTATATGCTGGATCAGTTAGGCTTGTAAACGATGTACCAGAGTCAAAGATTGCACTAAATTCCAGCTTAGACGAATTTCTCCCCACAGTAATTTGAGTGATGCTGATGTTATAAGTTGGACTGATAACAAGTTACCAATAGGAAAATCAGCACAATTAGCGGGGACTTCGGATCAAGTAAGTCTTCTATCTGAGCTAAACAAACCTTCCCCTAATCCCCCCCAGCATTTGCAAGATCGAGAAAAGAACTTACTGTGACCCAACAACATTGAATGGTGTTTCACTTTGGTCTGAGCTGCCATTATTGCCAAAACTGATTCTCCCAACACCATCAGATCCAAAACACATGGCAAAAGAATTTGAAGTTTTCCCATCCCTTGCTAAGGTGCTAGGAACAGATATGTCATCCATGCCAAGCCCAAATAGACCATTTGGTGCTGCACCCTTCAAAAAAGTACCAGTCTGACTTTGACCACAACTGCAAGAAAATATCACCTTAGATAACAGGGGCTAAACAGATCTGAGTAGAAAACAACGCAACAATAAATGAAAACTTGCTGAACAGATCTGAACACCGGGTGACAAAACAATAGGGAACTTCAAGGAATACGAAAGTTATGCTACCTCAAGGACGACGAAGAAAAAAGAAGTTGATGATCATATTAAAGACTCAGATATGTTTCAGTTGTATCAGTGAACCAGTAAGTGGTCTCCAATAAACTGGTCTCCCAAGCATCTACTACCTCCCCCACGGGTATATTTTCTTCACCTTTCTCTTCTTATAAGGACAAGAAGAACAGACAATTTGCATGCTCGTGCAATCAATAAGATTAAAGCCTTAAGAACCTCTGGGAAATTCTATTGAGCCAGTAAAGCAGAGGTGATACTACAACTTGACAATCCCCATGAATAATTATTCTTAATGAGGAAAAAAACAATACCAAACTCCAGAATCATCATCCACATGATCTACATTTATCAAGTATCCAATTGTCCAGAGTTTTTTCTCATTTTGATTGTATCCAGTTTCCAAAATTGACAATACTACAGAAATAACACCAGTATCATATTCACATGAAAATCTGCCTATGCGGTTCCTACTAAATCCTTTGGATAATTTCAAAATAGTACGGTAGTAGCAGTTTCAAATATTTTCCCTCAGGTTTTTGGTACAAAAACAATCAAGCATAACATACCCAAAAGTGATATTGGCGTCGATGGCTTTCGGTTTATCATCGTCTGTAACTAAATGCAGCAAATCCTCTACCAAGATCCCAGTCGATGACGTGTTGTTAGAAAGATACACAACTTGATATTCACAGTTACTACTATGTGAAGAGCATTGACTTTTTCCGCACAAGCTGCTGTTGCAGGAAATGTTTTCACTTGTTGATGACGTAGTAGGGCTGTAGATATTTAAATTTAATACCTGCTTGATAAAATAACCACGAAATTATCCACGAATTCCAGAATTGAAGACAGCTCATCTCAACGCAAATCCACAAAACCACCAAACACGCGGAAGAAATTAAGTTGAAACTAGAACTGAGATTATACAGTCAGATTATAAGATTTTAGTCCATATGCACTTCACGGAAGTTTCTTGATGAATAACATAAGCTTCTCATATGGTCCAACGCAGTAGCAGAGCAACAAATAGCTACCTTGAGCACAAGCAATCCACAGGCCCACAACTTCTAAGACTTACCCAATATTATTCTCAAAATAGAAAGATAGGAAATTAAAAACTAAATAACTCCAGGTAGAAGTTGAGACAATAAAATCCAGAGAGACATAATTCCAAGCACATAAATAAATAACAAGAGCCAACGTTAAAACATACACGTCCAGATGATGACCGCAAGGCAGTTACGCAACCGCCTTTCTTACAATCACATGGTAGCCAGAACAAGTCACTGCCTGTGTCTAATGCCACCATAAATGATACACTTGGTGTCCCCACGGAAACATTGGCATAATGCAAACTGCCAAGAACATAGGAAGGTATAGTTAGCTAGTAGTAAAAGCATTACAGAGAAGAACTTAATAAGACCTTCATTCCTCGCCGGGCCAAGAATAAAAAATTGAGAGAACGGACAGAAAAGATCCAGAATTCTTGTATTGAGTATCTCTTGAGAACATATTTTCAATCAGCAAAAATACATGAGAACGAAAGAAAAGAACTTAAACGAGTATCTGAGTCTGATAACTACCCGAGTATGAAGTGATTGGGTTCGAAACGTGTTAAAAGGCCACTCATGCTCCATTAATAGCAAACAAAAAACTCTTTCTATCTCTTTTCTTCTCCTCCCATTTCTCATCAACCAAACAAATAGAATCCAAATTTTTCAAAAGCTAATAAGCTAAAAAGAGAAATTCTACCGAAAAAAAAGAAAGAAAGTAACAAAACATATGTATGTTGAAAAATACAGGAGTGGCTTAAGCATCATACTAGCCCAAAGAGCCGATAATATGGGTGTCGTTTCCATTGGCGAAAGTGAGCGGCGTCGACTGGAGGTTGCTGGCGGCGAGATGACGGGCCCGAAATATACGGTCTCGGTGGGCCATGGAGACATAGTATCCTACGCTCCCTTTCTCCGGGAGCTCATCAACGCCGAGAATTCCCTTGACCGGATCCGAGAACCGGTGGTGGATGTCGAATCCGAAAGTAGACCCGAACCCATAGCAGCTCCGGGAAACCAAGCCCAGCAGCAAAACAAGTAGTACAGATGGATATCTACAAGCAGTACTATGAGCCCAAGCCATGGCTCAGAGCAGAGGTTGTTGTTGCAGAGTCAGTAGCTGGGAGTTCTCTGGGTGAGATCAGGTATGAAAAGGAATTGAGGAATGTGAAAGGTATATAAAGCTACAGAGTTAGAGGAAATTGACGAATTCTCCCCAGAAGACGAAGACGAAGACGAAGACGAAGAAGGGAAAGGTAGTCGTTGCGAGAGAGGTAAAGAGAGCGTTTGTGTGTTTCGTCGACGCTTCTTTTGCTAAAGTCAAAGTCGCTCTCCTGCTGTGAGGGCGGAACCGCGGTTGTCTAGTGGGTCCACTGTTCGATATTCAAAATTTCGCGTTTTCTTTTTCCACTTTTTGTCATTCATTTTTTTTTTTTTGAGTAGGCCAGTTGTACATAGGGATTAATATTACGTGGAATTTTGGTATGTTAAATCTTTAAATAACCGCTATTTATCCTGTGAAACCCTCGTGCTTAGAGTTTTTTTAACTTGTATCCCTCTATGCCTTTACATTTTCAGTTTATAGTCCATGTAATTGAATTTCCTTTTCAATAATTATGTACAATATGCGGTATTTTCTGTGCTCCGAATTCGGACGAATTTAACCTAACTTGATTATACTGAAATGTTTGATACTGTTGTAAATCTCGAACACGTGCAGTGATTCTCACTACGCACATCATTTAAGTTATGTATTTTATTGTTATGAAGAGTTGAACTATAATCGACTACCCTAACGATGGACAATGTTACCATTGACTAACTCATCTACACCTTAGAGACTATACAGCTAAAACTTTTTTACGTGAAAAACGCTTATATAGGATTCTTTATCACATTTTACTTGTTTATTTTCACGTTTCTAAAAATGGACAATCAATCACTTCAAATGTAATCATCATATTATGTCCAGTAATTAGACATCAATAATATAATAAAACACTATTAAAAATATTAGTAACTCATGTCTTTCGAATGTGATATATCTAAATGTTGTTGGTCTTAAAAACTCTATTCTCAAGATAGTAGGTGGATATATTTATTTATTTTTCTAGCTAATTTTTTTTAATTCAACAACTAAATAAAAGATTTATTTATCTTATATTATGATAGATAATATATAAAATTTTAAAACTACTATTAATTCTTAAAAATTCCAACTTGGTTTATGCTAATATTGCATCTAGAATTGAGACATTATCAATATACACACAGGCGGAGGCAAGGGGGGCAAACCGGGGCCACTGCCCCGGTTGGCTCCCCCCAAAAAAATTTTTTACATGTAAACTTTTTTATTTTTTTATTTTTTAAAGTTTGCCCTCCTTAATACCTATTGAATTTCAGTCTGCCCCCTTGAGCTCAAGCAGTTAAGATAATTCCTTTGAATTTTCTTAGAAGTTTGTCCCTCATTGATTATATCGCTGGCTCCGCCAGTAAATATACATATTTGATAGCTCGAGCCAGACTTAAGACTTTTCAGTGAGGAGAATAATATCATAGAGAAGAGAACCAATAAAAGTGAGCCGTTTGGAAAAAAAAATGCAGGGACCTATATAAAATCAACAAAACCCGGGACATGTGATGCAAAAGATGGCTCGGTCGCCGTTGGTGGTTATTGGTAAAGCCGTTGACATACTGGGCCATTATTGGCTGCATTCGCTGAAGAATTCACATCATAAGCGGTGGCAGATCAGGCCACGTTTCGAGCACCCACGATTAGCGCTTAAAATACGAAAGCGCTAGGAGTTCACACGTGGTTGCGTGTGTCATGGGACTTGTGCCTTTTGCGGTAATCGCTTTAACTCGGGACAGACGTCACAAACTTCAACCGCGTCGCTGGCGTTTATATTTGACTTTTCTTATGGGCGCTATATTTGGCGATTACTGTAAAATTTCACGGAGACTTGGGTTGTTAACCGGAGTTTTGAGAAATATTATAGAGTAAAAGTATGTTATAGGAGTAGATGGGAAGTGATGTGTGAAAATTTTTAATAAATATTATAATAATAAAAAATTATGTGATTAATTTTTTATTATTGAGGCTCAGACAAGATAATAAATTGGTTTTTAATTTGAAATTTAGATATTATATAATTTATATAATATAATTTGAAGAAAGATAGACACAATAAATAGATACTACATTATTTAATATTGTTCGTGTAAAATTTTAAACAACATAAACTTTACAATAAAATCTATTATATATATTTCTTTTAAATTATATGGTAAAATATATGGTAAAATTCAAGCAAAAAATTGATGATTTATTATCTATTTTGTCAATAATCTTATACATGCAGCTTATAAATATATATATATTACTTTTATAGCCTCGTCAACTTGCCTAACAAAGACCCACAATTTGTCTAATTGCTTTTAAATTTGGACGTTGTCAGATGTGAAAAATACACCATTGACGGGAAAACATTAGATCAATTCAGTTTAGTTCTGGAATATTTAAATAGTCTCATAGTCGGTGGTACAAATAAGATTTTTATACAGGCTGGTGCGACTCGTTCTAGATGGTTGACAAGGAGAGGGATAAAGATTCTCGGGGAATGATTTGACTAGATGAATGTGAAGGCTAACCAGAAGGTGTTTCTAGACTTCTAATGACCTGACTATCTTAGGACAATCTGGGTTTTCTACGGCTCTACTTTGGCTTCAAGCAAAGGTCCCACCCTGCCTTGATTGTCCCTTTACTTCAAAGGGTTCAAATTTCAATTGACCGCAGTTCGGAAGCAATTAAAACAAGATCCTAGATCAATAAGAAAGCCCAGAAAATACCGACGAAATGAAGAACATAGTTAAGATAGGGAAAAGAGAAAACTGACAAAGTCGCAGAAGTTGAATTCTATGAACATCCAGATGCACCAAAAACGAATCGGTCTTTGAAAGAACCCATCTAGGATCCCAATGGACCCTTTGACTCACAGATCCTACTGGTCTTGACTACTACTTTGCCCAGGAATTTGAGCTTGACAGAGTGCAGAATTCTTTTGTAAAAATGGTCATAATTTTATTTTTTTCTTTAGAAGTAAAAAGACTGTACGATAGATTAGCATAATGAACTCATCTAATACATAAATAAATTACAATATTTAATAAATAAAAAATTGAGCCTGTAACCTGTCACATATATACAAATTCGCCGTTATCCAACAGGTGCACGACGGGCATTGGTCACAACATTCACACTGGTTAACCATCCAACGTTCTAGCCGTGCCAAAGCATAAGTTAATGACGGCTGTCCAAAAAATCGGTCGGATCGGTCAAATTGGATCGAAATTGGACTGATTTTGACTATTCGGACCGAGACTGGAGTATATCACTCCAAATCGGTCCTTACAGATAAAAAAAATCCAAAAAAAAAAACTCAAAAAAGGCCTTAAAAACAAAACAAAAAATGCTAAGAGGTTCAACCCAAAAAAGGCCCAAAATGACATAGTCCAAACCGGTCAACCCGGACCGGTTCTATTAGAATGACCGGTGCGGTATGCTCACTTAACAAAATATCCAATTTGGCCAGACCGGACCGAACCGACCAATAGACAGCTCTGAACTAATGATTATCCTCCTTTTCTATATCAGTTTTGCTGGTCACTCATCTTCTTAGTTATTGGCACAATATGTCAAGAAAACAGATATGCTATATTATATAAATAAAAAATAGAAAGGTGTGATGGCTTATGTGCATCGAGCTCGTCACCATATATTATTTATTGCTCAGACAATTGAACAGTTAGGTTGTGTTTATCTAAGCACAGTATTCTTTTGTATATTATATTTCATTTGTTTTTAGGCAACTTAGCTAGAACCTTGTTTAGTTAAAGATACCACTAATCTCCCAAATATTATACTCCTTTCCATCTTGTATTCACTTGCTCAAAGCTCGTGGTCCCATATGAGAAATTATATTGTTATCTATTTGAAGGCTGATAATTTCCTTTCCCCCATTTTCTAGAACACTTCCATTAAACATACTTAAGAAACAGATTAATCAAAAGCTTGGTATGAGAAAACAAACCAGGAATGCCAAAGTTAACTTGAAGGTAGTTTGTAAGTAAGGCCGTTGACATCAAACTATCAAAGTCTCCGTTGGTTCCATCGCCGGAAAAGTTCGATCGTGGTACTGAGTAACTTTTAAGGACTCCACTCCAATTGGATCCGATGGGGTTCTGTTAAATGGGCTGCGCAAATTGTGGCCCATGCCTAACCCTTTTTTTTTGGGGGGGTGGGGTGTTCGGGGGTAGTAACTTCATGGCTAAAGCTTCGCTCGCGGGTAATCATTGTTGATGGTACATTGTGGTCGGCGAGTATTGCGGCCGACTCTGTTGAGTACTGGCTCGGAGGAAAGGGGCAGTGTTATAGGGGCCGTGCGGAACAAGTCCAACGCTAACAGTCTAACACTACTGCTCTCGTCTCTTCATGTCACGCCCAAAACTTCAAAAGCTAAAGGGTGACTTACCAACAATACACGATTAGACTTTTGATTATAAAATTATATCTAAAAATAAATGCAGAATAAACTTTAATAAATCTCGATTAATAAAACTGCAAAACTCTTTCAGAACACAAAGATAAATCTAAACATTATTAGACACATACTAAAGTCAAACATTTATTCTAATAATCACTTAGTTACCCGCCCACATGTCATCTAATCTTGACTATCGACACGCTCCTGATCAACATCTGAAAAAAAGAAAACAATTGGGGGTGCGTTCGACAACTCAGTAAACAAAATTATTATTCTAATGTGTATCCCATGAGCCACTCTGTAACAATAAGAGACTGAACATTTAAAATCTTTCTGAACTGTTGAAAGCTATTTTTGGCAATTTCAATTTTAATAAAACATATTTATAAAAAAACAGTATTATCTATATAACATAATACTATAGAAAATCCATATAATTATAACAAGAAAAATAAATTTTATATTTCATAATAATACTATAGAAAAACAATTTTATATATGTAAAAAAAATCTCTTTAGCAATAACTGTGAGTCATGTTTACCCTCATGACAAGGTTGTACATTTGCTACCTAGTTTGAGAATCAGCCAAACTAAGTCAATACTATGAGTAGAATTCTTCCTTACTATGGTTTGGTCATGTCCAAGTGTACACTCGATAAGAATCTACAAAATAAATCACTCCGTTTTCCAGAATGGGTGCACTCAATGGGGTGCGATTGGTATCAATATGATGTCTCTGTAACTCTGTAACTCTATGCCTCTGGATTTGAAAATACATAACGGTGGCCGAAAATTTCAAGCAAAACAAAACTCATTTTCATATCACACAATTTTGGGTTGTACCAATTTTAGGACGCTTTTGTCCCTAAAACAAGTCTTGACATTTCCATTTATACCCCCGAATGATCTACAACATAAATATATCCTAAAGGCAGAGATGGAAATCAGAAAACACATGGCCCCATCTATGCTCTGACCGAACTGACGCAGACTGACTGAATTTCTGCCTGGCAACAAAGGTGTTTAACATTTCCAACGATATACAGAACAAACCAAACAATAAAAACCAATAAACTTACTTGAATGCGGCGCAACAAAAAAAACCAATAAACAGACCAACAACAAAAAACCACAACAAAAAACCCAACAAAAAGTCCAACAACACAAACTCTCAATCATTAGTAATAATTATTATCCCAAAATTTTCCAACATCTACTCAAACACACTTCAAAATTTTAACAACTTTTCTCAAATCCCAATAAACGTCAATTTTCACAAGATTCTCAAAATTTTGGGAATATTTCCCAAATTTTGGCAATAAAATATCCCTAATATATCATAAAATAAACATCACCTTGAACTTTACATCATTCTCTTCTTTTCGTGAAATGTCATGCACAAATCTTGAATAACAACAAATATAAAAAAGCTTTGATTTCAATCAACGAAAACATCATGTAAAATCATTGGATATAAAAATAGGCTCATATTTACACATTTCATGTTATAACTTTTGACAATTTAATCATAAAGTAATGCACATAAAACTCCGAGGGTTTTCACTAAAACATGCAATTTCTCAAATATCACATCAGTCTTTTAGAAAAATCTAACATAATAACCCTACTTACCTGGATCTTCAATCAAATAAGTCTCTGACTTAAATGCAATTTCTCAAATATCACTTCGGTCTTTTAGAAAAATCTAACATAATAACCCCGCTTACTTGGATCTTCAAGCAAATAAGCATATGATTTTACACCTATAAATACAAAATTTAATTTATTATAATACTCTCAAACGGAAACATAATTGAAACTCTAAATCTTCCCGACATGATTAAATTCGAAATTCACTGGTCAGATTCTAAAATATAACTTACCTATATCGGGTTTCCCTAAAATCCTCAAATTAACATATGTTCTTTCCATAAGATGTTAACTATACACCTGGAAAATTTCAAATCCAAATTCCCCGTACAACCTAGTAAATAAAATCGACATTCACCTCTGCTCACGGAGTCAAACTATACCCTGAAAATTTGGTACTTATCATTTCCAAAATTCATAAAGATCTATTACGATATCCAAAAAGTCCAAAATTTATACCAAAGATTTATATATGCGTTATAAAGATACCTATAAAATTTCATGCCAAAATTCGAAGTCTAGATATGTCATCTGATTCAAAACTTCAATCTATATCAATGATCTTTCTTAACAATTCCGATTTCTCTAAACCTAAATTATGAATTTTCAAAACCATATCAATACATCTCCAAAAATTACGAAACTTTAACTCAATTTTCCTGAAGATTACTAGTAAGAAATATCTAAACATCATAATTTTTATACTTCTATAGTCGGCTATACAAAAATAATTCTCTCTACTACTCAGATCTAGAACCAGAATTTTTCTGAACAAATCTTATACCCAAATTTCAATTACTCCAAGAAACACATTAAAACTATTTCGAAAATTTTGAAGTAATCAGGGCTAGATCTAGAAACCCTATAGTTTGATCTCCCATAAAACGAATACAATAAAATATCAAAACATTTGAAATACCTGAATTTGCTTTAAGAAAATTTGCCTAGATTGTTGAAAGTAAGAAAACTCTTCTTTTTCTTCTTATTGGCGTAAAAATGTGGTGTGTAAAAATTAAAATCAATATGTAAATCTATATATAGACTCACACTATTAATAGAGTACTTTTGAACTACATTTTAAATTTTAAATAATCATAAAATCTTTAAATTTTAAAAAAATTTAACTAGGTCAAAGTTAAAAATTTAACTATTTTAAATGACTTAAACTCAAATTTCAAATTTAAAAAGATATTTCAAATATCAAATAACAAATTCAAATAATTTGAAAATAAAAATCTCGAGTGTTACACGTCGGACTTGAAAAAAAAAAGGAGTGATTTTTTTTCCTAGATAAAAAGCTGGAGTGATCAGCCGTATGAAATTGGTAGTAAGGGTCACTAATTTACTTTCTATTATTTACAAACCATTTCTCAAATTGAGTCTGCTGTGCAACAAAAAATAGGAAGCCAACATGCTTCCAATTCTTATTGTTTGACAAAAAGAGAAGAATGAACAAACAAGGAAGACAATGAATCCAATTAGTTCTGTAGTGAACTGACGTGGAACAGATGGCAAAATTCATAGAATAGATCAAACAATGGCAAAAAATGAAACAAGAAGCATCATGAGCATGTAAGTAAAAGGCTTCAAGTTGGGTGAATAGTTGGATGGTGACGCCGTAGGGGTAAGTTTATTGTTTCCACTCCCCTCTGGGGCTAGTGGGTCGACAGCAAGAGCAGGGGAAACAGCAGGAGAGCCGGGCGGACTGGTCTGATCTTTGTAACCTGGGGACAGCAGGCCCGTCTCATTATAGACACTTCAAAGAATTCACAATGGAAAGAGGTATTCGCTATACATATGAGGAAAAAAAGAAGATGAAACTATACTCACAGTCAGAGTCTTTCCAACCCAATACCATCCTCTCGCGATCAAAAATTATGTTATAACCAGTCATGAAGTTTTCTGGACGAAATCGAGAAACACACATAAGAAGTGGCCAAATCGCAATCCAAACATGCAGGAATTTGCAATGGTGTGTTCAGTAGCAAATGGGGGAGAAAAAAATCCAGGTGATGGGTTTCCCAGGTTCTTTAATGATGCAGTAATAACATGGATATAATGTCCGTAGTTTACCAAGCCATTGCCAAGCCTAAAAGACTGCAGACTGCAACCAGCCATGCCCAGCCTCCTGAATATATACCCTTGCATGGATGAAAGATCTTGCAAAAACTCTCTCCAAATTTGACCCTATTGAAAGTATCCTGGCAATGATTTTGACCACCATGGACTGGGAGTATCGGTTTAACTAGGTAGGGAGGATTAAACTGGAAGTGTGAATACAGTAAGGATTTAGCACTTGTTTATAGGATGAGCAAACTTCGTAGATGTTTAGCTATTGAACCAAAAGCTGTGAGTAACTCTCCCCCCTCTAACTCAGGAGACCACTTCCATCGATCAAGAGATTATTTATTATTGTCACATTAAAATAAAAAAATCATCCGAATACTCATGTGCTTTCTTATAAGCTTCAAAATTAATTTTCATCCACAGCTGTATAGTAGTCCTGATATTCATCTTATTAGAATGTAGGAACAAAGTCAAAATTCAAAAATTGACAGCAAAATGGGAATATATGACTTCATCAACACAAACGGCTTTTAAATACGAAAAAGATCTTTCTCATCATGTAAGAAAAGTTACAGATAGAGAGATACTCACGTCCTATGATGTTTATATCTTCACTCTTGAGAAGACCCAGACAATATGCATATCCAACCTGGAAACCACAACTTCAAATTTAGCCAAATTAAGCAGTAATGGAAAATTAAAGTCCTATCCCTTTTTCTTCGTGAAAGGGGGGCCGGAGGGAGCAACTAGCATAGTAACCCTCTATGGGAGTGACCATAGAAGCACCCTCATTGTAGAATGTCTAGTTTGAGCCATAGCTACCGCTCATTGGCGAGCCTGTCACCATAGCACTAGCCTAACCCCAGCCAGTCTCAACCCATCCACTAGGCCCAAGGTCAGGCTTACTTTCGCAAGCAATTTTAACTTATGTCAACTTGAACTCCTAAACTGGGAGCTAGTGAATATAGGGTGGTACCAACTGGGTTACAGCCGTGCTAGCAATTAAAGTCCTATCTCGAAGAAACAACAAAGCAGAGAAAAAAAGTCTTAGAAGTGCGATCTCACCTTAGTACTGGCGATTACAGTCGGATCCCTGAGAAAATACGTGTCGCCACCTTTCATTGTCAGATTTGTATCAGGAATCGTATAGCTGGTTTGATTTGCACTGTACATACGAAGTTGAAGTCAGTGCCTCAGAGTTGAAGATAAAACTACTACAGAATAGAATAAAACCTCCAGATATAGAGAACCTTAAGTCATAACAGTATTCAAAGGGGATCTGGGAATCAGACGAATGCCGCTTTTCTTGGACCTGGGAATTGAACTGCAAAGAAATGTGAAGCATAGATACTCATATGTCAAAAAGTGATCTCCCCCGTGATTGTAATAGAAATAGTGGTATTTAAATAACTTACAGCCTCAGAGATAAAAGTATATGCTGGATCAGTTAGGCTTGTAAACGATGTACCAGAGTCAAAGATTGCACTAAAATCCAGCTTAGACGAATTTCTCCCCACAGTTATTTGAGTGATGCTGATGTTATAAGTTGGACTGATAACAAGTTACCAATAGGAAAATCAGCACAATTAGCGGGGACTTCGGATCAAGTAAGCCTTCTATCTGAGCTAAACAAACCTTCCCCTAATCCCCCCCGGCATTTGCAAGATCGAGAAAAGAACTTACTGTGACCCAACAACATTGAATGGTGTTTCACTTTGGTCTGAGCTGCCATTATTGCCAAAACTGATTCTCCCAACACCATCAGATCCAAAACACATGGCAAAAGAATTTGAAGTTTTCCCATCCCTTGCTAAGGTGCTAGGAACAGATATGTCATCCATGCCAAGCCCAAATAGACCATTTGGTGCTGCACCCTCCAAAAAAGTACCAGTCTGACTTTGACCACAACTGCAAGAAAATAACAACTTATATAACGGGCTAAACAGATCTGAGTAGAAAACAAGGCAACAATAAATGAAACTTGCCGAACAGATCTGACCACCGGGTGACAAAACAATTGGGAACTTCAAGGAATAAGAAAGTTATGCTACCTCAAGGATGACGAAGTTAAAAGAAGTTGATGATCATATTAAAGACTTAGATATGTTTCAGTTGTATCAGTGAACCAGTAAGTGGTCTCCAATATACTGGTCTCCCAAGCATCTACTACCTCCCTCACGGGTATATTTTCTTCACCTTTCTCTTCTTACAAGGACAAGAAGAACAGACAATTTGCATGCTCGTGAAATCAATAAGATTAAAGCCTTAAGAACCTCTGGGAAATTCTATTGAGCAAGTAAAGCAGAGCTGATACTACAACTTGACAATACCCGTGAATAATTATTCTTAATGAGGAAAAAAACAATACCAAACTCCAGAATCATCGTCCACATGATCTACATTTATCAAAGTATCCAATTGTCCAGATTTTTTTCTCATTTTAATAGACAATATTTGATTGTATCCAGTTTCCAAAATTGACAATACTACAGAAATAACACCAGTATCATATTCAAAAGAAAATCTGCCTATGCGGTTCCTACTAAATCCTTTTGATAATTTCAAAATAGTAAGTAGTAGCAGTTTCGAATATTTTCCCTCAAGCTTTTGGTAGAAAAACAATCAAGCATAACATACCCAAAAGTGATATTGGCGTCGATGGCTTTCGGTTTATCATCGTCTGTAACTAAATGCAGCAAATCCTCTACCAAGATCCCAGTCGATGACGTGTTGTTAGAAAGATACACAACTTGATATTCACAGTTACTACTATCTGAAGAGCATTGACTTTTTCCGCACAAGCTGCTGTTGCAGGAAATGTTTTCACTTGTTGATGACGTAGTAGGGCTGTAGATATTTAGATTTAATACCTGCTTGATAAAATAACCACGAAATTATCCACGAATTCCAGAATTGAAGACAGCTCATCTCGACGCAAATCCACAAAACCACCAAACACGCGGAAGAAATTAAGTTGAAACTAGAACTGAGATTATACAGTCAGATTATAAGATTTTAGTCCATATGCACTTCACGGAATTTTCTTGATGTTGGTGAATAACATAAGCTTCTCATATGGTCCAATATTGGTAGAATTTGATGGGTTTGGCAAAGAAACGTGATACACATTGGGTACGGAATAAATGAGTCTCACATGTTAGTTATAATCCTTTGGAGATTTGGCTTGACTTTCCCTTCATCTAAAATCTCTAATTTTATAAAGCTGCGTGATTATAGTAGATTCAACAAAGTGATGGAAGTCAGGTGATGATATTCTTAAGCATGACCGCAGTAGCAGAGCAACAAATAGCTACCTTGAGCACAAGCAACAACAAGCCACAGGCCCACAACTTTTAAGACCTACCTAATATTATTCTCAAAAGAGAAAGATAAGAAATCAAAAACTAAATAACTCCAGGTAGAAGTTGAGAGAATAAAATCCAGAGAGACGTAATTCCAAGAACTTAAATAAATAACAAGAGCCAACGTTAAAACATACACTTCCAGATGATGACCGCAAGGCAGTTACGCAACCGCTTTTGTTACAATCACATGGTAGCCAGAACAAGTCACTGCCTGTGTCTAATGCCACCATAAATGATACACTTGGTGTCCCCACGGAAACATTGGCATAATGCAAACTGCCAAGAACATAGGAAGGTATTGTTAGCTAGTAGCAAAAGCATTACAGAGAAGAACTCAATAAGACCTTCATTTCTCGTCTGGCCAAGAATAAAAAATTGAGAGAACAGACAGAAAAGATCCAAAATTCTTGGATTGAGTACCTCTTGAGAACATATTTTCAATCAGCAAAAATAAATGAGAACGAAAGAAAAGTACTTTTATTGAGTATCCGAGTCTAATAACTACCCGAGTAAGAAGTGATTGGGTTCGAAACGTGTTAAAAGTAGCAAACAAAAAACTCTTTCTATCTCTTTTCTTCTCCCAATTTCTCAGCAACCAAACAAATAGAGTCCAAATTCTTCAAAAGCTAAAGAGATATTCTAACGATAAAAAAAGTAACAAAACATATGTATATATATTGAAAAATACAGGAGTGGCTTAAGCATCATACTATCCCAAAGAGGCGATCATAAAGGTGTCGTTTCCATTGGCGAAAGTGAGCGGCGTCGACTGGAGGTCGCTGGCGGCGAGATGTCGGGCCCGAATTATACGGTCTCGGTGGGCCATGGCGACATAGTATCCGACGCTCCCTTTCTCCGGGAGCTCATCAACGCCGAGAATTCCCTTGACCGGATCCGAGAACCGGTGGTGGATGTCGAATCCGAAAGTAGACCCGAACCCATAGCAGCTCCGGGAAACTAAGCCCAACAGCAAAACAAGTAGTATAAATGTATATCTACAAGCAGTACTAGGAGCCCCAGCCATGGCTCAGAGCAGAGGTTGTTGTTGCAGAGTCAGTGGCTGGGAGTTCTCTGGGCGAGATAAATCAGGTATGAAAAGGAATTGAGGAATGTGAAAGGTATATAAAGCTACAGAGTTAGAGGAAATTGACGAATTCTCCCCAGAAGAAGAAGACGAAGAAGGGAAAGAGAGACTGTGTGAGCGTGCGTGTGTTTCTTCACGCTCCTATTCCTAAAGTCAAATTCGCTCTCCTGCTGCGAGGGCTGAACCGCGTTGTCTAGTGGGTCCACCGTTCGATATTCAAAATTTCGCGTTTTCTTTTTCCACTTTTTGTCTATTTTTTTAGTATGCCAGTTGTACGTAGGGATTAATATTACGTGGAATTTTGGTATGTTAGAGCTTTAAATAGCCGCTATTTATCCAGTGAAACCCTCGTGCTTAGAGTTTTTTTTTAACTTGTATCCCTCTATGCCATCATATTTTCAATTGAATTTCTTCTTCAATAACTATGTACCTTCTGAGCTTCGAGTCCGGACGAATTTGACCTAACTTGATCGAACTAAAAGGTTTGATGCTATTAAAAATTCCGAACATGTGTAATTATTTCTCACCATACACATCATTTAAGTTGTGTATTTTATTGTTATGAATAGTTAAACCATGATCGACTATCCGAACATTGGTACTATTGACCAACTCATCTCCACCTTTGAGACCATATAATTAAAATTGGACATCATTTAGTGTTGTTAAAATTTTAGGTATTGAGTTTAGTGAAAAAATGAAGAGATAGGTAATTTTTTATATTTTTTGTAATGAAAAATAATGATTTGATGGGAAAGAGAGATTATATTGTAATATTTTATTGTGTTAAAATTTTAGAGGGTGTAAAATTTTAGAATACAAACGCAACCTTTATCACACTTTACTTGTTTATTTTTCATGTTTCCAAAATTGGACAATCAATCACTTGAAATGTAATCATATTATGTTCACTAATTAGTCATCAATAATATAATAAAACACTATTAAAAATATTAGTAACTAATGTCTTTCGAAAGTGATATATCAAAATATTGTTGGTCTTAAATACTTTTTTCTATCTACTATTTATTTGTTTTTCTTTCTAATATTTTTTTGAATTCAACAACAAAATAAAATAGTTATTTATCTTATATTATGATAGATAATATATAATATTTTAAAACTACTATTAATTCTTAAAAAGTCCAATTTGGTTTATGATAATATTGCATCTAAAATTGAGACGTTATCAATATTCATATTTGGTAGCTCGAGCCAGAGTGAAGACTCTTCAATGAAAGGAATAATATACCACAGAGATTAGAGAAGAGAATCAATAAAAAATGAGCGGTTTGAAGAAATAAAAAACACAAATGCAGGGACTTCTATATAAAAACAACAAAACCCAGGACATGTGATGCAAAAGATTACTTGGAGGCCGTTGGTGGTTGTTGGAAAAGCCGTTGACATACTGGGCTGCATTCGCTGAAGAGTTCACATCATAGGCGGCGGCAGATCAGGCCACGTTTCAAGCACCCACGATTAACGCTTAAAATACAAAAGCGCTCGGAGTTCACACGTGATTGCCGTAATCGCTTTAACTATGGACAGACGTCACAAACT
Organism: Myrica gale; assembly: GCA_963930655.1. NCBI lineage: Eukaryota > Viridiplantae > Streptophyta > Magnoliopsida > Fagales > Myricaceae > Myrica > Myrica gale. The sequence continues at coordinate 26,114,838 of OZ005610.1, forward strand.
TCAACCGCGTCGCTGGCGTCTATATTTGACTTTTCATATGGGCATTGATATTTGGCAATTACTGAAATTTCACGTTTACGGGAAGATTTTATTTGTTTTTAATTTGAAATTTAGATATTATATACTTTATATAATGTAATTTAAAGAAAGACAGATATAATAAGTTAATATTATATTATTTAATGTTATTCATCTAAAGTTTCGAGCAACATGAACTCTAAAATGAAGTCTATTTTTAAGTTTATTTCACTTTAAATTACATAGTGTAATTCAAGTAGAAAATTGAAAATAAATATGATTTATTTCTTTTAATTTCATGGACAAAGAGAAATATACACAATAAATAGACACTACACTATTAAATATTATTAGTGTAAAATTTCAGACAACATAAACTTTACAATAAGACCTATTATGTCTATCTCTTTTAAATTATATTATAAAATATATGATAAAATTCAAGCAAAAAATTGATGATTTCTTATCTATTTTGTCAATAATCTTATACATGCAGCTTATAAATATATATATATATATATATACATGCAGGAAGATTACTTTTATAGCCTCGTCAACTTGCCTAACAAAGACCCACAGGCCACAATTTGTCTAATTGCTTTTAAATTTGGACGACGTCAATTAAAAAAGAAAAAAGAAAAGAAAGAACCCAGTAGCTAGAAACTCTGGGATTGATACAGAGTAGTTATCTGTTATTTCGCATAATATATATAAGTATAATATATTTTGGTTGTTAGGTAAGAGTTATCCAACTAATACTGTTTTATATGCGCTTAGGTAGAAGTGAAATATTCTATAAAAAAAATGTTAAACTAAAATATAGATGTGAAAAATACACTAAGCCGTCCATTTGAGGCGAAAATATTAGGGGGCATGAATTAATTGGGCTCAAAATTTTAGGTTTACTATTAAAAAATTCACCACATAATTTTTTAATATTATAATATTTATTAAAAACCTTCTCTCTCGTCACTTTTTCACCAACTCCCATAACATTTCTTTACTTGATAATATTTCTCAAACCCCAATACTCAAAATTTTCACCCTCAAAAATTAGATCAATTCAGTTTAGTTCTGGAATATTTAAATAGTCTCATAGTCGGTGGTACAAATTAGATTTTTATACAGGCTGGTGCGACTCGTTCTAGATGGTTGACAAGGAGAGGGATAAAGATTCTCGGGGAATGATTTGACTAGATGAATGTGAAGGCTTAACCACAAGGTGTTTCTAGTGACCTGACTATCTTAGGACAATCTGGATTTTCTACGGCTCTACTTCGGCTTCAAGCAAAGGTCCCATCCTGCCATGATTGTCCCTTTACTTCAAAGGGTTCAATTGACCGCAGTTAGGAAGCAATTAAAACCATATCCTAGATCAATAAGAAAGCCCAGAAAAATACCGACGAAATGAAGAACATAGTTAAGATTGGAAAAAGAGAAAACTGACAAAGTCGCAGAAGTTGAATTCTATGAACATCCATTCAGCTAAAAAAAAAATCTATGAACATCCAGAAACGAATCGGTCTTTGAAAGAGTAGGCCACAGGCCCACAGGACAAGAAAAAAAAAATTGAGACAGAAAAGTAGAAGGCGACAGAACATTTTTTATATCTGTTGATAAGGTTTATATGTCCATCATTAGATTAAACAATAATAATATATAGTGATACTAGTGTAGAAATTACTTGTAGGATGGAGACGTCACAGATGACACATGAATGTTCTGGCATGCCATGACCTGAAGAACGAATGTGGTGCTAACCCATATATGGAGCAAATGGCACTGTTTAATGTGTATTCAACTATTCATCCCAAAATATGATACAAGGATATGACCTAAACTCATCACAACGTATGGTAACTGATGAGACATGGCCGTAGAGGAGCTACAGCAACAGTAGCAGTATGATGAGAAATCTAAAGCAAGTCAGCCAAGTAAGACTATGGACCAATGGCCATGCAACTGAATTCTGGAAGCTATTCCAGGTCTCTTTTGTTGAATCTGGAGGTGAGGAGTTACCTAGTCCAACAGCGACAGCTGGAGGCACAGTATTGGTTCCAGGAGGTTTTACTGAGGAAGTAATATGATCTTCAATGTCATAACCTGCATAAGGACCCAATGGGTGGTTAAGAAGGTTATAGATGTAAATATGGAAGAACAATATGTCAATAAATGAGAACAACACTTACAGTCAAACTTCTTCCAGCCCAAGACAAGTTTTTCTCGGTCAAATATGACTCGGTAGCCAGTCATTAAGTTTTCTGCATAAAGAGCAATTATCTGAAATATAAGCAAGTTCACAGCGAGATAGGTAAACAGAAGGGAGGATATTGATCTATCATCTAAAAGAAAAGGAAGCATACTAGTGATCCTTGTTGCGAGCAAGAAAATAATTCTAGCTACTTTTATTGAGAAAGCCACATGGGCCTATCATCATTTTAGCTTTCAAACTATTTGCATTAATGGATTAGTTCGATCCAAAACTTGAGAGAGTGGGCTGTGGGAGTAATCTGAAAAAAGATTCATAAGTAGTTTTTTTTTTCTAAACAAATACTTCATTAAACTAGTAAAATGCAGGAAAACACAAAAAAGCCACTGCAGGAAACAAGCATCAGTGAGTATCCATAGGATCGTCAGCTGAAACCAGCAGAGGCAGAGTAGCAACATCTAGAAAATAAAAAACGAGCTAGAAACCCAGGCAGCAAGATGATGAGCCGCAGTATTTAGTCTTCTAGGGACCCATTGCACACTTCAATCTTTATGCCTACTCAACACCTCTCGAAGATTCATAAGTAGTTGTTAATGGAGTGAAGATACCAAATTCTGAGTCAGTATCAAGTTATGCCTAATTGCTCTGCCTATAGTTCCTCTAATCATATTTTTAAAATGAACTAGAGCCAATCAGAATTGATATTGTAAGAGGTCCACTACAGAATGAATAGGTTTATTTTTCAAATGATTCATATCATCAAATGTACCCATTCCAAATTTCATTCCAATTAAATAATCCGAAGCTGCCAATATATCTCCGTGGTAACAAACATGTAGTGTTCTGAGGTATATCAAGATTCAGTCTCTGGTTCATATTTCGTCGACCAATCCTTCCTAATTCACATCTTACCATGGAGTACTAGGCAATAAAGAAGCCCTGCATCTGCCTGTTAGTTGGTCTGCTAGAGTCTGAGTACTATAAGAACTTCGAAACATTAACCACGGCCAGGTTGTACTTGAATTCCTTTACAGGTAGTAAATATGACACATGATGTACCCACTTAATTGTGAAAATTTATCAGATGCAATGAAGCAGACTTACGTCCAATTATATTGAGCTCTCTGCTCTTGACAATCGCAAGGCAATAAACAAGTCCACTCTGCCCATCGATAAGAGGAAAGAAATTTAGTGCTATGTGAAGTTAAACAAAAAAATATAACTGAAGTACCCACAGTATACAGACTGAAATAGCACCTGAGTTGAGATAACAATTGTGGGATCATAAACAGCAAAATGGCTCCCACCCTTCATAGTCAGACTCATGGAAGGTATCAGACTAGCCTTTGCATTCGGACTGCCCATCATAAAGAAAGATTTTTAGACATGGAGCATAGACTAAACCTAAATTTTGGATTTTACTATATTCGTAACCTCATAGCATAACAATATTCAAAAGGGATCCTTGAATCCAATGAACTTCGCCTATCTTGAGCCTGTGAATGGAACTGAAAAAACAACATAAGAATTTATAGTTTCAGCAATTAATATGGATAAAACATACATTACAAGTCAAATTAATCATTTACATGCTTACACTCTCCACAAGCCTGTTATACGTTGGCTCAACCAAGTATGTAAAGGATGTACCAGAATCAAAAAGGGCGCTGAAATCCACATCAATTAGAGTTGTGCCAACTCGAATTTCAGTAACACTGATGTTATAGGTGGGGCTGCGAGGCATGTTCAGACAAAAGACAAAAATAAGTAGAAGAAACCTTCCATTTGAGGTGGAAACAATATCAATCTCGTATACAAACAATTGGCATAAAGTAACAGAGAAGTTACCACTTACTGGGATGGGTTCAGATTAAAAGGGGTCTCTTCTTGATCAGGACTCCCTTGGTCTCCAAAACTGATCCTACCACTCCCATCACGTCCAAAGCACATGGAGAAAGAATCTGCCGTAAAACCTTCACTGGATAAAATGCTAGGAACTGATATCTTCTCCATACCAAGCCCAAACAACCCATTGGGCGCTGCAACATCCAGAAATGAACCACTTTGAACCTGCCCACAGCTGCACAATTCATATTGCATCTTAATCTCTCGACAGGTTTAAATGAGAGAAGAGATGAAGGAGGGGGGGGGGGGGGGGGAGCAAAGAATGGAAAAGAAAAAGATCCAGCAAACCAAAAGCACTCTCATAAAAAAAAATTGCACTGGAATAAGGTGCAAGTATCCAAACAAGCCGAGTTAATCATAGAACTCACCCAAATGTGACGTATGCCTCGACATCTTCCTGATGGTTGTCTTCCGTTGTTAAGTGTAGAACATCCTCTACCAATATCCCAGAAGTAGATGTTTCAGCTGAGACATAAGAGACCATGTAAGGGCAACTGCTGAATGTTCCAACACATCCATTTCGGTGAGCACACAGGCTGTTGTTGCAAGTGACCTCTTTGCTTGATGATGACCCTCTAGGGTTGTATATATTAAGCTCAAAATCCTGTAGAACAATTTGGTTTTCTTGAAAAATCATACAGAAGGGAAGCAAAAAGCATTCAATGAAAGAAGGCCAAAAGATGAATCCATTCAGTAAACTAGAATAAAAACTTATGCACAAATTTTCTCGTGTTAGTCTCAAGGTCAATGTGGTATGATACTTATTAGATGCTGAATTTAATTAAAAGTGCCTTCAACAGGTTTTGGAAAATAAAGGTCGATGTGCCTAATATAGAAATCCTCAACCCAAACACACACAGTCATGCGTATTGTTTAGTCAGGAATCAAATTGTTACTTTGGTAGAATTACAACCACAAATACTAAATCCCACTTCAAGAATGGAAACTAGGAAAAAGGCATGACTTTAAATAACCATAATCAAGGAACGCACCCCCCCTCTCTAAATCAATAGCATGAAAAAAAAATGCCCGATTTAGTTAGCAAAATAAAATTACTTTAGCGAACAGCTTACCGCTTTGAAAAATTGAAAAAAGGAGGTATAATAACCAGGAAGAAACCCCATATATTATCTCTCTTGATCCTCATCACTTATGCTTTCAACCACCAATGCCCCCTTTCAGTTTAACACAACTATTGGACGTGTGCATGAGTTACTACTTGTCCCGAAGTGTAAACCGCTAGTAAATGATAGATATTAGTCTGTAACTACTATTTACTCGTCAGCCCCCTCCCCCCCGAAGTGTAAACCGCTAGTAAATGATAGATATTAGTCTGTAACTACTATTTACTCGTCAACTCCCTCCCCCGCGCAACAAGAGGCTAACATATGAGATTTTAATGGCCATAACAAATTAGCAATTCTCCCAATATGAACCTAATCGTTTTACCATTATCACAAAAATATGCATGAATTTAAAAAAACAGAGTTGCACTTTCTACTGAAAAAAGGAAAAAGAAAAACCCATTCGAATATTAGCAGGGCTTAAAAAAGAGAGAAACAGAGCATACGGAGGCATAAACTGTGCCTTCGGTAGGAGCACATTTGCTGCATTCACAGGGTACCCAAAACAAGTCACTCCCAGTGTCCAGCGCTACCATAAACTTTACTCCCGGCGTCCCTAACTGCACCGCCGTGTAATGCAAACTGTACAAAACCTCAACAAGACCCAAAACAGAAGGCAGATAATTTTAGAAGAGAACCAAAAAAATACAAAGAAATTCAAGATTGTATCACAGAAGGCATTGAACCATACAATCCGAGGGAGCTGATACGGAGTGTAGAGTTGCCGTCGGCGAAAGCGAGCGGCTGGGGGGATTCAAAGAGCTTGCGGCCGCGGAGGAGGCGATCGCGGTCGGCAAGCTCAACGTAGTACTCAATGCTGCCCTTCTCAAACGCCGAAGAGAGCTTTGCTCCGGAGGCTTCCGACCACCTCTGAACTGGATCGGAGAAGCGGTGGTGCATCTTGAAGCTGAAGATGCGACCGTCATGGCCAGAGCTGTGGGAGCCGCAAACTAAGAACAAGAAGAGGAGGAGGACGACGGAGTTTAGAGAAACAAGGCACGCTTTGAAACCATAGAAAGATTTTTGCATCGCAAAGGCGAGTGGGAAACCCTAGATCTTGGAAGCTACGAGAAGTTTGTTGGCTCCAAGAAGGCGTTTCTCGGTTCCTAGTAGAAGGATCTTGGACTGTAACTGTGGCTGGAAAGGTGCATAGCCGTTTGGGACTTTTTGGAAGGTGGACCCTATGGGTTGGGTCCCATCCCACTTACGCTTTTGTCTGAACAGTTGAGGAAGTTAGGAGGAGAGGAGCGGTGCAGGCGGAAAATTATTTCCGAATCGGACACTGACTACCCAAGAAGAGGGAGCGGGAAACTTTCTGGTGTTGAAAGCCTCTGCTAGTGGCATTTTAGCCGTTGGATCGGATTATCCACTTGAATGTCCCCGCGCAGACTTGCTTAAGTCACGGAAGAGATCAGTGATCCAGAACATCAGCATAACTATACACCGACTCTAAGACCGATCCGACCTAACCCGCCCGAAACAGACTGACGCTCGGTTTGTTTTATAAAATTTTACATATTTTAAAATTTTAACACAATAAAATATTATAATATAATCTATTTCTCTTCATCAAATCATTATTTTTCACTACAAAAAATATAAAAAATTATCTCTCTTCATTTTTTCACTAAACTCAATAACTAAAATTTAAACCACACTAAAATTTTACTTCTCAAACACAACCTAAATAAGGTCGGTCTATACATAGAGACGGCCCAACCCGTCATATTTGATCGGGTCTCGATATACCGTCGGTTCACTTCAGCCCCGTCCGAGTATCATTACATTTTATAAACCCTAAGCAATAACGTGTCTCATTGCCTCCTTCGAGCTTCAACACAACAGTCCTCTTCCTCATCCTCATCTGCCTCCTTCGTCTCCTCCTTCGCCTCCCAACTGACAACCCGATTGTCGAGTCGACACGTTAGTGATATTTTAATATTGAGCTAAAAATGTATATCTACTAGTAACTTGGGGTATAAAGTGTTAGTTTAATACTTTTGGGTAGGAATCGTAAAAAGTCGGGTAATTCGAATATGACTTGGATAATAAAATTCCTTAGTCTTAATTGTTAAACTTTTGAGATAAATTACAATTCATATAACAAAATGACAAATAAATTTTTTTGCTTGCCTTGATCATATTACAATGTAAATTTGATGAGTCAGATCAGCATACATGTCTTGCTTCAACCATCAACAAAAATTGAAGAACAAAGAAGATTTTTGTTTTTTTTTTTTAAAAAAAACAACTACAACTATTACAAAAAATCTTGACTTTTAGAAACGCTCAGAATCAAGAATTGGAAAACCATGGGGTTTTCCACAATATTATGTACATTATGCATTTAAGCTCGTTATCTTATAATATTTACAAACTAACCCCAAAAATAATCCATAAAATACCACATCAAGTGAAGACGATCTTGCTGTTAATTAGTTTTCCACAAGTTTCTGTCCCTTTTATCTGAAGCTCATATTGGGGAGGCAGAAGTGAAGCCAAATTTATCAGAGAGCTTAGTTCGCGTAAATGGCGAAACAAGCTCCATCTGATGAATAAATTGCACGTCCTGGACCAAAGGATTCTCTGTTCTGCCTGGAGGAGACCCCGAGTAACACGATGGTGTGCACCCATTGCATATAGATTGAGATTCCCTCCCATCAGCATTCTGTGAAAACAAACTGAGTTCATCTTTGCCATCGAAGGTCTTGAGAAAGCAATCAAAATTTCTGAATTGGGAAAAGAAGAGAGCAGGAAACGCTCACCTTATCAGAAATTATACTCAGAATATCCTTCCTCCCATCTGTATTTAGTTGGCTGCTGGTTAAAAAGCATGACATGTTAGTAGTTGCAAAACAGCCATTGTCATTTAGAACCAGAGGGTTTTCTGTTTATGTAAAAAGGGAAAAAGGACAATTTTTGCAGACCTGTGCTTACTGCACCTCTGGGGCTTGAGAAAGTCAGGTATAGCAGTCCCAAGCCGACGGGGCTTTGGGCAAAGGGGCTGGTCATGATTACTGCCTGATCTGGACGCAACCGTGTTCGTCTCTGAACCTGAATCAACGAGATTGCTTCTGGCTCCTAAATGGTGCATAACTCTCTTCTGCCCTCCTTTCAATATGAAAACGAGACTCCCAAGTCACAAGTAAATGAAAAAATAACCCACTTGGCCACTTGTGCCTAGCAATTTAATCTCTTCCCGTTTAGTTAACCCTCATTAAAATGGTAATTAATGGAAGTTACCCGTTTAATTCAAGATTAGCCACACATTAATGAGAGAGAGGAGAGGAGAGAGGCATGAGTGAGAAATTACTCATAAGTTGAGCGAGCCACATTGGATTGTAGACCTCCCAGCTCAAGTGTTGGGATGACAGAGCATTTGCTTGGCTAAGAGTGGATCTAGGATGACTCTTGACTAGTTGTCTTCTAGCTCCTGAGTTTTCTCTGGTTTCTTATACTTGCCTATAATTCATTCCGTCCAAGTAAATTTGCACCCATTTTTCATCCAACTTCTCTTCCCAAAGATATTGTTTAAATAATTATAAAACGAAAGAGTCGTTTTCAGTGTCCTGACAGTTTTTTTTTTATGTTTCTTTCTATTTTCATCGTGACTGTCATGAGGCATGTCATGCTGAATTGTATGAACCCTCGCGTATGCTGCGTGGAGTACTTGAATATTTGGAACCCTCTTGTGAGATTGTAAGCATTGAGTAATTATCAAGCAATATAAGTTACTGTAGATGGTCACGTGCTATGTGCTGCTCCATTGTCAATCTTTTTTTCCAGTAAAAGATCCAAGGGAAATTATCATCTTGGCAACCAGAAGACACCAGTTAAACTGACATTTTTTTCGTGAGGATTTACACAAGCACTGAATTTTGCTTCCAACCTTTTAGCCTAAACCAAGTAACCCAATTGTGTGCCCCTTCAACAAAGCTTCAAGAATAGTGGGGCTGCAAAATAAAGTCAAAATCCATATTTGCATCCGTTTTAGACTGCAATACTTGGTGAAACTTCTTCGATGTATACAAGAAAAAGGAGGGGCAAAGAATTGTCTTTTAGAAACTCCGCAAGGCCAAAAGAGAGGGATCTGCACAAGTCATCTAAATGATTACAAAGTGTTACAGCTTTCACTCAAGTATGATATGTATCCCAGTCAAACTTGGGCTGTGAAAATAGCTCATAATCTACTGGCCCATCTACAACATTGTCAACAGTTTGTATACCTTCAAGAAGAGCTGGTTGAAAACCATCATTATTAGTAGGCAACAGCTTATACATTACTAGCACCCCAAGTGTGAATATAGCTTGCAGTTTTGTCGAGTCTCCTTGGACTGAAAAGAACAAAAGCATCGAAAGCAGGAACAGATCTACGCAGAATCGCATGATGCCCAACACAGTATTCATCAACTTCCCGTCATTGCCAGCAGGAAAACCCCGCACTCTATATACAAAGAGAAAGTTGTACTTGTCAACCACATACCTGTAGCCAAAATAAACTGCACCAACAGGGACCACGAGTGGAGCAAATGAAGAATATATCATGGTAAGGGCAAATACTGTCAAATTAAATGCATAATACTGTGCAAAATCAAATGTCTGCTTGGGAGCTGTCGATGTTCTGTTGATTGGATAGATAGAAAGATCTTGCCCCGGTAGACCAACTCCATTGACTCTGGGAATGTCATACATACTGTCAGGCATCAGCGGTCTCCTAAGACCATCTATTTCTTGATGTTCTAATGGATACTCTTCACTTTGTTCTGGGACCAGCTGGAGCATATCGTTCTTCCTAAACTTTTGAATCTTCTTTTTAATCCAAGGGATTGGAGCCAATAGATCGAAAGATATACCCAAGAAAGTGCATGTGATTAAAAACGCAAGAGAGGAAAGGCATGATCTTGACAGGAATGATGCACTCATGTATTGCTCAATCCTCTTACAATCTTCTCCATCCAAATAGCACCGACCCATCTTCAAGAGTGCACCCTCTAAGGATGACTCAACTAGAGCCTTCAAGAGAATGAGATTTACCAGGAAGAAGCAAACCAGCTTCAAAAGTGCAGCTCTTTGCTCCCCCGAAACTGTAAGATGCCGCTCAAACTTGGAGAGGTACGAAAGAGCTGAAGGGATTACTATATACATACTCACAAATATAATGACATTTGGTAGGAACTGAAAGATAAGGCTGGCAAGCCAACTTGAGCTCTGCACCCAATCCAACCACGACTGAGCACTATCCATGGCTTCCGCATTGATAATCCGTCCTGCACTCTGCACAGCGCTGATCACAGCAAGAGGGGAACTGAAGAACAAGAGCATCAACAATAAGCACGTGTTTACAAATAGTCTCCGCAATCTCAAGTGGAGTTTCGTCGATCCCAAATGATTCCAGTAAATGTCAGTCGCCAAGGGAGCCCTCTCAACCTTCCATTGGTTCCTCTGCAGACGCAATTCCACAATGGAAAAGAACTTCCCAAAACGCCTCTTCTTCTCATTCCGAAAATCCTGAACAGCTTTATTTGCCGTGTACACATCCTTAAACATCACAAATGCAACTCCTGCACCTGGCGCACGGCCTTCTTTGTAAGCTGCCAGTTCAGTCTCCAATTTAGCTCGCAACTCTTGCAACCTTCGCAACCTCTCTTCGTCCGTGAAACCCAAACTATCCATTATCTGACCCCACAAGACCTTCCCTTTTCTCACAATTGAACTGCATCCATTTTCAGCATTCTCACTCCCACCCAGAAAAATCGACGAGTCTATTCGTGCAACCAGCCGAGAAATCTTATCCCTAACCCCTACCAATTCTGTAGCTAAATCATCCAAAGCAGACAAATCCATCGGGATGATAACTTTATAAACCTTCCCGGGATACCTACCATGAAAATACTCTTGCAGCACGGTCCTATCTTCCCCTCGAGTTTTCGGCAGTCCCTGAACCATTATGGTGAAAATCGCTGTCGAAGTCGCGCTTGGATCACTCAGATTCCCATTACCGTCCCTAAACCTAGTGATTTTTAAGCGGTATTCGATAGCAGACATACCGAAATGGAACAAAACGACGACAAAGACGACAAACAGAAAATGCACCCAAAGCAAAGCAGAACCTTTCTGGATGTGATTGATCGTCGTTTGGGAGAATTGGTCGTCAAGCTGAGCCATCCCAGCGTAGAGATTTACAGGTAGTATGACAAGGACCGAGAGCGCTGCGATGGGCAAGAGCAACGCGCAGCTGCCGCCTTCGATCAAGAGGAACTGCGCGGCGTCAGCGCCGCAGTGGAGGGCAATCTCGCGGCGTGTGGCATGCCATACGGCTAAGAGCTTTGCAGAGAGGGCGGCAGGGCCCGGGATCCGACGGTGATCGCTGCGGAGCTTGACGAAGAGAAAGATGAGGACGCAGCAGCAGGCGCCGATGGCCGAGATGTTGAGGAGGTACTGGATGTTTCCGAACCACGCGGCGTCACCGTCTGCTCCGCCGCCGTCTGGGGAGGCGGGGGAAGGGGGAGGAGAGAGGGAGTGATTCATTGGGAAATGGGGGAAATTCTAGAGCTTCTTGGGTGTCAAAATTTCGAGGGTTTTCAGTTGGGAATTCAGGGACGTGGGGTCCAAACTGTTGGGTTTTCCCTTCATGAAAAAGAAATTCAAGGTTAGGGGTTTGCGGATGAGGAATAGATTGACGGAGGTGAAAGCATGCAAGAAAGGAGACGAGTTTCGTCTAGAGACCAATAAAACGTTAACGGCCGGGGGAGTGGAGGTGGGAGGGTTTGGTTGTCTTTTCCCTGGGTTGAACCAAAAAAGAATATGCTGGAAGGAACATAACAAAAGAGCAAGAAGAATACAATTAGGAAACAATATGATATATTCATATTTTTTTAGGTTAACTGGTTTAATTTATCAAGTCATTTTCTTTCTAGTCATATAAACTACTATATAGTCATTGCGTGTTTATTAAGTAAATATGTCTTCGAGGTGGTTTATTGATTAGTTATGTCTGGAAGGTGAATGAGTTAGTCAGACATACCATTGGTCGGTCGGTCGATCTATAGATCTTAATTCGACTTCTTTAATAATAAATCTTACATTTTATATGATACATGTAGTAAAGTGTCTCAAATGTTTGAGATTTGCCCAGTATACAGGAATTGTGTATTAATTATCGGCTTATCCCACTAACAACAAAATCTATCATATTAGCTATCACTCGGGATATCCACATAAACATCTCAACTGACTGTTTAAGTCAAAATTTAAGGACTAAAAATAAAAAATTTCTAGTAATTATTTCATCATTTATCAAGATTTTAAAATACTTATTCAAATGGATATTTCTTCTTGAAAAATAGTTGCTCCATTCTATTTTTCCACATTTTATAGAAAACTGTATATAATGGGGAAATGAATCTGTCTATTTGATCTAAAGATACATGGAGCCAATGCATCCTTTGTGCGGTGACCAGTGACCTTGTTGTTTGGTTGGGCTTTTCAGGCAGGGTGCCCGTTCCATTTGATTGGGCCTTGCCATTTTCAGACCTACGGATCCACGATTTGATAGGTGGTCGGGCTCAACTCGTGTTCCGGGCTTCACATGTTCACGCAGTCCCAACAATTACAAGTGGGGCTTGCATCTCGCGTGCAAAAGCACAACATTTATTTATAAGGGAAAATACATTTGTCACTCACAAATTATCATGGGTTTTACATTTTACACCCTAAACTATCAATTTTGATACATTGCACCCTCTAACTACCAATTTTTGACACTTTTCACCCTATGTCAAATTTGTAGACTAAATTTGTAAATTCATTAATTTATTAAGGGTATTATTGTCAAATTGAGGGTGCAAAGTGTTTAATATTAGTAGTTTGAGGGTGTAATGTGTCAAAGTTGGTAGTTTAGGGTGTAAAGTGTCTAACATTGGTAGTTTGAGGGTGCAATATCTTAAAAATGGTGGTTTGAGATGCAATGTGACACTACCCTAGTAGTTTGTGGGTGGAAAGTGTATTTTAAGTGTTCAAAAATTATTGTTCATACTTTTCACTATCAAACATTAGCAAAACATTTCGGTACAAAATTTTCACAAACATTTTAAAGTTGAAATGTTTGATCTTTAACTTTTCCTTGTATTTTAAGGATGTTACTTTTATTTTTTAATTTTTTTAAAAAAATTAAATAATCTCTATTCACATTTCTTTACCCAACAAATCATCTTCATTCATCAAAATAAATATAAAAATTTAATCAAATCATCCATCTTCTTATTTTTTTCATCAACTCGAATAAAATTTCAAAAATTTTCAACATCTATCCAAACATTTTACAAAATTTTCACTACTTTTAATTTTACAAACACCAACAAACTCAAAACTCTCTAAATTTAATTCACACCACATATAAAATTCTTGAAAATTTCCTAAAATTTTCATTTGCCAAACATTTATCATAATTTTTCTCTGTATTGCCGTATGGGCACTAGCCTAATGGTTTGCAAACAGAATCTCAAAGGTTGTGTTCAGCAACCAAAATTTTGACTATCTAAAATTTTATCATCATTACAAAAATTTATCTCTGCTAACTTTTTTACCAATTATAATAAACTTCTCCTCAATTTCTTACCAACTTCTATAATCACACTCAATTCTTTAGGTGTGAGTTCGAGTCACACGTCTACTATTTGGTGAGTTCCGGACTTAACCGCACACGTGGACGTAGGGCTGAAAACCTATGCAGGCATCCAAGGAAAGCTGTCTTGCGGGGCCTTTGAACATGCAGCTTACTAGTTGTCCGATGTTAAAGTCTTTGAACATGTGAAGTGTTCTTCTTTTTTTTTTCCTTTTTTTTCTTGACAATTTAGAAACTTCATGAAATGTTTGGAGTGTAAGAATAAGTCAAGATTCACACCAAAATATATCAAAATATCATAAAGGCGTACACATGCAGCTTACTAGTTGGTAAGTCAAACTTTGAATTTTCATATATATTGCATGAATTTTGTCCAATGATTCTTGGTCCATGCATCACCTTGAAGAAGTCGATCGATCTTGTTCCAAGTGAAAACGATGTCGTTTTAAGTGGAATATGTGACATGCATGGTTGACATAAACTTCACCAATAAATCACAAAGTCAAGCCCCGCGGTTGATGGTTCCCAACACTTCTCTAATTTTTTTTGTATAAGCATATTCGCAACGATAATATAGGAATTGAATGTAATGTCTTAAACGTGTTAGTTTATGGTGTAAAGTGTAAAATTTATACTAGTTTGTAAGTGAAAAATATATTTTCGATCTCCAAAAAAATTACGTTTTGTATCCTTAAAATATTAAACTTGACATATTGCATCTAAAATTATCAATATGCTTACAATTTACATCTCATATGTTATAATTTAACCATGAAGATTATAATTATGTCATTTGTCTCTTTGTTTTTATTAAGTTTAACGGTGAGATCTTAATCTTGGGTGCAAAGTATAATTCTATTAACAGTTTGGGGGTACAAATTAGAAAAGGAAAAGACAAATTTGATGAAAACCCTCACTCAAGATCATCGTGGGTACGTATCATTTAACTGTTGCAGACGTTGAAACTCTCACAATATCTTGCGTTTATCTCCAACCAAATATGCGACCCAAGTAGCTTTTTTCTGCCTTTTTGAAAACCATTACCAAATGATTTTGTCCAGCTCTCCCAACAAGTCAATAGCTGCCTGACTCAGAGCTTTACCCCCTACCCTACCCGTTCAAAAGTGTGTCCAACGGGCAACGGCGTATCGCAATTAATTGCTCACAGCTGCTGAAAAAACCATACCGTTTTCCCAGTTGCTTTGTTTATATATAATATGCTTTTCAAATCATTTCTGCGTATCTTAGCTCCTCATTAATTCAAAGCTCATGACTTTAAGAACAATGTGAAAGCGAAGAAATGGGCGTGGGCTAACAGAAATTGACTTCAGTGTGAACCTTTACGTTGGCCTCTGTGGATACATCCCTTTCGTATTTCTATTATCTTGTTCTGTGCTTTCTTTTAGATGCCGGTCGAATCACTTGTGCTTCCACATTAAGCAATGAGTCCCACATTCAGTAATTAGCACAACAAGAAGCAAAGCTCGAAAGGGATTTTTGGGGCCACAAGTTTTTTCTGATCTTTTGGGTCTTGCTTTCGGTGAAGTAGAATATCTCGAGAAGTTCTGCTGTTTTGCAAGATCTTGAAGGATTTTCTCAACTAGCTAGCCACCCGACCTATATTGCTCTTGATAAAACCTTCATGGAGGTTATGGAGAGAGATTCACAACACTCGTGCGTCTTCACAAGCTGTAAGTTTTGGCCAAATGAATAGACTTCAATCGAACTCTCAACTCTTATAGACGAAAAAGACATGCATTCATGGATGCCTTATGAGTAGCAAATTAGCAAGTATATCTAGCCCAATATCCCACAAGCTATAAGTTTGTGTTTGCTCTTAGTTGTGATATTTAATTACTCTCTGCGTTATAATTCATATTTCTTTTTGGTCCAGGTTGATATATACATTCACAGCAATCTAAGGACATGATTTTCAGAGCTTCTTATGGAAGGCAACATATAACCTTCGGTCGGTCAAAGTCCAAAGATGAAAGGACGTGAGAGGGCCGTCTCTTTTACGTACACCAAGGAAAAGGAAATCTTGCTCTTCTTGTCATTGGGTCGGGGGAGCTTGAAAACTCTGGAAAATGAAGTGAAAGTGACAGCAGCGGTTCTTCGGGATCATTTGGGAATTAAATGTTGTTAGGTGGTCAGTGGAAAAGATTCTAAAGGTGAGCCTTTTTGGAAGGTGAAGTTTTGGCTACAAAGAACGGACTCGAGAAAGCTAATCGAGGAGGTTTTTCCAGCATTATTACGGAAGGGACTCCCTCAGTGTCATTCGGGCGACTAGGCTCTGTTTGCGTTGTAAAATTTTACCTCTTTTAAAATTTTAACACAATAAAATATTATCATATAATCTATCTTTTTCCCATCAAATCTTTATTTTTCACTATAAAAATATAAAAAATTATTTCTCTTCACTTTTTCACTAAATTCAATACCTAAAATTTTAACAACACTAAAATTTTACAAAACAAACACACCCTAATTAAGGGTTATCCTAAAAGAGTTGAATGCAGAATTTTTGAAGATATTGTTGATATTCATAGTCTTCTTCACCATTTGCAGCACTCAAATACCTCTCATGTCCCCTTTGATGCAAATTTAGTAAAGCATCGGTTAGCTCATTGGGTCGCCTCCGAATTTAGTTTGAGAGGCATTACTGATAATTCTGAATATATTTCTCTTTTTGTCTTAGCTGCTTTTTGGGGTGGCCCCCTTAAATCTCTATGTACTTTTCATTTTCATTTGTTGTAGCTATGCATTGAATTGTGTGTCCTAATCCAAAATTAGGACGACCACATTCCAAAACTATGGTCAGAAGAAGAAAGAAAAATTTTCTTTAGACCACCCTGTTAAAACAATTAAAATGCTCTCTGATTGACTGCTGTAATTAGAGTGAGATGTATATTATATAAGTCTTGTAACATTTAATTCTGTCAATCTTAGCGCAACATAATAGAAACATCATACGTAACGTCTTCCTCTATTTTATTATTATTTATTATAATTTTGTAAGTTTTCCGTCTTTTGGAATGGATTATGATATGTGGTTTATTGAAGATTAAATTATAGACCTCCTTTCCTACGCAATCACCGTTACTATTTTTTGTTTTGTTTTGTTTTTAATTATTATTATTTTTTATGATGGAGGTGGCGATCAAAGATAGCAACATGCCGTGACTCATCAGATTTGATACCAGTTCAAGTCCATCTAATGCTTGACACCTGTTTACTCAAAAGAACAGACACGTATGTAATATCCACGTCCTACTCAGAAAAACCTTTTTTTGTTGATATTTATTGGTGTCGCCCATGAAGCTAAATACCCACATAACACGCAACATATATATATATATATTCCAAGACCACCCAGAAGTTCTTTTACAAATATATAATAAATTAATAAAATATCTCATCTAATTACAATAACTGTAGGGTAACATCTTACAGAAATGGGAAATTAGTAAGAATATCTCTTGCTCTCTTTACTTATCTACCCTCCACCTCAAACATTTTTTAGTCACGACTCACACATTATGAGTGGGGGAAAAGGTGCTTTCATCTTATTGGGTTGCTTAAAGCATTACTCTCAATGATAAGAAAAAAGAAATATATTATGATAAATTATTTGTGGCAGTCTATAGTCTATTATCAGGGCATTTGTTTGTGGAAATATTGAGATTTTAGAAATTTTGGGTATTGAAGTTTGTGAAAAAGTATAGTATTTTATAGAAAAGTGAAGAGAGAGAAGATTTAATTGAATAATATAATATTATTTTATAATTTAATGAGGAGAGAAATATTATTTTATGATTGTTTGAAAATGTTGAGAGTTGAAAAAATTAGGAAACAAACGCTCCCTGTATATAAGGACGAAGCTATGATATTCTATATTAAAGGGTCCTTTTCGATAATAAAAAAATACACTTTAACGGGTAAAAATACAAAAAGTACAAACAATTTTAAAAACCAACTTTTTGGCCTAAAGAGAGCAGTAAATCTCTGCTGAATTTGAGGGCTTTGGGGGGACATGATTCTCCTCGGCATAAATATAAAATCATGGTAATTTAGCACCTTATTAGTAAATAGCAATACATGTTACTGCATAAAAATAGAAAATTGAAGAATATATAACTATTCCTCCATATAAAATAGAGAAAAGTAATAAAATTGGTGGAATTAACAGCAAATCTTTACATTGAGATTTTCATTATTTTCTTCTAGAGGCTAATAGAATAAATAATGGAATTAAAGTTTACTATATTTTGTTTTCGATTTGACCAAAATTACAATACTCCGAAAAAAGGGGGGTGGGGGGTTTCATGCAAATAGCAGCTTATTATAATGACAATGATATTTAATTATATTCTACCTCTTTCTATCTTTTTTTTTGGGGGCTGAATTCTACCTCTTAGGTGGGTTTGTGTGGTAAAATTTTTGGTATTGGGTTTAGTGTTGGTATTGGGTTTAGTGAAAAAGTGAAGAGAGAGGTAATATTTTATAGTTTTTGTAATTTTTATATTTTTTGATGGAAGAGAGAGAGATTATATTGGAGTATTTTATTAGGAGAGAGATAAAATTTTGGGTAAAATTTTAGTGACAAACGCAGCCTTAGTTTCTCTTCTTTGGCTTTTATGTGGAGCCCATGGCTGCCCATATGGCTTTCAGCCATCGCTTTGTTCGTATTCTTATATAGGGCTTCGTCTGCTGAGAAAGACCACAGAGAGAGAAAAGGGCTAAGGAAGTGAGTTTCAGTTCGTTCAATCACACTGATTGAGAGCTTTTCTTGTTCAGTTATCTCTATCTCCCTCGTAGTATACCTGGTACGTCCTCTATCGCCCACAATTAAATCCAAAATAGAGTGCAAAAGGAGGAGGAGAAAAAGGGAGAAGAGAGTGTGGCCATGTACGAAAACCCTATTACCCACAGTTTGATTTGATGGATCTATGGATCTAACGCTTTTATACCCACATGTATTGCTCCGTTTCCTTTAGATCCCCGTCGTTTTCGTTTGGTGTTATTTGGTGGCTGACATGAACTGATTGAGTTGCCAAATTATTCTGTGAGTTGTTTTCTCCTGAATACGCTTTCTTTCCTTTCTTGCGTGGGGCAATTTAGGTGATTGATGTGTGTTTCTTTAAATATTTTTTTGTAATTGGTTATTGGGTAGTTAAAAGTTACTGAATTGTATGGTATGTGGTCTATGAATTGTATGGTTGGAGTTTGGAATGTGCAGGTAGATTTGACTATTACTCCTTGCTACAACTCTAAGTTGTTTGCTTTCAGTTGTGGTGTTCATATATAGGTAGTATTAGTTTGAGGGTCATGGTTCTTCTCATTTTCAAAGAAGCAAAGATGATTTTTAGATTTCAGGCCATATATTGTTCGTTTCAATCAGATTTTAGGCTGAAAGTTTTCTTCTTTTCTTTTGTCAGTTGCATGATTGATTTCTGATTTTGGTCAAGGGTGTTAGTATTTGTATCATGTTGTTTATTCCCCTCATATAGTGGACATCTTGTCTGCAGGAGAGGAGGCTGCTGGGGTCTTCGTCAAAAATGGAGTTATTGCATCCATTTTGGATGTGGAGGAATTGGAGGCTGGCCCTGGTGAAATGAGGTATGTTATCAAAGTTGATGAACTTTCTGAGGGCCTGCTGGCGGCCGTCCTCGGACAGATATGTCCATGCAGGTTCGGAT
This sequence comes from Myrica gale, assembly GCA_963930655.1. Classification (NCBI taxonomy): domain Eukaryota; kingdom Viridiplantae; phylum Streptophyta; class Magnoliopsida; order Fagales; family Myricaceae; genus Myrica; species Myrica gale. The sequence continues at coordinate 26,134,416 of OZ005610.1, forward strand.
GCAGCAGGCCGGCAAGATGGGCTACTTTGGTACAAAGACACCGGTCAGCACATGAATGGTGAATTCTCGATGGCCGTTGTCCAGGCCAACAATTTGCTTGAGGATCAGAGCCAGATTGAATCTGGACCATTAAGCTTGCTCGAGTCTGGCCCATACGGCACCTTCATCGGAGTATATGATGGTCATGGTGGGCCGGAGACATCACGTTTCATCAATGATCATCTGTTCCAGCATCTAAAGAGTAAGAAACTTAAGCCCATGGGGAAATTATGACTCATGTCATTAAATCCAAGTTTGTTTAAGTATTTCTGTAGTGTTTTTGTTTGGTACTTGAATTTTGCGGTTTGACGTGGTAACCGAGTCTCTGATCATCCCGATTGGCTTAATACTGGCTGTGTGGCAGGGTTCACCTCAGAGCAACAATCCATGTCAGTGGATGTGATACGGAAAGCATATCAAGCAATAGAAGAGGGATTTCTGTCTCTTGTTACCAAACAGTGGCCGATGAAACCCCAAATTGCAGCTGTGGGATCTTGCTGCTTGGTTGGCGTGATCTGTGGTGGCACCCTCTACATTGCCAATGTTGGTGATTCCCGTGCTGTTCTGGGGAGGCTTGTCAAGGCCACTGGGGAGGTCCTTGCCCTCCAGCTGTCATCAGAGCATAATGTAGGAATAGAATCTGTGAGACACGAGATGCACTCTTTGCACCCGGATGACTCACATATTGTGGTTTTAAAGCATAATGTTTGGCGGGTTAAGGGTTTGATACAGGTGAGCTCTTTGACTAGGTGATAACTCCTTTGAACCTGGCCCTTATAATCACTCTACTTTGTTATGATTTCTTTCATGTGCGGAATGGAGATGTTTCAATGTTAATGGTCGTAAACCTAAAAACAGCTTAGTAGACTAAACCTGGTTACAACTGCCCTGCCCTGTGGATGTGACCTAGCCTGTGATTTTTTTTTTTTTGTGGTACTAATGAAATTTCTTCATGCAGCATTACATTGATTTAGTCGTTGAGTGTGATACTAATGTGGGTTCCATGATCATGATCTTGGTCTCTGCACACGGAATAAGACTGTAACAATTGCGTGCATAAATTTTTAATCTGGATGCTAATAATTTCTGAAGAAGATTGTTAAGAGGGAAAAAAATTGAGGTGGATTCTTTCCTTTTTCTCCTTTGAGTCATATCCTTCTACTTGGAGCAGCTAAATATTATGTTGGCCATGTTTCCTACCTATAGTGGTAAAGATGTGTGTTGTGGTGGGGTGGGAGGAACCTGGGTGTCTCGTGTAACATCTTGCTATATCCATGAGAGTTAGGTAGTAGTTGGAAGGAGGGACTATATTGCTCTAAACTTTATTCTGGGTTTTTCAGGGAGGAGGAGCTTTTTTCTTAACATTGTGGGGAAGTGTTTTTAGTTGCTGTTCTTTGGTGTTCTATTTGCATATTTCTTTTGAACATGCATGTGTGAATGTTTGCAAATTCAGTCTTATGGAGAGGAAAGAAAAGATGACTGCACTTGTATACCCAATCAACTAAAGAAAGATGACCTGATAGAAATTGGTGACTAGAAAAAAGCGTAACAACAGATATGACCAGTCTATTTACATGGTTGAGGGATGGAAAATGAATTTAGATAGGCTATTCGTGAGGGAGAGCATGTCTCCAAACCCTCCCCCTCCACGGGGCGCCGTGAATTACAAGGTGGGTTTTTTTTGGGGGTGGGGGGGGGGGTTGGAATTTCAGCTGAAGTTAATTTTTATTGTCATGGAAAACTTCATAGAGCACATGCCAGGCATTGTGTGAAATGGGCTTATGTCTTACAAGTGAGTTATAATTAATTTTCTCAATCATGTATAATGGTAATGTAAGATTCGGCAGAGTTGTAATGTTTCTATGCTTCATAAAAAGCATCCCATTATGCTCTATAAACCATAAGAAACAAAAGTCATATGGCAAGGCTCTTTATTTGCCTCATTATGCAAGTGTTCCACACTTTGGAAGTTATGGTTCACAAAAAAGCTAAAAAGCATAACATTGATGTTGCCAAAAGTTAAAGATTGGCAAGTCAACCAATTTCCCTGGGCACCTTTTAATTTGGAATCCTACCACAAAGTTCATTTGATGTTTGAATTACATGTCTTGTGCTTCATCCAAGTGACAAAATGACTAACAATGATAATACTCTGCCTTTGGTACTCGTGACACATGTCTGATGGTAGAAGCCTTTGATTTGATTGATGGCTAAGATGGATCTTTTTCACATTGGTGATGAATGTAGATGACATATAACGTGCCAAAAAATAAAGATGACATATGGAGGGCCATTGTGATCCTTGCTTGAAAGATGACTGGAAATCTTGTCTGGTGAGGCTCAAGTTTAAAAAGGAGATACAAGGATGGGTTGCTTATTCAACACACACGTGTGTGTGTGTGTGTGTGTGTGTGACATCTAATTTTCCATACCTTCTCTCTGTTTTTTTAATAGTGGAAAAAAGGAGATGATGTAATCTGAATTAAAATAAATAATTGTTTCGACAAATTGTTTGATGCAATTTTTAGTGGCATTTCGAGGTATTTTCCTTTTAAAAAACGTATTGATCTACAGATTTTTGTTGTTGCAGGTATCAAGATCTATAGGTGATTTCTATCTGAAAAAACCTGAATTTAACAAGGAGCCTTTGTATTCGAAGTTTCGCCTTCGTGAACCTTTTAAGCGGCAAATCTTAAGCTCTGAACCATCAATTTCTGTCCATGAACTGCAACCTCACGATCAGTTTCTCATATTTGCTTCTGATGGGCTGTGGGAGCACCTTACCAATCAGGATGCAGTTGATATTGTCCAAAACCACCCGCGCTCTGTAAGATATTTATCTAAGAAATCATATTCCTGTCTTGGATGGCTTGACCTTGTAATCCACCCCATATCATTGATTTCAGCTTGGAATTACTTTTGAAACTTTGTGCAACTTTGACTTTGGCCTTTAGCCTGTCCAATTACTATGCATGCCATTGCTTCATGTCTTTGTACTTATTGGAATGTTTTTACTTGCTCTTCATGCAGGGAAGTGCCCGGAGGCTGTTGAAAGCTGCCTTGCTGGAAGCAGCTAAGAAAAGAGAAATGAGGTACTCAGATCTGAAAAAAATTGACCGAGGGGTCCGCCGACATTTCCATGATGACATCACAGTCGTAATTGTTTTTCTAGATTCGAATCTTGTGAGTAGAGCAAGTTCAGTAAAAGGTCCTACTTTGTCGGTGAGAGGAGGTGGTGTTAACTCCCTGCAAAATCTCTAGCCCCCTGTGCAACACCCGTGGAACTTAATTCTTCCTGATCAGGCTGCCTCTTTTGCCAATTGTGCGTAGCCGGATGCTTCTCAGTACTATGGTGCCTATCAGCTTGAACATCGAAAAGAAAGACGAGAAGCCGCGGTGAATTCATTGTTTCTCTTTTTTCCCTGTACAATGTAACATTTAACTTGGGACATGTACTTTATTTAGTTTCAGTGGACTTGAGGTAAGGAAAGAATCAGGGAGAGAGCTTCAAAGTTGACACTGATGATTCTTTCTTTGGCATGACCTTCATACGGATTCATTTTTTCTCCACTTCCACCCTCCCACATTCTGCAGTTCGTGTTATTGTAAGTTAATGTGAGATATCGTCCCTTGAATTCAAAGTTTCGGTTTCTGTCGTTTCACTTTCAGATATTTCTGCTTGTGAATGCCCTGTGGGCACTAGGTTGAAGAGACACCAATTGGTCTGAAATGGTTGTGATGTTATGGCTTCATAATTTCATTACCCTTGGCAGAGAACTTTGAAGCTGATATACAAAGATAATTTGGTGCATTTTGTACTCAGGTATCTGGTGGTTCAATCAAAAGCTGAAAAGGCCGCAAAACAGAGATTCCAAAATAGTTTTTTATTGACCTTTATGCTGTTATCTGTGACCAACTAACCATAGGTAATTGTCGTGAGAACAGTGAAACGAAGGCTTTGACTCCGAATTGGGCAGAAAAGAAGAGAAAAGGAAGAAGAAGATCTGGGGAGGGGGAGTAAGGTTTTGGTCCAAAAACTTTCTCGGAGTTTATATCCAAAAATACAAAACAAAACAAAGAGATCAACAGGATAGCAGTGGCTAAAGTTGTTTATGGGCCTCGAGGATGTTAGGATTTTTAATTGCCCAAATGTATAATGGCAAGGGATATCAGCATTCAGCAATTCTCTCATTCTAATTCATAAGCGACAAGGTGCTTGGCCAAAGCTAAAACACATGATTAGCTATGATCTTGCATTGGAATATTTAGATTCAATCTTGTACTACCAACATTACATTCTCAACTGGGCTTCTTCCTTATATCCTCATGAATTCCCTTCAAGTAGTTGTTGTCTAAGTCAACACTAAGACTGTTAGCCTCTAAACACCTCAGGGTAGGGCTTCGGAAGGAGAGACTATCCATCTCCACATCGAACTTCTGCAGTCCAACGGCATCTATGCTGTCAAAGCTTAGAGAACAATCATGGGACATCCTTCTACATGGCTTTTGGTTTGTTGATGGACGAGACATGTCATTTGGCTTCAGGCTTGAGCTTAGAAAATCCCCCGAGGACTCCAAGCTGATGAAGTTGTCAGCTGAAAACAGGGCTCCTTCTAGTTCTTGCCACACTTGGGTCATTGTAGGACGTTGTTTGGGCAGTTTCACAACACATCTTAGGGCTAGTTGTCCCATCTTTAGCATCATCTCCATGTTGCACGGCTCTGACAGAAGGTTAGCATCTAAAATGTCTCCAATGATGCCTTGCTCTTACCTGTGTTTTTTCGCAGGGTAATGACAAAAATAACAATCAAGGTTCTTCCTATGAATCAAATACTTAAAAGGATTATTAGTAATTTATCATGATATTAGAGCAGGTTTATGGATTTGAATGCTGACTTATTGCAACTCCCATTAAAATTGGCTTACTGATAGCCAAAATTTAAACTTGTCAAAGGTTACTGTCTTAAACAGCTATTGATGTTGCTGAAATGGAACATTTCATGAATAAGACAACTTCCCAGGGTTTAGACATTCTTAGTTGCTTAGATACAACATATTAAATAGGAAAAATACAAATTTTCACCCACAAACTACTACTTATTTTAACCAAATAAGTTCAAATTGCTTACCCATTCGATGATATGATAATTGGATGGAATTCGACCAGTATAAACTGCAGGCCGAGCAGCAAGAAGTTGCAGCAATATAACGCCAAAGCTATAGACATCACTGAATGGGGTCAAATGGAAACTGGAACTGTAAGCAGGATCAAGGTATCCCGGTGTCCCTTTTATTTGGCTACTGACATGTGATTGGTCCCCTGTAGGCCCCGATTTCACCAGCCCGAAATCCGAAACCTTGGCTCCGAAGCCATCTCCTATTAAGATGTTACTTGGTTTTATGTCTCGGTGGATTATGCTTGGCTTTATCCCATCGTGCAAATAAGCAATTCCTGTAGATTTTTCCACCAATTTCATTAAAGCAATGTTGTCTCTTCTGACCAATTAATATAGAGATCATTAAGTGTGGGGAATGTACCTTTAGCTGTTCCAATTGCTATATTTACTCTCTGCCTCCAAGTTAAGCTGTGTCTTCTTCCTACATGGTAATTACACAGTAGCTGAACAAACATCATATTTAGGGAACGTATTCAAGCAGGTTGAAATTTACCTGTAATGTACTCTAGCAGAGAACCATTTGGTACGTACTCATAGACTAATAACTTTCCCCCTTTTGGTCCTGTTTCAGGTAGAAAGTGAGAAAGATGTCAAACAGTGGGGCGGGGGCAACTTTTGGATGTGATTTGATCACGTACCTGGTTCTTCACAATATCCCACCAAACCTACAAGGTTGTTGTGCTTGACTTTTGAAAGGAGCTTCACTTCTGTTCAAGAAAACACTGCAACACATTGAGTACCTCTTTTTCGGAATGGAGGAAATCAGAAACTTGTGAATGTATGCTTGAAAAAAAATATTCTCAACTGAAGCTTTACCGTTTCTGAATTCTTCAGGGCTCTGGTATGAATCAGAACGGGGTCTCTTAATTGCCAGTGTTCCTTCTTTTCCAAAGCTCCCCTTGTAGACATCCCCAAATGCACCAGAACCCAACAAACAATCTTGGCTGAAGTTGTTGGTGGCCTTCTCTAGCTCCTCCAATTGGAACCGCCTCAACATTATATTCTCATCTTCATCTTTCTTTCTTTTTTTTCTGGGCCTCCTCGTCTTTATCTTTCAAGCTCCCTAATTGCCATTTTCTATCTGTTTAGACTTTTTGGAATAACTGATCATTCATAAACAAACAATCTCAAAATAAAATGACTTCTTTGCTAAAATCAAGTGGCATTGGGCCAAATTAGCTGCAGTAATTTTCCACAAAAATACATAACCTTTTGTGGACTTCTTAAAAATCAAATGTATTGCAAAGAAAGTTGTATCAGAATCACACCAAATGTAACAGACCTTCCTGTCCTGTACCATGCACAAGAATTGGACAGCGTATCCTTTTGCAGAAGTAATAAATCGACGCAAGCACCCAGATAGAAAAAATCCCCATCATAAGTACTCCTACCCACACTGATTGCGAAGGAGTCGGTGGCGCTGGTGCTGGTGAAGCCACCGCAAGAAGTCTTTTTCCCATTACAACCTTGCCAGTCCTCTGCTCAAAAGAAAGTTTGGTGAACTAATTCAAGTTTTACCCCTTGCCTTCACTCTGGCCCAAGTTTCATCCTTTGCATGAAGAGAAACACGGACATAGACACACTGTGCTGGTTCCTACAGAAAGAAAGAAGTATTGCAGCCGGCACTCTATGAATTTTCAAACGCGAGTCTGTATGTTCCGATTCCCTCTACATGATGGGACTTAAATGTGACTTTTAGTCTTCTCTTGGGACGGCACATAGACATAGGGCCAAGATTACATGCATATCGGCTTGACGTAAACTTTGCATGTATACTTTACTTGCTCGAAGAGGCACCGGATCTATCCATTACAATTTACATCAGCAATTTCTCATCTTGTATTTCTTGCATGAATCGTCCTTGGGTGTACGGCACTAGCTGGCGACCATGATCTCGATTATTAATAGGTTATAAATCCAGAAGCTCGAATTGACTCGCTGGGTAGAGACAAGATACGAGTACTCTTGGCTTCTTGATGGTATTGGAGGGGTTCAAGCGGCAATTTTACAGTCACAAAACTGATGTTATGAACCATAAAATTGGGACAATGAGACTGATTGAACCGTTTGATGTCAATTAGTCATTGTTTCATTTGAATATCCAGAAGCTTACCAAACATTCAATGTCCATATTGTAACAAAGTTAAGCACATCTGTGTCTTGACTTCAAAAGAACTAGTCGAGGTTGCTTTTAAAATTCCTTAGGATTGTTATAAGGACCAATTTAACCTAATAAGATCTCAATATATTAAGAACGTGGGTAAGACATCACATTTACATATTGCAACACCAAAATCCGAGAGAAAAGAATGAAAAGGTGAAGCACATATGCAGTGGGCAAGAATGGCCTGGAAGGGCGGGTGCAAATCAACAAGCACAAACCTCTTCCTCGCAATTGACTTCAAAAGAATTAGTTAAGATTGTTCTTGAATTTTTTTAGAATCATTATAAGGCTCAATTCAACATATCAAGACATATCACATTTACATATTGCATCACTCAAAACCGAGAAATAAGAAATAGAAAGCTGAAACACATCTGAAGTCGCCAAGAAAGCCGGTATGGAATGGCAGGTTCAAATCAACACGCACAGACCTTTTCCCCACAATAGACACTTAGAGCGGGTTATAACTAGATGGCTAGCTGGAGGGTTCAACGATAGATGTGCCACGTGTATGACATTCTTCTGACCGTCGTGGGAGTTGGATCGTTAATTTTGGGTTTTGGAAACTTTTATGCTTCTGAAGAATATCCCACGAACAGTTGTTCAACCTTTGAATAACAAGTGTTTCCGTAAGAGTTAAGGCAAAATCACTGAATCAATAGCCATTAGGGATGAAATGAAAGCACGTGAGAAGATCACGCTTTATCAGCAAAAGCTATCTTGTTCATGAACCCAATTGCTATTTGGAACTCGGGAAGAATCGAGAAGGCCGAGGGGAAAAAAAAAAGAAGCTTGTGCGGGGGTGTAAGAGAGGACAGTAGAATAGAATGGCTTTCTTGAATAAACGAATTAAACCAGTCTCAAAAGAAAAGAACAACAAAGAATACACGAAACAACTGGGTCAAACAAAACGAGACAAAAAGGAACAGAAGAAATCACCGGAGGAGACTAATTGGGTGGCCGGGGGGGGGGGGGGTGCTGGAAAATAATAGACAAGTTGTTCCCTTTACTTAAGAGGCAAAAGATAAGAGGAGTTAGGGTCCTAATGTTAAGGTCTTAAGAGGAACTAATCAGAGTTGAGATGTTGTCAACATATTAATGAATAAAATATAGGTTTGAGATTAAACATGTAATGGGTTTTTTAGATCTGTTAATGTTAAGACTCCTTTAATCTCAACCCTCCATTCTATTTGGTAATATCTCAGCCCTCCATTAGGTCCTATTAGGATCTTAACAATAGAACTCTAACCTTTCTCGGCTAGAGATGAGAGAATTGAGAAAGATGTAAATCTTTCAAAATGTTTAAAATTGTTGCTTCTTTCTATCTTTTTTATCTTCATTTAATTATTTTTTTGTTCTATGCATACTTGTTTTTTATATAATTTTTTGAAGAGCCGAATCGATGCATTTTATTAGGCAAGTTTGAAAAAAAAAAAAGAAACATGCCCATTTGCTTAATTAAAATCATGAAAAAGTTTATAAATTTTTTTTAGAGATTAAGGCTATGTTTGTTTCATATCTCAAAAAATTTTCAAAAACTTCTCACTCATTTTTTCATCAATTCCAATACCTTTTTCATCAATTTCAATACCTTTTCAACAATCCCAATAATTTTTTACAAATTCCAACAACTTTTAACACACTTTTCACCAATCCCAAGAGAATCTACACTACTTCTAAAAAGAGCAAAAAATAAAAATTGTTTTGAGATCTAAACAAAACATAGCCTAAGGAACGAAAGTAGGTTTGACTCAAATGATATAATAATATAATTTTTCCAAACGCTTAATATATAGGATTATCTTTATTGAATTATTTTGTATAAATAAGGTTTTCCCCGCGAATGATTATATAAATTTAATCGGTCACATTATAAATCAGGAAATTCTATTTTTCGTATCAAAAGTACACATCAAAGATGGTAGTGAATCAGTGATTGTCCGAAGCGTGAACAGAGAAGGCCAAGATATCGTTGTCACTTACACGCGGGAATTGAAGGCCAACCGCAGAACGCATACGTACGTGAGCTTGGACGGCGAGGTCCAAACTCTAAAGAAGGCAACACCTAGAAGAAGAAAAAAAACGATATAGCCGTGGATATACGAAACTATTAGGCTGCGAATCTTTTAGAATTCTGCCAGAGGAAGAAGAGTGCCGAAAAATAAAGGAGAATTATATTTTTCCAATTTTTTATTATTATTTTTGAGTTTAAAAATTTGTATATTGCAAGTCTGAATTTGGTCACTTTTTAGTAGTTTTTTTTAATTTTTCAGGATTTATATGTAAAAATCAATGTTGAATGAAATTCTAGAAAATGCAGAAGCAACCATGTTTTTATTTAAATGCATTAAACACAATAATTTTTAAAAAAAAAAAATACATGAAAAGAGCAATCTCGGCATATATCCATTGTATTGCTTTTTGTTGTTTAGAAATTATATTTAATGACAAAAAAAATATTGAGAAGAATCCTTGCATGCTTGGCCAGTGAATAGGTTACTTGTCTGCAACAAACTCTCGCTGGCCTCAGATTTTTGTTCTGTTTTTGCTCTGTTCTTATGTTTTCCTTTGGCTTGGGGTGTCTTGTGTATATATATTTTTGGACAAAAGAAGTTGCAAAACAAGAAGAGAAAAATCTCTTTGATAGTTCACAGAAACAATGTCTCAACTTATTATAATTCACGTAGTAAAATCTATCTCTTTCCAACTGCTTAAACTCTTGAGAAGAACGATGATTTCATATGGTATCAACGTCAAGGTCCTTAGTTCGATACCTAACTCCAAATTTCTTCCCGATTTCAACAAAGCCTTAGTTCGAGGGATATGCATCTTCTTTTGAATGGGGTCCAGCTCAGTGGTATCTACTACATTAGTCTTGACAAATTAAACAGCAGCAGTTCTGCAAATGAATTAGGCTACCTATCCATCCTCCACAATCGAAATCACCACACTTTAATCCTACAAGTTCATAGTTTTAACAGCCTTTTTTGCACCATACAACCCTTTCTAGCTGGGTGTTTTCCCTCGGACAACAGAGAGTGGACAGATCAAAGGTAGCAATAAATCTATCATAACTCTGAGATTTTTACATGATCGCAGTACAATGGTCAAACTCCAACTACAAGAGCGACAATTTGGCTAGTATTAAGTGAGAAATACAAAATCCCTAGAAGTTAAGAACTGTATAAATAATAAAAGAAATTTTCTTTCAGACCGTAATTTACACAGAGACAAACGTCACAGATCTCTTCTGCATAATGGGCAAGAACCGTGCCTAAGGAGCCACTTATCTATGCAGGGTAGGTGAAACATATGATGGCAATGAGGCAAGCATCTAACTGTCTCTCCGAGCTGAAAGTCCTGGAGAAATTCACAATCTTGGTTAGATGAACCGCAATTCACAAGTTGTCTATGAGAAAAGTAAAGGTTAGATAGCAAGATGTGAAATCATGGGCTGAACCTGAAGGCATACTGAACAAGAGACTTCCTCTCCAGAACCATCTATATTGTTTTTGCTTGTAATTGTGATCTTTGGGATATTTTCAACTAAATCACAGGGCAACCCCTTGGCCCCACCAATGTCAAAAAGGTTTGGTATTTCATCAAAGCTTGTTTCAACAGCACCCATCTGATTAAGCACAGCAAAAATGTTAGCAAACAAGAATGGTCTGTGCATTTCTGCCTGATCTGCCTGAGGTGGTCTATCATTCACATTGCATTATTACCTGACTCTGGACAGCACTTAACATGGCAGGGCCAATCCGCTCGCGAACTAGTCTCCCACTTAGAAGGCTTGCAATGACATCAATCTGTACAATTTCGAGGGAATCATGAACTGGGGATACAATCTGCAATTAAATTGAAGCTTGAAACTAAATAGGAACAAACAAATCTTCCATTATTTCCTTATTTAAACTTAGACCATATCACATCAACAATAAGGACAGGAACCAAATTGCTCACCAAGTAGAGGAGACATCCAATACCGGATTCATCTGATTGCCAAAGAAGAAGAGATGATTCAAAGACTTCAATGGAAAAAACAGCGCCAGATATTGCTCCAACAGCAGCCCCTCTGACAAAGCCGCTTTCGGTCTCTTGGCCTATCAAAGCTCCGGTCATAGCTCCTAACAAGGTGCCCACTGCCAATATACAAAGCCAATTCCTTTAGCATCGACCTTAGAAATGGAATTAGCTTGTGAAATGGTGGTTTTCTTATCTCTTAATTCTTCCAAGGAAACATACAAGACCCCTCTTAATTCTAGATGTATTCTGGACATAGATAAAGACAAACCACACACCGTGTGTCTATAGTTGTTTTCAATCATAATCAGAATACAGGAAGTAATATGGTATCCCTCTATCATTCCCAATAAAGCTCAGTTTTGTCTTCAATAGATTCGGAAGTTTTTTTTTTGTGTTTGCAGTTTAATGATTGAAACCCAAAACGTGAAAAGAGAAATTAAGAACAAGCAAATTTCATCGTGGCAACGGCCTAATAAAGATATACAGATTGAGCCAAACCAAATATCCATTTTTTTTTGTAAAACTCACATCAGATAATAAAACCAGATCAAGAATCTAATGCCAATTCAGGGGTTGTAGTCCGAGTATAGCACGATGTTCGAGAAAAAAACAGAGATATCGAAAAGGAAGAGACAGGCAAACCAACCTAATGCAAAGAAAAAGGTAAAGATCGCAGAGAAGATGTTCCCAATAACCGCAGACACCGCGAAATGGAAAGTTTCTCTAACCCTTCGAACGAAATTCACAAACAAAGACGGTGAAGCGGAAGCAGAGACAGATGGGCGTGCAATAAAATCCATCGTCTCGGTCAAGAATTGTACAAAAATCGAAGCTTTATATATAGCTCAGCTCTTCTTGATATTAAAGCCTTGGTTCAAAACCCCATAATAAATGGAAAGAGATGGGTATGCTTAGTCCCTAAGAGAAACGAAAGAGCACTATGGAAAGAAACCACATCAACCAACTCGCATTTATAGCTTTATTATTATCATTTTCCTCGATCCAACTCTCTCTCCCTCTCCCTAACTGTTTTCTACCAAAATTCATTCTTCTTTTAGCCCTTCCAATGGGTCGAGGAAAACGTATGCTTGGCAGAGAATAAAATAATTTGAATTAGCTTTCATTGTCAAAGACACGGGAGAGGGATAAGAAACTTCTTTTGAAAATTCGACGCGATCTGCAGAGTATTATTTGTCCACAAAAACCACAGCAAATTGTTGAATTTTCTGGCACTTTTATTTTCAACGAATGAGAGAGGAAAGTCCAGGTGGGGGGATAAGTAGGACAATACGACCTTGTTTTTTTTTTTTTTTAATTTTCATTTTCCCTTCTTTTTTTGGCAGTTTTATTGACTACTTGTCTTAAGCAATGAGAAATATATTTCTGTAGTAGGTGGGTTCTAAGCGACACTGATCCCCTCCGGACCCATCTCTCCCTAATTTAATCAGTTAGAGAGCTTGATTGCCCACCCTATCATGAGAAGAAAGGAAAAAATCCCATTACCTAAAAAATCTTTTATTTTCTTTTTTTAATTCATGGCACATTTATCAACTTTCGGTGTTAAGTACCTATAAGCCATTAAATGTGCATAATTAAACCTTACAAGTCATTTCTGTAGCCCTCCAAACTTGCCCTTAGATTGATCTTTACGGACACAAACATTGGCTCAAAATTGCAATGATCAAATCCTATGTTGGGTGCAAAGTTTATTATGCAAATTATTTGATTATATAACTAAGGATTGGGTTGGAAAGAAACAAACGACTTTTAGCAGATGATGTTGATGTTTTGTAGCAATCGAAGTTTTGGAACTTTTCAAAAGATGGGTGAAATCCATACGTTTTGATGTTAAACGTAGGACCTGAGAAGAAAATCATCTTCAAATGGAGATTTCTTTTCTCTTCCGATGGGAGAAATTGTCATAGTTTGTGCTTGGTATCAAGCATCTTTCAGTACAGAAGTTAGTACATAATCAAGAGAAACGTTGCACCTTAAACCCATTGATTTCTTGCTGGAGATTCACCCAACAACCCCGTACGTCATATTTGCATGTTCAGAGCAATTCAAGCTCAACGAGTCCAACAAGAAAGGAACAAGAAAGTTTGTAGGTACGTACAAATTAAGCGAAGAAGAAAACTCAGTGGATAAGAGCAAACTGATCTGTCATTATACCCTTGCCCATTTGTGTTATGTGGTTTTCCTCACGTACGTAATTATTTCCATCTCAACTAAGCATGACTGCGCCAGACATCAAATGAAAGGCCTCAAACTCGTTCAATAGAAGCATTCCCGTTTCCCTTCTTCCACTGTGTATCGATCGGATTGGGTGCACAAAACCCTCCAAAACCCACGGACAATGAAAGCTCACTAATGAAAGATATTCCAATCATTATTTATTCAGAAAATATGCCATCACTGTATGGATAGATTTGCCATAAATATTTAGGAAATTAGGAACGATGCAGTCTTCAATGAAAGCGTACGTCTATTTGCAAGTAGTCCAGTCAAGGCGCGCGCGCGGTGCAATGGACATTTTGGTTAGCAGAAATATGCATGGTGGCTTAAGCTACACGATTCTTCGGGGCCATGGACTGACTTTTTGGCATATGCAGAACTTTCCTGCAATCTCTATATATCGGTCCACTCTACTCGTTCAACAGTGAATGAATATCCCAGAAACATCTATCATGTGCTGACTGCTGAGCAAACGGGTTTGACATTTGGCTCCCCTTCAGCGACCGCTACGTACCACCATTTCACAAACTTTCTTAAACTACGACGTCCTGAGATTTCTTCATTGATCAGTTGAATTCTCCAGAAGAAAAAGGACGCAACAGAATCCATTCAACTACAATAAAGGAAAGGAAAAAAAAATGGAACTGATCTTTTGGGTTTGCACGAGAGAATTACGTACGTACAATTCATTTTCTTTTCCTGTTCCTTCTTCTCAAGAACTTTTATTCGATTTTGTTTTGCTTGTCATCAGATTATGTTCAGCAGCGTCAAGTTTCATGCATGTCTGATGTCTGCGAATCGCCCCGAGTCATTGTCTGCACCCAAGAGGAGAGAGACCAATCAATATCTTACCTAATGACTTTTCTATATTGCGTAATCCGCTATGATATATCCATCAAATCAAAGATACGCTGAGCAAGTGCTGGTACTTTCATGATCTTCCACAAAGGCCTAGACGAAGAAGATGAAGCAAAATCCAAGCCTAACAAGTTAACAACCAAAGATTTTGCTCCCTAGCTAATCCTGCTTTCTAGAGTACTCTCTACTGCACTACTTGTGTGTGTATATATATATAAATGTTTTGACCCTTTTTCCCCTTATTTGATTAGTGGCTAAGCAAAACCATTGACGTACAAACTAATGATTGAAAATCTTGTCTCCTCAACTAATCCACTCGTGTTGTTTCCGGAGAGAAAACAATGGCAGCTCAAGCAATTCTTCCGTGAAGCTTATGGAAAGAAAGGATATATATAAAATATGAATGGAAATTTTATGGGGCTGTTAAGGAAACGACAAAGCCATTCTCAAGCCATTAGTAGTGGCATTTCGTATGCATTCTATTTGAATTAAGCCAAATTGTCTTTTACATATATAAGAGTACTTTTCAGAATAAAATTATTCTCCCATGGCTCCCTCTTCAAAGATACCATTTGCCCTTGATGAATATTATTTGGGTTTATTTTTAGTTTGGACTTAGCATAATCAACGGTCAATTAAATATAGTATGTTGCAGCGCCGGCCTCAAGGGTAAGGCAACTTAGGCGGTGGCCTAAGGTCTCACCCTGAGCAAGGCACATAAAGACTAAAAATAATTTTTTATTTTTTATTTTATTTTTTGTGTTGTAAATGACCTAAAAATAAAAAGGTAACTGAGCTTTCTTGATTGTTCTAGTCATGGGCCTTTATGGACTTCATAAAAAAAATTAATGGGGCATATGAATATTTTATATAAAAAAAAAACCTAATAATTTATTTTGCCTTAGTCCCCATTTGGTTTGAGCGGCCCTGGTACGTCGGTTCACGGACTATTTTAGCTTCTTTTAGAAATTTATAGTTATGTCCACTATCACGTGTGTTAGTAATATTATTCCTTCCTCAAATGTTTACTGAGATTGGTATATCACATATTATTGGCGAATGAGACTAAATTTTTTTAGAATCTTAAGGCGTTTTTATAATATAAAGTTATTTAATTTTAAATAATTATTTAAATATTCTAATAAAAAATTATGATTGTAATATATTTATGTGAAGAAATACCTTTAAAAATTCTAGAGGATCTTAAGCTGTCATGAATCATGGCCTCCCCTAATTGCATCGTGAACCATGTATCCGAGTTGATCAGTGCGTATCCTTTTCATTCAGCATTAATCTAGCTATATATATATATATATATATATGATTTAATTTTAACTAACCAATAATTTTTTTCCTTGTTGTCACTAATTAGCAAATTTGATGAGTATTGCTTTTATTGTTTTATAGTTTTCGTAAGTAAAGAAGAGACCTCCTGTATGGTATAAAAAATTAAAGGGAATATTAAACTCGGCAAAAAATATCACGAGCCCTATAATTGACTTCAATTAACTTGAGCCTTACGATAAGATTAAGATTGTTCAAAACAACCGCCGACGCACTGGTGACTTAAAAAAATAGTACAAAACGACGTTGTTTTCCACTTCTAAAAAATGAAGTCGTGTTAAGAGTTAATTGAAACTGTGCCGTTTCAATTAACTCTTAAATCACATAACAAAACAATTGGGGAGTGCCTCCCAAAATAATTTCTCCCTACCCTATCCTCTCTCTCTCTATTTACTCACTCGGTTGTCTCTCTTTCCCTGTCACCGTTGCTTGTGAACCACTAGTTACCGTGTAACCATCACTAGTAAAACCGACACTGATAAGATCGATTTTGTAGCCAACCAGTGGTGCCGGTGTACTCAATTGTGGCCAAATCGACACCGAAGCCACCGTTAATTACCCTTACCTGAGATCACAATGATGGTATTTATTTACACGTTAGGTCCATAAATATATATATATATATAACAAGTTCGTCGAGATCAAACTTTCCCACTTCTTCGCATTCATTATCAGTCAGTCAAAACGCTCGGAAGCAGTATTTCAAGATCTGCAAAACCCATATAATTTAGAAGATTTTTAAAAATATGGATTAAATCCTCGACAAGGTCACATCAAAGTAAACGCCAAAGTATCGAAGTAAAATCAAGCACTCAAGAAAGCAACGTAACGTAAACTAATATTGCAAAAAGACAAGAGATCATGTCAAATTATGAAAATGACAAAAATAAAGAAGGTGAATTATATAAATATACGTTAATGTATATATGGAAAAATTAAATTTTGCTTATGCAAAGATTTATTTGTTAAAATTGTGCCACATCTCATATTTTTATTGGTTGGTTATATTTTTAGTAAAGGAGATACTTGCAAAAAAAGTGATAATTTTGAGGGAGGGATTCAATTGTCAAAAATTGGAAGTTTGGGGAAGTAAATTAGAAGTGCGCGCGCGCGTGTGAGTTAGAGTTCATAATTTATTTATTTAAAATTAAGGTGTTATTTTTAAAATTTGATTATATATATATATATATATATATATTAACATGTCTATTTTACCAAGTCTATCTGAAAAATATTCTCCAGATGGACCGATGGTTACGCCTATTGGCTATTGCATCGGAAAACCAAGAAAAACTCTCAAGACTAACAAACCTCCAAAAGGATTTAACGACACCGTTTCATCGCCCACGTTGTGAAAGTGAAAACAGCGACATTTCCAACGACCACCACAACAACATAACATCACTCGGAATATACAGTATATACAGACAAACGACCATCACATCAGCCTCTATCCTCCACCTCCTACAGTCACCGTCTCTGACTCTCACCCCGAGCTCCGATTTATCCAACTCAAAACCTTAACCTCTATCCCTCTATCTAGAACTTTCTTTTTCTTTAGATCCCAGTGAACAGTAACCGATCCTCCCTCTGCGAAGACTCGGAAGTCCGATCGTCACCATGGGTAATCTTTCTGTATCCATGACTCATGAGTTTGATCTATTTTATCTTTATATGATGAATTCGAATTTCTCGAATGAAAAATCTGTATTCGATTCTCATTTTGGATCGCCAAGTATCGGATTACTCTGAAATCTGCTCTTGATTTTCATTTCGATGTGCCTGGTCCATCACAGCTTGTGAGAACCCTTTCAAGAGCATATTGAAGACGCTCGAGAAGCCAGGCGGTGGTGAATTCGGAAAGTACTATAGCTTGCCAGCTCTCGACGATCCCAGGATCGGTTAGTGGTTCCGATTTTGTACTGTTTTCTTTTTGATTGCTGAGAGAGTTGGTCGATTGGACTAACCTTATTAGAAGCTTCGGTGTTCTTAGTTCTCGGCAATGAAATAGGGAGACGTTGAGGGAAGTTTTCTTTTTTTCTGTGAGCGCGAAGTTTTGTATGTTAGATTCGCTAAATTCTCTTTGGAGTTTATCGGAGATTGGAATGGATTTTATTCAAGAGTCCTGCAAAGTGGATCAATTAGAAAGGATTATTTTAATCTGTTTGCTATACCAGATGTTATTAGATAATGTAATAAAATGCGTGTTCAGATCAAATGCTAAAACTGCAACATTTTATCCTCGTGCAAACTCCACAAATTTATCGAGACCAAACTAGATGATGAGTCTTTTCTTGACTAATTAAGCTATTGTGCTCTTCTGAATTCGTTTTCTCTCTCTAACTGAATTTGATATCTAGCATCTGGGTTTTGATGGTGGGACTGATGTTTATATTGCAGATAAACTCCCTTACTCAATTAAGATACTTCTTGAATCAGCAATTCGTAACTGCGATGAGTTTCAGGTTAAGAGTAAGGATGTTGAGAGGATTATTGATTGGGAGAATAGCTCTCCCAAACAGGTTGAAATCCCATTCAAGCCTGCCAGAGTTCTTCTGCAGGTGAGCTACCTACTAGATATTCAATTGTTTTAGGTGAGATTTTCTGTAATGTTTACTCTGAAGATTAAAATCATTGCAAATTGTTCTCAGGATTTCACCGGGGTGCCTGCTGTTGTTGATCTTGCTTGCATGCGAGATGCTATGAACCGGCTTGGTGGAGATTCTAATAAAATTAACCCTTTGGTAAGCTACGTCTGGAGAAATCAGTTGGACATTTCTAGTTCTCTGTATGTTAATGCTTCATTTTTCTTGTTTTTTTTCTTCCTGCTCTCATATTGTTGGATAAACCCCCACTAATACACGGAATATCAGTTGACATGTCACATTATGTGAGTGTAAATATTTTTTTGGCTTTGGTACTATAAGGTCTTGGTAAATGCAGGTTCCTGTAGACCTTGTCATTGATCACTCAGTTCAGGTTGATGTGGCAAGATCAGAAAATGCAGTTCAGGCAAATATGGAACTTGAGTTCCAGCGTAACAGAGAAAGGTTTGGCTTTCTCAAATGGGGAGCCAATGCATTCCATAACATGCTTGTTGTTCCGCCTGGATCAGGGATAGTCCACCAGGTAATTGCATCGTTTAGGAATAGAAATTTAGGCTGCTTTTAATATACCCTTCTATTATGACTAGTGATCTGTTTCGGTTGTGAAGACCAGGTTGATTTTCCCCTGTCTGCGATTCTAGCCACCTGCATGAAATGAGGTTTCTGTTGTTGATTTACAGGTCAATCTAGAATACCTTGGCCGAGTTGTGTTCAACACAGATGGTATGCTTTACCCTGATAGTGTTGTCGGAACAGATTCACATACTACAATGATAGATGGACTGGGTGTTGCCGGATGGGGAGTTGGTGGGATAGAAGCAGAAGCAACAATGCTTGGCCAGGTAAAAGAGTGCTATGGAGCCCTCTATCTAGTTATTAGGGTAGAGAATGAAATGTTTCTTTAATTGTGTACTTAATTGACACAATGACATTACTTGTCACAAATTGTTTTGTACATTGTTGCCTCTTTCACTGCCTACAGTAGTACATAAGTCTAATCGCAAATGTACGCTAAACGTTTGTTTAACTTCACTTCTCCTATAATTTCTTCCTAAGGAATACTATTTAATCCAAATGTTCCTTCTGAAATGATGTTTGACCTTTTTCATTTGTACACAGCCAATGAGCATGGTCCTGCCTGGTGTAGTGGGGTTCAAATTAGTAGGAAAACTGAGAGACGGTGTGACAGCTACCGACTTGGTTTTGACAGTAACTCAAATGCTAAGGAAGCATGGAGTGGTTGGCAAGTTTGTGGAGTTCTATGGTAAGTCCCTCAATCAAATCTGGTTCATGTTATGTTTTATTGCTTTTGGTCGTCATTGTAACCTATTTTGCTAATCTATCTGACAGAATATGTTGGTCTTTATTATCTAATGCAGGGGAAGGCATGAGTGAATTGACATTAGCAGACCGTGCCACAATTGCGAACATGTCTCCTGAGTATGGTGCAACTATGGGCTTCTTTCCCGTTGATCGTGTCACCTTGCAATATCTGAAACTGACTGGCAGAAATGCTGACACTGTAAGCCATTATTGAATCATTTTGTCTGTTATTTTATGTTCAGCAAAACTGAACTGTTCATTTTCATGCAGATTGCTATGATTGAAGCCTATTTACGGGCTAATAAGATGTTTGTCGACTACAGTGAGGTAACTATGCATATATCTTATATCAATCCTAAGCTCATGCAAAACACATACTGATATGGGTTCTGACGGTGAATATGTTGCCTTTACTCAGCCCCAAGTCGAGAGAGTTTACTCCTCTTATCAAGAGCTTAATCTTGAAGATGTTGAACCTTGCGTTTCTGGTCCAAAGAGGTACATTTTTGTTAGATTTCAGTCACACGTTCAATATCAAGTCATTTTCCGTTTAAATCTTCCATGATGTAACTCTTAGAATCTTATTCTCTGTAGGCCACATGATCGAGTTCCTCTGAAAGAGATGAAAGTAGATTGGCATGCATGCCTCAATAATAAAGTTGGTTTCAAGGTGAGACCACCTTCAAAGATGCAGAAATTGTGTTTGATTCTCAGGGTTGATTGAAAATCACACAGCTGCTTGTGCACGGTTGCTTGTGACCACTCAAATTTCCTTCAGGGATTTGTTCTGGCACTGCCAAACACTCCGGAAGAATGAATTTTTTTCAGTGTTTGAGACAGTTGCTCGGCCTTGATGAAGGGTTAAGAAATATCTGTATTAGGTCCGTGGCTTCAAAACTTGTAAACAACAGAAGTAAATATTCCTTTCAGAAGCTTATATTGTTGATGGAAAGCATATAAAATGAATAAAATGCTTGAGAATGATGAGAAAACGAGTGGGATCAATATTAACTTTATGAGGAATATACGAGCAATATCAACTTACTAATGCAGTGTTTCCAGAATATCCCTTCCATGTAAGGGTGGGTCGTCATGGAATGCTCTGTCTTCCACCTGAAAATTGTTAGTGATTTGCAGACTTGCTGTAAAATAAGCATAAAGTTGTGAAGCTACAAGGAAGAAGCAAAAGGGCAGGGCTTGAACCAGCCACCAGTCCTAGAGAATGCGATTCATTTCTCTATTTTACTATTACCCTGCACACCTTAGAAAAGGGTTGCCTTTTTTTTTATTCACTTTGCTGTTCCTTTTAACTCTTTGTTTGCCTATGTCTGAGCTCGCTTTCATTTCTCTCTTTTTCTTTTGTCTGTGCCGAATTAGGCATTTCTACGTGCACATCTTACTATTTGTATGCGTTACAACAGGACTGCCAGTAGAACTTCATTGGTGTTGTTGATTAATATAACAGTTATTTATCCCATATTCTCTATGCTGACTTTTCTTGCATGGTATAACAGGGTTTTGCTGTACCAAAGGAATCTCAGAATAAGATCATAGAGTTCACATTTGATGGGACCCCAGCGCAGCTTAGACACGGGGATGTTGTTATAGCTGCTATCACTAGTTGCACAAATACCTCCAATCCTAGTGTAATGCTTGGAGCTGCACTGGTTGCCAAAAAAGCCTGTGAACTTGGATTGGAGGTGAGATGTCTCTACTTTTTGGTGCCTCTTCATGCTTTTCTCTACTATTGTCCCCAAAAGTGGTAAGTAAGAAAGTACATATGATCCAATGAGAAGAGGTCTCTAGGGATACAAGAAGTTGCAGTTAGTAAATTTGGTTGTTTGATGAACACCATTAGCAAGCAGTTGTGTGGGATAGTGTGAGCTATGCTAAAAGAACCAAATATCTA
The DNA here is from genome assembly GCA_963930655.1 of Myrica gale. NCBI lineage: Eukaryota > Viridiplantae > Streptophyta > Magnoliopsida > Fagales > Myricaceae > Myrica > Myrica gale. The sequence goes on from OZ005610.1 coordinate 26,156,097, forward strand.
TTTCTGACTGCTGATTTCAGTTGAAATAGTTGTTTATTTGCTTTGATGTTATATCTTATGAATGAATTTTTGGCTGACAGGTGATTTTGAGAAATTGTTGCCAAAAATCATATTTGCGTGTTCTTGTTATCAATTGCTTTGGACTTACAGATGGTGATATGTCTTTTATTAGGTTAAGCCGTGGATTAAAACAAGTCTTGCTCCAGGTTCTGGTGTTGTGACCAAATACTTGCAAACAAGGTTCTTTTTAGGCATCTATAATATCATCTTCATAATCTAAACACATTCTTTTATGTAATACCTGAGTCATATTGTGACTGCAGTGGCTTACAGAAGTATTTGAATCAGCTTGGGTTTAATATAGTTGGGTATGGTTGTACAACATGCATTGGGAATTCGGGAGATCTTCATGAAGCTGTGGCGGGCGCGATTTCTGAAAATGGTAGATATTTTCTTCTACTTAATGCCTGTTTGGATGCTAATCATGGAGGCATTTTTTAAGTGGCAATGTTGATCTTATGCATAATTCCAGACGTCGTAGCTGCAGCTGTTTTGTCCGGAAATAGGAATTTTGAGGGCCGTGTGCATCCTTTAACAAGGGCTAATTATCTTGCTTCTCCTCCCCTTGTGGTTGCCTATGCTCTTGCCGGAACGGTATGGTCTTCCTTTTATCTTACCCAACGCATGTGCACTGGGGAAGTATCTCTCATTTGGGGACAATTGTGCAGGTAAATATTGATTTTGAAACAGAACCAATTGGGTTGGGGAAAGATGGAAAGAAGATATTTTTCAGGGACATTTGGCCATCCAATGAAGAAATCGCTAATGTGAGATGCTCAACCTGCTTAAGAACGACTTTTGCCTTTAGATTGAAAGATTTTAAAAGTACTCATTTTCTTATTTCTTTACCGTTTCGTCAGGTGGTGCAATCAAGTGTACTGCCTGATATGTTTAGGGCTACATATGAAGCAATCACCAAGGGAAATCCAATGTGGAACCAATTATCTGTACCTTCTGGAACTCTCTACTCCTGGGACCCAACATCAACTTATATACATGAGCCCCCCTACTTTAAAGATATGAGCATGTCTCCTCCAGGCCCTCATGGAGTGAGGAATGCTTACTGCTTGCTAAACTTTGGAGATAGCATTACAACTGACCACATCTCACCAGCTGGAAGCATCCACAAAGACAGTCCTGCAGCCAGATATCTTCTAGATCGTGGGGTTGATAGGAGAGATTTCAACTCTTATGGAAGTCGGCGTGGCAATGATGAGGTGATGGCAAGGGGCACTTTTGCCAATATTCGCCTTGTCAACAAACTAGTACAAGGAGAAGTTGGGCCAAAAACCATTCATATTCCCACTGGCGATAAACTATCTGTGTTTGATGCTGCCATGGTAACTTCCTCAAAAATCACCTTTAACATATGGTCATTAGTAAGGACATTAGCCTCTGATGCCTGAACTAGAGTTGAAAGGAAACTTAAGCATAAAACGACTGAAAACCCTCATGGTTGTTCTAATGCTTTAATAAGGATGATTGCGTCAAGCTTATTCTAAGACAGTCTTGCTCATTGTGTAGCTGTACATGTGTTGGATAATGTAGTGATCCACTGTACTAATCAAAAAATAATAATGTAGTGATCCACTGCAGCCTCCGGCCCCCCCGGAAAAAAATTCCTGGCTTTGTCCCTGACTGCAGGGTCATATAAATCTTTCCTAGAAACAGTTTTAATGGATGACAACGATTGTTAGTTCCATATGTCTGTTAATTTTGCTTGTCAATCTTTCCTTTTTGCACAATGAAGCTCTCCTAGTACAATTCTTAAGCAGATGCATTGGTTCTTTGATTCCTTTTGTACAGAGGTACAAGAGTGAGGGGCACGATACGATTATTTTGGCTGGTGCTGAGTATGGGAGTGGAAGTTCTCGTGATTGGGCTGGCAAGGGGCCAATGCTACTGGTACACCTTTCATAGCGCTTGCATTCAATTTACAGTTTGTTTCTTTTTTGCTTTTGTCTAATGGCTTCAAACGACAATTTTTCCCAGGGAGTGAAAGCGGTCATAGCAAAGAGCTTTGAGCGTATTCATCGCAGTAATTTGGTGGGCATGGGTGTTATACCGCTATGTTTTAAGTCTGGGGAGGATGCCGAGACTCTTGGGTTAACCGGCCATGACCGATATAGCATTGACCTTCCAAAAAGTGTGAATGAGATTAGGCCCAGTCAAGATGTCACTGTGGTGACAGACAATGGCAAATCATTTGTCTGTACACTAAGATTTGACACAGAGGTATCAGATTGGATCTCCCTTTTCTTCGTTTTGTCTGTCTTCTCTCTGAATAGGCCTCAGGTTGCTTAAAAACTTTCATTTCCAAAGACCAATATTGTATTTTCCTTACTTTAAAATGCAGGTGGAACTGGCTTATTTCGATCATGGAGGTATTCTACAGTACGTCATCAGAAACTTGATCAATTCAAATCATTGAACCAGCCAATTAAATCAGCAAGGCAGTTTGATGGACCCTGTGTCTGAGTCTACGTTCTTGCTGTCCAAATAATCCACGTGGGTTGGCAAACACAGAGTTGTTTCAATTTTGGAGCACACCCCAACTATCTTGCGAATAAATGGGACTGGTGGACGGTTGGATATATCCAAGTGTTTGTCAGGATTGTATCATTTAGGATACAAAATCTTCTATATTATCAAGCCAATTTTCAACTTTCATGATTCTTCGAAGTACGATTGCAGGTTAATAGGCTTTTTGATGGATTTAAGACAGGCACATATTAATGGTTTTAACTTCTCGTGTGAATCTGCAAAGCCATTTACTTTGATTCCCTGTGAATAATGTTCAATGGACCTCGATCAGCATCCGGCTGCAATTGGTTGGTAGGAAAGAAAACAAAAGGCTCTCCAAGCTTAGGAAATAAATGGGTGGGTACGAAACTTGGCAGAGGGTCGCTAAGCCAGTCGGTTCAAACCAACCCCGTCAAATCTTAACCCCTCTCCGGACACTCACTTGAAACTCTTTGTAACAGCACTCAAGAAATCACCATAGTAGGAATTTAGGGTTAGGTTGCAAGGTTCATTGCAGATGATTCCATGAATTGCCTTTGAGCTAGAACATATGCATATACTTGAATCACAGAGATAAAAGGAAGACACTAAAATAGGCATAAAAAAGTTTTTCACTTAATTGGGCATATTCCTTATCCACAAATGTCCTAAAAAAATTTCATTTTTTTTTTATATTCGTGGTCATAAATATCTTAAGGGCTACCAAATAAAAATGTGTGCAAAGGGCTGGCAGTACATCAAAATCTGTGGCATCCAGGCATTGCGTTCACAAATGAGCCTTTCGGCCCAACAGCTTTGGATCTCCGACTGGGACTTGCATAGAATACAACAATGTGATGAGAATCTCATCTAAACCTGCCCAAGAATAGGTGCATCAACTTTAGGGGACAAAACAGTTGTTTTACAGAACAGATAAAATATAATCTGGGCGCAACAATTTGTGGTTCAAGAGTTCAACACCAAAATCTAAAAACATAAGAAAAATATATATTAGAAAGTGTTGTTTTGTTCACTGATAGCCATTTCTCAATATTCCAGCTCTCACCTTCTGCGGCGAGACTTTAAGTACCTAAGCTCAACCAAAATTTTTAGGTTTCTTCTTCATTCATTTTTTTTTCACCCTTCGAACAAGAAATCATTCAAGTCTCTAGCATAATTTTCTTCTTCCGAATCAAAAGGCTTAGTAGCATATGAGATGCCCATACAACTACTTCTAAATCCCAAACAATATATCTCAGCTAACAACAAGAAATCATTCAAGTCTCCAGCATAATTTTCTTCTTCCGAATCAAAAGGCTTAGTAGATATGAGATGTCCATATGAACAACTACTTCTAAATCCCAAACAATCAATCTCAGCTAAAACTAGTGTGATGATCTACTTTCATAAGGCTTCAATATATGCTAGTAAAGAGCATGTAGCCTAGACTAGAAAGTAGAAAACATTTGTTTTTGTTAGTTCAATCAAGGCATTACTGCTAATGCTATATGTTAATATGCATTGCTCTGTTTGATATTTAAGCACAACTCTTCCAGTCCAATACAACCAGGGAAAATCCTAAAACAAAAAAACTTTATGCTCTCAAAATTGCACCCACAAAGTCTAAAAACTATCCTTGTCATCTGTGAGATATGCATCTTAATCAGTGGTGGATTCCAATCTGTAAAATACCCCCAACTCAATAATTTTATCATTCAGAACACCAGCATATCATGTCCAAATATTAAGTTTCATTTTTAAATACGAAATAAATTGGTGTAAAACCGTGACTAAAGAAGATATCGTGATAGATGGTGTCAGGAAGATAAAACACTCAAATGTCTTGATATTTTCCAAAATGTGCTTGTCTCTGAACAAAACATGGATACCCATCACACATACAAATAACTCTTAACAAACACTCCATTGCTTGTAGAAATACAGAAACACAACAGCATCCTAATGATTCTGGAAATATATTGTTACCTTTCGCACAGTAGCTCAAACTTTGTACTCATTTACACGTATCCACTTCGTAGCAGACCACTTGTTCCCCGTAATCACAGCGCAACCACCTGAATAAATCAGAAGAACTGAACTCTTTAATAACAATCAAATGATAAGCTGCATATCATGAGTAATGAACATACACACAACGACCATGTCCATCTGTCAATAATGAAGGCCTATTGGCCTGGAAACAACTGAGAACTGAAGTAGCCTAATCCGAAATCTCGACGATTAACAATGATAACTAACCATGCAAACTTGATGGATCTAGAGAGGCATCAGGCTTCATGCTCCAGAAAAGCAAAGCATCACCCATCTTTGGTTTAATAGAAAGCCCTTTTTGTCCACACTCAGATAGCTCATTCCACCAAGGCACAGAGCTAATATTCCCCTTGGCTGCAGGAAACACCGTCTCACCGCCTTCCTCAACATCTGATCTGCACCATTATGGAAGAGGAGACTTTATGGAAAGAGAATAGTTGGGTCTCCAGCAAATGCATAAGAGAGAAGGATTTAAAAGGCAGACAATTTATGTCACTCACAGATACATGAGAACTGTAGCCATACGCTGACCGCCATTTTTAGTGTTGAACTCATCAAGGAAGTAGTCAAAATGAGGTTCATATTTTTGTCCAACTTCATAGTGGAGTACTTGAAGTCCTTCCCCATGCTCTGTTCACGAACAGCTAATTAGTTACAAGCCAAGAAATAATAGAGAAGGCTAACAAAAGCTAAAAATGAAAAGCCAAACATTTTATTTTTCCTTCCTGTTCTCCCATTCTTCTGAAGACCTTATAAGGATGACAATCCACACTCAACAATTAGAGTACATAAAAATTTCATTCACTCCAAAGGGGGGCCTCTCAAATCCATGTCCAACAGTGTCATCTCCAGCCAGAAATATAACAAAACTTAACTATTCCCAATTTCTTCTCATACAAATGGTAATGACGAAGAGAGAAATAAAAAAGAAATTTTATTTACTATATGCTGGCACCACTGGACAACAAGATTGACAATAAATGCTTCACAAAGAAGAGGACAGTAAAAAATTCATTCTGGACTTAAACAAAGATGAAAAATAACTTCCAACTTGATCAATAAAAACATAAAAAAAAAACATAGGAGGCCCCAAACTACATACCTACTGGTATAAAGGTGAAATCGGCAATCTTCTTCTCAATGTTCCTAATGAATTTATCACGCCCTCTTGCCAGAAATGTTCCAGAGCTTGTACGAACCCTGCATAGTAAGTTGGTCAAAGGTGTCACGTCTGAAGAGAAAAGATTACAAATAAACAAAATAAAACAATAAGCAAGTAAAAAAAATACTTATAAAAAAAAAGCAAGTAAAAAGATGAAGCCAAGGGCAGAGAAAAGTTCTCTCTTCAAGATTAACTCAGATGGCATGAGAGGGGATTGCACAACTTGCATACCTGCTATCTTTACTCTTTCCAGTTTCACTGTCGACGACTGTTGACTTTTGCATATGAGGCTTTGCAAGACTGATTAGGTGATCACATTCCTCCTGGGTCTGCCCACATTAGGTAACCATATTCAGCATTTGGCAAAATTTAGATTACACTAAATCAAGACCTGATTGAGATCATAATTATTTAACAAAATGCAAATCAGAAGTATCTTAAGACCGCATCCAACTCAATATGTCTTCGATTCTACGTAACTTGTTTTTTAAATACTCATATTAGATCAAATCATGGCATGGAACCGCTCAAACTAAGCCTCATTCTCAAATTGTTGACAACAAAGGACTCTAAAATTCAGTAGTCCACTTGCACCCTATGGAATGCATTTTTGTTGACACGCGACGAATTAACCAAAATTTGCAAGCTCCGCAACAGGAAACATAAAGGAAAGTAAAGGGAAGGAAAAAACGATCACCAAGAGATTGTGGTAGACAAAAGCTCTAGGTTCCCAGGAGATCACTTCCACCCATTGCTCTCTTCTTCCCTCGTCTTCCTCAATCCTACAGAAACAAAAACCAAACAAATCACACCAATTCACTAATTGAAGAAAGAAAAAGGAGGAGAAGCGGAAGCCAAAATACAAAAACCACCGACCTGTCCAAATTGTTCCGTACAATGGAGTTGAGATCGTTGGCCTTGGGCGAATCTCCACCGGAAATGCTGGGGATCGAGAGGATTCCAAGGGAGAGGAGGACGAGAACGACGAAGATGAGCATGACGAACATGGCGAGCATCATTGTGGAAGACGCCGATTTCCGAGGCGGAAGGCGGGAGTACCTCGGCTTCGCCATTATTTTGTGATCTCCGAGAACCGAATCACAAATCCTAGAGATCGGTCTGGAATAATAGCGAGGAGTAAGCAAGATCTGAAGCTGAATAGAAAACTAACTGCTACGCGCTCTTTATTTCCTCTCTGCTAAAGAAAGTCTAAAGAGGGAAGGGAGAGTGGCAGAGAGAGAGAAGACGGTGGGCTAGCCGCTAGAATCCGACGATATGGTCTACGCTACGCAACGACAGCGTATAATGTCCTTTCACAGTACTGCGTTATATATATATATATATATATATAATTATGAAATCTAGCTAATATTTTACTATAATCATAATGAACTGTGGTTTGTTTATTCGAAAAAGAAGATGAAGATTGTATTTCCATATTTTTCATTTTTACTAGAAACTCTTGTTGTATTTCTTTATCTTGTATTTGCATAATAGCGTCTAATAAGAGTTATCACTATCTGTTGAATATAATGTGCAATCACTGTTAAATGTACAGGTAACATTAAAACCGGGTTCCAAATCATCATTGTCATATGTAGATGTATAATCACTATCATATTCTTCAAACATAGATTCATCTAATGCATTGATATTGTCTTCAAGGTATTGAGAAGATAAATATGCACCGCAAATGGTATTTAAAAAGAGAAATGCAAGCAGCATATTCATAGTATCATTAAGCAATAAAGTAATGGCAATTAATACACAAAGATCTTGACTCATATTGTAAATTCAAAGGTTTACAGAGTACACGATTCAAATTTAAAAGCAAACTTACAAGATTGAAGACTTGAAAACGAAACTTGAAGACAAACTTGACAAGAAGAGCAACAAGAAGAAGATTGAAGGCGTAGAAGTTTAAAGGATAAGAGATAATTGATGGTAAGAAAGGTTGATATGAAAAGCTAAACAAGGAAGGTATCTGGTACGAGAGGAAGGCTGAGAGATATGAGAGAAGGGTTGAAAGGTTTGAGAGATTATGAAGGTTGGGATATGAGATGCGTGAAATGAACGAAGAAATTATCGTTTATATAGAAAAGAGAGAAGAGAAAAGGACGAGAAAAGTCCTTCGATATTTTAACATAGGAAGGGTATATTTGGAAAGTAAAACAGTATCTGTCGGCAGAGTACTGTAGATGAACAGTTAAAGCAAAAGTATCTTGAACAGTGTTGTGTCGGTGACTGTCGGCAGAACAGTATTCTTCATCTTGAAAAGACTATCTTGACCTTGGAATCTTAAAAATTTACATTATTGTTGATATTGACGTCATGCTTGCATCATCAAAGAAACTGTTGATTAATAGCATTTATTTCTTCATCGGATAAATGAACTTCATATCCATCATATAGGTCTTGAGCATCGTGATATTGTGGTACTGGACTGAGAGCATAAGTAGATGCTGATGTGACAACATTCTTTTCATCATCTTGTGACAGCTGAGATAAAACTTCAAGCAATTGATTTTTATAGTCATCTTTATTCTGGGCAGCAGCGAGTTTAGCCTGTAATTGACTTCTTTGAGCAAGAAATTGAGGATGGGTTGCTATTTGGTTTTTGGCTTTGGCAATGGAATTAATGATATAATCGGTGGTGTAAACGTTCCACCATTTAATGAAAAATTTCTGGGCTAATATTTTGACATGGTCTTCTTGGGAAAAGACAAACTTCCAACAAAAAATCCAGGGAACAAGGTTGAACTGTATATAGAAACGGAGAAGGACAGATATATTTTTGAACGGAGGGTTTTTCATGGCTGGATAGCTATCAAGGGAAGGTGTATCATGAGGGTTGACGGCCCATTGATCATAGGCTTTCTTGAGATTTGCAGGAAAAAGTTTTTCATCTGGACCGAAACGGTCCCACCACTGGAGAAACCAATGGGGTATTGGTTCAGTACCATGGAATCCTTTAAAACGTATAAACCACGTATGACGATGGTTATTATTTTCAAAAAATAAAGTGTATGTCCATGCGTCAATGTAGTCATAATATGAAATTGTTTTGATATTGCTAAAAGATTCAGAAAGAGAACGTAGAGTCCAAGGTGGACCCCACTCTTTGGGTGATATTATCCTGCGTATTGTAAATTTAGAAAAACCAACTCTTGATGAGTCAAACTTGCAGGGAGTGGTTTCAAATTCAACAGATCTTGTATCTTTTAAAATATGTTGATAAAATTTTTGAGTAAATAAAGGATGGTTTGGAACATAGTTCCAGTCTGGAGGTAATATTGCTGCAGCAACTTTATATGGATCACACTCATTTTCATAGGGGCTCTCAACAAAACATACCAATCTGATATATGATTTAGGCATCAAAGGGTTAATTTCAGGTAAAGGAGGTGATATTGGAGTAACCGAGGTAGAGGATTTTGACGAAGAAACCTTTTGACTGAAAGTAACATTCATTGGCGGAAGTACAGAAGCTAAAGGACTTGATATTAGGGGAATATGTGGGATTTGACCTAAAACAGTAAATTGATTTTGAACTGGAATTGGAATGGCACCAGGCCGTGGACCAGGTGGACGAGTATTGTCATGATAAACAAAAGGAGGCAAAGGAGGAAAATTAGAAGATTGCTCAAAAGAAGATTTATTACTCATGTTTTATTTTTCCCTGTAGAAATTCACGAGTTAAAAAATCAGGAACCGAATTTTGAGAACCTTTTATATATTCAATATCAAAATCAAAAACGGATAAAATAGCTTGCCATCTGGCAAATAAATGTTTTGACGCAAGATTTTTAACATTTTTCATTAAAATATCTTTAGCAGAATGACAATCTACACGAATTAAAAAGGATTGATTTAATAAATCATCTTGAAATTTAGAAACACAAAGTACAATTGCCAAAACTTCTTGCTTAACAGTACTATACTTTTGTTGCGTGATATTTCATGCATGAGAATGATATCGTACTATTTGTTCATTGTCATCAGGATGCAGTCGTTGTTTTAATATTCCACCATAACCTATATTAGATGCATTTGTTTCGACAATTTTAAATGCATGAGGTGATGCTATTCCAAGACAAGGCAAATGCTTTACGTGCTTCTTTATTTGTTTAATTATTTCGGTATGTTGATCAGTCCAAGGGGAAGGTTTTTTCTTTAATCGGTCAAACAACGGTTTACATATTTTTCTTAAATCTTTATAAAATTCACCAATATAATTTAAACTACTAAGAAATCGTTGTAATTGCTGTTTATCAATTATTTTATCAGGAAATCTATCCGCAAATTCAATAGTGCGAGATATTGGCGTAATAGTGCCTTGATATATAGTATGACCTAAAAATCGTATTTTTGACTGAAATAATTTTATCTTAGGAGCAGATACGACTAAACCATTTTGTTCGATGATTTTTTGGAATTTGTTTAAATGATACCAATGTTGTTTTATGGATTTAGAAAAAATTAAAACATCATCAATGTAAACTAAAGCAAAAGAAGAATAAGGATTAAATATATCATTCATAATGTTTTGAAATTCAGAGGGAGCATTTTTTAAACCAAAAGGCATAACATTCCATTAACGGAAGTACAGAAGCTAAAGGACTTGATATTGGGGGAATATGTGGGATTTGACCTAAAACAGTAAATTGATTTTGAACTGGAATTGGAATGGCACCAGGCCGTGGACCAGGAGGACGAGGATAATTAACAATTTATATTAGTCACTATTTTTTATTCATTTGTTTTTTTAATGCACGTGATAAGAAAGAAATTGTGTTTGGACTTAAGAATATAAAAAGCTCATTTAAAGTTGGAACAATGAAATGGTCCGATACATCTTCTGAAAGTTGGTTTTTTTTCCCCTACCTTTTATTTGTTGAAGGCTCGTAGAGACTAGAGAGATCCAATAGACAACACGATTTTTTTATGATTTTATATAATTATAGTAACTTTTTTTTTATATATATGCATGTGGCTCTTTGTTTTATAGGCAATTGCGAAACAGAAGGTAATTACAATAATAATAATTAAAGTCCAAACAGTCATAAACCAACAAGCCTTGGCTTCAACCAAAACGGCCTTTAAGGCCACACGGACAACCGGGCCAAAAGGACCACATACCCTACCCGGATCCAAAGACCCAAAAGAAAGCTTATCCACCGGCCCACCGCGTGAATGGCGGTTTCAGTCGCAAAGGGAGGAGTGACCTAGCACCTCATTCACATTTCTTCGGAGGAGTGTCCATACTAACATTAGCAAAAGAAGGGGCACACGAAGATAGTCCCTGACTAAAAAGTGGCAAAGGAGTGAACAAGAACCCACGGGGAGCTGCGCGCATGAGATTCATGCGCGCGTGTTGGGATTACATCAGTCATCCACGTACTACTAACCACAAAGCCTTCTTGTGGTACGTGTTCGTCGAAGGTTGCCAAAATGAGGTGATCGTTAACTTTTTGCAAAAAAAAAAAAAATTGACCAAAATTTCAAAATTTTCAAGCTTTTTTTAATATAAGGGCAAAATTATTACTAACCCCAAAAATTTTGGAGAAATAAATATGAGAGAATGAAATAGCGTGAGAAAGAGAATAGCTACTTATACCCACCAATTTTTTAAATAAAAAAATACTAAATAGTTTTTTTTTTACTTTTCTCTCATTTTTTTCTAAAATTCCTCTCTCTCCCTTTTCTAAAGTTCATCTCTCCTTGTCTCTTTTCTAGGGTGTCTTCCTCCCTCTTTTTTTCTAAAGTGTCTTTTTTACTTTTATTTATCTCTCCTTTTTTTCTAAAATTTATTTTTTATTTCTTTCTCACTCCATTCCTCTCAATAGCCTCTCCAGATTTTTCAGATTTTCTATTAATGGCCTTTATTTTTTTCATCTCTCTCTCACTATTTTATCTCATATACAAAAAAGAACAAAATTCATACTCAACTCTTGGAATACAACAAAATTTTTGCTTTGCACACAAAAAAAAAGTCATCTTCAAAGTTAGAATTATAAATGTTATTACATTTAATTATTAGTCTTTTTAAAAAAATACTAATTTCATTATTATTATTTAATTAAAATATTATTGCTCTATTATTTGTATGTGTCTATGTTATTTTGACTAAATTTTAACATTATTTTGTCTTTATCAATATTTTTAAGTTTTAAAATATGTTAATACACTTTGACTATGCTTATTTTGATTATAACGAAAATTTGAAGGCTTTGAAATTAGTTAAGGTACACTTAAGATAATCTCAACACTTTATTAAAAAAAATCAAGCAAAAATTATATTTAGCCCCCCTAAGGACAAATCTTGGCTTCGTTGTCACTCGATGAGAAGAAAATCCCGAGGAAATGTAAAACATAAAAGCAAGGGGAAAGGGAAAAAAGAAGAAGCATGAAACACAACAGGGTTTGGGCAGATCGGAGGACGGAGGAGGTGTGGTTGCTGCGAGGGAGGAGAGTGGTCAGGCGGAAATAGGGGGAAGTGCACACTTTTTCTGGCTTCTCTTTATACTATTCGAAAAGTGGTGTATATTCATGCGGCTGTCGTTTTGGCCTAAACTTCATAAACTTTTTTTGCCACGTATACGTTGTTCGAAGCAGAATTTACAATTTGTTTCAGTTTCCAAAAAGGTCGAAGACATGGCTTTACCACTGCCCACTTGCCAGGGTAAGAACCCTCTGTTTCAGATCCGTGGTTGCTGCCTGGAAATGCACTCGTGCTTGATCAGAAGCTAAGTTGGTAAACAATTATTCATCACCAAAAACAAAAAGAGAAACTTGTTGCAGCGGGTTTGTGCTATCTCGATCGTTGATGGGTATGTAGCGGGAAAGATTTCGTGATTTGGATGTTCTTTGCATGATGGTGTTTGACGCATTGCCGGAGAGAAATTGGTTACTTGGAATATCACAATTGATTGGCTTTTGAAATGAGCAGAGAGTGTGGAGGAGACACAAGTTGTGCAGCACAAGAGAAGAAGGTTTTGGACCTTTACCCTTCACACAACTTAAATCAGCAAAAGCTGTTTTCAATTTGATTTTTCCAGAAACAATACAAGATATGCGAGCATACTTATGAGAAAAGCAGACACATTATGCACACCAAGCAATGCTTAAAAGTAAATACAATCAATTGAAGCAGCTCCAATGGTCTAAAACACCCCAAGAGAGGTAGGATACAGGGGGGTGGGCTTATAAGATAGACAATTGGGAGAGTAAGTAGAGGTTCTTCTTTTGGGAGTATCCAGGGACTCTATGGCTGGTTGGTTCAAGTAAGCATACTTGCTTTTTGTCCACCTGCAATGTCAATTGATAAATCTTGTGAGTGCTTGTCTCTGTATTATTATCTCAAACGATTTTTTAGACAAGTATGCCATCTCTGATCACTTTCCGAAACGCCCCAAGATGGATCTTGACAAGAGTAGAGAAAATTATTTATCTAGGAAGAAACTTGGGTAACCTTCAAATGTGCTTTTACTAATCCATGGTTTACTACATTTATTTAAGTCAGAATTGAGAAAATTTAACTAACCAGTCCTTAATTCCCACACGAATTTCACTGTTCCTTTCACCCTCCTTGCTGTCATTGGTAGCAGCAGTGGCGTTGATGTCCTCCTTAGCATCTTCATCCTCATCCTTCAAGGACTCTTCAAAGCGCTTGTAATTTTCCTCCTATACACCATTCACCATCAAGAAGGTAAGAACTGTAAAGAAATTGAAATGTTTGTGTGTTGCAGCTAGCCTATTCTGTGATCCATGTATCGCATTTGTGTGCACGGTGAACAATACCCAATATCTCAACATTATCTGCAGGCAGACAGCCAGACAAGAAAGCCTGACACATCAATTTTTCCTTCTAGTCCTTCCCCTTAGATGGGAGCAGGAAAAGACATCATTTCTGGCACATCACCATTGCCACTCTTAACGCCTAGTTCTGTAATATGACTATATCATCCAGCCATCCCTTAATGTTTTGTACCATGTGAAGATCCATGAGATTTCACTTCTTTGAACTCTCCTCGCCATGAACTGGATTAGAAGTTTCATGGGTGATAGGAATTTGCATTGGAGCTTACATATCTTGTTATCATTTAGGTGTCATCAGGCCATAGGCCCAACTGTATAAAGTCAAAAGTGCTACAAGACTGCTCCCTTCTATGTGAGGCAAAAACCAAGATTATGTTGTTTCCTACATTTTTTTCAGGATTCAATTACAGCCACAAAACTATCACCGAACATATTCAGAATTCAAACACAAACATTAATACATCTTACACAATCTTCAACAACTTTTTACTTTTTTATTCAACATAAATTTTCTCTCTCTATATTTTTTCACATAACTCCAATATTTTTTTATTAAACAATTACATTAAATCATTTCTCTCTCCACTTTACACAAACACCAATAAAACACTATTCAACATAAATATTCACAACTTCTCCAAAATCTTACATTTTTACTCAAACCGAACATATCCGGTAATTTTGATAGTTTCTCTAAAGCCAAGAAATTCAAAAACCAAAAACATGAGGGGAGAATTTGCGTGGTCACCATGAATTCTAGCTCAGGTTGCTTTGACTGCATATATGATTGGTAGTTCTCAAAGTAGAAAAAAAAAAGATTGGTAGTTCTCTTCTAGATATGACTTATGAGTCAGATGATCAGGGAATAACTCACCGAAAGATTGCGTGCTCTAATACGAGCTGCAGCCTTGATAGCAGCAAGGAGGTGATCTTCTTCCTCAATGCGCTTCTGCCTCCAGAATTTGGCAATCTCTCGGTTTGTCACACTGTCCGTAACAGTCTTCTTAACCCAGAACCTTGGGAGTGGCAGCGGTGGAGGAGGAGGCGGCGGCTGCAGAACTGCCTCTTTTATCTTTGCTTCACCAATTCCACCTTCCCCCGTTATTTGTTTCATCTTTGAGAAACCTTTTGGCCAATTCGTATTCCCTAATTTCTTAGTTCTGCCACTTTTGAGATCACAAAATTGATGGGACAAATAAGATTCAAGTCCACTAGAACCAAACCCCAGTTCAACAGCTACTAATCCAACCTAACCTTCAAATAATCAAATGTGACTGAAAGATTGCTTTTTTCGAGCAGACTCCATTGTTGGATCTCTGCAGTGTACAAAGGGTCCACCAAGTAGGTATCAGTTAGTTACGTTTTGAAGAGCAAAAGACAACATTGATTGGTAGTTGGAACCTGAGATCCTAAGAACTGACAGGTACTAAAACATAAATACTCCACATATTTTGAGTTTATTATTAAAAAAATTTATAAAATAATCTCTCTCTCATCTATCATTATTTTTACTATAATATTTATTCAAATTTTCTCTTTTTACATTTTTTCACAAACTCACATAAACTATCTTCACTTTCTCACCAACCCTTGCCCTAAAATTTTAAGACACGTGGCCGGTGAGAAAGTAAAGATAGTTGTATGGGAGTTTGTGAGAAATGAACATAGTGGTTAAATTTTTAGAGCATCAAGTTGGTGAAAAAGTGAAGATAGTGAAGGTGGTTAAAATTTTAGGGTATGAGGTTGGTGAAAATTTGAAGATAGTTTATAGGAGTTGATAAAAAAGTGAAGAGAGAAAAGAAAGAATATTATAATAAAAAATAATAATTTGATAGAGAAAAAAAACTATTTTATAAAATTTTAATCAGACCCAAAATTTTAAGTGCACTTAAACAATTCCTAAGAACTTCCACTGGCAGTTAAGTACTAAGAAATCGGTAGCTTGGACAAACTTTATTTCTTTTTTTTATTCAGTCAAAATCTACTTTAAAAAAACAAATTCGTATAACTGTACATATCCATCCGAGTCGGTGAAAAAGTGAAGAGATAAAATATAAAAAATTTGAATAAATATTATAATAAAAATAATAATTTAATAGAGAAAAAAATTATTTTATAAAGTCCTTTTTCTCTAAACATAAACCACGAATAAGACACATATGCATAATTCACTAACGAAAAGGTATCACTATTGAGGGACATTGGCTGAGAGAGTCAAAATGTTGAAGGATAATCAGTGGTAATGTGTTTTCCGTTAGTCAAGTTGGCATATTTTGTCATTCGCAATACTGAGATCGGAGAGAATGATCTTTTTGAGATAAGTAGTTAACCTTGGGGATTGAGAGAGGTCGAATTAAAACTAAAGGAAAAATTTATTAAAAAAATTAAAAGGTTAAATACACTTAAAACCCTCTATATTTGAAGTGTTGACATATTGCACCCTATTTTTTTTAGACATTGAGTCCATTATATTATTTCCCCTGACTATTTGCACCTCAGAGTGAAATTAGGCGTCAAATTAGACTTTAATCTTATCGCCCTTGTCATTACTAAGATATTGAAAGAGAAAGTTGCCGGTAAGGACTTAAATAATGATGATTTAAAGGCAATAAACTTTTGTCTTCGAAGAGATATGTTAGTATTGTACATATTCAGGTGATCTGTAGGCAAACATTGTTTGAGATTCAAGAGCGATACGATACGATAATCTAATAGGGACTGAGGTCACGTGAGAGACATGTGTAAATGATTATCATCTAATTTGACGTCTAATTTCACTTCGGGGTGAAAATCGTTGAGAGAGATAATATAATGAGTTCAATGTCTCAAAAATAAAATATTAGGGTGCAATGTGTCAATACCCCAAACATAAGGGGTGTAAAGTGTATTTCACCCGAAAGTTAAACCACATTAACTAATGGATTAATTAAGCCAAAGAAATTAAAGGAACATGACGTATTGAAGTAAACTTTCATTTATAATGATCTCATCAGACTTGTGTAATGAGAGAGGTACCATAGCATGAAAGCAAATATCTGTGTTCCCCAAATGATTGTTGAGACAAAATCTGAAATCGCTCGTTGCGGCGACAGAAGTCGACTCAACAGCTCTTTCAGTGATGCCAAGTTTCACAATGCTCTGTAAAGTGGAAAGGGCATGTGTGAAAACGATCCAATAAATACTTCCATGATGCGTTTGCAATGCTCGTCGACAAATGCGTTTCTCGCGAAGACTTGTAGTTGTGGAGGCGATGATTTAACTCAGGGGCGGACCCAGGCCCGGGCGAGCCTGGGCGGCCGCCCGGGGTCCGCCCCTAAATTTTTTTTTTTTAATGTATTTAAAAAAAAAAATTAATGTATTTTTTTTAAAAAAAAAAAAAGTTGGCCTGGGCCGCCCTGGTTGGCCCAGGCCAACATAAGCCCGCCCGGGTGACTCTCTGAGTAGTAAATGAGAAAACGAACATCATTATTGAGCTTTCACTTTTAATGGAAATAGGATCTGCAAAGATAAAAATCCATTTGAGAAAACATCTATAAAGTAAAGGCGAGTGGAATTGTGGAAACTTGTCACAGACTCACAATTACCACCATTCGAGATACCGCGGATTCCAGATGTGTTAAGGCCTCCATCAAATACTGGAAGTGGTGAATTTGAAGTCACGTATCTCGATGCAGATACTCGCATTACCAGAGGAGACAGAGACGAGCTTAGGGTTTTTGTTATTGCGTAATACTTTTGCATGAGCACTTTCTGCATTCTCAGTTCCTGCTTCTGCTGGTACTGTAGTTTTTTCCCTTCCATTTTACAGGAGCAGTCTTTTTTTTTGTTTACTTTTTTTGGGAGGGAGGTGATGTAGTACAATTAAGAATAATTTACCCATAGTACTATTGTAAATCTATCATATATAAATTGAAACTCTACCTTATATTAATATGCAGTTCTAATGACTTTCTTTTCCTCCCCATTTTCCAGTAAAACGCATATAGACTCCCTAATATCTGGGTAGATCACATTGATTGTTTGGGTTTTCAATGTTTCTTCTAATGACATCCATATAGTGTGAATGTGTTTTAATCAGTCACTTTCATCCCTCTCTTATAGTAAATTCCTATTTATTTCAATTATGCTTGCACTTTTTTATTATTATAGATAATTATGCTCGCACTCAGTTATTATTCTTTATAGATAATTATGTTCCTACATTGCTGGGAAATAAATTATGTAGCAAATTAAATATTTACTTGTTAACTTATTGTTCTTTATGTGGATTTGTGTAGTAAAGATCAAAATCCATTGCTGCAAGCACATTTGAACTTTGCCAATATACTTGCTTATTTACTGGAAGGACATTTGCGGTAGGTAATCTCCTTTATTTAAAACTTTTTTTCATTTCTTGCTTAACTCTAGGTTGGATTGTGAAGGAAACCGGAGGAAGAGATGTTATTTGTGTAGTAGTTTTTAGGTTGAATTGTGATGTTGTTGAGCCTAGGACAACCTTAGTTGAGCCCAATTTTTGGAAGAAATCAAAACATTTTGTCTGAATAATTTTATCAATGTGCTCAATATGGAAAACATTATACAAACTCGCAGTCGTTCGAGGCGTGGAGGGCAAACAATTACTTATTTGCATTATTTTCGTGTGGAAGTCTTATGTTAGGTTATTGATTTGATTGCTCAGGAGATGAATAATCGTTTCACAAAAACAAGTATGAAGTTACTTATTTGCATAACATGTCTTGATCTAAGGGACTCATTCTCAGCATTTGATCTTGATAGATTATGTCGTCTTGTTGAATTTTACCCTGAAGATTTCTCAACAATTGATCGCGTGGTACTTAGAGATCAGCTTGAGACCTGCATTAGAGATGTTAGAAGAACTATTTTTTTTTGGGCTTCAAGATATTGGAACTCTTGCTATGAAGATGGTTGAGACCAGAAAGAATATTTTGTATCCATTGGTTTATCTTCTTATTACGTTGGCATTGGTCTTACCGGTTACGACTGCAACCGTTGAGAGAGTGTTATCTGCGATGAAAATTATTAAGACTGATTTGTGTAATAAGATGAGAGATGATTGCATGAATGATTGCATGGTAGTGTACATCGAGCAGGAAATTTTTGAAACTATTGAGAATGAAGTCATTTTGCAACGTTTTCAGAAGATGCACAACCGTAAGATCCAATTGTCCCCTCTCAGTCGTAGTACATAGTACGGTATGTGTAATTCAATATTTTTTGTTTATGTTTTTAGTCTTTAATATTTTGATATTGTAACTTTAAGACAACTTTTTACATTACGTATACAAAAAAATTTCCGTTATTTTACTTTAAAAGTTCGCCCGGGTTAATTTTTATTCCTGGTTCCGCCACTGATTTAACTCCAAAGTTATCCTTCGGGACCCATTCTTTTGAAGAACCATATAACTTCGAGCTCGCTTATTTCTTAGAATTCCCATGAGCTTTGTTTAGATTTCTAGCTATACAACCCCCTCACTCTCTGTACCTGTCTCTTCGGACAGTAAAACCCATCTCTAAACTGGATCTGTAAGCTCATAAAAAAAGTGCCGTAAGCTTCTGCCCTCGTCAAAAGACTATTTCACATCATATCACACCACACCACACCACACCATAACGGGCATGTTTGAGCCCCAAATAATTGGGGCCAAATATTTGGGTTTAATACTAAAAAATTCTTCACATGATTTATTATTATTATAATATTTATTAAAAAATTTCTCTCTCTTCACTTTTTCACCAACCCTCGTAACATTTATTTACTTTATAATATTTTTCAAACTCCAATACCCAAAATTTTCACCCTCAAAGTTGCCAAAGGTAACAATTGTATCTGCTTTTTATCATGGTAACCAGCAGAAGAACTTTCGGACAGTTTGATTGCATCTACATCAGATCCTCTATAATTTCCTGCTCAAATTGAGTGGTGCAATTCCGAGAAAGACATGTATCATTGTAGGGTCTACGTTGACTGAAATTTTACATAGCAAAATTAAAGAGTATAAGATCAAACTATTGTGTTTATCCCTCTCTAAATTGCACCATACAATTTGGTTAAAAAATTATAGAAAATCCTAATCCCATGGACCCATACAGTCATCAGTCATCGGACAGTCCAAATGATAAGCTGCAATTGAGACAACAGCTTCTTTCAACTACCAGAGCCAAAAATAAATGATGCTAGTTCATACAGAAAGAAGAACGATTCTTGAAGCCCCATCTCATAGTCAAGTCATGTCATGTCAGAATCTCAGATGTTGCAAAGGAATAAATTGTAGAATCTGATCGAATTTATCCTAATCCCTTAGTACACAGGGTATAAAATCTCCTTGCCCCACGCTGCTGTTCTCAAGGAATAGAGGTGCTAAACCTTACCACTGATTGCCAGTACCATGTTTGGTAAGCTTGGAGCAAAGCTCAACAACCACAATGCCATTCACGGTCAAATCCATCACTGAACCAGAAAGACTGCAAGATTCTAATTCCAATAGGTCTAGAAGAAGTTTGTGAGTTAAATACATAAAAACATAATGAATTTTGCTTGCAGATCAGAACTCCCGTATATATTTGATGCCACCGTCCTTCCGTTTTCCCTTGGGGGGAAAAGGAGGGAACTTTTATTTGATCAATAACCAACAATTTTTGTTTGCAATGTGCATAAGCCGTCCAAGAAGAACTCACATATTTATTACATATGGACAATATGTACTGATTATGACAGTATATTTAAGAACTCCATTTTTCGATTGTGCCAAAGACAGAAGAACTGTGGCTTGACAAACTCCGATCAACCCAGAACCCCATTTGACTATAAATCTATGAAAATTTCCCAATAGCATGAACAAAAAAAAAAGAGAACCTGATGAAGTAAAACCGCCCCAAAAGAATCCCTCAATCCCTCATGTTTCCGATGTGATCTGCAGCGCCTTGTTCTTGAGCCTATACCTCGCGGCTCTGGGTATAACTTGGCTAGGTCCCATGTGGAGCTGACCGGGACTGTTCGTGAGAGGAGGACCATCGTCGTACACGTACCCGACAAGACACCCGCAGTTGTTGCACTTGATCTTAGTCCTCTTCCTCTGGATCCCCCAGTAGTTGACGGTCTCGAAAAAGGGTACAAGCTTGTTCTCCTGCTCGAACCGGACCTTGGAGGAGTCCACCCATGAGAAGGAAAGCGTCCCTTTGTTCCCAGCCTCGAAATAGAAGTCTGGTGGGAAGAGATGCACCGTGCTGAGATTGAGGTTGGTCCCGCACTCCCTGCAGCTGTAGATGGAAGCCATAGATCATAGATGGATTCAGGATCTTCGTTGACGCAGAAAGAGAGAGAGAGACGTAAGAAAGATGGTTGGTTGGACTTATCCATAAAAAATAAGGTTGGTTGGGCTTGATTTGGGTTGGATCAGGAGTCGGATACTACAAATATAGTGCTATCTGGGCTGGATCAAGCGTGAGAATATGTTACGAAACTTATTATGCTTCTGGTCCTTTCTGAAATTTTGGGCCAGTGATAAGAAGCCAGAGATTATTATTAAAAAAATATTATAAAATTACCCGTCATTTTATTATAATTTGAGCTATAACAACAACAAAATCATAACTTATTAACTATTCAGTTTTAAGAGGTAATAATAATAATAATTGCAGTTTGACTTGCTAAAATTTGCATATATATATATGGGGTTGGATCTTCTTCTTCTTTTTCTATATTGGTGAGTTTTTAAAAATAACTTTAGAACATCTATCAAATTAAACAACTATTATAATAGGTCATGATTGTTCATGGGGTGACCCATAGATTTAAAATTGAACACTGTATGTGGATAACAAAGTCCATGTACTCTTGTTGGCTTGGTCATTATACATATCATCAAATTGCTATTTAAACTAATCCAATCTACCCTATTCTGATTAACAACAAATATCGATTTTTTTTTTCTTGATATTGAATTCAAACAAGTTATTATAATCTCATTGAACCCGTTTTTTTTTCTATAATTAGTAATCCTTTCTATACTACAAGCATATCCTCGCTCAAAATTGAAACTTTAACTCATGAAATCCCAAGACTCCATCATCGGTACTTTATCTCTATATAAAATATAATTATAAAAAATTACGAGGATAAAACCATTATTTTATTAAATTAAAATAATAATTTATGTCAAAATAAACGACGAGAATACAAAGTGCAAACAATCAATAATTCATAGGTAAAATGTAACGAAATTGATAATTTACAACGTAAAATATTAGAAACCTAGTAATTAGGGAGACGAAAAGTGCATTTAATATCGTGTTTATCGAGACTTATGGAGGATAATACTTACATATAAATATTCACCACTGAGGGGAGCTACACGTACCGGTCCTACAACACATGTGATTGTTAGTCAAAGACTTGCTTAATAAAAATGTGACTTGGGTCATATTCGTTTCCTACAAATTTTTAAGATTTGCATCATACTTTTTACATTTACAATCTCAACATCACAAAAACAAGAATTCCAATACAACTCAACATTACCTTTTTTTACACACATCAATACAATTCAACAACTTTTGCACGTATACCAATATCACTCTAAAATCACTTAAATATTCACAATTCTATTAGAATCCTACAATTTTACTCCAAACGAACATCCCTTGGACTCACATTCAAACACTAGATACGATTGTTAGTCAATTTGAGGATGTTTCGGTTAGTGTGTATTTTGAAAAATTTTTAGGTGATGTTAACTTTATCGGTATACGTGTTGTAATTGTTTTTAAGTGATGTTAAAAAATATGTACAATTTTACTCCAAACGAACATCCCTTGGACTCACATTCAAACACTAGATACGATTGTTAGTCAATTTGAGGATGTTTCGGTTAGTGTGTATTTTGAAAAATTTTTAGGTGATGTTAACTTTATCGGTATACGTGTTGTAATTGTTTTTAAGTGATGTTAAAAAATATGTTCAATTTGTATATTCTCAAAATTCAAACAAACCGAACAAGCTGTTTGACTTATCTACAGTACGGACCATTAGGCTGCACCCAGGGAGGCAAAGTACCTGCATATACATCGAGTTAGTACCTAATTACATCTACCAGCAAGTCTCAACTTCAGTCCAATTCCATGATCATCGTAGAGAGCAAAAGCAAAACAAAGGAAACGATGGGCCGAATAGCCGGTCAAACCAAAAACCATCTCACAGTCACGGATGATATAAGTTGTGACGAGGGCTTATTCTGTTCATTGATTGGTGCCTCGATGATAGAATCTTGCCGGGGGTACTTAGGTCTTTTCGTCAAGCTGGAGTAAGGGCGCTTGCTGCTCACGAAAGACTTTGGCTGCGTTTGCGTCCTAAAATTTTACACACTCTAAAATTTTAACACAATAAAAAATTACAATATAATCTCTCTCTCCCCCATCAAATCACTACTATTCACTACAAAAAATATAAAAAATTACCTCTCTCTTCACTTTTTCACTAAACCCAATACCTAAAATTTTAACAACACTAAAATTTTACAACACAAACACACTCTTTGTAAGAGGGTCAGTTGTGTAAAAGCTCGGCTGTCCTGGTCTATAAATAACCCCTCTAGGGCTCAATTTTCGATTTGATCATAAGCTCTTCCCTGGGAGTTTCTTGGATAGCTGGAGAGATCTGCGTAGTCGATCTCTTTGCTCGTAAAAACTAGCCGAAACATTTCAGTATCTGAAAACAAAAAAAAAAATTAAAAATATCGGAAATCTTGTGAAGCAGAAAAGCTTTGGGATTTTGAACTTTTAATCCTTTCTTCTTTTAGAACGTAGGGTTTTCTCTAATCTGTGCGATCGATGGATGTGAGATTTCCGTACTCTCCGGCGGAAGTCGCCAAAGTCCGCATGGTTCAATTCGGCATACTCAGCCCCGACGAGATCGTAATTCTCCATTTCTTACATCATTTTTTCTGCGGGAAAAGGAAAAGGGAGTTATTTCACAGGCTTCTGTTAAAATTCGCCGCAGCAAAACTCGATATCTTTTCTACCTTTATTTCATTTATTTTCCAACCTGTAGTTGTAGTATTGGGGATTTTGGGTTTTTTTCTACTTTGTGTAAATAAGATTAGGGTTTGAACGAACCATTGGTTTTTGCCGTGCAGAGGCAAATGTCGGTGATACAGGTTGAGCACAGCGAGACGATGGAGAGGGGCAAGCCGAAGATGGGCGGTTTAAGCGACCCTCGGCTCGGTACTATTGATAGGAAAATGAAGTGCGAGACTTGCACAGCGAACATGGCTGAGTGCCCGGGTCACTTTGGGCACCTCGAACTCGCCAAGCCCATGTTTCATATTGGGTTTATGAAGACAGTTCTCAGTATCATGCGCTCTGTTTGCTTCAATTGCTCTAAAATTCTGGCCGACGAGGTACCAACTACTCACTCATTTGTTTGAGTGCACTTATCGAGTTTAGAATCCCATTGTTTAGTGTTTGGTCGAGCTGTTCGCGTGTAGTAGGATTTTAAGTTCCACAGAATCTCGAATGTTAGTTTCCTGTGTTATCAGTAAGATTGTAAGAGTAAATAACTTAAACAAGCATACAGTGGACATGGACTTCACCAGATGATTTTCGCGGACCATAACCTGAGAGGGAAGTAGGATTGTGAAATAGCGTGGACGATGTAGCTCACTGTGACCAGTTGAATATCAAACGTTCTACCGTTTTTGAATTATGACGGAGTCAAATGATGAAAGAACTTAGACTTCTTGTTGTTGCATTGCACAGATATTTATATTAACAGAACAGGAAGTATTTAAGACAGTCCACATTGTTATGAACATGACAAGAGACACGGTTCTGGTAATGATTGCTAATTTAATGGATCAAGATGAACTTATAAAGTTGGCTTTCCTTGCTTGCCTGACTAGCCTGAGCATTTTAAGAGGTTCTCCCCTTGATTTCATTTGACTTGCTTATCAGACGAGGCATGTGTTCTGAGTCTCTAATAATAAAATTTAAAAGGTCGAATGGGAGATTATTGAATGGGTTTGTGGATGAATTTCTTGTCTGCATTTCATATGGTAGCTTAGGTCTAATGATTTTGATTGCTTATAGAAGCAACTGCACGGATTCCATTAAAGTTCCGAAGATTTTTAGATTTGACTTTTTTGCTTGGTGTTTGTTGGTGCAGGAAGACCACAAGTTTAAGCAAGCCTTGAAAATAAAAAATCCCAAAAATAGACTTAAAAAGATCTTGGATGCCTGCAAGAACAAAACCAAATGTGAAGGTGGTGATGATCTTGAGGTTCAAGGTCAAGATTCTGAAGAACCAGTAAAAAAGAGTCGTGGTGGCTGTGGTGCTCAGCAGCCAAAGCTTACAATTGAAGGTATGAAAATGATTGCAGAGTACAAAGCTCAAAGAAAGAAAAGTGATGATCAAGAACAGCTTCCTGAACCTGTGGAAAGAAAACAGACACTTACTGCAGAGAGGGTAACTCATTTTGGAAGTTCGTAATGCCTTAATCCTAAACTAGTTGTTGCGTGATGCTAACACTATGTTGAATGTATTGCAGGTTCTTAGTGTTCTGAAGAGAATAAGTGATGAAGACTGCCAACTGTTAGGCTTGAATCCCAAGTATGCTCGTCCGGACTGGATGATTCTACAAGTCCTGCCAATTCCTCCACCTCCTGTTAGACCCTCTGTGATGATGGATACCTCATCCAGGAGTGAGGCAAGCCTTTTCTGTTTTTTTAATACCTCTCTCAATTCTCCTGGATACCAGGATTTTTGTTAATCCTGTTTCGTGCCAATTTTTTTTTTGTCCTATGTAGGGTGTTGGTAATGTAGTTAGAGCAGGTGTTGCTTTAAGTGTCAGGGAGGGAGGGAGAGAGAGAGAGGGGGTGTTGTCAACTCTTCTTATGATGTTTGGTCAGTTCTGACTTAATGTTTTGTTGAGTGCAGGATGATTTGACCCATCAGCTGGCGATGATTATAAGGCACAATGAGAATCTGAGAAAACAAGAGAGGAATGGGGCCCCGGCTCATATAATTTCAGAGTTCGCACAGTTGCTTCAATTCCATGTAGCCACATACTTTGACAATGAGTTGCCTGGACAGCCGAGGGTATGGCTGCTAAAACATATATACATGTCTTTTAGACATACGATTTTATGCATCGGCTGAGGCATTTCTTCACCCTACAGGCTACGCAGAGATCGGGGAGACCTATTAAATCTATATGTAGTAGGCTTAAGGCAAAGGAAGGTCGGATAAGAGGTAACTTGATGGGGAAACGTGTGGATTTTTCTGCACGAACTGTTATTACTCCAGATCCGAACATTAATATAGATGAATTGGGAGTACCATGGAGTATTGCTCTAAATCTCACATACCCAGAGACTGTTACTCCATATAACATTGAAAGGTATGTAATTTTTTTTTAAGAGATACCAAACCTCCTGTTGTTCTGTGCCCTTTTGATTTGGTGAGAGGTTGGTAAACCGTTTTTCCCCTTCTCCCTTTTCAATGAAACAGGTTGAAGGTGCTTGTTGAATACGGGCCTCATCCTCCACCTGGTAAAACTGGTGCCAAGTACATCATAAGGGATGATGGGCAGAGGCTAGATCTTCGTTACTTGAAGAAGAGTAGCGATCACCATCTTGAGCTTGGATATAAGGCAGTGTCTTATGTCCTTAATGGATTTTAATTATTCTCTATCTTTACCCTCTGTTTCAGCTTTCATTCTCATGGTTGCAGGTGGAGCGGCATTTAAATGATGGAGACTTTGTACTCTTTAATCGTCAACCTAGTCTCCATAAAATGTCTATTATGGGGCATAGAATCAAGATTATGCCATACTCAACATTCAGGCTGAATTTGTCTGTTACTTCACCATACAATGCTGATTTCGATGGTGATGAAATGAATATGCACGTTCCTCAGACATTTGAAACTAGAGCAGAGGTGTTGGAGCTAATGATGGTGCCTAAATGCATTGTTTCTCCTCAAGCAAATCGGCCTGTTATGGGAATAGTGCAGGATACACTTTTGGGATGCCGGAAAATCACTAAGAGGGACACGTTAATATCAAAGGTGACAGTGAGGGATATATGTTTCTTGTTCTGATTTCTTTGATATTGTTATTTTTTATGGACCTTTCTGGGAGTCTTAACTTCGGCTGGTTTCTGTAGGATGTATTCATGAACATCTTGATGTGGTGGGAGGACTTTGATGGGAAAATTCCGGCTCCTGCAATTTTGAAGCCAGGGCCTTATTGGACTGGAAAACAAGTTTTCAATCTTATTATACCAAAGCAGATAAATCTCACCCGGACTTCTGCCTGGCACGCAGAGTCAGAAACAGGATTCATAACTCCTGGGGACACACAAGTGAGAATTGAAAGGGGGGAGCTACTTGCCGGAACTCTTTGCAAAAAGACTCTTGGGACATCTTCAGGAAGTCTTATACACGTTATATGGTATGTTTTTTATACATTTAGATATGTACTCACAGTTTTAGGGGTAGTATATTTTTTCTGATTTAGACTTCAAGACATCGTCTCAGTCAAAATTTGTTGAGCCATTTTAGTTTTGATGGGGACTTTCCAAAATTGACTATTTTTTTTTCTGGGAAATTTTATTTTTACTTGGTGGTTTTTGTTTTTTATGCGATTTTGAAAAACTCACTGGGTTTACAAAAAAATCTTAAAACTGACTAGGTTTACAAGGGGGATGGGGAATCTGTTAACCATGTGTTATTACATTGTCCGGTGGTGAGAGGTTTGTGGACGCATGTCTTTAGGGGGCGTTTGTTTGTGGAAATTTCGGAGAATATTCCCGAAATTTTGGGAATCTTTACTTTATTGAGATTTATTGGGGTTTGTGAAAAGTAGAGTGTATGTGTGTAAAAGTTAAAAATTTTGGAGTGTGTTTGTTTTGTTGGAAATTTCGAACCCCAAAATTTTGGGGAAACAAACACCTCCTTAGTATGCTGAATTTTCCTTGGGTTATGCCGGCGATGGTTGAGGATGTTTTGCTTTGTTGGGGGAGGAAGTTTAAGAATGTTCTAGCTAAGGCTATTTGGATGATGATCCCTTCATGCATTTGGTGCTCTTTGGAAGGAATGTTAGAGGAGATGTTTTGAGGATGCTGCTGTGTCTTTGGAAATTTTGAAGGGTCGTTTGTTGGTTACCCTTTTTTCTTGGGCTAATGCTATGTTTGCAGGCCCTTTTTTAGATTTTCAGGATTTTGTTAGTTTCTTTGTTTGTATGCTTTGATTTCTGTCAGTACAATCTTTGTACTGTTCTTTCTCCTTTCTTTTTCTTAATAAAATTTTCTTATAAAAAAAAATCTTAAAACTCACTAGGTTTTGGCCGTTAGCACAATAGATCACTCAGCCCAACTCCGTTAAGGTGATTTGACAGGAATTTTTTTTCTCAATCACAACTTGCCACATGTCATAAAAACTAATATAAAATTTAAATTCAATTTAATTTTTTTAGTTTTTATGACGTGGCGAGCTTTTATTGAGATAAAAAAAAATTCTGTTAAATCATTTTAACGGAGTTGGGTTGAGTGACCTATTGTACTAATGGCCCAAACCTAGTGAGTTTAAGATTTTTTTAGAAACCAGTGAGTTTTTCAAAATCTTGTCAAATCCAGTGAGTAAATATAAAATTTCTCTATTTTTTTTCCTTTGAAGCTGATAATAACATGAGGGTGGGGAAAGAAGATTTCCTTTTACTAAAGCTTATAACTAGAGATGTTCCCATCTGTTCTAATGAAAACGTGATCTTCACCTGCTGTTGGAAGTTTATGCTCAAATACACCCATACGGAGTGTCGGTTGTAAAACATAGAGTTCTGTGCTATGAATGTCTCCTAAAGTTCCTCTTCACTTATTCATTTTTATACAATGTGTTTGTGTAATACAGGGAAGAGGTTGGTCCTGATGCAGCCCGCAAGTTCCTTGGTCATGTGCAGTGGCTTGTTAATTATTGGCTTTTGCAGAATGGTTTTAGCATTGGGATTGGAGATACAATTGCTGATGCAGCGACAATGGAAACAATTAATGAAACTATTTCTAAGGCCAAAAATGAAGTGAAAGAACTTATCAGGAAAGCCCAAGCTAGGGAGCTAGAACCTGAACCTGGACGTACTATGATGGAATCGTTTGAAAACAAAGTGAACCAGGTCCTGACTCAAATTTCTTTTGCATATTCTTCCCTGTTTTTTGCTGCTTTCTGGATTATTCTAACTAAATATATCGGCTGTTTGCAGACATTGAATAAGGCCCGTGATGATGCAGGAAGTAGTGCTCAGAAGAGTTTATCTGAGAGTAACAATCTGAAGGCTATGGTTACTGCAGGATCCAAAGGAAGTTTCATCAACATATCTCAGATGACTGCTTGTGTTGGGCAGCAGAATGTTGAGGGTAAGCGAATACCATACGGTTTCATAGACCGGACATTGCCCCATTTCACCAAAGATGATTATGGGCCAGAAAGTCGTGGGTTTGTGGAGAACTCATACCTTCGTGGATTGACCCCACAAGAGTTCTTTTTCCATGCCATGGGAGGTAGGGAAGGTCTTATTGATACTGCAGTGAAGACTTCTGAGACTGGATATATCCAAAGGCGACTTGTAAAGGCTATGGAAGATATCATGGTCAAATATGATGGAACTGTACGGAACTCTTTGGGTGATGTTATCCAATTTCTGTATGGGGAGGATGGGATGGATGCTGTGTGGATCGAATCACAGAGGTTGGATTCTTTGAAAATGAAAAAATTAGAATTTGGGCGAGTATACAGGTATGAGTTCGATGATGAACACTGGAACCCAGATTATATGATGCAAGAGCACATTGAAGACTTGAAAACCATCAGGGAGTTCCGCAATGTGTTTGATGCAGAAGTTCAGAAACTTGAAGCTGACAGGTACCAACTTGGAACAGAAATTGCCACAACTGGTGATAATTCTTGGTATTTACCTGTCAACCTCAAGAGGCTGATATGGAATGCGCAGAAGATTTTTAAGATTGACCCTCGAAGGCATTCTGATATGCACCCAATGGAAATCGTAGAAGCTGTTGATAAGCTCCAGGAGAGGCTGAAGGTTGTACCAGGAGATGATTTGTTGAGTGTTGAAGCTCAGAAGAATGCTACCCTCTTTTTTGGTATTTTGCTACGCAGCACTTTTGCCAGTAAGAGGGTATTGGAGGAGTACAAGCTTACTCGTGAAGCATTTGAGTGGGTTATTGGTGAGGTAGAGTCACGCTTCCTACAGTCACTTGTAGCACCTGGGGAAATGATTGGTTGTGTTGCTGCACAATCTATTGGCGAGCCTGCTACACAGATGACTCTAAACACTTTCCACTATGCTGGTGTCAGTGCGAAGAATGTCACTCTTGGTGTTCCCAGGTTGAGGGAAATCATTAATGTAGCTAAGAGGATCAAAACACCTTCTCTCTCCGTCTACCTGAAGCCTGAAGTTTGTAAAACGAAGGAGAGGGCAAAGAATGTTCAATGTGCTTTGGAATACACTACTCTCCGAAGTGTAACACAAGCTACAGAAGTATGGTATGATCCTGACCCGACGAGCACCATAATTGAAGAGGATGTCGATTTTGTAAGATCCTATTATGAAATGCCCGATGAAGAGGTTGCCCCTGAAAAAATCTCCCCTTGGTTGCTTCGCATAGAGTTGAATCGCGAAATGATGGTGGATAAAAAGTTGAGCATGGCTGACATCGCTGAGAAGATCAACCTTGAATTCGATGATGATTTGACTTGTATATTTAATGATGACAATGCTGAAAAACTGATCCTTCGCATCCGTATCATGAATGATGAAGCACCAAAGGGGGAACTGCAGGATGAATCTGCTGAAGACGATGTCTTCCTGAAGAAGATTGAGAGTAATATGCTGACTGAAATGGCTCTTCGAGGTATTCCTGATATCAACAAGGTGTTTATCAAGCAGTGTAAGATAAACAGGTTTGATGAGAATGAAGGATTTAAACCAGAACAAGAATGGATGTTGGATACAGAAGGAGTCAATCTTTTGGCTGTCATGTGCCATGAAGACATTGATGCGAGGAGGACCACGAGCAATCATTTGATCGAAGTTATTGAAGTTCTTGGAATTGAGGCAGTTCGTCGGTCCCTGCTAGATGAATTGCGGGTTGTTATATCTTTTGATGGATCTTATGTGAATTACCGCCATCTGGCTATCCTGTGTGATACAATGACGTATCGTGGCCATTTAATGGCCATCACCCGTCACGGCATCAATCGAAATGATACTGGGCCGATGATGAGATGCTCATTTGAAGAAACGGTGGACATTCTTCTTGATGCGGCGGTGTATGCTGAAACAGATTTTCTGAGGGGTGTTACTGAGAACATAATGCTAGGTCAGCTTGCACCAATTGGCACTGGAGACTGTGCCTTGTATCTCAATGATGAGATGTTGAAGAATGCTATTGAACTCCAGCTACCTAGTTACATGGATGGTCTAGATTTTGGCATGACACCTTCCCGCTCTCCAGTCTCAGGAACTCCATATCATGAGGGCTTGATGTCTCCAAATTATTTGCTGAGCCCAAATCTCAGACTCTCACCCATTACAGATGCCCAGTTTTCTCCTTATGTTGGTGGAATGGCGTTTTCTCCTGCTTCATCTCCAGGCTACAGCCCATCATCTCCAGGCTATAGTCCATCATCCCCCGGATATAGTCCTACATCACCTGGCTATAGCCCCACCTCTCCTGGGTATAGCCCAACATCCCCCACGTATAGTCCTAGTTCTCCGGGTTATAGCCCAACCAGTCCGGCCTATTCCCCTACAAGTCCATCCTACTCTCCCACCTCTCCCAGCTATAGCCCCACTTCTCCAAGCTACAGCCCCACCTCCCCAAGCTACAGCCCCACCTCTCCCACTTACAGCCCAACTTCACCTAGCTATAGCCCCACTTCACCTGCATACAGCCCAACATCACCTGCATACAGCCCCACTTCACCTGCATATAGCCCCACATCGCCATCCTACAGCCCAACTTCACCTTCCTACAGCCCAACTTCACCTTCCTACAGCCCGACCTCACCCTCTTACAGTCCGACCTCACCCTCTTACAGCCCAACATCTCCTTCATACAGCCCTACCTCGCCTGCTTATAGCCCCACCTCACCAGGTTATAGCCCAACCTCACCAAGCTATAGCCCAACTTCACCCAGCTATAGCCCTACATCTCCAAGTTATAATCCTCAGTCGGCTAAATATAGTCCTTCACTGGCATACTCACCAAGCAGCCCGAGATTGACGCCATCAAGTCCATATAGCCCTACGTCTCCCAATTACAGGTATCTATATTGAAAAATATAACAAGTGTTGATTGTTTTGGTGTACTGTGTGCTTGATGATGATAGCTGCTTATTGTAATTGTTGTTACATTTCCATATTCCATTTTCAGCCGCTAGCTGAATTGTCCCAGTTTTGTCTTGACTAGTGTTGTGTGTGTGGTTTTCCATAGTATGGTGATTTACTTTTGCCCAGTCTAACAAGCTTTGACCTTTCAATTTCTGTTGTAGCCCAACATCACCGTCATATTCACCGACATCCCCATCTTATTCTCCCTCGAGCCCAACGTATAGTCCAAGCAGGTAAGTTACTATTTTGTAGCAAAAACGCTCTCGGTCCTCTTTTTACCTTTATATATAGCGCCATATGCGGCATGCATATCAAGTTCAAACTTTCTAATTGTCTGCCTCAATTGGTGATGATTGGCTTCATTGTTTAATGGGACATATAACTCATTATTGTGTGGAATTAACTAACAACTTGAGCAGTGTCCTCTTTATTTGGGTGTACCTTTTTGTGTTTTTTTGGTTGTTTGTTTTGTGTATGTTTTTTTTTGGGGGGGGGGGTAGTGACCTTTTTTTAATCTGTTAGTGTTATTCTCTCATCGAAACATTTAATATTGGGGAAGTTAATCCTTCTCAGATTTGTTGTCTTTGGTTTGTGTGTCTATGTTTTGAGGGTGCGACGAAGAGAATTAATATAGTGGTACTTAAGACAGCATGGGTTGTATGATGTTGTGAACTTGATCTATTACAGATATTTAATTGTTTTAAGTTATGGAATGGAGAGATGTACACAAGCAATTTTAATCCCCCCAAATTGTTTTTGCTAATCTTACATATACCTCTTCATTTGAATGTAAAAAATGTCTGAAATGATGTTTCATATTTTGCCTTCTAGTCCATACAACTCTGGAGTGAGTCCTGACTACAGCCCAAGTTCTCCCCCATACAGGTAAGTTGAGAAGCGATATTAGTTCTTGTAATAGCTCTTGTAATCTTTTTGTTGGAGTAATTGGTACTACTAAGTTTCTTACATATCTCCTCTCCCAATCGGATACAGTCCAAGTGCGGGGTACTCACCGAGTCAACCTGGGTACTCACCATCATCTACAAGCCAATATACTCCTCAAACGAGCAATAAAGATGACAGAAGTGACAAAGATGACAGGAGCACTCGTTGAGCCATATCATTGATAGCTTGAAAGGAAGGAAATGGTATATCCTTTTTCAAGCTCTCTTCTCATTACTACATCTGTAGAAATAAAGCTCTGATATTTATGTTTCCATTTGACTCTCTTGTAGGAATTTGGATCAGTATTTTCTATTCTCTTCTGTTTTGTCTGAAATTAGACAGGAAGTTGTGCATGTATGCCTGCTTCAGATCTGGTTCCATGCCATTTCAGCATATGCAAACATCCATGTATATGCTGCTTGTCTAGTTCCTGACTTGAGATTGATGTAGTTTGTCCTTGGTTTAACAGAGCTGATAGAAGCCAATTTGGTCATTTTCTAGGGGTAACGATTGTAGATCCTAGCCTCAATAACTGAATTCAAAGTGTAAACAACAGTTCATATGGTTCGGTTATGTTGAAGTTATGGCCGAGAAAAGAAAAAACTAGAGTCTGGATCGAGCCAGGGAGTGACCATTTGAACTGGGGTTCTCTAGGGTTTGTGATCTGTTGTGTGCCAGATGAACCATTTCCCCGTCATAATCAGTTTATTACTCATTACCAGAATGTATGAGACAATGAATACAATTCTGACTTGTGTTTCGTTTGTTCATGTGTAGTTAATCTGTAGTGGACAGAAATGGGCTTGCTGATGTGGAAACACGGAAACTCGGCTGTCGCACCTGGGAATTTAAACAGGCATAGTCGGCATAGATTGATACCTTTAACTGAGACCTTGGCTTGTATTTGTATAGTTCCTTCTTCTGATACCTGATGTATCTGTCCTTTAGATGGTGTACAGTCCAAGTACTGTCAGTGAACCTCCTACTATGGAGTAGACTGTAAGCTTGGCCTCACTCACTATTAGTGCTAGTGATCATTATAAGGGGTAGAAAACCCATTCAATCGGTGTAATTTTGTTTTTTTTATGACAATCTTGAATTTGTCCAATTTGGGCAGGAAATTCCACCGCCGCACTTGGCTCAGTCTAACTATAATTAGAAAAACATGTTGCTTTTTCATGAACTATCACCAAGCGATTGGGTGATCGGATCGGGTCTGTCGTTTAATCAGTAGGCGAAACCTGGTTGTATCTAACAGGCTTGATCCAAGGCCCGAGCTGAATTACTCATAACTGGGTCTTCAACCCAAACTCACCGGGCTGAGCTAAGCTGGGCCTGTTAACTCTTCTAGTCTTAACCACTAAGCTTGGGGCTGTGTGGTTCCACTTCGATATTTGATGGTTTCCCGGCCCTCGGTCCAAAGTCTTAAAATAGGTCTCTTTTTTTCCTTTCTTTTTTTCTTGGCATCTTAAAATGGGTGTTAACTGAATATTATGTTGTGTCCTTGGATTAAGAGTCATCCATCACTAAAGCCAAGGGCATGTGAAACCAAGTAGCTTTTGAACTCACTCAGCACCTTGCAGAATAAGTGAAATCAACCCGGGTATATAACACCACTATAAAAACAAAAAAAATACAATCAGAAGGCACTAACTTATTGATTAGAAATATATATGGTTATGTTCGTTTTGAGTAAAAATACAGGATTTTAGAGAAGTTGTGAATATTTATGTTGAATAGTTTTTTATTGGTGTTTGTGTAAAGTGGAGAGATAAATGATTTGATGTAATTGTTTAATAAAAAAATATTGGAGTTATGTGAAAAAGTATAGAGATAATTTATGTTGAATAAAAAATTAAAAAATTGTTGGAGATTGTGTCAAATGTATTGGTGTTTGTGTTTGAATTCTAAATATGTTCGGTGATAGTTTTGTGAATATACTTAGAATCCTGAAAAAAGTGTGAAAACTAACATATCCTATGACTTCTACTTATTAAATTGATGGGGCGAGTTTTCTTTGCATGTGTTTTTCTTGTTAAATACCGATGATGATTTAGACAAACCAATCAAAAATAAAATAAAAAAGAAGAAGAAAAGTCCCCTGTAGGCATGATTGAATCACTTTCTTAATTTTGCTAACAATATTGACAAAATAAGGACAATTTTTTTAAAAAAATTAATGTAAAAAGAAAAATCATAATATCAGTGGTAAGTGAGATTGATTAGAGTAATGAGAACCTCTAAATAAAAAAGAAAGATATTTGTTGTAGCTTGAAAAAAGGATTAGAGAAATATATAAGGGAAAAGACCAAAATACAACCACCAATATATAGCCTACCAAAGCAGGAATACTTGCCATTGTCAAAAGGAAGTACTTGAAGGAATAACAAAGAAAATTCTCTCATCATATATTCATTTTTTTATTTATCTAATAAGGTGTATCTCATCACTCTAAAATTTTAACCTTATTTAAAATATTATAAAATAATTTTTTTTCCACATCAAATCATTTTTTTCCACTATAATATTCAATTAAATTCTCTTTTATTTTTCATTAATTCTTATAAAATTATCTATTTTTTTTTTCAATTTTTCACTAACCAACAATACATTCCAAATTTTTAAACACTACATAATTTTGACACTTAAATATACCTTAAAATAAAAGGAAAAAAGAAAACAACGTGGCATCTGGTGATTGGATGGAAATAGTAATTTCGGCAATACTCACAGCTGTAGGCAATTCCCCCCCGATTTCGGAAATACTCCCAGCTGACAGTTGACGCAAGGCTAATTTAGGGAATTATAAATATGGGTAAGAACCAGAGATACACCCCTCAGCTCAGATCCTTCCTTTACCTCTCAAATTCCTCTCGCTCTCTCTTAGAGAACTATATAATCGCTCTTTTCAAATTCTTCCCGCACCCTCTTCTGATTTCCTCCGTCGTTCTGTGATTCTGGAACCCTTTCGTAAGTATTTGACGAGACCTCACTGAGTCCGGCCTCCTTCCGTCGTCGTCCGTCCGTCCCTCCCAAAATCTCCATCTCTCTCTGTCCCTCAGCTCTCTCCCTCTCTCTCTTTCTCTCTCTCAGCTCTCTCTCTCTCAGATCTCTCCTCCTCTCTCTCTCTCAGCTCTCTCCCCCTCTCTCTCAGCTCACTCAGCTCTCGAAATCTCTCTCCCTCTCTCCCTCTCACTCGCGGGATTTCAGTTGAGTTTTGGACCTTTGGTGGCCGAGTCTCTCGCATTTCTCTTGAGGTGGGGTTTGTAAATTTTAGTTTTGTAACTGTTGTATTTTCTTTAAATTGCTTTAGGGTTTGTTAATTTGATTTGGGGATTTTAATTTGCTTTAGGGTTCAAGTCTGTTCATGTTCGTGTAATTTTTCATGCCATGGAGATAGATTATGATTGCAATGAACAGACTATAGACTATGATTATGGCCGAATCTCTTGTGTTTCTGATGCTTTGAAATTTATCGATTTTCAGATAGACCAGACTTCAATTAGAACAGAATAGCAATATTTGTTCAGAATATCTGTCATTGAAATTCAAGTTTTTAGTTTCTTTATTTGTGGGAATAACATCTTCTTGATAATGAGTTACCTCTGTTACTCATTGACTGCATCTTGAACTCCCTGTTTATTGTGAAATGAGATATGATTTCAATATGCTTTCACAATTATATACAAAAAGGTCTCAGTTTAGAAACTCAGCAAAGGCTATATAACAAATGCTTGGAATCTTCCAAATCAAAAGAAAAAAAAAAGAATATTTTGATTTGGCACTAACTTATGTATGGTTATGTGGTGTTTGTTACTTTTTTGAAGTGTATAGGTTAGAAAGAATGAAATGAGTTTGCTCTGGCCTATGTTGTGGAATTACCTATTTGCAGGTTGGAATTGTGACAACTTTGATGTTATCATGTCTATTTTGGGTTGATGCGATACATATTTAGACTTGCTTGTTCGGCCCACCTGCAAGTTATCCCGATTGATGCTATATCTTGATAATTTATTTGTTATTTATTTTGACGTTTGCACTCAAGAATATTTTTCATACACTTGAATGGGCTTATGAAACTTATTATTCTTTGTTTGTTTACGAAAATTTCTTGAGGTCCTTGTTACGTAGATATTTTGGTTTTGTCTACACGGATATGGAGACAATATTTTGTCTTCTATGGATTCGCATTTGGGCACCAAAACCGCACCTCCGAAGAAGATACATAAGGAATCTCCAATTAACGTGATCATACGCCTTTTGAACATCTAATTAGCAAAAAAGACCCGGGGCACCCGTCCTCATTATGGAATCAATGCATTCATTAGCCACAAGCACATAATCCAGAATTTGCCTACCTCTCACAAAAGCTTTTTGTGAAGGAGAAATAAGATTGTCAAGCACACTCTTTAACCTATTCGCAAGAACCTTAACAAGAATCTTGTGCATCCTCCCACAAGACTAATAGGTCGAAAATCCTTAATATCCACGGCCCCCGGAACCTTGGGAATGAGGACAAG
The DNA here is from genome assembly GCA_963930655.1 of Myrica gale. Taxonomy (NCBI): domain Eukaryota; kingdom Viridiplantae; phylum Streptophyta; class Magnoliopsida; order Fagales; family Myricaceae; genus Myrica; species Myrica gale. The sequence continues at coordinate 26,193,572 of OZ005610.1, forward strand.
AAAAGAAGCATTCAAACTTCTAACAAATTGCCCCTCCCTAGCAAACTCATTAAACATCAACAACACATCCCTCTTCACCACCTCCCAACAAGATTGGAAGAACACAAGAGAAAAGCCGTTCGGACCCGGGGCCTTATCTCCATTTAAAGTCCTCATCACATGGGTCACCTCCTCCTCAAAATGCCTCTCCATCCACGCCGCTTCCTCACTAGAAATAGAATCAAGGGCTAAATACACTTTGCCCTCTTATCTTTGGAGTCATTTACACTTTGCATCCCGATGTATTATTTTTGACACATTGGACCCTTTAACTTACACAATTTTTCAATTGGACCTCATACCCAAATTGCCCGTCAATTTAGACGGATTCTATTAAAACGTGGGGTGCAACGTGTAAATGACCCCAAAGATAAGGGGGACAATGTGTACATATCCTCAAAGATAAGAGGGGCAATGTGTAAATAGTTTAACAGAATCCGTCTAAATTGACGGGCAATTTGGGTGCAGGGTCCAAATTGAAAAAATGTGTAAGTTAAAAGGTCCAATGTGTCAAAAATAATACATCGGGGTGTGAAGTGTAAATGACCGCAAAGATAAGGGGGGGCAAAATGTATTTAACCCTAGAATCAAACTCCAGTCCATCTAAAGATGAACAGCTTCGTATAGAACGAAGAGTAGAAGCTAATGATTGCATTAGAAATATCCGAAGGGTCCTCCACAACAGCCCCCTCCACATGCAAGTTAGAAATACACTTAGCTCTCCGATTAGAGTTGGCAATTCTATGAAAAAACTTGGTGCAACGATCACTCTCCTTTAGCTATAACATCCGAGACTTCTGCCTCCAACTCACTTCTTCCAATTCAATCAAACGGTCTAATTCCCGAGAAACTGACAACCTTCTAGCAGACCCCTCCGTAGCAAGAGTACCCGCCTCATCAAGGCCATCCAAAGAAGAGAGCTCATGCATCAACTCCTGCTTACAAGAGTTTCCCAAAAACCTTCTTATTCCAAACGAGCATATCCTTCTTCAAGGCTTTGTGCTTCAAATTAAGCACAAAGCTAGAATACCCTCTAAAGTCATAACTCTGCCACCAAGCCCGAACCTGCTGCACAAACCCATCCACTTTGAGCCACATGTTCTCAAAACGGAAAGGTTTTTTAACACCCCCTAACCTTCCACTCTCCAACAAGAGCGAAAAATGGTCTGAATACAATCGAGGCAGCCTACGTTGAATCAACTTAGGATACACCGACTCCCAACAAGAACTAACAAGGAAACAGTTAATCCGAGACCACGATTGAGAGGTCCTGCCATTAGATCACGTAAACAACCCCAGCCATCGCAAGGTCCACCAACCCGCACTCAATGAAATCAGAGAACTCCATCATTGCACTTCTATTGCCCCCAAGGCCTGACCGCACACTCGCGAAGCGGGAGACATTAAAATCTCCCACCCCCCAACACACCAAGGGAGACTCCAAAGAGAACGAATCCCGACCAACTCATCCCACAAAATCCGCCTACTACTATCCACATTTGGACCATAAACACTAGAAAAGATCCACATAAAACCATCCTCCACATTCTTGAATAAGACCGAAATAGAATAAGAGCCAACACATGACTCAACCAGCTCTAGCACACGTGAATCCCACAAAACCAAAATTCCACCCGAAGCTCCATCAGCCTCCAAACTACACCAGCTCACGTGTGGCCCACTCCACAATCTTCACACTAAGGCTCGAGACACAAGCGACACCTTAGTCTCCTGAAGACAAACCAGATCCGCCTTCCACACTCGTAGCAAATTTCCTACGCCTTTACTTTTTACCCAATCATTCAAACCCCTCACGTTCCAACTGATAATTCTAGGCTTCATAAGACATCATCAGCAGCCCTCCCCAAAAACCCACATCTCCTCGAACTTGAACCCTTAACATCATAATTCACAGAAGACTCCAAAGCCCGAAGCTCCCTGGCTAGTTTCCCACCTGACTTCGCCATTGAGTTCCCATCACTCTCCCCTATCTTGTTCTAAAGCAGCAAACAATTGCAACAGATCAGTCTCATACCCCTCACAAGAAACCCCAACCAAGTGCTTGAAGGAGGACACCATATTGAGGACCCAGCTAGAAGGAGCAGCCGAGCCAACACCCTTCGCATGCACCTCGGATGGCAAGAGCATCCTCAGAGGCTGAAGCGAAGAGTGCTCTCAGACCGAAGTCGGTGTCGGGGTTAAAATGGTGGGGTTTCTATTTCATATCTCCTCTTTGCTGATGATACTCTTGTGAAGTGTGGGGCGGAGGAGAGCCAACTTCGTAGTCTTCGATGCTTCTTGTTGTGCTTTGAGGCGGTGTCGGGGTTAAAGATTAACCTAGCTAAATCTGAGATCATTCCTCTTGGCAGGGTGGAGAATATGAGGGAGTTGACGGGTCTTTTGGGGTGCAGAGTGTCTTCTTTACCTATTCAGTACCTTGGCTTACCGTTGGGTGCTTCTTTCAAGAATATTCAGATTTGGGATGGGATCCTTGAGAGGATGGCGAAGAAGTTGGCCAGTTGGAAGCGTATATATCTTTCTAAAGGTGGTCGATTAACTCTCATTAAATCTACGCTCTCGTGCCTTCCGACATATTATCTTTCTTTGTTTCCTATACCAGTGGTGGTGGCGAATAGGATGGAGAAACTCCAGAGAGATTTCTTGTGGGGTAGTGGGGGTGGTGAGTCGAAATTTCACCTTGTGAAATGGGATAAGGTGTGTACCCCTTTGCAATATGGAGGGTTGGGCATTCGGCATATCAAGGAGTTTAATATGACTCTTTTGAGTAAGTGGTTATGGAGGTTTGCAAAGGAACGAGATCGGTTGTGGAGGAAGGTGATTGGTGCAAAATTGGGTTGTATGGCGGGTGATTGGACTACCATCTCTGTTTGTGGATCTTATGGTGTGATTCTTTGGAGGTTTATTCGTAAAGGGTCGGACGTCTTCAGCAAACACGTCCGCTTTCGGGTGGGCAATGGCGATAAAGTGAGCTTCTGGCATGACAGTTGGTGTGGGATAAGCCTTTTGAGTCTCGCTTTCCCTATAGTGTTTTCCTTGTCCTGGAATAAGGAAGCTATGGTGGTCGATTGTCTTGTGGCTGGAGGTGATCATGTGGTGTGGGATGTCTCGTTCTCTAGAGCTGCAAATGATTGGGAGCTGAAGGAATTCTCCTCCTTTTTGGCGTTGTTGTATGGGAAGGTCTTACGCAGAGGGGTGACTGATGAGATGGATTGGTTGGGTGCGAAGGGAGGGGTGTTCTCGATCAAGTCTATGTATGTGTCGCTTTCGGATGGGGCCTCTGTGCCTTTCCCGTGGAGGGGATTTGGAGGTCTTTGTGTCCGTATAGAGTTTCATTCTTTGTATGAGAGGCTTCTCTTGGGAAGATTTTAACTACTGTCAATCTTCGTCGAAGGGTCTTGTATGTTGCGGAATGGTGCTTCTTATGTAGATGTGATGGGGAGTCGGTTGACCATGTTTTGCTGCATTACCCGTTAGCTTGCGGGTTGTAGTCTCGTGCTTTGTAGTGTGAATTTTCATTAGGTCATGCCGAAGACGGTGGTAGGTGTGATGCGGTGTTTGAAGAGGAAGCATTCCAATCCAATTGTGCAGGTTATCTGGCAATTGATATCGGCTTGTATTTGGTGGTGTCTCTGGCAGGGAGCATAATAGTAGCTGTTTTGATGATAGTTCTTTATCCCTTGTTAGTTTGCAGGGTGTTTTGTTGTCTTCTCTTTTTTGTTGGGCTAGCTCTGTGCTTGCATGCCCTTTTGTAGACTTAGACGATTTTCTCAGTTTTCTTGCTTGTTTGGATTAGTGGTTACGGTATAACCTTTGTATTGTATTCACTTATTCTAATGAGATTGGCTTATTTATAAAAAAAATATTGTCTTCTATATTATAGTTCTATGTTTGGGGGATTGGAAGGTTATTGTATGTATTTTCTTTATCATATGTGTGACATTCATGAAATTGTTTTAGGATTTGAGTAAGAATGAGTTTTGGTCATGGATAATGTGTTAACCTATTGTCTGTTTTGGTGGTTTTAAAGAGCAAAGAATTCATACGAATGGCAGATCAAGGAGTCATGGAAGGGAGCCAACCTGTAGATCTCAAGAAGCATCCTTCTGGGATTGTCCCTATACTTCAGTGAGTCCTTTTTTAATGTGAACTTTTTGGTTATATACATAACCCTGTTTCGTTGTTTTGGAAACAATTAGTCGAATCATTAAAACAGAAAATTCATATAGGTTAATTGTTACAAGTTCACGAAAAGTATGGTCGTGTGAGGATTATAGGTTACTATGATGTGGTGATGGGTTAGTGTCCTTTATTTTTGAACTTTTGGGCAATGAAAACAGTTTTCTAGAACATATGCTACACCAACTCACGTAACTCACGAGAGCATCGGTATCCAAGAAACAAACACCCAAAGATGATCTGCAAATAAAATGTTTGCAGATCAAGGTCTATAGATTTTGTCTTTAGTTATTTTAAGGATTGTTACGCGCGATGGCGTTTTTCCGTAGTTTAATGATTGAGGCGAAAACGTTTCATTTCTCGGTTAGCCATTTGGGTCTCGTTACATTATCGGAGTTGAGTCGGAAGTCGCAGAGCTCTGTTCATATTGGCAGTTATGGGGTGGTTTGGCTTACCAATCTCTTCAGCAAACTGGGGGAGGAGCACGACGACAGGGATTTCTCGATGAAATTCAACGAATCCTCTCGTGCGTTTCTTGCCCAGAAATGCTCGAATGCGAATGGTCGATACATTGTTTTGGTAGAATTTGGGGATCGAAGGCGGATGGGGGCAGTAATGATCCTTGAGGGGTGATCGGGTGCTGGCTGGCAGGCCTTCGCTCGGTCTTGTGATGAGTTGATCTTTGTCATTGGTGAGCTACGACGTAGGCGCTTGGGGCTTGCAGTTTCAGAGATTAGGTAGAGAGTTTCCTTTGCCCAGATGGTGCGGGCTGGCTCGCCGGAGAAGACGGTGGAGGGTGTGGGAGAGTCTCGCAAGCATCACGCTGGTAACAAAAACATGGCGAGGCAGGCGACAGTTGGAATCCCTAGGGCGTCGTCTGCAGAGGTTAGCGTAGGTCATGTGACCTCCGCTAGTAGGGATGCAGGAGGGATGGTGGGTGCAATCTGTCATCCAGGTGCTGCGAAGACTGCACCGACGCTTGCGTATGTCAGCACTTTGTGGGCGCATTTAATGACTGAGAGCTGAGCTGGATAATGTTATGGGGTTGGTTAAAAACAAAATGGTGGTGACAGAGCCCCAGTTGGATTTAAGTTGCCCGGTTTGTGGTTTTAAATTGGTGGCCCATTCGAGTTCGACTGCGGCCCATACTCTCTTGTGTGGTCTGGCTGGGATGGGTGAGGGGCCCGTTATGGGCCTGAGTTCTTCATGGTTTCCCAGGCTTCCTGGTCTTACAGGGAGGTTTGCTAAGGAACGAGATCGGTTGTGGAGGAAGTTGATTGCTTCAAAATATGGTTGTATGGGGGGTGACTGGACTACCATCTCTGTTCGTGGATCTTATGGTGTGTGTCTTTGGTGGTTTTTTTTAAAGGGTGGGACGTCTTCAGCATACATGTCCGCTTTCGTGTGGGGATAAAAGCCTTTGAGTCTCGCTTTCCCTATGGTGTTTTCCTTGTCCCGGAATAAGGAGACTATGGTGGTCGATTGTCTTGTGGCTGGAGGTGATCATGTGGTGTGGGATGTCCCGTTCTCTAGAGCTGCAAATGATTGGGAGCTGGAGGAATTCTCCTCCTTTTTGGCGCTGTTGTATGGGAAGGTCTTACGTAGAGGGGTGGCTGATGAGATGGATCGGTTGGGTGCGAAGGGAGGGGTGTTCTCGGTCAAGTCTATGTGTGTGTCGCTTTTGGGTGGGGCCTCTGTGCCTTTCCCGTGGTGGGGCATTTAGAGGTCTTGGTGTCTGTATAGAGTTTCCTTCTTTGTATGGGAGGCTTCACTTGGGAAGATTTTAACTACTGACAATCTTCGTCGAAAGGGCATGTTTGTTGCGGAATGGTGCTTCTTATGTAGATGTGATGGGGAGTCGGTTGACCATGTTTTGCTGCATTGCTCGTTAGCTCGCGGGTTGTGGTCTCATGTGCTTTGTATTGTGAACTTTCATTGGGTCATGCCGGAGACGGTGGTAGGTGTGATGTGGTTTTGGAAGAGGAAGCTTTCGAATCCACTTGCGTAGGTTATCTGCCGTTTGATACCAGCTTGTATTTGGTGGTGTCTTTGGCGGGAGCGTAATAGTAGCTGTTTTGAAGATAGTTTTTTATCCCTCGTTAGTTTGCAGGGTGTTTTGTTGTCTTCTCTTTTTTGTTGGGCTAGCTTTGTGCTTGCATGCCCTTTTGTAGACTTAGACGATTTTCTCAGTTTTCTTGCTTATTTGGATTAGTGGTTGCGGTATAACTTTTGTACTGTTTTCACTTATTCTAATGAGATTGACTTATTTATTATAAAAAAATTGTCCATTATTTTTGGAACTATGTTGGCCAATTTAGCACTGTCAATCACTCTAATTGATCCCAATGTCTAATGACGGGACCATATGGCAGTTTGATGTCGGTCACTTGTTCCCCTAAATGAGTTGTTAATGTTGTCTGTCTTTGTAAAGGAAAGGGAAATATCGAGTGTTGTAGTGGGCAGAGTATGCATTTACATGTGGGTTATGTTATGATTGGGAGAGTATTTTGTGATATATAATGGTGTCCCTAGTATGTTTGAACATGAATGGCGCTGTTTAGTAGAATTTAAGGGTAATAATTTAATCTAGAATCTTGTCTTAGAAGTTTTTTGGTGATGACTTAAAGTATATATCACTGTTGAACACGGTTGATCTTTTAACCACATAACACATCACAACCATACAAACTTATAGGAGGTGATATTGAGGTTTTGATACGATACGTTGTGCTTTGACATCACAAGTTGGATGTTGGCTACCTAGGTTTTGATGCCCTATCTGCAGGGCCCTTATTGTAGTTCTTTGTTCAATATTTTGCCGATGGTGTAATTTTCTCTAGTTTGCATGTACTAGTGTCTTATTTTGTGTCTTGGGTTTCTCTAGTCTTGCAAAGAGCGTGCTTTCACTAAGCATATCTTGTGACAGCGTACTATGCCAAAAGCATGCTTCTGTTTCGTCAGTTTGATGAGCTCTTTTGGGCTGTTTGAAAACTACCTAAAGATATGTCTTAAGAATGGATCCAGTGAGTGGAGTGTAGTCTAATATTTATTGGGAAAACCTTGACCTTATATGTATTTTTGTACTAGGGTTGAGTGTCTTTGCATGTTGGTCCTGTTTCGAGCATATTATTGTTTAGGGAAAATTTATATTTACTCACTAGGTTTTGACGTGATTTTGTAAAATTCATTGGATTTCTGAAAAAATCTTAACTCATTAGGTTTTGGCCGGTGGTATAATAGATCACTTAGCCTAACTGTTAGAGTGAGTTTACAGAATTTTTTTTTCACCCAATCATAAAGCACGACTTCTTAAATTTTATTTATTTATTTTTTTGTCATGTGGCTAGTTGTGATTGGGTGAAAAAAAGTTATGATAAATCACTCTAACGGAGTTGGACTGAGTGATCTATTGTACTAACTGCTAAAACCTAGTGAGTTTTAAGATTGTTTTTGAAACCCTGTGAGTTTTTCAATATTGCGTCAAAACCTAGTGAGTGAACATGAATTTTTCCTATTGTTTAATGCACTTCTAGTCAACATATGAGTGTCCGAATGGGGAGTTCAGGACCTCGGCATGCATTTTCCTTATTATGCACACTCCAAAAGGACTGATCACAATTGAGTCTTTGTAATCGCTTCAATATGTCAATTCAATCTAGTATACCCAACCTAAAGTAGGTACATATTCATGCAAAACGATCATAGTATGGAAGGCACTATGGCTTCTTACTCGCAAATTATTGTTAAGACACATTCTTGTAGTGCCCTTCTGATGCTGTTTTTAGGTTAGGTCACATATCATTTGCCACGTTCATGGACTGTTTTTAGTCACATCTTTGGTATACTTGAAAAGGACATCTGACATTTGGAGTTCACCGTAGTTTCTTCTATTGCTAGTTCCACCTTGGTACACATTCATTCGGGCAATTATTACATATCATCCCATGCTTCCATGATATCCGAGATGTCACAGGAGATTATGTGCATACTTGACTAATTCACCATAGATTAACAAGGTATTATTTGCTGAGTAGGAACATTGTTTCAACAGTCAATTTGGACTGCAAGTTGGATCTGAAGGCCATTGCATTGCAAGCTCGCAACGCTGAATACAATCCCAAGGTATGTGATTGTGGGCGTAGATGGGAGGGGATGAATCATAGTGCCTTGTGTTCCGTATGTTTTGGTTACTCTAAGAAGCTGGGTTTGAGCTATTGATTTGATATGAATTCAATTGCCACATTTGTTGATTTTGGACGGCTTCTCTCTTTCTATTGGTCCTTCTTTCCCTCTTCTTTTTTGTTCCCCACACACCATGGTGGTGGGTGTTGGTGTTGGTGTCGGTGGAAGTTGATGTGATTTGATGAAGTGGGTTGAGTTTTTTTGTCATTTTATAATGAATGTTAGTACTTGTTTTCTATCTGATGTACATTCAAATTTTCCTTCTGGTGTTCTTACAGCGTTTTGCTGCTGTAATTATGAGGATTAGGGAACCAAAAACAACGGCATTGATTTTTGCTTCTGGAAAGATGGTAAGTGTTGCCAAAGCATCTGATTCCTTTTGTAACTACAGCTTTAAAACGCGCTTTCTATGCTTGTTTTTATAGCGTCAGAAATGCCATCTGGGCTCATCAGGTTATCACTGTCATTTCATTCTTCTTCTCTCTCATCTATGTTGATGAAAACAGACCTTTATAGTTCCCTTATTTGTATAGAGTGCAAGTGTTGAATGAGCCCTGAATGTCATTACTTGGACTTTGTGACAAAATAAAAATCATAGTCATAGAACGGGAAGCATGCTGCTCCTTTTGTTGTAGTAAAATGTATCCCCTTTTTTTGCTAGTGTTCAGTGTTTGCAATTGCAATGCGATTTTGATTCTAGTGCTTTCTTTGTTTTTCAATAAAAAGATATATACTATTGGTTCTTTAGTTGTTTTGTGCAGTTAACATGTTTTGATTGGTCATCTTTTGAGTACTTATACATCACCATGATTCTTAGGTTTGTACTGGAGCTAAGAGTGAACTGCAATCAAAGTTGGCGGCACGGAAGGTAATGGGTTTCTTGCGAATTGCATCCAGCTGCATATAAAAAAGTTTTTGAGATGGGTGGATGTTTAGGAGATTGGAAGAAATTGAAAATTGATATTACCAATATTTTGAATCCCCTGCCTGCCAAATTATTAAAGATATCACTATACACACACATATTGGTGGTTACTATAGTACCTTTTATAAAAAAAAACAAAGGGGCTGTTCGTTTATGCAGTATTCTCAGGATTTTTTTGTATTCTCACAACACAAAAATCCTACATCCAAACATCATTTCTAACCTCACATAAAAATAACTACAACATGCATACCAATAAAGTTAACATCACCTAAAAATTCTCAAAACACAAAAAATCCTCACAACACACCTAACCGAACACACTCAAAGTAAGCTTTATGCGTATCTATACTTTTGACTTCAAATGACCTAGTCAAGTTTGTTTTTGAAATTTTTTTCAAATCAATACAAGGCCCAATTTCACCTTGTACGGTCTCGATGTGGGGTTTGGTTTCTCATTCCTTGTCCTCTTCCACTCCATGTGTGCATTGGGGTTTCACGCTTTCTAAACCCAAGTCCATAGCCACTCGTTACCCCAAAAAAAATCTCGAGCATTCAACTCTTGATCTGTGGTTTCAACCAGTGTGTGTATAAACAATAGTCAGTAGACAAGTACATTCACTGCCCTAGAAAAGTTATCCTACTTACTCTATTAGACAAGTGATCTGCATTTTGTCGCCTCGTTTTCTTCTTTACAGGCTTCATTGATCTGAAACCATGTTTGTATTTTTTGGTTTTTCTCAACAAACTTGTCCAGTGGCGCGCAACCAAAACGCAAAAACAAAAGAAGTTGGTCTCCTCCCTTTGTTGGTGGTGGTGGTGGTTATTTGGGGGGGGGGATTTTGTTTTCATATGTCAAACTAGTCTGTAACTTCTCACATTTGTTAACGGACCTGTACGATGAACTAGAAAAACGGTTCCTTATCATATTAGAAATAGGTTAAGAAAAATAATTTACCTACTTGCTCTCATGCTGTCAACGTAGTAACCCTCAATTGTATAGTTCTTAAGGATGACCCAGTACTCTTGTTTTGAAATTGAAGTGCCTTCTCTCCAATCTTACATTGTATCTTTGCTTTTCAGTATGCTCGAATTATTCAAAAGCTTGGTTTTCCAGCTAAGTTCAAGGTAATTCATTTTTGTGGCACTCTCTTTCCCTCTCGCTCTCCGATGCACATGTGGAAGTACTTTTTCTGATTATTGGAATTTTAGTTATCTGGTCCTGATGGTTTTCACTGCTGTAGGATTTCAAGATTCAGAACATAGTTGGCTCTTGTGATGTTAAATTCCCCATCAGGCTTGAAGGACTTGCATATTCCCACGGTGCTTTTTCAAGTGTAAGTGATGACGGCATCCATCTGGGCATTTATATTTGAATTATGTTTAGGCTTAATGAAAAAGAAAATCTTTGGAATGTGTTCCTTCTCTGGCCATTGACTTCGTTCTGCCTTCTCAGTTTTCATTCTAAGAGCTCTTGTTAGTCTTAGGGCTGAGCAAATGGGTCGTCACTGGCACCGGAAACTGCCAAATCTTCTGTTTAAAAAAAAAGAAAAAGAAAAGAGAACCACGCCGATTGCTCTCTTGCCTCTCGGTTCTCTCCCTCCCCCCGCGTCCCCTCTCTCTACTCACTCTCTCCCTCTCCGACACTTCCCAACGGTTCACTGCCATCGGGTTTTCCTTTTAATTTTTTATAATTATTTAAAAAAAACGGTGTCGTTCTCTACTTAAAGAGAACGTCATCGTTTCCAGGGTTAGGGTTATAGCAATCAGGAAATTCAAAATTTCCCCCGATTGCTCTCCTGCCTCTTGGCTTTCTCCCTACTCCTGCGCCCTCTCTCTCTCTACTCACTCTCTCCCTTGCCCTCGCCCACCCTGTCTTTCTACCATTGTTTGATCAAGTGTATTCCTTTGCCCAGAGAAATTGCCAAACAGGCGCTATTGTATTTTAAAAAGGTATTATTCTTCATTATGATTTTCTATGAATGTAGCACTAAAACTGAAAATTGTTTGATCGAGTGATTTTTGTGCTTTGAAGTTAGCCAGAGAAACATTTGATCGAGTGATTTTTTGGCCGACAAGGGTGGGCAGGTTACTGTGGCCAGCCGGTGCCGGTGTCAAAATTTGGACACCGGCCTTACCGGTGCCGGTTTTGGCAAAACTGGCACCTCTATGGCCATTAATCAAGCCCAGTTAGTCTTCCTCCCTTTGCATTGATAGCTACATTTTAAGTGGTATTAATAATCATGGTTCTAAAACTATTGTAAAAATGAAACAATTTCTTGGAAGCTTCCTATCGTCTAATCATGCTTACATTTGTACAGAGGTAGTATTTGAACATGCATTCTGAATCCCTTGGTACGCATGTACATATGTTCGAGTACATGTACGAATACATGTGTCAATGAATATATTTTAAAACAGATACTTCTCCTACATTTCCTTCCTATTATTTCAGTTTTTTTCCCTCCTGAGCTTAAATGACTGGAAAATGTTGTGTTACATGTTTTTGAACCTTTCAATTTCATTGAACATTCTTTATCTTGTCATCAAGGAGTCAATTGTGGTGCTGACTTGATCTGAAACAGAAAGCAAAGTTGGTTTGGTGTGACGTTGTGATGAAATAGATGGGTATATGACCACAACCACATCCCAGATGTGTAGGATATAATTGCAAATGATTTTCTCTAGGTTTTTTTTTGGTCATATATCATTGTTGTGTGTTATAAGCATCAATGAGTTAGTGTAGGTGCCGCTTTTCTCTTCGGCAAAATTCTCAGCTGCATTTTGGATTGTTTTATTCTTGGCATAAAGAAAGTACTCTTATTGACTCTCTTTTCAATTGATGATCAGTATGAACCAGAGCTGTTCCCAGGTTTGATCTATCGGATGAAACAACCCAAGATTGTGCTGCTTATTTTTGTGTCAGGAAAAATCGTTCTTACAGGAGCTAAGGTGATACTATCAGGCATTTTGTTGTCTTCCCAGGTTTTGTATGCTATTCTGGCTGGTGATCAGTGTGTTATTCTATTTCATCTTTAGGTGAGGGATGAGACCTACACAGCTTTCGAGAACATATACCCAGTTCTTACGGAGTTCAGAAAAAACCAGCAATGGTATGACAGTTGTAATTGTTTTTTTCAAGCTTTTACACTGATTTTGGAGTTGATTCTGAATCTCTCAACATGGGGTAGTTATATTGATAGAACCCTCGTAAAATCAGATTTAATAGATTTGTGTGGAAAAGCTCGGCCACATCATTTTGTCGGGATGTGTTCAAGTGCCCAACATAATTCGCTATGGATTGTCTTCGATGTTCCTTTGGCAGTCTTGTTTGTTCTGTCTGGAATTTGTAAGAAGGATAGTAAAAGATTTAACTGCAATAATAAGTTTTTATTAACCATCGTAATAGCCTTCCCAACTCCCATTACACTTGCTATAACTGACAGTTTACCATCTAACGCCGCATGAGCGAGGGGTTGTAACCAACTATGATTCACCATCTGTATACGTTATGAGACATTTTGAGCCTTTTTTAGCAACATAGAAAGATGTTAACTCACAGTTTCTTTAAGTTTGCTTTCTTTCCTCAGCCAGCAGTAGGCGGTGAGCAGTCGAACGCTCCCCTACTCAACAGAGTCCTCTTTCTCGCTCCACTATTGCTTCGCTGTTTGTTTGGGGAGGTTCGGGAGGGGACAAGAGAGAGAAAGGGTGGAGTTGGGTTTTAAGAATAGAAGATAGTATTCATTCCTTGACTTAGAGTCGAGTCAAGGAATAGTTCTTTCTCCTCTTAATATGAGAGTACCTCTTCAATCTGCTTACAGTTTAATGAAGAAGTAGTTTTCCTACCTCGCATTTCAGGTTTTCATTTGGAAATAAAGGATGACCCTCGAGTTGAGAGAAGATAGGGTCTGTTCAGTTTGATTACCTGGGGAGGCAAAAAGTAAATTTGGGATATTAGGATTTGTGAGTTGTCATGGCTTGTAATAGAACTAGTATATTTCTTTTCAAATGAACTTCTAGGCACTATCGATTGCAAGATCGTTTTGATCTCCATCGTTTCTTCAAGTTGATTATTGAAGCGTGTTGAGGTGAGCCTTTGGAAACATATCAGTAATGGTTGAGATTCTTTTTCTGAGCATACTCAGTTTGTTTTGGGAGATGGTCAGCGCCTCAGGTTTTGGCATGACATGTGGTGTGATGGGCGAGTTCTAAGCCGTTCCTTCCCTTTAGTCTTCACTTTGTCCTCTTGTAAGGAAGCTATGGTGGCGGAGTGTTTGGAGTTTGATTCTTCTTCCTTAGTGTGGAATTTGCAGTTCTCTAGATATGTGAATGATTGAGAATTGGAGGAGGTTGATGCCTTCTATTCTCTCCTCTATGAGCAGAGGGTGCGTAGCGGTAGTGTGGATGTGATGTGGTGGGTGGGTTCGAAGAGTGACGTTTTTTCTGTTAAATCCTTCTATGATTATCTTTCTGGTTATGCGAGTTCTGTCTCTTTCCCTTGGAAGGGGGTTTGGAAGGCGAAGGTCCGCGCATGTCTTTCTTTGTCTGGGAGGCTACCCATGGGCGCATTTTGACTATTGATAATCTCAGAAGAAGGGGTGCTTATGTCACAGAGTGGTGTTATATGTGTAAGGGAGATGGCGAATCAGTTCATCATCTTTTCTTGCATTGCACGGTTGCTAGAGGCCTTTGGATGTCGGTCCTTGGTATCTTCAATGTTCATTGGGTTATGCCTGAAAAGGTGGAGGATGTCTTCTCTTGTTGGGGTAGGAATATAAGGATCCTTCAGCCAAGGCTATTTGGGGGATGATTCCAGCGTGTGTTTGGTGGTGCCTTTGGAGGGAGCGGAATAGGAGGTGCTTCGAAGATTCGGACAGATCCCTAAGGAGCTTGCAGGGCGATGTGTTTCTTTCTCTTTTCTTCTGGGCTAATACTTTGTTGGGTGGTTGTTTTGAGGACTATGCTTTTATTTGTATGCTTTGAGTGACTTCGGTACAATCTTTGTACTGATTTCGCCTCTTGTGTCTTTCTCTTTAATAAAATTCATCTTACTTATAAAAAAAAAAAAGAGGTTTCAATTAGATGCAGTTTCCTGTGATGGATTTAAAATAGGAAATATGATTATCTGACCAGAGGAAGCAATGGATGCGAGGGGGTACTGTCCAAGTTAGGAGAAAGTCCTATCCTTGGCTCCAGCACTCTTTTCTCTCTCTTACTACATCCAATATTTTTAGTTAACTATTAGAAGTATTTGGTTTTGCTGCTGTTATTTGTAGACTAAAGGATAAGTTGAACTTTTAGGACAATGATATGTGCTGACCGCAGATTGCCTTTTCGATTGTCCTGACATCTTGTAGGCTGTGTTTTGGCTTGTTATGATAGACCAGGGTCCCAATTTCAACGTGAACTGAACTCATCTAATTTGTATTCGGTTTCATGCAGATTTTGTGAGTGGAGAAGCCAGATTTGATTTTCCAGGAAGTTTGTTGGTGGAATACCTAGCCTGGTTGAACTGTAAATACAGAAACAAATTGTGCATTGGTTCTCTGATGGCCAAGTTAAAAGACGCGTTTAGTATCCGCATTTTACTTCCGACCGATGTAACCCTGGAGAACCTTTTTATCTGCATCAAGCACCAATATATTCACCTAACATTTACTTTTCACAAAGTTTTGGTTCTTGAGAAACAAGGGTCTGCCTCTTGGAGGCGTATATGTGCCATAATGCAAGGTGCTTATTGGATTTTTTTTTCATAAGAGAGTTTTCTCCCATTACTTTATTGTTGTTATCATTATTATTTCATCGGAAATTTTTATTGAACTGAGGAAACATAAGAGGTTTGGACAATTAAACAACCAGCTGTAACTTTAAAGGGAAACATGTGAAAAAATAGGTTCATTTCCATTTCTACCAGGTCCCCAATTGTCGCTCTGTTTTCCACATGGGAAGAGATTGACAAAGAGCAGCACACTTCAAATTTCTTCATGCTGTCTCATTGTCATTGAAGAGAATATAGGTGGGGATTCCTTTACATGCACTGATGTATAAGGTAATAATGAGGACGACAATGACACATCTGCAGCATAACAAAGCAGCACAGTGCTTATACACCTAGTAATTTACAGTTGATTTGATTGCATCCAGTATCTGCACATAAAGAGGCAAAGTAGCGATCATTTCAAAAAGATCAGCCTAATATACAAGCATAGTATGCAGGAAAAAGATCACACAACTTACTTTGTTCTTTGTAGGCATATAGAAAGGTTAAAAAACAAGTGGGAAGGGAGTGTCCAGACCACATACTCTGGCTACAGGGGCTTCCAACTGCAAAAGACATGAAAGATTTAGTGGTTTATTCATCCAAGTCTAGGATATCAGCTCACTTTAAAAATGTAAATGGAATATGCAAAATGTAACTTTTAACTCATCCCAAAGAAAAATCTCATTTAGACCACATATGTTGCATGGACAATGTCAATCCCCATTGCAACTTTGCATTGATGATAAAACAGAAGTCTAAGTGGCAGGAGGATACTACTAGCCATTGGTTGGAAGCTGGAAGAAATGGTATAGGCGATTATTTAAAGAGAAGATGCAGGAGCAACTAATGAAAGCATTGATGTGCTAAACAACTTCATAGGGTAGCACCTCCGAAGAGTCATATTCAGGGTTTTCCCTACCCTTCAAGGACGCATATTCACGGTTCTATCTCAAGTATACACGCCTTCATAAAAAAAAAAGGTGTTTAGGTTGCCAATTCATAAACAAACCGTGTTAACAGAACTCTTTGATTATAGGATTTGTCAGAAATATATGCTAAATGATTGAATTCACCTTTAGCCATGAGTTTTTAAGGCTATGGTTATCCACCGTGCTGAAAAATGTTATTTTGGTGCCACAAAATTTTCATCCAAATATGTTTTTAACAACAGAAACCCCTTCGATCTCCCAAAACACTGAACTTTCACATTACCCCAAAAGCAACTCATGCTTAAAAGAAGTTGACATTTCCATTTTTAAATATCTTCTAGCTACTTCGTGTTAAGTGTACTAGTATGTGTGCCTCTTGTCTGGAGGCTAGCCAACTTTTTTTTATTTTTATAAATAAGTCAATCTTATTAGAAAGAGTGAAAACAGTACAAAGGGTATACCGAAATCACTAATCCAAACAAGCAAGAAAGCTAAGAAAATCATCTAAGTCCACAAAAAGGGCATCCAAGCACAGAATTAGCCCAACAGAAAAAGAGAAAACAACAAAACCCCCTTCAATCTATCAAAAAACAATATTCAAAACATCTACTATTGCGCTCCCTCCAGAGACACCAACAAATACAACATGGTATCAATTGCCAAATACCTTCGCGATTGGATTGGAAAACTTCATCTTCCAACACCATAGCACATCCACCACCTTCGCAGGCATAACCCAATGAAAATTCACAATACAAAGCACATGAGACCACAACCCGCGCGGTAAAGGGCAATGCAGCAAAACATGGTCAATTGACTCCCCATCACATCTACATAAGAAGCACCAATCCGCAACATACAAACCATTAACCAACTATTAAGAGCCCTAGTCACCATAAATATAAGACATCCACGCACTTTTGTTCTTAGAATTTGGTATTACATATATAACATCCCAGCATAAGACATACAAAACGAAATAATATAATGTTGCAGTCAAGCAAAATATCTGAATATTATCACACAAACAGAGATATACGAAAGGTTGGTACTTACCCTCCAGAAACAACGTTCAACAATAGAAGCAGAGATTTCTGCACCAAAACCTCGTGTCACTGGAGCTTCATGCCTAATCTATACAAAGGAAATTTACTGATCACCTACACTGGATCTCATGAAGCATGTTTTGAAAGGAAAAAATTATGCTTACAAGAAGTCTCCCAGTTTTTCTGACAGGATTCTACTGTTTCCTTATCCCAAGGAATCAGAGTTTTCAGGTCTATCAGACTTATCAGTTTACAAGAAATCCCTTCCTGCAAAGTTGAATGAATAGAATGGATTTTATAGAAGTCCACGATTTGATTCCAATATTAATAACAAAGTCAGAAGTACATATAGATGCAATTCTGAATATATTTAAAGCAGGGAATATTTGGAATTTCTCTGGACTATACCAGACATATTTCTGGAGAACTTCCTAGTGATGGAAAAGCAATGCTCTTTGTGACAGTAGCACTTGCCTTCTCTTACAACTTACTACAGCCAGTGGCGGAACCAGAATTAAAATCTATTGGTGTCGAATTTTAAAGGTGAAAAATGACAAAAAAAAAAAATTTCTTCGTAATGCAAAACATTGTCATAGATTTTTTTTTTTCTACGTCATTGTCTTAAAGTTATAATGTTGAAAATTAAAGACAAAGCATTAAAAATATTGGAATACATGTACCGTAATATATACTGCGACAGAGGTGACAATTGGATCCTACGAGTTTGCATCTTCTGAAAATGTTGCAAAATGGCTTTATTCTCAATAGCTTTAAAACTTCTTGCTCGATGTACACTAACATGCAATCATTCATTCCGTTATCTCCCATCCTATTACACAAATCACTTTTGATGATCTAATTTAAGTTAATTCTCTACTTAATTCTAAAACTTTAGAACAAATTACAAATGATTTTGATAGTTGAGGTCTTGATGCCATTAGGGGTTGTCTTTCTTACATTTTTTTGTTACTACCACAACTGGGATATTTTTTTCCCTCATTTTTCTTTTGAGAAAAGGTTATTTGGGATGCATTTGTAATTTACTTTCTCTAGGTTCTATGGATTTGAAATTGAAAGATATTCACATTCTTCAAAGCAACTTACACACACAAAGCAACAATTGATGACAAACCATGCTCTGAATAATAAAAATTAAATTTACAGGATAAATAAGATTTAGTAAAAGAGTTCCTTAGATAAACATATCACAAAAGTGATCAAAACTTTGGTTTGGCCTATACAAGAATCCTAAACAAACACAACATTTTACGAGGTCTCTAATAAAAATGAAAAAACAAATCAACATAGGGAGAAAAAAATGAAGTGATCTTGATTGTGAAAAATTAGAAGGAAAGAGTAAATAATTTTTTACTAACATAAATTTAGCAAGATGATAGAAAGTTACCCCTCGGTTGAAGAACTTGTAATCGATGCAAAATAAAAAATTATAATAACTG
Source organism: Myrica gale (assembly GCA_963930655.1). NCBI lineage: Eukaryota > Viridiplantae > Streptophyta > Magnoliopsida > Fagales > Myricaceae > Myrica > Myrica gale. Next base: position 26,212,108 of record OZ005610.1, read on the forward strand.
TATATTTGCCTCAATTATTATGTAGCATTATGAGCAAAATCAATGTATAGAAAAAAATGTTTTAGATCCGATACCTATTAAGTCTATTTGGCCTAGACTTAATGTATCAGACCTAACTAATTTATAAAAAAACCTAAGTATAAATTTTTTTTATCCATCTCACCCCTGCTTCCGCCCCTGGCGACAGCCGAATATTATTCATAATCTCATACTTTTGAATGAAAAATAAAGAATGGGCAGATTCTGCAGAGATTAAAGTACTGGTTTTCAAGAAATGAAAATCACTAACCTTTTCAGCATCAAGACAGGCCTGTTCCATAGTAAAAAAAAAAAAAAGCTCTGTGCATTTTATGCCAAGGGAAAAGAAGAAAGGCAAGATAAGTTATTGGGTGTTCTATTTTTGTTCGCTGGTAAAAAGAAACGAAGTCAGGGGCTATCTGGGCCTTTATCTGGGCTTGGGGAAATAGAGCAAAAAGTTGGTGAGGATCGTCCAAGGCTTTCCTTCCGCTACTCGGGGCAACAGCAGCCCAACATATGATCACAACGCTGCCGCTAGGGTTACTTGTTCTCTCTTCTATAAAAGGAGCTCAGAACCTCTCTCACCCTAAGCTTGAGCGGCATTTGAGGTATGCTTCGGTTGCTTTTGAAACACCACCCAGTATTCCTTCGGAGGATTGATCCATAGTGGTCGTTTTTATTGCTCTTATTCTCTTGTTTAGCTGTTTATTTCTTTCGTTTTTCTCGATCTATTATTATTATTTCTTTCTTTCTTTCCTTTTTTTTTTCTTTTAATTTGGAAGATCAAAGTGAGCGAATATGTGATGTTGGATGATGAGAAAAATCAGACGGATTCCCAATGATATTTCGTATATGATATCACAACCAGCTACTTCTGACAACATCATGTTCAATGATCTTCCAAATGATATTTCATCTGTTGGAAACCGGAATCCACTACATTCCAGTAGTTGTACTGGTCCCCAATCCTGTTATGGAACTGGATCTAGCCCAATTTTTTAGGTTAAATCAGGGCTCAAAACGACAGTCCTTTTATTAAAATCCAGTCAAAACAAGGTCCCCCCAGCCTCTCCTTCCTCTCTCCTTTTCTCAGACACCCCACCCCCTGTCCCACACCTCTCCGCCGCTCTCTCACTCTCACCGGCTCTCTTTCTTAATCTGTCTTAAGTGGCGTATTTCTCTCTCAATCGGCCTCAGTTATATGGCTTGGATGTTTGGACATTGAATTGGCTTTAGGTTTGGGGGGTTTTGTGATGGTAGGAAATTGATTAACTTAACCCCACGTTTCTTTGGACCCAATTGTATGCTTCACATGAGTTTGAGGTTCGAATTTTTCAGTGCAAGGCCTTACCTAATCAGTGTGATTTGGGACTCTTACCACTTGGATTAATCAACTGGTAATATTGGATTAAATAATTACTCAAAATTCTTTTTTTAATATCAATTATTATTTTTTACTTTAATTAAATATAAAAAATTCATTCAAATAATTTCATTTTAATTTTTTTACTAATTCTAATATTTTAAAATTAATTTTTTATCTCTTAAAATTTTAATAATTAAACACCACTTTTAAACTTAGACTTAATACTGTTTTTTATGAGCTGAAAAAAAACAATAAAGGAAAGATGATCCTTAATCTGTAAAATTATTTGGGTGATGTTCGGACGAAGTAAAATATACATTTTGAGTGAATATTTTAAAAATAAATTTTTTACTTAACATCTAAAATTTTAAAAATTTAAACAATTTTATAATGGTTAAAATCTAAAAAAATTACCATTTTGACCTAACATCTAAATCTCAGAAATTCATTGAACAAATTTTCGCACAGATTTTAATATTTTTAAAAAATTAATAAACAAAAATTTACAATTAAATATCTTTATCTTTATATTTGTGTAAATTTTTTAAGTTAGTTTTTTTAATACTTTCTTCTGCTTTTGTAAATTAAATTAATTTTATTTTGTTGTTTTTTTTTAAATATAATAATAACTAAAATAATAATATTTTAAAATAAAAAATTTAAAACTTAATCAACCAAACAAGTCTTTTTTTGCCGAGTGAAACCTTACCATTCGAAATTTGAGCAAAAAATTAAAACATAACTCTCTTTTCAAACAATACCCTAAATTGACCCTCCTAAGCTGGATTTTATTATTACAGAGAAAAAGATCACATAAGAAGGAACAAAAACCATTAAAAAGGACTACGATTATGTTTGTTAAATAAAATTTTACACATTCTAAAATTTTAACACAATAAAAAATTAAATATAATTTTTCTGCTCATCACATCATTACTTTTCACTGTAATAAAATATTAAAAGTTATCTCGTTTTTTCATAAATCTAATACCCTAAAATTTTAACATCCCTAAAATTTTATCACTCAAACATGAGTTGGTTAAGAGTACTGTCAAACCAATTATAGTTGGATTCCTTACAATAACAAAACTCGTGACTTAAATAATACTGTGTATTGAGACCACTTAAAATATCTATCTGAATCCGATACATTGATAAATTGGAGGTCCCATAAATTATCTCTGGTATTTAAAGAAAAAATCCATTAAAACAGCATTATATCTTGTCATATAGCCACTTAGAATACTCTGGCCTCGCTAATCTGTTGTTCAGAATCAACATCTCTTCATTAATTTTCCAGTTAAATAATTAATTGAGGAGATAGTAATATTATATAATATATATTTTTATTCATATGTTTGTGCATGTTCATAATGATTATGTGGGCGCGCGCCTTTCATTGTCAAGGAAAAACAAGTTAAAGCAAGGTTTTCCATATTTTTGTTTTTTTTTTGTCGGGAAGGGTTTCTAGATTTGCTAATTATAGAAGGAGAAAGCTCCGACAGACAACGACCAACAACTTACCACCCATTTGAGTGCAATCGGTGACCAAGAGTTTTTCGGCCGACCCCTTTCCCTTTTTAGACTCAATAAAAATTATTTATATTAATAAAGAGATGAGATAAATGAGAAATAAATTTAAGTAGTTTAATCCTTAGACCTACATCTATTATAGAAGGTCCAACTGAGCTTATTGGTTTTCTCACTTATATTTTTAACGAGGTTACATCAAGATTTTATTTATAAGTTATTAAATACAATAACTCACATAGCAATGTGACTCAACTTTAATACTCCCAGCAAACTCAAGACTTACAAAAATAATACAAGAGAAAATAACAACGCCGGAAGTTCGCCGGATTAATGCCGAAAACCTTATTTTGATATCATGTTAAGTTTCATCCTAAAACCAATTGACAATGGAAAGAGGTGACCCAACGTGTATATGAAACATAAGATTAAATGATCTCTAATTAATATAAGACTAACAGATTCTAACAATCTTCCACATGCAGGCCGAATAAATATAGTCGATGTGGTCAATAAATTAAATACAAATAAGTGAGTAAATACCCGTACAAGAGAACGTGGGACTCTAAACTTTAATAGAAACTTCCCACTACTACTTCCAGAGTCCAAAACCGAAGTCGCACTACTACTTCGAGAGTCCACTTTGGCCCACTTCACCTTATCCTACTCATTTCCTCCTCAGACCTCGCACGGAATCCATTCCAAATTCTTTCCAATTTCCATCTCCAAAAGCTCCAACTTTGTTTTTCGAAATAGTAGTAAAATAAGGGACTGGATCCCCTGCCGCCACGAGGTCGAAACTCTCTGCAACAAGCAAGAATATTATCCCCAAACCTTTTCATCCTTCGCCTTCAGGTATTCCTTTCTTCCTTCACCTTCTCTCTAAGTCGCTCTTCCCTCGCTTTTCCTCCCTCTCCCTGCTCCATCAATTTCCGCTGTTACATTGTGTGATCGCAGTTGTTTCCACATCATAACCTGAATGGCCGAAGAGTCCGGTACAGAGCAGCAGGTCATTTACCTCCACGGTGACCTGGACCTGACAATCTTCGAGGCCCGACACTTGCCGAACATGGACGTCGTGATGCAGCATTTCCGCCGCTGCTTTACCTTATGTGATACTATCAAACTCCCTGGCAGCGCCGCCGAATCCGACGGTGGTGGTGACCACCCCGACCGCAAGATCAAACACCACCGCAAGATCATCACCAGCGACCCTTACGTCAAAGTCACGGTTCCACAGGCCACCTTGGCCCGCACACGTGTCCTTAAGAATACCCAGAACCCTCGGTGGAACGAGCGCTTCTACATCCCGCTAGCCCACCCCACAATTTACCTGGAGTTCGAGGTCAAAGATGACGACCTCTTCGGCGCCGAGCTCATTGGCACCGTCAGAATTGCGGCTCGGAGCGTTGCGTCCGGCGAGCGCATCGCCGGCTGGTTCCCGATAGAATGTCTTCCTGGGAAGCCGCAGAAACTGGACCCCGAGCTGCGGCTCGAGATGAAGTTCACCCCGTTCGAGGAAAACCCGCTGTACCAGCATGGCATTGCGGGCGATCCAGAGCACAAGGGCGTGAGGCACACGTACTTCCCGCTGAGGAGAGGTTGCTCCCCGACGTTGTACCAAGACGCGCACGTGCTGGACAGGATGCTGCCCGAGATTGAGTTGGATGATGGGAAGGTTTTCAAACAAGAGAAGTGCTGGGAGGACCTTTGCTATGCTATCTCGGATGCTCACCATTTGATTTACATAATCGGGTGGTCCATTTACCATCAGGTCAGGCTGGTTCGGGAGCGAACCCGCCCGTTGCCGCGCGGTGGCGATAAAACGCTCGGTGAGTTGCTCAAGTACAAGTCCGAAGAGGGCGTGCGTGTTTTGTTGCTGGTTTGGGACGACAAGACCTCTCACGACAAGTTATTGATCAAAACGGTGAGCATGGCGTAATTTGTTCTCTCTATTTTCTGAGCAAGATGCCTTGCGTAATTGGACTGTGATTAGGATCCTATATATATCTTATTAATTGAAAATAATATATTAACAAATTTAAAATATAAGATAATTAATTTTACATCTCAAAAACTTATAGTCTTATACCAATACTTTTTAACTAAATTAAATTTTTTTTAAAATATATTATTTTTTAAATTATTATAATAGGAGTCATTTTGAAGTTTAGCCTAAGGCGCGGATTACCTTAGGCCGCCACTGCTGGTAAGGCCCGATGGACAATCAAGGCCATTGATTTTATCATCAATGTTTTTGTTCAAGCAACTGAGGAGAATCGGAGATCTTTGTGCTAACTACTAACCGGGGGATCTGTACATTTGAGTTGTAATGTGAAATGGCATTGATTGCAGAAAGGAGTTATGCAGACGCACGACGAAGAAATCAGGGAATTTTTCAAGCACTCATCAGTCATATGTGTGCTGTCACCTCGCTACCCTAGCAGTAAGCTGAGCTACGTCAAGCAAAAGGCGAGCTTCAATTGGTTGTTTAGTAAATTTTTTTTCTTTATTCGTTCTCAAATGGTCTTTTTTTTAATATATATAATGGTTTTTATCTATTTTGAACTTTATTAGTTTGGCGTTTACAGGTTTCATCATGTTTTCCCTTGTATTGGGTTTGGAATCCTAGTCTCACGTGACAGCTCGGAACTATATTAAATGTATTCCTTAGCTGAACCCTTTTTTTATACAACCTTTAGTAATCAATGCATCTCCTCATTTCTTATGAGATTTCATTGTTACTTTTCAAGAAAAAAGAAAAAGAAAAATATGATTAGTTTTATGATTTCCTTTATTTCTGGTACCATTGGCTTTATTTTTAGCTGGACAACCAGCTGAGGTTGCTTACATGGTGCTTCTATACAGGTTGTTGGAACCCTCTTTACACACCATCAAAAGTGTGTACTAGTTGACACACAGGCAGATGGTAATAATCGTAAAATAACTGCATTTTTAGGAGGGCTTGATCTTTGTGACGGCCGGTATGATACGCCCGAGCATCGACTATGTCGTGATCTTGATACTGTATTTAAGGATGATTTTCACAATCCTACATTCCCAGTAAGTTGTTTGCCAAATGGTTTCTTATAACATTAGGCAACATGCTATTTTTCCGTCTAGATATAGTTTACATGTTTACAAGGTCTTCTAGTATCTGTGATCTTGATTGTGAAGTTACTCAAGGGCTTGTTTATGTTGTAGTTTAAATTGAATAGTTTTTTTCTCCTATCTGTTTAGGGCAAGAGATAAATTCCCCGAAATACAATATTCTATTCCCTCTCTTTCTTGTTCCTGGTTTTGGCAAAACATTCTACCATATTGCTCTGTCTCAATCTTGGACTGATTCAGTGTGAAAACCATGTTGCTAGACATTATCCATGTGTTCCTATGACCATGCAGCCTTTGAAACCCCTGGTATAATACGATGGACTAAGCATAGGCCTTGGAATCTTCCCTAGGTTGTTTTCTGCAGGATTATGAAGGTGTTACTCTCCTTGTGTTCTCATATTCTCGTTTACACAGATCCAACGATGGCAGAGATGCTATTCATGAGATTTTCCCTTGTTCATAAAATAAAAGATTAATTAGCAGCATCCATCAATTTTCTTTAGTAGTAGATTTCTGCACGCCATTAAACATTTTATTCATCTAGTCCTTGCTGTTTTTTTTTAAAAACTAAATATAGTGCTTACTGTTCACATCTTAGAATTGTGTAAATTATTTTGGGACTCGTCAAACAATTTAGGTTAGGCCTTAGAATTTCTAAGGCTACAATTTTCCGGTTTTCATTTTTATTTTTTTCTATTAAGTTTCTGCCGATGCATTCAGTCCCTGTAATAAACTAAGTGCTGGTCTTTCTGTGGAATCCATTGTCAACTTAGTTTGTGCCACTTTGGGTAAATTCACATATATGCATAGAACTATCTGACTCAGAATTTTGTTTTCTTATCATAGTTCTTAGTAATGCAGCCATAGAAAGCATGCACTTTGTCAAGCGTGAACTTAAATTTTCTTTGATTATAGTGATGTTGTCCGCTGCTGCATTCCTGCTCAACTTTCTATTGTGGATTTCTTGCTCAATGTGTTATACTGCTGTAGCTAAGGCTCCTCATGTTTTTGTATGAACTAGCCTGGAACTAAGGTTCCAAGGCAACCATGGCATGACTTGCACATCAAGATTGATGGGCCTGCTGCGTATGATGCTCTTATAAACTTTGAGCAGCGTTGGTTGAAAGCAAGAAAATGGACACAGCTTGGACTACGTCTCAAACGGGTTACGCATTGGCATGATGATGCCTTACTAAAAATAGATCGCATCTCTTGGATACTAAGCCCTCCCGCATCGGTTTCAAAGAAGGGCACATGTGTTCCGGAAGATGATCCCAAGCTATGGGTTTCCAGTGAAGATGATCCTGAAGTCTGGCATGTTCAGGTTTAATAATGCAAGTTTATTCTCGAGTAAAAGTCCCTTTTTATTTGGTTGGGGGGAGGGGGGAGGGGAGGATGAAAGATCCCTTGATTGATTCAACAGTTACATTCAATAGTAGTTTATTATTTATTTTGCCTTTGCAGATTCTTCGGTCTATTGACTCGGGATCAGTGAAAGGGTTTCCAAAAACTGTTGATGCTGTTGAGGCCCTGGTTTGTATACAATCTCTTGTTTCCTTTCCGTCCCTTTGCTTTTCTTTTTCTTTTCCTGCTTTTTTTTTCTTATAGAAAAACCCAATTTGTATGGGTTTCAATGTTGGGACCAAGACCGAAACTGCATATATAATTTGTATGTCATATCATACTTCCCTAATTTCAAACTCATATTCCTCTACTGCAGAATCTTATTTGTTCAAAGAATTTGGTGATTGATAGAAGCATTCAAATAGGATACATCCAGGCGATCAGATCTGCTCAGCATTTCATTTATATTGAGAATCAGTACTTTCTTGGATCATCATATGCTTGGCCGTCGTACAGAAATGCAGGTCAAGATCATAACCTCGGTTACACCACAGTATTTTTCCTGGTTGTCTATTTCAATATTGTTTCCCTTCCTGGGATTTGCGCAAGGACAAATGTTATGGAGTATTTGTTGTAAAGTATTATTCTCGAGCTTCAATCCTACTCCAGTCAATCTGTTATCTTGGTGGATCAGATTGCAATTGTAATTTATACATCTCAAATGATGCCATATGATAATCCATCCACACAAAATTGATCGAGCTTTGTCAAGATCTAAAACTTATTTGGTCATTGCTACTCGTTCAATTTTACCTGACACAAGGACAAGCACGGTCCTTCTATGTCCATTCTTCCTTAGGATTAATTCTGACTTTTACCTAATGTCATGATCTTCTGTCTATGTATTTGGCTAGAATAATGTCCTGAATATCAAATATCATCCTTATTTGCTGGATAGAAAGTTTTCTCAAGTTTGTTTTCTTTTATGGTATGAGCAGGAGCTGATCATCTAATCCCAATGGAGTTGGCATTAAAAATTGCCAGTAAAATTAAAGCAAAGGAGAGATTTGCAGTGTATATTGTAATACCGATGTGGCCTGAAGGAGATCCAACCTCTGCGACTGTGCAAGAAATTCTGTTTTGGCAGGTAAGATGGTTATCTGGTTTCTTTTTTTGGTAAGTAACAATTTTCTTATTTCCGAACTGTTTAAACTGGAAATATTCCATATCTGCTGGGACAGACAAGAGAGCTACAGATAGCTGGTACTTTCTGTCAATAAAAACTGAGAAGAACCTATGAATTATTTTCTCTTTTTCCTTTTTGCATCCTTGACCCCTTTCTCTAGCCCTTGAAATACACTCCTTATTGCTGCTAACCAATAGGCTGTACTCTTGCCAATTGTTGGTTTGGATCAATTTTAGTTGAAAGAAATTCGAGAAGTTATTGGAATCGGCTTGATAGATTCATACCGTTAATCATGGAAAAGAACATAAGTTGTGCTATGAGGATGCTAAGGGAGGCCCAAAAATTATCAGAGTATAGCCGATCTGTGACAACGAAATCTATACCCTAGTTTTTGCATACTTTGTCATTACAGAGCCAAACGATGCAAATGATGTATGATATAGTTGCAAGGGAACTGAAAGCAATGCAGCTTGTGGACTCGCATCCTCAAGATTACCTCAATTTCTATTGCCTTGGTAACCGGGATGATGCTTGTGATGAAGGTTCGAGTGACAATGCTAATCTGCCTACTAAGGTAAGTGTGCAAAATGAATCTTTTGTGCTGGTTCACCGTGACTATATGCTTCTCTGTAGTTTTGCATGTTATGTGGTGCACCTGACATTTCTAAGGCTTCCATTTTTTATCCACCACCCATACAAGATTAATTTTAATCCTTTCAGCTATCAGCAAAAACTGTGATGTCATTACCATTGTCATCAGTATATTAGCAATACCTGTGAATATCAATATCTGTTTAATTGGTTACCCAAAAAAAAAAGATCTGTTTAATTGAGGCCTTGAACAAAATCTGGAATTCTATTCTCAGATGGATGATGCTGGCATAAAAATTCAATGTGGTTTCTGAGGGGATAGTTAAGAAAGAACTTCCCTGTGTTATTGGTCGATTAAGGCATCTTTGGTCTAAAAAGCACCAGTACAAAACCAACGTCTTTGATTGGTCAGGTCCAACCCTGCAAATTCTTGAGTCAGTCCTGCCTAGTTGCATAGGGTGCTGCGGTTGTTTTAATTTCTTCACGACGGTTTAAAAATCTTAATCCTTTCAATGTCTCATTGCTACTAATTTGAATGCCGCCTAGTTTCTTTTGTTATTAATGGACTTCTTTTATTTGTAGGCTGTAAACAATTTTTTTATTAAATAGGAAGAAATAGTTATCTTGGAACGTATTGCAAATCGTATGCAATAATGTCTTCTATTATTTCATTATGCAAATGGATTAAAAAATTGTTGGTCATGAGCCCATTTTAGTGTGTCCTCAGATGTGTTTGTGTTTATATTTACACTTGACGTTTCTGCCCCCACTATGATACGCATTAGAGTTCCCAGTATTGTCTAGTCCTTCATCCTGACGTGCTGTGTTATCAACTTGTCCTTGAAATATGGACTCAGTTTATGTGCTGCAAGAGGTTCTTTTCGAGTTGGTCGTAATCAAAATTTTCTATCAGGCATCGGATGCACTGAAGTTTAAGCGGTTTATGGTATATGTACATGCCAAGGGAATGATAGTAGATGACGAATATGTAATAGTGGGATCTGCCAATATTAACCAGAGATCTATGGCTGGTACAAAGGACACAGAGCTAGCAATGGGTGCATATCAGCCCCATCACACTTGGGCTGCGAGGAAGAAACATCCGCACGGTCAGGTCTGTATAGTTTTTCTCGATTTTGACATTTTTTGCTTTTCTTAACTACTCTTTTTGGGTCTTTGTTCTCCGGAGGGGCTTGGAGGGATGTTGCCAAAAACAATGGGAATGCAGCATTAGAAGTGTTCCATTGGATGCTTCTTCTTCCCCTTTATTCGGGTGGCAAATAGCCAAATTGGTTAGGCTGGTGAGAGTGAGGAAGAGTGAAGATGGTGTTTTGAGCTTTTCAAAAATTAAAACCATGCCTGGGGTATGACCTCCTAGAAGAAAATTGAAAAAATAGACAATTTTGAATTATGTTTTCAACGTGAGTACAAGAGTTGTAGGGTCCCTATATTTATGCTAACAACGGCTATCTTTACAAATAAGGAATAAAGCTTGATTCTAGCTAATTTGAAAGATGAAACATACAAGATATGATATGGTAGGATTTATAGGGATATCTCGTAAAACATATCAACCTTGCGTGAGACTTCATAAACAGTATCCCTAGAATCATGCTATCCTTGAATGCAATATTTCAAACTTGCCTTGAGACTTTGCCGTAGACTTTGTATCCCTAGAATCATGCAATACTTCTTCAAACTTGCCTTGAGACTTTGTATCCCTAGAATCATGCAATATCTGGTCGTCTATACCCTCCCGCAAGCTGTGCCGGGGCTGAAGGCACAGTTTGGGGCGAAAGCTTGCAAGAGAGACTTTGGACAGAGGCTTGGTGAAAATATCCGCTAGTTGATTATGAGTAGAGACATGTTTGGTAACAAGGAGACCAAGAGCAACCCGTTCCCGTACAAAGTGATAATCCAACTCGATGTGTTTACTTCTCGCATGAAAGACAGGATTGACAGTCATGTGTAACGCACTAATGTTGTCGCAAAACAGAACGGGAGAGCTTGTTAGTCGAACATGAAGATCACGTAAGAGAAATGAGAGCCATGTAAGCTCAGCTGTTGTATGGGCCATGGCGCGATACTCAGCTTCAGTACTTGAGCGAGAGACTGTAGTTTGTTTCTTGGCACACCAGGAGATGAGGTTGTGTCCAAGGAAAGTACAGTATCCAGTGGTGGATCGTCTGGTGATAGGACAACCAGCCCAATCTGCATCAGAGAATGCAAAGAGATCAAGTGTAGTATGGGAAGAAAAGTGGAGTCCATAATGAATAGTGCCTTTAACATAGCGAAGTATGCGTCTTACCATTTTCAAGTGAGAATGAGTAGGTGAATGCATAAATTGAGAGACAAAATTGACACTAAAAGAAAGGTCGGGTCGAGTTAGTGTGAGATATTGTAACGCCCCAACAATTCCCCGAAAATAAGAAGGGTCGTCGAGGAGCGTGTGACTCTTGAGGCCGGATGTTTTGGTCTCTAGTGGGGTGCTCATTGGTTTACAATCAACCATTTCTGTTTTTTCTAAGATGGTAAGAGCATAATGAGACTGAGATAAATGTAACCCGTCAGAGAGGGAGGTAACTTCAATCCCTAAGAAGTGATGGATTGGGCCTAAATCCTTCATTGCAAATTCTGCACTTAACTTGGAGATGAATGTATTTAAGAGTTGGGAATTTGAACCTGTCAAAAGAATGTCATCAACATAAAGTAGAAGAATTAATGTTCCGAGAGGAGAATGTAAAATAAAGAGAGATGGATCAGCAAGGCTACAAAAAAAATCATGTTGGAGCAAAAAAGTACTAAAGCGATCATACCATGCTCTAGGGGCCTGTTTGAGACCATATAAGGCTCGCTGAAGTTTGCAAACATGGCGTGGATAATGTGGATCTACCATTCCCGGTGGTTGTTCCATATAGATGTTTTCAGAAATAAGGCCATGTAGAAAAGCATTTTTAACATCGAGTTGACGAATTTCCCATTGACGAACCAATGCTAAACTAATGACCAGTCGGATAGTGCCGGGTTTGATTACTGGTGAGAATGTCTCGTTGTAGTCAATACCATCAACTTGATGATATCCTTTGGCAACAAGACGAGCTTTAAGACGATCAAGAGACCCATCAGCTTTGAGCTTTGTTTTGAATACCCATTTGGACCCAATTATGTGCATATTGGGGTCTCGATCAACTAGAGTCCATGTCTGATTCTGATGAAGCGCACGAAGTTCATCTTCCATTGCAGTACGCCAACCATCATGAGCGAGAGCAGATTTGATGGAGTGAGGCTCGCGAGGAGTAGCTTTGGAGATGACCACAAGTCCATATTTGGGGTTAGGTTTGACAATTCCAACTTGTGATCTTGTGACCATAGGATGGGTGGAATGAGGTGGGGTGATGGAAGGTGCGGCAGGAGGAATTTCAGGCGGAGCTAAGTGATCTGTGGGAGCTTCATACACAGGTGAAGGATTAGGAGTAGATTCTTGCAATGAGAGTTGAGTCGGTGGTGGGTCTGGACATTCAATTAGATTGGTATTCGATGGGAAGGATGAACGAAATGAGTTAGAGGCTATAGTAGGAGGTGCAGATGCCAGGTGAGGTAATGGTATGTTGGTGGAAGGTTGAAGAGAAGTATCAGAAGTGTTATCATCGGAAATTGGGTGATGTGGAAGAGGAATATGAGGAATTGTAACATCTAAATGATCTGCACGAGAGGACAAAGAAGTAGGGTTAGAAGGTTGAACAGATATCCATGAGTCAAATATACTTAATGGTGTAGTGAGTGTATTTGGGGAAGAATTATTTTTTGTTCCATTGAAAGGAAAACATGTTTCATCAAAAACTACATGTCTGGAGATAAACATTTTACGGGTGGTAGGATGAAAACACTTGTAGCCTTTATGGCGGTCACTATAGCCAACAAAAATACAAGGCACTGTCTTCGGATCAAATTTATTTTTCTTGGTATCCCAAGTATAAGGAAAACAACGTGAACCAAAGATACGTAGGAATGAGTAACTAGGATGAGCAGCATGTAATTTAAAATAAGGAGTATCAAAAGCAAGAGAAGAAGATGGCAATCTGTTTATCAAATAGACTGCGGTAGCAAAAGCTTCAGTCCAAAGATATAATGGAGCATTGCTATGGAAGAGCATGGTCATGCCCAATTCTCGAATAATTCGATGTCGCCGCTCCACCATTCCATTTTGCTCTGGTGTATGTGGACAAGAAATTTGATGTACAATGCCCTGCGCTTGAAAGTGAGATGTAAGTTTGGAATTAAGAAATTCACCACCACCATCGGAATGAAATATTTGAATTTTTTTTCCAAATTGACGATCCACATATTTTTCAAATGCAAGGAACACAGTAAAAAATTCAGACTTTTTCTTTAAAGGAACAATCCATGTATATCGGCTAAAGTCGTCAACAAAACATGCATAATATCGAAAATTGCCAAGGGAAGAAATAGGAGCAGGTCCCCATAAATCACAATGAATTTTATTGAAAGGAGATAAACTAGAGTTCTTAGAATAATTAAAAGGCAATTTGCTCATTTTCCCTAACTGACAACTAACACAAACCGATCCTAAAGTTGTTTCTCCTATGACTTCAATGAGTCCTTTATTCTTGAGAAGTTGTAAAGTAGATGCTTGTGGATGTCCTAAACGTTGATGCCAAACTTCTTCCGTCCCTCTTTGAAAGCGATTGGAAAAATGAAGTTCATGGGGACTAGAAAGAACATATAAATCACCCTTGCGCTTTCCTTTCATTAGTACACGATCTGTCGCCCGGTCCTTAACACAGAAATCAAGGTTAGAAAATTCACAATTTACTGGAAATTGATCAGTGAGTTGGCTAACAGATAGTAAATTTTTTGCCAATTGAGGCACAAGAAGAACATCATTTAATGGAAGAATTTGTGATTTATTTTTTACACAAGTATCACCAATTGCATGGATCGAAGTGCCATCACCAATTAAGACGGAATCTGTCCCTGGGTAGGAACGCAAGTTTTGTAACATACCTGTAGTGCCAGTCATGTGATTTGAAGCCCCTGTATCAGTAATCCATTCAGTTTCAGCCAAGGACGTGTCGAGAGTAAGAGCTGCTAATGCTTGTGGAATCTCATCGTGTTGGACTGGCGGCTTAGAAATCCACCAGCAGATTTTTGCAATGTGGCCAAGTCCTCCACAATACTGGCAGCGTTCATTGCGATACATTTCGCGTTCAGCTGAGGTCATGCGTCTTTGACCAGGGGGAGGGGGTCTACGTGATGTTGAACCAGTGCTTTCAGACTCCCTACGATACCCTTTGTGGTCTTGTTTGTCATTGTTGGAGTTATGAGAAGTCTCAAAGGAATTGGACTTAACAGTGACGTCCATATGAGATGAACCTGCATTAGAGAAATTAGTGGCAGGATGGTTATGGGCTTGAAAACCTCTACCATGAGAGTCAAAGCTAGTGGTCCCTCGACCAGCATTATGATGCTGTGAAGGGTTATGACGTCGTTGGCCATAGGAGGCTTGTGGATCTGACTGGCCATAGAAGGCGATTTGTTGGCTTGATTGAAGAGCTGGTCGTCTAGAGTCGTACCACGTCTGGCGTTGCTCGTACCCTTGGAGTTGAGACACAAGTTCAGAGTAGCTGGGACGCGGTGGTTTGAGCATGGTTGTGGCAAAGTTCTCATACTTCGGTCCAAGGCTGGTGAGAAGTTTGAAAACCTTGATTTTGTCTGAAACTGGAGTGCCAATAGCAGCAAGACTATCGCACAGATTTTTGAAACGACGCAGATGCTCTCCTAGACTGATTTCTTCATCTTTGTGAAGGTACGTTAATTCTTGTTGTAACGTGTATTCTCGTTCTTGAGAATCTTGAGCATATGCTTCCTTGAGAGCAAGCCACACACTTTGGGCGGTGTCAAGCCCAATGACAAGACTAAGAGACTCTTCTGCCAGAGTTCCTATAAGCCAACCACGGAGTAGACGGTCGGATTTTCTCCAGGCAATATAGGCAGTAGTGAGAGTTTGTGTTTGCTGGGCAGAGGTGGATTCAACATACATTGAAGGGGGATTAGTTTCACCAGTGAGGTGGGAAATGAGATCTTGGCTTTCAGCAAGGGCAAGAGCTTGCTCCCGCCATAATGGGTAATTTGCAGAGGTGAGTTTCAATGTAATGAAATTGCTGACATTAAGAGAGAGGGTAGCCATTGAATAACTCGTGTACTCACACAGCTCTGATACCAAGAAGAAAATTGAAAAAATAGACAATTTTGAATTATGTTTTCAACGTGAGTACAAGAGTTGTAGGGTCCCTATATTTATGCTAACAACGGCTATCTTTACAAATAAGGAATAAAGCTTGATTCTAGCTAATTTGAAAGATGAAATATACAAGATATGATATGGTAGGATTTATAGGGATATCTCGTAAAACATATCAACCTTGCGTGAGACTTCATAAACAGTATCCCTAGAATCATGCTATCCTTGAATGCAATATTTCAAACTTGCCTTGAGACTTTGCCGTAGACTTTGTATCCCTAGAATCATGCAATACTTCTTCAAACTTGCCTTGAGACTTTGTATCCCTAGAATCATGCAATATCTGGTCGTCTATACTCCTGATCATTAGCACTAGCCGTTGTATTCTGTGTTTGGATCTAGGATAAACACTGATTGCCATATTTCAACAAGACTCGGACTTTCTCATTATACACTCTGTAATGGAAAACTGTGTAGTTTGACCGTTGTGAATGATTAATTAGGGTTCGCAAGTAAGACTCCCATTGGTTTAAGATATTTGCACACATGTAGGTCTACGGATACAGAATGTCACTGTGGGCTGAGCATCTTGCTGTGGCTGATACATACTTCGAGGAGCCAGAGAGTTTGAAATGTGTCAAGATAGTGAATGAGATAGCTGAAGATAACTGGAAGAGTTACACGACTCCAGAACTTACGCCATTGCAGGGCCACCTTCTGAAGTACCCTGTGCAGGTAGATGCTGATGGGAAGGTTGGCCCTCTGCCTGGATATGAGAATTTCCCAGATGTAGGTGGAAGAGTGCTTGGATCTCCTTCCCCTGCCCTTCCTGATACTCTAACAACATAATCTCCTCCCATTGTTATACTGGTACATGATTTTTTTTTGGGGGGGCTATGCTGGTACATGATTGGTAGGGAAGAAAGGCAGTGACATTTTCCCGGGATATTTAGGTTGTCAAATGGGGGGAAGTTTTATGAATTCGTGGCCCCCATCTGTGCCCACTTCTGAGTGTGTTGTGATGCGAAAAAATAAATGCATTGAACTGTACTGAGAAGGTTGACATGTTGTGAATATATGTTTACATCCTGCAAAAGCCATTGATGTAAATTGGTTCTTTAGTGAAAATATTGGCATTCTAAAATAATTTAGGGTCATTAAAAAAATTATAAAATAATATCTCTGTTCTTATTAAATAATTCTTTTTTTTATAATATTTATTCAAATTTTCTCTCTGTTCATTTTTTCATTAATTCTCATAGATTATTTTTATTTTTCATTAACTCCAATACTCTTAAATTTTCATTAAAAGAGACTGCATGTAAATAGCAATAAATATATATTTGTAATTTTTTTTTAAAAAAAATCATGAATGTCAAAAAGCTTCATTTCGAATTTAAATTTTGTTTTTCTTGAGTGAAATAGGATATTGCTTTTAGAAAATATTTTATTATAAACAAAGAAAGGAGCTTGTTGGTGCGACCTTAATTAAATATGAGCTCCCAAGATAGTTCGCATATTAATATTATACCAGTGACTTAATTGAGAGGTTGGATTGTGGAGTTTATGGTGACATTACGACCACGTTTGTAAATTAATATTTTTATGGGAATTTTGGAGAATGTAGTGAAAATTGAGGTAAATTAGAGTTTTATTTAATTTTGAAAGAAATTAATTTAATCAAAATAATTTTATGGGAATTGTTGAAAAAATGGAGAAAGAAATGGTTCAAGTGAATTTTGTGTGTTTATTGTAATGAAAAGAGGTGATTTGATGAATATATATGATTTTAATTTTTTTTATTTAATCAAAATTTTTGAATTATGTTTGCAAATAAAAAGTTTGGAATGAAGGAAATTTTGGTGTTTGTTGGTAAAATTTTAGAGTGGTTAAAAATTTGAGATAAATACAAAATTAGTTCCTGTGATATAGGCAAAAAATCGAATTAGTCATCGTGATAAGAAAAATATAAAATTAGTACATCTGATTTTAGAAAGTGGTAAAATTAGTCCTTGATAGGAGGACCAACGACAAACGAAAGTGAAATCACGGGAATTAATTATATATTTTTGTTATCACTAATTCGATTTTGACATATATAATAGGGACTGATTTTGCATTTATCACCAAAAATTTAAAGACGTTAGAATTGGTGAAAAAATGAAGAACTATAATTTAAATGAATTTTTTAATATTTTATTCGTGTTGGAGTTGGTAAAATAGTAAAAAAAATAGATAATTTTATATAATTATTTTATTGTGATGATAATTCCTATCAGTTATGATTAACTCTATCCAGACAGTCTGAATCGGTACACAAGTGTGTCGCATATTTAGGGTGGGTTTGTGTTGGAAACTTTTTGGGTTGTTAAAATTTTTGATATTGAGTTTAGTGAAAAAGTGAAGAGAGATAATTTTTTATATTTTTTATAGTGAAAAGTTATGATTTGATGAAAAAGAGAGAGATTATATTGTAATATTTTATTGTGAGAGGATGAAAAATTTTGTAAAATTTTTGGGTGCAGACACATCTTAACTAATTCTCATTAAAAAAAAAACAATTGAACTCCTTCCACAAATCGGGTACTTTTCCATAGGTCCCCATAGCATATATGAAATTCTCGACCGCATCGAATCCTTCCTCCAATCACTATATGTAATTCCATCTATTACAGAACCGAGGAAACCAAGCTGCGACCTTGCGACTCGTTGGTGGGCGAGTGAAAGCTCGGTTACCTAAACCCTAATTTCTTCGATCGTTGTCTCTCGGGTTTCGACGACTTTGCGCGAAAATGGTAAGCTCTTCCCTTCCGTTCTTGCTTTCTCTCGATGCTCCTTTTTCTTTCGTACTAGATTGACAATCCTTTGTGAATCATTTGGGGTTTTGACTCTTGTCGCAGGCTGACTCACCTCGCAAAAGGTAAGCCCTGCGAAAACTTTTGCTGGAATTTTCAATATCATACATGGTGCATTAGGGATTAGGGATTTATCCCGGTCGATCTTCTTGGTTCCTGGTTTTATGAATTTCGAGAATTTCTTTCGTAGTTCTTAAATTGAATCAATCACAGTGAAACCTAGTTATATCTATGTCTGGTCTATAAGGGTTTCTTGGACTGCAATCAATTTTTGATCTTATAGGATACTTTAGGACACTCGTGCCTTTTCGTGGATTCTCGAAGCTCTAATTAGCTTTTGCTGTAGTAAGGAGACAAAGATGGTACGTAAGTTCGTTTGACTCCACGATTCTAATTGCGTGGCTTAATTTTCAAGAATGGAAAAGCTTATGGATATTAGTGTACCTAAACTGGTTTTAGATGCATATCCTGTATCTATTGAAATTTAAGATACACACTTCTATTGCAAAGATACTTAGTTCCCAACCACGTTTACAAGGGAAAGGATTCATGGACTTAACCCTATGACCTGGGCTTTGTAAGGCTTGCTGATTTGTGTTGAGTATATTAAAGGAAATGTGTCACTAAGGTTAAGCTACTTTTTCAACTGGGAGGAGGTGATAAAAATTTGAATATACACTTTTAATCTCTGTCTTTCTAAGTACTGTTTCTCAATCTTTAATTTTTTGTTTGTTTAGTTTTTAAAATTTTCTATGGTGTTGGAAGGTGACATATGGAATCTAAGCTATTGCAAGGCCAGGAATGTTCTCCTTTTGTCTTTTATTACTCTTTTTCACATGTTTGGGTGAAGTTTATGGAGGTGTATTAAACAGTAGTCAAAACCTAATGTGGAGTTGAAATATAATGATCAGGAGGGGGCTTTATCTGAGGAGTTTGGATGCCAAATTTGTGAATGGAAAATTGTGATATCAAGAGAAGTTTGTGCAGCATATAAGATGGATTGTGTTGTTGTGGGGTCGGTCCAGTGGGCCGGGGTTTGTACTTCAGGGTTGGGCCAAAAGGGTCCGGCTTTGGGGAATTTCCTCGTCATCAAAAAAAAAAGATGGATTGTGTTATGAATTTTTAAATATTGTCTGAAAAGTGGCATCATTCAAATAAGTGCCTTTTCTCTGTGAATGAGCTTATTCTCTTTAACTAAACCTAAAGTATGAAGCTCCTAAAATCCAATTTTCACAAATTTTAACAGTACATGCACTAATACAACAGGTATTCACGTTCCCCCTCCCCTTGGAGAGCTCAGTCCAGGTCCCGATCTAGATCTAGACCCAAATCAAGGTCCAGGTCCAGGTCCAGGTCCAGGTCTTGGTCTAGACCAAAGTCTAGATTGAGATCCTTGACCAGGCAAAGGCCCAGATCACGGTCCAGAAGTCGTGGCAGGTTTGTTGTCACTACAGCTATGCTATCATTAGTATGTTAGGCTTGTAATAATTGAAATTCTGTGTTTCCTTTCACTCATCTCTGACTTTGATACTTTTGTTTGTCTTCTTTCTTGATGTTTGGGTGGTGTTTCTGGTTCAGATCAAGGTCCAGAAGTCATGTCAGGTGGGTTCTAATATTGATTTCACTACTCCTGTTTCCCAACCCAGTATTATTGCTTCTAACATGACTGTAATTTAAGTCAATCATCTACGTCAGGCCCTGATATTTGTGATTGCTGCCTGTTACCTGGAACGCTAATTTTTTAAAGACTCCTGTCTAATCTTTAGAATGTGGCAGGTCTGAGGCTATAAACAACTCCGGAGATACACTTTATGTAACTGGCCTCTCCCAAAGGGTCTCAGAAAGGGACCTTGAAGAGCACTTCTCTAAGGAGGGAAAGGTTGGTTTCTTAATCGTACTCGGACGTTCATGGCAGTTCCCTTTCTTTTCTTTTTTTCCAATTTCTGCTCTCTTTATTTCCTGGGTAGTTGATTGGAGTTTCAATCTATTTTCTGTTGCTGCTTGTGTCATGGTACTAAATCCTCCATCTTCTTGGTGCTTACTTTTCCTCCCCTCCGTTTCAGGTAGCATCCTGTTTTCTTGTGGTGGAGCCTCGTACACGCGTTTCACGTGGCTTTGCTTTTGTTACAATGAAAACTGTTGAGGATGCCAATCGCTGTGTTGAGTATCTCAACCAATCTGTTCTTGAAGGTCGATATATAACTGTCGAGAAGGTAATTTGATTGTTCCATTAGTGATGAAACACTTACAATTTCGATGGTTTTCTTTCTTCTTGACTTGGAGGTTTTGTGGCTATATTCAGAACACATTGCGTCAGCTATGTTGGCAGCAATCAATCAAAGATGATGACTTCATCCATGTCAACTTTATTGAAACAGCTTAATCAGTGGCAAGCTTAAACAGCTTATCAAATGCGTCTGATCAACTTAACATAGCAACTATATTGCCCAACAACTATACAACCTCAGCATTCACTTTCAACTCTCAACTAATCAACGGATATTATCAACAACTTTGTAATCAGCCTATAATGGTATCTCATGCCTGGCATTTATTTCATGGAGAGTTGTCATCTGTACCTGGATGTCCTGATCTTTATTTGCTAGCAAGTATGGTTTATGAAGGTTTTTGTTTCAAGCCTGTGAAAAAACCATTTTTTGAAAGGCTACAGCATGCAAATGGTGCATTATGCTGTAAGTTCTATTCCATGTGAATGATGCGTGCATGATTCATTGATGTTTAATTTGTGTCATTGAACTTGAAGAAATTAAGGTATTATGTTTGTCTTTCAGTCTCGGAGGAAAAGAGCAAGAACTCCTACACCTGGACACTATCTTGGGTTGAAAAGTACAAGAGACTACGGTAAGCTTAATAAGACTCTTTTGTCTAGACATATTTATTCTCACTTTCTCTCTCGCTTGCCTTTTTTCTTGCTAAGCAAAGAGATGATTTATATATATATGTAATGCTTAGTGGTTTTAGAGGCATGTTAACAATAATTCACTGAAATTTTGATTCCTGCATGTGTGAAAGGCCCTCCTCGTGGCGACCGTGGCAGCAGTGACCGTGGTAGGTATCGTGGACGTGAGTCACGTGATGACTATGGCTATCGTAGATCTCCAAGGCGCTCACCATATCGAGGGGGTCGTGAGTCGCCCCCCTATGGTGGAAGATCAAGGAGGGACAGGTCTAGGTCACTTCCTTATTCACCTAGCCCAGAAAAGAAGTATGCTCGTGGTTCTAGGTGATGCTTTTTGGTTTTTGGCATTTTCAGTGAAGTGGAGACTTGGAAGCTTGTAAACTGATTCTGGTAATGTAATGAGCTTTGTTTTGTAATGAACCTAAGCAAGATACTAATGTTTGGTTAGTGTTTTGTCATGTTTGTTGGTGTATGTTGCACCCAACTTTTATTGAAGTGGCTGCCGCTCAAGTAGTAAGATTGTTATTTTTTGGGGTATGGCTTGATGTGTGTGGTTTGACCTGAACCTCTTTTGCTCACCCTGACTGCAATCATACTATGTTTAAACGGTTGGATTCATCCCTGGTGAACCTCCATGTCGCCAACTTGCATGTAGAGCATGTCCCATCTCAGTTGATCTCATTTACGCTCTTCGTTATTCTGTTGCGGCGTATGCTTTGGACAACAGATGGCCCTTCCGCGCTGGGATGGAAGTTGTGGGGAAGAGAGTAAGCCATTTTTAGAAACTACTTTGAAAACAATGCAATAAGTATTATTGAAGAACCAAAAGAATGTGCCTAAACATGAGGCTCAAAATTTGCTTGCTGCAGAAATTGGAAAATTTGGTAGCATTTCTTTTGAGCGCCGTGTCCATTTCAACCATTTGAGAGCTTGATCGGCTTCATCCGGCCTCCGAAACGGAGCCCTCACTTTTCGGCTCAGCAAAGGTTCATCAAACGGTTGATATTATCCATAACTCTCAGTCATCACAGGCACAGCCTTCCTTTACTGAAGATGCCGAAGACCAAACCCAGGACATGGCTCATTATCAGCCTGTTCTCTATCAGATCAGATGGACTAAAAGAATTATTTACATCTGGAATCTCTGGTTTCGGGACTAATATTTTTCTTGATATATATTCTACAATTAATTAAACAAATGAGATGATTTTTTAGAAGTTCGAAATTAAAGCACATTAGTGGAAAAGCCTAAACGACTTGTAGTCCAAGTGAGCTCACGGGTCTCGCCTTTTATCTCTGGTGCATACCACAGACGAGCCCATTCAATCAAATAGAGCACGTTGCTCGGTTCTTCCCCATTTGCAGGAAACCCGGAAGCCATAAACCATGGCCCTCTCCTCAGCTCTTCTACTAAACTGCCGAGCCCCTCCCAAAACCTTCCCTTTCCTCCCAACTCACCCACATCCAGTTTCCCTGTCCATCACTCACATCCCCTTATCATCCCCCAGAACCACGCTAAACCTCCCAAGAAAACCCCACTCCTTCTCGCCCACCTCCTCCTTCCAGTCCTCCCTTCTTCCCGTCGAAGACGATAACGCCGAGGACCACGTCATTGGCGACTGCGTCGTCTTCGAGGAAGGCGTATTTGAAGACCCCGGCATCCAAGGCGTCTTGGAGACTCCCGCTGCCACTCCGAACAAGTCGAAGCAGAAGCACAAGAAACCCGTCACTGAGATCGAGCCAGAGAATCTAGTCCCGGAGCAGTGGAAAGAAGTCCAAGCGGAGATTAACATCACCAAGAAAGAGAGGCGAAAGATTGCTCAGCAGTTAGAGTACGGTAGCCGAGTCGAGAAGAACAGGAAAGGGTACGAACCCATAAGGAATGTGAACGTGCAGGAATACTTGGAGTTCAAGGAGGCCAAGTTGGCGCAGCTGAAGCCGCTCGTGCTCGACAACCCATCCAGTTTCCCCGTGGAGGAGGATGAGAGAATATGTGAAATAAACGAGACCGAGTCTTCGAGCGAGCGAGTGGCGCCCAAGAACCCCAGGTGGGCAGTATACGGTAGGGGTTTAGAGGATGTGACGGAGTTCTTCAACAGTGGGAATTACACGCCCGGTGAAAATGAATCCTCTGAAGGTAGTGATATATTTTTAATGCTTGTGTGTTGGCTTAAAACGGAGCAGTACATTGCGGATTTGAACCTTCACTTTACTGATGGTACTGCAAAGATATGGACTCATGTGTGTGTATTTATGTATATTATTTCAGAAACAAGTACATTACCCTTGAAGATTAGATACAGTGTAGATAGATTGGATGAGGGTCTTTGGATTTGTGATAAACTAAAATAGAACCATTATTTCGTGAAATGATTCGCATTTTTGTTATGTCAACTTTATAATCAGTTTATAACTTCATAAGATATAAAAATAAGGATATTTGAGTGATGTTAAATGCTGAGATGATGAAATATGAACCTCCACAGTGATTTATCCTAGAAATCAAGAGGATCTTAATCCGTGATAGTTAGTTGTTGTGTAATTTCTGCTTCTAATACACAGCTATATTTGGTCTTTTTTGTTAAAAGAATTTTCGCATGCACTGTTCTGTTAGGATTGGAAGAACTTGGTGTTCATGGTTTTCATCTCACAGAGATAACTATGGTAGTTTTGTTGTAAATCATCCTTATGTTTTATCCTTGAATGAATAGGCCGTCGTAAGCTATTCACTAAAGAGGAAAAGTTCCTTCTGAATATGAAGAAACCGGATGTGGCAGCTGCTACCTCTGTAAGTTCCACAAGAATCACTACCACTGGATAGTTGTTCAGTTTTCTTTTGAATTTCTGTTATTATTTTTTTTTGCTTCCTTGTTTCATTGCCTTTAATGGTTTTTGGTGTTTTATTTTTTTAAGACTAGTTAATGATGCTCAGTCTTCATGGATTTTGAGGGTCCAAATGAGTAGTTATCTCAGCTGCAGGTTAAACATTGGGAAGCCCAACATGGCCCTCTCTGCACGTTTTTTTAGGACACTCATGAGTTTTGGTGGAATTTTTTTCAGGCCAAGTGGCTACCTTTGCACACTCTTGCTGCATCTGGAGAGTTTTACCTTATGGATGCTTTGTTGAAACATAATGCTGATATCAATGCAGTGGATAAGGTATACAGAACCGACACACGCTATTTGGGGTGGGAAAATGCTGGGATTTATAACTATCGCTTTTCTGCTCTTGATTTGAGCCTTGGATTCGTACCTCCATTCCAGGATGGTTGGACCGCACTTCACAAGGCAATAATTGGAAAAAAGCAGGCCATTACTAACTATCTTTTGAGAGAGTCAGCTAATCCATTTGTTCTTGATAAAGTAAGTAGAAAATGCACTGCATACTTCTTCTGATTTGTTACTTTTGTTAACTGCAAAAGAAAAAGAAAACTTTATGCAGAGCTTCTGATATCTAACAAATACAGTGCTTCAATAACTTTTAGTTAAACATGTGAACTAGATGCCAACTTAAATTTGGTGAAGCATATTCATGCAAACTGGTTCTGGACAAATATCTGTATAATCGATTGATTTTAACTGCTTAAAAGGAGCTTTATAGATTAATCTAATTGCTTATATTTATTTATTTACTTCTTTTGCCTTTTTCCATACATATCTCTGTTGTCATCATTGTTATCACCAATGTTGAATTATCATTAGTATAGAGTTGTAGATGGTTAAGTGTGTTTCTTGTGGGACTATGCATTGCATTTCTGGAGCTTAGATCATTTCAATAGCACCTAGGAGATCCTGGTATTTAGTGACTTATTCATGTTTCTTTTACGCAATAAGTAGGGAGATATATTGAAGAGACCAATTTGTCACCTAATATCGCTTTTATCTTCTTTGATGTTTGTGCAAAGACAGGATGGGGCGAACTTGATGCACTACGCAGTCCAAACAGCTTCCAGTCAGGCAATTAAAATTCTTCTGTTGTATAATGTTGATATCAATCACCAGGACAATGTACGGTCAATTATTCAGCCTTGTCACTTACATGATTTCTTATTGACTTTGGATAAGCTTTTGAGTTGTCGTTATTCGTCTGATTTAGGATGGGTGGACACCGTTACATGTTGCTATTCAAGCCCGGAGAACTGATGTAGTGAGGCTTTTACTGATTAAAGGAGCTGAAAAGGCATTAAAAAACAAGGTAAATGCCTAGTGGACATAAACTTCTGTGCTACGCCTTCTGCATGATCTCAGAGGCTCACATTCATATTCAACTGCTTTGATTTTTTGAAAGCGCGAAAAACATGTAAATGTCGATTATTTCTTGGGATGAGTCTTGATTAGCTGTTCCCGTGTTAAAAATACCTGAAATGCTTTCTATTCAAGTATCATACCAAAATATTCTCCTCCTGTTTTCCATTATGAACGATTTGAAATTAGTTTTTTTAAATCTATGCTGCTTGTTTTCGTCGTGTTCTTGATCAATCGCAGCACTCTTTTTTTTCTCAGGATGGTTTAACTCCACTCGATCTTTGCCTTTATTCTGGTCAAGACACAAGGACTTACGAGCTAATCAAGCTGTTGAAGCAGCTTCCAGAGGTTCACTAAGTCAACAAGCCCAACCTTCAATTATACAGCTGCTCGGGATGCCAATCCATTGGGTGGTTTCCAAATCCAGCTTTTGGTCTTATAGAGAATTGAATGCAAATACTTCTGTTCTGTGGTGGTGGGTTTTTCGTCCAGGACGGGAGGGGCACCAACAAAGACCCCCTGAACCTTTCATAGCCGTAAGCTTGAAGACTGAAGAGTGTTGTAGTTATTAAATTAAATGATAAATGATTCTTTTGTAATAAGAAACAAAGGAAGAGAATCCAGTCCAAATCCTGCACTCAAATGTGTATATTCTTTATTCGGCCCACAGATTTTCGTAATGGACCAGCTAACTTGTCCTGCCCATTGGTTTCCCCCTAA
Source organism: Myrica gale (assembly GCA_963930655.1). Classification (NCBI taxonomy): domain Eukaryota; kingdom Viridiplantae; phylum Streptophyta; class Magnoliopsida; order Fagales; family Myricaceae; genus Myrica; species Myrica gale. Next base: position 26,238,256 of record OZ005610.1, read on the forward strand.
AAAGTTTGCAGCAAACTTTGGCGTATTATAATATCGGCGGGGACCGTGAAAACCAGACTGGGTTCAAGTAATCAGAAAGCTTCTGATTCAGACCTCCGAGATTCGTCCAAAAGAGTCTCTCACCTTGATGATGCTTAACGTGTCTTTATCTGTTCATCTTTTGTGTATGATTTATCATTGATTTGATGCGAAGGCGTGTTGTATTTTGTCTCGACAGCCTTCATATGTTATATTTTATTTATTATCTTAATCGAAATCCATTTGAGAAATCAAATATCTCCGATTTGGAATACTGTCTGAGGGGGCGGTGTTTGCTTTTGTCAACTAATTAAATTCTCTTTTGTGATTTTCTTTCTCCTTTCTTCGATATTGTCTAGAATTATATATATATATATATATATATATAATTCATAAAAAATATATCTTATAAAGATTAATAAAAATCTAGATACTCGAGTAGGGTATGTAATAATTGTAGTTATCCAAAAGTATCCCTATCAAGAATCGGCATGACAGAGCACACGTTGCACATGGGTCTTTATAAAGGGGCCTTTCGTCACATTATTCCACGTCATCTGCTTCTTCGGAAAGACAAAAAAAGAAAAAGGAAAATACTTGAACTCTGCTTCTGTATCCTCGTTGTGCATCAGCTAAGCTCGGCTTCCTCTCTCTTCCTGTCTCGGTTATTTCAGATATAATCAATTATAGTTATTACTGTAGTAATGCTCGGAGCTCGCTTCTGCGTCCGGACAGTCTCGGGGTTCGGGACCTTCGGCGATCCAGCAAATGCGAGCCATTCCTGCTCGACCCCGACACCTTACTCCCTTCGGTTCCCCACTCGATTTGGTTTCGGGGCCAAACAGTGTCGTAGGCCCCAAACCATCGTCGTCGTTTCTTGTAAGTCTTCCCGAGGAAGCGGCAGCGAGAGCGTCGGCGGAACATCCAGCGATGACGACGACGATCGCCACCACGAGTTTCTCGAAGCTTCTCTCCTCCTCCCAGGTCCCATCTCGCTTTCTCTCCTCTCTTTTTCACACCCCCGCACACACCTACACATCACCACGAATTGTTCCTCAAATTTGGTTGTTGTTTAGAACTGCGAGATTAATTTAATGTCCAAGAAGTTTTCGGTGCTTTTTGTTTCTTAGAAACCATCATGGACGTTTAATTATATTTCATTCATGGCGGATTTTACTATAGTAATTGCAAACCAACTTCTTTAATTGGAAGGTTCATACCAATGGTTTCGTAAAACTTGGAAGTTCCTACCTTAGCTTATCTAGCAAACCTCAACGATCTTTAGAAAAGCCTTCGCTTTACTTATGTTGAGCTTACTTCTGGCACCGTGTTTTGGGGGCCAATTGCTCAGTTACATAGAATGAGTGAAGGAAAAATTAAGCATCCTCTAGTAGTTGGCAATATGGCAAAATCTCGAGGATCTAGTCCTCTAACTTGAGTTACTTTGGTTTCCTGATGATGTGGCCCATCTATGTATTAGCATTCCTGACATTTTTTCAATAATTCAACTTAATACAGAAACAATATTGCATTACCGTATGCGAAAGCAAGGATTTCGAGAAGAGATGAAATGGCAGCCTCCTGGTCAATGGACACCCTTTTCAGTCCAAGGGAAAAATTCCCGAGTTGGTGTTGATTTGATCCGAGAGGGTCTTCTCCGCCGCTTTCAGAGTCCTACAATGTTTCTCAAGATTTCTTGTGGTGGAGACTTTTTGCTACCGATTATTGTAGGTATATGGATGAAGTTCGACCCTAACTAGTGTGGTGCTTCCTTCTGTCATTCTGATTGCCATTTAACCCCTATATGTCTTGTTACTGCAGGGGAATTTGCTGTTGAAAAACTTATAGATTCAGTACAGGAAGGAAAGAATGGGGTATTTTTTTTTCATTATTACCTTTGTCTCCATATTGGTCTTTTCTTTTAAGTACTACCAATATTTAATCCTCAGATATATGCTTTCTGCAGGATTCCCCAGATCAGTTTCGGTTTGTTGGAGATCTTGTGGACAATCTGGGCTACGAAGTATGAAGCTAATTTTATTTTGGATTAACCCAGTTTAAGGCTTGCATTATTTCGTCATTTTCCTGTTTTAGATGATATCTTTCATTGATGTCAATTGGAAAGCTGAGAACTACTTCTACTATTAGTTTTGCTAACTGAAAGTGTCTGTCAATTCCTGGCTCAAAGCACTGCACTTATGTTTTATTGAGCTTTTTCTCCTATTTTCATGTGTTTATCTAGTCTTTGATTCTGAGTTTTCGCCCTTTGTTTTCAGGTTAGTATGGTGAGAATTACAAAAAGAGTGACAAATACTTACTTTTCCAGACTATATTTACGCAAGGTGCTTAGAAATCTAAGTATGCAATCTTGTAATCCTCTTCAATACATATTTTATGCTACATCACGGATTTTATTATCTGCAGCCTGGGAGAAATGACATTCTAAGTGTGGATGCACGTCCCTCAGATGCCATAAATGTGGCGAATCGATGCAAGGTATATATCTTCACAATTTGGCATTGAAAATGCAACGAATAAAATCTTTTAAAATGATGAAATTGAGGCTTTGAACTTCAAAACTATTGAAGTTTTCTTGGTCTGAATGAAGTGTTCTAGTATGTGGTCAAATGGATCCATGTATTCACTTTATATAGTTGCGCATATATGGTGCACTTTGAATGTTTTCTTTTCTTTGGAGTCATGTGGCCCAACCATGCACCTCCTGATCCTCTTGTTGTCAAATAACCTTTGAGATGTTTCACCAGATCTAATAAAATGGTTGGGTATTGCATCAATTTCTTTCAAAACTTCCATTGATCTGGTTTGATTTTTGCTTTCTGCAGGCACCAATATATGTAAGTAGACAAATCTTCTTGACAGATGCTATTAGAATTGGTGCTGGGGTGGGCAGGATGCGTGGTACTAAGTCAACGTATGATGTGTCTCTTGACAGGTATTGAGCTGCAGATTTGAGCGCCTTTTATTTTTGCTCTTATCTATTATTGTCGTATGTCTAAACCATTGGTGATATCTCTTCCAGTGCTGCAGATGGTCCAGATATTCTATCTGAGGAACTTGATTTGGTGAGGAATATGAATTTGGCTGCCATAGAAGAAAGGTTCAAAGATGCAGGTACAATAGGACATTTTCCCACCTATTTATATGATTACAATTTTTCTTTTGTAGGTTCAGTCACAGCATCGATTTAATCTTGATTAGGGGATTTCATGGTTCTATGTTTGAGGATTTATGTTTGATGACTGATTCCTGCAGCCTTGTGGCGAGACAGACTAGTGAAGCTTCGTGAGTCATTACATTGACATTAACTAATTATGAGGTACGTGTCTTCATTGTTTTGTGTTATAATAAACGTTAGAACCAAATATGCCCATAAAGTTTTATTTTGTGCTAGTGGCTGTTTTTATTTCCCTTTTCCCTTTGTGTGGTTTGAGAGATGGTTCAGATATCTCTTCTCTTGGGTGGCAGGATAACTTATTGTTGGAGAAAAATGCTTTATTAGTATTTGACAATCCAGATACTGAAAGTCTTACGGATGGCTCGTGAAAATGATGCACAAAGAAACTTCAAAATTATGATGTACAGCTTTGAATCTGTATCTGTTATCCTTTTTTTTTTTTGATAAATGAATCTGCATCTGTTATCCTTTATAGGAAGATGTGATATATTCGATTAAATTTCTCCAGCCATAGAGGTTATCAGAACTTGTTCTTGCTGGAGATGTAAGTTCCAAAATGAACCACAAATGCTTTGTAAATATCAGCAATTATATATGAAATGAAAGACGGAGTTTCCCCCTGTAGACATTGAATCGAATCTATAAGCACTCTTCTAATTAAAAGTACTTGTATGTATTAGCAGTGAGGTGTAGACAAAGTTAGGCAATGCTTCTTTACACGGTTCAGCCAGATGTAAAGAAATTAAGGCCCTTTCAAAAGAAATTATATCGATTGATCTCTTCGGAACCTCGACAGTAATCATGCAATCAGAACTTGGTAATGAAATTCGTTGGTTGTATGATTTTCTGATGGTTCGAAGTTCATTCAAATGGTCTTAATTGAAAAGGGAGCTGGAACTCTTCAATTTGAAGTGTCTTAGACGAGTTTTTATGATAATTTATGATCGCCCTGGGTCTTCAGGTGGGAGGGTATGAGGTATTACTAGACTCGTCTTTCTTATCAGAACAGAGTTTGAAGCCCACTACTCTCCTCTTAAGATTAACGACGTGGCTAATCAGAATACAAACCAAGCTCTTCATGGCAGAATTCCATGCAGTGATAAAACGAGAGGTTGGTTTTGGCAAAAGATGCCCGAAAGGAGTTCCCCCAACCCAAAGGTACCAGCCACGGCGTGCGTGTGGAAGGCTCCCCAACGTGTCACCCAGGATTTGGAAGAGCAAGAGATATAGGACTCGCAGTCTGCAGCAAAGGCCAAAATTAGGGCCATGAAGGCAGAGTTCATAGCCCACTCTTCTTCTTCTTCTTCACCAAGCCCCTTAAAAGGCATACATAGTACGGGGACAGTTTTACAGGACCGCCAAAGTTGGCCATGCATTGTCTCCTTTGTTGTTCCATGCTCGAGATTCTTCATCGACACGGATTAGTGCTAACAAAAAAGCTATGATTCAGTTGAATTGAAATAGACGAAGTACTCAGCAAGAATATTGCTCCTACTTACGGCTTAAATTTTGGATTAATGTATTTTTTTTATCAACAGAAAACATATATAAAACTAAAAAAACTATATACGATAGTTCAAGTCACTTCAACACAAAAGAGGGGCCCTTCAAGGCGGGTCAAAACCCTCGTATAGCCAGGAAAATAAATAATTAAGCCCTAAGATCTCGGGAAAACTTCCCTCTCAGAAGAGAGGAAGCAACCCATTGAGCTAAATTGTGAGTAAGCACATTGGAACCCCGAGGGATAAACCGGCAAACAACGTGAGCAAAACAAAATAATAGAAAAGAGGCATGAATGATAGAGGCCTCAATACACCAAGACCAAACTTCAATTGGATTGGAAATAGCATCCATAACAATCAACGAGTCACCCTCAAAAACCACATCCTCCCACTGGTGATCAATCGCGATAGAAATGCCTAAGAGTAACGCCAAAGCTTCCCCTTCAGAGGGGTCAACAATATTTAAATTCTGGGATGCCGCAAAAACAATATGACCACAATAACCGCTGCAAATACAAGCTGTCACAAAGAATAACGGACGAACTGCGACATCAATGTTCAACAAGATTTGGCCTACTGGAGGGGAGGGGGCTGCCAAACAGAATCAGAGGCACGGATTAATGCGTTTTGCATGCATATACACAGCCCCATGTTCCGAGAGATCTGCACATTATTAGCTTTTCGCGCGGTATAAAAGTTTAAAAATTTAATAAGTTATAATAAGATATTGGAACCCAAAAAATATAAACCTACTTTTTATTAATTTAATCTTTTGACGATTATCTAATTTATATACTATAAGATAACCAAATGAGAAAAGTAATAACCTGCTTTTTAACTAATTAAATTCCCCGCAGAAAAAATAGAAAACAAATTATGACACGTAGTGAGTTGTGATTCGACGAAAAAGTGATCTATTGTGAACGCCAAAACCTAAGGAGTGAAAATGAATTTTCGCTTTATAATGAGCTGGAGCCAGATAAGAAATTATGCTTGGGATGATCAGAGTAGACGCGTGGCTTGATGAAAAAGTCCCAACAGCCTTAATATTCTCCTAAGACGTTGGTAAAAGCAATATTGTTTGAGGTAGGGCTGAATACCTTTGCGCCGAAACCGATCGGGTCGACCCAAACGGGCCTGAACAGACTGGGCCGATCGATTTTAGGCCAGCCCGGTTCAGCGGTCGGCCCAAAAATATATAGAACCGAATTGAGGGTATTAAGGGTGTTTCAAGTTTTTTTTTATGTTTTAACATTAAGGAGGGTCTTCAATCGTCTCTCCCCAGTTCCCTGTCATTGGTAATTTGATCTTTTCCAAGCTCTTTTTGTACTTTTGAGTTGCTTTTTCATGTTCCATTGGCGAGGTCACAAGGACAAGGTTGGGATTCTGGTGTGTAGCAACCTTACGTCTGTAAAGAGTCATCTGTGATTTTTTTTAAATCAATTTCTCCCTTTGAACCCTTGGAGAAGGCTATTCTGGTGTGTCAGATTGTCGATCGAACCTGGTCGGCCTGACCGGTTCTCCCAACCGGCGGTTTGACAGTCTATTGGGAGTTTACAAGAATTGAACCCCTTGATTCTGTTCTCGGTTGAGGCTGAAAACCGAACCGAGGGGTCTGTTTTCACCCCTAGTTTGAGGTACACTATGTCACCAGTTTGTCCCTTATCGTACATCATGAGCAGCAACAAGAGATTAAATGAATTAATCAATCAAAAATTGGGCATCCAGAACAGTATTATCAATCTTAGACTTTGTAATAATATTTTATCGAAGTTTATACAGATCTGATCATATCACATGCATAATATACCAATTAGGTTACAAAGTATATATGGATTAAAGCTCTCTTTGCTCCTAAAGAAACAGCCATTCAGAAAAGAACAGAAAACTAAAATTGATGGATATATATGAATTCGATGGCATAGGTACGTACGTAAAAATTGAAACAATCTCCTTCCTAAAGAAAATCATTAACAATCTGTCATGTCAAGAAGCAAAAGAGAAAAGAAAAACTACCCAAAAGGTTCTCTTTTGAACCTACGTACGCCCTCTCTGAGAAAGAGATCCGAAAATAGAGAGAAGTATCTCAAGAGAAGAAAGGAGCAGTAAAACTTCCTCATAAATTTGAAGGCGTTCTTATTCCCAGAAACTCTCCGGGCATATTTACTACAGCAACTGTCAATTTGAAATATATACATATTCATGGAAGAACATGCAATTAAGATGAGGAAAAAGAAGCTAATTCTTGCCGTATTTGTGCCAACAAAGAAGCATCACTACACATCTCTTTGCAATGTAAAGCCTTGACCGCTGCTCTTTTACCACGGCCAAGCACCCGTGCCTCTCTGAACACGCAGCAGCAGCAGAAGAAGGTCCTTCAAACCCTTCTCTTTGCTCCGTTTGCAGAGATATGCATTGACCCATTTACATTAACAGATAACCAAAGTTATCGAAAATAATGAAACAATATTGTTTCTCTAAAACAATATACTTCAAACAAACATAAGAAGAACAAAAAGAATGATCTACAGAAGAACAATGCTGGAAACAAAGAAAGATCTACAGAAGAACCCGCCAAAGACTCTTGGTTTATAATCACTTAGAATTTTTGATGTCTATATTGAAAAAGCAAAAAACTCATGATTCCCTAGATGAGATCGATGTACGTTGAAGTACTCGCATGCCCCTTTCTCTCAACGTGTTTGTTTCCTTGGATGACAAAGCAATGCTCTATCCGTGCGATTCCCTCTCATTTGTCTTGCTAGTGATCTATTTCCCACAAGCGACGTCCCATTTTCTTTGTGACGAAGGGGGGGTGGTCCACCAGCTAGCGCAGGGTTCCGATTAGATCGTGGCAATTCATTTGCGTTCATGTACTCCGTGCACGTTCCATGGATACAAATATTGGTTCACACGTATGTATGTCTCAACCGCGTCTTTTCCTATTTCTTCGATCTGATCTGTAGGCCTTTTTCCTAACTAAATTCTCTCTAATTGGTGGATGAGAATTTAGTAGTTAATTTGTTTTTCGCCTTAATGGTGAAACTTACTCATATGATATGGCGAATTCAAGATCATGAGTTTAGATCTTACGTCTGGCAGTATTTGCGGTACAAGATTGACTGTGGTTCTGGAATTACCTTAATTAGGCCTTCATTTAGGTATCCAATTGTACTGGGCAGGCACTAGTTGCTCCCTCGGCCTATATCATTTTAATCTAACGGTATATATATTTATAAGACTATGCCAAGCAATTTGATCCAACAGAGACGTCTACAATTCCTCTCAACCATGTCAAAGTTGATCCAACATTAATTAATTTCCAAATATATAAATCATGCAATTTGCTAAAGAATTGAGTGATCAATGTCTTGTTTAACTGGGCATGCTTGCACTAGAGAAAACCCATATATATATATATAGATGGTAGCTGTTGTGGGTTTGAATTTATTTCTTTATCTTATCTTATATATATAAGACTAGTACATATGCATGATAATTGTTTGCCTAAAATAGTGGGAGGATATTGTAGCTAGGTAATTAGCAAAAAATTAGAGAAATAAATAGGCAATATATATACATATAGCTAGAGCTACAGCATGGGGTCCCTCCAACTTTAATTAGATAGTGGTGCATTACAGGCAGCTTACATTGACTTACATATCCTTTCATATATATATATATATTCGGTTGTTCAGATTCAGTAGAAATGGAGATCACGGCTTTTCTTTCCTGATAACTATGATTGAACAATATATGTTGGCTCTCGACTTCTTTGGGCTTATCGGGATTCAAGACAAAACAAGTTGGCGGATTAATCGCCACTCTGTTTGCACCCAGTTCAAATTCCCGTGTTATTTGTTGAAAGTGAGAGTCCCACCTTGCTAAGCAATCTGAGGAGTAGGAAAATATTGGCTTATAAATATAAGCCCTTTGTAACCTTTTATTTTCATAAATGAGATGTAATAAATTCAATTGTGTTTTTCACAATTGAGTGTCTCATTTATCTAAAGTAATTTTTTTTTATTTCTAACATGGTATCAGAGCGAGGTTTTCGGCTTTAGTCCGGTTACCTCCTGGCGACCATCCGGCATAGTATCGGTGACTTCACGGTTCAGTATCGGCTTTCTCCCGGCTCAGTACCGGCTTCTTCCCGGCTCAGTACTGGCTTCTTCCCGGCTTAGTACCGTCAACTTTTCCGGCTCAGTACCGGCAACTTCTCGGCTCAATATCGGGGCAACCATTCGGCTCAGTACCGGCTTTCTCCCGGCTCAGTACCGGCATCCTCCCGGCGCAGTACCGACGACTTCCCGGCTTAGTACCGGCAATCTTTGTAATTATTTTTTTGTAATTATTTTTGTAACTCCAAACTCAAGGTTTGTCGGTTTGTCCACCTTGAGTTTGGGGGGGAGTGTTAAAAGTGAGAGTCCCACATTGCTAAGCAATGTGGGGAGTAGGAAAATATTGGCTTATAAATATAAGCCCTTTGTAACCTTTTATTTTTATAAATGAGATGTAATAAATTCAATTGTGTTTTTCATAATTGGGTGTCTCATTTGTCTAAAGTAAATTTTTTTTTTATTTCAAACATTTGCAATTGAGCGAGTCCTAAACAGATTCTTCCTGCAGCTAGCTTTACAAGCTCTCATTGTAGTGCATCGCCCATCTTTTGCTCAGCGTAAGCTGGGTCCGATCGATAGTGGAGAATATATATGCAACTGCTGAGAAGTATGATCATGTTCCAAAGAATCCGTAGTTGGATATAGGGGGGATATAGATACGCATTTATGTTAATTCTGATCTCCATAAGAGTATATATGCCTGGGATACATATAGGGCTGTTTTCAATCCTCTTACTACTCCCGTTCGAAAAAAAAAAGAGAAAAAAAACCATTTAATGCAAGACCATGGATCTTAAATTGTCCAATTCCTCCTATTTTAATATACCAATATTGGACAAAACATTTTTAACGAAGGTCATAGGATGCATTGTCATTCTCCTTCTGCTCAGAATTCCCTAAGAAAAAAAGAAACCAGCGTACCAAACAATAAAAGAAGATCTGTGATCGATCCACACTTTCTAGCTAGCTAGCCAACTGTTTGAATCCTCAGCTAATTATTATATCACTTAGGAAGTATAATTGTACTTGGCTCAAATCAATGCAGTGGTGCTTTGGTTAAAAAAAATTTCAGTCTAACTCTGCGTTTGTCACCACACAAACCCACCATATAAGTTGCCCTTACTACACCTAACTATTCGTGCAAATTATGCATTGCTTTCTCAACCAAAGTTGTAAGTGTTGTCTAAGATTTACCTTTCTTTGAAGCAGAGCCATGTAGCAAACTGAAACATGGCTTGCCATATTATGCAAATCATCAGAACTATGTAGTGCTAAAATGCCTGCCCTTCCCTTGCAAGTCAACCAGCCTCACTTGTGCTCTTTGTGGAGAACATTCCGAAACTCTCCAAAGCTTGATTCTGTGTTGCCCTTATAGTCGTGCCATCTGGAGTGAATCTCCATGGCAGATGGATATCACAGTCTTTAGAGAGCTTTCAGCTACTGATTGGATTCTCAAAGTGTTACACCCTCATCAATCTCTTGGTATACCATTAGAAGACCAGCATTTGTTCCAGCTCTATGCAACAAATGCCATTGATCTATTATGGGCAGCACGGAACAATGTGTTACATGGGAATCAGAATATTGATGTTATCCGGTTAGCACATAGAGTCAATAGGGTGAGTAGGGAGCACAAGTCTGCGTGGGATAAAAAACTTCAAACACCTCGGCTGCAACGATGGGTTCCTCCGCCTGCATCTAAAGTCAAAGTGAATGTCGACACAGCCATCAGGGAGAACTATGCGGTCATTGCTGCTATAATACGAGACTCAAGCGGTGTGGTAATAGGGGCGCAAATAAAAAAGATTGATGCTGTTGATTCTCTGGAAGGAGAGGCTGCAGCTGCCAAGCTCGGGTTGGAATTAGTGCTCCGTCAGGGATTTCAGGATGTGTTGCTTGAAGGGGATTCTCAAACAGTCATTAAAGCTATCCGGTGTTGGCCTCAGGTTTCGGAGTGGCGTATTCAGTCGATAGTCAAGGAGATACATGATCTTGGTAGCCGGTTCCACAATTGGAAGGCTACTCATATTTATAGAGGTGCTAATTCTTTAGTGCACTACCTTGCTCGTTGGGCCGCCGCTGAGTATGTTTCAGTTGGCACTCCCCGTAGTTGTGAGCAGTTGCTTGATTTATCTTAGTTGTATGCTGGCACTGATCCTCCTTAAATCTTATTTCTATGGAATAATATGGGGAGATGATTAAAAAAAAAAAACCAGCCTCTCAAAGGATGAGCCAAATGGATTTTACAGTTGTAAGAACAGTCTCATCGGTACCTTGCCTATATATTAATGTCGCGTCCTGTCCATCTCAGAGAGAGATTCCCTCATTAATGGTGGTGGTCTTCCTGGTTCGGTAAGACAGTGAGCATCACGATCGTATACGATCCCTTTGTTGGGGCAAAGATCTTGGGTTTTTTTTTTGGAACTACTCTAGTCCTCTCGCTTTGAGCAAGAGCACCCATTTCACACCCAGAAAGACAGTTTTACCTTTGACAATGGAACATATTCCAATCCACCAGCTACTGTTGGTAAAGGTTATTCTTGACTTTGTGTTGGTGTTAATTATCTGCTTGGGCGCCTCGAACCTAACATGAACTGAAGGCCTGGCAGTAGGGTTTAGAAATTAAAAGAGAGAAATAAATGGAGGGAGAATTATGGATTTAAATGCTCTGGCCCAGCTTTCTGCTTTGGTAGTCGCATTTTTAAATGCTCGTGCAGACCCCCTTGCCCTCTAAACTCCATCCAGACATTCTCACCTTTCTCACACACTCGGTTCAAAGCCTTTACCCTCTCTATCTGGTATTTTCGGTGTTCTTCAACCTAGTTTCTATGTTCTTCTCTCATGTATGAAGTCCTTTTAGTTTGATCCTTAAACAGGTCGTTTTTTAACATGTTTCTTCATGGCCTTGTTGAAGAAGTACCTGTGAAATGGTTACTTTGATATTGGCCTGGTTCACTCAGACGAAAAAAAAAAAACTTTGTGGAACCAAAAACCAAAACAGAGACTGCAGGTTGTTGTGGTTTTTGATTTGATTGAGCCGTGCCAATATCTCAGTGCTCTTTCATTCTTCCAGACTCCCACATGATCACTTAAGACCGAGAAGACCAATCGAAGCGGGCGGTTTGTTCATCTTTTGTAATGAGGGTTTTTTTTTTAGTGCTAACTTTCGTTTTCCTCGTATATTGTGGGTTTATTTTATTTCATGCAGTTGTTTCTATTTTATCTCTTACAACTCTTGCAGTGAAGGTAAAGATTGAAATATGCAGGTTGAAGGACTAGAAACAGTTCCTAGTTACAAGCAGGAGAAGGCTTCAGGAGGGATTAAACTGTGAACTTTGCTAGTTTGCATATTACATAAGTAAACAAAACGGGAAGGCGCAGTCGATGCTAAATCTTTGGACTCTTTCCTTCCACATTATATATTGATGCGTCAAAATATTGCAAAAAGCTACAACTAGTATAACTGTATATATTCTTTTTTTTTAATGTTTTATAGATCGAGAATCTACAAAAGAAGAGGAGCGAGAGGCAGCCTTCTGCAGACTGTGTTTCTCCAACTAGGAGATATACTAATTTGTATCAGAAGAAGCACTTGACTAATGACTAGGTAAGGAAACTGGAAGTACTTTAGATATATTAGTAGCCAGTTGACAATCAAATATTACAGCAAAATAAAGTGAGTCAGCTAGAAGTTTGGCTTTTCACGCAGCTGGGAGGATATAGAGGAAGGGATCCCTGGTGGCTTTTTTTTTCACGAGTTATGGAGCATATTTTTTTTGATCGTATTATTTGTGTTTTGTCGCTGTACGTTGTTGCTCATGCTTGAGCCAGCTGATCAGCTGCTCATGCTCATGCTTGAAGCTGATCAGTTCTCATGGATCCTTTACTTTGAATATCTGCCAAGTCCTAGCTAGCTAGCTAGCTAGCTACTTACACCCTGCTTTTGCCAAGGAGCATAGAAATAAACTGGTCAAATGTTTTCTACTTCTGCTTGGGACCAATTTCTTTTTCTTTTTGGTTTTTGATTTTCGAAAATTGGGAGATTGCCCACAATCCTCACGATATATGGTAGATTAAAGGCTGTTTTCCTTGTTCCCCTTTATGTAAATCATCTGTGGACTTCAAGTCTTCATCGATGAACTGAAGCAGTGTATAGTATTTAGCATTGTGATCCACACTTGTTATATATATATGCCGAAGAGTGATCCTCCTCAACTTCAAGTTTGCTAGCGTCCACTTAGCATTTTCAGTACTAGAACCTGCAAAAGGCATCTTGCTCGGAGAGGACATGATATGCATCCGCTCTCGTGTGTATGATTTGACGCAAGGAGCTCTAAATGATGCAGGGGGAGAGAGAGAGAGAGAGAGAGAGTGTGCTTACCGTAATTGTACGTAAACTACTTATTTTGTTTATGAATCTTTGCTTAGAAAAAAAAATTAGTGTAGAATCACTAGGGTCCCAAATATCATAACGCAATATATGACTTATATATGGCTTCATCCTTTCCACCAACGTCCATGCAGCTTTCAAACCATTAATGCAGTTTCAGTAATTCGCACAGTACTGTTGTTTTCACCTATTGGGTCTCATGAGAGAGCTTTAAAGTTGATCTTCGTTAACAGGCGAGGAGGGTCGATGCTGCCCAAATAAACGCAAGATGGATCGACGATTGTATTCTGCTCGTCTATTTAAGAAAATCATAGGATATTTCGAGGGATCGTTATCATTTGACAGCAACTGAAGCAGGCACAAGTACCCTACAGAGGGTGCTTCTAATGAAAGTAAGGGGTGGAATTCAAAGGTATAGGGATGTTGTAGAAGAAATCCTCTGGTGTCTCTTTTCCGTTTCGTGTACTCAAAATGAATTAATGAAGCATGCAACATTAGTTATGCTTCATTAAAACGCCTCGACATAAATACTTTATACGAGATATCTGTCTGATCAAGACAAGTATTCTCTTTCCTCGTTGGTCATGAACAAACTATGCAGAAAATTAGATATATAAATTAACTCCAGCCCACTTATGAATTGAACTCGAATATTCAAGGCCTTGTTTGCTTCGATGGGAAAGTTAAAGGAGGACGTCAGAAAGAGTCCGCGGCTAGGATTAAATCCTCTTGGAAATATCAAGCTAGAAGCTCAAAATATGGCTGTTCGATCGCTAGAAGAGAAAGAGAAAATGCTCATATACTTACTTTATGATCTCAACCAAATCCATTGGATCTCAAAACCAACAAATGGCTCATAAAAGTCTATGGTGGAACCTGAAAGGTATATGCCGCCCTGCACTTTAGAGAGGACGTACTTCCTCCATTATACATGCACCAAAAATTGGATAATGCCACACTAGCTAGGGATCAGTAGTGGGGTGCACAGCATTATCTCCAATTCCATGCATGTTTCTTTAAAGAAAATAAATACTAAAAGCTTTTTAAAATTAAATACAGATGATCAGGTCTGAGTTTTTTCAAGTAATTTTTGAAAATCTTTTTACAAATTTCAAATAAAAATCAATATATATATATATATATATATATATCTTGAGATGGATTCAAACTTAAAAGCTGAGTTAATAAACGCCCACCAGAAAAACGACCTTCTTTCAGCCTCGAGGCATAAACTGTAGGCGGCTAGGCGCTGCAACTTCAGGAGACAGGAAAGGTGAATGGCTTGATGGAGTTCGAGAAGCCATTATCTTGGTAAACAAACAGCCCCATTATCTTCTGAATTGTGTCTCATGGATTTCGACGTACAAAATGAATTCCCCACGAATACTGTTTTGTACCGTACCGGCTTTGCCGACGTTCCGGACGATATTATTTGACAAAATAGATGGCTTTGGGTGTACTGGAGAAGGCAAAACGGCGACGGGTTTGCAACTTTGAATGGCTGTATCGATAATTTTTTTTCCCTTGTTTATCCAATAAGAAGAGTTCAATATCGTAGCTGAGTCAGCACCTCGTTGGACTGGTTGCTGACGTGGGCAGCTCATGATGGAAGACAGAGAGAGAGACAGAGCCAAACAAAAAAAAAAGAATCTCTGAGTCTTTCCCCTCTCTGTTGCTTCCAAAAATCTTGACCAAAAACCATGCGCGATCCTCCACTATTCTTCGGCTTCTCTTTGTCTTATCCTTGGTGCTTCACACTCTCACCGTATAAAACGATAAAAAATCGTTTCGTTTCCGCTTCGTTCCGTTGATTTGGTGGTCTTCTTGATAATGGTGATCGAGGAAGAAAACGAGAGTGTTGGTAGTAGACCGGCGCAGTCGCAGCCTCCTCCTTGCCCCAGCAGGCAGAAACTGGAGGTGTACAATGAGGTGCTTCGTCGAATCCAAGAATCGAATTGTGAGGAGGCCAACCTTCTCGGCTTCGACGATCAGCTCTGGCTCCATTTTAATCGTTTCCCTGCACGGTGTGTATTTTCCTTGCCCTAGCTTTTTGCTACTTTATTTGTCTACTAAATTTGTCTTATTTATTTATTTTTCGCATTGGTCGCTTGTTGCTGAGGAACAAATATGCAAGGCAACGAGAATGAAACTAGGATCTTATTACTGAGATGAGATACTTTTCTTTTTTGGAATAAGAGTATTGCTTTGCTTACATATGGATTCTTTCCATTTTCATATATATATATATTTGTGCGTACTATCGGCTAGTAAACAGTAGGAATCAGACAAGCCTAACAGACATTTTTTGGACGGGTTTTAATTTCTTTTATTTGTGTTTCATTTTGTTCAGACTTTTGATGCCACCAAACACAGCATTGGGGGAATTGGTTTCTGAAATCATCATTTTTTTTATTACTGAGATATAAGTTTCTCTATAGAAAGCTTGAAATGCTTTGTCAGAGCTAACATGTTTGAGGTTGCTGATTCTTAACTTTATAGATATGCGTTGGATGTGAATGTGGAGAGGGCAGAGGATGTGCTGACTCATAAGAGACTACTGCAATTGGCAGAAGATCCTGGTAATCGTCCAGCATTTGATGTTCGCCTTGTGCAGGTATGCAGACTAGATTTTTTATGCTTCCTTTCTGAAAAATCAATGGTTTATACCCAATTGACACCTAGGGAGTGAATAGGTGTCTATTCGACAGTTTCTAAATATGTTCAAAATCTATTGAGTTTAGATATGAACAAAGAGACGAGATTTTGTTGGCGAAGTGAAAAACTTTTGAAGTACCCTTCAAGAGAAAAATCACTCTGGGCTATCAACGTCACCTGAAATCTACTAAAAAGAAAACCTTACAAAAAAAATTCAGATACTAGCAAAACTCTTCGTTAACTCTGACAACCCTGACGTAATAATCTAAATAACCCTACTCAGACTCATTCCGTGCGGTACCCACTTCAGACCCTTGGGGTTCTTCTTATGGACTCTTCGAGAACAATCTTGTTCTTTAAAAATATTTAAAGGATACCTTGAGTTTTAAGTAGAATAGGACTCTGAAAAGCTGAGTTTTTTTGGAAATCCTCGATTCTCGCTTGAGCTAGGGTCGAGCGACAATCAAGCGAGCCTTTTTGAGTAATGTTCCTAGTGGAGGAGTCCTATTTTGTCTTATGATCCTACCATGCACACCTTGACAAATAGATCTATGTTCGTTTGAATGGCTCCAGAACTGTTCCTTGTCTTATCTGAGTAATGTTCCGAGATGAAGGAGGTGTTCTGAGAAAAAAAAAAGGAAAAAGAGAAAACAAAAATGAAGATCTTGGACTTGAGACTTGCCTTTAACCAACATAATTAGTTTGGAACAACAGTATTGAGCTAGTTTATTTCTTTTATGACTCTTTGCTCAATGCAGGTTTATCCAATTGCAAATGGGAATTCCAATGATTCGGTGCATTCAGATTCTTCAATGAAAGAAGATGCACAGAGTTCCTTTAATAACCCTAGCAGGCAGGGGTATGGGTCATTCACTTTTATAGTTTTGGTCTCCATTCTAGTTCAATCCTCAATGTCATGTACATACATTTTTTTTTTGGGAAGACTGTCCGCATTCTTGAGTAGTTTTGATATTATTTGCAATATTAATTAAACTATGCTCTCATCTCCCTGTCTCTCGGTCTCTCTCTCAGGATCCATCCACCACCTACTTTTGGTGCATCTCCAAATCTTGAAGCACTTGCCCGTCAAGCAAATAGACATCATGTTGAAGATGGAGATAGTGCCATGAGTGTCACACCATACTTATCTCGGTAAGAAATGAAAATTTGAACACCACCTAGAGTAGTTATCGATACACTGCATATAATGCAATGTTTCCCTCCCTATCTCCCATGCTGTTAAGGAGTCTAGTGAGTTACTGGCTTGTTTGTGTATTAACTTACCATGAAATTTATGTAATGAATCTTAAAATGTTGTTTGGACTTGGACATGACACACTCTATTGCATGTGTTGGAGCGTGAGAGAGACTAACATTGCGAAAAATTGTAGATTTTTGGTGCTCTTTTTACTAACTTATGGATGTTGGAGATCCTTTTTGTGGCCCCTCGTCAAAATTGTCCATTGGAGTTCTCTTCTATTGTCTTGGGTTTCATGATATACCGTCTGTTGTGAAGGGCGAGAGTTAACTTCTTATACTCGTGATGGCAATCTATACTTGGAAGTAAACAGTTTGATGTTATAGACAATGAACACAATCTCTTTAGTTGATTGATGCTAGTATATGCCTTATGTTCATCCCTACAAGGTTTATATTACCTGTTGTGCTAATCTTGTAGGCCTATGCACGAGATTACCTTTTCAACGGCTGACAAGCCTAAACTCCTAAACCAGGTATTAAGTCACGTGCATGGCATGCGTAATCATGTTGTTTGATATTATTGGGTAATAAAATGTTTACGGGGTTCTCTCTCTCTCTCTCTGTGTGTGCACTGATTAACAAAAAATGGATGAATTTGCCAGTTGACTTTATTACTCTCTGAGATTGGACTGAACATTCGAGAAGCTCATGCTTTTTCCACCGTGGATGGGTTCTCTCTAGATGTCTTTGTTGTTGATGGTTGGCCATATGAGGTATGGTCATCTACTTTTGTGCATAATGAATCCAATTGATAGGCATCTTGGCGATCGGGTAAAATTAACATGTTCTCGACACTTTGGTATCTTGATATCTGGTTATTATAGTTATTTTTTTTCAATGTATAGCAGTTAGCATTAGAAATACTATGCCTTCCTGGTATGTTCCTCTGTTCGACAAATATGAGCGATTTAAGTATTTGGTGCCATTATCTTGAAGTTTTTACTTTTAGCTTCAAGCTCAAGATAACCGGCTGATGATTGGGTGTGGAAAATGACTTTTGGGGCTGGAAATTTCAGTGAAGGATAGTTTAAGTGAGGGCTTAGATAAGGGTTTTTTAAGATGAGCAAAATGCGCTTGAAGTTGTTCTCAATATCTTCTTCATCCTATTCCAATATACAATCTTTTCTGAGCATACTCTTTCCCTTTTGCATTTAAACATTTAAATACAATTTTTTATTTGTTTTCTCTTGCTTATATTTTTTTAGAAAATTATAATTTATTCCTGTGTTTACGAGGGTCTCTCAAGTCAGAATTTTCCATTCTACATGATTGTTCCTATTTATTGATGTGTCTAGATGAATCTTAGCACTCCTTGTTGGGTTCTCTTTCAAGGGCCTTGTAGAACAAGCATTTTACTTTTCCATTGATCTTTTCTGAAGTTTCTTATTTGGAGCCAAAAAATAAGAAAAATATGAGCTTAGCATAATATTTTTAGAACATCAGAAAAGCATCATTCAGAGGATTGGAATAAATTATCTCAACAGTGCTAAGAGACAGCTTCTGATCTGCAGATGTGGAAGGCCATGCTTTCTAGATGTTTCATTTCTTTTTTTCCTTTTCCAGGAATTCAGTTTGTAGTTCATATAATTCCATTTGCAATCAAATCAAGTTCTGTCTCCTATTTTATTGTTTAAGTATTACTCGTATCACATAGCTTATTCATTTGTTTTTGGTTTGTTCTTCTTCTTTTTTGATAAATGGTTTGTTCTTTTTTTTTTCGGTTCAATGTAATGTATTAGATATGGAACAAGATATTTCTGCATTTGATCCAACTTGAATTTGTTCAAGTGTTTCTAAAGCATCTTGGCTGTAGTATCTTCTGAGTACTTTCTCTGTTTAGAGAGATTCTCGGTAGAAGAGCAGACTTTATATCTGTTTTTTTTAATAAGCAGAATTTATAGCTGGTTTACATCACTGTAATTTGATGTATTTGCATGTATAACGTTTAGGAAACTGAGGAGCTTAAGAATGAATTGGAGAAGGAAATTTTGGTGTCTAAGGTAATTTTTCTCCGAAATACCCCATTTCAAAATGTTCTGTTGTCTTCCGTATTGGAATGGATATAAGTCATATGTTGAACCATTGTACAAAAATTAGTTCAATCAATAACCGTTTTCTGGTGTAATCAGAATCAGAGTGCTCATCTTTAGTATTTCTTAACTTCTCTGCAGGAGCAGTACTGGTCCAAAGATAATTTGGTTCCTGCTGTTGGTGAGCATAAGCAGATGAAAAGTGAAGCCTTTTCGAATTGTGTAGAAATACCGATTGATGAAACTGATGTCTGGGAAATCGATCCCAGGAACCTGAAATTTGGAAACAAAGTTGGATCTGGGTCATTTGGTGATCTGTAAGTTGTCTTTGAAACCTGTTTCTGATTGTGTTTTGGTTTCAGCTGATTTTTCTCCCCCCGTAAAATAATCTTTCAGGTATAAAGGCACATATTTTAGTCAGGAAGTGGCTATCAAAGTACTCAAGCCTGAGCGTGTCAATACAGATATGCTTAGAGAGTTTTCCCAGGAAGTCTATATAATGAGGTTAGTTAGAATACCTGCCTATAATTTTCTGTGGCACCACATGCCATTTTCAAAGCATATTTAGCTTTATGATGTTATTGATGCCTCCTTTAAAATCTTCTCTGTCTCTCCAACACTCAAACTGAAAGGACTGCGATTTCACTTATGAGGATTGCCCTTTTAGTGCCCCGTTATATCTATTGGTTACGGAGCAAATAGAATGCTTTTTCCAGAATCTGGACAACCTATGATTTATAATTTGCCTCAACTTTTGGATGTTGCTATATTCTTATAGTGTTGTTCAATTTTCGTGGATGATGTTTGACTTGCCTTTCTGTTTTTGAGGTAGTTTTTGACCTCTGCATATCATCTTTCTCTTGACAGTTCCACCTTTTCTTGTAATGACTTCTCTTAGTTTTCAGGAAAGTCCGTCACAAGAATGTCGTGCAATTCATAGGTGCTTGTACACAATCTCCAAACCTGTGCATTGTGACTGGTAAATCCAAGAGAATATTTGATATCTAGATGCTATATACTCCATTTTCTCATTCGTTACATCTACAGCTCGTGATTGATGATTTTAATTGGTGTGTCCTTCCTCTTTCTGAAACTAACGCAAAACCACATATCCCTTTTTAAAAAGGTGCGTCATATATGTCATATTTATGACTGGAGAATGACTTGACTGACTATCCAATTTCCTAACACGTCTTCCATATTCTAATGTTTGTCAGAATTTATGTCAAGGGGAAGTGTCTATGACTTTCTGCATAAACTAAGGGGTGTCTTTAAGCTCCCATCTCTACTCAAAGTGGCAATTGATATTTCCAAAGGAATGGATTATTTGCACCAGAATAATATAATCCACAGGGACCTCAAGACTGCCAATCTTCTGATGGATGAAAATGAAGTAAGAATCCAAGAATCCGCGCATGGTTGGTTTATTTTCTTTCAATCAACACCATTTTTTGTCCAAGGCATTTCTTTCTCTCTTCTCTCACCTAATGTGGTTATGATAGTCCATTATTTTCTTCAATCCCTAGTGATATTTTCTCATGCTATTTAATCCATTTGCCCATGTTTTTCTCTCATATCAAGCGAGAAAGAAAATAAATCTTTTTGAAAAAAGCTTAGCAAGATGTTTGGTTTGTTTGTCCTAAAATCCCACCCTTCTGAGCAGGTCGTTAAGGTTGCTGATTTTGGGGTTGCCAGAGTGCAGACTGAATCTGGAGTTATGACTGCTGAAACTGGAACATACCGTTGGATGGCTCCTGAGGTCTGTAACCTTTTATTCCAACTCACTTTTAGCGTTTGTATTCTTTACATCACTGCAAAAACGCAAGATAGAGTTGGATATTCTTCTACTCTTTCTCACTCATTGCGAAGTTTTTTCATCACTCCTTGAATTTTGTGATGATCTAGTTTTATCAGTAGCTTACTCTTTACATACAAGTGTTACATGCTTTTTGCTTTTCCTAGCATATCCTTACGGTGGTCTTTATGAGCGAAGGTCATTGAACATAAAGCATATGATCACAAGGCAGACATTTTCAGCTTTGGAATAGTACTCTGGGAGCTTCTAACTGGAGAAGTAAGTTCTTTTCAATTTTTTGAGGAAAAAAAGGATGTCCAGCTTTACTTTTGATTGATTCTCGTACCTTATTTATTATGGCAGAGTACTCTGTTAATAACCACTTTTATGTTGTATTTACCAGCTTCCTTATTCCCACATGACTCCATTACAAGCAGCTGTTGGTGTGGTGCAAAAGGTATTCGCTCTACGCATTTCATCATAACTTCCACCATATCCGCGTCGTTATTTAGTTAATCTTCTCTTTTACTGACATGGCTATCAGGGCTTAAGACCTGCAATCCCAAAAAACACTTACCTAGGATTTGCTCAACTGCTTGAGAAGTGCTGGCAACAAGACGCAGCTCAAAGACCCGGCTTCATCGAAATTATAGAAATCCTTCAGCATATAACTGATGAGGTAACATACAGCCTATTGAATCTTCCATAACTAAAGGGTGGTCTTAGCAATCGGTCTCCATTTCAATATGCTCTGCTGAAGCAGGTTCAGCATGAAGGAGCAGATGGACGTAAGGAAAAATCTAGTGGCTTTTTTTCAGCACTCAGAAGGAGCCATCATTGAAAGTGTTAATATATAGCCATAGATCTACTGCATGCACGATCGGACGGTGTGGGCGATATTCCATTTAACTTACAATTTGCATGTACAGTATTTTTCCCAAGAATCAACCCTAATTTTTCATGTAAATTAATCGGGACGCATTAATGTTTACTTGCTGATGAATGTTTAGTACAAGATAGTGGACTATCTCACTCCATGCAAGGTTTTGTCATTTGCATTGTTCAATTAGCATTCTACAAAGCAATTAATTCAGTTGAAGAGTTAAGTAGAAGGTTTGCATTATTTGAGTTATTGGGAAAAATTGACAGCAACAAGTTAATAAAAAGCCCCTCAGTATTGATTTGGGAAAGAAAGAAAAAAAGTTACCAAAAGGTCGATGAAGAAGTAATTATCAGTCATCACACAACAGGTCTTCGCCATTAAGGATCTGCCGTGCTCGAACCCTGACCTGCAATCGAGCAAGGGCGTGCATGCAATGCATGGCTATACGTGCCTGCCTCCTCACGCACGCCCCGCGAACCACTGCTTGCAGCTTCACCAGGCTCTTGAGAGCTCGAAACGCCCGTCTTGCCTGTGCAATTTGTGAAGAAAAAACCATACCCAAAGTAAGATCAGTAAAAGTTTACACGAGAAACCAATATGGTACAAAATATAAAGGGTTGGATGAAGTACAAGATGTCCCCTGAAACAGGCTTGGATCTTGATGGCTGCATGGTCTTCTTCGGTTAACTCTTCGTGCCCATTGATTGTTTCCTGATCTGTTACGTCAGTGGAGCTTCTTGCACAGATGTTGGTATGGGGAAAAACTAGATCCCTGTGTGAGGTTTTGCGGAACTTTCTTCGCACTCTATTGAACAACTTTTGGGGCATTCGCATTGTTCTTCGTGTGTTTTCTTTCTTCATGGATCTTGATACCAGATTTTTAAGTCTCTGAAATGCTAATCTTGCCTGCCAAACATGATTTTCAATTCAGTACCAGCAAGTA
The DNA here is from genome assembly GCA_963930655.1 of Myrica gale. Taxonomy (NCBI): domain Eukaryota; kingdom Viridiplantae; phylum Streptophyta; class Magnoliopsida; order Fagales; family Myricaceae; genus Myrica; species Myrica gale. The sequence goes on from OZ005610.1 coordinate 26,261,049, forward strand.
AATCAATAAAAAATAATACTTGAAAGAAAACGCAATGGCTTGGATAAAAGTACGCGGTGGCCTCGGAAAATCGCTTGGATTTTGATAGCAGCAGCATGTTCTTGGGATGGTAATTCCTCCTTTCGTGATGATGGTACTTCTGATAATGAATTAGTTGCCTCATTGGGGTCTATGGTATTGATAGTTTCTTCTTTAGCAACTGCTTCTTTGGTGGAACTGCTTTGCTTGATGTTGACTTGGGGAGAAATTGTATTTCTATTTGATTTTCTGTGGAATTTTCTTTGAACCATGCAGAAGCAATTGGGGGACATTCGCAGTTTCTTCTTTTTCGACCTCCTTGCGATGCTTTGACGTGCTCGAAATCTCTGTCGTACCTGAAAAGGTTAAAATCATCAAACAGCCAAAGAAAGATGATAGTGTCAGGTTATATGCAGAATCAGTACTATCCATTAACAAGATATTTGAAAGGAAACGTTAATGGAATGGATGATTGATTTACGTACAAGATGGCCCCTGAAAAGTGCTTGGATCTTGATGGCTGCAATATTTTCTCTGGTACTCAGTCGTTCTCCCTGTCTGGATGACGGTGTTGATGAAGCTGCAACATCTGTACTGTTTACAGAGTTGGTCGTTTCCTTCATCGAAATTGCTTTATCAGATGAAGTTCTTGCGCGAGCTTTGGGATGGGGAAAACTGATGTCTCTATGTGATGTTTTGGGGGACTTTCTTCGGACTAAGTTGACTCTCTTGCGGGGCAGTCTCAATGTTCTTCGTGTGTTCTCCGGACTGATGTCTCTAGAGCTTGATACTTGGCTCTTAAGAATCTCAAGTGCTCGCCTTGCCTGCCAAATAAGATTGTTGGTGTTATTAGAGAAAATCAATCATCTCAGTTGTAAGAGGGAATGCTTCTTGTCCGTCGAGTAAAAGTTGACCATTTTGACAAAGCATGCACGCTAGATTTAACGCTCCCCAGATATTCTAGTTACAATCCATGGCAATTTATTCTTGGTTAAAAACAAAGTATTTAAGAGACCATGCAGTGAGTTGGATAAACCGTAAACGTACACGATGGCCACGGAAAACTTTTTGGATCTTGATGGCCGCGGCATCTTCTTTGGTAAATTCTTCCTTCTCTGGAACTGAGGGGGGCGTTGATGAAACTGCTTCATGGGAATATTCAACCTTCACGGTTTCTTCTTTAGTAAATATTACTTCAGTGGAATTGGTTGGGCAAGTGTTGCGATTGCCAGAGAGAACGTCTCGATGAGATGATCTTCTGTGAAACATTCTAGGCACGATGTTGAAGAAATTTTCCAAAGCTCCATTTCTTTTCTTTTTAGAGCTCGTTGCCTGCATGCTCTCGCGAGGTCCCGATGTTTTCCTTGCCTGTTCAGTTGCTTCTTTACTAGAACTCTTCGCTCTATTGTTGGTGTGAGATGATTTGCGTAACTTTCTTTCAACCATTTTGAAGCAGTTTTGGGTCTTCCCCATTCCTTTACTTCTAGAGCTTGTTACCGCCACGCTCTTAGTAGGAGCTTGAAATGCCCGTCTAGCCTGTCAAATTGTTAAGATCATCAAAAGAAAGGTTAATGTCAATCAAACGGACTAATTCATGTAAGATGCGATGCATATGGGTTGGATGGAGTACAAGATAGCCCCTGAAATATGCTTGGATTTTGATGGCTGCAGCATCTTCTTCTTTTGCCAAATTCTTTTTCTGAGAAGCTCCACTTGTATCCTTTTCAAAACTGGCTGTTTCCTCACTGGAACTTGGTCTGGGGTTGATTTTGGTGTTGGGAAGAGTGGCGTCTGGGTGAGATGATTTAAGGAACTTCTTCTTGACCATGTCCAGCCACTTTTTCGATATCGCCATTGTCGTTTCCAGTTTCTCCTTTGGCCAAGTCTGTTTGATTTAATATGTTCTTCACCTAAAAACTGAAGAAGAGGTCGCACGCATGAAAGTTGGAAAAGTGCGCACCATGTTTGCCTTGCTTGAGACAGAGAGACAAAGAGGCTCCTCTTGGCTGGTATCTGCCAGATATCTGAGAACGTGGCAGGATGAATTCCGACGGCGCCGCAAGTCCTATGCCAGCCAAATCCTCATACGGGGAGAAGATTCTAAGAGAGAATTTATAATGTTGTGCCAGTACACAAGACATGAGAAAAAGAAGAAGTTAAAACTACAACTTCAACCGTCTTTTGTTTACTACAATTTTGTTGGGTTATGCAGGATCATCTCTATCCTATTGGTTTGTGTCGAAAAGCAAACATATATTAAGAAAACAAATCCATCAAATGTTTTCTGCTCCTATCTACCATCTGTCTTAAAAAAATCGATACGGATAAAAATTACCATTTGACCCTACTCCTTTCTTTGTTAACATGTTTACAGAAGATCAAACCTTTTGATTTTTAGAGGCTCTAAACATTTTCTGTCTTGCTGTAGAGTTGGAGAAGGATATAAACCAGACGCCAACCTTAACTCCCATAGATTTTAAAGCTTTATGGAACGATTTACGAGGTTCTTTTGTAGAATGACTCGTCCATCACTGATATGCCAAATTGTTGTGAACGGTTTCCATAAACTGCTTTTTGTTTAAAAAGTACTTTCGAGAAACATACTTGAAAAATAATCAAATGACATGAACAGCTAGAAGGTCTGCTGGAAGATAAGTACCAAAGAGATCCAAAATCAACGGCACAGAAATCCTTTGCAAGGCTGAAATCCAATCAGCAAATGTTTCCAAAGCAGAGCTTCTATTTACAAAGTTGACAAGAACTTCAATTGTTCTTGTGGGTAGTCTTTAATTACACGCTTATTCTCAGTATGCCATTTTTAGTAGGAATTAATGTGACATTTGTAATGAATATTCTGCAGATCGTCTCTGCTCTTCCTCAGCTATATCAGATGAGCAGGTGAGGATTCTGCAATCAACTTTACAATTGATCTGTTGGAAGTCCAGTCCGTGTCCAGGCAGCATACCCACCTGCTATGTCTGTAATGCCACAAAAGCCCTGCAGATCCCATAAGAGTGCAGTTCTTATCAGCTTTGTTCAATTCTTTCAGCACAAAGATCCGTAGGATGAAAGCCAATTCCACAGAAAGACAAACAAGCCCAACAGGTCTCAAGTTTCATTTACTTAAGAGTGTAGCTTCGAGATCATAGCCACATTGCAAAAAATTGAAATGTACTCCCAACAAAGAAGTGGAAGAACACTAACTTAGTGCCTTAGTGGTCCAAAATAATGTCGTTTAGTTCAATAATTTGGAAATCTATTTGGACAATTTCCAACTAAGAAGATAGCAGAATAAATATTAATCAAAATGGCAGGCTAGCTGTTTTCTGTTTGCTCTGTCCACGCCATAACTTGATGAAGTCAACAGACTCTTTAAACAAATGCTGGAACTTCAAATAGATAATAAGAAAGCTACTTGCAACTTTTTTTATGCGTAAAGAGATCAGATGGGAGCTCTGACTTACGTGCATACATATGTAGCAGTTCCTCTCCCCACTTTTTTTTCCAATGGTGCTTTCTTTAGGGTCCAAACTTAAATCAAAAGCTATGTACAGACACCAACTAAATAAACTTTCACCTACTTAACCGATGCCTTTTGCTGAGAGCTTTCTAAAATGATTAGGTAAGATTTCACCAGATGACATTGGTGTTCTACCATATTCTGTCCTTGTTTTCAAATCCTACAAACTAAAATAATGGCAGAGGAAGAATAATCAAGTTAAAAGCTTGATTTGCTTACAGCGGCTAATAGATCAGTGGCCGCCATGCGCGACCTAGGCCCACTCTGGCAACCCTGCAAAGCCAGGAGATTTGTCACGCACAAATTAGCAAAACCAAGATTTTATTTTCCACTTTGCAAAAGGAAATTTTTCAGGAACAGAAACTTACAACAATAATTTCATTGTATTTTCCGAAATGTGAGGATACTTCTTCCAGAAAGTTGGGGTTCTTCACCATCCCTATGCATATTGAGAAACATAATTAGAGGAAGATCCTCTCTCTACGAGGAGACAATGAAAATTAGGTGTACAACAACACTAAAATGATCCAGAGAGATGAAGAACAGAGGAAAGAACCTGATCCAACTCTATACATGTAGGGGATGTTAATGGCCCCAGAGGCATGTCCTGCAGTGAACTCTTCAGGAGTCCTAGATACACATGAGAACACCGCATGCACGGCACAGTGTGATTAACGTGAGTACTTTCCATGTCCTATTGAGCTTCAACAAAGACGAGCTCTTGCTCTTGAATAAGCAACGTAATTATGAATCGGAAACACTACCTGACGTCCAAATACCGGTGTCCAGCTTGAAGCAGCTCATGCGCCACGCGGACTGGGACGGAGGTCGGAACACCGATGGCCTCCAAGTTACCTCTCAGAGCACCCTTCGGACTTTATTGAGTAGTCCCAAGAAACGTCCCAGGTGACGAACAAAGAGAAGATTAATTGAAGATCATAATAAATCTACAACGAGAAAATATGATAGGAGTTGTGCTGTGCAGTGCAGCAGACCCGTGATATTCATTCAATACTCACCTGAAGCTGGAAATCTTTTGCTTCCTGCCAAAGCCAAATGGCCGGTGATTCGCCTTTAAGGAAAACAAAAGCCTATTTGACCTTCGAGTGAACTCAAGATTGCAAAGTAACGGAGAAAGTGAAGAGGCAGTGGAGCACAAAGCAGAGCAAGCAAACGATTCGACCACCATTTCTTCCTAATTCACGAAGCTGTTGGGAATGTCTCTCTATTTATCATTTGCTATATATCCGTCCAACATGGGCAAGTAATTTATAAATTTCTATAATGGCAACGATGGTTACGGTAGTTAAGTCGATCCTTTCATTTCTTTTCGTTTCTTTTTTTTCACTTTTCTTTTCCAGCAAACCAAACATAGTTATCCTTTCCTTAAATGTTCCGAGATAGGTATTGGTCCTAATGCGTTTGAAGGTCCTCTGAAATAGAGACCCGTTTTCTGATAAGATTATAGGCCATAGATTGTTTTAGGTACGTAGAGCAGTGATTGTGTTTCTGGTCACAGCCTCCGTGGAAAGTCCCAGTGGTCAAAATTTGATAACTATTTAATGGATAAGTTTGAACCGAGACTGCGGGCTGGGCCCACAGGTGTGGATGCTTATCATATCCTTTTCTTTTTCTTGGTAAGTTCGCGTTCACGTTTTCCTATTCATGGTGGACCCCATATACACGTGGCAAACCTTAATCCTGATCCCCACCAAACCCCCCAGGCCCACTCTACTCCACCAAGTTATTTGGGCCAGGAAAGTACTCCTTGTTTGTCATGCAATTTCATGTTCAGGCCCATTGTGGTATGGGCTCACATTGGATTGAGAATTCTGCACAGTCAGCCCGACCCAATCAACTTCGAGCTTTCGGGCTGAGCGAGTCATAACGAACCCATGAGAAATCTTTGTAATTTGGAGATTTTCTATTAAATTTCGGTGCGGGCTGCTTTAATTCCTGCAATGGCGAGTATGGTGAGCTTATCATCTCCGCTGTTCTGGAGTCAGTGCTCACAGCGTTCCACACTACGTTTTACCCCGCGCATAATTGATGGTGTCAAGAGTGCTTGGGATGGTCGGACATTTCTGGTGCTTCCCGTCAGGTGCTTGTCTTCTGGGCCAAGTCAAGATGCCGAATCGGAAGCTGAGACAATATCGTCTCCATCTTCTTCTTCCTCTTCACCTGCAAGCACTTCGACTTACAAATGGTGTGCGGCGCTTGGAGGCTTCGGCTTAGTTGAGACCGCGTACGTGACGAACCTCAAGCTCACGAATTCTGATACCTTTTGTCCTGTTGGGAGCGGCACTTGCGGCGACATCCTCAACAGTGATTACGCCATCGTTTTTGGTATGTTTTGTTTATTAGTTGAACTCAGTTAAATAGATTGACACTTTTCTAGTGAGCGTGAACAAATCAAAGAATTTGAAGCTTGATCACTAAGAGATGGGATCATGGGATGGGAGGCTTAATTCAAGTTGGTGTAATAGAGTGGAGGTGACCCAAAAAACTTATTTTTTGAATGAAGAGTTCATGTCGGTGTGGGACTAAAAGTTTGTGGGTATAAAATTGTAAAAGATGTGGATTGTCACTTATCGACTTAGTTTTCTGTTGGTCTTTTACTGTTGTTGTTCATGATTCTAAAGCGTACAAAATTTCCCTCTTCTCAAAGTGGATCTGCAGGGTCCCAAAAGAATTGGCAAATGTTCTTTTTTAGCCACATGCATAAAATAAAAATCTTTATTTTAGGAAGTGCGACTAAATACCATTTTCTTTTATATTTTGTGAGGGAATGCTTCATTTGACGGGACAATTGCGTATGAATTACATTTCTGGTTATATGTTTGACAGAGGGTTTCATTCCTTTTGCATTTTCCAGGTGTTCCGCTACCACTGATAGGAATGGTTGCATATGGATTAGTTGCGACACTCGGTCTACAGTTGACTAGAAAGAACTTGCCCTTCGGACTCGAAGAATCTAATGGTCGTTTAATTCTACTTGGAAGCACTACCTCCATGGCGGCTGCCAGTTCATATTTCTTATACATTCTAGGAACAAATTTTCAGGAGCTTCGTGCTCATACTGTCTAGTGTCAGCTCTGTTGTCGTTCAGCTTATTTTTTTATTAATCTAAAGGTATGTTCCTTTAAATTCTTTCTTTATGTTTCATCTCCATCATGGACTGGTGGCTAAACTTGCTGCAATTGTTGTTGTTCATGACACATGATACTATGTTTCTGTTTTTTTTTCCCTTGTTCCTGTAGGATTTTGGGTTGCAGGAGGTACAAAAAGTGGTGGGTTTCCAGCTATGTATAGCTAGCTTGGTATTTGTTACCCTAAACACTTCATATAGTGCTTCTCAACCTATCTTCTGCAGGTGATGATTTGTTTCCAGATTACAGGCTTCCTTTTTGTTTTTCAATTCTCAAAATGGAATCTATTTCAAACATATATGCCATGGTTCCTTACTTCTGCAGGGTCAAATAAGCCTGTTCTGCTGTCTTTATTTTCTTTTTCTTTTTCCCCATTCTCTGTTTATGATATCATTCTTGGAGCTGCAGTGGAGTCCATTTTATACATGTTGGGAATTGTCGTGGGAAAAGTTTGCAAAATGGCAGCTAATATTCGTGTATCTCTTTTCCAATACCACCTACCACCTACCATCTTTTCATCTTTGTTTGTCTCCAAACAACTGCCTGATATGTCAAGAACCATGTTGTTTAGTCAAAGGGCAAGTCTGTTAATTTGAAGTCGCAGTTTGAGATAGACGTCTCTTTCCAAATCAGCAGTCGTTTTTGTCCCCATAAGCCCAATGGGGATTTGCATCATCGAAATTGCGTTCAATTACTGTGTTAGGATATCTTATTGCATTTTTGCTACAGATTGTAGAATCATAGATATGGCATAAATTCATAGGTAGGTAATGCTAACAGTAAGTTATCAACAGGCTGTTATTTTATGTACCTGACTGCAAGTCTGCAACCCCTTGGTTCAATGAATTAAGGGGGTAAATTATCTTCTGGTGAAGATGATGTTATAGTTCTGTTAGCTAGCCTGTTATATCAAGGTTCCTACTTTTGTAGTCAATACATCATGTCATCATCTATTAACTGTAATGAAATCTCGGGGCCTTTTTTGCCTGATTTGCAGGCCTTTATTTGGTTATCACATGTTGCCCATCGGTGGATTGTCACATATTTACTTGTTTAGGCATGCAACTATTATTAAGTTTCATGCATTGGAAAACATGCTTCCCCCCTTTTTTTCCTTCTTATTTCATTTTATTTTTTATATTTTCCTGATGTACATCTACATCAACAGTTTGGCTGAAATTGACCTTCCATACTTTACAACTGAGATCACAACGTCATCGAGTCCTTTTGCTCTTCTCTTGCAAAGCATCTGCGCTCTGTGGGAGCTATAATGTATGGGGCTTTCTGGTGTTCAAATTGTTTAGAACAAAAGCAGGTACATTTACCTCAATTTAGTTGCTTCTGTTCCTTTTTAAGTCAAGTTGAATATAGGATCTTGGTGTCACATAATGTCCACAAGTTGGATGGTTTTCTCTTCAGCCTCACTGCTAGGTTATCCGAAATTTAGGAAGGCATTTCCGGGACATGGGATGTAGATCAGTGTTTGTGTTAGAAATCCAAAAAGGATTGGTGATAGTCTCTATGAGTCATGGTAGAGGCCGCGTGAAACCCTGCAAGTTTTCATATGCACCTCCTACTCCTGTTAGCAGGCATAAAATAGAAATTTAGAAAAAAAATAAGTTGGAAGTTTTCTTGTGGATACAAGCGGATTTGATCCACTGGGTTTCTTTGAAATCCTGGTTGAGACTCATCTCTTAAAAATCTATGTCTCTTGGGTTGTGAAAAGGTTGTAATCAAGCAGCTTCTTTTCTTGAGATTCTACTTTATGTTGGTGGGAATCTAGATCTGCCTAGGTTGATTGATGAATGTTTTGTTCCTTCGTAGAATTTGCATTTAGCCTAAGTAGCAGAGTCTGGTAAAGGAAGCTGAATGGAGCTAATATTAGTTTCATGAGATAAGTAGACAACTGTTTTGTGCTTATTTAAGGGAGAACTAGTTTTGTTAGCCATTCATCTATATTTTAGTTACCATTTTCGGGTAATTATAATTTCTTTTGCTGTGTCTTTTGTACAGATGTTTGGACGTGAGGCAGCTAAGCTGTTGGACTATGTGGAATGCTTCCCCGATGGGTATAAGAAGGGAACTAAAATGGCTAAGGCATGTGCAGATGCTGGGATTGAAGGGTTCCCAACGTGGGTGATTAATGGTCAGGTGAGTAAGCTTCTTTCTTCTGTTAATCGATTCATGGGGTCTTAACAGGAGAATTTTGTATCAATAACCAAGAAAACAGAAGTAGTGAGCCTCTCCTCTCCCTTGACCTTCGATGGTATCATGTTGCAAGTGGCTTCTCTTATGCAAATAATCTCTTCCGAATATTTTTATTCCACAAATGTTTTGAATGGTAGGCTTGATACGCAGTTCTTGAAACATTCTGTTAGTTGTTATGTTTATAGAACAATACAGATATCCTCAGCTTCCCACGGTAATTGTTTAGTATAGTATATGTGTGTGAGAGAGACCACGCCCCCACCCACACCCACACAGAATGGGACTGATATTTATTCATCTATGATATGCATCAGTAGATTTCAGTGCGCAACCAAAACACAATGGTAGTCCTAAACTTCACGTTGTTTCTCACCAAAACTTGTATCTGTTTGCAAGGTTTTGAGCGGCGAACAAGAATTGTCACAGCTGGCTCTGTCATCCGGGCTTAAGTTGGATGAATTCAGTCAGCCGAGTTAGATCGATCGATTTGCGGTAGTTGTATGGTACCACATGCACAGAATAGAGATGTCTTCCTTTTTTACTTACAAATATACGCCCTCTATTGTTTACAACGTTTGGGGGAAAGCCTGTATGTTACACAGGTATTGCCTAAGATGGTCCCTTTTCAAGTGTCGTTTCTTACATAAGTCTGTAAAAAAGGAGAGCATGACAAGATAGCTGTATATGGGCACTTCAGCCAATGAAAATTGCCTCTGATAGAATACTTATGAGATTTATTGCCAATCGGATTCGATGGACCGTGATAAGTTTATTAATAATGGTCCAAGGCCCAATAGAATTGAAAATTTTGACTAAAGTTTGTAGGGCTTTAACCTCGTAGGGAGCCATTCCAGAAATTCTCGAAAGCCTGGGCCAAACCCAGGCCTAAGAGGGGGTTTGGAAATAGTTTTCAACCAGCAATAGACGCGCCTCGGTTAGAACCTCACTGGCTGCGTCATTGCCCCAAGCGCAAAGACACTTTAGCGAAGGTCTGAGGTTTCATTTTATATCAAACGAGGCTGAGTTTGGCTTTCTTTCATTCCCCATGTGGGACTCTGAGGACTAAAACTATTAAAAGGCCGCTTCTCCTAAAGTCCGTCTTATTCCCTAATATTAGGGCTATGTTTCCAAACCAATGTTGAATGCACCCACTTTGTCTGCGGATCAGGTCGCATAGTATATGAAATATTTACTAAATAGAATATTAATTTTAAAAATAATCAGATATACCTTTTTTAGAAAATAAAAATCTGGAACGTCCTTCTGTCAGTAATGGTGGCACGGCCTTCGAATCCAACTTGGCTGATTCTCAGTCCAGAAGAGAATATGCTTGGGAATATACCCTCATTTGACAATGATCCGAAGGGCCGCAAGTACTCTCTCTCCACTGTGATTCTTTTAACAGCGACGATAGTTTTGTCCTTATCCAGCTCCCCCCTCTCCCCCTCTCTCTCGTTATATATATATATACCAAATCAACTGCACTTGTCCTCGCATACATCAATACTCTTAACGAAACGTCTCCACTCTTTTCCTAGCAGAATTTTTCCTCTTTCTTAAAAAAAGCCAAGCAATTGGAGAAATTCATGACATTTTGATCTTTTCAAGAAAATGAGCGCTCCCAATTCCCATTCCGACCAGCAAGAACTGGTGGAGACGCTCGAGGTTTTCAAGATCAAAGGCAAAGACAAACGTGGCCGCAATATCCTTCGCATTATCGGAAAATTCTTCCCTGGTAATTAAGCCATCTCTCACTTTCTGTTCATGTGTGTATGTGGGGAGGCTGTATGCGAAGCTAAGGTACGTGAGCAGGCTGGATTTGCTGTGGGAGCATGTGAGGAGGAACGAGATTGAGATCCCCGAGTTTGTTCACGATCATGATGAAGATTTGGAGTACCGGCCGATGATGGATTATGGGTTAGAGAGCGACCACCCTAGGGTCTACGGTGCACCCGCGGTGGATTCACCCGTGGCAACGTACTCCATGAGGTGTATCTCATGAGAAAATAGGACATGCAGTGGCCTTGAGGCCTTCTTCCATGTGAGTGACTAGGTAGACAGGTTTTTTTTTCTCTGGTTTTTAGGGGGCGTAAAGGGCCTAGTTTTGTCAATATGGTGGAGACGGGGATGGTGGGATTTGTTTGGCACTTTCCTGAGAAAATTTTAAGGTCTCTATTGATCGTATAGTATTTTCTCAGTGAGGCCCAATATCCCAATTACAGCTCAAAATATGAGATTTCAGCGCAAACACTCATGCCCAAAAAATGAGATTCCGGCACGAGACCCTGGCCCAAATTCACTCAAAGAGGTAAAACCCTAAAATGAGTATGGACAAAAAAAAGGGCTAAGTTTTCTGTAATTTAAATTTGAACATTTTTTTTTACGTTACCTGTCTACAGCAGTATTTTTTTGTTGGGCCAATACCCAGTCGCTGCTCTGAAAGGAGATTTCAGGACCTATAGTTCAGAGTTGAGCCCAAATCCAGTAAGGGCTAAGTTTTCTGATGTGTTTTGGTGGAAATAGAATCATTGCCATTGGTGCTTCCCTGCTGTGAGAGAGTCAAGTCAACCAATACGGATAATGGGTGAGAGAGTGGAGTGGTCAGATCTGCCCAAGGAACTGTTGCCGACCATCGGCGAATGCCTCAAAACCCACGTTGACGTTCTCCGATTTCGCAGCGTCTGTGGCTCCTGGCGTTCCTCTATTCCCCCGTTTCGCGCTAACTCTCCTCGCTTCCCTGTTAAATTCCCTCATCCTTGCTCTTTGTCAATGGGGCTGACATATCTCTGCCAGCGTACTCTCTATAGCCTTCAGCCACTGAACCTTTCAACTGCAACTTCTTCGTCTTCTTCTTCTTCCAACAAGGGCTGGTTGATCAAGGTTGAAGAGTCAAACCCAGGAGAGTTGCGTCTTTTGGAACCTCTCTCGAACCTCCAAATCAGGTCCTTCCCTCTCAACCCCTACACTTTGAACTTGCTCAACTGTCGGATCGTGGAGTTGACTAAAGCGTGTGCGCTTAGATTTTTATTTGCCGCTGAACCCGGATCAGAAGATGGAAGAAAATATGAAGTCAGCGAGACCGCTATTCCTGGCGTGGATAAAGTTGTGATGATCCCGAATTCCCCTTGGACTAGTGCAAACGAGTGTGCGATTTTCGTGCTCTTTCTTGACGGGAAGTTGGCTTTTGCAAAATATGGGGATGAGAATCTGACCCCAGTAGATGACGGGAGCTCTGAATTCGACGATATTATTGTTTATAAAGGCCAATTCTATGTTGTTGATAGATTGGGAATAGTTTCGTGGATCGATTGCTCGTCCTTAAAGTTGGTACAGTATTCGCCTCCGCTATGTGGGTTGGGCGTGCAGAAGCATTTGGTGGAGTCGTGTGGAGCTCTTTATGTTGTCGATAGATACCTTGACGGGGAGCGGAGGAGGATTGAGGTTGACAACTTCTTCAGTTTCAGAGCCCAGGATTGTTCCAAGACAGTGTGTTTCGAAGTGTACAGGCTGGATGAAGATTTTCAGTGGGTTCTGGAGAAAAGCTTGGGTGACAAAGCGTTTGTTTTGGGTACTGATTGTTCTTTCTCTGTTTCGACTCAAGAATTATTTGGATTTGAAGGGAATCGCATTTACTTCATTGATCAGCAAGAAAATCGTGTTTTCAACTTAGAGGATCACAGCATTGAAGAGTTGGTATGTTCCGCAGATCATTTTGATCGATTTTGGCCCTTTCCCAAATTGGCTTAACCCAAGGCAGCAATGCATAGCCGCAAGTATGAAATTTTCTGGTTTGCTCGCTCTCTCTCCTTTGCAAAGAAGAATAACAACTCTCCCTAGCTCTCACCGTGTCTGCCTGGGGACCCTGGTTCCATGTCGTTGTCTTTTGCTTTGTTTTCTTTGCATTAGTTTCTTTTGTTCAGGTAGAACTCCAGACCTCCTGCCACCTACTGCCGATCAAGCGCCTCAGTGGTGCCTCGGTAATGGCTTTGCTTTGCTATTCTCCATTTCTTTTGGGCTTTCACTTTTTTCTTCTCTTTTTTCTGCATAACATGGGACCGCCGTTACAAGACTCTGATATCCAGGGCGAATTCAGCAGAGTCATCACAATGTACCAAATCTGGCGGAATATCTGCATCAGAGAACTCGCCCTGGATATCATTTGACATACACCATTTGGCTAAACTATGTGCTAAAGAATTGCCTTCACGCGGAGTCCGTTGGAAAACCCAAGTGGGCTGGTCTTGGAGCAGCAGACGAATTGTTCTCACTTCACCTTCAATGATCCAGTCAGAGATGCTGGTAGGGTCTGTCACCTGATTCACCAAAAGAAGAGCATCACCTTCAATCTGTATAGACTGGTCAGGGAAAGTTGCTGCTAAGGAGAAAGCCAAACGGGCCGCTCTAGCCTCTTCTTTTGGGTTTTCACGAGGACGGTATCCTGTCCTTGGACTCTTTTCTATCTCACTTTGTGATTAGCTATCTGTGATATGCTCTTGCTTTTTTCCAATTGCTGTGAATCGACCACATCTATCAGTACTATCACTGTAAATCACAAAAAATAAACAAACCGCATAGAAGGGCAAGGTAGACCGTACATCTATGGCAGACATGATGAGATAAATTCATTAAAAAAAATCACTCCAAATAATCCAAACCCAATACATTGAAATCTCACTCCTTCACACAAAAGAATCTATTTATCTTATAATTCTCTGATGGAGTTTAATATGTTTAGGACAATAAGTTCGACCCAGCTTCTGCTTTGATGAACCTTGGGAAATTAATACCAATGGTCTTTAATTGTATTTGAATCCACTTTACAAAATACAATAAAGAGTAATATAGGCTGCAAAAAAGGCCTTTTATGTTGGGCAATACCCCAGTCGCCGCTGCTCCAAAGGTGATTCCAGGACCTATGGTTGAGAGTTGAGCCCAAATCAGCAAGGGAGAAGTGTTAAAAGATATATCATAATCAAATCTTATGGTTATCATGATATCAAAATTTTGATATCTTAATAAATATTTAAATTTAAATTTATAATATTTTCTTATCATACGGTATAAATAAAAATGTTCAACTTATAACTTATATAGATTTATAGAATTATAATTCAAATTTTGGGCACTGTTGCTGACTATTAGAGGATTTCTCATGGTTTAAATAGAAAAAGATAAGAAAATTCAAATTTGGAGGATTTCGGTCGAATCTGTATCAAACAAAGGTAGGGCGAAATATCTCTGTATAAAAAATCATTTATTTAGCTCAAGTCAAGAGCAAGCTAAGGTAGAGTGAAATGTCTCTGTATAAAAAATCATCTATTTTGCTCAAGCCAAGATTAGGCAAAGGTAGGGTTAGTTGTCTCTATGTAAAAATGCATCTTTTTTGCTTGAGCTAAGATTGGGCGAAGTCATATTTAGGAGATAACTTTCAGAGATTTTAGAAACGGATCACACTTAGTGAATTTGAACTTCTCTTTCAAAATTCGAACTCTTCATCTTTATCTTCGTGATTCAAATCTTTTTCAATCCTAATCTTCGTAATTCAAAAAGCTTTTCAATCCTAATATTCTTATGAGACAAAGACCGTTTTCTATACACAAAATAGAAACTCCAAGTACTATTTCGTTGGGGGGCGTTCTTTTTTGTTAGTGATATATGCTTCTACATATTTTGTGTGGATGATGATATTTAAAAAGATTATATATCTTATGGACCATATAATAAAGAATGAAGCGGTTTAAATCATCGTGCCCAATGGGAGCCGGACCCTGAAAACGACGACTTTTTTTATTTTTGAGCCTGGCCCAGCATCCAAATTACGGCCCAATTAAGAAAACCGAACATAAAATAGGAGAATATTAAAATTATTGATGACGATTATAATTAGAATCTTCTTATAATTATTGATAACGCAGATGATCAAGTGCGTTCGTTTTTCGTAGTCTTTGACGACGGAAATTTGGGTTTTGCAAACTGTCGGGATGAGGATCTGACCCTCGTAGGTGGTGGCCGGAACGTTGAATGCCATGATATCGTTGTGTATAAGGGGAAATTGTATTTTGTTGATATGTGGGGAGCAGTTTGGTGGATCAAATATCCATCCTTGGAGTTGGTAGTGGGATCATCTATCCCGTGAACTTATTATACTATCAAATCGACGAGCTAACCAGAGCTTATACGCTTGGATCCCGCTCTGCCACAACAAGCCGGCCCAGAAAATGAAAGAATATACGTCGATAGCTGCAGATCAATTCCCGGAGTGCATAAACCCGTGATGTTCCCAAAATCTGCAAAGACTGATGCAGAGGTGTGTTCATTTTTTGTGATCTTTGGCGACGCAAAATTGGGTTTTGCAAATTGTGGGGATGGAGAGTTGACCCACGTAGTTGACCTGAATGTTGATTGCGATGATATCATTGTGTTCATGGGCCAATTGTATGTTGCTGATAAGTTGGGAATACTTTGGCGGATCGAATGGTCATCGTTGAAGTTAGTACAGTTATCCCCTCCGTTCTCTGGTTTGGGTAGCCCTACCCAGAAGCATTTGGTGGAGTCTTGTGGGGCTCTTTATGTTGTTGATAGATACTTTAACAAGAAGCCGAGGAGCATGAAGGAATTAATGGACTATTTTGGCAATATTGTCCAAGATGATGCCATGACAATTCGTTTCAGAGTGTACAAGCTGGATGAAGGTTGGATCAATCGGTTTTGGAGGAGGGAAACGGATTGCCTCCGAAGACAATTCGGTCCGGATGACCGAATTGATGGCTATTCGGTTATCCAACGGTGGAGCTCGGGAGGAGTGTGGGACCCGTCCGGGACCCACACCTGTCCGAACAGCCACACTCCTCCCAAACTCCACACCGTCGGATGATTGAAGGTCATCCGGACCGGATTGCCTTCGGAGGCAATCCGTTCTCAGTGGAGGGAAACTTGGGTGACCGAGTGTTTATTTTGGGTCCGGATTTTTCTCTCTTTTTCGGCTCTAGAAATTTCTGGGCACGTACACAAGCAATTGCATCTACTTCATGGAGCAAAATGTCCCTCGCGTTTGCAATTTAGAGGATCATAGCATAAAACCTGTGATGATTGACAATTTGCCCATTAATTGTGGCTGAATTGGAAGGGCGAAATAATTTCTCATCTTAAATGTAACCTTACTGGGATCTAGTGTTCTTTTCTCGAATTCTTGTTTATTTTGTAGTCATTTGGTATGATATGGATTCTATTGATATGCTCTCATCATTTCCATGAAGCTGTGGAGGAGATTCGAAGAATTCTTAATGAGATGAATCAATGGAAATCTAGTATTTATTTTGGAGACTACTCATGATTAATTTGTTCCTGAGTTGTTAGAGAATTTACTTTGGTTGTAAGAGGGATTTGATCCCATAAGTTTTTTTTTCATTTTTTATCGTAATATTGTCTTCTGTTATTGGATTTCTGGTGCTCAATAAATTGATGTTTTGATAATTAAAAAAAAATATATAAGCTTAAACTTATTTCAAATTTCACTTTTTATTATTATATATCTAATCATTATCTTTATATAAATTTAAATAGAAGATAAGAGTAGCAGAGATTAATAAGGTGTTCTAATTGCATAAAAGCCCTAAAATTTCAAGGAAACTTAGTTATCAATATATCTAATAATTTTATTATTATGTTTATCCTAATTTAATCTAAAAAAAGAGACCTTTATGGGAGTGGGACCCTGAAATGGACGATTTTTTTGGGCCTGGCCCAGCATCTGAATCGCAGCCCATAAATTAAGAGAACCTTATTTTGATTTTCTTTTAGGGTGTTTTCTTAACTATATAAACAACAATGATGATGGACGTTCAGTACTGCCTCACAAAGTCAGAACCAACAAAGATTATGGACGGTGAAAGAGTGGAGTGGTCGGATCTTCCTACGGAACTGTGGTCGGTTATCGGCGATAAGTTCGACAGGTGCATAGATGTTCTCCGATTTAGAAGCGTCTGTAGCTTATGGCGTTTCTCTATCCGTCCTTTCTACTCTCTCTCTCCTTTCTTCCCTCTCAAGTTCCCTCAGACCAACGTCCCTGCGTCGACAGAGCCACGGTCACCGGCTCCGGTGCAGCTGGTAATTTTCCTACATGCGTTGCCATGGTGGGGGGACGAAGAGGGAATCACTCTTAGGCAAGAGAGGTCTTACGAGCCAGCTGGTCTCTGCCAAAGGACTTTCTATACTCTTCAACGTCTAAATCCTACAGCTTCCACTTCTAACCCTGCTTATGCTGCTGCTGATCATAAAAGCTGGTTGATCGAGGTTGACGAGTTAAATCCAGGCAAGTTCCGTCTTCTAGATCCATACAAGTCGCATCCTTTATACTACTCTCTCTCCCACCATCCGATCGGGTACCCAGTGAACTTATTGAACACTCGACTTGTCGAGTTAACCACAGGATATAGGGCTAGATACAGCTTCGCCACAGGAATCCCCAAATCAGAAGATGAAAGAATATATATCGTCAGAGGCAGTAGTATTCATGGGGTGCAAAAAGTGGTGATGGTCCCAAATTCTGCGAAGAATAACGCAGATAAGTTGCGTTCGGTTTTTGTAGTCTTTGACGACGGAAATTTGGGTTTTGCAAACTTAGGGGACGAGGATCTGACCCTCGTAGGTGGTGTCCGGAACGTTGAATGCCATGATATCGTTGTGTATAAGGGGAAAATGTATTTTGTTGATAATGGGGGAGTAGTTTGGAGGATCAAATTATATTCATCCAGCTGGGAGTTGGTACAGTTTTCCAATCCGCTATTTGGTTTTGGTAGTCGGATGAAGCGTTTGGTGGAGTCGCGTGGAGCTCTTTATCTTCTTGATGGTTACATCCACATGAATAGTATTCGTGGTTTGAGAGTGTATGAACTGCATGAAGGGTCTGGTCGATGGGTTAGGGTAAAGAGCTTGGATGACCAGGTGTTCATTTTCTGTTCTGATTGTTCTTTCTCCGTTTCCGCTTCAGAAGTTGAAGGGTTTAGAAGCAATTGCATCTACTACATTCATGACAACGACATTCGCGTTTTCAGTTTCGAGGTTCACAGCTAGCTCTCATGGCGATTGAAAGTTTTTGCTCGTCTATTCCGGCCAGCTCACCAGCTTGGCCGGCTTGCAATAAGTTCTAATCTCAATGGAACTCTACTGCTGTGATATTCTTTTAATTTCATGAGAATTTCGGTTTTAGTTAGTTATGATTGTATTTGAATTTGAATTTTTAGTATTTACCTTCGTTATCCATGTGATCAGAGTTTCAAACTGGTCCTTAAGCCTCCTTAAATTCTCAAAATATTTTATGAAAAATGACCTCATCTCAAAATGTCTCTCCAAAACAAAATTATATTTAAAAAATGATATATAAATAAAAAATAATATTTTTTAAATAAAAATTGAATTTGAAAATGCTATAGGATAGTATTAATTATATTCTTCTATTTTCAATTCGGTTTAAGCATGATTTAAAAAATGATATATAAATAAAAATTAAATTTGAAAATGGTATAGGATAGTTTTATATTCTTCTATTTTCAATTCGGTTTAAGCATCATTCTGGCTGACAACAATAGAATGATGATCGATTTGTCTAAAAAGCTAACTTCAAGAACCGGACACTTGAAAATTGAAGTCGTAAACTATATAGACTTGCTGAAGAAGAGAGCTTAGCCGTCTAAGGTGTGTTTGTGTTGTAAAATTTTAGGTATTGGGTTTAGTAAAAAAGTAAAGAGAGAGGTAATTTTTTATATTTTTTGTAGTGAATAGTAGTGATTTGATGGGGGAGAGAGAGATTATGTTGTAATTTTTTATTGTGTTAAAATTTCAGAGTATGTAAAATTTTAGGACGCAAACGCAGCCTAAGCCGATTAGCCAGAATTTGACAACCAAGCCGATTAGTCATTTTGTCTAATCATTGAATGTTCATTTTAAAATCACAATATTACGTTTGAATCATTTTTTTTGGGCCAGAAAATTGAGGTTCCCTTTGTCTCAAGGTAGGGATCTAGGCAAACTGTTCCATCTAGAGAAGTTCAAACTGATCACAGACATTGAACTCTTCGAATCTGGGCAACACTCAGTAAATATCTATGTAGACCCTAGAAATTCCTATATATGTCTATGTTCTATCAATGGATTGGAATTAGCTATCGGTGAATTTCGCCCCTCAAAGTTTTGGCAATTCTAATAATCTCTGAAGTTGATCTGTTTTAATTTATCATGACTATACTTAGCAAATCTGCAAAGTCATATTTATCTACTTTCTAGATCTAGTTTGAAAAGAATTCAGGAATATTTTTCTTCAAATAATGGCACGTATATTTCGTTGTCACTTATTGCCTTTTCTCTCCCAGAGGATGATCCTCATGATGTATCAGTGCAGCAAACTAGCATTATTTGCTGAAAAATTATAAGTGAGAAGGAAACTTTTTTAAGGCTAGAATTTGCTTTGGCATTCACATTACTACTTCGAAGTAGTCAAATGTTTCAGCACTGCATTAGTAGAGCAATGAGCAAAATACTTTTGCCTTAGCATTACATATGGGTACCCAACAAATGACAAGAAGTGGGCAGGTTTTGAGAAGGAAAGTATCTCATACCACACCTGATTGTTCTCGTCCAACTCAATTGAAAAACGTTCTTCCCCAGCCTGCTTTACACAAAAGTTGAAAGTGCATATTAGTATTGGAAAGGGTTCGTAAAATTTAAGCAGGTTTAGCTTAGCGAAAAATAAATTGAGGTGTTAAATAATGTCAAAACTGCAAGCAAATGCCCTTTAATTTTAAAAAGGAAAAAATAGAAAAAGAAGATTGAAAATAAAAGCAAAACGGAGATCATGCCTCAGATTCTGAAATGTTGTCTGAGTAGACAAACTCCATATAAAATAAGAGGTAGTTGCAGCAGCTTTGATCACAAGCATCATAAGTAATTCTACCTCCCTGAAGTGTCTAGGAAATGTATGACAGTCTAATGGAATTAGTATATGGTTGACATGCTGTGAGCATCAGGGCCGAAACTGTACGTTGAATCATTAGGTCTCAACAAGCACAGTAAAGTCAATCTAACACATATTCAGCTAGTACTAATCTTCCAAGGAGTCGAACATTAGAATAAAGAAGCAAGCAGGAGAGAGAGACAGAGACAGAGAGAAGGAAGAACTATTGGAACAAAGGGGCCATATGGTGCAGCGACTGTTGGCAACTCTTGAGACCTTGTTGCAAAGACAATATAACCTAAGTTCCCTAGCCATAATATGTGATTAATGTTAAGCTTGTACTTGGAATGCCATTGATGAGAAAATTCTATTCGTATTAGAGTCCTCAGGTAACATTACAGTATTGATTTATATTACAATAGAAGGAAATCATATCCCATATTCGGTGGTTGTCAATAAGGAAAGGAAATAACACTGTGCAGAATTATAACCATATACAGAAGGTGAACGTTGTAGTAACCATATACAGAATGTGAACGTTGTACAGCTAAGACTCCCCCTCAAGTTGGCGCATGGAGGTCCGAAATGCCCAACTTGCTAAGCAAGGCACGAAAGAGGTCATAGCCCAAAGCTTTGGTGAAAATATCGGCTAATTGGGCCGAGGCAGGAACATGAGCGGGAGCGATAAGACCACTGCGCAATTTTTCACGAACAAGGTGGCAATCAATTTCAATATGTTTGGTGCGTTCATGAAAAACCGGATTCTTAGCAATGTGTAAGGCGGCTTGATTATCGCAGTAGAGATGCATAGGTTGAGGGTGAGAGACGTGAAGATCGCGAAGAAGAGTCTGCAACCAAGTGAGCTCACAAGTGGTGGAGGCCATGGCACGGTATTCAGCTTCAGCGGAGGAGCGAGAAACAGTGGACTGTTTCTTGGTGCGCCAGGAGATGGGACTGGAACCAAGCTGAATGAAGAAACCAGTGGTGGAACGTCGAGTAGAGGGACAGTTGGCCCAGTCGGAGTCGGTATAGGCAGTGACCTGCAATGTATTCTGAGTAGGGTAAAAAAGACCTTGGCCTGGAGTAGATTTAAGATAGCGTAAAATACGGAGAGCAGCGTCATAATGTGGTTGGCGAGGAGCATGCATGAATTGGCTGAGGAGATTGACCGAGAAGACGATGTCTGGCCGTGTAAGTGTGAGGTAAATGAGGCGGCCCACGAGACGACGATATAGACTGGAGTCGGGCAAGAGTGCACCATCAGTGTCGGTGAGCTTGAGGTTTTGCTCCATGGGCGTGGAAGCAGGACGAGCACCAAGTTGACCACTGTCGGCAAGGATATCAAGGGTATACTTGCGTTGATTGAGGAAGATGCCAGAGGGTGAGCGAGCGACCTCAAGACCAAGAAAATATTTGATGGGGCCAAGATCCTTGATCTTGAAGCGTTGCCCAACGAAAGCTTTGAGTTGTTGAATATGAGAGAGGTCATTACCTGCGAGAAGAATGTCATCAACATAAACTAAGATTAGTGTAAAAGAAGAACCGGAAGTGCGAGTAAAGAGAGAGTGATCAGCCTGAGACTGATGGAAACCAGCGGCCAAGAGAGCCGTGGAGAGCTTGGAAAACCAGTTGCGAGAGGCTTGCTTGAGGCCGTAGAGAGATTTTTGGAGGCGACAGACACGAGACTCCCCCTTGCGACCATAGCCGGGAGGGAGAGACATGTAAACTTCTTCGTCAAGGTCGCCATGCAAGAAAGCGTTGTGGACATCCAGTTGATGAAGAGTCCAATTCTTGGCGGCAGCAACTGCAAGGACACATCTAACAGTGACAAGTTTAGCAACGGGTGAAAATGTGTCATGATAGTCAAGACCTTCTACCTGAGTGTAGCCTTTGGCAACCAAACGAGCTTTATAACGTTCAATAGAACCGTCAGCCCGAAGTTTGGTCTTGAAAACCCATTTGCAACCAATGGGTTTCTTACCAGGAGGAAGAGGTTGGAGAAGCCAAGTATGATTAGCGTCAAGAGCGTTGAGCTCGGCAGTCATGGCGTCACGCCAGTGGGCATGACGAACAGCAGTAGAGTAACAGGTGGGATCATCATGATGAGCTAATGAGGAGAGAAAAGCTAAATGATGGGAGTGAAAGCGATGGTAAGATAAATGAGAGGAGAGACAATGAGCCGTGCCTGATGGAGCCGGAGAGGAAGGAGAAGCGAAGTGAGAGGAAGGGAGAGTGGGGCAGAGGTAGTCACGAAGACGAGAAGGACAAGTAATGTGGCGCTTGGGACGGGAAGAAGGTGGGGGAACAAGAGGGGGTGGAGGAAGAGGGGAGGAAGGGGAAGGAGGGGGGATGTCAGGAGTAGGGGAGGAAGGGGAAGGAGGGGGGATGTCAGGAATAGGTAACGGGAGAACGGGACTAGGAGAAGGATGAGTGGCGGGATCATGATAAGGAAAAAGAGTCTCTTCAAAAGTGACATCGCGAGAAATATGGAGTTGGCGAGTGTCAAGGTCGTAAACACGATAAGCACTATGATGGGAAGGGTAACCAAGGAAGAGGCAACGGCGAGCACGAGGGGAAAATTTATCCCGATGGGAAGAGAGGGTGTGAGCATAACATAAGCAACCAAAAATGCGTAAGTGACGATAAGAAGGGGTTTGACAAAAAAGAAGTTCGTAAGGGGATTTATGGGCAAGACTAGCGGAGGGTGTGCGATTAATAAGATAGGTGGCAGTTAGAATGCACTCACCCCAAAAAATAAGAGGAAGATTGGCGTGGAAACGGAGACATCGAGCAACATTAAGGAGGTGCCGGTGTTTACGTTCAGCAACGCCATTTTGTTGGGGTGTTTCGACACAAGTTTTTTCATGAAAGATGCCATGAGTAGTGAAAAATTGTTGCATTTTGTGAGAAAGAAATTCTTGACCATTATCCGTGCGAATAATTTTAATAGTCGTGTCAAATTGATTTTTGACAAGGGAAAAAAATTGTGTGAGACATGAATACGTATCAGATTTAAAACGCATCAAATATACCCAAGTAGTACGAGAATAATCGTCAACAAGAGTCAAAAAATAGTGAGCACCAGAGAGCGATGGAGTAGAATATCCACCCCAAATATCACAATAAATACGATTAAAACAAGACTTGCTCTTATTCAAATTTAATGAAAAAGGTAGCCGAGTATGTTTAGCTCTAGCACAAACATCACAATG
This sequence comes from Myrica gale, assembly GCA_963930655.1. Lineage (NCBI taxonomy): Eukaryota > Viridiplantae > Streptophyta > Magnoliopsida > Fagales > Myricaceae > Myrica > Myrica gale. The sequence continues at coordinate 26,284,104 of OZ005610.1, forward strand.
AAACGTATCATGAGAAAGATTTAAAACAGGGGGAAGGCAGGACGAAGAAGGGTGACCTAATCGCGCGTGCCATAAACGAGAGGAGTGAGCACGAGAAATGTGAAGGGCCGATGGAGAAGAAGGGTTGCAATAGTAAAGTTCATCTCGAACTTCACCCGTTCCAATCAGCTTCTTCGTGACAAGGTCCTGAAAAACACAAAAGTTAGGAAAAAAGATAGCGACACAATTAAGAGATGAGGTGAGTTTACTAATAGATAATAAATTGAATTTAAAATCGGGAACAAAGAGAACATTTCGTAAAGATAATTGGGGGGATAAATTAACAGTGCCAGAATGAGTAATAGAAACAATATCACCATTGGGCAAATTAATAGGACAAGGGCGATGAAGAGATTGCAGATTAGTGAGATGAGAGGCATTAGAGACCATATGATCAGAGGCGCCAGAGTCAATGACCCACTCAGAATTATAACAAGAGACAGAGTTACAGGAGATGTTACCAGCGAAATTGGCTGAAGTGTGACCTGAAGGGGTAAGTTTGGAATTAAAAAAATCCATTAGTTGGCTGAATTGGTCAGCCGAAAGACCAGCTGGAACCACTGTATCGTGCGAAACCAAAAGACTTGCTGGAGCCGAGAGACCTGCAGAGAGAGAAGTGTTAGCGGCAGCAGCTGGACGGGCATCTCCGTGGCCGGACGATGGGCGAGAGGGGGGCCGGTGATTGGGAGGAAACCCAATGATGTGATAACATTGTTCCTTCCAGTGCCCATCGCGGTGACAGTGGGAGCAGTTCGGTCGGCCTCTCCCTCTCCCGCGTGTTGCAGGTGGCCTGTGAAAGCTGCGATTGGTGGCCATGGCAGAGACGTCCGGCGAAGAGGTGGAGATTTGGAGATGTGGGTGTGAGATCTGGAGATGGCGTTGAGTTTCTTCCTGATGCAAGATCGAATACACTTTGGGCAGATGTGGAAGAGGATCCATCGCCAAGATCTGGCTGCTAATGGGGGCATAAGATTCATGGAGCCCCATGAGAAATTGGAAGACCTTCTCTGTGTCATTATGGATCTGAGATTCTTTGAAAGCACCACAAGTGCAAGCGGGAATGGATTGAAGAGCAGAGATTTCTTCCCAATTGGATTTCAGAGCTGTAAAGTATGATGTAAGTGATTGGGTATCTTGTGTAAGATTGGCAATGACACGTTTGAGGCGAAAAATGCGAGGGTTGTTAGATTGGGAGAATCGGTCTTGAATGTCAAGCCACACAGCTCGTGGGCTGTCATGGTAAATGAGACTGTCGACGATGGTTTTGTCAATGGAATTGAGAATCCATGACAAAACCATGTCGTTGCAGCGCTCCCACAGTTGAATTTCAGACACAGAAGTGGTAGGTTTGGTGAGTGTGCCATCGACAAAACCAAGTTTGTTCTTGGCGTTGAGAGCTATTTTCATGGCACGTCGCCATTTGAGATAATTATCACCTGTGAGCGGGGTGGAGACCAGAATTGCCCCGGGATAATCGGATGAATGAAGATGATATGGAGAGTTGAGATCTGTGGAATGAGATTGTGAAGAAGGACCCTCCGGATGGGAGGTTGAAGATGGTGTGGACATTGGATGCTCTGCCTCTGATACCATGTTAAGCTTGTACTTGGAATGTCATTGATGAGAAAATTCTATTCGTATTAGAGTCCTCAGGTAACATTACAGTATTGATTTATATTACAATAGAAGGAAATCATATCCCATATTCGGTGGTTGTCAATAAGGAAAGGAAATAACACTGTGCAGAATTATAACCATATACAGAAGGTGAACGTTGTAGTAACCATATACAGAATGTGAACGTTGTACAGCTAAGAATTAACAAGTGCAAAAGCACTAACCAGAAGGTGACCTTGAAGGGTGCCACTTCCAAAACCAAAAGAAGCTAAAGCCTTGTTGGCCTTTTTCTTATCATGTACATACACAACCTCAAGAGGCATCATGACCCATGGGAAAAACTCCTTTAGGCATACACAGAACTTGACTCCACCCTGAATAGGAGTCTTAGGATTAACAAAAGCCCAATTCAGCTCAAAATGCCTGCAACAATCAGATTTGTGTCATAGAATTAGGTTTGTCACCCCTATTTTCAATGAACTTAATGTACCACACACCTCCAGGTTTGAAGAGCGCTCTTGCCCTTTTCAAAAGTATCGAGGCCAGAACCAACTAATACACGTGCATGGTTTAGTAAGAAACCATCTTTTGAGAACTCCTTATCTTCTTGGAGGCAGGAAAGAGGCTTGGCACTGGCTCCTCTGAACTTAGAGTCATAGTTGAATGCGCCTGACCTGGTGATAATAAGTATCATGCATCAGTTCAGATAACAAAATCCAAAAATAGAGATAAAGATGTCAATTTCGTTTTAGACAAATAGAAGTTTAGTCAAATTAAAGCATTTATACTTGTTGATGCAAGCCTTCTGTTCTTGAGGAGACGGCCTAGCCCAGCACAGGAAAACCATATCTGTCAGAAATAAATTGATACTCTTAGAATGGGTAATCACAAAAGTCACAAATTTGAACAAAATTTTGATAATATAGAATTGGGATTTTGGTATTGTCTTTCACAAAAAGCACATCATCTAAGTAAATAGATAAAACAAAATCCCAGTTGGTTTACAGAACTTAGTTAACACGGATTCTACTTGACGCATTGAACCCACAGACAATGGAAGGACATACACTCACGAATTTCCACTCAAATTATGTAGCAGACTTGCAATGCCTAAATAATTCACAACTAGTATTTTGTTAAGCGAAAGAGAAAGCTGAAGCATCTCAAGCTCAAATATCTACGAAGTTGAAAGAACAAGATAATTGTACATAAGAACTACAAGAATACGGAGCTAAATGCGTTTGATGAAGAACTTATACTTCACATTCTCTACGAGATGAAACGTGCAAGCAGATGCTATAAGTTCTTGCCTTTTAGGTCGAAGAAGTTGCTAAAGGATTGGCCTCGCTTTGTCGTGACGATATTGGCGGACGATTTTCCGCTCTACTTCCGATGAGGCTGTGAGACCTCAAAGTGAGATATTTAGGACAGAACTGTAGAGGACGATGACTCTCTCTCTCTCTCTCGCTTGCTTTTTATTTTATTATTTTTCTATTATTCTGTCAAAATATTATTTTAACTTCAAAATTACACAATAATTTTTAAAAATAAAAATAAAAATAAAAGTTTAACTTTCCCAAATTAAAGTTTCTTGAATTTAATATTGTAAATTAAACAAATATCTTAAAATTTTCCTTATTATTGCCCTCACTATTAGTGCCCAAAATAAATGACCAAGGTTGGTATATATTTTTTTATTTTTATTTTTACTTACATATTTCTTTATAATTATGGGTATTAAAAAAATTATAAAATATTGTGAATATCACTACTCACGTTATATATGAATAAATATTAAATGCATGAGTAAATGTTGTTCATAGAATGATTATGGGACAAATTTCGTAATCTATTTTTCTAAAGAATGACAGCCGAAACATATCTTAAAATTTGAAACTGTTATCAGATCCTAACCCCATTAGTTTTCCTTTGAACATTATTAGATATGTTTTTGGAAACATTAAGGAAAAGAAAAAGAAGAAAAATATAATAAAATAAAATATGAAATCAACAATGGTGAAGTGCTGCTATATGAATCATTTAGTGGATCAGCTCTTGCTGGCTTCGTTACTCGGAGCATTGAGTCATTGTCTAACCCAAGCACCTCTCGAGCTTTAAAGATCCCACTGGAAATGCTACTTCTTTTCTGAAGGGCTGCTGTATGAATCTCTCTATCCTGCTCTTGCTTAGGGCAATATCCAAGAGCAAAGATTGGTTAAATTGGACAGAGATTTTCTCTAATTTGTTGTTCGAATTAAATGGTCCAATTCGGAGAGGGATATATATAGAATGAGTCACATGGTGGGGTCCACGATGACCGGTAATCAATACAGTTATTGAATACTGTGAGAACTATATATTGTGTCTATCTCTTCATGAATTAGATGTAAATTAGAAAAGATTCTGATCCGATCAAATCTGGTTCCTTCCCGCTCTTTTGTTTGTTCTCACGCTCAGCATGATTCATCTTAAAAGACAAGACAAGCACTTCAGTCATCGGGTGAAAATGAAAGACCACAGCCGAATGTCATCCAAATGTTAAAGGAGCCCCGCCTTGTGTTCCAGGATTTATCAGTTAAAACTTCTCCTAGGAGAGACAGTTTGCAAGGAGCCCTGCCTAGTGGCAAAAGGATCACCTACAATCATCTTTTCAACACTGCATTCATTAGCAATCGAGGACAAGTTCTGCTTACCTGCTCTATGATTTGCTATGTTGTAAGGAATCTGCACATAAATCCCAAACATTTCCCTCTCATTGGGTATATTGAGTTAGACTCCCAAAACAAAACAGAAAAACACTACACAATCTGTACATTTATGAGGAGTTCAACTTCTGCTGAAGCTGAAATATCCTGCAGCCGGCTGAACCATTCCCAATTTCCTACTGGAATCATTAATAACCTCGTTAATTGAACAAGTAACAACCCTGGATGCATAATCAACCACATTTGATTAGAATCACAATAATCACAGACAACGACACAGAAGACAGATCAGGAAATGTTGCATATCAAACTGAATTCATCACAGAGAGAGAACAGCATGGAGTGAGGCAGTGACTGCAATGACACTATGCCCCACACATTTTGTAAATTTAATGTCAGATTAGGAGCTAACCAAGAGTTACACTCTGCATTTAAGCAAACTCAGAATTTAATTTGGGCTTGACCAAAGATTGGGGTGGCAGAAAAGAGAATAGTCTGGGAAATGTGGTATCTTGCCAATGCTGCAAGCCTTCAAGTTGAAGACACTGATGTGCTTCTCATCAACGAAGTAGATCTGATTCCCTTCACATTCTGCGAATTCTGGTGCTGAAACAGAAAAGGAACAGTCATTACCCAATATAAACACCCGATCACCCAAGTTGTTTACCCTAACCCATTTAGCCCACTCCTGGTCCAGCTTATAGACTCTGAAATCAACCGTCTTGAGACGAGGGAGATTTTCATATGGGATAGGGTTCTGGTCCCGCCTCCTCGGCTCTCTATTAAAGTATCTATCAACAACATAGAGTTCCCCACATGACTCCACCAAATGCTTCTGGCTGCCCAGTCCACACAGTAGAGGAGAAAACTGTATCAAGTTCAATGAAGAATCAATCCATGAAATTGTTCCCCATCTGTCAACAACATAGAACTGCCCCTTGTATACCATCATGTCATCATAGTCGAAATTATGATCATCTACCAGGCTCCATTTCTCATCTCCATACTTTGCGTAACCCAATTTTCCTTCATGATATAACGCAAAAATCACAGATTCTTCGACAGGAATCGACTTAGAGTTGGGAAACAAGGCTACTTTACTCACATCAGAAGTAGAAGGGATGCTAGAATTCTAAAGTTTATACGCTTTGGTTACCTCGATGATCCGAAAGTCCAATAGGTTTATCACCTTTGGAAACGACTCCGGGATAAACCTGATGCGGAGGCCTGAAAACGGGTTTAAAAGACGTATTTTACCATGTTCTGATTCTTCAACATTGATCATCCAGCCTTTAGAAGGAGAAGACTCTGAAGGGTTTGGATTCTCGTCGACCCGTTCAAGGCGATAGATGGTTCTTTGCGAGACGAAGGCGCCCCCGGGAATAAACAGGAAGTCATCCTCCTCAGAGCTGAGAACGGAAGGAAAACAGAGAGGCCAAGAAGGAGATATCTCGCGGAATGGAGGGATAGAGGATCTCCATGAAGTACAGACGCTGCGAAATCGGAGGACGTCGATGCCAGCGTCAAGGCATCTGGCGATGCGTGTCACGAGTTCCTCCGGAAGATCGCCCCACTCGACCACACTCTCGGCCATTTTTTTCGTTGGTTGACTTGGAGAATGACTTGGCAGAACAGAGAAGGACCGACAACTAGAGCTAAAGGTCTACAGAGTTTCGACTTCCGAAGTAAGTATGCAATGGTGTACTCAAAAAGTTATCTTTACCAACAAAACCCAATTGAAAAACTTGGAAATTGATCAGGAAAAGGAAATTCTCGTGAGAAGGAAAAATTTAATCCACATATAGGTAAATAAAATACTACTTGGCTTAGCAAATAGAACCAACAAGCCATGCAAAGACATCAATCCACAGGATTTCCTGTCAGATTAGAGGTCTGGTCGTCTAGGTACTTTACTTTCTTTCAGGGCTGGCTTTGTTTTATATATATATTTTCTAGGCAAACATAATTAGCAACAAGAAACAGTATAAAGCATAGAACAAGCCAATGCATAAAACTAATTGGTTTTTTTTTTCTAGACTCAACTTGAAAAGAGAAAGCTGAAGCACTTCAAAATTTAGGAAGTTGAAAAAATAAAGATAATTGTACAATGAGAAATAAAAAGAAATAGGGACCCATTACTTTAAATTCCGTTAATTCCAATGCATTTAAATGTTATTATTTTAAGAGTCCAAGAATATGGGAAAATTTTTAATTTTGTTTTTAACCCAAACACAACTTTATTATTAGATCTCCTTGAAAACTCGTGTACAAATGTAATTACCAAAAGGAAGACCATTCTGTGGACGTGGAGGCATTTACGAATCGGAGTGCGGCTCCTCTCCGACATACCCTCGACTAAGAATAATTTAAAGCACGTGCATAATCCTGTCATCACTGTCAATGAAAAAGGACCAAACGCGAGAGCTCTTATAATCCTGTCTTTCTATATTTATCGTTAATGGGGGTGGTCGAAGCAGGGTTGGGAACGAAGAGTTCGAACACCATAGCCTGCATCACACGGTTATCGCTAATAACCTTTGAAATGAAGAGTATAAGCTTTGCAGTAAAGAAGAGAGAAAGAAGAAGCTGGAAAAGAAAAAAGGATGAACTCGACCTTCCTGCTGTGGAAGGAGCAAACTTTTTAGGTGTCATCAATGGCATCCAAAAGAATCCTCATAGCCAGGACAGGTTATTTGTAATAATCATTAGAGACATATTGGAAAGCCTCAAAAGTCTAGCAGAGTGTTGATTTTACTTCATACAATCTAAATACATTAGCGACCGCATCCAATTTTTGTAAAGAAAGCACTGCCATGTCTGATTTTCTTCCTCCAGTAACCTGAATTGAATCCGATCTCAAGCTGCCAAACCCCAGCTTCAGGTAGTTCTTATTTGCTCCGGGAAAGTGGGCTATCTATCAAGAAAACTAAAAAAAAAACCAACTTTTTGCATAGCTCGGACAAGACTGCAAAATTTCGTTCCTTCAATCTACTTTCTTTGCTATTACGCTTATTATCTTCCATTTTAGACGAGAAAGCAAGCACTTCAGTCTTCTAGAAGAAGTTAGAGTTCCAGTGGGTGGATACAATAATAGTAAATCGTGCATGCTTACATGTTGCCAAACTTGTTGGACTAGAATCTGCCAAATGGCAAAAGGATCGCCAGCAATAGTCTCACCAATTGTCAATCTAGAAAATAAACAACAACAAAAAGAGAAACGTAGAAGTCCAGGCATTGTTCAGATTTAGGAGAGGTTCAAGTTCTGCTCAGGCTTTATTATCTTGGAGCCGGCAACATTCCCCTGCAACTCATCTTTTAATTTAACATAGGATAACTCAACTGTGGGAATTTTACATAAATCAGTAACGATCATCCACTAATATGTCATTAAATAGTTACAGATCTAAAGAAGATTCCCAATCATTTCCCAGAGTGACGCTGGAGACAGATCAGGAGTTGTCATAAATGAAACTGAACTCATGAAAGACAACAAAGTTGGGGATTTCATCAAGACTGTTCTTTTATTCATAATTAATTTGACAACAAATGACCACGTAAATTAATATCAGATGGAGAGTTTACAGTTCTTAACCTCAGCTGACCCAAGATGGTGGAGGCCAAAATAGATGAGAGTAAACTGGGAAATTCAGTATCTTGCCAATGCTGCGATCCTCTAAGTAGAAGACACCAATGTCATTTTCATCTGTGAAAAAAATGCAATTTCCTTTACATCCAGCGAATTCTCGACTTGAAACCGAAAAGGAACAGTCGTTTCCCAGGATGAACATCCTATCACCCAAGCAGTTCACAGCAACCCAAGTACCCCATTCTTGGTCCAGCTTATAGACCTTGAAATCAACTGTCCTAGGACAAGTACGGCGCCTAAGGGGATTATGAGATGCATCGTTATCAGGGAACCAACTTGGCCTTCGCCCTCTAAGAAAGTATCTATCAACAACATAGAGTTCTCCACATGACTCCACCAAATGCTTCTGGCTACCCAGGCCACACAGCGGAGGCGAAAACTGTATCAATTTCAGTGAGAAATCAATCCACGAAATCGTTCCCCATCTGTCAACAACATAGAACTGCTCCTTGTATAAAATGATATCATCGTAATAAAAATTTTTATCATCAACGAGAGTCCATTTCTCATCTCCGTACCTCGAGTAACCCAATTTTCCTTCATGATACAACACGAAAATCAGGGAGTCCTTGGCACAAGTCCAAGCAGAGTTGGGGAAAAACATCACCTTGTTCACACCAGGAATAGAAACGCCACCAGAATATTGAAGTTTATACGCTTTGCTTACCTCGATGAATCGAAGGTCCAAGAGGTTTACCGCCTTTGGAAAAGAGTCCGGGAGAAACCTGACATGGAGGCCTGACAGAGGGTTCAAAAGACGTACTTTGCCAGGTTCTGACTCTTCGACCCTGACCAACCAGCCTTCAGAAGGAGAATAAGCCAAAGGAATCGGATTCCCATCGGGTGGCTCAAGACGATAGATGGTGCTCTGCGAGACACAGGGGTTCCCTCCATAGGTGTTGCAAGGATAAGGAAAAGAGAGAGGCAAAGAAGGAAATATCTCCCTTAAGGAAGGGATAGACGATCGCCATGAAGCACAGACGCTTCGAAAACGGAGAACATCGATCGAAGTGACGAGGCTTTTGCCGATGCACGGCACGAGTTCCTTTGGGAGATCGGACCATTCGACCACTCTCTCAGACATAACTTTGTTGGTTGACTTACAGAAAGACTTTGCAGCAACAGAGGAAGACGATGAAGAAGAGGGAATGATGACTACCCCATGTTAATTTGGCATGTGAAATTAATGGGCCGGGCCTTTGCTGGGATGTTTAGGGAAATGTTGGGCCCTGAACAAAAAAAAGGGTGGATATTCGGCCCATTTTATTGTGCTGTACCTGAAATTTCAAATGGCCGGATATTCGGCCCATTATATTATGCACCACTCTTCTTTGATCATTCAGCGTTTTATTTTGTTAAGCAGATAGCCACACGCCCAGTACCCTCCCTTAGACGGTTCTTCTTCTTTCTGGCTTTTCTTATATTTTTGAATTTTTTGAATTTTATAATATGTAAGATAATGTTTTAATAAAAAACTAATTAAATAAATCAAAACACACAGAAAATTCCAAACAGTGGATCGAACTCAAAATTAATTTTGAATCCAAAATTTTAAATTTCGAATTGAAATCTCAAATAAAAATAAAACTTAAAATCCAATCCATTTATCCAAACATGCGAAATCTTTCATTTTCAGGTGTGAGCATTAAGCACATGATACTCACAAGTTTTAATTCTTTAACACGTGTGATAAGTAAATATAAATTCTTACTTTTTATTTTATAGAATCTTATTAAAATAAGTTTTAATGCTTAAGTAACACTCTATAACTATAAAACGACCTATTGGAAGAATAATAAACTATTTTGAGGAAGTCTATAAATTAATTAAATATCAACTCAACTGATACTTTTTAATGACTAGAGATTTGATAATTGAGTATTTTCATACAATATTTGACGCTATTAATATTCAAATAATATTAATGTTGATAGTTAATAAATATTGATCTTTTAATATGTTTTTCTAATTGCATTGATTATAGATTTCTCATGTTATTTTTATATGTTCTCTAATTTTATTGATTTTGGATGTCATTAATTTAGATTTTATTGATATGGGCTTAGTGGACCAAAAAAGGAAAAAACAATTAGGTCAAGTGCGTAAAAGGCTCAAAAAAATAGTTCAATATAAATGTTAGTAACCGGGAACCGCTACCACTAAAATCGGTATCGCCAAAGGCCGGTTCTCGCACTTAAAGATAGTGATAACGGTGGCCAATATTTGAAACGGTGGCGGTAGCGGTTATTGTCATAACTGACACTGCTACCGAGTTTGAACAACCCTACCATAAACTGCCAATGAAGAATGATTAGTCATAGATCAGACTATGACCAACCAAAAAATCGGTATGGACAAATGCAATTTTCTCCTTCTTATTTTTGCTCAATCCAAAAAAATATGAATTTTATTTTAGAGATAAATACAATTTGTACCCTTTAATTTTGTCCCCATAATTTTGTTAGTAGTGAAGACTTTTAAGAGGGTATAATCGTAATTTTTTATTTAAAAAATAAATTTTCATCAAAATTAACCAAAAATGTTAAGAGAAGCTATAAAGTATATAAAACCAACAGTCGGTGGTATGCAATATGATAAAAATAATAAATAATGCCTAAAGTGCTAAGACTTTCCTAACTTGAAAAGTGAAAATTATACTTATCTCGTTATTTTAGGATATGACACATTTTCTCAACTTTCACGCAAGTGTGTTTGGATAGAGCAAATTTTTATGCTCTTTATAGCCATTGAGAAAATAATGTCACATGGCACACTTGTGAATTTTGAGACGCATATTAATAAAATTTGATAATTTGTGACGGATTTAGAGCATGTTGGTTTAAATAAAATCTTCAGGATTTTTTTGAATTCTCAGAATACAAAAAATTCTACAACCAAACATAATTTTTTACACTACATAAAAATAACTACAACACGCATACCAATAAAGTTAACATCACCTAAAAATTATCAAAACACAAAAAAATTCTCAAAAAACTTCATAATCGAAAACCCTCGTAGTAGTTTAGATCTCCAACGTAACATTTATTTTAAAAGTTTTATAGAATAAAGTGTTTTGCTCTCGAGCAAAGAAAAGATTTACCAGTCAAAATCTTGTCACACGTATGATAAAGAGTCATGTAGACATGTACCACAATATTCACGGTCGGAGTATAAAAAATTTGATAGCTTAGACCCGAAAATGAGATAAAGGTTACAAAAGAAAAAGTTTCCCGAATTTATTCGAAAACAAAACGGGCAGCCGACGCTGCGTACTAACAGTACGTGTACGTACGCCCCGCTTCAAGAATAACTCCCTAAACAAAAGAACTACAGTGGGAATTGGCCCATAAATCGTACATACATACAAACTAGGCCTCTGACACAAGGATTTCTCTGTAGCTTCAGGGGCCTAAACGACGAAATTCTCTTCTTCTTTTTTTGAAGTTCATTATGCTTGAAATAATGCATGTGACTCTGTTCCAGTCCTTAGAAAAAAAAAAAAAGACTCTGATCCAGTGACAGAGAGCACCATTTGCACAAACAAGACTGAAACATACGCTTCCGGCCTGCTTGAGAAAAAAAAAAAACTACTTGCTGTCGGAGTTCGCTCACAGGAATATGAAAAAGGGGTAGTTTTCCGGCGTGAAAAGAAAGCAGAAGATGGAGGGAGGAGCCACGCAGGAAGCAGACTATCAAATCTGCCAGAAGCCTTTGGAATTCGACAAAATGTGTTAGGACCGTTGACCCGTCGTTGTGTACCTAAGATATTCTGGTGGTACATTGACCACCGAAGAATGCATGGTCCTAACCAATCAGATCCTTATATCTTCTCCGAAAATTGGATACGAAGGCATAGACGTGACCAGCAGACATCTTATTGGTTTATCTACTGGTCTTTGATCATCCAACTTCCAGAAATGGAAAGTGTGGTGTCCTACCAGTCATAGCTTCAAACCCAAGCAACGGAAGTAGGAAGTTGGATAAAATACTATTTTCCCTTCTTCTTTTTTTTTTTGTCAAAATGAATCAAATTTTTTATTTATTAAACAAATTCACGTGAGAGATTTTAATGCATGACGTCCAAAGTTTACTATTTAAACTAACATCCCTTCGAAACAGTTAGGATAAGTGCCTTGTGATCCAGTTGATACCGCTTTATAGTTATTAATTATAAAATTAAAAGTTTGAGAATATAAATTAAAATTACTTGTAAAAGTAAATTCCGACTTTAAATTGGTAGATGAGCTTAAGATTGTAGTATATCTTGTTGATACTGTAATGATGGACTTACGTAAATAATAGATATAACTCAATCCGAATATTCTGTAACAAAAAATACTAGAAAAAATTGCTACACTTAGGGTGCGTTTGCGTACCAAAATTTTACCCCCTCTAAAATTTTAACACAATTAAATATTACAATATAATCTCTCTCTCCCCATCAAATCATTACTATTTACTACAAAAAAAATATAAAAAATTACCTCTCTCTTCACTTTTTCACTAAACTCAATAACTAAAATTTTAACAACACTAAAATTTTACAACACAAACACAACCTGAATAACTACGATATTCACTCTCCGCCTTAGAACTCGGCGTAATATTGCAACTGTCAGTCTGTCATCTCATTGAAATAACCAAGGATAATCTAACAACATATTGGATCAAGATGCTGCACTCCATATATAGCATTAGTACCCATTTCCTTTTGTTTAAAAAAAACTTAGAAGTAGTGTTTATGACGGTAGTTTAACGTGCGAAGATGGTTCTATTAATTAACTAGGGAGCATGTATTAACTAAGGGGGTGTTCAGTTAGGAGTGTTGTGAGGATTTTTTGTGTTTTGAGAATTTTTAGGTGATGTTAACTTTATTGGTATGCGTGTTGTAATTATTTTTATGTGAGGTTAAAAATGATGTTTAGTTATAAAATTTTTGTATTGTGAGAATACAAAAAATCGTGAGAATTCTTTGTTAAACGAACAACCCCTAACCGTGGGTGAATTTCCCTGACTTGCTTTACAAGATTAAATGGTCAAACCAAACAATTAATTTATTTGTTTTTTTTCTTGGAAGCACAAAAAGAATTCCAAAAAGTCACAAGTATGGGGACTGGGGAGAGAGCCCATGGGCCGGTTGGTGCTGCGCGGCCCAAATTTAACCTTTTTCTTCCCGGCCCCCAGAGAAAAGTGAAATAAAAATTCGGCGCCAGACTGAAATAGTGAACTCCACTATGTCTATGCGCAATGCGCACGTCATTTATTATTCGGGGTCTTGCCCGCGGGCACAGAGACAATTTAGACAAACCCACGCGTCGATCTTGAATTCCATCTCTCTCTCTCTCTCCCCAGCCTTCTTGTAGAAATTGTATTATCCAGTTAGGTGTCTATACCCGTCAATTTTCTCGAGAAAGTTTGATCCCCCGAAACAAACAAACTTTGTACGCAGAAGAAGAAAGTTATTCTACGTTTCAGATGCAGCTCTCTTCCTTCACTTGATGATGGTCCAGGGTATATGCGGACCCCTCCGAGATACATGGGATCGAGCTATGGACCGATGCTACCGCCTTGTTCCTTGTCTCTCCGACCCTGGTGCGTACGCTCTCCACTTCTATGTTTGGCAGCTGAGAGAACTAGTGAAAGTGCAAAGGAAAATGTTGACTGTGTTTTGTCTAATAATTCTTGCAAGCTTGCGTTAATTTGTGATAATGAGAGCTTGTGGCGCAAAAGTCATTTTCCTTCCATTTTCAGCAACAAAAGTTGCAAAACGATCATAGCTATATATCTTTTTGAATTTCTGGGAGAGGTTTTCTCTACCTTGTTTTGATATTTGGGAGGTGGTTTTCAGCTCGGAGATCTGCGCTGGGCCTGAAATTGGCATTAGTGACGCTGCATCTGGTGTACGTTGGCGTTCTCTTTCTGTTTGATGGGGATTTAATAGAAAAGACGAAAACAGAGCCGTGGTATGTTAGTGCCTCTTCCCTTAAACAAATTTGGACTTGTGTTTCTAGGATCTTGTTAATTGCCTGGTTTGAAAATTTGGGCTTCAGTTTGAGTCCGTGCGACAGTGCAATTTTTAAAAATTCGATACAGCTCATAGAGTCGCATATTTAAGTCCAAATGAAGCCAGAAAGAAAATTAGTGTTTGTTGAAATGTATGCTTTTTGTTGACTGGTGCTGCTGCTTCCTGAAGGGGAAAGTGATTTACATGTATATTTTGCCATTTGAAACTTTAAAGGTAGGATATTCTTGTTTGATTGAATTGGAAAAGGTCTGAGGTGCTCCTAATAAATCTGAAGTATCAAATGTAGAGAATTACTGGGCGCCTTTTTTGTAGATGGATGAACTGTGGATTTTTTAATGGGAGCTATCACAAAATTGGATTTTTTAAAAACAAAAGAGTTAAAATGTCATAAAGTTCGTCACTACGTGACAGTGTGATATATATTGTATATATAGTTTGAACTGCGATTTCTTAAATTATTTTCGTTGGCATGTAATTAAGCATAGCCTAAAAGTATTTGCAGACCAGTTCTGAACTCAACATGTAACGGATGTAAAGAAGAAAATCCTTCTAAGTTCTTTCCTTGTGGAATAAGAGCATTGCTTCAATGTTAAACTACAGATGTAATTTTGGTGTTGCTCTTGTGGAATGATAACAAACACTTAAAGACTGAACTATCAATGAATTTATTCAGATGCACAAGTGATTTTTCCCTCATATTTATAATGGTTTTAAATGATGATTGCTGTTGTTTCTCTACCCTTGATAATAGGATCTTTGTTTTCCAGGTACACTGCTTTATATTTGTTGTTGTTCTTTTGCACACTCATTCAATACTTCATTACCTCCAGTTCCTCTCCTGGGTAAATATCAGCACTGGTGTATTCATCGAAACTCAAATTCAACAACACATACTGTGTATAGCTTATTTCCAGTCTAACCTGGTTCTTTTTTTTTCCTCCCGGTTTTATATTTCTAGCTATGTTATTGATGCGATGAGAGCACTTAATGAGAAACACTCAATATTCCAGAAGACATCAGTGGTCTCAAAGTAAGCAACGATTCTAGTTGCATATTGAAGGTTTATGATTACTGACATGAGGAATTGATATTAGCTGAAGTAAGTTTACAATGCAATGTCATTTTATTATTTATCCTACTCTGATAATGTTTAAGCAAAGACAACCTGCTTCAAGCAAAAATGGAAGCTTGGTTATTACTGTGGATGGAAGTCAGTTAGGAAGAAATCTTCAAGGAAGTAACACAACATCATGGTCAAAGCTGGTTATGGACATGTATCAACCTGGAACGTCTGCTAGGTAGGCAGCTGTTTTATAGTTTTCTGAAGAATATTTAGTGGTGGTCTGAAGCACTTATCTAGGACATGCATATTTATACATGAAAGCTGCATTACTAAATGGTCAAAATTTTTACAGTAGTTTCTGTGGTCTTTTAGCTCTCAACTTGTAATCTTGTATTGTGACAAGGTTATCTAGGTCAATTACTTTTGTTTCATTGCCCATCAGTTTGATTTCAATCTGACATTATAGACCAAATACGATAGTACAAAAGGTCACCTATGTGATAATAAGAATACAAATTAGGAGTATTGCTACTAACTGCCTCGTCTTGACTATTGCAGAACTTGGACTTGCTCCTACTGTAGTGTTGAGCAGGTACTACCTTGTGATGGTTGCATTTTCTTTTTGCACCATGCAGCTGAGCTTAAATTAAGCTGTCTTGCCAACATCTATCGTGCTTGCTCTTTTACGAATTCTGCATCTTTATCATTATGTTTGAGTTGTTTTTTCTTGTCCTACAGTCTTGTTGGAGGTTCTATGAACACATATAATTAAAAACTAATCGTGGGAACCTATATTGTTCTAAAACATTTTTTGTTATTGAACACTAGTCAATGTCTAACGCGAAGTCAAAAACAGGAGAATATCTTTACACAGTCGTTTTCTATCACAAAGGCCATAGGTTTTTCCATTTTTTTCCTTTTATGCCTTGAATCTTTTTTTTTCTTCAGCAAAGATGACAGTAACTAAAAGACAGATCAGCATAAAAAGTCCTAGAGAAACTCTAGCTATTTTTCGTAGGTATGCTAGGAATAAACTATATAAGCATAAATGTTGGAACAGTAACAGATAAGGTACTATCCTTTAGCTGCTTCCATTTTACCTTCTAGGCATCCTGTTTTTTCCAGCCATCTAGCTTATGTGTCAAAATAGTAGTGTTCCCTCTTTCCATTTCATTACATATGGTTACTGCAACAGAAAGGTAAATATGTTGCTGTCTGGCTAACATTTTGGTGTTTCTCACTCTGATGTCTATTCACCTTTTGATCTAGCTTTTGGTGATTATTTACTTGATTGTGGCATATATGCAGCCTCCACGGGCTAAGCACTGTCATGACTGTGACAAATGCGTTCTTCAGTTCGATCATCATTGTGTCTGGCTAGGCACATGCATTGGCCAGGGTAATCATTGTCGGTTTTGGTGAGTTTATTCTTTGTGATAGGTCCTTCATACATAGATTTCACCCTTGGATGAAGTGCAGTTTGTGACATTTCAGCCTTTCACCAGCACTAATGCATGTCGATGGGATTGCGACAGGCAAAGCTACAGTGCTTTTTGATGAATCTCAGATGTTAATCTTTTATATTTGGGTCAAAATGTTCTCTGTGTGTTTCTATGCTTATCATTCTAATGGTAGATTATTTGGCACACACGGACAGACACCTATATATTGTTATTGAATGTATAAGTGTTTACTTTTATATTGTTAGTTTGCACCAAGTGAATATTGAACCCACGGCTTCACCCTTGACTTCATTCTTACAAGAGGTCAAAATATCCTTTGAACTGGAGCTTATTGGCTAAAGGTCAGAGTAATCTGATTTGTTAGCTACTTTGTTACTGCATTACTATGAGAACAGTTGTAGAATGGTGACTGAGAATATAAAGTGTTTTGCAAGTCATTTATCTCACATAGGCTTGATGGTTCAACCATGTAGGAAGAGAGTGCATATTATAAACATTGCTCATTTTTGTTTTTATACCTCTCAAATATATATTTCTTAGCCAAGAATCTCTCTGTTTTTTTTGTCACAAAACCTTAGGTGGTACATTTGTGAAGAAACAGCACTGTGCCTCTGGACTGGCATTTTGTACATTTCATACCTGAAGGCTAATATATCAAGGGCTTGGTATGCACCTTTTTCTTGTTCTTATTTTATGATAAGAGTTTCAGTTTCTTGTATCATCAGTGATATCTAATGTTTGGTGAAATCAATGTCAATGGTGGTGTTCTATTAAGATCTGTTTGTAGAGAAATGCAAAATAGTCTGTTATCTGTAACAGCGGTGGTGCCGATGGTTATCATTTTGCCACTTTAGTAACCATTAACGGGTCAGCTTTTGGTTTGAGTTATTATGTCAAGTTCACTCTGAAATAGAATGATGTCATTGTCAGGTGGAAGGATGCAATCATGATACCGCTTTTGGTTACTTTGACAATCACCCTCATCTTTCTGCTTCTCCTACTCCTATTTCATAGGTAAGGATGTGCCTGTACTGTTTTAGTCATTTGCCAAAGATTTCTTATGTTAAGAGTTTGCCCCCTTTGCCTGCCTGTGATTATGACCTGAAGTGGGTATATTTTTTTGTTCCCAAGTTCGTAATGCTTTCACCTTTTGTTTGTTATCTAACTTTTTGCTTTGAGATGCTTTCATAAATGCACTTATGGTCTGGTGTTAGGGTTTCCCAGTAATAATGTTGACTAGAAAAATGATCAGTTCCCCCTTAAATCCCATAAGATTCTACTGTTTCCATGTTATGTGATACTTAATCACAGTGGTCAAGCTATCTAATATGACTTTGCTTAATTAAGAAGTGAAGCTATGTTGTTGATGTAATCCTGGAGGAGAAAAAATTTAAGGGAGCCGACTTAACTTGGATGATCCTGAGTGGAAATAGGTTTGCCGATTTTTGTTTCTGGGAACATTACGCAGGCTAGGCAATCTTTTGACCAAAGAGTTTGATGCAAAGAAGAAGCCGCTTTTCCACATCCCGCTTGGCTTTCAAGGATGGTGAATTCATGGAAACTATTGATGGGCAAGAATGTTTGAAGTCCAGAGTTGCATATATTTTGCCTATAGTTGTTAATTCCATGATAGACAGACCCAATGTGTTGGGATTTGTCCACATAGCCTGAATATATTTCCATGAAATTTTAATTAGTAATAGATAGCTTTGTAGCGAACGACTAGATTTAAGTATGTAGAATATTAAACCTGTACAATGATTTGGTAACTTAAGTCTTCTGGTTTGACTTGTTTTGCTGCAGTTATCTTATTTTGACAAATCAGACTACCTACGAACTTGTGAGGCGTAGACGCATCCCATATCTAAGGTTGATTCCTTTTTTCAACTATTAATTTTCATATTGTGCATTTAATGTTGTTTGTACCCTCCAAGATAAGTAGAAGCCACTGCGTCACACAACGATATATGTACTGATTTGTAATTGGATGTTTTATTATCTTATTTTTCTTAGATTTTATGGTCTTAAATGATACCTCAACTTGTGTGAATTCAAAGAAGAAAAAGGAAAAAGAAACAAGAAAAAAAAAATGGTTATTGCACATCTTCGATTTCTGAGCTTGTCACTTGCTACTTTTGTGTTATTCTGCAGGGGTATTCCTGAAAGAGTGTATCCTTTTAGTAAAGGGGTTTGCAGAAATTTGTACAACTTCTGTTGTGCACGCAGCGGTTTTGAACCGCTACCCACACCACATGAAATTGAAGAAAAGGCCAGGCCCTACACATGCTATGATGCTGTGACCTGCCGTTGCTGCTGACAATGTTTAAATGTCCAGTGAAAGACCACATTCGTTTCCCTGCACATTTCATCTCGATCTCCATGAAGAAATATGCTTACATATCCATTGGTTTGATTTGTGTAAGGTTATCCTCAACCTGTTCTGTTGGATTTTAGGTTTTTTTTTTGTTTTAGTTTTTAAGTTTGTAGCAGTGATGTTTTGTGGCCATACGGTTTTTGGGAGAGAAGGATTTTGGTTTATGTACTGCCATGCTTCCTGGTGATTATCATACCCACTCTTTATCAAATCCTATGAACTTTTTTATTTTAATTTTTAAAGAAAGATGGCGGCACGTCCCAATTTTATTAGAACCTCACTTATGGCAAATCCTATTAACTAGCCATATGGTTAAGCTATGTTTAAAGGATGAAAGCCACCAGAATTTTTGCTGCCAATCCTTGCTAATTGTCTTCTATTCGAAGGATTTTATCACCATTTGAATGCCAAAGCTCATATCATGGCAATGGAAGTTTACTATTAGGCAAGCGCCGCAAGCCAATCTCTAAAGGGGCAGTCAAAAGCCAAAGCTCCTCCCGTTTCCAGGGGGCAAAAAAAGAAAAACGAAGGAAACATAGGATTAATAGGAGAAGTTTGGAAAGAGAAAGTAAAAGGTGTACTCAGATCCATTTTCTTGATCTTACCCGTCCTTGTTTTGTTTTGTACGCAAGTATTCAACATTACAGGCCATATCAAGGTGGATTATAAATCCAGTCACAATTAGACACAAACGGGGAATTACAGAAACGTTGAGATGGCCGAAAACTCCAGTGTAGCCCAATCCAGCCACCAAATCGGTTAGCCCACTTAGCCCATTTGTGAGCTAACCGATTCTGCTTTCTTGAGATCCACATGAGGGACTAATATGAATGATTCCCTAAATATTGTCTTAATAACGACAACTCTGTGGACATACGTGTCTACATCTTTAGACTGCCGCAAGGCTGCATTGACAACTGAAAATGAATGACCTAATAGGCACACATGAGCCAGGATTAGGATCCCTTTGCAATTGCTTAGCCGAATTGCATGTTACAATTTGGAGAGAAATGGACAAAATATGTGGACCTTACACTATTTATTGATGTTCATGTAAAGTTTTGAGCAGCATAAGCCTTATAGTGGGATCATCTGTTGCAGAAATTGCAGAAAATCCTTATCCCATGATAGCATGATCGATATGATAGTAACTCACCATTTCACAGTAAACTTACCATGGTGCTTCGGGGCCTAAATAGCTATCGTCTACCATTTCGCCTACCACGAGGAAGTTTAAGGATTTCCTGTACCCACTGAGGAGAAAAAAGCCGCCTCAAAAGCTCACGGTTCCAAGTATTCGTTCCTGCATCAAATAATTGGCCTACTCGATTATAATTTGGTGGCTCAGTGCATGAACCTGAGCTTATTACTCAATTATGGGGCAAGTTAGGCACCCATGGATATTGATATTGCTACCATTGTCAATCAGATATCTAATTCCAATACTAAGAATGTCTCTGGTAGCCATGATGCCACGCCATATCCAATAACTGCTGTGCATGATGGTAGCAGCAGAAAATAAAGAACTCCCCTTACCTGTCATTCTTTATTTGTACCTCTGAAAGGAACGAGAACATTCTTAAGGATAAGAAATGGGGGTTTCTGATTAAAAATAGGTTAACATGTGGTAGGTATAGTTGAACTTTTCCCTGGTCAGAGGTTTTGTATTTTCTAAAGCGATATGTTCAAACATTGCGTGCCCTAAGGTTGGTCCCTGTCCAACCAGGACCAGCAACAAGTGTTACAGAAGTTAATTTGGCATGCTTTTAAGGAAGTTTGGTGCGTTTTTTGTTGTCAACTTGCATGAGAGAGAGAGAGAGAGAGAAAGAGAGAGAGAGAGAGAGAGAGAGAGAGAGTTGGGTGCAATTGTAATTAAATTTGATATTAGATACACCTTAAGAATTCCATGTTGTCAACCAAACCATCACCACACAAGACAAGAAGGGAAGAAAGCAATTATAGCTCTGGCTTCGCCCTAATATGATATTTCTAATCTATCCTGTAAGCTTTTATTATTACTAAGGCTTGAAGAAACTCACTTTAACCCCAGTATTTATCACAACATAAAGACCAGCTGCAATCAATAAACCACTTAGACCCATGCCTACGACCCCTAGTACCCAATTCAGCCACCACATTCCGCTATACATCTTAGGCTTCTTGATCTTGAGCCACATGAAGCATGGGAACACCAATGTGACAGGCAGTGCTATCCCTCCGATCAAACCGGCAAGGCTTCCCAAGAATGGGATCGCCACTGCCACGAAGAAGCACCCGTACCCGAACATAGCCCGGAAAACTGCACGTAGCCACCATGGACACGGCTGCTTCTTTCGGATAGTGTACTTGGACTCCATGTCATCGAACATTGGCATGCCATAGATTTGGAATGAGCTTAATGCATTAACTATGACAAACATGTTAGTTAGGCCCAGCACAGATTGTGACACATCACGGGAGTGGAATGCGTAGAAGGCTGCGAGCATTCCTCCATTTTCTGGGATCTGCCAATTAAGGGGAGAAAGAATCTTCTTTAGTCCACATATTAAGCAACATTCATACGTTTATCACGCTTTTAAGTTGGTAATTTTGGTTTATGAGGGTGTTTATATAAAATACCATTTGTCCATATGCCCAGTAGCCACCAATTGCAAGAGGAAACAAGCATGCAGCTATGATCGTATAAGAAACCTTTACTCCATTCCACATGGGTACGCGCGAGGGATGCTTCTCATCTGATGGCATGGTGGCCTGCAAAACGTGAAAACATTCAAACTCTGAATGTGAACGATTAGGAAATGATTCATGTGAACGTGGAGGAACATGCGGGGAAAGAGGGCCTCTGCTCTGCCCCACCTTTGAAGTTTAGGTAATAGGGCCTACATGGCTTCATGGCCAACTAAATTCTACTGATCTTTAATGTGATTAGAGACCATTGCCAATTTCAAAAGTCTTCCCTCTAATTCTGACAATTGGGAAAATTACAATGAGCTTTGGAAAGACCAACGTGTTCAAATCCTATGAAGATCTTACAAAAGATCAAGATGTCAACTTGCCTCTTCTTCTTTTTCCATTCACCGTTCCTTTTCTCTCGGAATAAAATATACGGAGTGGAGAGAGTGAAAAGTCAATTATAGACTGAGGACTCCATTGGCTGCTGATAATCGGAGGGACTTATCTATCAGGGAAATAAAGACTTTTTCAATCAAATAGCGTAGACTGGACCAGACAGAAAAGAAAACTGGGGCATATGACTGACTTTCGTTACGTGCAGTTTGGTACTCCTTTCATCTAGTTTACACACCAGCCAATGATTCTTATCCTACTTCAACCCAACTAACCAAGGAGCCTAACTACTTAAAAAGCATTTAATTAGGCATGTAACCAAAAGTATTTGTGTGAATTGCCCTGTTGTTTCGGGCATCAAACTGTCCCAAACAGTACTCGAGGAATCAAGAGCCAAGTTTTGAGCAAAGTTGGTGGGAACCTAGTTAAGCTCAGGGTTAGTCCTTTTTCAGTTTGGTTTTCATGCTTATCTAAACCTTAGGTGTACATAGGAGGAGGGAAGGAGCATATGTACCTGAATCTCCAGGATAAGATTGTGTCCCCTAAAAGCAAAAGCAATGATCCCAAGTGCATTAAGCACATCAAAAATATGGTCTATCTGGGTGCTGCCTCTCAGAGTATTATAGGACACCCCTGGAAGCCTGCCCTTTGCCACGGACACAACCCAAATTATCGTGCAATATCCAACAGCAGTGATGGACCCGATCAGTGACACTCCCGCTATTGAATTCAAGTTTGGCAGCTGTGATAGTACTACGGCTGCACTCGTAAACACCAAGTACCATTCCACTGGAGTTAGCGGCTGGGTGCAGGTTGGCCCGCATGCAATCTGGTAGAATTGTTTGCAGGTTGATCCCCCTATAATGATCAAAGCCACACATGTACCACCTGAGAGATACATGATTGGGAACATCGCTAGCCACTTCCCCAGCTTCTCACCTGTAACGTTGGAATACATAGCAAAACCAATAGTTAATAACGCGTGATAGGAGTCTCCATAGGAGGTCGAGTTTTTTGTGTTTAGTGGCGTAAGAATATGGTAGATGAAGATCACTTTAGGACTTGTATCCTCGATACTATACACGCTAACGAATGCTGTGAAAAGATTGGCCATACCAAAGGTAGCACAGGAGAGTTGGAGGTATCGGCAGTAACGCATTCCAGTTTCAGTTGATTCATGGAGCTGGACAAGTAACCATAGAGTGTAAAGCTGCCAAACGAAGGCTAGAGTCAAAGCAATGATTCCCCCTGTCCTGCAATAGCAATCACATAAATATATCGTTCAAAACGATTGAACTTATGAGAAGGTACTTCAGTGAGAGCACAGTACTATACCCATGACGGGATTGGTAGCTTACCACCCAAGGATTGTGAAGGCCACGGGAAGCACAAGAGCCTGAATTCCAATCCCGGAACAAAGAGTATGAAAAGCAGCATAATATTGGTTACCATTTCTGGACTCAGTGATTGGAAGCCAAGCGTCCTGAGGGTCAAGCTTGGTCATCCTCAGAGCCTTTCTTACTGGGCTCCCAAGAGGAGTTATGAACCTTGGAGTTAAAGACATCCTTGGGGTTCTTGGGGTTTTGGGAGTCTTGTTTCGAGGCGCAGCCTCTGCCTGCTCCCCATGAAGCAGCGGTGACCTTGATAAAGATGGCGAGTGGTACTGAGAGGGTGGACATGACACAGGCGGCGATGCCATAGCTGGAGGTGTTGGGGCAACAGATCCTGGTCTCGGCGTTAATGGTGCCGATCTAATCTCATTCTGGTCTCTCATTTTTGCCTCTATTGCTCCTTTGCTACTTGCACAACCAACTCTCCCTCACAGTCCTGCACAATATCTCGGCCTAACAAGTTAACATATATATTGGTGAAAAGGGTGAGGAGGACTTCTTGTGGTTTGGTCATATTTGTAGGTGTGTAAGCAGATTAAGGTTCGTTTTAGACAGCTTTTGATGAGCAGCTTGAGAGCAACTGTTTGTTAGAAGAATTAAAGCATTTGTTTGACTGACAATATTGGCTGGCTACGTGTACGAATTCTTTATTAAAGGGATTTAGAAACAAAGCTCCCTGTTGCAGGGGACTTTTTAAAAGCTATATATAATATGTTTTGTTCACATGATATTCTGAAGTCGAACTTGGTCAACGTAATACTCCTGAAGCGAAGGGCGGGCCAGGGAATTAATGCATATTGAATTCAAGATTTTCCGTTCCAATGCCAAAAAGAATTCACCTTATTTTATAGGTATGTTAAAGTTTGTCAAAATAGGCGTTCTTAAGACTTCACTGATGGAAGTCTCCGGTCAGCCATCGGAAAGGAATGGTGGTCGGAGAAAAGGTTAATCCAAAAGCAATGGATTCTTAGCTAGCTCCATATTTTTGACGAAATGACTTTGCCATGAAACAACAATTCTTCTAGTGAATAGAATGATTTTCTGGTCCTGATATGTACCTTCAATGAGCCATGTTACACTAGATGTTTTCTTTTCTTAAAATTGTCTCGATAGATGTCTTTTAAGGATTTATTTTTCTAGCAACTTCATAGGTCGAATGCCATGGGTGGGGGTTTGTTTACCCATGTCTGCACATATTATAAATTTTGCTCAATATTGTCGGGAGCTAAATCGGGTGTCAAAGTTAGCAGTCCAAAGTTCACAAAGTTCAGAAACCGCGTGGAGTTGAGTCCAAGTCTGTGGGCTTGAAGCTGGCATCAAACATATAGAGATGACCAAAATCGATGCTGAAAGATCACACGAATTTCATTTTCTATGACGGCAAAGCTGACAAAATGATACATTCACTTCCTCCAACGGGCAGTACACAACTGATAATTCTCGCATATGCGTTATTTAACAACTGTATAATTTATATGCAAAATGGGTCAAGGTTATTATCTTCATTTTAATCTACAAATTTGATATAGGGTCTGAAGTGTCAAAAATTAGTAGTTAGATAATGCAATGTCTCAAAATTGATAGTTTAGAGTACAAAGTGTAAAAATTATGGTAATTTATGGGTGAAAATGTATTTTTTTTTCTGGATCCGTACTATCTATTAAGTTCGTGTAACGGTCAGAGATAGCCGTTGGGAGATTTGACACGTGTGAGAGGAGGTGGAGGAACGGATGGTTCATGATTGTGGAGGCCGAATCCAATGGAGCATTTAAAAGGTTTTAATTGACGGGAATGATATAATTTAGGAAAATATAGATATGGCAAAAATTGAACGTGATATCGATAATTATATAACAAAAATTAAATATTGTAAAACTGACCTGTTTTATTTATCTTTTTTTTTTAAATTAGATTTGATTGGAATAGTAAATTAAATAATTTTTTTTATTATACAAAATTATAAATGATTTTGATTTGTGATTGAAATAGGAGAGAGAAAGAAACTATTAAGCTAATTTTAGGAGCCCATTCGGTTTTAGTAGACCAATTATCGATATTGGTAGCATTTGTTTCTCGAAATATTGGGCATCTAACACTTCGAGCATATGTTAAAAAATTAAAAATTAAAATTTTTTTTTCCATCAAACAATCATTTATCATTATAATATTCACTCAAATTTTCTCTCTCTTCACTTTTTCACCAACTCTCATAAAATATCTTTATTTTGTCATCAAACTCAATACCCAAAGGGGCTGTTCGGTATTTTAGTATTCTCAGGATTTTTTGAATCTTGAGAATACACAAACCGAACATGCTTTTTAACCTCACCTAAAAATAACTACCGCACGCATACCAATAAAGTTAACGTCACCTAAAAATTTTCAAAACATAAAAAATTCTCAAAATACTAACCAATCGAACATCCTCCAAAATTTTCACCACACCAATATTTCCACAAACAAACATCACTGATCCAACTTAAGCCACTCAATCGATTTTTAAAAAAGAATCTACACGTTGAAACATAATTTTGCAATTTTTCGTGCAACCTAATCTCTTATGTTAGCACTGTTCATTAGTGTCATCTTTAGATCTCATAACATGATTTCTCCAATTACTTTGAATGAAAGTAATTGTTTTCTTTCTATTGTCATTTAATGTTCCTTTCAAGTGTTATGAAAAACATCAATCTCAATATTTATGGGTAAAAATCAATTAAACTGTTACCCACACCAAAAACAAATGATCGAAAATGTCCATAAAAGTAAAAATTACTAAAAATATTGAAATGATATTTTGTAAATAAAATATAGAAATTCCATTTCATTTTTCATTTCTTATTTTCTATTTTTTTTCTGAACATTTCTTATTTTCTAATTTTACCTTTGAAGAACATTCTCGTCAAGTCACGTCACTCTAGTCTAGATTAATGGTTAAATCAAGGAACAGGGATTGAAGATTTCTTGCAATTCAGGATTAATAAGTCTGACGACAAAAACAGAATCCATATAATATACACAGGAACCAAAACGTTCTCCGGCGACTGACAGATTCTGTAGACTTCTCTAGACTTCGCGAGAAGGTTGATATTCATAAAGGTAAAGGGTGGGGGGATTCGGCACATACTTTTTCCCAAGGATTCCCCAAGGTGGAGAGGTTGAGGTCTGCTTTTTCATATATGCGTACAACTTTGGGATAAGAAAGTGATTCAAAGATTTGAGAATTGACTCAACTCAACAAGGGGATTTAAAGCAAGATGCCAAAAGAAAAAAGGGAAACAAAAGAAGAACTATACAGTAGAAGGCAAATCAGATTACTCTGAAATATGTATGATCTATACGTTTTGATTCGATTTATATATATAGAGATAAAACATTTGAAAAAGGTGAAAAAACCCTATGCAGATTCTCTAATATATGGCTGACATCAATGAAATTCGCGATACAAGTTTGCTGTTGGAGATCACCTACTGAGAAATTATATTCAGGAGGAAGACTCTTGTTTGGATCAAGTGCCTAAACAAGCCCAACAAAGCTTTCTCAAGGCCTTCCATGCTAATGTCCAGAGCATCCAATCTCAGATGTGCAGATTGTATCTTCTGGGTCTCGATCTCTTTGCTTGAATTCTGCATCAAGAGGTTGCCAAGCGCTATATCCACGCTTTCCAATTCGTTCATGCTCCCCTGTTGGTCGTCTTTTCTCTCTAGTGCGCCTTTCTGCACCAATTTGGAAACCAGAGACCACCTGCTGGGCTTCGGTGTCAACACCGGCACTGAAAGGAACAACAGAAGCGAGTGAAAGATCGAAACGGTGACCGAGCTTGTTTCTGTAAGAACCCTAAACACCGCCGACATATGATCGTCCAGATCTAACATAAGAGACGAACCCAGTGGGTTATCTATCGGCTTCAAGGAGGCTAGAGACTTCATAATGTCCTTTTTCAGCTTCCTTCGCGAGCACGTATAAGCAGTGACAATGCTTTCGACGCTAAAATCTCCGACCTTTCTCCGGCGAAGAGCAGATTGGAGCTCTCGAAGGGATTCTCGGAATGACAGAATAGCGTCCCTAGTATTGCCACATACATCCAAGTATCTCAAGGAACTTTCTAACAATTCGTTGATCCATTTCTGGAGTTGATCTTGGCCGAGAGCTTGTTGGGTCAACGGCAAATTGAGAAGATCCCCTAAGCATCTATACAACTCGACCACAAACGAAAGACCAACGCATATCGTTTCTACCTTGAACGAAGAAGTCGATGCCTCCCAAGATTTGAACTTGTTTAGCTCTTCTTCAACCTTTAGGGTGCTCGGATGAGATCTCGCCGGCAAACTAATGGACCGAACGCTATACCGCTTAGATGGCTTGGGGGAGAAGGCAGCAATGGCTGCTCTTTTCATCTTGGAAACGGTGTCAGAATTTCCGAAGCTGATTTCAAGGGAGTCGTATGGTTCAAAACGACGTATTTATACCGAGGGCCATTTAGAGTATATGGGATGGAACCGCAGGCGAATCTATTGGTCCTTTTTTAATTTCAACGTGACCAACATGTGGAGGCACTAGCCAGCGTGGCCTTTCTCCGTGGCAGGGGTTATGTCGTCACCGACACGTCCTTCAACGAACAAACCCGTCTTTCTTTAATACAAACCTTATATTATAGTTCTCACTTGGGTACGGGGTACCCCGTGTATATTTTTGGGGACTTGTTTTGCACCAAGGACTAGGTTCATTATACCCTTTTTGTCTACCATGAACCATGGCGCCACCGCCCCTACTACTCGTGGTTTTATCCACCTGCTTCACTAATCTTGGAAGTTAGTTGACACTAAAGGCAAGGCAACGGCTCCAACGACATCAAGTTCTTGACGAACCATATCAAGGTTTGGATGTGGGTTCGAGTAATTTTGTTACTGAGGTTGACGGTTCGGTTTCATATGCAACAATCACAAAGAATTGTCCTCTTATCTCTTACGAGAGTTATAGCTGTCGCCTCGACAGAAAGCTTTTCTTAGTGGTTGTCCTTTTTTTTTAAGGAAGTGCAGCCGGCCGAATTTCTTTGAATATCGTGTGGTTCATGACCCCTTAGGCCTGCAGGCTGCATGGATCAAAATCTTAAGCAATCGTGAACCGTCTTAATTAATAAAGGGTGGTGGCTAAAACAAGAAACGAATGTGGTATTAAGATATATGGGTTGCACGAGTGTCATGTTGGCAATGTGTTCCCCTTAAGGTTTGCAGCCTTCCAGCCAGCCAGCGTGAGATATCAAGCTTAGTACAGATCATATGCTTAGTTGTCGGCCCGTGAATCCTACCACTTGCAACCCTCTGATCACCTTGTTGACTTGAAAGTTTCGTGGATAGGATTAAGACTAATTCCACGAGGAGTGGAATCCGTGAGGGGAGAGATGCTGTTTGTGTATCTGTCTTGGGTGATGTTCGTTTTGAGAAAAAATGTAGGATTTTAGAGAAGTTGTGAATTTTTATGTTGAATAGTGTTTTATTGGTGTTTGTGTAAAGTGGAGAGAGAAATGATTTGATGTAATTGTTTAATAAAAAAGTATTGGAGTTATGTGAAAAAATATAGAGAGAGAAAATTTATGTTGAATAAAAAATTAAAAAGTTGTTGGAGATTGTGTAAAATGTATTGATTTTTGTGTTTGAATTCTGAATATGTTCGGTGGTAGAATTGTGAATATACTTAGAATCCTGAAAAAATGGTGAAAACGAACATACCAAGATTGCTATTCTTAATTTTCTGACCTTTTCTTTTCCTTTCTTTTCCCGGAGTGGAATGATGAAGTTTACAGGTAGATTAAAATACAGTTTGGGGGAGGACTGAACCCAGGACAGTGAAGGATTTTAGCCAAAGCCAGCTGTTGATTCTGAAATCTTAAAGCTTGCTAGTAACGTTTAGGTTTAGAATTAATAAAAACAGATATTTCAAGCTCCTTCTAAGTTTTGACTTTGAAACTTCCAATCGAAGGTAATGGCCAGGCTTGGCTTTGATTCAATTGAAAATATACATTTTGCCGCCGGGGTTTTATGTGGGATGAGGGTAGAGATAGTTCGAGAAGTTGGATCAGATTTTCTATAATCCTCCGCCTGAATTGCATAGTAAAATTCAGAGAGATTAACACAACAGTTGAACCATACACCATTTAATACTATTTATATTTGTCAGTATAAAATTTCGGACAACATAAATCATATAATGAGTTCTACCTATTATGTTTTTCCAGATTAACACAACAAGTGAACTATAATTTAATACTAGGGATAAATATAAAATCAGTCTGTGTTGTACACAAAAATCGTTTTAGTCCCTGTGATATGAAAAATATCAATTTAGTCTCTGATTCTATTTTCGTTTGTTATTGGTCCTCAATCAGAGACTGATTTTATCACTTTTTGAAATCACATGAAATAAATTAATATTTTTCATATTACAGAGACTAAATCGATTTTTACGTATATCACGTACTCTTAATACTATTACGATGGACGTTAACGTTTCAAAAATCTTACCATATATTCTCCCAAAAGGGATCCATCAGCCCGTATGATATCGTGACACGTAAAGAAACCTGAACACTTTTTGCCTGCAAAAATAAAAAGTGAAAACGCCTTTGCTTCGGAAATAGCCAACGAGAAAACGCCTTAATTGTCGGCATCACTTTATACTTTTTATATGTATGGCAGAATCTACTGATGTGTAAAGACAAATAATTGAGCTCTTGACCTCAGCTATTGTCCACAACACACGTGTCATCTAATTAACCCATTGTTCCGTGTCTTCTTCGACTTGATACACATGAAGTAGGACAAAACTATTACACTTCTCGAAACTTCAATATTTAGTGAGAGAAAAAAAATTGTAATTAGGTGGAATAATTGTGACTCTAAATATATATATATGTCAAATTTTCACTTTATTTATAAATTTTTGGATGAAATTAAAGTGTTCGTCTAGTGGTTAAGTTTTAAAATTTTTGGTGTTACTAAATTTATGAAATTACAATTATAGTAATTATTTGATTTTATAATAGAGAAGAATTTTATGGGCTCTTAAAATTAGTCTAAGTGCACTTAAATTGACCCGGATAGATTATCAAATAAATAAATACATAAACTTTTGGGTTCAGGGTAACAACTCGATGGCATCATAAAAGTATAATTAATTCACATGTCACTGTTTAATAAAATGAGACAGATGAATCATGTAGGTCCGTTTCCTCATATTGTAAAATAAATAAATAAACAATAAAGTAAGTCATGAATAATTATAAATAATAATGTTCCTTATTAGCCTTTCAAAAGTGGTGATTACTTTATAAAATTACTTGATCGGAGGCAATTTTGTAATTTTCAACTACTAGAAAAAGGCATATACTTAACCTAAGGAATAACTTAATCGATAGGACTTCTCAACTAAAAGAGAATATATGAGTAGGACATTAATTTAAGGGAATGCGTGGAGGATTTCAAAAACTCGTGCGTTAATAATTGTACTTTAAATTTAAATTATGTCACAGCTCAACTGCCTCTTAGTTGGAGATGATAATTCTTAATATAATATATTATTTTTGTGGGCATTACATATGCAATTACCTAATAAAGTGGTAGTGATATAACATTCCTATGCATTCCCTTAATTTCAAAGTAAAAAATTAAATAAAGTATGATCAATATGAGATAGAACAAGACAGATAAATAAAACAAAAAGTCGGCCGCTTGTTTATTGCCGGGAACTTAAAAATATTAAAGGAAAAATACAATTTTTCCCACGTGTTTTGTACTTTACACTGTAAATTATCATGTTTGAGACATTATACCCATAAACTACTTATCTCTAACACATTGCACCCTTGTCTTTTTTCGTCAAATTAAACATAAATTGACTATTTTTAAATGAAATGACGATTATGCCCTAAAAATCAAAATAAAATGAATAACAAGTTACATTTAAGGGTATAATCGTCTTTAAAAAAATGAAGTCAATTTTCGTCTAATTTGACGGTAAAAATATATGGAGGCTACAACATGTTATGGGTACAATGTCTCAAAATGTAGTTGTATAGGGTACCAAGCACTAATATATGGGTACAAAATGTATTTACCCCAAAATTAACCAAGCTTCTGCTTATCAGGCTAAAACATGAGATAGAAATCAAACATTCTAAAGATTCATAATTAACAAGAATTTATGATGTACATTGTTCTCTAAATTAAGATAGTTAGAAGAATGTCAATTTCTATCTCCAAACTAGTGGTTTAATGTTATCTGGTGCTCCACACTATAAATGTAGTCACATTAAGCTCACCAATATACATTATCTTATAGGATGTAACGGTCAATATTATGCCACATAACTAATATTTTATACATTTCAACCGTGTGATCGTACTAAAAGATGTAATTTTGACGGTTCTGAAGTTTAGCGTGACTAAATTAGTGGATCTAAAATAACATTTGGTCTGTAGTTTGGAGTGGACAACTGATGTTTCCTCCTATAAATAGTAAGTAACCGGGCTGTAAACCTGAGATTGATAGATTTCCATGCAGGCTGAAATAAAAAAACAGAGGTTCTTGTTTTGGGGATTCGACACTAGCATTCACCCCATCAGCGGAAAAACGGATCAAGATCAACTGCCTCTTAAGGTTTTGATTGGACTCTTGATTTTACTTTTGGAAAGAATAGATGTTGGGCGAGGAGATAGCTCTCTGAAAAGTCTAATGGTCGATTTGCATAATTGTATCCACCATCTTTTCATTACATTAAAGGTTTTAGAACAAATTGAGAAACCATATGTGACAACAGAGATTATTTGGTTTTGGTCATTTTGAACAGAAGTTTCAATCTTTATAATAATTTGCTAAGCATAGGCGTACGAGCCATAGAAAATCATTTTTTTCCCACTCTAGACACTGCGCACAAGGAAATGAGGCACAGGAAACATTCAAAACACAATGGAACTCCATGGAATGCAGAAATTTTGGTTGCAATGAGGTTGTATTGGAGCTGCATAGGATACTTTTTTTCGGTGGGGGCTAGATATTGGTTTGTTTCTGGGTTTCTGTCAAGGATGTTTTGTCCTGATAACCTGGTTAGGTATGTGTCGATTGAGTTTGAAGGTTGTGTTGTTTCTCTGTAGTCTTTGCTGTGAGGAGGTAAAGGGAGGACAACCCCCTGTTCTTTTGGGAAGCATTTTGGTATTGATTGAAGTTTTACTTATCTTAAAGAAGAGAGAAAAGGGGGGAAAACAAATTCAGAAAATGGAGTTTAAAATGTCTACTTTGTACTCATTCTATTACGATTCGATCTATGTACAGAGTGGTTGAAATGGAAAACTATTGGAATCCTTTGGCATATCCTCTGAAAATTTGGATGCCTTACAGGATTAGACAAATGCTCTACTGGGATATTATATTCAAAACAGAGGTTCTGGTTTTAATCAAGCGCCTAAACACACACTCCAAACCATTCTCTAGGTCCTCAATGCTAATCTCCAGATCCCCCAATCTTTTATATGCAATTTCTGTCTTCTCAGCATCAAGCCCCTCATTTGAGGCGTAACGCAGGGCAGCATCAACAACTCCCATCTCATTCACTTCTTTTTGCTTCTCTTCGCATGCTACTACACCCCTGTGCATCAACTTCGAGACCAGTGACCACCCAGTCGGCTTTGGCTTTGGCACTGGCGTTGTCAAGAACAGCAAGAGGGATTGAAAGAGAGAAACATTCATTGCGCAAACTTCTCTAAGCACCTGAATCAGCGCAGAAAGATGGTGATCTAGATCTAGTACTGGTGATAAAGCCCATTTGTTCTCCATTTTCTTGAGTGTCGTGATTAACTTCCTGGCATCCTTCTTCATTTTCTTTCTGAAGCAAGTGTAGTCGTTGATGCTGCTCTCAATGCTGCTTGAATCTCCCTTTCTTCTTCGGAAAGTAGACTGAAGAACTCGAACATATTCCTTGATTTGCAACAAGAAGTCTCTTGTAATGCCACAGATGTCCAGCAGCCTTACAGATCCATCCAACAATTCCTCGACGAAGTTCTCGTTTTGATGATGAGAAAGGACTTGCTGGGTCGATGACATATTGAGAAACTCATCCATGCATCTGTACAAATCGTCTAGACCTGCTAGACCGTTGCGAATCGACTCTGATGTAGATGTAGACATTGCCCCCCATGTTTTGAGCCTGTTTAGCTCTTCTTCGAGTCTCTGAGTTGTAGGATGAGATCTGGAAGGAAAGCTAATAGATCGAACATGATATTTCCCAGACATGGCTACTTTTTTCGTTCCTTCTAGTTTTAGACAGTTCTGAACTTTGTTTGAGGTGCTTCTACCCATTCTCTCCGAGTCTCTTTATATAGGAACATGCGCTGAGACACTACTGTTCACGTCGATGTGATCAACATGTGGTGCCAGAGTGGGCTTTCCTTGGTATTCGGTGACCTGTGCAGTGAGGTGTCCTGGTATTTTGTCACTTTGTGAACTTGTGAGGCAAGAAACAAGATCACCCAAACTTGCCTCCCCTGCTGCCACATTATCCTCCATTTTTTACGTATTTTATTGAAGCTTCTGCACCTTCAAAGATGTGCCCTGTCTGGGTTGTATCAACGACCAAAAAACTTGCTCTGCACACTGGATTAAACAAAACCTTTTTGACAGCTCGAGATCCAGAGCTATTGAGATTAAAAAAACGTTCAATAATTATTAGTTTATTGGTTATTGATCATAATTCCAAGATCATTAGTTATCATGGGTGCTCGCTCTATCATCGATGCTAAAAATATTGTATTTCAGAATTGTGTACACGGATGGCCCCTTGCATTCTACTGACACTGTGCAATTTATCTAGAAGTCGCCATATTCATCTCCTAGTCCTCCATTTTCAAAAGGCATGCAACGGTAGGTAGTACACGTATCATGCCCGTTATGGTTACGCGTGTGATACTAATAATCTTTAGGTGTCAGTTCCCAGACAGTGCTCCAGGATTAGGCATGTGGCTGCTGGAACAGGTGTCCTGTCCGATCTCATCCAACGGGGCGGGGGAAGCAATAAATCGAGTTTACTCCCATAAAGTCCTCCAACGAATAATGATATGACGTGCGTGCTTACGCGGCATCTGAACAGAGTTTACTGCCATAAAAAGCAAGATCTGAAAGCTTTTTCTCTTTTCCGACCTTTTGTAAATAGAAGAGAAACCGCCAAGAAAAAAAATGGAAGAGAAACCCTTCATACCGTAGTAATGGCTGAAAAGATAAGAAACGCTAGGCATCCCGCTCCCGTCCCGGCACGCGTTTCGCTGGCTGACGTGGAGCGGGGCCAGCATTGAAAGAAAATTGATGGGATTTGAGAAATAAAGGCAGAATATTGAATAAAAACAAAAGAGGGGAAACAAAGAAACTGAAAAGTAACAAAAAAAGCCCCATTTTTTTGTTTTGTCTTTTTGCCCTGGAAGGAGTTGATGCTTGTGTACTCGCCAAGAATCCAAGTCGATAATGAATTCATGCTCCAGCCCTGTGCCTCTGTCTTCATGTCACTGAAACGCTCCTTTACCAAACAGAAAAAAGTACACCCTTTTTCTTCTTTCAATTTGTACACATTGATTAAGTTAACATTTTCGCCCGTTTGGGTCTGTCCCTCTGTTTAGGACTTGTTGTTGGTTTTGGTCTGTCGTCGTCTGTCCGCCCCTTCCGTGGGCTTATCCGAGTCCTTGTGACTCTTTTTCGACCCTTTATTGGGTCTTGCTACGCGTCGTTTGTGGCGCTTTACCGGCTTGTCCAAGTCCTAGTAGCTCTGTCTACTATGTCCGGCCATCACTCCCTCTGCCCTGCAAGGAGTTCATAGTGGTTCCTCTGATCCGTCCGAGGGTCTCGCTGGTCTGTCTGTCTTGTTGTTTGTCATGTTTGTTTTATCAATCCAGTTCGTAGTTGTTTTTTATTTTTAAGCTATAAAAAAAAGAATCGCATGACAAAAAAAAAAGATTAAGTTAACATTTAACACCAACCCATGAAAAAGATATGAGAGGTGATACTTATTTCTTTTTCCTGATTGTCGAAATAAAACAGCTCTGCGAGCAATTTACCACATAAGTTTTTGGTTGCGTTTACTAGTATAACACGTGTACGTTTCAGTGATGAAGATCTATTTTGTGGCTGATCTTGTGGTTGATCATTGAAAGTAAGGAGTACTCCTGGAAGTTTGACCACAACTGTCAGCATTTCATCCTAAACATGTGAGTTCTGATATCAAGATTCTTTTTATTTCTTAGGATCATCTTGTTTTGCAATTGGAACCTTGTATCAGAAGCACAAAATTAAATAGGTTTTGTGGTTCACATACAATTGTTGATCCTTTGCTTTAAATTTTTTGACATTTATTTTTCAGCTGAGACATGGTGATAGCAGACAAGACTGTTTCAATATTCTAGGAATGTGTCACTTATCACTTATGAGACATAGGTAGTATGCCATTTTTGTATTCTTTCAGTCCCACCTAGTGCACAACCCCTGTACCTTCGGGTGTTGTCTGTTACTTTCCTAATCAATTCTTACTTAGAACAAACTTCTCCGGTGTTATTGTTTTGTCCTGCATTTAGTTATTATTAGAGAATTTAGTCATGGAAAACTCAAGCAATTCACTGTTTTCTTTTTCCCTCTTTCTTGGTGGATTTGTGACTAAATGAGAGAAGGAAAAATGCTGGGGAAGAAGAAGAAGGGTCTGGAATATGTCTCTACAGCGAAATGGAAAGCAGTAAAGGCTAATGGAGAAGGAAAGACAGAAGAAGGGAAGAGGTCCCTTTTATTTGCGAGTGACAATGAGTAGTGCTAGCTGTTCACATGTTTTTTTTTCTTTTCTCTTTTGCATTTTGCATCATATTAATTGAAGTTTATTATGTTTGAATTTCCATCGTTATTATGTTTTTCGCCCTTTTCTTTTCGTCTCTCTTTTTGATGGATTGGTGTTAAATTTTAATTTTATAGGCTGTTCGGTTAATGTGTTTTGCTCTGGAAGGACTTGTTGAGACCAGTGACCACCCAGAAGCCTTTGGCCTCGACACTGGCGCTGTCAAGAACAGCAAGAGGGATTGAAAGATGGATACATTCATCGAACATACTTCTCTAAGCACCCGAATCACCGCGGAGAGGAGTTGATCTTGATGTGAGACGTCCGGTGATTCCGCACGAGGTCGGTTATTGTGTGAGTGTGTGAGTGGACAAATGAGATTAGAAGTTGAGAAATCTAATACTGAAAAAATGACACGTCATTTAATGAAACCGGGTCGGTTTCGCGGGTCGTGTGCGTGACCCGGTTTCATTAAATGACGTGACATTTTTTTCAGCCATTAGATTTCTCAACTTCTAACCTCACCCGTCCACTCACACACTCACACAGTAACTTAATCACACAATAACTTTTGCCGATTCCGCAAATAGATTTTCCATTTGCTTTAAAGCCGTGATCAGCTTCTTGGCATCCCTTTTCATTTTCTTTCTGAAGCAAGTGTAGCTGTTGATGCTACTTTCAATGCTTAAATCTCTCTTTCGTCTTCGGAGAGCAGATTGAAGAGCTCGAACATGTACCTTAATTTGCAACATAATTTCCCTTGTAATGCCACAGATGTCCAAAACCCTTACAGAACCATCCAGCAGTTCCTCGACGTACTTCTCGTGTAGATGTTGAGGAAGAACTTGCTGGGTCGACGACATATTGAGAAGGTCATCCATGCATCTGTACAACTCGTCTAGACCAAGTAGACCGTTGCAAATTGACTCAGATGTCGATGAAGATGTTTCCTCCCATGTTTTGAGCTTGTTCAACTCTTCTTCAACTCTAAGAGTGCTGGGATGGGATCTGGAAGCCAAGCTAATAGATCGAACATGGTATTTACCAGCCATGGTTGCTCTTGTTTTCCTTTCTGCTTCTTTTGTTTTGGTTTGAAGTGCTTCTAGCAATTCGAAAATCCTCTATATATAGGAACATTCACAGAGACGAAAAAGAGACAGGTCTGCACCCGTCAGTGCGACCATCATGTGGAGCCAGAGTGGGCTTTCCTCTGTATTAGGTTGCCTGTCACAGCTCCGGCCAGCAAAGCTTCAATCATTTGTTAATAATTTAGGCCTAGAGGGTTGTGAGATCATCACAAGGCGTCGAAGTATTTCGCCATTGTTTATGTTTGTGATGCATCATGCAAGAAACCAAAATAGTCATCACCCACTTTGCCTCCCCTACTGCCACATTACCTTCCATTTTCGAGTATAAAAATGAACCTGCTGCTGCGCTGCACCCTCAAAGATGTGCCTTGTCTGGCTTGTCTCAATGGGAAGAACCTTGCTCTACACAAGTTACTAGACAACGGATTTAGAGAGATCGAGATCCAGATGTGACGGAGATGAAATGTATAACAATCGATAAGAACAGAGCTCAAATTACGTCAATGGTTATCAATACTAACTTCCTATTAATTGTTTGCACGAGTGGCCTGTCCTTTTTATGTCTCCCTCATATTCACCTAACTCTACACAATTTATCAAGTAATTCTCTTGTCCTCGATTTCCTCAGTAATCAAGAGGTACGCAAATGTAGGACACTCATCATGCAGGTTTTCGTTACGCGTGTGCTGCTAAGGATCTTTGGATATTCTGAAAATCAGAGCACTAGGATTTGTCATGTGGTTGCTGGGACAGCGGTGCACTCTCAGCGACATGACGTGGCCTGGAGTTGAAGCTTGCAAGAGACACCAGCCATGAAATCAACTTAACAGAGTCGTTCCAGAAATGCGCCAATTACTCCTTTTGTTTTCGTTTCCAAAAGAACCATGAACTTCAAGAATCAATGGCTGGAGTATTATACTTTTGAGAAAGTTGTGTTTGATGCTCCTATGTAAGAAAAGATATTCTTGTGAACAAATATACTAGGGTTTCGAGCACTTTTCCCCTATAAGAAAAAGATTAGCGTGATTTTACCTATAAGAAAACCCCATTAGACTAACCCTTTTAGGTTGAATGTGAGTTGGCTATGCCAATGATTATTGTGTCATTTTACTTGTAAAATGGTTAAGTGCTCAAGGGTGTTAAGTTACCCTTTTGCTTGTTTTGGACTTACTGTATATCTTGCTTTTTGGGATTAATTAAACAATAACTAAGAATTACATACATATATATATATATATATATGAGATAATTATTTTTTTTTATTTTTTTTATGAAGGACGGCGGAACGTCCGAAATTTATTAAAATGTCCTCACGTGTGGCGGAGGAAAACCGTGGTAACAAACAACTTGACCGGCTACAATGAACCACCAAAAGCCAAGCTAAAATCTACTAAGACCAGGCCAAAAACACAAAAAAAAAAAAAAAAAAAAAAACCACAAAACAACAACTAAAAAAAAGCTAGGAAATTCTCAAATAAGGCATACTGAGTTTATCAGTTCGAAGTAAACCACGTAATCTCAAAGGGACATCCGCCATGTATATCCAGATCCATTAATTTGACTTCTGGCTTGAATGGTGACTCAATACTCTGTACCTGATCTTAATAGTTTCATAGAAAGATAGCCTCACAAGGCACATATTGGTTCGTTGAAGGCTCAAAAGCTCTGCTAGCTATGCCTACGACACATTTTAGTTACCAAAAATGGAGACCTCATCATTTTGAAGGTGTGCCTACCCCATTCCCCAGCTCCCCGGAAGTGGCAAATCACTCTTTCATTTGTCTCAGCATGGATATTCCCTTTACAGACAGATATACACGGCTTCCCACTTCCCCAGACACAACATGCTACGTGAAGCACGAGAGTTTTGAATCGATGCAGATTCTGCATATGCATTGAATAACAAAGATATACAAATTTGGTACAAAAGTGAGAAACTGAATCGTGAATCCCGCTCTATATATACTTTTTGATAAACGTGAACTCATATACAAATATGGTTTGGCAAAATGTGGATACTATGGCGGCCATTCTATAAGACGTACAAATATTTGATTGCCCTTACTATTGAGCAAGGATGTTCAAGAAAGACACTCTGTTCTGGACTAAGCGCCTGGATACACAATTTAATCCATTCTCAATGTCATCAATACTTAGATGGAGAGTGTCTAGCATCCTTCGTGCCAGATGAACTTCATCCTTGGCATCGTTATTTCTTAGATGCCCATGGAGTGAAGAAAGAGCAACGTCAACGCTCCCCACCTCATTGACAATCTTCTGTCCTTCTGTAGAGCACAACAACTTCATTGGCAACAATCTTGAAATCAATGACAAACGAGTTGTGTTCGTCTTCATCCTGCGCAGAGACAGGAACGAAAAAAGAGCTCTGAAAATGGAGATGGTGATGGCGTTGGCTTGTTTTAGTACTCTGACCACCATGGATAGATGGTGATCTAAATCCAGGAGTGGAGAGAAAGCAGCCTTGCTTTCCGCTCGCTTCAATGCTTTAAGGCACTTAGCAATGTCCCTCTTCACCTTCTTTCTAAAGTGCAGATAAGAATGAACATCACTTTCGATTCTTGAATCGACACCCTTTCTGCGTAGAGCCGACTGCAGTGTTTGGACATGTTCCTTCATCGTAAAGATCATGTCCCTTGCAGTGCCGCACGCATCCAGCAATGTAACGGACCCATCCAGAGCTTCTTCTATGAGCTTTCCATTTTCATAGCGCAGAAGAGCTTGTTGGGTGAGGGGGGAGTTAATAAGTTCCTCCAGACAATTGTACAACTCTGCAAGGCCAACTAGGCCAGTTTGAATAGTCTCGGCTCCCAATGAAACTAGTACTGAAGGTGATGAAATTTGGCTGGATTTTAGGCGGTTTAGTACTGCTTCAAGTCTATCAGCACGAGGGTGTAGCCTAGAGGGCAAGCTAATTGACCTAACAGGCTGATGCACACCCTGCAATTCAGAGGAGGCTGCCA
This sequence comes from Myrica gale, assembly GCA_963930655.1. Lineage (NCBI taxonomy): Eukaryota > Viridiplantae > Streptophyta > Magnoliopsida > Fagales > Myricaceae > Myrica > Myrica gale. The sequence continues at coordinate 26,324,418 of OZ005610.1, forward strand.
TAGTTACTTCCTTCTAATGCTAGCAATCACTCAAACACACAAGCGTTGCTTGAAGGACTATCACTGTTCTAAGCTTTGCTTATAACAACACAATGATGGAACCTAGCTAGCAAGGCTAGGCTGATATATACAATGCAGCTAGCTATAACAGTGTGCATGTGATGGAAATGTGGGTCCCCCTACCTCCCCGATTCTTCTGTAACAGTTTCAGCCAACAATCTGCGACCCACCCTATTGATTCTTTAATCGTGTGTGGTGATTAGATGGGCAACGTATGGGTTTGGTAAGAATTTGGTGTTCTTCTGAGGATGTAAATATAGGTTCAGGCCCTTAGTGCTATATGCTTCTTTACCTCCCCAATCATCACCAGCACCATTCTCTTAAACAAAATATAATATTCTCGTTTAAATTATCCTTTGCTTTATAGAATCTCTTGCATTATATGGCTCCTTGCCTCCATTATCACCAACACCTTTAATCTAGTAAGATCCATTGAATCTTCAATTCATTCAATCATCAATTCAATTAAAGAATTTCAATTACCAGACCAGATTTTCCTGACCCATGTCTTATTACAATGGACCTCAGGGAGGGAGAAACAGTTGGAGTAACCTCATAATGAGATTTGTTTTAGACTCTAGAGCCATTATATATGAATCTATCCGAAGCCAAGAATCTGGTCCTGCTGACAGTACAGTTGGTGTCCTTGGGGGACAAGGAAGCATTAGACAGTAAATATTTCTTATATACCTTGGGAATTGGTGTTAGCAAGATCATCAATTTTTTAGTGGGAAGCTTGTTGGAAGAATTGTGAGCACAAAACTTAATGCAAAAACACATGTTGGCGTCAAATGCTCATTCTATATCCATGAATTCATGATTCTTCTTGTCCCCTAAAGTTTTCTGCATGTGGTTAACTCAGAAACAAACAGTTCATTGTCCTTTTGTGTACATTGAATTCATCTTCCTGACCTTTGAATCGAGATAGCACCCTCTTCCGTGGGCTCAAACTTATCCTATCAAAGATGCATGATCTTTCAGATCAATATAAATCTTGGCCGCTAGAATTGCGGCAGCACAGCTCAGGATCTGGGGGTGGTTTTTTCTTACAAGCCAAATACATGCCATGCCCATCACAGTCTCTGGTATCCAACATGTTTTTGAAAACGGATAGCATTTAGTGCCGATTATTGAGGGAATGATTTCGGCCTGCATGACATAATATTCCCAATAAAAGAACATTATAAGCTCCATTCTGAACAGTGAACTCACATGCAGCAGCCACATGCCCAGAACCGACGCCAACTAGTGAAGCATTTGCAGCAGTAAATTGGCCAGAGGGTTGGCCCTGGCGCCTGGTAGGCACCAAGGACAAGGGGGACAAGCGCAAGACGTTCAGTTATTTGCATGGGAAACTAGAAAACCGCAAAACCCGCAGTTTGCTTACACCGGACCAATCAATTTACTAAAGAAGGTTGTCCCAATTGCAGTTCACTGCTCTGAAAAATTCTAATATATGTCTAAATTAAGCTTCATGTGACGCCTTGATGAGCTCTATTTTGGTTAAATTGGGTTAATGAGTTGGTGAATTTACCCGAGTAAATAACCAACAAATGACTGTTTTTTCTTTTATTTTTTAATTCCTAACTTGTTTGGTCGCATGGTGCCCAAGTGAAATCAGTAGATGAGTTGCTTATGGAAGATGTCGTTGTCAATTCTGGCCAGCAGCCTGCGAATTAAATGTTTCTTTAATCTTATGGTCATGATCCTCAAACAATAAACATGTATAGGTCGCGAGAACAGGATGCCTCCTTGCCTCCCCAATCATTACAGGTACCATGCTCTTGACCAAAACTTGAACACATCCCTGCTTACATTGTTTATTTCCCAATGGCTGGCAATGCATGATTGACTTATTTGAAAGAACCAATAAAAAAAAAATACGGAGGTGGAAAGAAAAGAATACGACAAATCTGATTATCTGAGAGAAGATTTAGTATAACACGACCTTATGAAAAACAATCTAGGTTTGCAATGATGAGTATAGAAGAACATAAGGCCGATTTCAATAGGCAGCTAATTCCGTATAAACCTGTATCAGACGGGGTACAAAAGAGCTTTTGCTTGTTGAATAGAAGACAAGAAAATTTCTTAAATCCTTTTTCCATGTCTTCAAACAGGCTGGAAGAAGAAGAAGAAGAAGAAAGCAGTACCCCCATAATAAGAAAATTAGTTATGGTCAAAGAGACCAAACATACAGGAAGGCCATTTTGGATCACATTCTTATCACATAGACAATAAGCAGCCTATGATTCTGTCTGTCTCCTTATGTTTCTACTACAGTAATTATGTATCAGATTAGGAATTTACCCTCCAAAAGAAAACTAATTCGAACATTAAAGTTCCAGGAAATTAAGCAGGATGGCATGCGTTTTATCTTGGCTTGCCTTAAATGCGCTTGAACCAATTTAACACTTTGATTTCTTATCTCCTCTGCGGAGTTGAACAGATTAAGCCGAAGAAACATCCAGCAGCTATTTTTTCATGTTTGCTTAGAGTCAAGATTCATTAGAGACTTATAGACGTATAGCCGGCTAACCATAATTGAATATTCAGATACCACATACGAATTGAAGAGAGCGCCCTCCACCCTTGCAGTGTTTCTTTGCCCGGGTACCATGTATACTTAGATGCCGAAGGGGTACCTCCCACTCGCCCCTGTAACAAGCAAACAATGAATGTGGTAGACCATATAACTCACCAGCTAACCATAATCAGATGTTCATTAGTTGATTTTGTTGTAACAAATTGTATGTTTTGGCATTCCTTGTCCATATACCCATAGGCTATTCCACATAATCGATTATAACTCGAGGTTCAGGAATTAAGCTTTCACTAAGGGGGCAGCCACTGGGTAATTACAACAGAGTGAAAATCTAGAGTCTAGAGCCCAATGGTGATCAACAACATTGATGTCAAGTCAAGGTGTGAGGATTGCTTCCTCCATCATGATCAAAACTCAAAGCAAATTTCAGCATGGTTTTTTCTTTCCTCAGAAACATGCTAAAGTTTCTTGAAGGAGCCTAATTTGCAGGAATTCCCAACTTGAATTACATGGCCAACGTATATCACGAGGTCTTGATTCAAATTATATCTAATGTTCGCCACCACACGTCTGACTCATAAGTCATAACCAATGGAAAACACAAACAGCACTTAATAGCCGCACCTTAGAATAGTTTGTTTTCCTATGTAAGAGACTGATAATTGCGGCATTTATTGGGGTACTGTGACAGGAAAATATGTGAGAAGGGATTCTCCCTACGCTCTCTATTTCACCAAATTCAAGCATCATTAAATCTTCTTGTCAGACTCCTATGGTACAGTTCCAGTAAAAGAATGTGACTTTTAACCAAAAGCAAGACTCTCAATCATTGGTAAACAAGATTCCGTTCTCTTCGTTTTCGAAAATGCATCAAGAACCATAACGCAGAGAAATGTGGTTCTTATGCCACACTTAAATAAATATAAAAAAAGGCCTATAAGAAAAAAGCAGCTCCCCACTTTTATTGGTGGACACAAAAGAGCCTTTAGTACAGGAGTAAATGATATATATGGACTTCTACCTCAGGAAAACCACATACATAGGTGACAAGGTCTAAGGTTAGCTACTCAACGATCTTTGTGGTAGATAAATGGAAAAAGATAAATACTGCAATCATGTTCCAAGGGATGAGGTGGTAGAATGATGCCAACATATGAAAAAAAGTGAGTTCATAGTCCACCAGGCTCTACCTGCACGAGTCGATAAAATTGCTCTCTTAATACATTAAGCCATACTGCTGTAAGCCTTTGCACATCAGGGATGCTACTATAAAGCTCCTTGAACAACAGCTTCAAGTTTGGTACATTCCAAATGAGGGCACTTATTGCCACCAGTTGTAATTCATTGAAAGAGAATTGGGCTTAGATGCAGAGTGCCTGAACATATATGCTACTGCAACACGTGGGATTCTATTTCCTTGGACAAGAAATGCTCATTGACGACTGAACTAAACAACAGAACCAACAACAGCCTCAGCAGAAGAGAGCTGGCGGCCAACAATGAGAGGAAGATGTCACGAATGATAACATAGCATAAATGATAGCCATCTATACACAACGAGTGAAGTAAAAATGATAGCCATATGTATATAATGCATGAAATAGAAATATAGATGTAAAATAGAAAATCAGTAAGAAGAAAGAAAAAAGTAGACAACAACTTGTGTATCCTCGACCTGCTGGTGTGCTTGTGTCATACGGAATAACTTACTTCTTACCAAAAGCCAATAAACCCTTAGATAAAAAACAAAGAGAGGCATGCTATATTAATCACCCAATAATAAAGGATCGCATAAAAGATATAGAAATGGCATCCAAGCTTCCAATCACTCAGAACACCAGCACTTAGGGGAGGTAATATTATAATATATACCCTACTCTAGATTGCAATCCACTCTCTAGATCAACTCACTTGTCTATAACTTGCTTTCCAATCACCAATAATGATTAAAAACTACAATCACAAATTGTTCTCTCACGTAGAAGCAATAAATAATAGGATCCTATCATATATCAACTAGAAATCCATTTAAACCACTAAAAAGACCGACTGGAAACACTTTGTCATCTATTACATGAGGTATCTCATTCAAATCAAGTACCTCTTCAACAAATTAATCAATTTTTTTACAGTCTTTGTCAAACATACCAGTTATATAGCATGGCCTTGTTCTTTAGCTTTCTTCAGCCATTTCAGTGTACTTTCCAATGTTGTGTAAGCAGTAACATCTGTTAAACTCTTACTCTCAACTGCATAATCAAACACTTCATAAGCTTCTGCTACCCTCCCTTCCCTGCAAAGAGCCCTCACAAAGGTAGCATAAGCCGCCGTCTCAAGCTTCAAATCCTCTGATTTTATCACTCCATAGAGTTCATTCGCCTTTTCCAACAGTCTTGACTTACACAATCCCTGAAGCAATGTACTATAAGTGCACGAATTCGGACTACACCCCCTGGCTTCCATCTCACCCAATAAAGCTAATGCACCCAAAGCATCCCCCTCCCGACACATCCCATTCATCAATGAAGTGTATGTAACAGCATCTGGGAAATGACCTTTTTCTGCCATAATACCCAAGAACTTTCTAGCTTGCTTGACCCGCCCAGACTTCGATAACCCGAAAATCAACGTGTTATAAGTAATAAGATCAGGTTCCAGCCCTTCCTCCTTCATTTTATTATAAACCCCAATTGCCTCATGCCCTCTACTCAACACACAGTAACCCTTCATAATTGTGTTGTAAACAAAGCAATCAGGCTTAAAACCCTCCTCATTGAGCACGCCCACCAACCTCATTGCCTCGCGAAGATTCTTGGTGTTGCATACGTTATCAATCAAGATTGTGTAAGTAACAAGATCGGGCTTCAAATCAAAAGAGTCTCGCATATCATCAACAAAACCATAAACCATACTCAAATCCCTGGACTTACAGAGATGCTTAACAAGAAAATTATATGTATAAGTATCGGGATTAGAGCTTTTTGATGACAATTCCTTGACCAATTCCACGGCGTGCTCCATTCGGTCCGCCAAGCAGAGCGACCGGACCGCAATATCTGTGGTGAACTTGTCAGGGCTGAACCCGTTAGTTAGCATAAGATTAAGGGTCTGGTGCACGGAGGCGAGAGTGGGATCGGGAGCGCTGCAGGACTGCGCAAGCAAGATGTGGTAGGTGGATCTGTCAGGGGAGAAGGAAGGATGCGACATCATCATGTGGCGGAGGAAAGAGATGGAGTCGTGGACGGTGGAAATCGAGGCGAAGGACTGGAGGAGAGAGTTGTGGAAGCGCAGGTCGAGTGGGGCGTTGGTGGTGGAGATGATGGAATTGAAGAGCTTCTTGGCATCCGAGAGGTCAGGGGATTTGAAAAGGGATGGTTGGGTATTCTCCTGGGTTTTCTGGGAACGTTGGGATGGAGTTTTCTTGGCGTGTTTCTTGGGAAGTAAATGGGGTTTACGAGGTGGGACTGGAGACTCCGCGGGAAAGAGAGAAGATTGTCTTTTCATGAGCGTTGTTGAAATCGCCGAGCGCAGTGATGGTGGGACCTTTCCCATTTTCTTCTTCTTCGTCTGTCTCACTTCTGGCTGCTCAGATTCCTCTTAGGGTTTTGGCAGGGTTTGAGATTTTCGTATACACACACGAGCTACTCTGGACAGAATAACAGCAGGAGGGAACCAATCCATTTTTTTCGTTAATCGTTACGGTTTTTTTCTTGAACCGTCCCTGACCCGCTGGTCCATTTCTCCCTTTATTTTTCTCCTCCTCTGGGCTGGTCCGTTCTCGTTTGTTTGGGCTTTTTGCGGCCTCAGGAACCTGAAGGCCTGGTTTGTCTGTATTTTCTTCTCTGTGGGCCGTCAAAAAAAAATAAAAACAAAAACATTGAGCTATTTTAAATATAGAGATAAATACAAAATTGATTCTTGTACTATACGCAAAAATCGATTTAGTCCATATAATATGAAAAACATCGATTTAGTCCCTGTGATTTCAAAAAATGATAAAATTAGTCTCTGATGGAGGACCAATAACAAACGAAAATACAATTACAGGGACTAAATCGATGTTTTTCATATCACAGGGACTAAATCGATTTTTGCGTATAGCACAAGTACTGATTTTACATTTATCCCTTAAATATAATTTATAAATAAATATTATAATTTGCTCTCATAATTATAAGACAAAATCAACCTCTCTTCAACCGTAAAAAAACCGTGATAAATGATTAATACCTTCCTAAGATAATTTTTTTAAAAATAAATAGATAATTATAGTTTTATTTACAAAAAAAAATTAATTTTTTAAAAATATATATCATTTTTTTATTTTTAAATAATTTAAATAAATTTATTTCAAAAAACATTTAGGCCATTCTGCATATTTTTTCCTAATGAAAGTCCAACACGTAGCATCTGAATGCTGTATCATCAGTCAACAGTCAACTCCCTCCCTCTGCTTTGTTTTTCGGCTTCGTTTCTTTTACGCAGTCTCTTCCCTTCCTAGTTCCTAGACTTGTGGGGTTGATCGGTGATCAACCACTGTTTCTAGGACAACCATCCGAAAAACCCTAAAACCCCTACTCGAAGTCGAAGCCATCTCAAACACGATGGCGAGAAGATCTATACCAGTCCTAAAACAGCTCCTCTCCAAACAGAAACCGCCACTGCCGCGCCCCACGCTCCTCAATCCAACCCGGTCCGTAACGTATATGCCCCGACCCGGAGACGGCGCTCCACGAGGCGTGACCCTTATACCAGGAGATGGAATTGGACCCCTGGTGACCGGCGCGGTGGAGCAAGTGATGGAGGCGATGCACGCGCCGGTGTACTTCGAGCGCTACGAGGTGCATGGGGACATGAAGAAGGTCCCCGAGGAGGTGTTCGATTCGATCAAGAAGAACAAGGTGTGCCTCAAGGGCGGGCTGGCCACCCCCATGGGAGGTGGCATCAGCTCGCTCAACATGCAGCTCAGGAAGGAGCTCGATCTCTACGCTTCGCTTGTCAATTGCTTCAATCTCCCGGGGCTCCTTACGCGCCACGAGAACGTGGACATTGTGGTCATTAGGGAGAACACCGAGGGCGAGTACTCGGGCCTTGAGCACGAGGTCGTTCCCGGCGTCGTCGAAAGCCTGAAGGTAGTCTATTTTTTGAATATATTTACTCAATTAACTCTAGTTAAATTCTTAGGATTATAACTATTGTTTTTAATGCGTAGAAAACTCCCCCCCCCCCCCCCCCACCCAAGGGCCCCAACATTGGAAATGGCTAAATCCGAATCATTTTACTGAAAAGAATAGATTTTGAATAATGGGTATGAGTTGGGAGTTTTATTCCTGCTCCTTATAATAATTTTAAGAACTCCACAAAGTACCTGATTTAGAGTAAATTTTGATTTTTCGTGATGATTTTGAAATTGAACTTTTGCATTTTGCACGTGTGTTTTCCTTTTCCTTTTTTTCCCCCAATTTTGCATGGTCGGGAGTTATGTTTGCGCCTCATACTAATTTTTTGGCTAGGTGATAACAAAGTTCTGTTCAGAGCGAATTGCGAAGTATGCATTTGAGTATGCTTACCTAAACAACAGAAAGAAAGTGACTGCTGTCCACAAAGCAAACATTATGAAGCTTGCAGATGGTCTGTTCTTAGAATCTTGTCGAGAGGTTGCAACAAAATATCCTGGGATCCAGTACAATGAGATTATTGTGGACAACTGCTGCATGCAACTTGTATCAAAGCCTGAGCAATTTGATGTCATGGTATGTGAAGCTACATTCAAAAGATGTACGTGGTGCGAAATTTTTTTATGGTAGTATGTATGGGATGGCGTGCTCTATATTGGTACGTGCACTGCAATTTGATTCTTGGTGGGATTTCCCTTGTGGATATTTTTTTCTCTTTTGGGTTGGGTGGGGTGGGGGTAGGAGGGCTTGGGTTGTGCTTTGATTAAGGCGCAAAGTCATAGGCAGACATCTCTTGCAGGAGATGGATCATCAAATTTATCGTGTGCTTTACACGATGGGGATTGTTAGATAGGATTCTTTTCTTCTTTTCAATGCAGTACCTGATTGAATTTCAGAAATTGCACCCTGTTCTAGGTTTAAGTAATTCCCATCCGAAATCTTGGGAGAGATTGATGTAGGGAATGTCAATGTTTTGCTAAAATGAGATGATTAAGAAACTGAAAACGTTTTTCTTTCTTGGTGGTATGCGGGCTTTCGGGTGCTCATTGTTAATGGATACCTAGGCAGGTGGCAGTTATCTCTACATGGATTGGAGAGACTGTGGTTTCCTTTTCTTTCCCACGTTTAAATGCAGTAACGGTTTTAAGTGCCGATATGATACCAGTCTTCTGCAATTGTCTTGAGTTCTCGACCCGTTTGGTCCGTAGTAGCCAAAAAGGATACTGTAGGTAATGCAGGGTTGTTTATATTTTGCAGGTAACACCAAATCTTTATGGTAATCTCGTTGCAAATACAGCAGCTGGCATTGCTGGTGGCACAGGAGTCATGCCGGGAGGTATATCACATATATATAGAATTTCAGAACTCTTATTCCTCCATGTTGCCTTCTACTTAATCTTGATTTAGAGTTTGGTCAACCAAATTCTTACTGAACATATGACAGTTTAAAACCTCCAGTAACTTGGTCTTGTTGAGCTATTTCTACAAATTTTTAATTGATTCCAAAGGAATGCATGAAGGATCTGACCTGATGCAACTGGATGGCATCATCTAGGAGACTATTATGGCCAACAATTAATATATTATAAGAAAGAGATGCACATGCGTGTCTTGAGCGTGTGTCTGTGTTTTGTAGTTGTATAAAATAAAAGGAATAGAACTATGGCAGGAAAATGATTCCAGTTTTGTGTGCAGTCATGCCTAGATCTCCTAGCTTGGTGAAACATGCAGTGTAAGAGGTCACGATGCAGCCTTTAGTTGCGGTGCATGACATTTTTTTGTTGCAACAAAGTGAAATCGTGAGTAGACTGGTAGCAGAATAGCATTGTGTGAACTCTTGTCCTCCATCAGCTTAGGATTGAAGAATTGCTACATGTACTAGAGAACTACACCTGAGTCTCTCTCAACAGGTGTAAACTATTGGTACAAGTTAGGATATAAGATTGGAAGCAGATAAAGATCCTGGAAATACAGGTAGAATTTGAATATAGATGTGATGATCATATCTAATCAAGGGAAGTACATAGTACAAGTAATTGATAGGCTCATTAGGTACATAGCAAAAGTGAAGTTGAAGGGTTGGAATAACTTTTGCCTGAATGGCACATATGAGCTGAAAAAGGAGACACATTGTGAGACTTTTGATTCAACAGAATATTTAGTTGGAATTTTTTGGTAGGGATATTATGCTTAGGCATGTATCTAAACTTTACGGGTAAAGGCTTAGAAGTCAAGCTCGTGGGCTCTGATGTAAGATCTTCATCATCTACTTTTAATTTATTCTCTCGAAATAACCTTTTTAGGCTTTTCTGTTTTTCGGTTGCCTATTCTTTTCTTGTAAGTAGTATGTATTGTTTAATGTACTTGCATGTGCATTCAAAGATGAATTTCTGCTTGGTTTAGAGGGATGAAACTGTATCCAGTGTAGACGGAGGAAGTTCCTCCGTCTAGAAGCATTGGACTGTCTCTCTACACACCAACATTAAAAGAGTTGTCCGTTAAGGTTATTTTGCTACTTTTGATGAACGCACGGTAATGTTGCAGGCAATGTTGGTGCTGATCATGCTATTTTTGAGCAAGGTGCTTCAGCAGGAAACGTTGGCGATGAGAAACTTTTAGAGCAAAAGAACGCAAACCCGGTAGCCCTGCTTCTCTCATCTGCCATGATGCTGAGACATCTCCAATTTCCTTCATTTGCCGATCGATTAGAAACTGCTGTCAAGCAAGTAATATCAGAGGGCAAGTACCGGACAAGAGATCTTGGTGGACAGAGCACCACTCAAGAAGTTGTTGATGCAGTTCTTGCTGCTTTAGACTGACTGAGGAGAAACTCATTTTCACCGGCCTTCCAAACCAATTTTGTATGTTTTTCTCTGATCTTCATAAACAGCATCAATTCATTTTCCTCTGATCACTACTGAAATGATTTTTTTTGTTTAAACAATGTCAGTGTTGAGATGGAAAATGATGTTTGGTTTAAAATAATCATTAAAGAGAACATATTCCTTGCTCTTAGCTCTGGGAAATAGACATTGTATTTTGATACTCAAAATGTATTCTGATACAAGTATTGTTAATGTTAAGGCCGATTATGTAGAAGAGAAAAGTGGCTCTTAGATATTGATTTGAAAATCCCACTAGTCCTATTACCACACAAACTGGTATACTTTATTGTTCACAAGTTACAAAGTTTTGAATTGATTGAAATTGCAGCAAAAACGAAAGGTCATTGGGAGTGATTATATTAAGCATATTAGAAAATCAAATACCATAAACTGCCAAATACATTTCCAAGCTTATAGCTGGAAAATTTTGGTTGGATAATGAACCCTTGCAATTTGAGTGAGTGAAGAGTAACTTGTTTATATTTTTGGAAGCGGGGCCTGTCATTGAAACCCATCAGGATCCAAAGAGCGTCATGTACAACAATGACTGGACAATTTGAAGTTTCACTCAACCAAACTACCAAAGAATGTTGGGCATCTGTATATATGTACAAGGAAGCAAAATGGATTTGAGCCCACAAACACATACAACTTTATTCCTTGATATTGAAAGGATTCTGATACTTGTAGTTGCAGGCGTACAAGGGGAAGGGAAGTACACAGAGGGATTGACTGTTTTAGAGATGACTGCTAATTAGAGATACAAGCAATAATGCCATGATTTTGGCAGTTTTTACATTACAGAACAATTGGCATGAAGGTTTATCCTACAATTAACTGTAGAGGAAAGAATATCAATTACCCATTAATGGACCCCAAGATCCCCCAACAAAGTCATCTCTGTACAGGATCAATAGCAAGATAGACACGGAAAAAAAAATTATCCTATGCTACTGGACCTCAAAATCAATCATACACTTTATATACATGACGTTACATAGCTAAAGCTTTGACTAGAACTATTAATCACGAGATATGCTCGAGGCATATAATAAGCATGTTCTTATTAAAACGAATACATAGCAAATCTGCCATACATGTATCCAAACAAAATTGGAGGCCAACTTGCAGCTATTCAATTTGAGAATGCTTTCATATGTGGCTTCCTTGAAGACTTGTTTTATCGTACTTTGAATATCTCGTGGCTTTCATCAAGCTGCCATTAATTTTCAACTCTGGTTGCTTCTGTCCATCCTCTGCCGGATTTTCTGAATGAGTTTTCCGTCTACGCTCATTGTGACCGGCCAACTTTTCTCGGCAACTCTTTTTGTTGTCATCGAATTGTGAAACTTCATGAAACCTGCACCACATATTCATGTCCAGACATACTACCTAAGCAGGGATTATACATAAATGAAATGCTGATGCTTCTAATCTGCGACACGATTCAAATGATTCAAATTTTATGACATTTCCAAGCAAGGAGAGCAGACATACTAACACTACTGCTCTAATCTACATGATAAACAGTTAAAAGAAGTTACTGGTTTCTATCGTTAAATCCCTAGTTGGTGAACACAAATCACATTTCCACGGCCCCCAGAAATAATATGGTAACAGAAATTCTTGAATCACAGAACAATGTCATAAGATTTTTCGCAAAAATGTGTATGCATTGCTTTGATACACCACTGATCTTATGAGGGACTTGCAATTAATAACCAAACTATACGAAAATAAGGTTGACTTGTTAGAAAGAAAGTAGCAAACAGTTTGTAGAAGCAATTTCAAAGTTACCTTAACCTAAATGCTTCAGGCTTGACATAAATTAGAGTGTAATAGGTACTGCGAGGGGCCGAAACTTGTTCAAATTAATATAAGACTATAATACAAAGCAGGCAGACACCTCAGAAAAGGACACAAATAATGCATGACTTCATTGACTTGCTTGATTTGAAAATTTACCCCACTTTTGCTGATGAATAAACCTCGGAAGCTCTTTGGTCAATTGCAGAAATACCAGTTCAGAGTTGCCTAGCAGACCAATGCACTAGAAAAAGCACCATATTATTTTTTGAGTCCCCGCTTGTAACTCAAAATCAGGCCACAGAAAAGCTATGGAAAGTAGACAATCCAAAACACATGATGGGCAAAAGAAAAGAAAGCACACTCAATCCGCTTAATCGGTGATGAAGTGAACCAAACAAGAAAAAAATCTACACACATTTGCGTTACAAAACACATGAGCTGTCTCAGCTAAAAAGGGTGAAAAAAGTTCAGTACTTGCTACACTGCTGGCAAAACCTCTGCCGAACGCCAATGACCAAAACTACAGCGGCCTTAGCGTGGTGCTCGCAAACCTTGTGCCGCTTGTGATACGCCTTCGCCATTCTCAACTCCACTCCACATTCATCAGCCTGACAACGTAATGAGCCAATGCCACTAGTACTACTACTTGCGCTGTTCACGAAGGGTACGAAAGCACTAAGTCTCTGCCCAGCAGACACTACCCTTATCATCACCTTCTTCCTTCCATACTCTAGCTCCTGCTGCTGCTCCTCTTCTTCTTCTTCTCCTCCTCTTTCCACATCTTCGTCGCTGTCATGGTCTTCATAATGTTCAGCATCTTCTTCCTTTTGTTCGTCTTCTTCTTCTTCTTCTTTCGTTGAAGATCTTTTTGCCATTGACGACCTACAAAGAGGTACTAAAACAGGGTCTTTGGGGCTTTCCCGGAGAAAGAAATTTCTGGGAAAGTCGGGGATTTTGGATGCGAGAAAAACAGACAGATAACAATGGGTAGGAAACCATGGAGAGAACCGAGATGGAGAGACTGAAATTGAAAGCAATTTGTACGGAAAGGCCCACTGGACACTTTCAAGGGTTGAGAAAGCACAGTCACATTTGTCGCAAATACTTATACAAAGACCCAAAAAAGTTACTAAAAAAATAGTCTATATTGATCAAATTTTTGGCGTACGATGTGGAGAAAGCACAGTCGTACGCAGCCAATTGATCTGGCCTGAGCCGTACGCTGAACATTGATTGTGTCGTATCTGCAAATTTTAAGGCCACTGTTTGGGGGGAGGGGGAGATGAACCAGATTATGGAAGATTTTAAAATTAGGGTATGAAATAATGAATGTTAGGGGGGAAATAGCGCTGTAACGAGTGTTTTTGCTATGCCGATTGAAGCGTCAATCGCACATAAATTTAAGGAGTTCAATCGATACGACCAAGTAGGTAAAAAAGGTGCCTGACGAGCTCCATGAGGAGCCGAGTTGGCACAAGCTAAACTTTATTAATTGACGTGATGCCTCGGACATGGAGAGCGTAAGATCTCGAAGAAACGATTCAGGCTTTGGGTGTTGAGAGGTCTGAACCGTACTTTCTAGACCCAATCCTTTGCTGTATCAACATGGCTCATCCATGGTGTCACGTTCTGCTCCTCACGTTATCTGCTTGTCCGTTTCTACTGCAAACCTGCAATACAAAAGTCCAAGCAGAATCACCGTCTTGAATCTTCAAATCAGCTTCCAGCTTTTTAGCACGTGGGTATGGGGAGCCCATAATAATAATATTCACAAGAAAATGACTTGGGTTGTGTCTGTGTTGTAATATTTTTGGTATGGGAATATGTGTTGTTATTGGGTTTAGTGAAAAGGTGAAGAGAAAGGTAATTTTTTATATTTTTTTATGGGAGAGAGAGATTATATTAGAGTATTTTATTAGAAGAAAGATAAAATTTTAGGGATTGTTAGGTTGGTAAACGCAGCCTTAATTTTATGGAATTTTCCCAATTTTTTAGCATATCATCTTGATGCCATAAGTTGGTAAAGTTTACGAAGTTAACGTGTCATCTCATGCGTGACTTGAAGGCTCCCGTGTTTTATCTCGAACTTCACAAACACTCGGTCACTTCTGTTTCTCCGCTACCATGAACCACTTCCTCAGGAGGACGGGGGCTCGTTTTTATCTGTTGCTTCAATCGTTTTTATTTTTCTCTCACCCTAAATACTCGTAAATTCTCTCACTTTTCCGGGAACTTTGAGTCAGGATCATGGAAATCGATGGAGGGTCTGGTCCGTTGCTCAGCAAATTGCGCTCCTTTGACTCCCATAAGCTTCTTGGAGAGAGCAGCAAAGGCTTACAGAGACAGGACCTCGGTCGTGTATGGTTCTCTGAAATATACTTGGGGAGAAACTCATGATCGATGTCTGAGACTGGCTTCCGCTCTGACCCAGTTGGGAATTTCACCCGGGGACGTGGTGGGTTGTCTTATTTTTACATTCCTTTTTTTCTCAAGGTGGATTTCGTACTGCTTTGGTGCTTTTGTTATTCGATCTTGTTCATGGTTACGTTATTTGATTAATGGTCTTGATCATTGTCTTTCGATTCCATGTTTGTGTGATCTCTACTCCCTACGATTCCTCGGTTTGGATCCATTTTCCTTTGTATCCAAGATTAAATCTTTACGGATTATGGTGCTCATTTATAACTGTAATTTAGAGGATGGTACCAGAAAAAGGAACAAGAGGATGCAGAATTTTGATGTTTTGGTAGTCCCTACAGCTACTAGTTCCTCTTTTCTGCCATACTTGGGATTTCTGGGTGGCTGATTAAGCGTAACTTTTTTGGCATTAAATGGATCGATTCCTTTTTCATAGCTTGAAGAATGATTTCCTTTTCATAAGCGAAAGTATTGTTTCTGATGTATTGTATCACTTTGCTGTGTTTCTGTTGTAATGGCTTGTTTTTTAGAGACACTTATAAAGCCCCTGCTTTTTGTGTTCCCTAGTAGTTCATTAGTTATTGAGTTTGGTTTTCCCCATTTTGCAATTAATTTAAAGTCGATTGGCAACCTAATCCTTATTCTCCCCCCCCCCCCCCTCTCACAAAATCCCTGGGAAAATGTTGGTCCCTGAAATATGCTGCTCAGAGAGTCACTGCAGTCTGCTGTTAAGATCTTTGTAACTCTGGTTTTCTGCAGGTTGCAGTTCTGGCGCCTTATGTCCCACCAATGCATGAGCTCCATTTGCGGTTCCAATGTCAGGAGCAGTTCTCTGTACACTCAACATACGCTATGATTCATCCATGTTGTCAACCCTACTAAAACATTCTGAAGCGAAGATCATTTTCGTAGACTTCCAGCTACTTGAAATTGCTCAGGGAGCACTCCAGCATTTTGCAAAGACAGACACCAAGCCACCACTCCTAGTCTTTTGATATCAGAAGCTGATGGCCAATGTCCCATCGACATTACTTCTAACACTTACGAGTACGAGAGTCTTCTGAAAAATGGACAGAATGGATTTCAGGTAAGACGACCAGTTAGTGAATGGGATCCTATCAGCCTAAATTACACTTATGGCACAACATCTAGACCAAAAGGAGTTGTGTATAGTCACAGAGGTGCCTATCTCAATTCACTGGCTACAGTTCTTCTCCATGGAATAGGCTCAATGCGAGTCTACCTTTGGACTGTGCCTATGTTTCATTGCAACGGTCGGTGTCTCATTTGGGGGTTGGCAGCTCAGGGAGGGACCAATATATGCCTTAGAAAAGTCACTCCAAGGAGTATATTTGATGGCATTGTTTTGCAGAATGTCACACATGTGGGAGGGGCACCAACTGTGCTGAACATGATTGTGAATTCCCCTGACAGTGATAAAAAACCACTTCTCCACAAGGTGGAAGTGATGACGGGCGGTTCGCCACCGCCTCCACAGATTCTTTCCAAAATGGAGGAGCTGGGATTTAGTGTGTCCCATTTGTATGGCTTAACAGAAACATATGGTCCTGGGACTTCTTGCTTATGGAAACCTGAGTGGGACTCTCTACCTGTTGCTGAACGGTCCAAATTGAAAGCCCGTCAAGGGGTACAACATCCAGGCCTGGAGGACGTTGACATAAGAGATCCTGTCACAATGGAAAGCGTACCAGCTGATGGTAAACTATGGGTGAGATTATGTTCAGAGGAAACACTGTTATGAGTGGATATCTCAAAGACTTGAAAGCAACTGAAGAAGCTTTCAGAGGTGGATGGTTTCGAAGTGGGGATCTTGCAGTGAAACACTCTGATAATTATATAGAAGTAAAGGATCGCCTGAAGGACATAGTAATTTCTGGTGGGGACTGGGGAGAACATAAGCACAGTCGAGGTAGAAACAGTTTTGTTTAGTCATCCAGCAGTTCTTGAGGCTGCAGTTGTTGCACGGCCGGACGATCACTGGGGCCAGACGCCCTGTGCATTTGTGAAGTTTAAAGAAGGATGTGATCATGTTAGTGCTCGAGAGATGATCAATTTTTGTCGGGATAATTTACCACATTACATGGCTCCTCAAACCGTAATATTTGAGGATTTGCCAAAAACTGCAACCGGGAAGGTACAGAAGTTTATTTTGAGAGAGAGAGCGCCAAGGCCATGAGCGGCCTTTGTCGACTATAACACTCAATGAGCATTAAAGCAATGCTAATTTTTATTCTTCGATCTTCTGAAAATGCAAGAAAAATAAACTATTTTAACACGAGTTCGACAGACTGATTATGTAGTCTCTAGGGAACGGATTCCTTCTAAAAGTTACCAAAGGCATGATCCAGATTAAAAAAGAAACAAATCAACGGTTATTATAAGTACACCTCATTTAATGAATAGAACAAGCTCTTTAGCCCTTTTTAATCTTTTTTTCATTAAATGATTTGAACATATATATTAATCGTTGATTTGTTTCTTTTTTTTAGTTTGGATCATGCCTTTGAAAATCGGAATCCATACCAGTCTTCAACTCCCCCACCAAATCCGCACGTGCATGCAAAGAGATACAGAGAGCCAGAACCAGATCGAGAGGCAGTTTATCTACCCAATTATTTTAGAGGTGCCATCAAGATTTCTGCAGCAATAATTAGAATAACTTGTTCTTTATTGGGGAGGCTTAATCTATGGCCTCACGTGGCAGGATATTGTTTCAGGTTGAGGCGGATAATGTGGGGATAGACAAGGTCACCGCAGTACAAATGATCGCCTATTTTGATCCCACTCGACACCAGTGACAGTCCAGGATCATAGTAGTGGGCAGTTGGTTTTCCTGCCAAATCAACCGCCAGAACCCCTGAATTCTTCTCCATATGTAGTCGTCCTATGTACTTCTCCATGATTGCTATGCACTTTCGGACGAAAGGGTATCTGAATGCTAGATCCCATGGAAGTGTGAGTCCCTGCAGCCAGCCAGCATTGAGCAAAAAGATTATTGAGAAAAAGACGCCATTCAAGACATTAGTCCAAATTCTAAAATGAGTAAAATCTACGCGTTCCTTTCATCAAAGACACATTCTGATCTACATGAAGCAACAAATAATTCCTGGAAAGTAGAATTGCTTCTTAAACAGAAAGTAAGAACCGATTTTACCGACGCCAATGCAATCCAGTAGTGGCCTTCTCCATCATATCGGATGTTGTCAGGCATGCCCGGTAGACCATCAATAAACTTCTCAACTCTTCCTTTGTCCTCGCCTTGTATGTGATATTTTCTACACCTCCTCCTGCATAAATAATCCAAACTGGGAATGATCAAACCTTAAACAAAAACTCAAAACTGTCTCCGTCATTTTAGTCCTTGGACAACAGATAGGAACTGATTTTTGGCGACTGAACCATGTCTCCACGACTGGGAACTAAAGAACGTACACTGGGGTTTCGCAAAAGATCACGAAATTTTGATCAGGTGAGACTGCTACACCATTAGCAAAGTAGAGGTCGGGGACAAGCACCTCTGTCCTTTTGGTTGCAGGGTCGTAGCTAAGAAGTCTACCATGGGGCTTACCCTCCTCCAAGATGTCCCAGATGAAATCTTTCAGACGATATTTACACGAAGCATCCGAAAAGTAAACTATGCCATTTTGTGCTACATCCACCGCGTCTGTGGTTTTGAACTTTTGTCCATCGGCTTCATCTGTCAACAGCTCCACCGTTCCTTCTGCGGTTACGTTCAGTAGGCCCTGTCATAAACGTAAAAAACCAAGCATTATTGATATTCTTGAAGAAAGAAATGGAAAAACACTGTTTTCCTAGGATGCTTTGAACTAAAGGCCAATTACCAAAAGACCATTAGTTCACGAGTAAAGTTACCAAAGGTCGCAACGAGTGCACGTAAAAACAAAAAGAGTACTATTTCACCTTTTCCGGATCAGCAACTATGATTTCGTTGTTACGTCCAATAGCGATTCCCAGAGGTCTCCCGCCAGTGTTGACCCATTTCTGCACAACAGAGTCAGACACCGAATCGTTCACCGTGACTCGGTTAATCCACCTGTCGGCACAGCCCGTGTAGATGACTCCAGAGCTGGGATCATAAGCAACATCTTCCGGGCCCGCCAACTTCCCCGCACCCACGGACTCCGACCCTTGGAGCATCCGGCCGTTGCTTGCCGGCACGGGAACTACAGGCCTAGCCAACACGTCAGGGGGGTAAGGAGCCGGGTCGAATGGGTCGAGCTGGTAGAGAATCATCGCAAAGACAACTGGGACTAACGGCACAACAGAAAAAGCTGTGAAGGGCCATGAGGTTTGTCCTTTGGAAATGATCTTGGATGGGTTGGGTGGGGAAGTTGAGTCGGGCTCCTTAGACATGGACATGAGTGGGGGAGTTCAGTGGTTCAGTTTCAGGGAAGGAGGAGATATGGCGGATTCTTAGGTCGCGGGAGTGATGTAAGGAAATCTCAAAAGTCTAGCGCCTCTAGGGTAGAAAATCTAGAAACTTTAGACATCCTTATCCTGTTACGACACAATTACTGTAAATACCAGACCTTACCTCTGCCCGTAATAGTTCATGACTCTATCCAGTTACGTACTCTGTTCTCTACCTTAAGAATATTCTCGATTGTCAATGTCAAGGCGGCAACTCTATGCAGATTTCCGAAGTTGTCTTAACGGATGAATTACGTTTCATTTAAAATATCTGTCTTAATTAATCCACATCATTACTAAATTTGAGTATATTTGTATAAGTTATATTATTCACGTGAATTAATTAAGATCGTTACAGTCTATCCAAGACACCTTCGAAAATCTCTCCTTAAATGGAATCCTTACCCACTCTCTACAGCCATCCACTAGTAATATGACCAATAATGGGGAAACAGCTTAAGCTTTGGGATTGGATCTGTCCGATGAGTTCTTAGTATATATAGGGGTTTAGGATCTGTCCACGTCTCTAATACTCTTCCATTTTATCATCAATAATAATAAAATAAAATTTAAATCTTAAAAGAAAAAAACAACACAGAAAATGACCTAAAAGATTATCACTTCACGAGGGAAGACCCGTAGTTATACTGAGTTACAGAGTTCATTATCTTGCCACTATTCTGAGCATTCGGTAATTGCTTAGCTTGCTCGTGATTCTAGGTTAATTTGCTGATACGTTCGATTTATCAGTAAGTTGGATGATGATCAAACTTTGATATCGCTATACGTCAAAATGGATAGTAAGTAGTCGTCTCATATCGAGACTCTTCTAAATCTCTATGTGTGGTGTACATGAAGCGAATTTAAGCTTACAAGGTGAAACCATATATGACAGGCTATTAGAACCGTTGAAGTCGCTCAACTAAAGAACTGGACTCATGTACGTGGTTTCTGAATTTGACTCGAAGATTCTCTGTCTTGATATTTTTAATCCTCTTCAACCTCTTTGCTGGAAGATTGAAGACTTAATCCTTTCGCTTCGGATGGCTTTCGAAGTTCAATCTTTGTGGACTATTCACTGGGTATCGAGAAGACGCACCAGCAAGCTCGCTTGCTATCTCAATGGGCTACCCGTTATCATTTTTATGGCTATTTAGATATTAGTCGCATTCCTTTTCATATTTTACACACAGTTGAATTCTCAGTTTCTCTAGTTTTTTTTAATCAATATGCATATTTTCTCAGGAAAAATAAAAAGAAAAAAGATTAGCATTCCATTTGTGCATTTTTCGTGGTCTCTGTCTGAGCCAGACGATATTGTTTGGGAATCATTTTGTTCGAAGAATAGATAAGAAGAGAATAGATGTAATCCGCCCAAATTAATGCCATGCTTTATTTGTCCGGTTCACCAAAAATGACATCAGACTTTGCATGCGCATCTTTATTAATTCAACAACTCTTACCGGCTCCTCGAAAACGACATTTTAGCTGATTATTTAATTTAGTAGATAAATATATTTTACACCTTTGAATTATATAAATTTTAATACTATTATTTTTGTTATATCATTCTCAAACTATATAGATAATAAGCACTTCAAATTATTATTTTTCTTACATTTTATTTAATAATTATTAATTTCAGATATTTTGTATCCGTTAAAATTTTTCATGAAAATTGATTTTTTAAGTCAAAAAATGTCAATTTTATTATTATAATGTTTTTGGTAATGATATTTTCTGTGAAGGTAAGCTCGTCACTCTAGAGTCTAACAAATGATCAACTCCGGTTCAAATTGATAGAAAAATTTAACTAATAGTGTAAAATGTTTGAAATGAAATAATATAACAAAAATATTTAAGGTATAAAATGTCAAGACACTCACAATTAAAAAGTGCAAACTATATTTATCCCTTAATTTAATCTTATTTGGAACTAAAGGCCAAAACAAAGATAAAGAAGAAAAGAAAGAAAGAAAGAGAGGTTATATTAATAGATAAAGCAACTTTGATTTTTCTTGGAGTAAATACACTTTTAACCCACTAACTACCATAGATTTTGTACTTTATACCCTAAACTACCACTTTCGATATATTACGCCATCTAGCTTACAATCTTAGACAGATTTGTGTTACTGAGATATTTTAGGAGATATTTTATTCTTGTATGCATGTATCTATAAATAGAGAATCACTCTACTATAAGAGGTATTCAGACCAATTGACATGGTATCAGAGCCTCCATTCTGATTACCGTCTTTTTGTGATTTTGATACTCTAGCATCAGTTTGATGGGATGTTACTAAGATATTTTAAGAGATATTTTAGGAGACATATTTTTAAAGATTTTATCCTTATATACATGTATCTAAAAATAGAGAAACACCTACTCGAAAGAGGTATTCAGACCAATTGACACTTTGTACATTTTGTCAAATTTTTAGACACTTTGCACCATCCGTTCGACAATAATACCCCTAAAAATTTAATAAATTGACAACAACACATTCAATATGTGCAAAGTGAGTCAATGACATTATTGTCATCTTAGTCTAAAAATTTGTTAGATGGTATAAAGTCTCTTAGATCATAGTCAGATAATGTAATGTCTCGAAAGTGATCATTCAAGGCGTAAAGTGTAAAATTTGTAATTTGCGGGTGAATGACCATTTTATCGGATGTTATCAGGCATGCCCCGGTAGACCATCGACAAACTTCTCAACTCTTCCTTTGTCCTTCCCTTGTATGTGGTATTTTCTACACCTCCTACTGCATAAATAATCCAAACTGGGAATCATCAAACCTTAAACAAAAACTCCGAACTGTCTGTCTGTCATTTTAGTCCTTTGAAAACAGAGAGGAGCTGATTTATGGCTACTCAACCATGTTTCCACGACTGGGAACTAAAGAACGTACAATGGGGTTTCGCCAAAGATCACGAAATTTTGATCAGGTGAGACTGCTACACCATTAGCAAAGTAGAGGTCGGGGACCGGCACCTCTGTCCTTTTGGTTGCAGGGTCGTACGTAGCTTAGATGTCTACCACGGGGCTCACCCTCCAAGATGTCCCAGATGAAATCTTTTAGACGATATTTATATGAAGCATCGGAAAAGTAAACTATGCCATTTTGTGCTACATCCACCGCGTCTGTGGTTTTGAACTTTTGTCCTTCAGCTTCATCTGTCAACAGCTCCACCGTTCCTTCTGCGATTACGTTCAGTAGGCCCTGTCATAAACGTTAAAAAAACCAACAAGCATTATTGATTTTCCAGAAGAAAAAAATTAGAAAGAGCATTGATTTTCCTAGGATGCTTTGAA
Organism: Myrica gale; assembly: GCA_963930655.1. Taxonomy (NCBI): domain Eukaryota; kingdom Viridiplantae; phylum Streptophyta; class Magnoliopsida; order Fagales; family Myricaceae; genus Myrica; species Myrica gale. The sequence goes on from OZ005610.1 coordinate 26,347,084, forward strand.
CTAAAGGCCAACTAGCAAAGGACCATTAGTTCAAGAGTAAAGTTGCCAAGGGTCGCAACGAGTGCACGTAACAACATAAAGAGAGCTATTGGACCTTTTCCGGATCAACGACTATGATTTCATTGTTACGTCCGATAGCGATTCCCAGAGGTCTCCCGCCGGTGTTGACCCATTTCTGCACCACGGAGTCTGACACCGAGTCGTTCGACGTGACTCGGTTAATCTACCCGTCGGCGCAGCCCGCGTAGATGACTCCGGTCCCGGGATCATAAGCAACATCTTCCGGGCCCGCCAACTTCCCCGCACCCACGGACTCCGACCCTTGGAGCATGCGGCCGTTGCTCGCCGGCACGTGAACTACATACCGAGTAAACACGTCAGGGGGTAAGGAGCCGGGTCGAATGGGTCAAGCTGGTAGAGAATCATCGCAAAGACAACTGGGACTAACGACGCAACAGAAAAAGCTGTGAAGGGCCATGAGGTTTGTCCTTTGGAAATGATCTTGGAGGGATTGGGTGGGGAAGTTAAGTCGGGCTTCTTCCTGGACATGGACATGGAATGGGAGAGTTCAGTGGTTTCAGGGAAGGAGGAGATATGGTTAGGTTGCGGGAGTGATTTAAGGAGATCACTGTAGACCAATGACGTTGTTAGGTTGAAACTGTTTTTAAGGAAAAATCTCAAAAATGTAGCTCTCGGGTAGAATATCTAGAAACTGTAGACATCCTTATCATGTCACCACACAATTACCGTAAATGTCAAGAGCTTTCCTCTCCGCGTAAGACGTACGTTAACGACTCTATCCAGTTAGCTCTCGGGGTAGATTAGCACTCCCTTTTGGGCAATTTTTCGTCGTCTCTGTCTGAGCCAGACGATGTTTGGGAACTATATACGTTGTTCGAAGAACAGATAATTAGAAGATAATAGATGTTAAAATGTAGTCCTCCCAAATTAATGCCATGCGTTATTTGTCTGGTTCATCAAAAACAACGTCGACGTCAGACTTTGCATGCTGCATCTTTATTGAATCAATGACTCTACCTGTTCCCCGAAAACGACATTTGACGATCCATGCGCAGGCTAAGCTTATAGCTAGAGGAATAAGCAATGATCTTATACACAATTTTTACCAGATTATTTAATTTAATATATAAATATCTTTTCCACGGTGCATGACAAAGGGGACCAACGTGGTAACGAGAAGAATAAAGGGCAATGGAGGTTTTCTGTTGCCAATGATGTTAGAAGATGACTCGGAGTTCTTTGACTCAGACATGAGTGAGCAGTTTAGCGAGACTATATGTCAGTAAAGGAGGAAATACGGCGGATTAGGCAGTGATACTGGGAGAGCGATGCAGACAAACGACGTTGGGCCGTGAACTCCTAGTACAGAGTTTATCTGTAGGAGTACTATCTGCTGCTTCCCAAGCAACTCGAGAATTTTCTTTAGCTTGAGAGTTTTGACTTTTCTCAAACCAATTGGTTTTGTTTTTTCTATGAAAGAGGTATGGGAGGGAGATTGATCTTGGGCCTTCAATACCTGGGTCCTGGAAATTCCTCGTCATACAAAAATTATCTCAAAAATAAAAGTTACTTCTTTTTTTAGGAAAACAGAGGAGTCTCCTTGACTCCAGCTTCTGCCGACTGCAGCAAGTAGAATATCTTGCACTTCTTACTGGAGGCCCGTTGCTCATGTGGCAGGATGTTGATTCAGATTGAGGCGGATAATGTAGGGGTAGACAAAAGAACCCCCGTACAAATGATCTCCGATCCTGATACCACTTGTAACCAATGACAGTTCTGGATCATAGTAATGGGCAGCAGGTTTTCCGGCCAAATCGACCGCCAGAAACCCACCGTTCTTCTCCATGGGAGGCGGACCTAGGTATCTCATCATGATTGCTACACACTTCCGGATGAAAGGGTAACTAAGTGCGAAATGCCATGAATCTGTATACTCCTGCAAAGATAGATAGACACGAAAAATAGTAAAATTCATCCAAGAATGAACCCAAAACCAATTCATCAGTTTTGTTTTGCAAGTATATATAGTAACAGTATTGCATGCAGTTTTGAGAGCCCATTTGGTGTACCATTGTTAATCCAATCCAGTAGTGGCCTTCTCCATCATATCGGATGTTATCAGGCAAGCCTGGGAGGTTATCAACGAACTCATCGACTCTTCCTTTTTCCTTCCCTTGTAGATGATACTTTCTACACCTCCTCCTGCATCAGAAACCCACTTGAAATTACCAAAAACTTGGACAAGACCAAATAAAAACATGCCTGCAAGACAAGGACTTAGCAAACATACAGTGAGGTTTCGCAAAAGATCAAGTGATTTTGATCAGGTGAGACTGCTACGCCGTTAGCAAAGTAGAGGTTGGGGATCAGCACCTCTGTCCTTTTGGTTGCAGGATCGTAGCTTAGAAGTCTACCATGGGGCTTACCCTCTAAGATGTCCCAAAGGAACTCGTTCATACTGTATTTATATGAAGCATCTGTAAAATAAACCATGCCATTATGTGCTACATCCACTCCGTCTGGGAGTTTGAATTTTTGTCCTTCAGCCTCATCTGTCAACGGCTCCACTGTACCTTCTGCCGTCACATTTAGTAGGCCCTGTTATATATACACACACCAGATTACAACTAATAGTACATTGTTTTTACACCACATTTGATTAAGATAAACAAATAGTTAAGAAATAGAAGAAAATCAAAGCCTATTCCGAAATCCTTTAGCTAACCACTAATTATGACATGAGCAAGAGCATGAAAGAATATTTTCAATCCACACAAAGAGGAGGAAAAAAAAAGATTTTGATACAGTCACGTGTCTCTTCTTTCAATGGGATCATATGCATAAAGTGTAAAACTTTCCCTTTTGGAGGGTTTTCTTCTTAAAGCATATCTTTTTATTTTCTTTTTTGCTATGTAATACCTTGACGCATTCAAGAAACTGAATATCACAAGTCCGGATATGTTTAGGAATACAGCAAGCAATGACCAATAGAACCCCTACTAGCCGCCCACTTAGCAAGCAAGTGAGCCAAATTATTACAACGCCTAGGAACCCAAGCGATCTCCCAATCCTTAAACTTACCCAACCATCTCCAGATGAACTCGAGCATCAAGGTAATTGCCCAGCAGCGGGGCTGATCATGGGACAAAATTTCTTTGCACAAAACCAAGGAATCGCTCTCAATAACCACACGGTCCCACTTATGCTTCTACGCAGGCAAGCAAGTTTCCGCCATAGCAAACGCTTCTCCTAGAAGGGTCCATAGCAACTAAACTTTCTTAAAGCATGTCTATCGGACATGTTTGTTTGCCTAAAATTTTGGGGTCCAAAATTTCCAACAAAACAAACACACTTCAAAATTTTTAACTTTTATACATACACTTCAAACTTTCCACAAACCCAAATAAACTTCAACATTCAAAATATTCCCAAAATTTTGGGAATATTTCCCAAAATTGCGGTAAACAAACGCCACCTATATGTATAAGTGTGAATTTTGACCGTGACCTTCACTACCATCCAAGAAACGTATGTTCCCCACTAACTAATATAAAAGATTGCTAATAAAAAAATATAAAAGATCACGGTCCTTTAAAATTTTCTTTAACCCCTTTTTTTTAAGTCTAAAAGCCTTTTATTCTTTCTATAATCTAAGCTGTGAGTTTCTAAAGTTATGCTAAAGTTATTCGAACTGAATAGGGATAATCCAATTCAGTGAGATAGACTCATTGACACAATATATGATCCTACATTAGGGTTCATACTAACTGCAGTGTGGACATATATACTTTGTCTCTTTCTTTCCGAAGTAGGCAATTCCGACAATAAATTGGAATGGATCCAAAACAATTACTCTGGTAGGCCACACGTGGGAGCCCATTAGAGTTATTAGTTAAGTTCAAGTTTAATGATCTGTCCTGAAGTCCAAAGCATGAAACAGTCCCACGTAGTAGGCTGAACTTGCAAAGGATTAAACAGTCTGGAGTGACGTTGGCTGGTCTTCTACCAAGTACAATCGCTGGAAAAAAAGAATATGTAAGAGTTGGTACAGTACTACCTTTTCCGAATCAGCAACGACAACTTCGCCGTTACCGCCAACTGCGATTCCCAGAGGTCTCCCGCCGGTGTTGATCCATTTCTCCACGGCAATGTCAGAAGCCGAGTCGTTCACCGTGACTCGATAGATCCACCCGTCGGCACATCCCGTGTATATGACTCCGGAGCTGGGATCATATGCAACATCTTCTGGGCCCAACAAGCTCCCCTCCCCCACGAGTTCCGATCCTCGGAGCATGCGGTCGTTGCGCGACGGTACGGATACGACATGCCGTGTCAACACGTCCGAAGGCAGAGGGGCCGGGTCGAACGAGTCGAGCCGGTAGAAAATCGTCGCGGCGACAATGGGGACCAACGCGGTAACGAAAAAAGTTAAGGACCACGACGTTTTTCTTTTGGAAATGATTTTAGAAGAGTTGGGTCTGGAATCTGCCTTGGAGTTCTTTGACACAGACATGACGGAGGGGTTCAGTGAGTCGGTCTCCGTAAAGGTGGAGTCGTGGAGATATGGCGGATTCTTTGTTGGAGGGAGTGATGCTGAGAGAGCGACGCAGACAGGAGACCTTGGGGTCCTGGACTCGAAGCACAGTGTTTATTTGTACTATTAATATCCCAAGCAACTTGAGCAAGTTGTCTTTGTCGACGGAAACGTCGAGGTGATCGGGTCACTCATCGTGTCCCCACGATATTTGAATTTAAATGCTTTGAAATTATCGATAGCCTTTAAAAATCATAAATATCTTTCGTCTCCTTCAGTCATTCTGATCTGTATTTTGTTTTTTTTTCTATGACTAGAAAATTCTTTAAAGTCAGGATTCTTTTGATCCAATCTTTTAGTATAAATCTCGGTCTTTGAATCGATCTCACAGTCTAGGAAGCAGGTAAGTCAAAGGCGATAATAAGGTGTTAGAGCTAGAACTTAGAACATGTTAAAACCCAAGTTGAAGTCTTATCACCACACCAAACTCTTGGGGGTCCTTCTCTTTACTTGCTAAGAAAAAAAATCATAAATATATAGAGGAAACATAATCAATGTGGTCGGATAATGTCAACTATTAGAACTTGAGGGGTTCTAGACTTCTAGTTCATGTGGTGTTGAGGGGTTTTAGTTAGGTTAGTCGCTTTAAATGTTTAATCTAATAAAATAATTTCTCCTTATCTAATTATCTTTTTTTCATTATAACGGATGATGTCACAAAATTTCGGCCTTCTAAACAGGCAATGGGCCGGGAGAAGTGTCCACCTAAAAGCGAAGCCCTGCATAAAACAAGGTAAATAACGGAAAAGTCTCCAATGGAAAAATTAGAGTTCTGGTATTAAGAATGGCTTGCCCCTTTAGAAGAAAGAACTTACCTCTTTTATATCTCTCTTTTTTAGGTCCCTTAGAGAGAGAACTCTTTTGAAGTGATGTCCAAGGTCCCATTTTTCAGGGAGATGGCGCCCTGCCCCACCTTTTTGGGTGGTTCGGTGTAAGTGATGGGTAAGTATGGCCTGTACCTTGCATCCCTTCCAAGGGAGGCCCATCTCATCATCTCATTGCAGATAGTGGCATAAGTGGCCATTACTTCCTCTCGTTGACACTCTATCTAGGGATGACATTAAAGAGGGACGGTTCCCTTCTGTAGGGAAAGGAGGCCCCCTCTCTGGATGAGTGAGGCACTTTACAGGAGTCTGGATCGAGTGGGCTTTTGTCCTCTCTTCAATGGCCCAACTCCTTTGGGTGGCTACTGAACTAGGCTAGTCTTACCATCCTTTGCTCTCGCAATTCAAATATGTGGACTAGTGAGGCCGAGTAAAATCTCATCCATTAATAAAAAAATATAAATAATTTATTCAAATAATTTCTCTCTTCACAATATCACTAAATCTCATAAATCAAAATTTTAACTATCTCTTGCTAATAATCACCTAAGCATTTAGTAACAATAATACCAAGCGAAACGTGTGTAATTAGGTGAGGTCCGAATTGTTTTTTTTTTTCTTTCTAGGGCCATAATGGGCCATCAAGCCTGTGAACAAATGAAACCAAGATGCACTTTGATAGCATCAACGTGTCAAAAGGCCCACATGTTTGCCTGGCTTTTGAAACCTCTTGGCCCATATATTACTGCCCGGATTGAAATTCCTTTTCAACCCTCCGTCGCTTGTTCTAAGGTTCTTGCTCTGAAGTCTCTTTTATAGATGGCGACCTTTACATTTATAATTAATAGGTGATAATAATTCCCTTTATAGTATCGAGAAATGAAATCCTAACCTGAATATCACGTCATCTCTAATATAAAAGCATGCAATAATTGAAAAAATCATTATTTTAATTGGAGGCCTGTTTACCATATACAATATATATATATATATATATAACTATTCAATAGAATAATCCCATTATGTACAAAAGAAATAATCTGAATCCATAGCATTGTTTAAGTCAATCACACACTTGTATTTTTATAATTCAAATAATTAGGGACTCTAATCCTTAGCCAAAAAGTTCCCACCGGCTTTAGATTCAACGAGTAGCCGAAACTTCAAATATTTAACTTCTTGTGTCACTCAAGTGGATTGGTTTCGAGCCATCAATTTTTGGCCACTTTCACATTCACTCTATTCACCTTTTACGTGCCATTTATGTCCAGTCATTCCGAATAAAAACTTGTCCCCCCTTCCCTCGTCTTACCGCCGCTGGTGGCACAGAATTAGCTTAGACTTCTTCCTCGAATCCTGTTGTGATTCCGCACGCGACCAAACAGCTTTTCCAAGCGACATTGCCCCAAGTTCACACTGACTTTAGGATTCAACAAATAGCCGAAGCTCAAATATTAAACTATGTGATTTATAATTTAGATGCACCAAACATAGTGAACAACATCATGTTACTTTCATACTTTCATAGTTTTAAGGATGTTGACCAGAAAAGTAAAATGTTGTTGAAATTATTAATTCTATTAGTTTTTAATAGTTTTTATAGAAACCCTCAAATGCACCCAAAAACATAACAAAAGTAGGCCTGATCACCGGTACCGGCACCGTTCACCGTTCACCGGCGCCCAGCGGCACCGGTGACGGTGAGCAAAATCCCCTCTTAGCGGGGATTTTGCCGGTGGCGGTGAAACCGCTCACCGTTGGGCGGTTTCACCGCTTCACCGTTTTGTTGTTTTGTTGTTTTTTTTTTAATATGTATATCAAACGGCACCGTTTCTTTTAGTGACTTTAACCCTAACCTAAATTTCTAACCCTACATTTCTCCTTCGTAGCCTCAATCACTCGGCCTCTCTCCAAGGTCGCAACTCGCACGCCTCTCCTCAGTCGAAGTCGAACGCCTCTCAGTCTCTCGCACGCGGCACGCCGGCCTTTCTCCTTCGTTCGAGCCTATCTCCTTCAGTCGACTCTCGCTCTCTCTCTCTCTCTATCTCTCCCCCTAATTTTCTTGTGTTTTGGTTGAGATTTGCTGGGTTTGAGGAAATTTTTTATTTAGGGTTTTTTCGATTTGATTGATATTTGCAAAGCTTGCGATTTAGTATTGATTATATGTGGAGATTTTCTTGCGATTTGGTATTGATTAATATGTGGAGATTTTCTTGCGATTTGGTAGAATCTGTGTTGCAATTTTGGAAAATTTTTTTGTGATCTCCGGTGTAAGGCGGTAACCGCTACCGCCACCGTCGAAACCGCACCGTTAGGTGCCGGTTTCCTCCTTTCACGGTGGCGGGGGCGGTGTCTAATGTTAGACAACCGCCCATAGCGGTGGCGGTGGCGGTGGAAGGCATAACCGCCACCGCCACCGCTTATGCACAGCCCTAAACAAAAGGCTAAAAACCAGAACTTTCTTGGAACGAGAGTTGGATATGCCAAAGCATCCTAATATAATTTTATTTGAATTGATGGGTAATCAATTTTCCTTCTATAAATAAACAAATATATATTATATTGTAATCTCTTTTCCTTTTGTTCTTCTGCAATCATTGAATTCTCCTTGTCAGTTTAAGTAATATAATAGTGGCAACTTGTGTAGAATAATATTATGTCTCTACCCAGTATCCATCACTAATCTGGCTTAGTTATCTGGTCTAATACACGCATAATGACAAGTTTTCAGGGGGGGGGGGGTGGCATGGAAAGAAGAAAAGGCCCACCACCCACCGAAAGACAAAAAAAAAAAGGCTAATAAATTGCAGGAAGTGAACTATACATGTGAGCCATTCATAATTGCATATCATTATGACATACGTATCTCCCGTGTTCCTCTCTCTTACTTTCTCCTCTCGAAAATTGATAAGAAACGCAGCCGTTCGACAGCAGCCACCCCCTGGACCGAAGAATCTCTCCAGACCTTTTTACTTTCTTTAATTCAGTGCCACCACTTTCATTTTCAATTATTTATACGTCTGGGAGGCTGTAGAGGCAGTGCGGCTCTGGTTTCCATGGCTTGCATGAGCGATGAGAGCTGGGTTTCTCTCCCCAAAATGCTATCAGAACGTATGTCTCTTACAGGAGAGCAAAGTGAGGAGGAAAATAAAAACTGTTTTGATTCGAAGACTTCTCAGTACCGGTTAGAAAACGTTTTTCCGGTTTATGCATTGGGGGTCATAAGGCCTGATTCTGACTCTGTTCTCCGTTCGGATGACCCGGTTGCAGATCCCATTTGGGATGCTGTGAAAGAAGAGGCCAAGTTGGAGGTACAGACTCCTAGTCCAATACTTGCTTAGGTCCTTTTTTTTCAGTGTTGTCTTTTGTTATTTTTACCCTGTTGGATTGTGAGTAGTCGCGTTCCGAAACTGGGCGCTGTTTTATTCGGTATAGAGTTCTGCTTTATTTTAGCTTGTTCAATTTTCTTGCAGTGTTTGGATTGATGTTTCTTAGAAACTGACTTTTATGGGTACAAGGAACCAACTTTTAAGGTTCTCGTCAGTTACGCATATGTTTAACTTTGTTTTTGGGATGGCTTCAAGTTGGATAACTTGTCTTTCATGGTATTTGTTATACCAAACCACGCTAGTGAATTTATATTTGTTGGACTAATAGCACTGGCTTTCAGTGTAAGCAGTCTATTCGAGAACCGGGTAGTCTGAAATCTTACGCGTAGTGTCAATTAAATGTTAGCGTATTGTACAATTTGGTTCACTAGTTAGATTTTATTTTGTTGAATTCATCCTCATATATATACGGTACCACACATCACTGCAGGCAGAAAAGGAGCCAATTTTGAGTAGCTTCTTGTATGCCAGTATATTGTCACACGATTGCTTAGAGCAAGCCTTGGGGTTTGTTCTTGCAAATAGATTGCAGAAACCTACACTCCTGGCGACTCAGCTGATGGATATATTCTGCAATGTAATATTTCGTGACAGGTGTATACAACGGGCAATCCGCCTAGATATGCAGGTAACTTAATCAGTAGTCCAAAGAACGTGGTGTTGGTTATTGACTCGACAAATACATTTAAAATCTGGAAATCTTCTTTCTACAGGCCTTCAAAGACCGTGATCCTGCTTGTTTGTCATATTGCTCAGTTCTGTTGTATCTTAAGGTATGTCAGGAATGATCCGGTTTTATTGGTGCCGTATATTGATCTTGGTTGGAGAAGTATGGTGATTACAGAAATTTGTTAATTAGTGGTGCTTTGTAACATTAGGAAACTAAACATCACAAGATCCAGAAGTAAGTAGAAAGTAAACATATTGGTAATCTTTTAACATTTATTTTATAGGAGCCAAATTTGGTCATAAGCCACCTGGATTTCTAAGATAGGGATTTCTGGTAACTACTGTTTCAGCATCAATTAGAGTGATGTGCCTTGTCAAATTCAATATGATGAATTAATTAGGTAATGTGGTTCACAAGAAAAGCTTAGCTCTCACCCCTGCTTCGAACTTATGTCATTCCTTACATTGCTCTTTCACACCCCCTCCCCCTTCTTAAAAAAAAGGAAAAGAAAAAGGATAAAACCAAGTACATTCTTGATGTTGTGAATCATGCTTTATTGCAGGGATATCATTCTCTGCAAGTTTATCGAGTGGCGCATGCATTATGGAGCCAAGGGCGTAAAATATTGGCATTGGCATTACAAAGCCGAATCAGTGAGGTAGTTTTGTGCTTTTTTTGGCTGATACTTGATGAGCTATGTACACAAAGAGGAAACTTTATGTGCGCTCTATGTGTTACGAGCACCCTCACTTTTTTTCTTTTCTGTTCTCATTTAATCTGTCAACGGTTTTTTCTCTTTCAGGTGTTTGGAGTTGACATACATCCAGGTGTGTTCATTTCTAGTTCTGACACATATGCTAGTCCAAGTCTCTAGGCATTCTGTTATTGAGTGTGGCAAGAGCAGGACAGGTGTTATTTTTGAATGAGAAGGAATGTTTGTTCCTGCGTATGTTGTGAGATGCAGCTTAGATATATTTTCCAACACATGTTTGTGTTTTTGTGTTCACCAGAAGTTTTAATGAATCATGAGAGTTGAAGATATGGTATATAGTGATTTGTGAATTGATTTTCTGCAGAAAGATGGTTGTTCAAATGTATCTTGGAATGTGGTCATTTCTTTACTGAAATTATTTCTGTACTATGAAGGGCTAACTATTACCAACCCCCCCCCCTCTCCCCATTTTTTTGTCCAGCTGCAAAAATTGGAGAGGGTATATTATTGGATCACGGGACAGGTGTAGTAATTGGTGAAACTGCTGTTGTAGGAAACAGAGTTTCATTGATGCATGTAAGTCAATTTCATTCTCCGCGGTGTTCCCTTATTTAATGGAAGAATAGTCTGCTTCAGTCCACCGAGTAGTTTGCATTACTTTTACACTTGTTTGTTAATTTCTTGAAAATTATCTCATCAAAACTTCTTGCTAAGAATTGGGAAAAAAAGAAGGTAAAATAAAATTTTAAATTTCGATATATGGGAATGTCTTTCTTTGGTGACTTATTATGCATACTCAAGTTGTAAGTTCTGAAGTGTTTTGCTATGGAAGAATGGTCCTAATGTTAGTTTTTGGTCTAGAAAATGAGAATTTCCTGATCGTATTTGTGATATGTTTTAACTTTGCTCTTATTCAATTGCATTCCTTGAATCTTCCGAGTCGATCTAGATCTATACTTTGGATATTTCATTTTCGGGATTTCGTTATTCTTATTACAGAGATATGATTTGACAGGGTGTAACTTTAGGAGGAACAGGTAAAGAAGTTGGTGATCGCCATCCGAAAGTAGGTGAAGGTGCACTAATTGGAGCCAGTGCAAACATACTTGGAAACATTAAAATAGGTGAAGGTGCAATGGTTGCAGCCGGTTCTCTTGTGTTAAAAGACATCCCTCCACACAGGTAGAAAGTGATTTCTGGTTTCCAGCATTATGGTTTTTGTAATCTCAATGTTGTCTCCTTGTTGGATTTAGGATAACATCTTAGAGATTTTACTCTTTTTTTCTTGTCTCTGTTCCCAAGCATGGTGGTAGGAATACCAGCAAAAGTGATTGGATATGTGGATGAGCAAGATCCATCATTGACAATGAAGCATGGTATGCCATACACACGAACAAACCTGCAAACTAGATTTTTGTTATTTTATGTGGGTTGAAACTTGCTTCTGTTTTCTTCATTTAACTAGGAAACTAGGATAATGTCCTGTAGAAAAGCATCAAATAGATTAGAAGCGTGAAGCTTCCATTAATTACACCCGGATTCAACAATATAACACAGTAGGGCAGAGTCTGGAACCCTTCTTGTTGAAGAGTAGTTGCTTTGTGCTAAGAATACTTAAAATAAATCTTATTCAGGCATTCGATTTGTCTTAAAAAGAAAAGTGCTTAAGCCAAAAGATGGACTTTGCAAGTATTCGCCGTTTGCGTAATAACACCATATTTGGTTGCCCCGCGCTGGAAGGTGCAGAAGCAACTTCGGATGATAAGGTGACCCTGGATCTATTTTTGACCATATCAAGCTTCTGTTCTAATGAATGTCTGCTTTTATACGCTTCGCTTTCTAAAATTCATATTTTTTTTGTAAACTTTGATATTTTGTATGTGGAAATACATTGTTTGTTTACTTTCTGGTAAGTGCATGTCTTGTAGCATTCATTTACCTCTCTTGTTGCTATGTGCAGATGCTACCAGAGACTTTTTCGAACATGCAGCTGTCGGTTTTAAAGGTGGAAGACCAACTGGTTAGCATTCTTGTCATTTTGTTGGTTTGGAAGCCACTTTACCCAATTTGTGAACCTTTCTGTTCCGTGTGTTATTTGAGCTCTGTTGGGTTTAGGCTACTAAACAAGGGGGTTTGTATGACTCATTTCCTCCAGAAAACTGCTGCCTCACCTTGTCATGTTGTGTGATTTTTCAGGGGCTCAGGATGGTGAAAGAAATGAGGAGAAGCCACTTGAGCGACGTGGAGAGACTCAAAATCTCTGATGCCGCTGCAATTCGTATTCTCAGGAAAGGAAACTGGCATAGCATCTTGGGCATGCTAAATGGCAAATGCCATAGCAATCACATATACTTCCAGTGTAGCTTTGAAATGTCATCAGCCAGATTGTAATAACCTTGTAATCTGTGCAGCTGTGCTGACAAGTTTTGGTACACTCTAAAATTTTATATAATAAAATAATTATAAAGTAATATGTCTCCTAGTTAAATCATTCGTTTTCACTTTAATAAATATAAAAAAATTATTTAAAATATTTATCTTTTCATTTGTTTTTATGAACTTTCATATCCAAAATTTTAATCTCCTCAAAATTTTATCACATAAACACTATTTTAAGTATGCTGCAAAATTCAGCTGATGTTAACCATTCCTCTTAGAACGAAGAAGAGCTTCTATAAAACCATAATGAGATTGCTGGAAAACAAACAAAAAGACTAGAATAGAAAAGCTCTCTTCAAGTTGGAGAAGGACAAAATTGTCAAACACCAACTAATCCGTTATCTTGACAATCAGTGGAACATATTTGTTGCGTTTGTGTTGTAATATTTTTGGTATGGGAATATGTGTTGGTATTGTGTTTAGTGAAAAAGTGAAGAGAGGTAATTTTTTATATTTTTTGATGGGAGAAAGAGAAATTATATTGTAGTATTTTATTAGGAGAGATAATATTTTGGGTAATATTTTGTATGCAAGCGCAGCCTTTATCATATTATTTTGGATCTTAACAAAAAAACTTCCTACTTTTACACATTGATGAAACTAACCGGTCTATCACAAGAATTCACTGGGCCAAAAGGCCCGAGGGATCTAGACTTGAAGTCCAGTACTTGGGATGAGAAAATAACATGTTAGAACTCAGAGTCCTCCCTGTAGGAAGATTTCTCCGATGTCATTGTCAGTCATCTAACGCTCCTCTTCTCCAATTTTTGTCCTTAGTGAAAGAGTTAGAGAGAAAGAAATGCGTACATTTTTCTGCTCTCTCCTCTTGTATTTATTTTGTTTCTTTCCATTATTGGTCGTGGTGTCTTGGGCTTGACCCGCGTTCATTTTTCTTTGAATATCAGTCCTTTTGTTAACGAGGTAGGACCCACTTTTTCCTTGCCTTTTCTTCTATTGTTATGTGGTGAGTTCGCTTCTGTTTATCTATTTAATGGCAATATTTTATTCTCCATAGCATTCAGGGTATCAAGGAAATCAGATGACTAAATCCTCCTTAGACCTCACTTTTTATACATGATGCGATCTTCATTTAAGAGGTTTGTCTGTTCTGCAGGACCTGATCTTTGGTTCGAGAAGAATCTTATCATGCCTTTGTTTTTGGTTTTGGAAAATCTATCCCCATCACACGTTTGTTCTTTTTTTACAATTTTTTACATCTTTTTACAAAATTCAATAATTTTTCCATAAAATATCTATAAGGTATATTACCTCCCGTAAATAATTTTTTAATAAAAAACATATTTTGACCATCCAAAAATAGAATGAATTTTATAGTAAGTTAAAACAATATAAAATATGGAACAAAAGAAAGACTTTTTTTCGATATAGGAAAATTCATGTATTAGTCTCGTGCCTTGCTCATAATGAAAATGTGCTCAGAATACATTTAGGAGCAAATGGAATGCACACTACTACTAACTGGAAAAGTAAAATAAATCTTTTAAATACAACATCCACTTACGAAGACAATGACATTTGCCTTGCCATTGAGAAGACGAGGGAATTCCCTTCCGCACTCCCTCGACAACGTCCCCTGTTAGGAACACAGGAGGTACAGGGTCCACAAAACGACCCCGTTTTATCATTTCATCCACCCTTACTTGGTAGCTGTGAGAACCGAGATCCATTCGAACTCCGGCGATCTCAGTCCCCACCTTTCGAAGCGTTTAGCTCTCAAGTCCAATTTGAATCACGAGTGCTTAGTCGATAGATCCCAACACTTTGACTGTAGAAGGTACAGCCATTACGAAATTCTTAAATTTTTTCTTTTTAATTGGTAAGCTACTTTGTAATTTCGCAAAATGGGACTGGAATTGGCAGTTTTACATACTTCCTTCTGATTCTTCATCGTTTGAATATGAAGTCTAATGGTATTCAAGCTATTGATAGTGCATTCTATTAATTAGGGGATTTCAAGTATTTCCAAATGGTTATCGACTAAAACATATAGTTGGGTTATTATGTTATGATCTTACACTTAAAGAGTCGCTCATATATGATGAGATCCTCTTTACCTGAATGAAGTGGAAAGTAGGCGGTGAATTTGCACTAACTCAGTGGAAAACTATGAATGCCTTCATTTAAGAGTGGCTGTATCACAACAATTCTGATTTCATCGAAATAAGCCGCAAATACAGACAGAGGAACCTATGAAACATTGGTGTGTGATGCTTCGGTTGAAGTTGGATGAACCTTGGGAAAGATTAAAACAAAAAATACCATGATTCTACCATAGCATTTTGAAAGCGTGCTTGTGTTATAAGTTCCAAATTGTCGAATTTACGCCATTATCTGTTGGAGGGTGGAAAATGAAGCATTTCCCATGAGCTGTTGTCTAGATTTCCCAGTCTCATGTAAGTTCAAAGATTGATTTAGTGGTTTGCTGGCTTGGTTAGATGCCTTAGCTTGAATAGCATGTTTTAGTAACGAGTTATCACTTTGACGCTCCATCTTTTATTAACTTGTCTATTGTCAATGTTCACCTTGTTTCTTAAGCTGTGTTATGTATATATGTTATAGTGCAGCAGATGTGGGCAGAAGAGTGAGAGCAAAGAGCGTGAGAATGGATGCGGATGGAACTGATACAGCTGGAGTTTTGGAAAGTCACGCAGAAGATGCTTTAAATCCTGAGAAACAGTCAGCTGACATGATCTACACAAGCAATGGAAATCTTGCAATGGCAAATGGGTTGCCTGATGTCAACATGAGTTCAGCTGATACTCATGATCAGCTAGTTCAAATGGTTACTGAACTAAAATTTCAGAACGAATTCTTTAAGTCCCAGTTTGAGGTTATGCAAAGTCTTCAATCAGACTGGATTGTATCTAACCAACAAACAAAAACAAGCGAGAGTGATGGGGGGGGATCTGAAGATGTGAAAGAACTTCGTGAAGGAATAGAAGCTTTGAAGAGAGAACTTTTGGAGGAAAAACAGACAAGGGGTGCTGCAGAGGAGGCTTTGAAGCATCTTACAGCGGCATACTCAGAGGCAGATGCTAAAGCCCAAGATCTCTCTGCAAAGCTCGCTGAAGGTCAGATTTTTATCCGTTCAATTGTAAAGTTCTTCATTTAATAAGAACTGTTAAATATACTTTCGTCAAATGATGGAGTAGAAGTACATTTACAATTTTTCTTATAGTTGAACCTCATACTACCTCAAAAAATCTTCACTTTACGAAGTAGAATCTGCGTGCTCAGAAAAAGTTAAAATGGATCTCTGAGTTACATATTCAGAAATCAGTTCTGCTTCTAAACAATCACCATTTATAGCTGGGATGGAGTTAAGGGCTGGCTTTCCTTGCGGGAATCTTGAAAAAAGAAAAAAGAACACAGAAAGTTTATACTTGTACATTCACCAATGTCTCAAAAAATTGTGATCCATGAATTGATGTTGGACATTTCCTTAGTCTGAATGCATAGCATGGTTGCTTTGTGTAGCTCAACAGAAGCTGGATCAAGAAATAAAAGAACGTGAAGAAAAGTACTCTGAACTTGACTCGAAATTTAGCAGGCTTCACAAACGAGCTAAACAACGCATACAAGATATTCAAAAGGTAAATTCTCTTGTTGTCAGTGGTCCCCTGTTAACTTTTATTGAGGTTCAGGTTATGGAGAATTTAGCTTTGCCAAAGTCTCTCTCTTTGCTCTGAATTTTCTCCTGGTACATTTATCTGTCTTAAATATTTAAACAATTGACCCATAGGAAACTGATATAGAAGAGTAAGAGTTTATGATTTTTTTTAAAGTTGTAGCAGTAGGAAATTTTGGAGGAATGACATATTTGACTTAGAAACCATGCTTATTAAGATTGCTGCTACAAAACATTTGAGCTGAAGCTGATATTTGTTTCCAATTTCCTTTACTCGAAAAGAATGAATAGGATAACTTGGACGAGAGCTAAAATATAATGCTATATATACCCTAGTTTAAGTTTATATTTCTTTTCTTTTTTTGTTAGCTTTTAATTTAAAGATGGTAAAAGGAATGCTCATGTTAATGGAAATCAAGATTGGTGGTTATCTGGGGATTTTGTTTCTTTTTTTTTTTCAGGAAAAAGATGATCTTGAGGCCCAGTTTCGTGAAGTGAGTGAAACAGCCGAGCGAGCATCATCCCAAAAGTCAGCATTGCAGCAAGAGCTGGAGCGGACACGGAAACAAGCAAATGATGCATTAAAAGCAATGGATGCGGAGAGGCAACAATTAAGGAGTACAAACAATAAGTAATAGCTCTAACTATGTATCTAAGTTTAGAAATAGGTGTAGCTCTCGTCAGGGAGGGGGGCATTCGTGTGGGTATCATGTTCTGTTTTTATGGCAGAAACAGTAGTATCATCTGTTTGTTTTTCATGCTAGATCTATTTTTTTGTCAAATTTTGGTATCTTCCACTCAAAATTAGCAATATTTTTTGTGTTTTCCTTGTGAAGAACTTAACTCAAAACTCAGGAGGCAAGACTTTCTATTTACAGTACTATTTCATTTCTTTTACATCGTGATGTTGTTGGTGAAATCTAGACTCCGAGACACCATTGAGGAATTACGGCTGTCATTGCAACCAAAAGAGAGTGCTCTCGAGGCTTTGCAACAGTCACTATTGGAAAAGGATCAGGTATGCATATCATCGGAAAGTCTTTTGCTTTCTAAAATTTGCATTTGGAGATGTTTGAACCCCTGCATGTCCATGTGTGTTTATGCACGTCAATAAAGCTACTTGTGTCTGTTTAAGGATGTGTGCACGTATGCCTTCGCTGCCATTCTTTTTCTGACCAAATAAATGGATGCTTTAAGGTCTATCTTCAATTTAAGCCTTCAAATGCACAAGTGCTTCACATTGGCTCCCTGTTAAGATTTAAATCATTGCATGAACAATTTGATCAGTTGTACATTCTTGGTGATTTCATATGTAAATGTCTGATGATGATAATTGTGTGACAGTAATATAATGTTTGTCTGGACTGGTTTTTATATCTCTTTAACTTGATTTGAATTAGTATTGTCTTACTCTTACTATGATTTTTTAGCATCGTTATGCCTTTAGTGTCTCTATTGTTGCATGTATAAAAATTGATGTCTAGACTTGTATCCTAGATGTTGGAAGACATGCGTGGACTACTACAAGCTGCGGATGAAAAAAGGCAAGCTTCAATTGCTGAGCTCTCTGCTAAACATCAGAAGGTAAATTTTCATAAAGATGGCTTGGATGTGGTTTCTTTTTCTAACAATATGAGCTTCTGTGTTTTTCCTCTGCTACATGTGTATAGCATGTTGTGCTCTAGCTTCAGAACTGTCTCTGTTTTCCTCAGAATTTGGAGAGTTTGGAAGCCCAACTTGCTGATGCTTTATCTGACAGAAACAAAGCAACTGAAACTATCTCTTCACTACAGGTAAGAGTTATTCATATGAGGTTCTTTCTGCTATTGACTTGTTTCAGAAGTAAAAGATAACCAAGTGTGTTGCATTATTTTCTTTTCTAGCACAAAGGGTCCCTCTCTCCACATTAGAACTGGCTGGAGGATGAGGTCATGGTTGTTTTTTTGTTCCTTGACTTTCATGCTAAACTTTCTGAGATGCAACACTTATCTAGTTAAGATAGCACTTTGTGGGAGTGTGTGAGAGGGAATCAATCATTGCTTTCTTATTAAGGAAAATCGTCATTGCTGTCTTTTAGACCTTCGTTTCGAAAAAATCCTCAATTGGATATTTTTCCACCTAATTCGGATGGATGTCCTAGATTTCCCCATACTAACTTGACCAAGTATTGGAGATATGTTCCTAGGTGCTAGTCGCAGAAAAAGAGTCGAAGATCGCGGAGATGGATGCAGCTTCAAGTGGTGAAGCAGCTCGGCTCAGAGCTTCTGTGGAATCTGTTAAGGGGGATCTTGCCCACCTGAAACATGAGCATGTATGAGTCAAACATTTCAAAATGAGTAGAATTTATCTTCTTTTAAATATGGTAAAGATCTTGTGATGCGAATACTTTCATCTAACAAATGTGTCTTCGCTTTCTCTTTGTGCATCTTTAGAAGGATGGCTTCCATAAATTGAATAGAAGGAGAAGAAAAACAGTTAAAATACTTGACAACTTGTTTCCAGAAAATTTTGTGAATTATAGTATGACTATCTCATTTATAGAACTAGTTTGAGTATATGTACATCATTTCCATACTCATAAGGCATGTGATGCATTCAGGAGAAACAAAAGGAGGGCTGGGAAGCTGCCTCCCAGACACTTAGAAGCAAACTGGAAATTGCCGAGAGTAATTGCATACGCGCTGAAATTGAAGCAGCTAAAATGAGAAGTACAGTCGTATCTCTTGTTGAACTTCCATTAGAATTATTGTAGATAATAAATGAATATCAATTGTCTTCTTATTGTGCAGGTCAGCTGGAATCTGAGGTCTCTTCCCAAGCCCGGAAGCTAAGTACTAGGGATGCTGAATTAGTTGCTGCCAAGGAGGAGGTATGTAATTATTCTTAACTCCATCCGGGACTTTCTGAACTGATTCCTCATAGAGCTGGAATCCTTTGCATGTCCAACTTCCACTGGCTTCGGGCTGAAAGCATTTTAGCTACCATTGGACTAAAATTGTCAAAGAAACTAGTCTCTTTTATTGGGGCCTTGAAGTTGTGATACAGAACTCTCTCCCTTCTGATAAGCAAATTGGTGACGGCCTGTTTACATCTATTGTCATTAGAAGTTGCCAATCAAAATTTTTGGACCAAGATACTGACACAGACTTTTATTCTACGACTGGATTATGGGATCTCATCTTGCGAAACTTTGCACCTATTCTTTCCTTTTATCAAGAAGCTGTTAGAATATTGTGGTGTGGTGGTATTTTATGTTAAAAAAAGCCAGGAACCTTTCCCAACGGGGACAACGTATGTAAAGATTTCTTGATATACTGTTTTACTTTACATCTCTCTCAAATAAATCTTACAGATCAGTCGCCTTGAAAAGGAATTTTCCTCCTATAAGGTTCGGGCTCACACACTTCTCCAAAAGAAGGAAGCAGAGCTAGCTGCAGCTAAAGACTCTGAACAACTTAAAGTGCTTGAGGAAGCACTGAAAGTATGTGCTTGTAGTTTCCTTTATCTTATAATATTAAGGAAATACATCAGTCATTATAGACATGTATTACTCATTGCCTCTTCTTTGTCCTGTAGGAGGCTGAAAAAGAAGTATTATCTGTATCTGCAGAAAGGGATAGGGTCCTCCAAGATCTTCAGGATACTTTGACTAATCATGATAAAGAACTCAAAGAAAGGTGTCAATGAAATTGATAATGTCGTGCTGGCCTTTTCATTCAAGACTTTTTCTTTTCTTTTCTTTTCCACTTTTTCCATTGCTTTATTTTATATGGATTTGGGAAAAAGGCTTAAGTGAGTTAAGTTCAGTTGCATTCTTTCATGTGCGAAAATTTCCCTGCCTTTCCATTGAAAGTTCTGGTCTAAAATCATTTACTGAAGTGTCTGATAAATGATGAATACATGATGCATGTGAAAAGGACATGCTGGTTTATGGTAATCAGGATGTTAGTTTTCCAGCGATCAGAACTTCTATTCTTTTCCATTGCATATTAATTTCCCAACTCCATTCGCTAATGTAAGTTAACAGTATTTGTTGCATGAGATATGCTAAACTTCCATGAAGTGTGGATAAATCTTCTTTGACTCTTCAATTCCATGTTTATTCCAGAGATTCGGTCCTTGACAATGCCAAGCAGCAGATTAAGAGCTTAGAGTTAAAGCTTATTTCTGCCAATGCTAGCCACCAATCAGATAAGGAAGCATTGGAAATGAACCTTCAAAATATAGAGGAAACTTGGCGACGTAAGTCATTAATGCTCAGTGAAATATAATGATTGTCACACTTTTTTTTTCTTGTCCTATCCATGGATCCCTATCAATTGAGCTTTTCTATAAGGAAATACTTAACAAATTTGACAGTCAGATGTGAGGCACTGAAGGCTCAAAATAAAGAATCTTCTGGGCATGATCTACAAAAAGAATTAGATGAACTCAAACTGCATCATAAGAAATTGAAGGTACTTTGTATCTTGTAGCTTTTGGCTTGGATCAATCGTCAATATAGTTCTATTATTGTCCATCTTGTGTTAATTGGATGCATGACCCTGTAGGAAGAGCATCATTCATTTCGGTATCTTGCTGATAGAATGATTGAGGAGAAGGACAAAGAAATCTCAAAACTTCTAGATGATAACAAGAATCTTCATCGATCTCTGGAATCAAGACCATCAGTTTGTTTTCTTCTTTTGTCTTCTTAAATATGTGTAAACTGACTTGTGCTGCTTATACTTTCCCATTGCTTACTCGTCCATATTTCTAGTCCTTGGCCCTGACAATATGATAATTAATCTCAGGCTGATCACAATGATAACTACAGCACAGGTATGAAGCCATTCATGGTGCCCCTGGTCAGCATCTGTATTAGTTAGATAAAAGCTGAAGCTTTTCTTGGTTTACCATTTAGACTAAACAGTTGGGGTGGCTGTTGAGGTCCTAACTTATCCTTTCTTTCTCAAACTGGTATTCTCAGCCATGCAAAAGCAGGATGCACAGAATTTAAGCACTTCTGCCGCAGAGCAGCAGATTCTGGTATAAACATCTCTTCTGAAAAAAGGGAAAACCCATCCTCATGTAATATGTACATTGTTGAGTTTCGAAAGGCATTTATTACACCAGTTTTAGGCTTATAAGGTAGACACTTATATCATAGAGCTGCGTGTTTCAGCCAGCTTTGAAGGACAAGTTTAAGGGCCTCAATAAGTGAACTAGTATCCCTAAAACCCCATGCAAACTGAAACTTTTTTATTCCAGCTTGAATGTGAATCTTATTTCATGGCATATCTTCTCAATGTTTCTTGGTTCTACCAAGGCTTGCTTTTTATAGACTTTTGTATGTATTAGTCACTTCAAGTTTCTGTGGGTTATCTTCAAGTAGCCATTATTGATACCTTGGATAATGATAGCTATCAAGGTGGCCTTCATTATTCAAAACATTACAGCCAATATACACTTTCAACGAAGATGGAGATTTTCCTTGTAGACTTGTTTTACTTACCTAAGGTTTTCTTTAATGTGAGGGAATGGTTGATTATTGGTCCTTAAACTGGTTTGTTTCATGGATTGCATGCGAGTAGATTTTCGTTGACGAACCATCCAGCTGTCTTCTTGATGATTTTTCTTTTGAAACTCAGATTTTGGCAAGGCAGCAGGCCCAGAGAGAGGAAGAGCTATCACAGTCGCAACGGCACATTTTAGCACTTCAAGTATGTCTGCTGAAATATAAATACTGTCATTTTTTTCCCAAATGTTCATTGTTTGATTGTGTTTCAATTCAGGAGGAAATTGAGGAGCTTGAGCGTGAAAATATTCTCCATAGCCAACAGGTATAGTGTCATCAGAATTATTGCAGATTTCAATGTTTGTGTATTAACTGCGAAGATAAAAGAAATACTGCATATAAAAAAATGATTTTTTGTGAAACTAGTACGGTTTAAATGAAAATTTTAGGTTGATGAATGACAGTACAAGATCGTTGAATGTTCATGAAAATCTGCCACAAAACAAGGCCTAGTCGTATTGGAAAATGTTTTCGTACAATTTAGTCCTTTCTCTTTGCTAGGAGGTGGTTTGGGATGGACCAGGGCTTGGTGTTAGTTCTTGTGATTATTCATTGCTTTGTCACAATATGTTGTATGAATGTGCACAGGAGGCCATGCTGAAGGCTGAGCTTCGGAATATGGAAAGAACACAGAAGAGGGAAGGTGTAGATATGACATATTTGAAAAATGTAATCTTAAAGCTTCTTGAAACAGGTATCTGTTTGAAAGATTAGTTGTGACAAACCAAAGTTAACTGTCAAATTCTATTTCATTTTGCTACTAAGTATGTAGATATTACTGATGTCAGAAAACTTGATTTTTAAATCATGATGATACTTTTTCAAACAGGTGAAGCGGAGGCTTTACTACCTGTGGTTGGGATGCTTCTTCAATTTAGTCCGGAAGAGGTAAAATTCTGTGTGCACTCGATGCTCCATTGGAGTAAGTCGTCATAAGCTGTTGCCCTTACCATAGTATGTTAGCGCCTTGTTAGCATGCAAAGATGGTAATCTCTGGCCATAAAAGATGGAACCTGTCATTAACTTGATTTCCCCCTTTTATGGGACATCTTTTTCTTTTTGGATTGGGAGCAGTGGGGACTTGACTGAAACTTCACAAGAGCATTCGAACGAGATGGACAATAATTAAATGGCCTATTTGTCTGACATTTTGAAGTGATCTATGTCATGTCTGGCAGGAAATTCATTACATTAGCCTATAATGTGAATCAGTCGTATGTTAGAAACTGGTCTCTTAACAGTGTCAATGAGGTTCAATACAGCATCTTGAACTGCCTGTTAATTACTACTCGTGGAATACAAATGCAGATGCAAAAGTGTCAACAAGCATACCGCGCCTCTACAGATGTTCCACCAAACCCACCAAGTGATGCTTCCATATCTACCCGCTCTCTTTTTCCAAGATTCTCATTTTCTTAGCAGCAGGAGAAATAGGTCAAGAGAGTATTCTTTCCTTGCATGAGGATTATCTACAGCTGCAATCATGGTAGCTGCTCACAGACAGATTTTAAAGTGCGGGTGTGGCCTCAGTAAATCTTGTATCCTTTGCATAGCAATATACTGTTGCATGACAAAGGTTCAGAAATTGTAGAGAACAATTAAAATAGAATGGTATACGGAAAATCTCAAGAGATGTGAGGGGAAACATTTTGGCAGTGTTGGGTTACTCTTATCTGTAAGAACTGGCACCAACCCAGACAATCTTTTCTCTTCTTTTTTGTTTTTCCTTTTCTCGTGGCTTTCATAATTCAATGTAGAGTAGATGTGCCTCGGGAAGAAAGAACAATCTAGAGAATATGTGAGAGAGATACTGTTGAGAAACAGGGAGGCAATTTCCATTGAGTCTCAGTTCCAATAGAACAAGGCCTCTCTCTCTCTCTCTCTCTCTCTCTCCACAAACACGTGAATGCATGTTCCTGTGTATGGCTCATACGTGTAAACATTGTTTGGGTTCTTGTATATGCGACATGAATTCTTATGAGACCTCATGGTCACACAATTGTTGCCTGCCCGAATAATATCATAACAATTAAATTTCGCATAAATAATAAATCATACTAAGGTCGAGTTTAAGCAACTCTCAAAATCTTTTCGAGGATTCTTTAGTCGTTCTTGTCATCATCGTCATTTCTTCATGCGACCAATGGGCATGTGGGTTGGTGTGAGTTGTTGAGTGAAAAACAAGTTGCCGGCGGCTCAAATAAAAAAGAGAGAAAAAGCTGCGGACTTCATCGTATTATTAATTAAACAAACCATTTTTATCAAAAGCTAAAGCGTGGGCCATTTATGCTGTGCAGCTTTCTTTATATTTCTCATGATTGAAATTGCTTCGGATTAATTGCCTAAAAAAATAAAATGGCTTCGGACTATCTAACCCCAACAAAAAGTTGCTTCAGATCTTAGGCCAGTGGACGCGGACTACCATTTCAATGATGTAATATGCACCCGTTTGAAGAAGCCATTCCGCCCTCAGTGGACATAAATTGATCAGCAGAAAGAGCTCGTGCAAACCGAGATTCTTCCATTGATTTGGAAAGGGCTTGCTTAACTCTCTAAATGATCCATAAGAATAGCACTTTTCCATTGATTCGGATTTTTTTTTTGCACTTTTCCTCCCCCCCCCCCCCCCCCCTTTTCTCTAACTTCTCTTATTAGAGGAAACGGTGAGGTATTGCATTTTGTTAACATACTATCACAAACAAGGATGGAGTTTACAAGAACACAAGTTTCTTTATTGAATTATCAAAACTTAGACCTAGGTATCCACATAAATGTGTCACCAATTGAAACAAGAGTTGGGCATAACCTCATCAAACTTTATGAATTTGCAAGACATAGTTATGATCTAAAGCCTAACCACCCACTACAATTTCCCCAGCTGGACTAGGACAGAACATCGAATTCCCAGATCATTTACCTTGAAATGGAATCAGAAGTGACTAGCCCATCCACCGTCAATAACGCAACAACAAACAAAATGCCAAAAATTGCTACAACGTCTAATGATTTCCAGGCTCACCCAATAAGCCAAATGAATCAATCAAGCATGCCTTGCCTGGAAATCCTTCATGAAAGCAACCAACTTCTCAACCCCAGCCATAGGCATGGCATTATATATGGAGGCACGCATACCCCCAACCGACCTATGCCCCTTGAGCTGAATCATCTTCTCCTTAGCCGCCTCCTTCACAAACTCAGCCTCCAACTCTGGCTTCTCCAATGTGAATGGAACGTTCATCAATGACCTCACAGAATTCTCCACCGGGCACCTGTAGAACCATTGCTCCCATTGATCGCATTGTATAGAAGCTCAGCCTTCTTCTTGTTCTTCTTCTCCACCTCTTCCAACCCTCCTTGCGCCAACAAGTCCTCGAACACTAGCCCACACATGTAGATTCCGTAACAAGGAGGGGTGTTGTAGAGCGAGTTGTTCTCGGCGTGGATCTTGTAGTCGAGCATTACGGGTGTGATCTCCTGGGCGTTTCCAATCAGATCCTTCCGGATGATCACTGTGGTGACTCCAGATGGGCCCACGTTCTTCTGGGCACCGGCGTATATGATACCGAATTTCGACACGTCCACAGGCTTCGAACAGAAATTCGAAGACATATCGGCGATCAGAAGGCCATTCTTAGCAGTTGGGTAATCCTTGAACTCGACCCCGTGAATGGTTTCGTTGGCGCAGATATGAATATACTTGGCGTCCGGGCTCTGCTCCAACCCCTCAAAGGACGGGATTCTCGTATACTTTTCTGACTTGCCAGACCAGATCACCTTGGCTTTGCAGTACTTCTGTGCCTCCTTGAAAGCCTTGTCTCCCCACGACCCGGTGACCACATAATCGACCGGGTCCTCGGGTTTAACCAGGTTTAACGGGATCGCAGCGAACTGGGTGGTGGCGCCGCCCTGGAGGAAGAGGACCGCGTATTCCGTGGGGATGTTTAGAAGGGCACGGAGATCCGACTCAGCCTTTTGGATGATGGAGAGGAACTCCTTCCCTCGGTGGCTCATTTCCATGACGCTCATGCCGGATCCACGCCAGTTATAGAGCTCCGACTGGGCCTTGAGGAGGACGTTCTCCGGAAGCGTAGCGGGCCCGGCGGCGAAGTTGAAGACCCGAGCTTGCGCTGGGGTCTGGGCCAACGGAAGATGATCCTGGGTCTGGGTTGTGGCGGCGCATTTGATAGAGAGAGACTTGGTGGGGAGCTTAACGGTGGTAAGATGGGTGGTGGTGGGGACGATAGGGTGGTTAGGATTTCTGAGGAGGGGACGGTTTGGGTTCTTGAGGAGAAGGGAGTTGGGCGAGCTTGCCATGGCCATGGTGTTGGTGGCGGATCAGATTAGAGATCTCAGAGAAAAAGTAGGGAGGGAGGGAGGGAGGAAGGGAGAAAATCTTTTGCAGAGCTATATGTATTGTACTGGGTGGGGTGTCTGGATTAGCCGTGGGACAATATATATAGAGAAAGGAGTTTATTACATAGTGATCTTTGTAAGATATAATCTATGTGGGGATAGTCTATTGATAAATATAATCTTTGTAAGAATGATGTTGGCTACTTGGCTTGGCCCGCTGGGGGTTGGTAAGAAAAAGAGTCAGGGGGTCAGATTCACTTCCCCATGGTTTTTGTATCTTTCTTTCTTTCTTTTATTAGATTACTTCTTCTTAATGCATGTTTAAAAATGTCACGGGAAAGTATATATATATTTTTTCAGTCTTAAGCTGAAATGCGACCGAGTGATTCATTATATTTTTTTTCCTAACGAGTGTTAGGGTCAGCTTTACGCATCGACTAATTTTGGGATCTGTGCAATCCTCTCGTTCCACCCAAATTGAATATTTATCAAGCCGAAAGCTCTTGGGATGACACCAAAATGTTGGTAGCACTTACGGAGTTTTAAACTTGAAATCTTAGAGGAAAAATTCTACCGAAGTCCAAGTCTTAACCACTAGGGGTTGACTAGGTGTTCATTTATGTGTGCTTAATCTGAGTTAATCTGCTACTAAAATGGTCGGAGGACCAAGGGATCTTAGCTAAATGATGTTGTATGAAATGACATTATCAAATTTGATGTTGTATAACTTAGAGTTACCTAACTCCTAAGCCTTTTCTTTTCAAATCCACTTGTTAGGATCTTAAAATTTGTTAATTGTGACAAATAATAAGATGATAAATATCATCTTGGTATCATATAATATCTAAGATTATGAGGAATATGTGGAAGTAGGGCAGTAATATTAGTAGTTGCATTCATTGAAACTAAGGAGAATTAGTAGGAAATTTTTTGAATACCTACTCACTTGCCCTCTAGAAAAGAAAAAGAATACTCCAAACTTTACTGCAAAATCTTAAATACGACAGTTAATATAGACAACATTTTATAAGTTACTTAATAACAAGAAACAAATGTACCATTCACTTAAAATGTTACACCAACTTTAACAGACAGAGTGGATGACTTTCCCCGTTGAAAATATATTCTATTACCTCTCTTATTTTGTTTGCATTCAATTACTCCATCATTTACCAGAAGATGTCAAAGTGAATGGAGGAATAAAAGAAAATTAATCTGTGGCGAAACTAGGCTAGAGTGAAGCATTCATACATATGTGAAAATAACTACTCTCTTGAAGATTGAAAAATTTGATATTGTAATCACATTATTGTTCAAAGGGAACAACACTAGGAGTGAAAAGTGAAATTGAAGGGACAGAGAATGAATTATGTTCAGCTAGAACTTAGGTAAACAACCGTGGCTGTGTGCAATTAACAACCAAGGCCGCAGGGGTTAATTATATGGGATTCTGGAAAACGATTTCCCAGTGCAACTCAAGTTGCTGTATTATGATGAGTGTTTCCTCATCCCCAATCAACCCAATTACTACGTCATGGTTAGTAGTTGCTGTACATGACCTGCTATAGTTGGGTATCCAAAAGAAAAAGAGCCGGTTCGCATTTTCCTGTGTGGCCAAACTTCGATGTACAGTATTTCCTATGTACCCCTGTGAGTTTCCCTGTTGCAGCCTTCTGGTGGAAACCTACCATTTGTCTTGAGCATTCTCTATGACCAAGTAAAGCAAGAAGCATTCCCAATCAATGAAATTTCATGTATCCGATCTGTATTTGTTATTTAAAATGGCAAGAAACTCACAAGAGCTGATCTTCTGAGTAGCTGGTATGCCATTCACAGGTCTTACTCCACTGCTGGACCCCATAAACAGTACATAGAGCGGTATAGACTGCAGCAGCTGCTAATAAAGATGGCGGGAACTTGAGCATCTCACACTCCACGAGCGAAAGCTCAATCAAGAAGAAGGACAGTTGCTCAAGCTGTTCCATAAAGTTAATGTTAATCTAATTGCAGCAATATTGCTTGACATTGATATGCAAGTAATTTTGGGCATGCGGATACTATACTCAAGTGTTTCTTTAGAGAAGATTTCTAACCTTTTTTTCAGATTGAGCAGCCTTGAGGAACCTTCGCATGAAAACATAGGGGGTTGGAACTGACATGTTGAACTGCAATGTGTTGAGCATCAAGCTCTCCTGCAGGTTTCTTAATATCAGAAGATCATTTCAAAGGATGTGTTATAACTTTAGCATAATCACGAATCAAGAAAAATACCATGTCTAGAACCTCCTTCCTTGTGTAAGCTTTATCTGATATAAGAATCAAATCCCCCACAATAGGAACAGAAACCTCCTCGTACTTGCATGCTAAAAGCAATGCAACCAACCCAACCAACTGAAGTTTCTTTCTTACCACTGTTTGCTTGGATAAAAATCTGTCAATTATATTAACTGTAAGGAATAATGTCTCGTTCATGAGTTCAAACTTGTCATGGACCTGTTGATTCAAAGAACCAGAACCAAGGCTCAAAATTGACATTTGATTTGCAGCGAAAACGAAAGCAATCAAGGTGAGCCAGAAGCCCAATTTTTACCATTCTGGGCATTGGTTCAGTGGGAGACATTGTGTACCTCAATAAGCCAGTCAATTAGTATATATCTCATCCTCTCATTAATGTCAGATTGTTGTTCCATATAGTTTGGTGCGACACAGCTAAAACTCTGCATAAAATGACTTGTACTTAGTAACCAAAATTAGGTAGTATCGATCTTTCATTATCAGTTACCGCATTTGCAATGAAAATAGGTTTTGAAAATTTGAAGCATATCATAAATTTTGCTGAAATAGTAATTGAGTGAACTGCTCCAGCAAATAAAAACGATGAACTGTATCACCATTTGCGTCCATAACAGGACAAGAAAAACTCAAACTTGAGCCAACAATACTTGCCATTTGCTACAACAGTGGTGGTATTTCAACCTTATATATGAGACACTTAATGGAAAACCATATCAACAGTGGTGATATTAACTCATCTTGTATCAATAATTACCTCAAATTGAGTCTGCGTTATCCTTGCGTGTATTTAATGATGCCACAAAATGTCGCTAACGATCTAAATTTGGTAATCTACACACATATAACTCCACACACCGGTTATCTAAATTTGGTAATCTACACATATATAACTCCACATACCGGCACTCAAACAAGCACATATCTAATTAAACCTCCAAATACGATTAAATATCTCTATTTTTTTCAATTTTGGTATCTACTTTAGGGTGAAAAATGAAACGGTTAGCTAGAGGTGTAGCCCGTTATATGGCGTCCAAATTCACAATTCAATTGGTATCTTCAATGATTCACCAATTTTTTTCCTCAACGGCTGATAGAAGAATCTAGAACCGTACAAATTTCACATCCATGATGGGTAGAACTAAGACCTCCTTCCCTGAAACTAGGGAAGTATCTCAATTGTACATGACCACACTCGGACAAAGTAGAATACTGCAAACTGAAAATCCAATGGGGTAACTTTTATTTTGTCTACTTAGTAAGCAGATAATTAGACCAGAAGAACTACGATTTTTTGGGTGAATGATGAGAGGTTGGGACACCTAAACACTGTCTGAGATGTCATTACGAGAAACTTGACCCCATGAGCACTAGTAGATTTTACCTCCATTTTTCTGTAGTAGGCATGGAGATCTTCAATGTAGTCCACAACTGCAAGTGGATTCTTTGCATCACAGCTGTCAATATCAACGACAGGCTCTTCAACTATATCCTCCATTTCGACCTCCTCCTAGCAATTTAGCAAGTTGATGACATTTTCGCGAATCAGTCAACACAAATTCACTGACTGTTAAGGAAGAAAAATACCATCTCATCACTTGCACTAGACACTGCTTCTGTTGGTTCTAGAAACATGGGCACTGGTTGGTCTTCTTTAGGTGACTCGTGTTCTTCATCTATTAAAATGCAATCACCAAAACCATTTGAGATTGGAGCTGATGGGTTCGCTTTCTTGGTTTCCTGAACATAGTTAGAGCCATGAAATCACTCCTGGCACCTCCCAAACCTTGAAGCGTGCATATAAATTTGGATCCATATTTTCTCATAGGATGAGACATAGAGAAGACTAGTAATACCTGCGGACAAGATGGCTGCGTGTTTGCAATTTGTGCTGCAAACTTCCTAAATATCACAACAGATCAAAATCACACTACAAGAAGCGGAAGAAATGTTGCAACGGAAACACAGTAACCTTAAGTGAGTTCCGTTTTTTGTTAAAGGTTAATTTTTTTAAAGCGAAGAAAGATCTAAAATTCAAATTTTTTTGAAAACATTTATTTCTTCTATTCCTTGTCAGCAGCCATAAACCATAAACGAAAGGAAATTTAAGAGCCACATTCTTATTTCCAGACCGCGTAATTGGTCGATGCATTGGATCAGCCTGCTTCTTTGCACGGATCTCATTTTTTCTGGAACAGAAGAAGAAAAACACGGAAATCAACTCCAAAAAGATCAAAAACAAACGATGACAATAACAAAAAAATGAGAATGTATTTAGATTTCATATCAAGCATAAACGTCATTACTCTGGAAAGGCTCTCTTATTGACAACACGAGGGTATGCTTGACCTCCCACTAGACTCTGGTTAATAACGCTTAAAGCCCTTCTGTTCTGCCTAATCTCCTGTCCAAACTTTCTATTACCCATCTCTAACCCTGCTATACCATTCAAAAGTGACAGAAAACACATGTCAGATCTTGTGATATTACGACCATATTCCATCCCAAATCGTCGAGAAAAATCTCAAATTACCTTGGAAACTTGTAAGCTTGTTCAAATTGGGATTGTTCTCGTCAGTAATAACCATTTTCTTTGATTATCTGAAAGAACAGTCACTACCAAAGAACAAAGCTCCTCGATCCCAAGACCCACTAGCCTAAAACGTTAAGAGCATCTAATACCCGACCCCCTTCCGAGCAAGGTAGATAGAAATATAGGCCTCACCTACAACTAAGGGTACTTGTCTGTAAAAAAAGCCGTGGCCTTGCCTTTTTTCAAACACAACGGCTAGTGGATAGTGGCCGTTGGATCATGGGTTTTGACAACATATGAGACTTTTCCCCCAATTTCTTGTCCCAACAACGGTCACTTATAGTTGGCATGTGGCGTTCCGCATCTGATTTCAAATTAAGTGTTTGTATATTGTCCTTGAGCTTGTCGGAATCATTGGATTTGGTCCCCCACCCCCCCTCCCTTCGGTTTGCCTTTTACGTTAAGTGAAGTCCTCGCTCCGTATCGGCTCCTATTGCCAACTTGGATCCTGGTTGGGGCTGAAAAATTGAAAGGTGGTCCGGACCTTATTCCGGTCAGAGTATATTAAAGGATTGGACCGGTTTTAATTTTTTTCAATTTTTTGCAATTTTTTATTTTTTTTAAATTTTTTCTAAATTTTTTTAGGTTAATTTCAAATAATGAATATAAAAATGTTAAGTTTTAGTTTAGATTAAAATTAAACGTTTTAAGTTTATAATTTGTATTAAAAATTATAAAAATATTTTTTTAATAAATGCGGTCCGGACCACATTTATTAAAAAAGAGGACCGGACCGCATTTTAAGATCTAGGACCAGACTGGATCGCAAATCCGGTCCGATTTTCCGGTCCAGTCTGGTCTGCGGTCCGGTTGTGTTCACCCCTAATCCTGGTAGGATAAAGTCCACCAATAAAGTATTGACACATCCTTATTAATTAAAGGAATTTAATGCATTTTTGGTTTCTATATCCTGAATCCAGTCAGATTATTCCAGCGTGGATTTCCAAACATCATTAGGAATGTTTTTTTTAATCATCATTAGGAATGTTTAATGACATTACTCTTTATTACTTCCTTAATCGATTTGTAATGTACGATGAGGGTAATTTTGTTAAAAGTTTTGGGTGATTTCAAATTTCGGTTTCTATAATTGTTATGAATCTGTTATTTTCTTTTTA
Source organism: Myrica gale (assembly GCA_963930655.1). Taxonomy (NCBI): domain Eukaryota; kingdom Viridiplantae; phylum Streptophyta; class Magnoliopsida; order Fagales; family Myricaceae; genus Myrica; species Myrica gale. The sequence continues at coordinate 26,379,298 of OZ005610.1, forward strand.
TGAAAAATAATTCTAGATTCGATCGTTCATGACTCATGAATAGTAAATTTAAGAGGTTTAGAATTATTTGCTTCTTTGAAAAGTAAAAAAAAAAGACTAATCATTAATCACTATGATGTAAATATCTAAATTTGAAAAATGTAGAGTACCATAAATAAACTTTTTAAATTAATCTAATCAAGTATTTATTCTATTTAATGACTCATTAGTTAGCATCGAGATCAACTCGAATTACATGTGTAATTTAGAGAGAAATAAACACAATAGACCCACACTATTTAATGTTGTCTATATAAAATTTCGAGTAATATTTTATAATGGGGTCCACCTGTTGCATTATCTCTCTTGAAATTGCACGGTGCAATTCGAGTAAAAAATTATAGAGAATTCTAATCCCTTAGTTGGGATCGGGATTCTCTGCAATTCGGGTGACCAAATTGTAGAGCAATTCTAGAGAAAGAGAGAGAGAGAGGTATGGGTCCCGGGTGGGACCCACCTCTCTATCTCACACTCTCTCATCAATTACTATGCAACTCGGTCACCCAAATTGCAGAGTATCCTCGTCCCTTTAGTTGACATGTCTCTTTTTTGAGATTGTTATAATTATCGTGGTTGTTAGGAGTAATGTTCTTTAATTGAAAATAAACTTTTTTAAATTTCACCCCTTAATGGATCAAATTTTTTGGGCGAGATTATAGTTATCCATTAATTTGAAAAATAAAACCATTTTACTATGTTTAAAAAAAACAATAAATCTATTGGTCGCTTACTTGGTGTAGGAAGAGAAAGTAATTGACATGTGCATTCGGTCTGTGCTTTCGATTCCAGAGTATGTATCCTCTTAACATTATATGTTGATGTAAAGGGGAAACGAAGAAAAAAAAAAGAATGTTAATATGATTTGAAACTTTGGTGGGGCCTCTAGCAAAATACAAACTACTTTAAAGGACCAATAAACAAATGGGTATAGGACTTATGGAGCCATTTGAATGAGCATGGCCCACTAGAGGCTCAACGCAGCGTCCCGTCATCCAATCATTGACAGACCTCGGGAACATCAGTAATGGTTTCACAGTTTGTTTTGAGCCTGACAAGTTTGATGGACCGTGGCCCATAGTTTAGTACATCGAGGGATTTATCAAGATCAAGTTGCTTTTAGATTCTTTTATTCCATAATAAAGCTCTTATTGTAAGCTTAATTATTATTTTCAAATTAAACAATTTAAATCTCAGTCACATCAAGCTAGCAAAGAGTTGGCTTAGAACATGCTAACATGCTAGGTTGAAGAATGATCAAGATCATCCATTTTCTGCAGTCCCAACACACATCCTGAGATAATTGCATCGTTACAAAATATTCTACAACTTAAGGTCATGGAGTCCTCAAGTAAATATCTTGGGTTGCCTCTCTTCATTGGCAGATAAAAGAAGACGACTTTTGAAGAGATTAAAACTAGGTTTTAACTAAAGTGGCCGGATGGAAAGCCAAGACTCTCTCCCAGGCGGGTCGCACCACATTAATTAAGAATTTAAGGCAGTGGCCGCTGCACTACCACAATATTCAATGGCTACTTTTTTATTGCCAAATGGTTGGTGTGATGAGTTAGATCGGATCCTTAAAGATTTTTGGTGGAGCTTTCCACCAAATAAATCCCATAATTTTACCCCTAGGGCATGGGATTTAATTTATCTTCCCAAGACTCTCCCAGGCGGGTCGCACCACATTAATTAAGAATTTAAGGCAGTGGCCACTGCACTACCACAATATTCAATGGCTACTTTTTTTATTGCCAAAGGGTTGGTGTGATGAGTTAGATCAGATCCTTAAAGATTTTTGGTGGGGCTTTCCACCAAATAAATCCCATAATTTTACCCCTAGGGCATGAGATTTAATTTTTATTCCCAAAGCTAATGGAGGTCTAGGTATTCGCCGTGCCCGTGAAGTTAATGTGGCTTTACTAGCAAAGCTTGCTTGGAGAATTTTTACTCAAACCGATAGTCTTTGTGCAATGATTCTGAAAACTAAATATTTCTCTGCATCTAATTTTCTATCGGTGCCACCTTGTTATAACTCTTCATGGGTTTGGAAAGGGTTGCTTAAAATCAGACATCTCATTAGCCAAGGTTGGTGTTTCATTCCTCTCTGTGGATTTCAGGTTAATTTACGTATTGATCCATGGCTTCCATGACATCCGCAGAGGAAACCAACCTGGAGAAATGAGGATCCTTCACTTCAAGTGGTAGCAGATTTAGTAGACCAGGCCATGGGTCTTCAGAATCCTGGCTCCTTCGAGAGGTATTTGATGATTATTCTGTTGATTGTATTTTACAATTGCCTGATCCTAGACCAGATCAGAATGATCAAATTATATGGACAGCTGACCCTCGAGGTGGCTTTTCAATTAAATCTGTGGTACTTCAGTAGCAGGCCCAACGCTGTCCTCCACATATGCAATCAACAAATTCTCTTTGGACTCGTCTTTGGAAGCTTGAACTTCAAGATTGTCTCAAGCTTTTGTTGTGGAAACTTGCCTCCAATGCCCTCCCTTTACATGGAAGGTTTGATCAGAATGCCATGTGGACTACTGGAGCAGGGTTCCCTTGTGTGCTCTGTATGGAAGGGGTTGAGTCACCTTTGCATTTGTTTATTCATTGCCCTGTTGCTAGACTTTGGCGACAATCATGCTGGCCTTTGGAGCTTACTTGGATGCCCCTTAGTTCTATGGAGGATTGTGTTAAATTTCTAGTTATTGATATGAATCGCATGTTAATTCGGGATAGTGATTATAAAGGTTGCATTATCAATGCTGCTATTGTCTTTGATACTCTATGGCAGGTTAGAAATAGACTAATTCATTGCAAAGACATGGTAAACCTTCAACAGCTTATTGAGTCCGTTCATTATAGGTGAAGGATAATTTACTTGTTTGGTGTGATTTGAAACGTGCTTATAATCAAATATGGAAACCATCGGATCGTCGATGGTTGAAAGTCAATACCGATGTTGCGATGCGTGCGAACGGGTCCTTTATAGCAATGTCTTGCAGAGACTATCGTGGTTCCCTCTGTTTTGTCTACATGGAACGAATTCATGCTATGGACTCTTTGCTTGGTGAAGCAATGACAGTGCAAACTGCAATGGAACATGCCCAGTGTAATGGTTGGACTAAGGTTATATTTGAATGCGATTCCTTGGTACTTTGTAATGAAATTAATGGTAACTCGGCAACCTCTTTGTGGAACATTGCTACACAGGTGGATTACATTAAATCTGTTCTACAACATCAAAATGAGTGGAGGCTGCAGTGGATTTCGCGGAAAGCTAACCGGATGGCGCATGATTTGGCAAAATGGGCAGCTTCATCTTCCTCATGTGGCTCCATCCCTTTAGATCGAATCCCTGATTCTATTGTCCTTTGTAATATGTAATTGAGTATTTGACCTGTTTTTCTCTTTTGGTTTCAGTAATGAAACATGACTTATAAAAAAGAAGAAAGAAGAATGATCAAGAAACTTACTTGGTTGAAATGTGATCTAATACAGCAGATACAGCTATTGAATAGCCCTCCTATTTAGTTCAATATTATCCCTCATAATTTCGAAACTGTTTAACCGTCAAAAAAGAGCATAATGCTACAGGTAATGGGAGAAAAGTAGAGTTTGGTGATCCCGGTAACAGTGTGTGTGAAAGGGATCAATCAATGTCCTCTCCAATTTACTGTCTGAATTAGGGAGAATCTCTATCTGTGTGGAAGGGATACCTGTCCATTACCGTTCTCTAGTCATGCTGCCCCAAACTGGCTTGTATCTTAACAACAAAACAGTGATGACTTTACTTGAAGAAGCTTGACAGTAAAGGCCTACTGCGTTTCTCCTTCACCTGTACTTTGTGGGGGTTATCTCTGACCACCTCCTGAGGTAAGAAAGGCAAATGTTCCTCTTCTAACACCTTTTTCTGCTTCGTTTGTGCCTCCTGACTTGTATTACGCTTGCCAACTGCTTTATGCTTCTTGGTTATCTTCTCCTGTGATAGCATGTGCTTCACTTTGTCTACCACCTTCAAATGCCTCTCAACATTATCCTCATCATTGTCGTTCTCAAAATCCTCTTGCATTTCTATAGTGACCTCCTGGTCTTTTAAATGGTAACTTTCCTTCTCTAACCTGATTCCCTGCTTCATATTTGTTTCTTCACGAGGAGGTAATTGGCACGTCTTGGTTCTTATCTTGTGCTTCTGACACACCTCCTGGGATTTTGCTGTCTCGTCTACCTTGGGGTCCATTATAGCCACCACGTGCTCGGAGAGACTGCTTTGCTTCTCGACCAACTTTTGTTTCTTCACCTTCCCATGCTTCAGTTCCGGACTAGATTTTAATAGGCCACGTTTATGTTTTCTGTCCTTCTCAATTTGAGGCTTCACGAGATCAGAAAGTGATATATCATAATCCTCCTCGGTGACATCTGGCTCCACATGAGTTTTCTCCACCTTGGCAACCTCCATTCCTCCTTTATCGACTTCACCGCTCATAGTTTCCAAAATAATCTTGCCAAGAACAAATCTTGTCTCACGCAGATCTCCCTTCCCAAGGAGGTGGTAATCAATCTCAAATCTCTTCCTTCTATGATCATAGGACTCAATATCATTCAAAAGCACGTTGAAAATTCCAGCAACATCCCTTCCCATTTTCTTTGAAATAAAGACCTAAAGAACCACAATTCTTATCAGTTAACTGCATATCTGAAGCTATATACAAGTAGGACACAGATATTTACTCCAAGAAACCATGGACATACGTTAATCATCGAGACAGCTCCCCATTAGGGAGGAAAATAGAAATACATAACCAGGTAACGAGCCAGACTGAACAAAATGGAAATATCTGCCGCTTAAATCATTATACATAGGGGCCAGAGTTTTTCTTAAGCCTGCTTAGACTTTGTGGTGGATCTAGGTGGTGAGTTCACCTATTTTCAATAAATTTTCTTATGCGGCCAAAAAAGTAAATTGCATGAAGATTGCTACTAACTGGTTGGTCATTGCTGCATGCCAATGAAAATGAGCACTCTATACACAGGGTGGACCATGCAAATTACATGTGGCATATTATCATAAGCGACAATTGAATCTGTCAATCTCAGGGTCATGATGGAATTTATTTATTTATTTTTAACCTACTATATCAACACCATCAACATAAGGTTACTACGTCAGCATGTGGAGCATTTAATAGGGCTGAAGTCAGGTCAGAATTTTGTTATCTTTCCACAGCTTTGACAAACATCAAACTTAACAGACAGCCACTATGTCCTCTTCCTTATGCTGTATGTGACTTTTCTTCTATTAAATCATTCATGCATGCACAGGGACATGTATTGTGCAAGTATGCATGTGATAACAAATCAGTAATGCAATGAGCTATAAAGAGATAACAGCTGTGGTAGACCATTCATCAAGGAAGTTGAGAGAAGATCAGCCAAAACTATATAATCTGGCATACAACAGCATGCATTTACCTTACCAGTGATGTAAAAACAAGATAGAGGAATTGAGTTTGCAGATTTCCATTTGAAAGGAGGGATGCAACCTGGGCAACATAGGGTTTGGATTTTCATGGTTTATGAATATAGAGTGTTGTCATTAGTGAATAACTGTATATGGCAATTAAAATTTGTTTTATCCATTTATTTAACATCTATGGTTATGGAACTTTCTTCTTTAGTTATATATATGTAATTCACGATTTTAATGTCTTTATTTAGGTTTCATATTTGAAGTTTATCAATCTTAATTTTGGATCTTGGTTGCCATTTGATATCTGTCAAAATTTTAGTTTCTCAATGACGAATAAGGAGCACAGTATTTGTAATATGCCCTTGTCTAATTTAGAGCTAAGTATCATTCCTACAAATTAGCCTAAAACTAAACTAGATCGAGGTCAATTTGACCCAACCAAGGATTACAAGTGGCCCAATTCTGAAAGTTTATACACAAACTAGGCTTAGGCCGAGTGGTACCAGTTAAGGTTGGCTTGGACTGAATTAGCCTGCAAACCAGACCACACCCCAATTGCAGCCCTATTATTTTTGCTCTTTGTTCTTGAGGAATTGTAGATCGATATGATTCGGTTGTGCAGTAAAAAATTACCAAGATGCACAAGGGAACATACAATGTCAAATTTTAAATTACCTCAGGTGATGGCACGCGACCCAAACTTGGCATATCATTTCTTTATATAATTATGCTGCATATTTGAGGTTATTAGCAACATAAACAGCAGTTGAGGTACTTACAAAACCAGAGAACGGAGAAACCGGGTATCTGGACATGGATTGCAAAAGACACTCTGTCTCAATCAAAGCAGCTATTGAATCCTGAACTAAATATGCTAACAAAGTAACTGCTTCAGCAAGTTGTTTATCTGATTGAAGATCAGAAGACTCCACAATCTCTGGTACAAAATTAGCATGCATTTTAGCATGTTCTTTGGAAAATTTAACACCTTCCTTCCAGTTTCCATGGTACAGAGCAGAAGCAAATGCCTGGATGACGACAGCCTCTTGAGGGTTATTTACCAATGCCAGGTGAAAAGCCAACAGACCGATCCTGTCCAAAAACAACCATTAGTACAAAGATACGAAAACATACACATTCTCTTCCAAACCAAATTCGGGAAGGATATATTATTCTGTAAATTAACAAGTCGGCATGGATCACACAGTTGTTTTCCCCCATTCACAAACAACTTACTACTGCTGCTTCCATTCGGTAATTACTCTGGGTGATGAATGATTTCCTAACCATGCATCTATCATTGAAATAGGAAATAAACAGTTTTTTGACAGGAAGCCAGCAACCCTCTTAAACTGAAAGATCTACTTAACAGAAACTGTCAACAAAAGAGTTGGCCACACAAGGGTGGGATGTTTGTCATTTTAAATGAGAAGGCAACATGTTTATTGGCAAGATAATCATACAGGATGCAGGGTTCCAAACCGGAGTATCACATGCCTAGCAAATCTTTAGCTTAAAGTGTGAGCTGAAGATTGCACGAGAGGGTGGTGCTGAAGTCTCTGCCAGAGCTTAAAATAATCTCTTCACCTTGTCATTTACTTTGTGCCAAGACCCACACCCCCAAACCCTCCATCGGTAAGCTTGGTTTTGCTGCTCCCAACCAACTTAGAGGTTTCATAGAATCAATTACACCATACCACGTAAATCATCAACAGTTGCTTTTACAAGCAGAAATGGAAGAAATTTTTGAACAAAAATACTCAAATTTCTCAAATTCAAGAAAACTCGAGAAGTCGAGCAACTATCTCTAACTAACCAAGTTAGTGATTGTCACACTATAATGATATTAGGTATATAACTATAAAAGAGAAAATAGATTGTTGGCTCACCACAAACTGCAGTCAGAAGGTCGATCACAAGTAACCAATTTATCCATATGAAAGAATAATTGCTGCTCAAAAGAAAAGTGAACATATTAGGAGTAAGCTATTGGAAGGAAAACAAGAAAATTGCTTTTGACACATTCTAGACCAATTTAAATTCATAATGAAGTAGAGTCGACCAATCATTTGCAAGCAAGTGGATATACACACCATAAAAAATGTCACTACAATGACCAAGGTCGAATTAGAACCTTGTAACAGCTTTCGCACATTGCTCTCTCTCTCTCTCTCTCAAATTATTCCTACATGGTTCAATATCTCAAGAGAATTTTGAATATCTCAGCTACTGGACAATTTTCAATTAGTTGCTAAAGTGTAATCTATCAATAGGAGATCTCTTATGCCTTTCTCCAACTCAATAATGTGTCTTAGGTGATCTCGTAATATCTACATTCTTTGCTTACTAACTCCACAATGACAAATATATTCCAAAGTTTATCCCTAACTAAATAATGAAAAAATATTGAGCTTGTTTTACTATTTCCTTGTAAAGGAAGCTTACCATCAACATAATGGGACTCTTAGCAGATCGCTTGGTCTCTTGAAGATATGCTGCCTATAATCCGAATTCCATGTGAGATATAAGCTACAACTGAAATCATTGGAATGTTGTCAATCGGGTAGCGGAAAATAGCTTACATGAAATGGAAGTAGCATTTCAAGCAGGTTAAATCTATGAAGCAAGAAGAGAGAAGGTTCAGCAGCTCCATAAGCCAGCATATAGTTCAACTCCAACATTATCCTGGCCTGAAAATATAGAAAATGTCATTTTAGTAAGGAGGATGAAGTTAAAAACATAAAATTACATTTGCTTGTGCAACTCTGACAAAGTAGCTTTCATAAGAAACAGCATAAATTAAAGAAGCATATAAATAAAGGTAGTTAAAATCTCTGCCACAAAGAACTGAATGGGGGAAGGTGAAGGTATTAAGAAATTCCAAAAACACTTCATAATTATTTAATGACCTAAATTGCTGAAGATACTAAAGCAACTACCTTGGCTAAACTGTGAAGAGATGAAGAAAGGTTGTGCATTGCAGTCACCAAGTCCTTTTGTAATGATAGTCCCAAACGAGCTGCAATTCTTAAGCCCCTCAAAATTCTTGCTGTGAGAAGAATTGCATATGCTTGATCAGATTCATAGAGTTTGATACCAGGTTCAGCCAATGGCATCAGATATCAAGATGCTAAAAAGTTTGTAGACAATTAACAAAATGAATAACTACCACAATCTTCTTCAAATGACAATTGAGCAGGGATCAACGTTCGCAGCTGAGTCCATATCACCCAACAATATCAAAACTGAGCAATTATTCAAACTCAAACTTCACTTGTATTAAGACAGCAAATAAAGAGTCACCTTCAAGGATCTTAGGTCCGCTATCCCATTAGAGTAATCATATATCTTATTGACAAAAGGGTCAAAGAATAAGCTGCTTACACACAAAACCAAAATTTTGTGTTAAAAAGCATCAAACTAAAGTAACATATTAAATAAGCAAGTGCGGGAAAAAAAATCTTCAGAACCCACAATCCACTTACACGTCACTGACTGTATAAGAACATTTCCCAGTGAAATAAGTAAAAAGAAAAAAATTGAAAAGAACTGAAAAAGGGGACTTACCTATTGATAGTGAAGTCTCGACACATAGAGTTTTTCCAGCGGATGAAGTCTTTCTCATCACAGCCTCTTGGCATTTTCAAGGGAAGAACCTTTTCTTTATCCTCACCAAGTTTTGCCACGGTCTCAAAACTGGAAACCTGTTGCAAAATCAAAGCAAGTAAACAAAGAAATTGAGATAGAATGTTAAGCACTGGACTTACAAAAATACATGCTCTGACCAATTCTGTATCCTGAAAGAATACTATTCAGCGATACACACACACACACACACAGACATTTATAGATGTTCATATGGAAGGATCTTATAGAATTACTAAATGTACCTACAAACCTCAATTACAGACCCTTTGATATGCACCATGCATATAGGAAATCGCCGTCCAACAATCTCGGCACGACGAAACTGCTTCTTGATCTGCGATTAGATTTAAAAATCCCACACAAAACTTTGAAGGTCATCACAAACTTTGAAGGTCATTACCATAGGAATGAAGGCTAAAACCAAATCAGCATCCAAAACCTGCTTAAGATTTGCTGTGGTGATCACATCATAGTCTTTTGGTATTTTATTTAGGAGTAAATCTCTTACACATCCTCCGACTAGATATGCTTCAAACCCTGCACATCATAAGAAAAAGGAAACCATGAAGTCAGGAAGAAAAGATACTGATGTACAACAAGATCAATATGATGGAAATAGAATTCTATACAATGTGCGAAAACATTCCAATATATACACATTCCTTCTACATCTTAATAGTATAAATGATAACGAGCATGCTTTGTCCAAATAATCCACCTAGTTCAACATCAGACCCTTTTAACTGCTGCGATTCTTTGTCTATGGGCAGCATAGGATCACCGAGCTAGCAATAATGCATAGGCATAACTCAGACACCGATTAAGCTAACATGGATGTCGAAATAAAAAGAGTAAAGTTCATTACTTCCAAAGAGGATGGTGAGGAGAAAAGGAAGTATGAAACAAAAAGTTACCTTCATTTCTAAGAATTTTCAACACAGTCCAAGAGGTTTGTGGAATCATTGAACGGCTTATCCCAAGTAACCTCGAGTCTAACGTTTTCCAGTTCGACATGCCAATACGGCCTACAAGTAATTATCGAAACCAAGCTTTACTGACACATGTCAAGTTCTGAAACTAAGTTCTGGCTAACCAGCCCAACGCAGTATTGATGTTTAGTTGAATTTAAAGAGAACACTCGTATATAAAATGACGAAATCCATATCCTTCATAGGAAACCTTGGTTAGACATAGAATGAGAACCCGTTTCTGGGTAGGGTTGAGCTTGCAATCCCCCTTCAGCCAGCGTATGGTCGAATCTCTGCCCATAAGACACCAACTCCGATGAAGAAAAAAATATGCATAAAGTGTTCGAACAAATGCGTCGAAGAACAAAAGACACAGAAACAAAGTTAGAAAGACCTGTAGGTTGATTAACGCTTTGAGACGAGATAGCAAGCCACTGTTAAGGTTGCCTCTGAGGGATATTGCCATTACAACATGAAATTCATCGAGCTCTATATGCCATCCAGTCACCACTCCTATTTTGTTCGATGTGTGCCTGTGAGTGAAATTCAGTGAGAGATCAGGTGAGCCATAAGTTGTCGCGGGAAAGTCTATTTTTGTACTCCCCGTACACAAGCTATTGGCTGTGACCCATCGATCTGAGGGTAGTCGTGGGCCGTGGTGGCGAGGATCTACCTAAAATCACTTCTTCCTCTTTTTTTGTTCCCTTCTAAGAATGAGGTAGCGCATCTCTTTGCTCGTTGGGCTGCCTCTAAGATTGATTCTGGAGACCACCCCGTTATTCATGAGCATTTCCCTGACTTGTTTTGGATTTATGCTGGGACTGATCCACCCTAGTTTGTTTTCTTTCTTTTGAATAAAGGTAATTAGTGTTGATTAAAAAAAAAAGTACAACATGCTAGCGAGCTTGTAGCTTGGTCCTGGATTTGAATCTCGGTGTGCGCAGTTTGACTGCTTTCTCCCACCCTATTACCTAAAAAAGAATTGCTTCCGAAATAAATAAAAAAAATTACAATAAAAAATTTACAACTACACATATGCATCACACAAAAGTGACTTTCTAACTCAAACTACCAAAACAATCTCAAACCGAATTTCAACGACCGTATTTAACACATTGAACTCTAAAACTATTAAATTTAATTAATTTGTGCTCTTAAACAAAATTCAATTGTCAAGATCATGTCACATGTGTTATAAGTGTAATCTTGAGCCTTTTTCATTTTCCATGTTATTATTTGATGATTCATCTCATGTTTAAGTTACGAGAAAATATATTTTCATTCACTAAGTTTTAGGCCAATTTTTAAAAAATTATTGGGTTTCAAAAATTTTTTTTGTCACTAGCCTTTAGATTGTGAATTTTTATTTTAAAAAATAAATAATAAATTGTGTCGAGCCTTAGATTTAGCCATTAGTAAATTAGGTCACCAAACTCAACCTCGTTAGGATTTTCTTAGGTAGTGTTCGTTTTGTTAAAAAACGCAGGAATCGAATCCTAAAACACCCTTGTTCGGCAGAGTTGAGAAAAAAATCAAGGATTCCGCATTTTGTTTTCATTTTTTGCCCTTAAAAAGTTCATATTGAATTACTAAAACACCCTCCACCACAACCTAATAACTAAAAACACATAAGGGCAAACTTGGAATTTTTCAAAACAACCTGCAGCCGGCCTGCCAAACCCCTGACATGTCGCCTGCAGTCGCCCCCCTTTTTCAACTTTTCGCCCTCCTTTTTCGTTCGCCTGACATCGGTTTGAAGAAAAAGTCATGCTTTTGCATGCTTTTTTGTTCGCTTGACATGCTTTTGTTTTTATTTTTAGAATTTTCTTTAAATTTTTATTTAAAATATTATTATTTTATTAAAAAATATTATTATTTTAATAAAAATAATAATAAATTCGGAAAAAAAAAACAAAAAACTATAAACATCATTATTCATTTTCTTACACCTCACCAACTTCTACACAAACACCAATACAACTTTATCATCACCTAAAAATTCACAAAATTCTCCAAATCCTACAAAAACCTTCAAAAGGAACATCACCTTACTCTATAATAACTATGCTTACTTAATTGTCAAACTCATTCCTTATGTGTATCAAGAGTCATGATTAAATTGTTATAGTTAGATCCCACGTAGCCGGGTAACTGAAAGAAGATATAGAATAAAAGTTTGACTAATGTGCATTTTTTATATTATATTATTTTATTTTTTTTGAAATTTTTTAAATGATTCAATTATTTTAAAGATATGTATATTTTATAAAAGTATTCTAAAATATAATAAATACAATAAATTTACAAAACGAACATTTAAAACATCAAAAAATCCTACATAAACACCAATACTTTTAGCACATACTCCAATAATTTTTGGGATAAATATAATAGTGGTCTCTATAGTTTACTCCAAAATCAAATAAGTCCTTAAACTTTAAAACACATCAAATTAGTTCATAAAGTTTAATATCCATAATGACTTTAGTCCCTTAGGGTCCTTTAAAATGTGAATAATTTTAAATTTTAGGGACTAATTTGATGTGTTTTAAAGTTTAAGGACTTATTTGATTTTGGAGTAAACCACACGGACTAATATTGTATTTATCCCATAATTTTTCACACAAACTTCAATATTTTTTTTAAAACAATTATGACAAATATTCTCTCTCTATACTTTTCACTAAACTTAAATATTTTTTTATTAAAAATTACATCAAATCATCTCACTTTATAGCTTTTATAAATTTCAATAAAAATAACTTTTTATCAATTTTTTACACAAAACCTATTAAACTCCAATCGAAGTAAATATTCATCATTGTATCAAAAATCCTACAAATGTTACACTTTTTAATAAAACGAATAGGCCCAACAACATGAAAGATAATTTGTTGTTTGAATGTGAAAATTTTGAGTATTGAAGTTTGTGAAATATTATTATTTGTGAAAAGTTACGAGAGTCGATAGAAAAGTGAAGAGAGATAATATTTTTAATAAATATTATAATAAAAATAAAAAATGTTAATAAATTTTTTATTTTTAACCTTAGATTCAAACAAACCCTTTATTTTATTTTCACGTCATTGAATAAGATTTTATGCAAATTCAATGGAGTAGAGATAGAAGAGTTACACGTGTCACAAACGAGTGAGTTTTGATACCTGAGCCCTTCAAACCAGGAGGGAGAGTGAGATGCTACTCGCGGCTCAGCTCGTGGGCCTTAAGATTCCGTCTTAAGGACCAAACAACAACTTTATACTTGCCCGGTTTAGGTGGTCACCTCCGATTCCACATTCGTTATTGCAGTATACAACACAAATTTTCACACATTTTTTTTTTTCCTTTAAGGACTTTATTTTCTTCTTTCTCACAATTACTCCTGATACAAGCACGCATCTCTTACCTATTTAATCTCCCTACATCAAATCCGCTTCTTGCTAGGGTTAGGGTTTCCAATCTCTCTCTCATCGATCTATAACTTTTTTCTTTTTTGTTTCTTCCATTATTTTTGAGAAGTTTGGGAGTGTTGGGAGAGTATGGGAGGTGATGGCGCTGCGGACGACGGAACCGAATCCAAAGGTGGTGAGGGAGTCACCCTCAACATCCGTTGCTCCAACGGTTCTAAATTCTCCGTTCAGATTGCCATCGAATCTACTGTCGGTTTGTTCAAGGACGTTCTGGCCCAGAAGTGCGACATACCGTCTGATCAGCAAAGGCTGATTTACAAAGGCCGGATCCTCAAGGACGATCAAACCCTTCAAAGCTACGGTATTACGTCGTTTGTGATTGTGGAGAAATTGTGTGATTTTGGGATTTGTTAACTCATGATTTAGTTTGGGTAATATTGCTTTATACGCTTGCTGATTTGGGCTCTTATCAATGGATCCAATTCCGAGTAATAGTATTTCCTTTGGTTCTTAGGTACAAAGTTTTTTTTTTTTTTTTTTTTCTGGTATTCTGTTAAGAGGGTAAGATTACGGATAATTTCATTTATGGAAAGCTTGATCGGGAAGCAATCACATATGTCTCTATTTTGAAGTTTTTTCAGTATCTAAGGAGAGATATCAGGCAGGTTTGGGTCCTTTAGATTAAAAATGCACAGGTTGTTACTTGAGGATGTCAATGTTAATGATTCTCAAACAGGCATTGTGGGCTATATATACATGGGTTGGTTTGATCAGGGGTTTAGGCCGAGAGCTAAACCAAGTGTACCTGCAGGTTGGATTTCTGTCAATAGTGAAGGAGGTAACTTCTAAATTATATAGGAGATGTCCTTGTCTTGTCATCTGGGAGTGGTTAGCCTGTCTTCTCTCAGCTGTATCTAGTCAACTGCATCCTCTTCCTTCAGGCTTCAGCATATAAACTGGGCTTTTGTTGGAATGCCTTGTAATGTATAGGTAAATGAATAATGGTTCCAAATAGATAGAGCTGATTGTTTCTGATTATTGTAGACAACTGCGTCTTTTCTAGGATTCTTGTGCGAAACCTGCTTGATTTATTTGCATGCAGGCCTTGCTATTGCCACCTTTTTTTCTTGTGTATTTTCTAGGATTCTTTTGTGAAACCTGCTTGATTTATTTGCATGCAGGCCTTGCTATTGCCACCTTTTTTTGTTGGGTGTAAATCATGTATGTGGTGACATACTTGATTTTAGTTCTTGTAGAACTGTGTGTCTGATTTCCATTTAAAAGAACAGGAAACAAAAAAGTAATGGAATTTTGTGTGAAGGTTATAAATGCCGACTATTGGGACTTTTTTCTGTGGTGTATAGGTTTGGAGGCAGATCACACTGTCCACTTAGTTCGTGGCTTTTCACCAGCCGCAGCAGCTAATCCTGCTGGTGGAACCAATCCTGGAGGTCCAAATATCACGCCAAGTAATACCAGAAGCGTTGGCTCAGATGAAGGTGGGGCACTAGGAGGATCTGGCTTTGGAGCTTCACTATTTCCTGGACTTGGTATTAATGGAACTGATGGTGGTGCTGCTGGTCTTTTTGGAGCTGGGCTTCCAGAATTTGAACAAGTGCAACAACAGTTGACTCAGAACCCTAGCGTAATGAGAGAACTAATGAATATGCCTGTTGTTCAGAACCTAATGAACAACCCCGATATAGTGAGGAACTTGATTATGAATAATCCCCAAATGCGTGAAATCATTGATCAGAACCCCGAGCTAGCACACGTACTCAATGATCCCAGCACTCTTCAACAAACACTTGAAGCTGCAAGAAACCCAGAACTCATGCGTGAGATGATGCGCAATACTGATAGGGCCATGAGCAATATTGAATCTTCTCCAGAGGGATTCAATATGCTGAGGCGGATGTATGAAAACGTTCAAGAGCCACTCTTGAATGCTACAACAATGGCTGGGAATACTGGAACCGAAAATGTGAACCCATTTGCAGCTCTTTTGGGCACCCAAGGTGTGGACCAGGCCAGAAATCCATCAACGACCTTGCCAACCACTGGTTCTCCTGCTCCTAATACTAACCCGCTCCCAAACCCTTGGACATCCACTGCCAGTGAGATCCCATTCTCTTACTTATTTTGTTCTTCCTTATGCTATGGATTTGAACTAGTACTCTTGTTAAAACTTTATTGATGGGGAAATTTAGTTTTGAAGCATATAATCAAACTTTTGTGTTTTGTTGTTCATGATGACGTGTCTTATCGTTGCAATATAGATTAAGCTTAACTACTAAGGGGAGACAGAGATGTAGGCTTGTAGGTTTTTCATAAAGCTATAAATTTTTGCCTTAATTCTCCATATTTGCAGTTATGAATCGGGATATGTTATCTTGAATTTTGCCTTCTTAGTGGTTTGTTGAGACACCCCTTTAAAGTTATTAATAAATGTCTCCTAAAGAAAAATAGTTGAAGTTTTTCTTGCTGTTCAATGACATTGACTGGGAGGTGTTAATAAATTGTAACCAGTAACTAGTTAACTGAGTAATGTTAATCTTGCAGCTGAAGGTGCCCAAACTAACACCACGAGGTCAAATCCTGCTGGGGATGCTAGGCCACCAGCACATGCTGGCTTAGGTGGACTTGGTGTTCCAGGGCTTGAAGGCATGTTAGGTTCTGGGCAGGATATCAATTCACTCAATAACTTGATGCAAAATCCAGCTGTTTCACAGATGATGCAAAGCCTTCTCTCCAACCCTCAATATATGAACCAGGTACGTATTTCTTATGTGATTCAAGATGTTGCTTATGGGATTGTGTTTACTGTATGGTTTTGCGTAAGTTGTGCTTCAAGAAAACTGGGTTTTCTAACATCACTCAATTTTTAGATTCTTGGTCTCAATCCTCAGCTCCGCGGCATGCTTGATTCCAATTCTCAACTAAGGGAAATGATGCAAAACCCAGAATTTCTTCGTCAGATGACATCTCCTGAAACAATGCAGGTATATAGATTTATAGTTCTACAGCTGTTGACATATGCCCTTGCACTGGCGCCCCTGGGGCTTCCTATTTGATTGTATCAAAAGGTCCAATGCTGGGTAAGCTTAAAGTAGTGATTCCTCTAAAGGAAAGGCGGATACATGTCTTGGAGTGAAGGAAACGCACACACTGTCACACACACACACACTCGTGTAGTCACCCATCAGTCCACACATCCACACCCAGGCCATTACACTTGCACAAACATGCTTACCAAAAGAGTCTCTGGCTGACACAAGTATGCATAATGTAGGCATGCAATTAATATTTCAAAATGAATGCTAGTGGTTTAGTAAAAGTAAAGTCTGCATTACTTTTTTTTTCTAAGCAAAAGTCTGCAATATTTAAAATGGTGGCTTGAAAATAGTGCTTGTATTTGCTTCAATAATGTCGGCATAAGAGTTTGCGGCTTAGATAAGCTGAACTCTGCTCATTGAAATTTTGTTTGCTACCGGTTTAGTCTATTGACCTCTCTCTCTCTCTCTCTCTCTCTCAGCAACTCTTGACTTTTCAACAAGCCCTGCTGTCTCAGCTTGGCCGGCAACAGTCAACACAGTAAGTGGTGACTTTTCCCTTTTTCTCTATTCATCGATAAAACCCTATTAAGGAAAAAAAAATTCGGTGCAATCTGGGTAAGCACAATGTTCGTTTCTCTTATTTTTCTTTAATTTGTTGATCTTGCAGGGAACAGGGTCAGACTGGTGGAAGTACAGGTATGCCAGTCAATCTATGAACTTCTGCTGCTTCTTTGGCTAGTCTTCAATTATGGTGATTGGTAAACTCTAGGAGCATAGTGCCTGCACAGGCATGTCTTCTAATTTTTAATACCACTTGGAAACCTCCAAAATAGAGCTGCCTCATTGCATCGTTTGGACATCTGCCTTGATGATGGTTTCATCAGTTTTGCTGAGTGCCTTTGACCTATGTTTTTCTTGTCTAATTCCCTAATCCCTAGAAAGTTCTATTCCTTTGATGTGAGAAGGAATTTTCCGAGGTTCTTTTTCGTGGGGATTTGGAGGTTTTCTGCGTATAAGAATTCTGTAGACGAGATCAAGGTTTTGTTGTTGTCATTTACTTGAGGAAGGCCTTTATATGAAACCCCTGTTGTTATGTATGTTGCAGTTTTAGAAAGTTCTATTCTATTGCTTTATGATGGTAAGCAAGATGGTGAAATATATTTATTGTTCTTCCTCCCCCTTACCCAAACAAAGAAAAAGTATTTAGATGTTTTTGCAATCTGCATTTGTTAATGTTGTCATAGTAGCAGGCTCATTGAACAACACCGGGTTAGAGATGTTGATGAACATGTTTGGTGGACTTGGGGCTGGCAGCCTGGCTGTTCCCAACAGAGCTAATGGTTGCTATATTTGGCCTCTCTTTTCTTTTTTTTCTCTCTCTCTCTCCTTTCTTCACTTTCCTTAATGGTCTTTGGACTTAATCTGTTATCTTGCCAGTGCCACCGGAAGAACTCTATGCCACTCAGCTGTCGCAGCTTCAAGAAATGGGTTTTTTTGACGCACAAGAGAACATTCGGGCATTGATTGCCACTGCAGGTAATGTTCATGCTGCAGTGGAGCGACTTTTGGGGAGCTCTGGTCAGTAGTTTCTTATAGATATCATCCAATTACATCTACTTATTCTGCAATGTAAATTGCGGAGATTGGTCGCTTTGGACCTGAGTGGTATTCAAGCCTGGCATGCTGTCTACAAATAAGTATTTTGTCCTACTTATGTTAGCAAGAGCTGCAAAGTCGGTGTAGGTTAATTGGACTATTCTCTCTCTTTCAAGAGGTCTTGCAGGCCTGTGTTTCTTGTATATACTTAATATTAAGATGTGAATTGTGATTATATGAATTGTTTGCCTCATTTTATCAAGTATATTTGAATTTATGACAATGTTTTGTACAATTGGAATTGCATTTTCTTTAACAATTATATAGGCCAACGATGTTTCTTCCCTGTTTTATCAGTGTTCTCTTCCTGCATACTGATTTTATGAACTTCAGGGAAATGGTGAAGACGAAGATATCTTGAAAAAAAACTAGAATGTTTTGACGAAATTGATATCTCAAAATTGCTATACTCTCTTGCTGACATTCAATTGCTTACCAAAACCTAGCGTCGAAAGCAATTGTTGGTATGCAAAGAGTTGAAGTTGGCAGTGCTCGATTTTTGAGATTTCTTTCATATGAAGAGGGAACTACCTATCTTTAATGTTATTATCCAAGTGCCTCCTCTCCCTCACTTCAAAGGGAGTT
This sequence comes from Myrica gale, assembly GCA_963930655.1. Lineage (NCBI taxonomy): Eukaryota > Viridiplantae > Streptophyta > Magnoliopsida > Fagales > Myricaceae > Myrica > Myrica gale. The sequence goes on from OZ005610.1 coordinate 26,398,133, forward strand.
CTCTTCATACCTACTAGTTTTCAGGTTACGGTGTATGGTGTGAGTTATTCGATTTGATGACTTTCAGGAGAGCGGCTTTAGATCCTCTCGAGTCTTTCTCCACCTCTAATGTAAGTTTGCGTTGTCCCCATTCTTGGAACTCAAAATTATAATGGAAGAATGGTGGCTTTTTCAGCCCCCCAACAGTCCAAAACCCCACAAAAAATCAGCTTTGATTGTTGACGATTGACGACGGAACTCAGGTTCCTGGTGGACAGAGCAGACAGATGGTTCCAGGCCCCCAAAAGATACATTACTGAATTCGATTCACTGCATGCATTTAGAGATTTTCAGGAGAAGATAGACGCTTATTGGCCTAACACATGGACTTAATATTGGTGGTCAAAACCGCTGCTAAATATGAAAATGCCGTCACTACAACTCTTACTGGCCGTATAGTCTCGATTAGCGACGACCATTAAGTGTCACTAAAAACAGAGCCAAGACGGCGGTTTCTGATCACCGCTGTTGCACACTTATTATGATATCATTGCACACTAGCTTAATTTAGTTATTGCGGCGATCAGACAGTAACCATCGTTAAAACAATCGTCATGAGGCAATTATTTAAAAACCAATTTTTTTCCTCCGAGGTTCGACAACTGTCATGCGATTGCTTTTTCAGTGGCTTTTTCTTTCCCAGGAAGTTAAAGATCATCTCAGAAGACAGAAAAACTAGTAAGATTAGACTTGAGGAAAAATAAAAAGAGGGTGAAGTGTACGCATGTTGTTTTTTCGTGGCGTCGACAAATTCGAGTGTTCGGGATTTATTATTGAACTCTCACCTCAGTCCGTGTAATTTTTTAGTTTAGTTTAGGTACCCAAAAGTCGGGAGCAACATATTTCTCTTGTTATATTATAAAAAATGAGAATAATAACAAGAGAAACAACGAAAATTAACCATAGAAATAAGGGATAAATGCAAAATTAGTCCCTATGCTATACGCAAAAATTGATTTAGTCCCTGTGATATAAAAAACATCGATTTAGTCCTTATGATTTCAGAAAGTGATAAAATCAGTCCCTGATGGAAGATCAATAACAATCGAAAATAGAATCACAGGGACTAAATCGATGCTTTTCATATCACAGAGACTAAATCGATTTTTGCGTATAGCACAGAGACTGATTTTGTATTTATCCCTAGAAATAAATATGGAAATTTCATAAGTTCGGGATTAAAATACTCCGTGCCCTTTTAAATAGCAAGAAATCTAGCGCAAACACAATTACAACTAAATATTCAACAAGTATAAAATAGTCGAGAATGAGGTTCTTTCTTAGTCAATTTAGGAGCGTCGCAGTCAAGAAAGAAGTTATTCTTAATCAATTTAGGTGCTTTGGAAGATGGCGTGGATAGAGACGCTGTAGAGTTTGTCGGAGCCGTGAAAAACACCAGAGACAGAAATGAAGAAGAGTAAATGGTGGTCGGAGAAGATGCAACCTTTTTTGTGTCAAAGTGTGAATCTACCAAAAGGTTATTAATTACTACAATAAAGTTAATGGCATATGTTTTTTTATCCGTAGCAACAACTTTGTTTCAACGACATGCTTTTAGTAGCCTTTTTGTAACTTTTCATGAATATACCGGTAGTCTCTAGTGATGGTGCCTTTTTTATTTGGATTTACAATGGCGGTCACCTAATCTGCCACTATAGTAGGTTTGTAGGGGCGGTTTTGATGCTTGCCACCACAAGTTCCATCAATATTTTTTTTTTATCAGTTTTCTTATATTGAGAATCTACAAGTACAATATTTGTTAAGAGATTTATTTCATTTTTTTATTAATTTTATTCAATAGTAATTGATGATGTCAAAAATACCAGGTGATAGGAAGATCAGCGAGCCCGGATCCAATGCTCTGATTACTAGTTCTGATCCTATCATTATAATCTCCCTGACTTAAGCATCGGAGGCTCCCCTTTGGTGCCGCTCTAGTTCTCTTTTACGGATTCGAGCATTATATCCGGGCCCACCGATCTTTCTATCACCTGATATTTTTGGTATCATCAGTAATAATACCTAATAGACATGAAAATAATAGTAATCCGAATAATATACAAAATATTTAAATAAATAAACAAATCCTTGCTTCTTAGAAGGCTATGACAAATTGAAAAGTTCATGTACATGAGATATGATAATTTGGTTGTATTGAGAGACGTTTTTTTTTTTTGGAATACAATGTTTTAGAATGTCTATTTATAGGTTTAAGAAAATGGAGACTGCTAGAATTTTATCTGGGAAGAACATTTTTGTGGGAGGTGTAGTATTTTTAGGTTTTTATGAAAGTTAGTTTTTGTGTTGTGCTTGGTTTCTGTCAAGACTAGACCTGTGTTTGGATCTGCCAAAAATTAGAGGTAGTATAGATTCTGATTGGTAAAAAAGTTATTGGAATGGGTAAAATACTTAGTGGATCGAGTTGTAAAAATGTATCGAAGTTGGTAAAAAATTTGTCATCCAAAAAAGGTAATTTGAGATTGTATTGTTTTACAAATTGGTACCTAAAGTAGGTTTAGATTAAATATATTTGATAGCAAGGTAATTTGAGATTGTATTGTTTTATAAGTTAAAAATAAATTGGTGCTTAAAGTAGGTTTAGATTAAATACATTTGCTAGCAACAAATTTCCAAAAGCAATATTGGGGTTTGAAATTGTAGTTATCCTTATCGTCTTGTTTATATATGTTGCAAACATGAAAACCCGACCAAAAAGGAAAAACCAAATCACTTATATATATAGCAATGACAACAAGCACGAAGATTTTTTTGTCTTATGATCTTTCCAAGTTGTCTCTCTATCTTAGATAGCCCAATGCAAACGAAGATCTAGCTAGTTTGTCCAAAGGAATATCTAACTTAATGGTCCCTCCATATTGATGAATCCCCTTCCATTCAACTTGAAATCCCATGCAAATTTTCATCTTGGCTAATAGAGTAATAAGTATCCGGTGGTGATAATATTTTGAAATTTAGGTACCTAATTAGCTCAGCCTTCCAATTGGCTAGTGGCCAAATAAAGAAATTAATAAACAAAATCTTGTGGGTACCTCACTTGCTTTGCCATAGTTGTCTAGAATGTAATATCACATTTACTAGTGATTACCATATACTATAACCTATACCATATATAGGTTAGTTATTAATGCCTAATATTCAATGAGATTCTCGCCACGTAAATGCGCCATTTATGCTTAGTTAGATGAATCGTACCAAAATCCACACATACTATTCTTCCATTTTCACAAAAAAAAAAAAAAATGAAAAGAAAGAGAATAGAGTTGTGCCCTACCTACGACCTCTCTCGTGCGTTCGCTATGACGGTAAAATAATGGTCCGATTGATAAGATTTACTATTAGAAAGTAATAAAATATACATTTCTTATAAAAATCAAGTAATTAATTATAAGTTGGTCTAATTAATTACCATGAAAACTCTTGCGAATCGGTAAATCTATCTCTTAAGCTTTCAACATCTGGCATAGATATAGATTATTTTTGTTGTTTGTTTTTTGATTTCCCACCAATGGATGACCCAGATGATTCCTCCCTGGAGAAAACTTCCAATAAGCATGAACATTGCCGCCCTGAGAGCCCTACGAATCCTAATGTTGCCGAGGATGATGCCCCTACCCAAGAAATTGAGAATATTGCTGACCCTTCCATAGGTCAACAGACTGGTGGTGATTAGGGGTGAACAGAACCGGACCGCAGACCGGACCGGACCAGAAAATCGGACCGGATTTTCGGTCCGGTCCGGTTCTTTTTCTTAAAATGCGATCCGGTCCGGTCCTCTTTTTTAATAAATGCGGTCCGGACCGGACCGGACCGCATTTATTAAAAAAATAAAAAAATATTTTTTTTATATATTTTTAATATAAATTATAAACATAAAACGTTTAATTTTTATCTAAACTAAAACTTAACATTTTTATATACACTTCCCATTTGAAATTAACCTAAAAAAAATTTTGAAAATTTTTTAAAAAATTAAAAAAATTGAAAAAAATTAAAACCGGTCCGGACCACTTAAGTGGTCCGGACCGGACCGCATTTAGTGAAACCGGACCGGACCGGACCACTTATAAGTGGTCCAGTCCGGTCCTATAATATTTAAGGACCGCATTCCGGTTGTGCAGCCCTAGTGGTGATGGAGAAAGCAATGTAAGGGTTGAGGGTGATGATGCTTTGAATGCTGGAGGGCTCGAGGAGGGTTCTCAAAAAAAGTTGAGAGGCCGAAATGAAGAACATGGATCTTCGAGCAGCGCCACACAAAAACCAAAGAGAAAGGTGGAGCCTTTGGAAATACCAGAGCGCGACCCCAATTGTGTGGTTTGTGGCAAGAACTTCAACTCGTGGAAGGCTTTGTTTGGACATATGAGGTCCCATCCCGAGCGTCAATGGCGTGGGGTCTTTCCTCCTCCTACGGGCAGTTGGGACCCTTCAGTCTCAGTTGATCGTGAAGCAGAACTAAGGACTGGCATAGTCCCTGATCTGGCTCGAGAAGAGATTGTTACAGCTCTTCTTAATGTGGCTCAGGGTGTGTTAGCGACACTGACTTCATCAGTGGTAGCCACAAGCAATACTGCTGAAGGAAGTAAGGTTGATGAGGCTGAGGCTTCCGACGCTTCTTCTCCGACAAGAGGGCTTGTTATCGATCTGAATCAGCCACAAGAGAAAGCTCCAAGGCCCTGAAATTTGATCTCAATTTGCCTCCAGAGAATGATGAGGACAGTCCCGAGCCTCCTTAATATAGGGAATCGTGAGAAGTCGATTCAGGTAAGTTCTTTGTGCATGCGCATGCGCATGCATGCATAATTTTTACGTAGTTTTAAGTCCATCATCATGCATATCGTTTGCGAACGATAGTAATATTAATAAGGACTTTATCCTGTTTTTTTTTTCTTTCAAAAATAATACTAAGACGACGTCGTTGCTTTGACGTCTGTCATGAGTCTTTGATTTCTCTGCGATTCTCAGTTTTGTCGTCCAGAGTCGGTAAAATGTAATGTTTTATCATTTCCTATTTTCAAAAATTGTCTGGCAATTAATTAATCGAGTTTTGTTCATTTTTTAATTTTTTTTTTGTTTTTCTTTCGGGCTACCAGAGGTCTCTTCGTAATTGTTTATTCCATACTTCAATGCACTAAGACATACCAAAAATTGGATCAAAGCCATGTCTCTCAACTTAACCTATAACCCTTTTTTGCTATTGAAACATTTTAAAGCACCAGAATAATTTTTTAATTTCCAAAAAAATGTCATTTTCATCACTAATCTCAGTTTCTTGTATGATAATCAAAGCCAAAAATAAAAAAGTAAATTATATAATTAATTAGCTCATCTTCTAAATGGCTGGGGATGAATAGAAGAAAGAAAAAGCTAATATGCATCATCCATATATGTTTTTATTATCAAATTAAGCTCTAGTAGGGCACGTGCATCATTCACTTAATCTATCATACGACAACACGGTTCGTTCCAGCCGTCTTTTTCATCTTGATTGTCCATTCTTTTTGGGTTGATGATGCATGCTTCTTGCCTAATCAAAATTGTGAGTACCGATCAATGTCTACTCATTGAATCTCCAAGCACTAGTGATTACTATATATTAGAAACTATACCATATTTGAAAACTAGCTATGTTTTTATTATCAAATTAAGCTCCACCGGGGCATGTTCATCATTTACATCTATCAAACAACAACACGGTTTGTTCATGTCGCATTTTTCATCTTTAGTTGACTATTATTTTTGGGTTTACGATGCTTCTTGCCTAATCAAAACTGTGAGTACCGATCAATGTCTACTCATTGAATCTTCAAGCATTAGTGACTACTATATATTAAAAACTATACCATTTGTGAAAACCAAATATGTTTTTATTATCAAAATAAGCTCCACTAGGGCATGTTCATCATTCGCTTTTTTTTGCTGAATTAATGTTCATCATTCACTTAATCTATCAAACGATAGCACGGTTCGTTCTTGCCACCTCTTTCATCCTCGATTGTCTATTCATTTTGGTTTGACGATGCTTCTTGCCTAATCAAAATTGTGAGTAACAAATAACGTCTACTCATTGAATCTCCAAGCACTAGTGATTACTATGTATTGAAAACTATACCATATATGAAAACCATATATGTTTTTATTAGTAAATTAAGCTCCACTAGGGCATGTTCGTCATTCACTTAATCTATCAAATGACAACACGGTTCATTCTTGTCGCCTCTTTCATCCTCGGTTTTCTATCTTTTTTGGGTTGACGATGCTTCTTGCCTAATCAAAATTGTGAGTACCGATCAATATACTACTAATTGAATCTCCAAGCACTAGTGATTACTATGTATTGAAAACTATACCATATATGAAAATCAGATATATTTTTATTAGCAAATTAAATTCCACTAGGGCATGTTTTTCATTCACTTAATCTATCAAATGATAGCACATTTTATTCCTGCCGTCCTTTTCATCCTCGTTTGTCCATCCTTTTTGAGTTGACGATCCTTCTTGCCTAATCAAAATTATGATTAACGATTAATGTCTACTCATTCCAAGCAAATACATAGTTCATTCTAGCCTATTGAATTTCATCTAAATCCTCACGTGCTTAACACATGAAGCCTCGTCCTATCCTTGCATTTCATTAAACAAATGTAAAAGGGAGAAAAGATAATCCCGACCTTTGACCTTTGGTGCCAGAAAATATAAACGACTATATAACTCTCAATGTGCACGTTTTCTGTCTTGAACTTTTTTTGTGGGCGAGTTCTCTCTTTGTCCCTCCTTAAAACTCAATCCTTTCTCCTTTCACACAAAGTTGAATCCCCGTACAATTTTCTATTTTGGCCCATAGAGGAATAAATCTGACTTGATAATATTTTTAATATTTTTAATTAATCAGCTAATCTTACAATTGGCCATCATTCAAATCTATAAAACAGATCTATCAAACGGTACCGCAGTTATTCCCGCATCTTTCATCTTCCGTTGTCTTTCTGTCTATGATTTACGACGCTTTTTGTTTAAACAAAATTGTTCGAGCAATATAATAAATATAAAAAATTCATTCAAATAATTTGTTTCTTCACTTATTTACTAATTCTCATAAATCATATTTATTTATTTTTACTAATTTTTAAATTCTAAAATTTTGACAAACAAACATCACTTATGTTCTCCTTTGCTCCCGGAGGCCCAAAAAAAAAAAACAGGCGGCAAACTCGGGCCTTTAATGTCATAAATGTGTTCCTGGGCCTTATAACCACTAGTGTCCAGGTCTAGCGGTCCAAATCTTTCAGGCCCGACATTCGTCACTGACCGTTTTAGGACCCCATTATCCCCTATCACTGGATCACCAACCAATAACCACAGTCCACGTGCATGAAAGACGTAACACGTTCATTAAGTGCGAGGCGCTGGCAAAGTCGCGAGACGTCCGCCACTATTTTCAATGTTTCGAAACTTAAGTACCGAACGCATATTCCGTGGAACCGTGGGTATTGAAGCTTGGTGTCGTTCCACTCCGTTACCGGCTGACGCGTTTGGGACGACACGCAAACACGTTCTTAACTTAAAATGTGTTTTTTTCTTTTCACCTTTGCAGAGTGCTATCGGATCTCGTTCGTCAGGTAAACCTCCTCAAGGACTTGCTCTTCTTCTTCTTCGTAGGGTTTGTTTGGTTGCTGAGAGGGCGCGGGAATACAGGAGAAATTGTTAATTTTGAATGCTGATTAGAGTGTCTTGGTTTAAGTCTGAGGTACAGTGCTTCGTCTATTTGGAAAGTTGCAACAAAAGGCCACCATGCTATAAGAGTTGAACCATTTATATTTTATTGGCAGCCAAATATAAATCAGAAGTGAAATTGGATTTGATTTCTTACTCCAGATAAATTGTAAGTTGGAAAAGTTGAAATCACTTGTGACCTTAAGAAAAAAGTTCATTTTTTGTTGGGTTAGTTTTATGCGTGCTTGGATAATGGACGTCGATTACTGAAGAATTGATGCATTTGGGGGCTGGAAAATTTTAACTTTATTTGTGATCTTTTCATTTAGAACTTCGTTTTCGATATATTTGATTAATGCATGCTTGAGTTATGGCCATTCTGAGTTGGCTGTTGATTCAAGGAATTCATGCATTGGGGTACTAGTACATAACTTCATGTTTGTCGTTGCAGTCTGTTATTCCAGTGGGTTTTCTGAATTTTCGAGGATGATGGAGAGGGCTGATTCTAGTCAAAAGCTATATACAAGCATGCGGCTATGGGAATTCCCAGATCAGTATGTTACTGAGCCCACTGATGGCTCTTCTGGTTCCTTCTTGGCAATAAGTCGAAATGACGGCTCGATGAATCTGATTGGTGGGTTGATTCTTCTTTCTGTTATGTCTATCTGGATTTGTGTTTTGCTGGGTCGTCAATGGAAGAAGTTTTACTTGATGGCTCTTTCTTTTCTTATTTTTCTTCCAGACAAACTTCCAGAATGCAACTCTGCTCAAGTTCCTAGAAGTTCTACCATTTTTGGTCTGGTTGGGATGCTAAAGCTCTTCGCAGGTAAAGTATCTCTTCAAACACTTAAAAAACCATATTCTTGACTGTGATAACATGTGGTACTTTTATGTAGGGGTGAAAACCGACCCCTCGGTTCGGTTTTCAGCCCCAACCGAGAACCAGGGGTTCGGTTCTTGTAATCTCCCAACCGACAGCCGAACCGCCGGTTGGGAGAACCGGCCGGGCCGACCAGGCTCGGTGGTCGGCCCGGTTCTGGACCTTGAGAGAGAAGCCGAGAGAGACAGACGCCGAGATAGAGACGGCGTGGCCGAGAGAGACAGACGCTGAGGCCGAGAGAGAGAAGCCGAGAGAGAGAGAGACGCCGATGGGGTGTGGGGCGGCGGCTAGGGCGTCGAGGACTTGGGGGGAGAGGGCTTGAGGGGATTCGCTGGGAGAGAGGGCTAGGATGTCTTGGTTAGAGTCTCGGGGCGACGGGGGGTTAATTTTGGTTGGGTTGGGGGGTGGAGACGACGTCGTCTCACCCCCCCATGTATTGTATTAAATATTAATTATTAAAAATAAAACAATACCCAAAATGCCTTCGGTTCGGCCCGGCCCACGGTTTTTTATACCCAAAACTGTGGGCCGAACCGACCCAGTCGGTTATGGGTATTTTTGGACCGACAGCCGAACCGGCCTGGCCCCAAACCGGCCGGCCCATTCGGTTTCGGGCCGGTTTGGGTCGGCCCGGTCGGTTCCGGCCCAAAATTGTACAGCCCTACTTTTATGGTATATTTATTATTCTATGCTCAGTTGCTTGTCTGATAGCTATGCCCCTTTTCGGTTTATGATGACATAAATTTCCATATTGGTGTATAGGGTATTGGGAGATGGTATCATAACTCACTGGACATTGTTCTTTGTAGTTATTTTCTGTTCATTGATTGTGATTGATGTTTGTATTTCGTTTTATTCAGGTTTGGTTGTCGGGTAGTACTGCATAGGTGGAAGCTGCATTGTATATTTTAGTATACACAACCTTTTTTTGGTAATAATGGACAGATAAGCTTGGGACTTGCATCAAAGGCACAGTTTTAACTGACTGCCAAGGGTGTACCTCTAGCCTGAATTGGATGGCAGAACTGCAGTGCATATGACGTTAGGGAGTAAATAGAATCTAGTGAAAACAGAGGAAGGAAAGATGAATTAAAATGTATGATGACTGTGTTTAAATTTTTCTAGCTCTATGAAGTTCACAACATAAATGCACAAATCAAACTCCAACCCACGTATGTATGCATACAGACATATGTGACCTTTCTGTGCTAATAATTGATTGCACTGGACTTGAAGCTTGTAGGGATACATTGATATTTTTAACTATTCTTCTGTTCTTTTAGGGTCATACTTAATAGCAATAACAGAGCGTGAAGGTGTGGGATCTTACCTGGGACATCCCATCTTTAAAGTTTCATCCCTGAAGATTTTTCCCTGTAATCATTCCTTGGAAAATTCTCCTGCAGAGCAGGTAAACTTTTGATTTTCAGTCTTTTTGTCTTGTATGTATAGAATGTGATTTAAACTCCGTAATTTGTTTGCGAACATTGGCAGAAAAAGATGGAGACAGAGTTTGCTGGGCTGCCAAGTGTTGCAGAGAGGACTTCTGGTCTGTATTTCTCATACAATACCAATTTAACACTAAGGTGAATACCTCTTCCACTTTAGTGGCATTTGTCCATTCTCAATGTATAAACAAACTGATGTGCTTACATAAAGTGGTTGAGCAACAAATAGTTGCGCCCTATCCTCCCAATGTCATTTGGCCTTTGGACATGAGGTCAATTCTAAAATTCAATTAGTTTTCATTATATCAGTTGAATGTTATGCAAAAAGCCAAACCAAATCAGGAGCCGAGTTATTTAATGGGATTTCATCGTACAATGCAGCTTGTTTAGGAAGGGTTACCTTAACGGATCATTAGCAATACAAAATCTCTTTTCTTTTCTTAAATAAGTTGAGATTATGTAAAGCATTGTATTATATCTATACATATAACATGATATATTATACTGGTTTTGTATTTTGTGCAGTGCACAGAGATTACACGATTTGGGTGACGAGTCTAAATTGCTTCCTCTGTGGAGACAAGTATGCCTTGATCATAGAAGTTGTTGATTTTGGTTTTCGGAGATCTAGTAATGCTGGGTCCAAACCGAGATGCAGCTTTCTTTTGTCAGTTGTGCCTATTATATGTGTATTAGTGATGGTTTTCAGTCTGTCTGCATGATATTTAAACTTTATTGTTGTTCCTTGGGATTTTAAATTTCCAGTAAATCAGGAGTTTTGCTTATTTAACGAATTTTTGGCCACAGGCGGAACCTAGATTTCTTTGGAACAACTATATGTTGGAAGCACTCATAGATAACAAGGTCAGGTTGATGCCAAAGTTGTTTTCAGTGCTACATGCTTCATCTTCTTAGACTTTTTACATGTGTCGTTTATTAACTACTGAACATTTACATGGTCTATTTTTACGCAGCTTGATCCATACTTGCTACCTGTTGTTCAAGGGAATATCCTTATCTGAGTGTTGGTTTCGACTTTTCCCCATTGTTGCACGAGAATGTATATTATATGGTTTACTAGCTCAGTGAGTTTAACTATAAAATGCTGGTTGGATTTATCATCTTTCTGTGTTTGAGTTTTTCCTTGACTAATACTCAAGCTTTCAAACCTTTCAAGCCTCCATTGGGAAAGATGTTATCAACGTTACTTTGATTTCAAGAAGATGCTCAAGGCGAAATGGTATTCAGAGCTTTTACAACCTATTTGATATTTTAGTCTATCTCTGCCTGTTTAGTTGTAGCTATGATTTACTTTTTCACAGACTAGTCAGTACTATTTTTCTAGGTAAGAAAATTAGGGAAATGAGCTACTCACTACTGATTTAGTATAGGGATGAAAAATTATTTTGTTCACCATTTGTCTGACGTAGTTCATTTGCTGCAATATTTTTCCTGGGCAATGCAAATATTCTAGCTTATATGAACAGAGTGGTATAAGGAAGGGGAACAACGCCCTAGTTAGACATACAACAAACCAAACAGCTCAACACAACATGCAGCAAGGGTTGGGAACTAATCCCAGTATGAGTATGAAAAAAGGGCCAAAGCCCAAGAGCAAACACAGGCCAAAGAAGCCTGGAGTACATCGTCCTCCCTGAAATTGAAAAGGGTAAAGGCCACCATAGGAGGTGGTTGGAAGAGGAGACTGTTCCGGGGATGGAGAAGATGGTGGGGTGGAGTATGTGAGGAGGTAAGGAGGGGATGAGAGCAGATCTGGCCAACAAAAACTAATGAGAACAAACAAAGGGGAAATGGAAAGGGAGAGCTGATCAACAAAGGGAGGGGAAGAGAAGAGGGAGGAGCTGGCTCCTCTCTCTGCCCTATCTACTGACAGTGGGGAGAGGAAGGACTGACTAGGATCAGGCGGAGAGAGAGACTCTTTCTAGAAGAGAGCTCTTGGGAAGTATGAAAAGAACATGGCATTGGGGTAAAGATCCATTACATATAGATGCTTTCGATCTTGGCATAGTTTCATTGCATATAGATGATCTACCAGCCAGAAAAGTCTGAAATTAGAACACTTCATGGATCAACTGATTTTTTCAACAACTTAACAGATCGAGGGATTAAAAAATGGCCATATATACATGCTAATTTTTGTTTGAAAGCATCTACCCTTATTCTGCATATTTGTTCAGTAAAATGCATTTAAATTTTCTCGTTCAAAGTGATTGAAGTTGCCCTATATAATTTTATATTATACTTCATAGTAATTGCGTTTCTCGCAAGGCACTCGGATGTGGAGAAGGGGAGCTGATTCTGATGGCTATGTCGCTAATTTTGTGGAAACAGAGCAAATTGTTCAAATTAATGGGTTTTGTGCAGCATTTGTTCAGGTGAAACCTCGTCTCCACTTTTATATTGCCAAAGAAGCAGAGGGAATAAAGTAGCTAGAATTTGCTTCCATGCTTTGGAATACTAAGAGCTTAAAATTATGTGGCAAAAGAAAGTAGGGAGGCCTGACTAATCTCCCAGTGAGACAGATGATAGTTCCTAGTAGAATGAGTACATGTGATTAGGAAAATCTGTGATTGTGAAGGTTCAGTCCACATGATGAGATGGTATGATTATTCTCTTTCTTGATCTGGAGTGGTCACGTGTTAAGAGTTTTTCCCTCGACCCTGACTTAATCATAAATGACAATTGACTGGGGCATGAATTTGGACCTTTAAGATAAGCCGGTATTGTTACTACTACAGGTGCTTACAATAGAGTTTTCTGAGTCAGAAATCACCTGACATCACTTATCTGGTGCGGTGATTCTGAGACTTAAGCTCTAGTTCTCTCATTGTGGGGTTTGTAACAAACATGGGTGTTTGAATAGACAAAACAAGGTACTGTAATGATGCTTAGTAACAAGCAACAGAAAGAATCGTTAGGCCTATAATTAAATGCTAAAGAATGGATTGACAGCATTACTAGAGTATTATCCTTGCCTGTTTTATCTAAGCTTGTCCATACTATTTTCTTTTGTTAAATGGCCTTTCACAGGTTCGGGGGTCAATTCCGTTGCTCTGGGATCAAATTGTTGATTTGACATATAAGCCCAAGTTTGAAATTGTGAGACTCGAGGAAGCTGTGAGTGTTCCACTTATTTGTTCATTGATGGTATTGTTTGACTGAAACCAAATACTCTAGTTAATTTTTACTATGTTGTATGGTCTGCAGCCTAGAGTAGTTGAACGGCATTTTCTGGACTTGAGAAAAAAATACGGGGCTGTGTTGGCTGTTGATCTTGTCAACAAGGTACAGATTTTCTCCTCTACTTTGATGAATCCTTATTGGATAGCTTTGACAATACCCATCAGTTAGTCTTTTACATCATTGCTATATGTCACTGAAACCACAAAGGCTTGTTTATGTTATCACATGCTATCCACAGAATTTTATCTTCATGTATGTGTAGAAGGTCTGTACATGTAGGATTGTGAGCTATATAAGCTAATTTCTTACGCCACCTTTGTCTCTTTGCAGCATGGAGGTGAAGGACGCTTAAATGAAAAATTTGCAAATGCAATGCAGCATATCGTTAGTGATGATGTAAGGTAGAATTGCCTTGCACTAACCTTACAAGAGCGTGTGTGTGTATAGAAGTGCATATGGTTGTTCTATTTCATGCTAAGATCTGTTGAATGTTGCAGATATCTGCACTTTGATTTTCATCACATCTGCGGGCCTGTACATTATGAGCGCCTTTCAATCCTTTATGAGCAAATTTCGGATTTCCTTGAGAGAAATGGGTATTCTTTTTCTAATCCTAATCAACACATTTCTATGTCCTGAGAGATGCACTTGTGTACGTTATGTTAACAATATTCATTTATGTAGCTTAGTGGCTGTGAGGCGATTGCTAAGCTACATAAAATGACTATTTATCAAATGACTATTCCTTCTTTTATGGGTGATGAGATATACTTGACCGTGAAAATGTTTTAAGAGGCATTTTCCAGGACCCAACAGCTAGCCGAGATAAGTGTGTACTTTATTTCCTGAGATACTTCTTTGTTAACTTTTGGTAGGTACCTTTTGTTGAATGAAAAGGGTGAGAAAATGAAGGAGCAACTCGGAGTCGTGAGGACGAATTGTATTGATTGCTTGGACCGTACAAATGTTACGCAGGTATGTTAACACCAATTACATAGATAACAGCTAAAGGGCACATGTTAATTATACCTCCCTGGTACTTGCTTATGTTGACTATGGCTTCTGTTTACCACGAGGAGATCTAAGAAATTTGTACTCTTTTTCCCAAACTAATGTTCTGCATTTGTTTTTTAAATTGACCATCGAAAATGTGTTGAGTCACCCAATTCATTATTATCTTTTTCATGGCAACAAATGCACCTCCTGATTTCGTGGTTTTTTTCTGTATTATTATTTTATTATTTTTCTAGTTTTGATTATGATGTAAAAAGAACTATCTTTTGTTCTTCCTATTTACATTATATTATACACAAGAGTAACTATATGGTTGCAGAGCATGATTGGCCGAAAAATGTTGGAATTTCAACTTAGGAGGCTTGGGGTTTTTGGTGCTGAAGAAACTGTTAGCTCTCATCGAAATTTTGATGAGAAATTCAAAATCAGTGAGTACGATCCTTTTTGTTTTCCACTTGATTTTCTTTAAGAAGATTATTATGTTGTGTAAAGGTTGTAGCTGTTTCCTGGGCTGTTTAGTCATCATACTTTTCATGTGTCTCGTACTGCATGAAAAGCTCAGATCTAAATTTGTAGTTGTTTTTGTATCTTCAGTGTGGGCTAATCATGGGGATGACATAAGCATTCAATATTCTGGCACTCCCGCTTTAAAAGGAGATTTTGTGAGGTACTTTTTCGTGGATCTATGCTGAATTTTTTTTTTCCCATGCATATGCATGTGCCCTTACTTTCTTGTATTATTGGAGGTCATGGATGAAGCTTTTCTGAAATTGTCTTGTTATAAAGGATGGGTATATATGAATGCTGCTTCCTTATATGAGCCATATTACATTGAATGGAGAATTTTGGTATAAATGTATTTTGTTCATCTTCTTTTATGCTTTGCAGCTTTGAAATGTTTAAAACTTTGGTTGATTAGGTACAGTGGATGTCACATTCTTACAAGACCACTTAACCTAGTATCACTGCCAGAAAGATAATGAATATCAGTAATAATCCAATGAAAATAGGACTAGTATGTAGCATAATTTTTTTTTTCTCTGTATAATAAATGATTTATTCTGTTGGATTATAGATATGGGAAGCGGACAATCCAAGGGATACTTAAAGATGGATGGAACGCCCTTGCACGCTATTATTTGAATAACTTTTCTGATGGAACAAAACAGGTGAATATGCTTCTTGCTTCCTTCAATTTGTAGATTCGATTAGTATTCTAGAATTTTTGGTTACCGGCGAATCTCCTATGTTTGTTCCTCTTCTCTTCCTCAGAAAGAAAAGACTTTTCTGTCCCATAAATTTTGTAGCCTGTCCATTAGTTATGTTTTGAATAAAAATTATGTTGAACCATGTCGAATAAATTTATTAAGAATGTCCTGTAACAGCGTGCTTTGTGTTCCTATTTGCTTCTACACAATGTGATATACCCGAAAGTTAGATGCAGTAATTTGTTTCATGTGGTGTTCTTTTTATTTGAAAATCGCCTTGTGCTGCAAGCAAGATCTCATCTTTAATCTTTGGTTGAGGATTCATTGGGGCATGTTGTACATCTTTTTACAATGACGAGATTATCATTTCTTTTGTGATTTTATTGGAATCCAAATTGACTTTCTATTTTCTTCTTGGCACATATCTGAAGGATGCAATCGATCTCCTGCAAGGACATTACATTGTTTCTGTCAGCCGGGATATGACTCCCTCATCTCAAAAAGGAGGCCTTGAGTCTGTAGCTGTGAGTACAAGCCAAATGGCAATTACTTCTGTACATATAGGTTTCAGGCTAATGATTCCTGCACAGTTGTTAGTAGCTTATCTGAGTCATTTGCTGCTGAGATCTTGATTTTTCTAGTTTTTGTGGAGGGTTTTCTCAATGAAATGAATAACCACCTAAATCTTTGGGCACTTCTTTTGCTTGAAAAGTATTCCTTAAGATGCGTGCTCCATATTTCACATTTTTATACTGTATCTGTACTCAGTCTTGTTGTTCATTATGCATCAGAACTTGGGTCTCTAATGGGTTGTATCCAACGGGGTCCTCCACAAAGACGATGCATCTTTGTGTTGATTTCCAGATAATTCAATCCTTGGATATTATATTTCGACATTTGGCAAACTGATCCCATACCTGGACAAAAGTAGATGGAATTAAGGAGTTTATATCAATTTCTATGTAAAATGCCCATCATTGCTGACAGGAACCAGTTCACATGTTCGATAAATTTGTGCCATTGATAAGCAGTATGTCAAATGCTGCACGTTAAAGTCTTTGTTTTCTCGACATTATCTTACTAGTTCCACGGTGCTATTTCCAGATATCAATACACTTTTTTCGGTCCCTGGGACGAAGTGTTATTTATTTGTCCTCTAGTTTCACTTTGATTACCTATCTCTAATTCTAACATCAGAATATTTCTTTTTACAGTCATTTCGTCTCGCCGCGTCGTTGATATTGACTGGGTTCCTTTTGGCGATCATGTCACTGAAGCAAGGTGTGTCAACTTTTGTTTGTTTAAAGCGATGATTGATTTAAAGCATGTTTGCATGCTTTGGTCCACTTGTGAAGGGTTCCAAAAGAACCGTATAGAGGTCCTAAGTTACAATTGCGAGGCCTGAAGAAACTCAAATGTGCACTTGTAGACGAATTATTGCTTCCATTAACAAGGGCAGAATCTGTTAGTTTGATTATCTTCTCCTCTTCATCTTTGTTGCAGTTCGGTATGATCTTCGGCACTTCTTCTATTCAGTTATGTGGGCCAGCGTGAGCATAGCCATAGCAGCATTTGTGAAGGCCAATGGCAGGATTTTTTGTAATCGGCCCCGCCTCCACAAGCCTCGTTGATTCTGGTTCCGACAGTCAAAGTTCTCCTACGAATTTTCAGCTTGCTGCTTTTTGTATCAATTCTTTCATATACTGATTTCTGTGGTCAACTTGGTTATGCATTCTTTGTTGGTTATATCAGCTTTCAAACATCCTCCGTCTGAGCAGTAGCTGCTTTGGGGGATGCCTTAGAGTCATGATGATTATTCAGTTTTATTTTGTTGGCTTTCAGTTCACTTCTTCACATTTTGTAACATGAAGCGCTTGTATCTGCCCTACCAAGGGCATTATATATCAAGTCTTAATTATTGAAAGATCAAAGTTTAGCCTCCAATGAAAGATCCCTGAGTCCATTTCTTCGTTCCCTTGTCTCTTTCAAAATGAAAAAAAAAAACCCAGAGTCCGATTCTTAATGGCAAAGAAAGTATTACTTAGAATTCCAATTTTAGCTTTCTGAAGTTTAAGGACAAGACGCCTGATGTTGAAGCACGCAAGACTTTTTAGGAGATGAAGACTTTGACCGGATGGTGGGGTTATTAGTCTGGTAGGATGATGACTGATGCATGTGCTGAAATCCCTAAAATGACCTTAGGATATCCATAAAGCATCCCGTTTATTTTA
Source organism: Myrica gale (assembly GCA_963930655.1). Taxonomy (NCBI): domain Eukaryota; kingdom Viridiplantae; phylum Streptophyta; class Magnoliopsida; order Fagales; family Myricaceae; genus Myrica; species Myrica gale. Next base: position 26,415,888 of record OZ005610.1, read on the forward strand.
TTTCTTAATTTCTTAATTTCTTGCATATTGTTATTCCTATATTTCCTTTTCATTTTTTTTGATTTTATGAAGTTTTCCTTTTATTTTTATTTTTTTATAAATTTTTGCGATCTGATTGGTGGTGATTTGGATTTGAAATTCCGTGTCAACATCTTGACCAAGTGGAAATTAATGGATGCGCTAATTTATCTAAAGCAGCTGTGAATGAACTTTCTTATGACCCTTGAAAAAAAGTAACTTTCTAAGGGTGTGTTCGACAAATAAAATTTTGTACTTATTAAAATTTTAATACAATAAAAAATTATAATATTTTTTCCCATCACATCATTACTTTTTACTGTAATAAATATTAAAAATCATCTTACTCTTTATTTTTTCACAACATTTAATATCTTAAAATTTTAACTTTCCCAAAATTTGAACACTCGAACACAGTCTAAGTCACCAGCACTAATGGGTGGTGGGCTTCCTGTGTTTGGTTATAATCCATGAAATTAGAAGAAAATAATTAATGAGTAAGCCGGTCTTAGACAATTATCCACCTAACCATTCACTAATCAGTAGGGCTGCTTGTTAGACTGGGGTTATTCGTCTTTCCACTAGCATAGAATAAATTACACGTTTATGAGTGGAAAAAATTACATCCCTTGAGATTCCTTCTGACGCTGAAACAACAATTCAATGCACAAGACCGAGAAGAAAGTCATTGAAACCGAGTAAGACGGCTTTGATCTTCGGCGCAGAGACACTATTCCCACTCCCTCTGGGCTCCTCTGCCACTCCAGTCAAAACTTCAGTCTCGCTTATCAAGTCGCGTGTTCATTTCCGCATATGGTTTTTTTTTTTTTTTTTTTTTTTTTTTTTCTAAGTAAAGATAAACATAAAGGAGCAAACAATTCATGGGGGAAACCATGGATTGTCGCTCAATAAAACAGTAGCAGGGATACAGGAGAGAGGGATATTCCCCACTAAATTGGCATTACAAGCCCACTGAGCTACTCTATGAGCAAGGTCATTAGCCTCCCTCTTAACATGTGAAAAAACCCACTCAGCTCTATGAGAAGCTAAGTTACAAATATCATCCACAATAGAATTTATCTGCCATTCCACCTCAGATCGATCATGACGAATGGCATTAATAACCAGCAAGGAATCCCCCTCAAGAATAATGCGAAAGTTAGGGAGAAAAGAAGCCTCCTGAGCAGCATGAAGAGCTGCTCTTGCCTCGCCCACAAGTGGACCGCACGGAGGGAGCCTCTTAGTTCTAACAAAGAGGATTTGACCTTCGGAATCCCGACAAACAGCAGCTGCAAGGGCGAAGGTATTACGGATCGCAACATCAAAATTAATCTTCCAAAAACCAATGGGGGGACGCTGCCAAACTGGGTCTAGTTGGGGAATTTTATCTTGCCAAGCATAAATGAGCTCTGAATAACGGGAGTGGATCGATCTTAGGAGAAGAGAGATATTCAGGTCGCCCCCTTGGTGAAAAAGCTTGTTACGAAAGTACCAGATAGAGTCAAACAGAATGGCAGCATATCTAGTGAAGTTAAATTGCTGGTCCACTGGGAGGTGGAGATGCTGCGCCGGCTTGAGAATAAACTGGATCCATACCGATATATCTTGAGGAGGTAAAAGATGAATAGATAGAGACCAAGGGGCTTCTCTCCAAGCTATCTGTGCAACAGGGCATTCAAAAAAGAGATGCACAAGAGACTCACCCATGTGATGGCAAAACCCACAGCTATTATCATCCAGAGAGCGATGAAGAGATCTCTCAATATTAGATTTGCAGGGAAGACAATTCCAAGCAATCTTCCATAGAAGAAGTTTGAGGCGGTCTTGCATGGGGGAACGCCAAAGGCGCTTCCAATCAACATCAATTGACGAAGACGAACTAGGATTACGGTGGCCTGCAATGATCGAGGAAACTGAATTCAACGAGAACTGCCCATTGCTGTTGGCAGACCAAATGAGAGAGTCGACCATGTTAGCCCGCGGAGGAGGAGAGTTGAGGATAGCATCAACGTCCTCATTACAAAAGAGAGATCGGATCAAAGTGGAATTCCAAACTTGAGAGAAAGGGAGAACAAGCGAATTAACCATCAACTCCTCATCCAAGGGGGTAGAAGGCAACCTTGGCCTCGGGGTATGGGGAGAAGGATAAGGTAACCACGGGTCAGACCAAACTCGAACAGTAGACCCGGATCCAAGTTTGTAACAAACAACCTCTTTAATGAGCCCTGCCACACGAACAATTCCACGCCAAAACCACGAGTCACCAGCATGACCACGAGACTCCCAAATAAATTTAGACTTCAAGTATTTGGCACGAATAGCTTGCACCCATAACTTATCAGAAGAGCATTGGAGCTGCCATCCAAGTTTCACAATAAGAGCCTGATTGAGATCCTCCATAAGTTTAAGACCCAAACCACCGTCACACTTAGGCTTACACATAGAGGCCCAAGATTTAAGACAAAGATGATGAGAATTATCATCAGAAAATCCCCACCAGAAACGCATCATCATAGAGTCAATTTTGGAACAAATAGCTTTCGGGAGAAGATAGTTAGACATAGTGTAAGTAGGAAGAGCAGAAGCAACTGAGCGAATCAACACCAACCTACCAGCTTGAGAGAGAGTCTTCATTTGCCAACTCTCAAGTCTCATTTTAACCTTCTCACAAAGGTGTTTAAATTGTTGTTGCTTGTTGCGAGAAATTTGCATAGGGAGGCCCAAATGTTTTTCCACATGAGCTTTATGGGCAATCTGAAGAATAGAACAAATATCTGAGCTTAAATCCCGGACCACATTCCTACTGAAGGAGACTGAAGACTTTCGCATATTGAGGCGTTGTCCAGACCAACTACCATATTTGTGCAAGCACTCAAGGAGCACATGAGCTTCCTCCCTCGACGCCCGAGTGAAAATGAGTAAGTCATCTGCAAAAAGAAGATGAGAAATAGGTGGCACTCCACTCCCAATTTTAATCCCATGAATCCGACCAATAGATTCTTCCCGAAGAAGCATCCGCGAAAAAACTTCAGATCCAATGATGAAAAGCAACGGTGAAAGGGGGTCCCCTTGCCGTAGTCCACGGGAGGGTTTAAAAAGCCCAAAAGACGACCCATTCAATAGCACCGAATAAGAAACAGTAGAGATACATTGGTGAATCCAATTAATGAAAGTGCTCTGAAAACCAAAACATTTAAGGGCTTGGATGATGAGTCCCCATTCCATGCGGTCATATGCTTTTTCTATGTCCGCTCGCACAGCCATATAATGACGACCCTTGCGTTTGCTACGTAACATGTGGAAAACCTCATGAGAAATAACCGTATTTTCTTGAATAACTCTCCCTTTCACAAAAGCCGATTGGTAAGGGGAAATAATACGAGGCAAAATAGGACTTAACCGACGAGCTAAGATTTTTGCAATTAATTTATAGGTCACATTGCATAAACTGATGGGTCTAAAATGAGAGATTACACTAGGGCCATCAATCTTAGGAATGAGAACAATATGAGAATGATTTACCTCCGAGGACATGAAACCGCAAGAGAAAAAAGATTTAACCATCGCACATACCTCCGGTCCCACAATCGTCCAATAATGTTTGAAGAAGAGACCCGTCATACCATCTGGACCTGGGCTTTTGTGAGATCCAATATCCCGAATAGCCTCCAAAATTTCCTCATCCGCGGGAATGGAGCACATGACATCATTTTCCGCATCTGTTATCTGAGGCATATGGTTTTTTTGAGTTTCTCTTCTTTTGTTACTTTTTGGGGGGCGCGGATACGTATCAACTTTCCAGATGAAAAAGTACACCAATGAACAGGTACCCAAGAAAATAATCCTGTGCACAATCATTATAATTAGCATCTTTATCGCTCGTCTTAGAAGTTAGAATGACAATATGCAATGTATTATAATTTATTTATATAAAAAAAACCTCTTCGCGATGAAGATATATATGAGATGTTTGTTTGTCAAAATATTGGGGAATATTCCCAAAATTTTGGGAATCTTTACTTTATTGAGATTTATCGGGGTTTGTGAAAAGTGAAGTGTGTAGGTGTAAAAGTTAAAAATTTTGGATTTTGTTTGGTTTGTCCGATTTGTTGAGACCCCAAATATTTGGGGTCTCAAACATGCCCTATATACATAAGATGGGAGTGGGTGGGTAGAAATAAAATACGCATATATTCAAGAGTTGAAAAATAAATGATGAAAAGTAAATTAGGATCGAATCCAAAAGGGTTTTTTTTGTTTGTTGAAGAATTTCCCTGATCTAGAGTTAGAGGGGGTAATGTAAATTGGGCTCACGTGCCATCGGTGTTTTTGGCTTGCTCCATCCGCTTCTGGTGACTCTAATTTCAGATTCAATCCTTTTAGTTTTTAGGTTGTGATTGTTTTTGCATCGGTTCCTTATGGGTCTTTTTTCAGATCCCTTGTTGGATTATCCCAGCCCTTCAATAAGTTTTGTTGTACTTGGATTGTCGGTGTTTTTAATTGCTAACTTATTCGAAATCGTTACTGTAGCTAAGTCTACCAATCTCCGTCACCACTCTTTCTGTCTAGTATGTTAGTATGGAGCACTTGTGATCTTGGAGCTCTTAAGGGGTAGGGCTAGTTTTCCTTTACAACCGAATTTCATGTTGGGTCCTAGGTAAGATTTATTTGTATTCTTATATGTTGTTTTAACTTGAAATGTAAGCCTCTCGGAATAATTCAGACAAAAAAAAAACAATGGAATCCAAAAGTTTTTTAATCACCAGAGTAGTTCTCTTTGACACGGACGCCACAAAGGTTGGAAGATTCTCCTGGACACGGTGACACGGCGAGTGAGTCGTGGACGACGACGTTACTGCAGAAATAACGGCCAGATAACGAGGTTTATTAAAATGAAACCACCAATGATTGATTAGTTAGATATTGGGCATTGACATGAAACAACACAGTAGATTCTCGGTAACTGCGACCGAGAAAGTCCACCAACTTGAAGAAAGACTGCTTCCTATATATATATATGTGCAAGAAAGTCCACTCTCCTGGTTCAGCCTTTTCTCCTTGGACATGCTATAAGCAAGTTGATCTCATCTTGTTGGCCTAGTAAAGTCCAAAAGAATCATTGGTCGATATGGGTCTTTGCTTCGGATCTCTCGCTCACGAGTCTGAACCTGCCATCTCCTCCTCACTGCCTACTACAGGTTATATTCCGAGCTAATCTTTATACATGTTCTAAGTAGATGTTTGTGATCATCTGGTTTCTCAATTTCTTATTTTCTTTTTCATTTCTTCTTTTAGTTTCCAAGAAGTATACATTTCATCTTGGTTCTTTACCTTTTCTCAGTGATATCAAGCAGCAAGAACTTAGGATCATCAAGCAGTGGCACAGGAAGGAGTCAGCTCTCAGAGGAAGCAAGTGGAAGTGTACTGGAAGAGTCATATTCTAATGGGCAAATCTTGAAGGCACCCAACTTGAAAGAATTTAGCTTTGCGGATCTAAGGACTGCGACAAAAAATTTCAAGTCGGATAGTTTGTTGGGTGAGGGAGGCTTTGGGAAAGTTTTTAAGGGTTGGATGGATGAGAAGACGCTCATACCCTCTAAGGTGGGAACTGGCATGGTGGTTGCTATCAAGAAATTGAACCCAGAAAGTATGCAGGGTTTCCAAGAGTGGCAGGTATTAATTCACTCTAATTACCATTGAAAAAAAGCATTGTAATAACTGGTTGGAATCATGTTTGGGCTTAATTACAGCATCATATTCCATTGTGGAATCCAGCATAAAGCAAGTTGGGTACTTAATTTCAACTCTAACAATCATTAGCAAAGTCTTTTATTTGAGCATTTAGCTTTGTTCTTTTATTCTAAGTTCTTGAGACAAGGTTTTATATTTTGCTGGAATAATTATGAGGAAAACACGAGATCGGAGAAAACAGATCTATTTATATTGCTTGTAATCATGTTTCGGTTAATTACAGCTTCATATCTCATTGTGGAATACGGCAAATGGCAAATTAGGGTCCCACTTGTGTCACATGCTCTGTTGACATTGATTCCAAATCCACCAATGAAGAGAAAAGAAATGTGGCTTGGAAGGTCACCACGTGTTCCCGCTACTAGAAATTTGCTTAACCATCAAACGGCCCATGTGTTAGCAGATGCCATTTAGCAGCTATTCACCCAGCTATCACCAATGTGGTTCCATCTTCTTATCCTAGGCACACTGGCTCGTGCAATAACTGGGATTAAATCGCTGGGATTGACACTAAAGAAACTAGCAATAGGATTCAAACGACAGTAGTTTGTAATTTGTTTTACCGGGCAAGTTCAGTAGTTTGTATCACTATGTTTGAGACTACAGTTACACTAATGATCAACTTTATGCTTTTTTGTGAACACTGATGGGCCCTGTATTGTATGTGATTCAGAAAACCAGACATTGTGTAATGGCAAATGACATCATTGCACTAAAATCCATTGTGATTCACTATGTTTCCGTATACTACCCTAATCGTGGTACAGTTTGGGCCTCTTGCTGTGTTTAACCAGTTTCCTTTGTTCTTAGTCCTTTCTAAGACAATCAATTCTGCTGCTACTAATAATGTTTTTCCCCTTCAATTTGATTTTGCAGTCAGAAGTAAATTTTCTGGGAAGGCTCTCTCATCCAAACCTGGTCAGGCTATTGGGATACTGTTGGGAGGATAAAGAGCTGCTCCTTGTTTATGAATACATGCAGAGGGGAAGCTTGGAGAATCATCTTTTTAGAAGTATGAATTTAGGAGAAAATTGTAAGAACAAAACAAATTTCTCTTAGACTGATTTTGTTAACTGAATGAGGTTTTGGTTGAGCAGGGAACCCCAATATTGAACCTCTTTCTTGGGACATACGACTCAAAATAGCTATTGGAGCAGCTCGAGGCCTGGCTTTCCTACATACTTCAGAGAAGAAAGTCATATACAGAGACTTTAAGGCCTCAAATATACTGCTTGATGGGGTCTGTCTTTCTTTGATCCGTGTCTTATTTCCTGCATCTAGGTTTAGTAGGGAATGCTCTAAATTCTTGGTGATAGTATAAGAAATGAAAACCAGATGCCCAAGTAGCTGCTATTTTGAATTGAATGGTATATTCACATTACTACATATTCCTTTTTGTTTCCTTTTAGTTGTTCTTGCAACCAAATGCAGCAATTTTCTCCATCTAAGTGATGTTGAGGCAGTAGAGAAATATGTGAACCCTGCTGTCTTAGAGATAGTTTGGCTTTGGAGTAAAGTTGCCTCTAGTTCAAGACATTTTTAAAAATTCAAAATGTGCACTAGTATTTCTAGGCCTGAAAACTGCTTGAAGAACATCACTTGGTTGTTGCCCTCACATGCGAATAGATCAAATCTTGCTTGTCACGAAATTTAGGGCATTCCACTGTTATAAAATAATACTTGCCATCTTTTCTACATTGAGATATTAAGAATGTTGGATATGTGACAACTATAGTCCCTGTTATTCATATTTCTCGTTTTTTTCCTGAATCCTACAGAACTACACTGCAAAAATCTCCGATTTTGGCTTGGCGAAATTGGGGCCTTCTGGTGGCGACTCGCACGTGACAACCAGAATTATGGGCACATATGGTTATGCTGCTCCAGAATATATTGCAACGGGTAATGATAGCTCTAACAAACTCTAGTAATTTAATTTTATCGTAGAATACAGAATTCTATGACAAACTCATGCAACTTAATTACATATATGTAAATCCTTGTTGTATTGTAGCTCAGACATTCTAAAAACATTCTTGGCATCAAAGTGCAGGAGGCACTGGAATGTTACTCTGTTTGATTTTACTGTTGTACAGATAAAAGATAAAGATAACGCAAAAAGGCACTTTATAATAAGGCCATTTAAGTTCACATTTAAACTGTATTTGAACATTGAAGCAATCTAATATATTTTAGTCAAGGAAATCTGCTAACATGCCTGCCATTGCACTACTACTCAACAGGTCATTTGTACGTGAAGAGCGATGTATATGGCTTTGGTGTGGTGCTGCTTGAATTGTTAACAGGCTTGCGGGCACTTGATACGAAAAGGCCTAATGGGCAGCAATCTCTCGTTGAATGGCTTAGACCATCTCTTTCAAATAGAAGAAAGTTGAAAAGCCTTATGGATACTAGAATGGATGGTCAATATTCATCAAAGGCAGCATTACAGGCAGCAGAACTATCTCTAAAATGCCTAGCATCAGATCCAAAAAACCGCCCCTCCATGAAAGAAGTGGTGGCAGCTTTGGAACATATTGAAGCAATCAAGGGGAGACCAAAGCAGTCCAAAAGCAATTCTACTGATGCAGCTCATGGGAAACATTCATGATAATTCTTCATTTCTCCCCCAGCATCATGGTGCCGAAATTTGATAGAAAACTAAAACAACATGTGCACCTTGTTGAATCTGGACTAATGCTTAATTTTTTGGCTAGTGATCTCTTTCAACTAGTGACAAATTTTGTTGTTGTAACTTACCATTTCTGTTCAACGTGGATATTATTTTGTAACACTGCTCTGTAATAGTGAATAGAGTGATCGTTTTCAGTCTACTTTAATGGGTTATCTGTGATTCTGTTATTTTTGTTTTGGTGAATGGAGAAACTATAGTGTTGCGACTTAACCCAGCTTGTCCTAGTTAGTCTGAACAACGAACCATTGACATGATGCTTGGTCAGCCTAGTAATGTCCAACAGAACCGTAGGTTGATATTGTTCTTTGCTTAATCTCTTGCTCAATAGCCTGATCCTACAACTACTACCTTATGACCTACTCCAGGTTAAATTCCAAACTAATCTTAATTACATGATCAAGTACATGTTCAATATCATCTGGTTTCCTAATTTATGTTTTCACTTTAATCTTTTGCTATCTACTTATATATTTGATCCTGTTGTTTTCCTATTCTTAGTGACGTCAAGCAGCAAGAGTATAGGATCATCAGCAACAAGCAGCAGTACTGGGAAGACTCAATTTTCAGAGCGAACAAGTGGAAGTGTGGACAAGTTATATACTAATGGGCAATTCTTAGAGACGCCCACCTTGAGAGAATTCAGCTTTGCAGATTTGGAGACTGCAACTAACAATTTCAATTTGGACACTTTGTTGGGTGAAGGAGGCTTTTTCAAGGGTGGGATGGATGAGAAGACACTTACACCCTCTAAAGTTGGCTCTGGCACGGTTGTTGCTATCGAGCAATTGAATCCAGAAAGTATGCAAGGTTTCCAAGAGTGGCAAGTAATACTTTAAACTCCCTATATCAATAACCCATTCAATTTCCCTGTCATTTTTATATTATGCATTCGGAATAATATTAGCTATTCTAAAATTTTAATCTTCATGATACTATTTTGGTTCTGCTCACTTTGGCTATTCAAATGCAGAAGAAAGTTCCTATGAAAGCATTCGAGTCTATGTTGTTGTAAAGACCAGTTAGTCACTGCGAAGTTTGACTAGTCCATAGGCATGTGCAATCTTCTTTTCGTAGTCACACCAAGCATAACTGGGACAAATTGGACATAGTTTCCTTTAAGTAACTGCAAGTAAGATTCGACATTGGTCCAATTCTTTCAGCAATGTCTGACTTGAAAGGAAAGTCTGTAAGTCTAAAGTTTAGTTGTTCATAACCCACTGTACCTGCTTTGGAGTTCCATTTGACACCTCAATGCCTCAGTGTGAACTAATCATGGCACTGATTGGCATTTGGGATTTTAGTTTCTCTCTAATTTCACTGTTCACTTTGTCGCCATTCCAGTCCACCTGAAAACTGATGTGATACATAGTTTGATCTGACTGGGGCTTTTCTGTATGTAATGTACTCAGCAACAAAGTATGCAATAGCAAATGACATACTGAGCTAGTTTACATGAGAGTGGTATAATTTTGGCTTTTAGCTCTGTGCTACTGCTACTAATAATCTTTTTCTTTTTCTCTTTAATTGTGCAGTCAGAAGTAAATTTTCTAGGACGACTATCTCATCCCAACCTGGTCAGGCTATTGGGTTACTGTTGGGAGGATAAGGAGCTTCTCCTTGTGTATGAGTTCTGGGGAAGCTTGAAGGATCATCTTTTCAGAAGTAGGAAATTGAGAAATTGTGGAAATATAATTGCTTTTGAATGGATTAGTTTTTTTTTTAGTTATAGTGGACAGCAGGCAGAGCCTGCGGGAAAGGGGATTCGACCCCCCGGATCTTACCCTCCCTAAGGGGAGGAGGTACCACTTGAGCTAACGCTCAGTGGTTTTGAATGGATTAGTTGTATGGACTTAATTAGTTTTTGGTTGAGTAGGGAATCCTAGCATTGAACCACTTTCTTGGGAAGTGCGACTCTGAATAGCTGTCGAAGCAGCTCAAGGCCTAGCTTTCCTACACACTTCAGAAAAGAAAGTCATATACAGAGATTTTAAGGCATCCAATATACTGCTTGAGGGGGTTTGCCTTTCTTTGATCCATGTCTTCTTTTCTGCCTCTAGCTTTAGTATTGTGCTCCAGATAGGAAGTTAGCTTTTATTTTGAAATGATTGGCAATATCTTGTTACTCAATTTTTCTTTTGGTTCTCGCAATTATTTTGGATCCAAAATGCAGCATTTTTCTCTATTTGATTGGTGAAGATACGCTAGATATCTTATATAATCACCTTGTCTTAGGATAACTTTTACTTGCATTTAACCTGTATGACTTGGGAAGAATCAAAGAGAGGACTGATATTACTAGACCTAAAAAGTGATTGACAATTTGGGTATCACCCTCACCCACAAATAAATCTTTGCTCTTGCAGAATTATAATGCAAAAATTTCATATTTTGGCTGGGCAAAGTTGGAGTCTTCTGGCGAAGACTCACATGTCAACCAGGATTATAGGAACAGATGGTTATGCGGCTCCAGAACATGTAGCAACAGGTAACATGATATCTCTTAGAAATCTCGAAACTTAATGTTTTATGGAAAAAGAGATATGTCTTGTGAAACCCAGTGATTCATTTATGTAACCGAGGACCTGGTAGTTTTATAGTTACAGACAGATTCACCGGTAAGTAATTTCTGAAGAAACCTTGGCATTCGAGTATGGCAGGGATAGGAATATCAATTCTGGAAAAATTAAGCAAAGTGCATTTAGAATTCATACTTGAGAACACCAAGTTCAAAATGGCTAGACTTTGCTGTAACCATTATCCTTGACACTATATGGCATACTAGAAATCAATGTGTGCATGAAGGGAAAGTCCCTGATGTTATGGCCCTTATTCGCTCTGTGCACAGGAGATATTCAGCCCATCGAATGGCCTGGAGTGACCCAGAGCCTGCTGTTACTAAGTGGAACCCGCTGCATGAGGGTGCCGTAAAAATTAACCTTTGATGCAGCTGTGGGGAATTTGTGTCTATGTGTTGCTGCAGTCAGTCGAAATTCAGAGGGTAGGATTTTGAATATGTGCATTCGTAAATTTCCAGGGACTAGTCCTCTTAAGGGTGAAGCGAGGGCTGCAAGATTAGCATGTGATATGGCTATAGACTTTGAGGGACGATCTATTCAGTTGGAAGGTGATTCTCTTTCGGTGGTGCAGCAGATAAATAATCCAGCATCTCTCCCTGACTGGCTGATAGAGGGGGCAATCACAACTATTAGGCAGCTGCTCACTCACAATTCTCTGGAAGTTTGGATGGATACCACGTAGTGGTAATTCTATGGCTCATAAGTTGGCAAATTGGGGTTTGCGTTCTAGTAGTGTAGGAGATTTTATAAGCACTGATGTGCCTTCTGATATTTTTGTTTGTGAGGAGACTGGTGGGGGCGCTTGAGACGCTTGTAATCCCTTGTTTATCTAGAAAAAAAAAAAAGAGAACACCAAGTTCAAATGAATGCTTTACAATAGGCCCTCATTTGAGTTAAAAATTTAGACTTAGTTTGGAAAGACCATCGATCGGATCATTCCTACCAGGGCTGATGAATAGAAAGTTTGAGTTTGATGCATGGGAGCGACACTCTTGACCATCGGTAGCTGCTCGTCATCTGGCTTTCCTATTGGATTTTCGGTGGGTTTAATCATAGTTGAGCTAATTAGATGAAACAAGCCTACTTATATTAAGGTACGAGTTGAAACTGTTCATACATTTTGTTATCGCCTATAACTCCCCTTATGCTGTTTTGCTTCCTTAAAAGGAACAAGAAAGAAACATAATTTGAACAGTAAACTGGAGTGTAATATTTCGTGGTCAAGGAAATTAGCTAATAAGCCTGCCATTGCACCACTTTTCAGCAGGTCAATTGTACGTGAAAAGCCATGTTTATGGCTGTGGTGTGGTGCTACTTGAAATGCTAACAGGGTTACGGGCACTCAGATGTGAAAAGGCCGAGTGGGCAGCGATCTCTAGTTGAATGGCTTAAGCCATTTCTTTCTAACCAAAGAAAGTTGAGAACCATAATGGATAAGAAGATGGAGGGCCAATATTCATCAAAGGCAGCGTCACAGGCAGCAGACCCCACTCTAAAATGCTTGGCATCAGATCCTAATCGCCGCCCTTCCATGAAAGAGGTGGTGGCGGCTTTGGAACGCATAGAAGCAATGCATTGAAAGCCGGAGGAGTCCAAAATCAGCTCCACCACCGTAGCTCTTGACCAACAGCCTATTCATGATCGTTCTTCAAGTCACGCCCGGTTTCCTGGTGCTGCAAATTCATGATGTGGAGTTTGTTGTGACGCCTTCCAGCTGGGATCTACATAAAGCGCTGCCCTTTTGTTTTTCCCGTGTTCAAATCCGTATTCTATCCCTTTTAAAACTGAAGTAATTTTGGGTTTTCAACCCATAAATCCTATGAGGCGGCTGAATCATTGAAGGATAGGTGTGGACTTTGAGGCGGCTGCTCTCTCAACACTCTAATTGGCAGCTTCAATGGACACCACGGGATGGTAACCAGATGGCTCATTGTCCGGCTAAATGGGGTTGGTCGCTTGATACACTTGGCGATATTGATCTGGGTGTTATTCCTCCCGGTATTTTTTCTGTGATGACTTAGTTCAGGGGTGTATGCCCAAGGATATCTCATGTTAAGTAGAAAAAAAACCCATAAATCCTATATAAAAAAGAAGAAAAATTACATGAAAAAAATGAAACCGTTTCCTATGGACAAGGCAATACGCCCGCTAAAACAGGTGTATTTTAATGTAACAGGCGTGTATTTTTATCAGGGGAGTTCACAGGTAACCCGACCCGACCTCATAGTGTCGGGCTGTTCGAGGGCTCGGGCGGGTCCAAAACACTAGAGCCCGCCCAATATTCGGTCGGGCCTCGAAATGGAGATGCCAGCCCCGCCCGATAACTTATTACATTGCAGAACCCTAGTCCCGACTCCTCCTTCGCCGTCGCCATCCCGACTCCTCCTTCTCCGAACAATAATACTGTTTCAGAAGTAGGTGAGGAGCCCTGTAATGTTCTGATTCTTTGCATACCTTCTGTTTCCATCCATGATGAAGGCGATGTGATTGGGAACAGGACCTACAGACAGAATACTAAAAATGCATTATATGAACTTGCAGAGAACCTTGATCACCAATGCCAACATACCCCTGTTCCAGAGCAATACAAATCCTTTTCTGTTCCATGCGACAACAAAAAGGAAAAATAAAAGGAGAGAACATAAATGGGAAAGTATGAAAGGACGTTACTTTCCTAAGAAATACACTGAAGTGAATAATCAAATCACTGCCAAAATGCCAAGATCAAACCGAAAATGGCCATGAACCTACATATATAGCAAGCATAAACGAGGCTAATCGCTAACGATATTCTCAAGGAAAAACTGAAGAAATTAATACTCAAACAGCACAAGGCACCCACCAACGAAGGAGATATTTTCGGAGGACAGAGTGTCAAGTTTCAGAAATGAAAGAAGAGGTAAAGAGGAAAAAGTGTGAGGAAGAAGAAGAGTTGCAGAGAGGAGAGAGAGACGAGGAATTATATTCTGTATATTCAACGGAAGAACCTTCTGTACAGAGTGTGTGCGATGTATGCAACTGGAAGAATATTCTACCTAAAGAGCAATGTACAAGAATGACCCCATCTAGCCAGCTATAGTTATATTACACAAGTCAGCATATTGCTGCATTGGGCATCTTCTCCTCTGGAGTATGTGTGATTCTTGGCACAGAGGACTGGTGGGTAGTGGACTGCGTATGCTGCAACATAACAGTTGAGAGACTCTCCTAAAGTATCGGCCACTAATGCAGAGTGTGAGAGAGAGCAGCCAAAGAAGAAAGAGACTGTAACGCCAGCTGAGAATGAGCTGGAAGAAGCTGCGAACCGAAGGGAGAAAGGAGTTTCCCTCGTCATGTAGAAGTTCAGACGAATTGATCAAAAGATTTCCTCTTTCTCTTCAAGTACTCTGAAGGTCTCCATTTAGTTGATAATGGAAGAAACAAATTAAACTTCCGAGCTGAGTGAAAGAGATGATTGAGAGTAAGAGTTTAAAAACAGGTCCACACGATTTTAAAGTATTCCTCCAGATTCTAGAAGAACGTAAACTACCTCTGTGGGCTTTCAACCCTTATGGGTCTCTAACCGCCCTTTTGGCTTCCCGTGCCTTCCTGCTACCGTGATCATTGAGACACTGTGGAGTTTGACGTGACGCCTTCCAGCTGGGATCTACATAGGGCGCTGCCATTTTTTTTCTTTTTCCCCCGTTACATACGAATGATACGACAATGTAATACGCCCGCTAAAAGTAAAAATTGATCTGAACTATCAAGGCGACATTTGTAATGACACGCATTTATCAAGGCGGTTCCATCGACTTAACAAACTGAGCGTCCTCACAGAAGCTACTTCGACAAAGAATAGTCAGACAGAGTCCAATTTATCTGCAGATTGGAACTCTCACTGTCAACTCACCTTCAGAGGAATGTAGAATTAGAAAAATTCCCAAAACTGAAAATGATTTCCAATTGGGAATGCAGTCGATTTATGCAAAGATTGGTGCTTTCCTGTTTCTAAACCAATCTCAGAATGAAGAAAACTCAACTTCCAATTTGTGGTATTCTGCAAACCATATTCTTCGGTGCGAGTCCTTTTAAATATAGATTTTTCACTTGTTAAATGCATGCAAAAGATAAAAATAATAAATAGATTAGGTGGCTGAAAAGCTACTTCAATGCAGCCTGAACTAAAACTACATTACTCGAGCTCCTGGACAGCGGATTGTCAGGGGACAGTCTCTCTTCATTCGGTCCATTCTCTCATTTATAAACCTGGCCAGCAGTCGACGTCTTTAGTAGCTGATGATTGGAAGCAAATTTGGCGTCTCCCCATGCAAGATAGGCTTAAACTGTTAATGTGGAAAATTGCTTGGAATTGCCTTCCCTGTATGGCTTCTGTTGGTCGAATTTTGCACCGGCATTCTGATGCAATCCTCTGTGTGTTCTGTTCCCAAGCTACAGAGACCTTACTCCACTTGTTTTTTGAATGCCCGGTGGCTCAGATTGCTCGGCGAGAAGCGCCATGGCCGCTCATTATCTCAAATCTCCCTTCCCTCACTATTGAGGAATGGATGTGGTAAGCCCGCTCAGATTCTGAAGTTGCCTCTTTATCAGCAAATTAACTTCTCGATATTTGCTGCTATTTTAATGGATTCTATTTGGTCTGCTTGCAATCAAATCATTCATAAAAAATGGGTAATCTGAACATATTTCAGTTTCTTAGCTCCATTAAGTCCAAATATCAGGAGCTGATTGCTGCTTGGAAGGAAAAATTGCCCACATCTCCTCTGGTTTGGAAACCTCCCCTTCAGGATTCCCGGAAGCTAAATTTCGATGTTATATTTGTAAATCCTTTGCTTTTGTTGTTGTTTGCAGAAACTCTGAAGGTCATATCCTCTTTGCTCGCACAAAGAGGCTTCCTCCGTGTGGCCCTCTTGTGGGCGAGGCAAGAGCAGCTTTGTTTGTTACTCAAGATTCGTTCTTGCTACCTTTTCATTCAATTATTTTGGAAGGCGATTTTCTCTTGGTGATTGAGGCGATTAACAATGGTGGTAACGGAGGAGATTGGCAGATTTCTACCCTTATTGCTGACCTTTGTAACTTTGCTATTTGAAGGGATCTGTGGCATTTTGAGCATGTTAAGAGAGATGCTAATGTTTTTTTGGCAATAGAATTTTATTAAAAAATAAAATAAAATAAAAACTCTACCAATACCTATAACTACTATGAATAAAAAAAGTACTAGTGACGCTGACTTTATTGGTTCATAGATTCAGTCAGCTAAATTCATAAAATTCCTCAAAAAAAATATTAACAAACAACATGACATGTCATGACCGGTTAGGCTTGTTTTTTTTTTTCTACGCAAAGAACTTTCATTCAATAATCAAAGAGACAAACAACCACCTCAAGAGTACTACAGTTGTTGTACTATTAATATTAAGTTTTAAATGACTGACAGTTATTTTTAGTTTATTAAATATATGCATTAAGATAAAAATTAAAGGGATTAGATGATATGTTTAAACAGATATTAATACAAAATAGATAGAACTTTTTCTTTTTAATCAATTGATAACTTATCTCCCTTAATTAAAGAGCTAATTATCCCTGAATGAGACTTTATAAACAGCCTAAAAAAATTAATGGTGCATTCAATCAAGACAATTTAATAGGCTTCTTTATGAGGCAAGTGTGATGGATTTAAATAAAGTTTATGAAAACCCAAATTAAAAGCTTTTGAAGACTTCGATTTCTTCTCATCTATCAGAAGTTGAAGATCAGAGTGCTTTGTTTCTTCAATTTCTTCGTCGCCAAGCTGATTTCTATTATTGTTTGATTCTTTTCCGATTTGATTCGTCCCATAAATATGATTTCTTCTATTTATGTTAAGTTCAATGATTTTCTAGTGGAAATATAGCATTGGACAAGCCCAACAACACCCACGCTAACTTTGACGTTTCTGCATTTGCTTAAAGGATCAATAACGTGGAAGGAACTTAAGCCTCAAGTTTTGAACCAACGTCAAGATTAAAGGAACTGCTCCCCGTGCAGTTGAGCACCAAACTGACAAGACCAGGCCTTCTTATGGCTTTTGTATCGGCGGTGCACATCCTGAATTAAGGATTCAGGTTCTGCTGGGGCTTGGCCATGCATAACCTGATTTCGATTAAACCAGATAACATCCAAAGCAACTGCAAGCATCATGTCTCCCCAGTCCGCCCTATAATCCTGAGGAAGAGATTCACTATCCAAAATATATTTAAACCACTCCCATATAAAATTAAACCTGAAGTGAGTAACAAGAGTGGCCATGGACCATGCCACCAAAGAAGAACGCTGATAGGGCAGTGTAAAAACAAATGAATAGCAGATGCTTCATAGGCTCTGCAAAGGGGACACTACCAAGATTCCGCTTGAGGATTCCTCAACCAGTACCCAAATTCCCCCCCAAAGGAAGTACTTCAGCAGCCACCTTCCATAAGGCGATGTTGGATTTTTAATTTCCACAACTTCTGCCATTAAGACGAAGTCAAGGGACTAGAAGAAGGCTCCATGGAATTGATGATGAACTCATAGGCTGATTTAACTATTAGTCGCCCTTTTTTTATCATGAATCCACGATGGAGTATCAGCACAAAGGCGAGATGGAAGGGAGATTTTCAAAATAGCCTCGGCGGAGTCACTTTCAAACAAGGAATGAATGAGTTGGACATTCCAGGCCTGATCAGCAGTGTCTCCACTCAAAATAAAATCCTGCACCCGATTAATGTGTCTGCCAATAACCGTGTCAGTTTCAACAAATGAATAAAGTTGGGCAAAGTGGGCACCCAAGGGTTCTACTCTCTATCTCATACGTGGGACAAAGTTGTCTCTTTCGTCTTCGGCTACTCTCTCTCTCTCTCTCACTCTGCATTAATAGCCAATAGTTTAGGGGCAACAAAAAGGGTGTTTAAATAAAGGCGCGGTGGTGGAGGTGCAGTCTCAACTGCTCTCAGTCCTCCGTAAATATCTCCTTCGTTGGTGAGTGCCTTGTGCTGTTTGAGTGCTAATTTCTTCAGTTTTCTCTCTGTTTTTCCTTGAGAATATCGTTGGCGATTAGCCTCGTTTATGCTTGTCTATATATGTAGGAACGTGTGACGTACGAACCCTGAACTTTGGTATTTGATGAAACTTTGGCAGGTTTCAGGTATCTTTCTTCTTCTTCTTCTTCTTCTTCTTCTTCTTCTTCTTCTTCTTCTTCTTCTTCTTCTTCTAATGGCTTTCGAATAGTGGTTGACCCAGATGTTCATGGCCATTTTCGATTTGATCTTGGAATTTTGGCTGTGATTTGATTATTCACTTAAGTGTATTTCTTAGAAAAGTAAGGTCCTCGACTCCTTTCCTACTTTCCCATTTATGTTCTCTCCTTTTGTTTTTCCTTTTGTGGTGACATCTAAGGAACAGAAAAGGATTTGTTCGATCTTTTTGCCTTTTATGTTTTATGAAAATTAAAGCATTGATTATTTGAAAAAAGAAATCTTTGTAGTTTCCTTCATTTTCGTGGCAAGCAAGTGGAGCTTATAATCAAGTTTCAGCTTAGTAAAAATACGTTCTAGAGCAAGGCAAAAGAATAAATATTGGAATCGAAATCCTGCAGTGTAGCTATCTGATCACATTAATCTTCAATAGCTTGCTATTGTACCTCAGGAACGATGCTTGAAAATGCGCTTCAAAAAATATCTCCGCATTTTGGGTGACATGGGATGTCATCACCACTGTTTGATTAATTGCTGCATGTGTTTATTTGAACTAACTATCTACTTCACTCTATCTTTGACTGTTTGTTGTGTTCTTTTCCTCCTAGAAAAGTGACCAGCAAACACATAAGTAGTCCAAGCTGTTGGTCAGTTAACCTAGTAACTGTGTAACATCCTTAGGTGTGAAAATATACTCTGAATTAATTTCTGGCAAATTTATGGAAGTTCTTCTGGTTCTGGATTTATCGTAAGAAACAACTTGTCGATGCGGTAGGCATGCATTTGGATGGATATGACTGACTAGGCTATCTTTTTGAAAATTTTGCAGTTTTTCCATCATAGTTGAGCTCTCTGCATTTTTCTCCACATACTTCTTTGCTTCACTCTCTTCTCTCTGTTTAATGTAGATTTTCTCCCAGTATGGCCTGAAATTTGTATTGCTCTGGAACAGGGGTATTTTGGCAGTGGTGATCAAGGTTCTCTGCAAGTTCATATAATGGCTAAAGATAGAAGTGAGAGTTTAAGCCAGTTGTCAGGGGGTCTGGGTAGTTTTCTGAGAAAATGCATTTTTAGTGTTCTGTCTGTAGGTCCTGTTCCCAATCATATAGCCTTCATCATGGATGGAAACCGAAGGTATGCAAAGAAGCAGAACATGGCAGAAGGGGCTGGCCACAAAGCTGGGTATCAGGCTCTCATGAAGATACTTTGTTTGTGCTATGAACTGGGAGTGAAATATGCAACAGTCTATGCCTTCAGCATTGACAATTTCAAAAGGCGTCCTGAAGAGGTTCAATCCTTGATGGATCTAATGCTGGAAAAGATTGAAGAGTTGCTAAGGGAAGATAGCGTTGTGAATCAATATGGTATCAGGATATATTTTATAGGCAACCTGAAGCTTTTAAATGAGCCTGTCAGGGTTTCAGCTGAGAAGGCAATGGCAGCTACTGCCCACAATAACAAGACTGTGCTTTTAATCTGTGTCGCCTATACTTCTTACGATGAGATCATCCACGCTGTTGAAGCATCCTGCAAGGTCAAAAGGAATGAAATTGAAGAGCTAAATTCAAGCAAAGTTAGCAATGGGAAGGCCGAAGGTGTTGAAGAGGTCAGCAAGCTAAATGGAGTTATTGCGCATAATGTTCAAGGACCTTCTGAAAATAGTTTCCACAGATTCCAAGCATTAAACTCAAATAGAGCGTGCGATAGGGTTGAAAAGAAAAATGGACCCAGTGTCTATGCTATTCAAGGATTCTGTGAAGATAAATGGGTAGAAGCTGTAAGTGGAGCTTGCAATTGTGTGACTGGAGGAGATGAAGAGAGCACAAACAAACAACAGGTGCTTCCTACTATAAAGCTACTAGATGTTGAGAAGCACATGTACATGTCAGTGGCACCTGAACCTGACATCCTGATCCGAACTTCTGGTGAGAACCGCCTCAGCAATTTCCTCCTTTGGCAGACTACTAACTGCCCATTATACTCTCCAACTGCACTATGGCCAGAGTTAGGATTATGGCATCTTGTGTGGGCAGTATTGAACTTCCAGCGGAGCCACTACTATTTCGAGAAGAAAAAGAAGCAGTTATAATATTCTTAGTGCCACATGAATATTACAGATTTTGTCATGATCATGCATTAAGCTACTGGGACCATTGTCAAATTTCTCTGCGAGTTCTGGAAGCTTGACCAATGGGTTGCACGATTCTGGTTTTAAATTCCCACGCTTGCTTATTTGTATTTCTGAATGCTACGTCTTCTAGATAAGCTTCAATATAGGGCTCTGATTACTGAAGCAATTTGTATTAAATGTACTTTCATCCTATCCAATATATGCTACCCCAGTTGTATATTTAAATTAATAATCTATCTTTTATGGGATTCAACATTCTGATTTCCAGACATGTAACTGGAGAGTTCTTCAACCAGCAGAGGATCGTTATCTTCAAAAATATTTACAAGAAAGGAACCATATTGGTTTGAAAGATACAGCAACAAGTGTAATGTACTGTCGGTCACTCAAAAAACATTGTTCGGGGCCTGCTTACGCTTGAGGAGAGCTTGTTGAGGAGATAGCACCCAGTGACTTCCTCAAATGGGAACAATATGAGCCTCTAGAAGCCCCGCATCCATCCTTTCAAGACAATATCTGTCTTTTTCTCACAGAATTTCGGATTTTGTTACTTGATGTATCAGTCTTTGGTCAATGAACGAGCATTAAGCGATGTTGGACCACCACAAAGTAAAGACATAAGACAAACATGAAAAAAATCATAGGACTAAGTGGTATTGCTCTGCTTGGACTCTGGAAAAATCAAATGGGAACAATATGAGCCTCTAGAAACCCCTCAGTATATCCTTTCAAGACAATCGTCTATCGTTTTCTCACAGGATTTCGGATCTTGTAACTCGATGTATCAGTCTTTGGTCAATGAACGAGCATCAAGCGATGTTGGGCCACCACAAGGTAAAGACACAAGACAAACATGAGAAAAATCATAGGACTAAAAGAGTGGTAGGTTGGACTCTTGGAGGTTGGTCTACGTTTTGCCACTCCATGTGTAAGTGCATTTTGCGCAGAGTAGGTGACAGCTATAGCTCTTAGAAAAAAGGAAGAAGGATGACAGCTATGGCTTTTGAAAATGAAATCCCACCTAGAATTTGACTTTTAAAGCACGATTCTTGCCTTCTATTTTTTCTGGTCGAGACTCATTTGTCCAGTCAATCTGCCAATAGAACGGACCGTGACATGGTTTGAATCATGCTGGTGTAAGCGTATTTATTCTGGAACAAGTTTTCGTTTACACCAATGAGGGCCGTAGCTGGTCGTCACAAGTCATTCTGAAAGTCTTATAAAGAACCCCACGTATCAAACACAAGTATGTGCCTGTGATCTTCTCCTCCACATTCACAAACACTTTGAACTCTGCCATGGCTGTCTCTTTGCAGGACAAAGTCCTGGCTATTCTACTAGTTGCCTTTCTTTCATTGAAGCCCACCTCCAGCTCCGAACACCACCACCATCATGGGCTCAAGTCCCTCCACTTTGCTCTCTTCCAACATGAAACAATAAACAAAACCGGGTACATCATAGTGAACGGTGTGACAGGGCCAGGCGTGAGTCAAACAACCACCCCTTTCGGTACCTTGTTTGCTTTCGAGGATCCAATGACTGTCACAGCCAACAGGTCTTCCAAAATTGTTGGAATCGCAGAGGGAGCGTCCATTACTTCGGGTCTAGATGGGTTAAGGAGCATTTCCATTGCTAAGATCACTTTACGTTTGAAAAAATACACAGGTTCGATCTCAATTGTCGGAGGCACACACAATATAAAGCCTTCGGATCACCCTGTGGTGGGAGGCACTGGTGACTTCCTCTTTGTGCAAGGGATTGTAACATCGTCTCCGGTTAACCTCACGGGCATCACCGTCACCTACAAGATAGAGTTTCATCTCTACTGGCCTCCATATGCTACTCAAGCTTCTCTTCCCTAAAGTGATTGGACTACTTCCAAAATTCACAATTTGCCAATTTTTTTTTCTTTCTTACTCTCTCTCTCTCCGCTAATATTCTAGCTAGTCATGAGTATGGTAGGTCTGCTGGTCCAGATTTTCCTGTTATTTCTGTGGTGAAGGTATCGCCTTGTCCCGAAGGAAACTACAATTTTCTTTTGAACGTGATGATGGTTCACATGAAATGTAGTGTGTGATTTCTTTTGAACGTGATGTTTCACCTTCCATGCAATGTTATCTCCCTTGTTTATTTATCTATTTTCTTAATTCTCCATCTTCCCAATAACGAGATTTCCCGGTGTTGGGGCAAATAAATACATAAAGCTTCATATTTCAAAAAGTAAGAAAAGGATAAGTTATATACCTCAAGGATACGGCCGCACACCCACATAATCTTGCACAAGGAACACCAGGAAATCAAATTGTGCAATTGAACTTAATGACACACATTAAGACCTTCCCACAGCAGCGCTCAACTTCTTAACTTGGATATCTCATCACCTGCTCTCAAGATTGTAAATCCCGCCATTGGCCTTCTACAGAGCCTGTTATAGCTACAGTACTTGACCAAAAATCAAAAGAAATATTAACGAAAACCTCGTACAGCTGCTGAGAGCGGGGAGGGGGGGGGGGGGAGAACATAGTCGTTTCTGTCAGCGCTTGGGAGCATGGGATTGATCAGCAACTTACAGAAGCTGTGATTGATGCTCCTGTTGCTGAAATTGAAGCAGAGAAAGCAGTTTCTCACATTGCGAATAAAGCCCGTCAAGTTCTTTGATCTTATTTTCCCCTGAAAGGCTATTCCGAAGGAAGCATAGCCCCTTCTTCTTTTTCTCGTTTTCACCTGGTTTCGCAAATACGTAATTGTTGCAGTGTAATTTGATGTTGATCCTTTATGTGGAATTGTGGTTGCAACATGCACATACTAATCTGAGAATCAAAGCCGTCCGATGTGAATGTTTCTTCAGTCAACGATCAAAATCTTTAATTTTGCGGCTGATTTCTTCACGACCCTGTAGACGCCATTACCAGAGTTCCTGAATGGTCCATTTCAGTGCTATTTCAGAGGAAATCAGAGCCTCTACAGACTACAGATCAGGGATTGCTGCAAAGCTTGTGGTGCCCTTTTCTGGACATCTACTCTTAGTCGTTAAAACTACAGAAAAGGCCACTGAAAATATTACCAGCGCTTTTCGTGGATGTTTTTAAAGCTGTTGTAGGTGTGTCGTTGCAATTGTCGGCGTTAAAAAAAATGTCATAAATAACAAGAAATAAATAATAAATATTTCTTGTTATTTATGACACGCCAGAAGAACAAGGGACTCTATGTACAGCCCCACCTACCGTCTCTATGGTCCATTAAGTGACAGATTCCGATGTCAAAATTTTTTGTTTGTTGATCCAGACTTCTCGTGCCACTTTCCGAACATGCACCAGAAGTGCTGTTTGCATGTACTAAAGGTAACACGACAAATTTGAATACCTTGGATTCTAAAGAATTTTGCAAGGAAAGCTTCAGAGCCTTTGTCCTTTGCTCACAAGTACTGTAGATTACTAAATTTGAAAAATAAAGAAACGGAAAATTGAAAAATAATAATTAATCTTCGTATTTTGTTTCGTAGAACCTCGATGTGAACCCAGTAAAGAACATCATGCAGACCTGTCAGCAAACACGTCTTCTTCGTCTGCCTGTTCCTTCTTTTTTGCCAACTGGTCATTATTACACTGGTTTCTCAATTGTCATATTGTACTTTTTCCTCATGGTTCATCTCAAACCCATATATTTAAAGCTCTCTTAAGTCTTTCAAGACTCAATATATTAAGTATTAACGAAGGTAGCCGACCCCCTCAGGCCTCACCCCTCTCGCTTTTTCAAAGCAGAAGTTTTTGTTGTAACTTTTTATTTTTTAAAAAATGGAAAATTCTCTGGTTCGATGAGTGGTATTTAGCCAACATTTAAAGCTCTACTGTTCTTCTATCATTTTTCCTGCCGATATCTGACTATTTTTTTTCGTTTTTTTTTTCTTGTTTGCTTTGCAGAGTTGTTCAGGGGCTTGCATGTGTACCAATTGCAGGATGGGAAGAGTTCTTGTTCTCGACCAGTGGGTCATACATGGTAATGGAAGCTAACCCAGCTCTCAGCCTCTCATTCTGGTCAAGTTCCGCAATTCTGAAGTGCTTGTGGCTTTGGATATTTGCATTTCATGCCGATCGTCCGACTCATCTGACATGCATTCCTTCCCTACTTTCAATCTCTAGGTATGCTCCAATATCTGAATTCTTTATAAATTTAAGATAAATTCTACTGTCCGCCTCGATTTGAGGTACCCTTTTGCCAGATCTATTCATTCAGCTTAGCTGCTTAAGGGGTTACTGTTTGGCTTTATGACATTTATCCCTGTTTCTTCTCTGTACCGACCAATGCCTGATGTATTGATGCAGTCTCTGTTTTGTTACTTGTCTGCATGTATAGATACTATAAACTTTTTACGGCAGATTTACTCACCATTGTGGTTGAATTTGCCTTCAACAATCTATTATTATTGTTACTGATTTTATAATTTTAGGTGGGCGTCAGGATGCTCTGTGGAAATTGAATGAGTTGTTTTTTGGTGGCATACACTTTCAATGTGTTTGCTTTTCAAAACAAATTCAAAAACCAAGAATATCCGTGGATTTCAATGAAATAACTTCATCCCCCCTTGCAATGCATATCAATGGAATAGAGATGTTAGGGATATCAATCTTAACTCCAGCCATTCCACTCCCTAGCTGGAGTATGAGTTGAACTTTCATGGATGATGTGTTCCTTTCTAGATTGTTCAGAAATCCGAAGCTGAAGTCAGTCCCAGCATTGTCCAGTGATCTTCAACGTCTCAATTTGCAATGGAGGAAACATGCCAACAGGACAACAATAATTACCATCAATCAAGGAAAAGTTTGCCTGTATTTACTCAGGATCTCAACTGTCTTCCTTCTCCAGTTACCATGGCTGAATTACCGGAAAATCAACAGAAAGAGCACTCTGAGCACTCTTCACCAGGTTCAATGCCTGTGCTCTCAGTTTTGTGGATTGCACAAACGAACAACCTTTTTTTACAGAATGTCCACCCCCCCCCCTCCCCCCCCCTTCTCTCCTTTCCTCTATATTCATACAACAGGATGGGGCTGAGGTCAAGGTTTTTCTTGGCAACACTTGCGTCCAAAAAAAGGTCATTTTATTGATATCATAAACGCAAATTAGAATGCCAAAACGTGGTTGAAAGTGGATCAGTAATACCATCCAATAGGAAAGTATTAAGTTTAGCAGGTCTTTTTGGTGTCATTGGACTAGGGCTGTTCAACCCCGGTGTAGGTGCCGGTTTTGGCCAAAACCGGCACCTACACCGGATATGCCGGTTTTTAAAAAAATGTCACCTATACCTACACCTTTAAGGGCAAAAACCGGCCCTTAGCGGTGGCGGTTTTAGCGGTGGCGGTTCCGGTTATCCTACATTTATATTAGACTATTTTTTTAGCATTTTACACACGTATCAATAAAATCTAAACTATAGCTCTCGAGGAACATAACATACCTTCCAATGTTGTGAGCTCAAAAGGTTCCTTCATTAGGGTGGTCAAAACCTTCACCAACTTCATTTTTGAACAAACTGCTGCTGAAAGCAAATATTGTTAGAAATTACCGCTTCCAAACCCTTAGCATTCTGCTGAGCATCCCCGATACCACAATTAACCACGATCTTCTCAATCTTCGGAACCTATGTTGCAAAATTGAAGTGAAAAGTGTCACCATCTACTTCACGCCAAAATATTAACGACCCCATATGCGCTGACAAAGAATAAAAAGTACTGCAAGCTTAAGTCAATTCAACTAAAGTATTTAGCCCCCATTTTCTTGGATAGAGAATGTTTTGATTCCGCAACCAAGAAAACAATTAATGGAAAACAACGCAAAGGAAAATCAATTCTATGCGCTAATT
Source organism: Myrica gale (assembly GCA_963930655.1). Lineage (NCBI taxonomy): Eukaryota > Viridiplantae > Streptophyta > Magnoliopsida > Fagales > Myricaceae > Myrica > Myrica gale. Next base: position 26,442,133 of record OZ005610.1, read on the forward strand.
TTCTATTCTGATGCCAGAAAAATAACAACATCAGCTCAACTACTCCAAACAGTATACACCAAACTTAATAGCTGAATTTTTTGTTCCACTTTTTAGAGTTTCTATAAATGGACGCTTATTCACAAGCTCAAGCAACAACATCTCATCTACTCCAATCAGCATACAACAAACTTACCAGTTGAATTTTTATTATTCCTCTTTCTAGTTTTATAAATGGACACTTATTCACAAGTTCAAGTTCTTAACATCTCCCACATTTTCTCAGTAACCAAACATAGACCCTCGAACCACTTTCAATCCAACAAACAGAGCTCATCCAACAAGCAATACAAAATTATAAAAGCACAACAATTAAACCACAAATATCGCAGCCCCATTGATGCATTAGTTGAATAAAAGAGAAAAAAATACTTACCTCGAGGATGTTCTTGTACGAAAACTCTTCCTTGAGCTTCGGAATGATCTTGTCGAGGTAAGTGGCCTTGAGCCGATTGACCTTCTCAGACTCGGCCTTCTCCACCAGCACAGTACCAGTCGCGGCCTTTACCGAGCCAAGCGCAACTTTATGGCTTCCGTGAGGAGTTCGTACGGACAGTTGGGCCGAAACGAGTGGGGACTGGCCATGAAATGACGACGTCGCAGACCGTAGGAGGGAAGGACTCGCCATCATTGGAACTTCGAGTTTGCTATCTCGCTACGGGGTGTGTTACTGTTAAAGACCTTCGCTGTTTGCTTCGTTGAAATTCGTGAGGGATGTGTTCAGGCGGGGAAGTGATAAGGTGACCGGGGGTATAGAGGGGAGGGCCTGGAGGGGATTTGGTGTGGCTCAGGGGAGTGGGACGTCGCCGGTGCAAGGATGAAGGAGGAGAGTTTTTAGAATTTTAGGGATTTGAGAAATGAGGGCTGGGGGGACTCGGGGAGGGGTGTGGGGGAAGAAACACGCCAAAAGGGGGGAGGGGGTTGTAGAAAATGAGGGAGACCCGGTTCCCGGTCCCCCGGGTTCCCGGTGCCGGGGAACCCGGGAACCGGGAATACCCCCGGGTTTCCCCCAAAATGGCAAACCGACACCTACACCGGGGTGCCGGTGCCCCGGCATCCCGGTGCCGGTGCCGGTGCCGGGGCCGGTGCCACCGGAAAATTCCGGTGGCACTTAACAGCCCTACATTGGACTCTACTCAGTCCTTTTGTGAAAGCAAATCACAATGGTTGTTAATATTTCATTGGGTGGAACGTTGCAGGTGCTTTAGACCCTAAGAAAAAGAGGGCAGCTAGTGAACACGTAGAGGGAATTGCTTTATCGGATCTGGCCAAATATTTTGATCTACCGATCGTGGAAGCTTCAAGAAATCTCAAAGTTGGACTTACAGTTCTTAAGAAGAAGTGCAGAGAATTTGGTATTCCTCGTTGGCCACATAGGAAAATCAAATCCCTTGACAGTCTCATTCATGATCTTCAGGTCGTTTTCTCTTTCCTTCTATTATGTGTGGTTTTTGCTACACCAAAAACAATTTCTCAATCATCTTAACGAGGCTTGAACTGTATATTCCTTTTGACACTTCTGTTGCACCAATCCAAAGGTAACGTTTTCTCCTATTTAAGTTGTCTTTTCTAATTAAAAAAGGGTGTTTGTTTGTGGAAATATTGGGGTTTTGAAAATTTTGGTTATTGAGATTTGTGAAAAAATATAGTATTTTATGGAAAAGTTAGAAGAGAGAATATTTAATTGAATAATATAATATTATTTTATAATTTAATGAGGAGAGATGAATTATTTTATGATTGTTTGGAAATTTTGAGAGGTAGAAAGTTTAGGAAACAAACGCCCCCCAAAGCATTGGTAACAGATTTTCAGCATAGAGAAACTAGGAGGAATTAGATTTGATTTAATGGTAGTACCCTAATAATCAGCCCCCCTCAAATTGATGTCTTGGACTTTTCGATAAGAGTGATTATTCAATGACTACATATGTTCTTAAGCACGCATGCGCCTGAGCATGCGAGCACATCCACAAACATATCTATTATTATCCATTATACAGGCACAGCTGTTTATAGAGAACCATTTACAGGAAGAAGCAAAACGCCAACAGCAGGTGAATGAGGCAGCAGCCATGGCAGTAGCAAGAAGGCAAAGTATGTTGGAGAGTGAGAAAGAGACTATGGAGAGAAAGCCCTTCATGGAGCTGCAGAGTGAGACCAAGAGATTCAGGCAAGATGTTTTTAAAAGAAGACATAGAGCTAGAGCTCTAAGAGACCCTGAACCTATCAATCTCAAGCAGTGAGAGTGTATAAAAAGAGCATAAGAGCAAGAGCTAATCAAGTTGTGGAAACAGTTAGCTTTCAATCTGTACGAATTTGCTTCTTTTCTGGCCTTTCAACACCATAATGATACTATATTCAGGCTGCTAGCTCAAGTCTCTGATCCTTTTCCTTCCATTGTTACTAGTTTAATGTCAGATGGCCCTTAGGTAAAGGTCGACCAGGAACCCTGGTCAACAGGTCAGGCGTACCCAGCAACATGAGCCTGACCCAGTTGCATATGGACCCATATTTGAAAAATCTGCCAAATTTACAAACAGAAATTCGTTTTCGTACCTTTGCAGCTAATAGAATCCAAAAGTCACGACATAACAGATAAAGTCGATCAACATTCTAGGAACATAACCTAAAAAGAAAGAAAGTTGTAGATTGGAAGGAACATGCACATCTCATTGGCACGCCAAAAATAAACCACAAGAGACCATTGAACTCGCTGGCCAACAAGCCCGATCACTGTCTTGATCTTGACTCGGCCCGTCTAGCTTCATCTGGTGTCGAAGGAAACAGCTCCACATACCTAGACCCAATTGTCATCTTGTCTTTGCACATTGCACTCTTAGCCTCCTCTGTAGATGCAAACTCCACATACGCCTCTCCAGTAGCTTTCCCATCTGGGCGACATGCAATGTGTACCCTTTCTTCTATCAGCTTGAAATCCCGGAAGAATTCAACAATTTCAGATTTTTTGACAGAGAAGGGGAGACCACGCATCTTCAATATTTCAGTGTATTCCAGCTGGTCCTTCTCACTGAACCTCTTTGATCGAGCAGGAGGAGGGCTTCCGTGGTAGTCATTATCATAAATTCCTTCATAGTTCACCTCTCCAGCAACAGCAGTGTAATAATCCTGCCTCTTGCATCTGAAAACTTCCACGTACCTCCGACCCATGTTCTGTCGATCTCTTTGTAAAGCAAACTCAACTTGCATGGGTCCCGCAAAGACAACAAAGGCTTCTCCTGAGAACCGTCCATTCTTGTTAACAAGCAAAACATCCACAATGTCCAGTCCAGTAAAGAATTTGAAAATGTCGATGTCAGTGCAGTTGAAGGGAAGCCCCCTAAGCCGAATCACTGGAAAGGGTGGGGGCTGAAAGCCACCACCATAGCCATAAGGTTGAAAGCCACTGCTGCCGCTGCTCACTGCGAAGTAGGGATTGGATTCCATCATTCTTTGTCTCTTTGAGCCGACCTCGTACCCGTCCGAAACCCCCCCGCTTCCCAACATTGCCCTTAATCCCAAAAAAAAAAAAGAAATCCCCCACTCAACCTGTTAATAAAACCAAACCCAACCCACGATTCCCTGACACCTAACTCTTCATCACCACATTTTTCATCCTCAAATAAATAGGCTAGCCCTCTTTAAAACAACCAACAGATATAAACTAAAACATAACTTTGAATAAGCAAGGAACCATCAGGTCTCCACAGATCAACTCTTAGCAGTAATAATCATCATCATCAAAGCATGGCATATGAAAATCCAACATGTTGTCTGCAATTATACCTAACAAAGACTAAATTCCCCTTGAATTTTTTTGAACAACCAAATATGAAATAGGACACGCAACATGGGAACTTAAAAAAGTAACATATACACAAACCATCAGAGGAAAGCTCAGTTCTAAAGCAAGGCAATAAATCAGACCAACTCCCGACAAATGAGATGTTACCGGAAAAAAGATTAAGCTCAAACTCCTTCAAAGCCTAAGCATTAGGAAATAAGAGCAGATTCCTTGATACATTAGACTTCTAAAGCATACAAAAGATAAATCAAACGAATTGAGCTTATTAACATAGATTTATGATTACTGGAAAAAATAAGTAATATTTTTTCCATTGGTTATGATAATTCACATAAACTATCAGAAAATCATAAAATTTTAGGCAAATTGTACTAATTCAAATAAATTTTCAGAAAATCAACCCGAAACCAGTAATTCTTTGTCAAGCAAATGCCACGCGATATGAAATCACAACTAAATTTCCCTTCTTCAGTGTCCATTAAGCAAATCAAACAAATACCAAAGATTCCTATTCCCTCAAATTTGGTTTATAATTCATAAAAATTAAAAAACAGCACAGCACCAAAAGCCCTAAATCTACCCAACATCGTGTCAGAATCAAATTAAGCCCATAATCAGACAAGGGGTTTACGGTTATCCTAAAGCAAACAACAAGCAGAAGAAAATAAATAACAAGAAATAAGCAGAGAATCTCACCCCCCCCAAAAAAAAAAAGAAGCCAAGAAGAGTACAGATATTGTGAACTTACCCTCTCGGTCCGTACATGGCTGCGAGACTTTGTGGAATCTTCGGTAGCTTTTATGTTCTCCGAACCGAAGAAAGAAAAAAGAGGCTCGAATGTTTTGACGAAACCAAAACGGAAAGAGAACGTCGTCCTAGATGTAAGTGAAAAGAAACCCTAGCTCTCAATCAACACCAATCTGCTCTTCCCTTCCTCTGATATATATATTTCGTTTCCGTTTTGATTCTTAGGGGTTGAATTTCCTTTTAGGACTCCCAAGTCCTTCCCCAAAACGGAGGTTACGGGCAATTACCGTAACATCCTTGGGGTCAATTAGGTCAAATCAGTTGAGAAGCTCTTTTTATGAAAATATTAGGGTGAATGAATTTTTTAGTCCTTAGGTTTTCACAACTTTACTTTTTCGTCCTTGAGTTTTCTCATTTATCACACGTAGTCCTCGGGTTTCATGGTTGTCAAAATGGTCATTCCGTCCTCTTCCGTCAATGAATTGCCCAGTCATCACCAATCAAAATGTGACACATGTAACTTTTTTTTCTTTTTTTTTTTTTTTAAAAAGTGCCACGTCATTTCGCTAAAAAAAATACAAAATAAAAAATAAGATTTTTTTACGCTAAAAAAAAAAAAGAGGCACCCTCCTCATGGGGGGAGCCCAGCGGGGTGGCTCCCGGCCTCCCCTGGACAAGGGGAGGCCGGTGGCTCAGGGAGCCACCTCTCTGCAACTCCGGCAAGTTTGCTTTTTTTTTTTTTTTTTTACGAAAAAAAATCTTTTTTTTTTTGTATTTTTTTAGCGAAATGACGTGGCATTGTTTAAAAAAAAAGTTACACGTGTCACGTTTTGATCGGTGATGACGTGTATGTCGTTAGTTGACTGAGCAATTCGTTGACAAAACCATGAAACCCGAGGACTACGTGTGATAAATGAAAAAACCCAAGGACGAAAAAGTAAAGTTGTGAAAACCTAAGGACTAAAAAAGTCATTAACCCAAAATATTATTACACAATATTTAGTCGAAAACAGAAAGAGGGCATTTTCGTTAATGACTTACCCACTAATATAGTTTGTATGATCTACTTTGACAGATTATATCCTCTTAAAACCTTACATAAAATTTTAAGTACATAATCAATTGAAGATTAAAAAAAGAAATACTTTTCTTGGGTCCTATTTTCTTATGGACGGTCGACGTTATGCTACACATTGGAAAATAGAAAATAATATTTTGCAACTACCAAAATGGATGAATTTCAATGTCTGGGGCTTATATTTTGCAACTACCGATCTAATATCTGGTCCTTTTTACCTGATTCTCTATTAAAAATAAAATAAATTTAAAAATAAGAGTTAAATACACTTTTATACCATACTATTTAAGTTTGATACTTTGTACTTCAAATTATCAATTTCGTTACATTTCGTCTCTTAACTACCAACAGTTACATTTTGCACTCTTACTGTTAATTTAGACAAAAATTGTAATTTTGATTTCAATGAAATGACGATTTTACCCTCATATTTTTTTTTTTTATAATTACCCTTATATATTTTGTATGGGGTAAATTTATCATTTCACTAAACTAAAATAGCAATTTTCGTCTAGATTAACTATAGGGGGTGCAAAGTGTAAACAGTTAGTAGTTGAGGAGCGAAATATAACGAAATCAATAGTTTTATGTGCAAAGTATGGTTAGAACCTCAGTAGTCCGGGACGAAAAGTGTATCTTTTTTTGTTTTAAAAAAAAAAAAATTGGTGTAAAAAAACAAAATTAAGTCGTTTAGATAATTTGAGGTGATATTTGTTTTAGTTAAAAAATAATTATAAATTATTCTCTCCTACATTAAATAATTTAAACTCCAGTCAATCGACCAAAATTTTGATTTGCAAATACCAACATAAGTGTCTAAGGGTGGGTTTGTGTTGTAAATTTTTTGTGTTGTTAAAATTTTAGGTATTGAGTTTAGTGAAAAAGTGAAGAGAGAGATAATTTTTTTATATTTTTTGTATTGAAAAGTTATGATTTGATGGGAGAGAAATTATATTGTAATATTTTTATTGTGAGAGTGTAAAATTTTGTGAAATTTTAGTTGTCAAACGGACCCTAATTAAGGCTTACATGAGGAGATTCTGCGGTACAAGTAGGTAGATTTTGAATTTAGAAAAGCATACTTAATTAAAAGCTAGCTTCAGCACAAAGACTCGAGCTCTCGTAGAAAATCATTCAACGTCATCACGTTCTTTCAGAATTCTTGAGATTCACTTTTCGAGCCAAGGGCTTCCACTTAGTTCACGTCCTTCTTCTTCAACAACTAATGACTCCGTTTGCACATTAAAATTTTACTCATCTCAAAATTTTAACACAATAAAAAATTACAATATAGTCCATCTCTCTATCAAATCACTACTTTTCACTACAAAATATAAAAAATTGTCTCTCTCTTCACTTTTTCATTAACCCCAATACCTAAAATTTTAACAACTATAAAATTTTACTTCTCAAACACAAGAACTTGAGCAAATCAAAATCATCCCCCCAAGAATCCCCTAAAACTCGCAAAGCAACAGAAGCACGCAAGTCAACAATCCCGGCCTGAAGCTATGAAAGAGGATTATTTTTTGTCAAGATACCAATCTCCGGTTAAAGTTGGTTTACTCCACTTTCTGAAAAATTGGTTTAATATTAAGAAGTTCGGTGATAGTTTTGTAAATGAATTTGAATCATAAAAAAGATTTGAAAACGAACAAAAAGTTGGTGGCACCTTTAGGCAAGGTTATATCTCTACTCTCAGCATGCACATATTTTTAGATCTCTATCAGAACCCACTATTTATATTATCCTTTTGGCAATGCTTTAAACTTCTTATTTTATCATTTATTTTTAACATTTGGTTGGATGGAGGTTGCAGACAGATACGGGCCATACGGCCTCCGTGTTAACAGAAGCTATTGGGTACATCCAGTTCCTTCATGACCAAATCCATGAGGTGATTTTTTTTTTCCTTCCTTTTCAATTTTCAACATTATTTGATCTCTTCTCATTGAAACTCAACTAGGTTTTATGCCGACCATTCTAGTCTCCTGCACAGGCGGAACCCCCGCCCGGGTTGGCCTCTGCAAATAAATGGGTATAACTATATAATTAAAATAGAGAAAAATAAAAAATATTCATCCACAAAAAAAATGATAATGACCAAGACAAAACAAAATTATAAAGACTCGTTGCTGGGACAAGATCATACCCATATTTTCTATAAAGTCGTGTCAGGATAATTTGTTCAAAGTAATTATCTATACCCATAAATAAATAATAAATAATAAATAATCTATTTTATCTTTAAAAAATCTATTTTAACGGGAACAAATAGTATACATGTAAATTTTTGATATATTAGATATAATTCATAAATTCTCGTTTTTTTTCCAAATATTCTTTTAATTTATAGATACCTATTATTTTATAAGGAAGTCATTACCAATGAACCAAAGTCTCCTGTTTGTTTTATGACAACCGTTAAGAGAGCGTTCTCTTTGATGAAGTTTATCAAGACTGAGTTACATATTAATATGAGAGATGACTAGATGAATGATAATATACATCGATAGATAAATTTTTGAAACTATTTAGAACGAAACTATTTTGTAACGTTTTCAAAAGATGCAGACTCGTAATGACCACTCAATCTCAAAAAATAGTACGATACATATATTTCAATATTTTTAATATTTTTAGTCTTTCATTTTCAATATTTTAACTCTAAGAGACTCTTTTGCATGACCTAGTAATTTTTTTTTTTCATTTTCCCTTAGTAGTTTGCCCCCTTCAAATTCATCCCTGGTTCCGCCACTAGGTCTCCTGGACTATTCTTCTTCCTCTTTTCTTTTTTGGCTACTTGTTACAAACAGCTCGCTATATATATGAAAAATTAAGGTCGATGTGTTTAGTAGTACAAAGTTTCTCAGTCTTTGTAGAATGTTTGCTTTAATTTCTGCCTATATATAGCAGGTTATTGTTGGTTTCAAAGTTTTAAACTGATAGCAAACAAGTTAAAAATAAAAGGGGATAAGAGTGATGAATTATTCTAATAAGATCTTGAGCACTAACCTTAATTTGAGTGACACAAGCTGTGTGGAGTCCCAATTGCTGTATGGATCTTGAGCACTAACCTTAGGTGATTATCTGGCCTTTGTTTTGTTGTGATGCACTTAATTGTCGGATGTATTCAGGGATAGAGTCCCAGGTTTCCCCATATATCTCTTCTAAATTTTTAGTTTATAATACAACTTACCACTTACTACCCCCCAAAAAAAACTAATAGAATTAGACATGAGTACTACATATTTGTTTCGTATTATTTTTAATATAAAGTAATTTCAAGTGAATTTTATTTCAGTAAAGTAATTTAGTTTTCAATGTTTGATAGCTACCTTAAAACATGCATGTTTGTTGAAAGACATTTTTCAATATTTGATAGGGATAAATGCAAAATCAGTCTCTGTGCTATACGCAAAAATCGATTTAGTCTCTGTGATATGAAAAACATCGATTTAGTCCATGTGATTCTATTTTCGTTTTTTATTGCTCCTCCATCAGGGACTGATTTTATCACTTTCTGAAATCACAATGACTAAATCGATGTTTTTCATATCACAGGGACTAAATCGATTTTTGCGTATAGCATAGGGACCAATTTTGCATATACCATTTTGTAATCTCATATGATTAGTAAACATGGTTCTTAATATCAGTTTGAAATGAATTAAAAATAACATATGTAACAATCCAATATTATATTAATCTTCCTAAAATTTAATTAAAATATATTTTTCAAAAAAATTATGTTTTTCTCTAAGGATTGTACGTAAACAGTTCCAGATACGTACGTATTTCAGCCGGGTGTAGGAAGTAAGGTTCTGCCCAGCTGTTTCTCAATAAAGAAGTAGCGTAACAAATATCCGTTCCTCGAGGAGTTTTTCTCTTCTACAGGATATACAAAATTCAAAAATAATAAGAAAATAAAACAAGATAAAAGGCTATATATTTACCATAATGAAGCAACTAAAACACTTATAAGGGTCAAAGCCCTCATACACGTCCCAAGGAAATCTAGGGAGAGGCCCAAGTAACTCGGGAAATTTTCAAATCTCATGTTTGCCTCCCACTAGATTCGAATCATTGATCAATGTATCCCTTATTTCCGTTTTTATTCATTTTGGGTGCTGAAGTTCTCACTGCAGCCATTGTTTTTTATACTCTTTGGCAGGCTCGTAATGGTGTGGTTCATCGTCAGGAAGCTAGTGGTGGTTATTCAGCAACTTATTGATTCAGTTAAAATTTGGGTAGAAGAGCATTTGTTGGCTTGGTGTGATCTGAAACGTAATTATAATCAAATTTGGAAGCCTCCAGATCCGGGATGGTTCAAAGTAAATACTGATGTTGCAATGCGTGCGAATGGGTCAGTTATAGCAATGTCTTGCATAGAGTACTATCAAAGTTCCCTCTGTTATGTTTACATATATTTGCTCGGTGAAGCAATTGCAGTGAAAACTACGATGGAGCAGGCCTTGAATAAAGGTTGGACTAAGGTTATTTTTGAATGTGATTCTCTTCTGCTATGCGACGAAGTTAATGGTTTTTCTACGACTCCCTTGTGCCATTTAGCGGCCCAGGTGGAGTTAATCAAAGCTGCTCTACAGCAACATGTGTTTTGGAAGATTCAATGGATTCTGCGTTCTGCTAATCGGATGGCGCATCTTTTGTCAAAATGGGCAGTATCTTCTCCCATTTTGGGCCCATCCCCTTAGATCGCATCCCTGAGTCGATTATCTGCTGTGATAAGTCGCTGTGTCTGACGTAGTTCTTTTGTAACGTGGACCATAGTTGGCCTTTGCTCTGGATCCTCATCCACACATATGAGAGCAAGGTCCAGCACAGCTTGTAATTGTTGCTGCATATTTGCTCCTCTTACCCCTGTCGAGATTCCTGGATCCACTATCTCATCTATTCTGCGTTCTAGCACATAATCTACTAATAACTCATGTCTTTTATCAGCTCTGGAATCATTGAAGGCATGTCGTCCCGTTAAGAGGCATAACAGAAGAACGCCAAAGCTATAGACGTCAGCTTTCTCTGTTATGCGACCCGTACTAATATAGTCAGGAGATGTGTATCCATAAGTCCCTACAACTGCAACATCTACATGAGTTTCACCCTCGGGGATGGATATGGCTAACTCAAATCCAGATAATTTGGGAATATCATGTTGGTCAAACAAGATGTTTTGTGGTTTTATACCCCTATGGATAATGGGTCTGGAGAAGCCAGTGTGAAGGTATGCAACTGCATGAGCAATATCTCTTGCAACCCTTAACCTACTCTCCCACGCCATGGATTGACGTTGCCGTGAAGTTTCGTAGTAATTGAATGCATGAATTCGATCGGCAAGAGTTCCATCCTTAACACATTCGAACACCAAAGTCGGAACTTGAGTCTCGAGGCAACATCCTGTTAGCCTCAAAACATTTTTGTGGCGGCTCATCTTTGCTGAAATAGCCAAATCGGTGATGACGTCCTCCAAGTACTCATTTGAATCAGGTAGAAACATCTTAATGGAAATGGTTCGATCTTCAAACTCACCATGGTAATAAAGATGACTTGACTCTCTATGTATCAGACGACAATTATCGTAGTAATCAGTTGCCTGTGCAAGCTCCTCATAGGAGTAGGTACGGATAGGAATAGGGCTGCCATTACAAGAGGCAACTAAAGCCTCCAGCATCCTGCTTCCATTCTCCAGGAAGGCTTTCTCTCTTTCTCTTCTTCCGGGTCTCTCTCTCCCTCCTTCCCTGCCCAATCTTGACAAAAGATCTCTGCCAGAGGAAACCAGCTTATCCAGTAGCATGCTTCGATTCTCCATAAAGGTGCTCTTTCTCTCTGATTAATTTCCACCCATCCTCTATCTTTTCTCCCACTGGTGTATGGAATCCGCTCAAGGACTACCGGTTGAGGGTAATTTCTAATGCGTTCCCAGACTGGAGAGCAGCAATTGGAGAAGAGAATGCGAATGCTGAGAGTATGACTGTATGCGGAATGTCTCTCTGTGTCCCACACGCTCGACTCGAAGAAACCATAAGATCTAAATCATTTTCTTCATGATTTAAGAGCAAGGTGCAACACAGCTTGCAATTGTAGTTGCTCACCCTTTCAGTAATGTTCACGTTTTTTGTTTTTAGTTGATTTCCAGTTCAAGTCTTTTTCGTTTATCTTCCATTCAAGTTATTTGACTGTTAGTTTGTCTAGACCTTCTTCTCTACCCTGTCCACTCGACTTTTTGGAGGATTACTTCTGAGAGTTTGCGGAATGTCTCTCTCTGTGTCCCACACGCTCTACTAGAAGAAACCATGATCCAATACACAATTTGACACTTACACGCGTATAAGTGCAAGGTGCAGCACAACTTGCAATTGTAGTTGATCCTCTTTCCATATCAAACGCAAATTACGCGGAAATCAAGAGGGAAGCTGAGTGAAGAGTACGCGGAAGGTTCCTAATAGACGATGTTTGTTGACCGATGTGTTGGTCAGCAGAGCATACAGCTCGACGCGGAAAGTTTCTCTCCGTTTCTCTGCGTCCCACGAGCATTGGCTCATTCTATCTAGTTTAGAGCTAGGCGGCTTGTTTGTAATTCTTTTGCACTTTTTTTTTTCTTTTTCGTCCTGGTTGAAATCTTCCCTCATAAGAATTGTAAATCACGATCAAGGTTGAAGAAGACCTAGTAAAAAAAAAAGTCATTGAAAATGATGAGTTCTTCATTTCTATGCATTTCAAAGACAATAGTTGACAGGTTCACAAACAATATATATTCATGATGAGTACTTGTTAGCTCAACCCAAGTCAAACTTCCCACTTCGAACCATGTCAGGGAAGCAACTCTGTAAAGAGCTATTTCTAGCCATTGAGAAGCTAAGAAAGAAAAGAAAAGAGAAGCTACAAAAAGAAAAAGAAAAAGAAAAAGAGAAGCTAAAAAAGAAAGAAAAAGGATGAGAAAATTATCCTGAAACGAACCCCTCAACGTTGACTAGATTACAGGCTACACGTTGTTTGTTGACTGTTCGTCTTTTTGGCGTACTGCCTCCGAGAGTGAATGGGTCTTCGTTAAATGCAAGAAATTTAATATTGTTTGATCGCACCTTACAATACTCGACGACCCTTGTTCAGAGGGTTGGGATCCAATTCAGACCGTACGGATCCAGACCTGTCCAGACTCATGATCTGGATTGAATCTAAAAAAGACAGCAAAAAAAAATCTATGTAATTTCTATATATGTTGTAAATTGTACGAGGGGGAAATCCTCCTCTAGCTAGCTGCAGAAGCTATTTTTTAAAAAAAGGCAATACAAATAATTACCAAATTAACGAGAAGATTATATTAATAATTGTATGAATATTCTTTGCAATAATGAGAATATTGTCGAGTTGATTATATTGTGTGAATATCTTATCTGCAATAATGGCAATATAAAACTAATATATATTCTTTGCCATTCTAGATCTGTCCAAATTACACGAGGTCTCATGTAAAGTTTGATATCCATATGCCCCAACTTTCTTGAATATTATACATATAAACTTCACTTTGTCAACTACTTTGACCGGCAGAGCATGTGCTCAGCTGCCCACATTAATTTCCCATGTCGTCCAAATCGACTGCTACTACAACATTAATATCCTCCATTGTTCTGATGACTGGTTGGTCATATCATGAAACGAACCTCTCAATCCGCCGGAGTTCTTTTGTAACGTCAACCATAGTTGGCCTCATCTTTGGATCCAAATCTTTACATACGAGACCAAGCTGCAGCACGGCTTGCAATTGCAGGTCCACACCTGCTTCTCTTTCCATTGCCCAAATTGCAGGATCCACAATCTGACTTATTGCATGATTTTTTACGTAGCTTATTAAGTTGGCATCTTCATCAGTTGTTGCTCGGGGATTATGAGTACGTTGTCCTGTCAAAAGCACTAATAAAAGCATGCCAAAACTATAGACGTCAGTTTTCTCAGTTACCCTACCCGTAGCAAAACACCTGGGGCAAAGGAACCCAATAGTCCCACGCACCTCATCTTCTGCTAGATCTACGTGAGTTTCACCCTCAGGGACTGATATGGAAAGTGAAAATTCAGTAAGCTTAGGAACATCTTGTTGGTCTAAAAAGATATTTCCCAGTCTTATATCCCTATGGATGATGGGTCTAGAAAAGCCTGTGTGTAGATACGCAACTGCATGAGCAATCTCCCTCGCTATCTTCAACCTGCTCCGCCAAGCCATGGGCTGACGTTGTTGTGGAACTCCGTCCTCCTTGTAGATATAGATTCGATCGGAAAGAGTTCCGTTCTCGGCAGATTCATATACCAAGGTGGGGAGTTGAGTCTCCAGGCAGCATCCTACCAGTTTTAGAACATTTTTGTGGGCACACATCTTCGCAGAAATAGCTATTTCCGTGAAAACATTCGCCCCTGTTGTATTTTTTTCATACTTCTTAATGGAAACGCTTCGGCCGTCGAAAGAACCTTTGTACCATTTATAGATCTGGATCTTCGTTATAACACAACCATCATCGTAGTTATCAGTTGCCTGCCTGAGCTCTTCATAGGAGAATCTACGGATGGGACTGGGCTTGCCATTACAGAAGGCAACCAACTCCTCCATTACCCTGCCTCCATTCTCTAGGAAGGCTCTCTCTCTTTCTTTTTTCTCTTGTGCTGTTGATGTATGGTCTCTACAAGATGCAACCAGCTTCTCTAGCAGCGTGCTTCCTTTTTCTGAAAACATACTCATGCATTACTTGATAATTCGAACTAGCAGCAGCGTGCTTCCATTTTGAAGAAAGGCTCTTTCTCTCTCAGCTTTTCCAGCCATTCTTACCTAAGATCTCTTTCTTCCTCTCCCCCACTCTGCCAGGCTAACCTTTATCCTCTTTCTCCACCGTCCAGGAAAGCAGAGAGAAATTTCATGGAAACTAAACGGGGATATTTTGCTTTTGTTCTTTCAAATGCCGTGTGTTTGTTGAGAAACAGTGATAGAAAACTATAGAATTGAGACCGAAAGAAAAATCTTATAACAAGAACTCTCTCTCTATTTCTCTTCTTCTTCTCTAATGGTCGTCAGTGCAATTTTTCTTCATGCTATACATGTCTATTTATAGGGGGAAGGGTGAATGCAATTGGCTGGGAGAGGACAAGCTTCAAGTTGGATAAGGAACCTTCAGTGTTAACCTCAATAGACTTTTTGGAGAATTGCCTCCGAGGGTCAAAGGCCATTTCATTGGGCAACATATTCCACGCGGAAATCTGATGGAGAAGGGATTCTACTAATTGTGCACATAAAACAGAATTGTAGATAGTGACACAGATTATTGTCATAGTACGTCTTAAAAGATTGTTTCAATGTCCAGTTGGAGCTAATGTTTTTCTTAATCCTGGTGCTCTGTGTTGGCTTCAATTCTTTCTCTCCACTTTCAAAATTAGCTTCTGCAAGAAAAAATCAACAGTTAATGTGGAGCCAATATTTCAACACTTGTTCTTCTATTTGTATTATCTTATGGATCGCTCGCAGTCTCTTTGTATGTAAAATAGGCCTCTGTCTTCTCCCTAATTGGAAAGACGTACCAAACCATAGAGATGTCAAACATTCTGGAAAAGAATTCCGCAGTACACCGATCGAGAGCGCATAACATATTCACGTTTCTTTTACCCAAATATGGAATGTGTTTGCTTACCCGGGTAGATAATATATTAACCATGGAATTACCCCTACCTGCTGCAGCAACGTTAGGAGGCCACTGATCAGAAGCAATATTTAAAATCCCATATACACTAGAATACATGCTTAAAAGATAACTATATTATTCAATCCTTCCCGAGTACTGATTCGATTTGGATAATTCTACATGAAGAGTCAGACCTCCTTTTGTCCATAAAAGATAAGATCTTAAACCTATTAGCACTAGGTTTATCGAAATAGTTTTAAAGAGAATACATCATGAGATTATGCAGCTCCGCAAGGTGCTCGAGTCGATGGAGCTGCAATCTTGAGGCAAATGAACCGGAGTAAGGTGTTTGGCTACAAACTCCACTCTTCTTCTCAAAGCGTCCAAGTCCTTCTCTGTAATTTGTGCCATTGAAGGAGCTCTTAGGTAACTGTGCTTTTAGAGATTTAGTTGGGGTTTAGCTCCAAGTCCGTTGAAATATATTGGAGTGAAATACTGCAATCTTGAGGCAAATGAACCGGAGTAAGGTGATTGGCTACAAACTCCACTCTTCTTCTCAAAGTGTCCAAGTCCTTCTCTGCAATTTGTGCCATTGAAGGAGCTCTTAGGTAACTGTGCTTTTAGAGATTTAGTTGGGGTTTAGCTCCAAGTCCGTTGAAATATATTGGAGTGAAATATGTTGAAAACGGTTATTATAGCAACAAAGGCTGCTCAAATGGGTAGGTTTATTATTATAGCCTAGAAAATAGGATTTTTTTTTTTATAAATTTAATGGAGAAAAAAAGAATTTTTGAAAATGAGCTAGTATGTATTCAGCTTCAAAAATCAATTCTCGAAAACTGACTATAACCATGAGAAGAGTCTGAATACAAAAGTTTAATTAGTAATTTTGCATATAAAAGGCAACAAACAAATGTTTTGTTTAATTTTTAATTAATGAACGAATTGATTTTATTTTTAAAACTAAAAGGCCTCCTTTTATGACTTACCTAAGACCTCATTAATCTTGCTTGTCGCGGAATTTAGGGGGTTTCATTGTTATACAAATTTACTTGCCATCTTTTCTACATTGATGTATTAAGAATGTTGGATATATGATAACTATAGTCCCTGTTATTCATATTTCTCTGTTTTTTTCCTGAAGCCTATAGAACTAAACTACCAAAATCGCTTGGTGAAAACCAAAATTATGGGCACATATGGTTATGCTGCTGCTCCAGAATATATTGAAACCGACACTGATAGCTCTGACAAACTCTAGTAATTTAATTATATCGGAGTATAAAGAATTCTATGACAAACTCCTGCAACTTAATCACATATATGTAAGTTCTTCATGTATTGTAGGTCAGATATTCTTAAAAACATTCTTGGCATCAAAGCGCAGGAGGCACTGGAATGTTACTCTGTTTGAACATTGAAGCAATCTAATATTTTTTAGTAAGGAAATCTGCTAACAAATAAGTGTAGGATTGTAAACAGTTTCAGACACATTACAGCGGGTGTAGGAAGTTGGATTCTGCCCAGCTGTTTCTCAATCAAGAAGTAGCCTAACAAATATCTGTTCCTCGAGTAGGTTTTCTCTTCTACAGGATATACAAAAATAATAAGAAAATAAAACAAGATAATGAAGCAACTAGGATAAATGATAAAACAGAGAGTCTTACAAGAGAAGAAATAAAACACTTAAAGGAAGGTCAAAGCCCTCATACACCCAAGGAAATCTAGGGAGAGGCCCAAGTAACTAGGGGAAGCATCCCTCCCGAAGGCAGGAAGCGGCCCATCGGGCAAGATTGTGTGCTATACCATGTTTGCACACCTGTGAGAAAAGAAGTTGCAAGAGCTCTGGAACACTGGGAGACTAGCCTTAATTTCGGAGATAGTAGCATCCAGAATCAAAGGGCAATCCTCGCCACTAAGATTAACAGCATCCATAACAATCATAGAGTCCCCTTCAAAAATCGCCTGACGCCAACACTTCATCTTAGCAACTTCCACGCCTAACCACACTAATCTAAAGAAGCTAGTGGACTGAAAGCTTAATGAACTGCATAATGCATGTCTTTTTGTGTACTCAAGAATTGCATAATTATTAAACAGCAAAAACATGGAAAAACAGCCATTGGAAGCAATTAGGTTCCGTAAGATCCTTCATACATGCTGACATCTCTCTAAGGTGAGTCAATATCAGTGTCAATATCAGTGAAATGTTCCTCCATCATGGGAGCTGCTATCGCTAACCTCCTACGTTCTGCTGCTTTTGCAAATGCATGATGGCCTGCAATCATCAGAGAAGCAAATCATTTAGTTATATTGATGCTTAACATCCACTCTTTGAACATTAAACTGCTATTTACAAGTACAATTCCTATAAGCACCATCAATATTGTTGCCAGCACTCTTGTTCAATAAATTAATGATACTTTACTAGTTCTTCTTTTCCTCTCATTTTTTTTTTGGGGGGGGCAAGAGCAGAGGAGGGGCTAGAATGTTAGATTCTGGGGAGAATGTTATAGGAATCGATCTGAATTCTTCCAATACGACCAAAAGTCTTAGAGGCTGTTTGTTTTGAGAAATTTTGTTGAATTTTAAGAATAATGTGAATATTTAGGTGATGTTTGAACTTTATTGGCATGCGTGTAAAAGTTATAAAAGTTGTATTGATGTGTGTAAAAAAGGTAATATTGAGTTGTATTGGCAATTCAAATCTTAAGATTTATAAGCAAACGAACAGCCTCTTAATCAACGGAACTAGGTTGCTCAAGTAAGCTTAAATACATACCTAACAAGTATTAATTGAATTTTTTTAAATAGAGGAACCATCTATTCAACCCTCTCTAGGTGTTAATAGGGTCTAAATAGGTTTTTAAAAAATTAACAACTAAATCAGTGGCAGAAATTTTTCAAGGGGATAGTCTGACCTTGCAATTCTTCGTCATCTACTTTGGGCGAACTCTGGATCCTGGTGAGGAGAATATATAGAAAATTAAGTGAAAATAATCATCTCGAGTAACCAATTATTAAGAGAAGCACGATAAATTGATTTGTATAGAATAATGTACAACAAGAAATGTGGAAATATGATGAAACGAACCTCTCAATCCGACGTAGTTCTTTTGTAACGTCGACCATCGTTGGCCTTCGCTCTGGATCCTCATCCACACATACGATAGCAAGGTCCAGCACAGCTTGTAATTGTTGCTGCATACTTGCTCCTCTTTCTCCTGTCGAGATTCCTGGATCCACTATTTCATCTATTCCGCGTTCTAGCACATAATCTACTAATAACTCATGTCTTCCATCAGCTCTGGAATCATTGAAGGTGAAGGCATGTCGTCCCGTTAAGAGGCATAACAGAAGAACGCCAAAGCTATAGACGTCAGCTTTCTCTGTTAAGCGACCCGTACTAATATAGTCAGGAGATGTGTATCCACAAGTCCCTACAACTGCAACATCTACATGAGTTTCACCCTCGGGGATGGATATGGCTAACTCAAATCCAGATAATTTGGGAATATCATGTTGGTCAAACAAGATGTTTTGTGGTTTTATACCCCTATGGATAATGGGTCTGGAGAAGCCAGTGTGAAGGTATGCAACTGCATGAGCAATATCTCTTGCAACCCTTAACCTGCTCTCCCACTCCATGGACTGACGTTGTCGTGGACTGCCGTTAGAATGGAAGGCATAAATTCGATCGGCAAGAGTATAATCCTTAACAGATTCGAACACCAAAGTCGGTAATTGAGTCTCGAGGCAACATCCTGTTAACCTCAAAACATTTTTGTGACGGCTCATCTTTGCTGAAATAGCCAAATCGGTGATAACCTGCTTCTTTGCTGAAATAGCCAAATCGGTGATAACCTGCTCCGAATGCCAAAATGAATAGGTTGAATGCATCTTAACGGAAATGGTTCGACCTTCAAACTCACCATGGTAATAAAGATGACTTGACTCTCTATGTATCAGACGACAATTATCGTAGTAATCAGTTGCCTGTGCAAGCTCCTCATAGGAGTAGGTACGGATAGGAATAGGCCTGCCATTACAAGAGGCAACTAAAGCCTCCAGCATCCTAGTTCCATTCTCCATGAAGGCTTTCTCTCTTTCTCTTCTTCGGGCTCTCTCTCTCCCTCCTTTCCTGCCCAATCTTGACAAAAGATCTCTGCCAGAGGGAACCAACTTCTCCGGTAGCATGCTTCGATTCTCCAGAAAGGTGCTCTTTCTCTATCTTTTCTCCCACTGGTGTATGAGATCCGCTCAAGGACTACATCTACTACTATTCACCCCAGTACTGTTAGATGAATTTACATGAGGTCTGTCGGCAATAATAAGATAAGGTACATCTTTTTAAGAATGGTTGCAATGGTATTTCTTCCTTTAGAATTAACCAGAAAGTAGAAAAGCATACCGTACTCTTTCCGCGATGTGTTTGAAAACGTACTCATGCACTACTGATAATTTGACCTGGCAGCGTGCTTCCATTTTGCAGGAAGGCTCTTTCTCTCTCAGCTTTTCCAGCCATTCTTACCTAAGATCTCTCTCTTCCCCCCACTCTGCCAGGCTAACCTTTATCTGGCCTCTTTCTCCACCGTCCAGGAAAGCAGAGAGAAATTTCATGGAAACTAAGCGGGGATATTTGTTTTTTGTTTTTTTGTACTTTCTGGGCATAAACGGAGGGTTCCTTGCAAATGCCGTAACCTCATTAGACTTTTTGGAGAATTGCCTTCAAGGGTCAAAGGCCATGTCACTGGGCAACATATTCCACGCGGAAATCTGATGGAGAAGGGATTCTACTAATTGTGCACATAAAAAAGAGTGGTAGATAGTGACACAGATTATGGTCATAATATGTCTTAAAATATTGTTTCAATGTCCAGTTGGAGCTACTGTTTTGCTTAATCCTGTTGCCGTGTTGGCTTCAATTCTCTCTCTCCACTTTCAAAATCTTCTGCAACAAAAAACCAACAGTTAATGTGGAGCCAATATTCAACACTTGCTCGTCTCTTTATATTATCTTATGGATCCCAGTCTCTTTGTATGTATAATAGGCGTCGGTCTTCTCACTAATTGGAAAGACGTACCAAACCATAGAGATGTCAAACATTCTGGAAAAGAATTCCGCAGTACACCGAGAGCGCATAACATAATCAATTTCTTTTACCCAAATAAGGAATGTGTTTAACAAGAATCCACTGTTCCTATTTACTGCTCCATAATAAGCATATACATGAAGGTAATAAACAACCACCCAAAAACGTACATCGTTGATGAAAATGGCAGCACAGGTGTCCTCTTCCTTGAAATTCTCAGAACAGATAAATTTTCCTATGAGAAGATGACAATCACAATAATCCTTTTCCTACTTGAAGAGCCGACAAACAAATTTGCTAACCCGGGTAGATAATATTAACCATGGTATTACCCCTACCTGCAGCATCGTTAGGAGGCCAATCAGAAGCAATATTTAAAAGCCCATATACACTAGAATACATGCTTGACAGATAACTATATTATTCAATTCTTCCCGATGAGTACTAACCGGGTTTAACAGAGAAAACAATTGCACTCGTGGCCCCACACTTCTAGGTGGGATACAGTCTCATAACTGAATACCTTGACAAACATTCGATTTAGATAATTCTACATGAAGAGTCTTAATCTAGGATAGTTTCGAAAACAGTACATCTCCACGGGTAGAAAGGGTCAGACCTCCTTTTGTCCATAGACGGATAAGGTCTGAAACCTATTAGCACTAGGTTTATCAAAATAGTTTTAAAGAGTATCATGAGATTATGCAGCTCAAAAAAGTACACAATTTCAAGCACGAAGAGGCATTTGTTCCTCTACATCTGTTAAAAGTTATGATGATTACACCCAATTATATCTTTTTCCATTATCAGGATGGTGCCGTGCTCTTCTCTTGGTCAAAAAATCTCATTGTACTCTTCTGGAAGGATTGTAAACAGTTTCAGATACATTACAGCGGGTGTAGGAAGTAAAGTTCTGCCTGGTTGTTCCTCAATCAAGAAGTAGCTACTAGCGTAACAAGTATCCGTTCCTCGAGGAAGTTTTCTCTTCTACAGGATATACAAAAATAATAAGAAAATAAAACAAGATAAAGGCTATTTACCATAACATTGTTGTCTAAGGTACCTCCAGCCCTCCAGGACAAAAACCTCCCTTCAGAAGAGTGAAAAAAAAAACAATAATAAATACATGAGTTTAAAAAATAAGGCAGGAAGTCTCAAATATTTTGCATTGTAATCTTGATGAATATCTTGCCTAACAGAGGCAAGACCAGGAATGTTTTACAGGAAAATGATAAGATATTTATAAAGCATAGCAAAATTTGATCAGAGCAGAATAAATAAACAGAATTATGCAGATAATACATACATAAAACAGGGAGGCCACCTAAATGTCATTATCGGTGTGTTTGCAAACAAAAATTGTACACTTCCTAAAATTTTAACACAATAAAAAACTATAATATAATTTCTCTCTCCCATCACATCATTACTTTTCACTATAATAAATATTAAAAATCATCTCTCTCTTCAGTTTTTCACCAGGGCTAAGTCGACTCAAAGGCTTTGCTAATTTTTTAATGGTTGGTTCTGACCCTACCACCTGCTGTGTTTGGGTTCTTACTAAAGAATGTCATGAGCTGATCAATAGAGAGGAATTGCAAGGGCATAACCAAATATTGTAAAACTATTAATGGCAAGAAGCATTACCAAAGGGTTGCACAAGTTGCTGAGATATGGTGGCAACAGGAACCTTCCAAAACCAGCATACGAGCACAACGTATGTCAAAACCTATTGACATATATGGTACAACTAAATCAATATACTCTTTGGAAAATACCAAGGAAGCTAGTCAATTCAACAAAACATAAAAATAATGCATAAGCACCTTGCAAAGAAACAGAACTTTCAGATACAAATCATATAACATTTTCATTTCCTTGCTATGTGAGTCTTGATCTGGAAAGCAGTGGTGTGTCAGAACTCAGAAGCTTCATTTACATGGGAAGAAAAATAAGATAAAAACTAGGACAAAAGAAAAAAAAATTACCCAATTACTAGAAGAGAACCTGGAGGACATGGAATGCATAAAAGAAACACGCAACAATTAATAGTTTCATT
Organism: Myrica gale; assembly: GCA_963930655.1. Lineage (NCBI taxonomy): Eukaryota > Viridiplantae > Streptophyta > Magnoliopsida > Fagales > Myricaceae > Myrica > Myrica gale. The sequence goes on from OZ005610.1 coordinate 26,464,631, forward strand.
TGGAATAGGAGATAAACAATAAAGCACCGAAACCTCCAAAAATGCAGAGCAAGGATCTCCAAACATTTGAGTATTTTAGGTTTAACATAGTGGAGTTATGCTGGCAACCAACTATGCTAGACACAAGCGTAGTAAAAGAATAACAGTTGGCACATTAATCTAAAGAAGCTAGTAGACTGAAAGCTCGAGTTAATGAACTGCATAATGTCTTCTGGGTACTCAATAATTGTATAATTACTAAACAGCAGAAACATGGAAACACAGCCAATGAACAATGGAAGAAATTAGGTTCCAGGTTCCATAAGACTTTATACATGCTGACATCTCTCTAAGATGAGTAAATATAAGTGAATAACTCAAGAGGCAAATAGGCTCACAATTTGCAAGTTCCTTCTCCTTGGCAGCGGCTAACCTCCTAAGTTTTGCTGCTTGTGCAAATGTTGATGGCCTGCAATCATCAGAGAAGCAAATCATTTAGTTATATTGATGCTTAACATCTACTCTTACTCTTTGAACATTAAACTGCTATTAATCCTCTAGAATTACTCACTGTGATAACGAGCTCGCCTCTTTCAAGAGTTGCTTTATCTCTGCACGCAACTGGCTAACTACAGCACTCTCGGATCCTCTCTGAAAAGAAACCCCAATCACCAAAAAGAATTTATTTAACAAAAGGAAGCTTAGGCAGAAATCAACTTCATGAACCTTCCTGCTACGCTTTTATTAAGAACAATAAAGTTCAATTACTCAAAGACATCTACAACCTCATATACATAATAGATGCATGCATACATACGTTCGTACATAAATATACATGTTATATATCAAGAATAGGAGCAATTTATCGCTTTCTGTGCATCAGACATTGAAGCATGGGAAACGAATCAATCGAAATCTTTCCCCAAGAAAACCCCGCGCGCAGTTAACAACCAAATATTTGCAACCATCGTAGAAATCACCCATCATTCTTCGATTCTTAAATCCATTGAGAAAATGAAGCAGAAAGAATAAGTGCAGGAATCGAATGAAGCTCTGAATTTATCAGAATGTACGTCCAATGAAGAACCTTTTTCAAGTGCTCGAGCCACCTAGAGAGGAACTGAAAGCTGATGACGATCGCGAAGATTAAAGGAGCTGCAAGTGAACCTCGGTGTCCTAGGGGTTCTTCTCCTCCCATCTCTCTCTGCCGCGCGCGCGCGCTCGCTCGTTTACCCGCCTCGGAGGGATCGTTTTCCCGGTGACGTAGAAGCGGACAATGATGACCAGAAGGGTTAATGTTCAGACCGGGCCGGGACTGGACTCAACACGTGGCCAATTAGCGACGGTTAACGAATCTAAAGGCCCGACTCCAAGCCCAGTCCGTCTATAACGCAGACATTTGGGCCCGGGCTAATTCTCCGTTTGATCCACAACGGTTAGCGGTCGTCCAATGATAATATCTAGCCACCAATTTACATCTTTGACCTCTTTCTCTACCGTATAATGGATGGATTGATGCGGCATCCCATTTTGGTACTTTCACGACCCCCAACTACCTCCGTTCAGGATAAATGACCCATAACATTAAAGGCTATATCCGTCATTCCAGGGAGACGATTACACGTGCCGCAAACAGGATATGCCACAGGCCTCCAACTACTAAAACAATAAAACAAAGGCAGAGCAGTAATATCAGCCCACGTGTCCATTCCGTTGCTGTCGAGCCATTAGATTTGTGAAGAAACACACGAGGAAGCACAAAGCGAGCTTAAACTGAGACTATGGAGGCCAATAGAGGGAGAGCACACGGATCGATGACCTGGTAAAGAGTTTTGAAATCCCGCCTAAACCCGGACTTCAATTTGTTCGTAATTCAATTTTACTTTTTGTAGTGGGTTTTTTTTGGGGGCACCCCCCTTCCCAAGCTCCCTCTTCTTATCCCTCTCCTACACACGCACCACACCAACAAAGCAAAAGCGTGTCTCTCTCTTATTCTCTCTGCGCCTCCTTAGTTATCTTCTACGAAAACCCTAGACGAGAAGGTAAGCGGCTCGACTCGCCCCTAGTCACACCGATTTCTGACGGTTTTCTACCGGTTCTGACCGTTTTTTCGTCCTTCTCGTGCAGAAAGTCGCCATGAAAGGTGGTAAAGCGAAGGCTGACACCAGGAAAACTGACAGCAGGTGAGTTTTCGTCGTATTCTTCTTCTTTCGGCCATTTATTAGTAACTATTTTGCTCTAACGATGGAGATTCAGATCTACGACCTCTCATACTTCGGCTCATTTTTTTTCTGAAATATCATCCCTCTGCATATTTTTTCCCCTTGGATTTTTTGTTAGGCTGAAGAGCAAAGGTGCTGCAACGGGCAAGCGACAATCTAAGAAAGCTGCGAAAGATCCAAACAAGCCGAAAAGGCCTGCCAGTGCCTTCTTCGTTTTCATGTATGAATTCTAATTCTCATTCAAAATGTTTTTCAGATCCGTAGTTTTCTCATTTTTCCATTTTCGTTGAATTTATTTAGCTTATTTGTCTTTTTGCGGAAATATTAGTCTCTGATTTTTTTAATGGATAAACAACTAAAGGGAGGAGTTCAGGAAGCAATACGCAAAGGAGCATCCCAACAACAAGGCCGTGTCTGCGGTAAAAAAATAATTTCACCGACTCAAATCTCCTATCATTTGTAGCCATGTTCTGCGTAAGTCAATATTTAATGACGGAAACTACTTGTTATTAGGTCGGTAAAGCGGGAGGGGCGAAATGGAAATCGATGTCTGAAGCTGTGAGTGTTTTGTTGTTAACTATTTTTTGTGAGTTTAAGGATTAAAATCCATGGCTTATGGGTGTATCTCCCTGAATATTTAGGAGAAAGCTCCTTATGTAGCCAAGGCAGAGAAGAGGAAAACCGAGTACAACAAGACCATGGTGGCTTACAATAAGAAATTGGTAAGCAAAATTTTCTTTGTCTCGTTCATCAAATCAATGTTTTTTCGCTTTATGTTCTTCGAGATTTGTTAATGATCATTTGATTTATTTTTTTTCCTGATAGGCCGAAGGAGGAAACGGAGCGGACGAAGAGTCTGACAAGTCCAAGTCCGAAGTGAACGACGAGGAGGAAGAAGAGGAGAGCGGAGAGGTTGTGGGTTTAGACATTCTAAAAAGATTAACCCTTCAATTTCGTTTTCTTTTTTCTTCATGAAGTTTTGTATAAATATTAATTGTTTGATTGATTGGTTTGTAATTGCAGGAGGAAGACGAAGATGATGACGAGTAGGGTAAAGGAAAGCGGCGGGGAATGAGCAATTGGTGTAGCTGTTGCTTAGGATGGGATTGCCGACTACTTGGCCTTTTGTCTATGATAAAATATCTGCTTTTTTATTTATTTTTTTGGGTTTACTAAGTTATGGGTTAGATTAGAGAAAGAAGGGATTAGTTTCAGGATCTACCTGAACCCCATATGGTTCTGTACCTAATCTTTTCATTGTCCAATGATTTAGTTCGAGATTTGCCTTTGTGCTTTCAATCTCTGTTTTTATTCCCTTCTATTTGCTCTTAATCCGGTGCTATTGCCCTTGGGAGAGTGTTTTAGGTAACTTTGGTTCATGGAATCCTGATCAGTGATCACAACCATTTGAATTGGGACCTTAGTAATGTGGAACTTGGTAGGGGAGTTGGGTTCTGGGGTAATAAAGATTGGCAGTAGTGCACTAGGGGAAATGTTTTAGCACGGATTGGCAAACTTTATGCAACACTGGTACAGGTTTATACTCTCGGATTATGTACACCCTTTTTTAAATTCAATTTGGGGTCCATTTCATTGAATTGCTTATTGAAAGCTATACCAAAGGTGGCGGGCTTCCTGATGACATGAAAAAGTCGCTTGTCTCGTTCTGTGGTTGGTCGTTTCTTGGCTAGAAGCAAAAGCATCTTTTGGAGTTGGCGATTGGTTTGCCCAAACACTGAAGGAAATCGTATCTAGACGCCAATTGGCTTTGGTGAATAACGGCTTGGATTGGATTAATCCATCATCCAATCGATGCTTGATATGATCGCCATTTTAGGAATTGGGTCATTTGTTTGGGGGCACTTGATGAATTAGCTATAAATTGTTTTTATTGAAAGGCAAACCGTTTATGTCATCAAAAAGCGACACACCTTTAACATATAAGACGCTTAAAACTTGTTATTGTTTAGGTATTCGTTTAGCTTTGGGATGGTTTTTTTAAGCAAATTATCTCTACGAATTTTGAACTTGTGATTTCACGAGTGTTACCATATTACCTAATATGTACGGATCTTTGCCAAAGAAATGAAGGAGAAGGTTTCACCAAGTGCTTTCGTTAAATATGTTTAAGAGATCCAAACAACCAAGTGCTCTCGTTTAAAAAAATAAAAAACCAACTACTCTTGTTATTAACCTATAATTTTACACTTAAAAAAAAAAACCTATAATTTTACACCCTACACTTATATATACCAACTTGGGTTGGGAGACCCAGACCGGGTTGTACTTGGCCCATTTAAGTTTTCCCATATATAAATTAAAATAAAATAAGAAAAGAAATGGGGTCTGCTACAACTATACATAATGTTTATGTTGCAGACTTGCAGTCTCTCCTCCCAATTGACGGTGTCGAAGAGCAAAGAAGTAACTATGGCGGGTCCTGGCAAATGCTTCCTTATCACCGGCCCTCCTGTAAATTCTTCAAAGTTCAACCAACTGATATTCGATCTTGTAATAGAGAAGCTTCTACTTTAAAGTTTAATCTTATATCTTTGATATTTTCCCCCCTTGCAGGGCGTGGGGAAAACCACACTGATTATGAGAGTTTTTGAAGCCCTCAAAGCCTCTCACCCTAGCTTAAAAATTCAGGGCTTTTACAGCCGTACTCTCTCTCTCTCTCTCTCTCTCTCTCTAATGAACTGGGTATATTGTTTGTATGAAATGTGAGGGGGAGGGGACGATGTGATAATGATTTCGTAGGTGAAGTTAGACAAGGAAGCGAGAGGGTGGGTTTTGAGGTGGTCACTCTAGACGGCCGCAGTGGTCGACTCGCCTCCACTATTTCAAGGTCCCTTTTAGCTTTGATGCTGTATGTGATAGTGTTCATATGCCAAAAACTGTATATCAAAGCTTATATATATATAATCAATGTAAGTGTAACATTGGACATATGATGCAAAGTTTGGAGTCTGTTAGATGCTTTCTGCGTTCACATTTTGCTTTTATATATAAGGATCAGTTGGATATCTCTCCCCTCATATTTGTCCCTCGTGTTGCACACATTTCTCTTTCATTTTGGAAGTGAAGTTCTTTTTGACACAGCAGGATGAAAAAAAAAGGTGGGAAATTTACAAAGACTTAAAAAGAGTTTAGGCTGTTCTTTGAGCGACAGTTAATTACACCTGTCAAACATTTCAGTCCTTAGCTCTTTAGAGTTGCCACTACCAGTCAGGACATTGCTCTCCCCACTAATTCTCGCTATAGAATGCATTGCTGTTGAACCATTTCATGTTTCTCGTAGTTGGACGGACATATGGATCTCTCTTTGTTGATGTGCTTCTCTGGTTTCTAGGTTCAGTATCTTTAAATGCATGAGTATTGCTGTTTACTAATGAATTGCATTTTCTCTTGCATGTGAACTATTTTCTCTATTTCAATTTGTTAGAATTTACGTCTTCAGCTAATGGATCTTCTGCAATGGCTGCGCTGAGTCTCTTGGGTGGCCTAATGTCGGGAAATACAAAGTTGACATAGAAGCCTTTGAGGCGCTGGCGCTACCTGAGTTGCAGGTAAGCAGGTTTGCTAAAGGTTACTTATTAACTGAGACAATTTATCTATTTCCAATTCTACATGCTTCGTGCCTGATTAGCTGGTTGGTCACACGACAGTCTAAAGGTCTAAAGACATGCAAATTGATATTAGGTCAGAGAGGGTACCGATCTCTTCATCGTAGATGAAGTCCATAAGATGGAGATGTACAGTTCATCATTCTTCCCGGCAGTTCGAAAAATTCTGGAATCAGATATCCCAATTTTGGCTTCTGTACCAATCCCCAAATTTGGCCGTGATATCCCTGGAGGTAAATTTGACCAATGCTTGATCTTTTGGCCTCATCACGGCATCACTGCTTTAATTCTGACATGATTTATATTCTATTGTTCTACACTTGGTAAAATGCGTTTCTAGATGGGAAACCATGAATATAAGTGAATGCAAAATATTGTTGCTTAAATTGACTAAGGGGACATTTCTATTCTCTGGATAAACTAAGATTAAGTTAATGTCTGATAACTTTTCTAGATACAAAGTTATCTATCCTCTTGCTTTTATGCTTTCCACATGACTTGGGTCTCTGAAATCTCTGCAGTTGCAAGGTTGAAGAATCATCCGGGGGCAACTACTTTTACATTGAGCACAAGTAATAGGGATGCTGTCAAATATCAGATATATTCCATACTGGTAGACTTGCTGAATAAAAACTAGACGTTGCCCAACTGTTCCCATTTGCCAGGCTTTCCTACAAGTTGCAAGAAGTTCCCAATCAGCTTTTTAGGCTTAACGTTTGTTGAGGGATAGGCAATGCTTCTAGCAGAGATACAGTGGTGCTATGTACTTTTTAGGAGGTTTACGGACTGCTGTATGGAGATGTAATATCTGCTTTTGACATTTTGTAACCATATAGTTCCCCAAACCCCGGATCAAGACTCCGGTGGGGGCGTAATTTTCTTAATTGGATCATTACGCTTCTGTTGGCAATATGTATTTGTATTTGCTGTATGTTTTGTTCAGCATTGTCTGAAACAAGTCCAAGTTACAAAAAGCAATTGAATGAACACCATCGGTGTATTCCCCCAGGGGGTCCAAAAGCAGAAAACACAGAAGTTCTTTTAAATGTATCTACAGATTCCACACTGCAGCACACATTATTTACTACGCGAAAATTAATATACATGTCAAAGAATTGAACAGAGAGGGACAAAAAAAATCAAACATTTAACACAATTTCACATGCGGTAGTCCAACGTTGATGTTGAATCTAAAAAGGTTACTAGCTTCGTTTCTGCTGTTCAATTTGCAGGACTTGTTCCACCATACAAGAGAACGACTTTGCCGTGTCTTTCATATCTGTAGTTTTCAGGCTGATCCCCTGCTCAATGGGACCAAAGAAGTTCCATTAAATTCACTAAAGAAACGAGGACTTTGCAGTCCATGGGAACTATTCTTTTGGGAAAAGAACTTAAAAGTTTTAACCCTTTTTTAAAAAAAAAAAAAAAACTTGGCCTAGTATCAGCGACATCTAGGAAAATCACTACTTGACATTACAGCCTTTTGATATACATAGTATGCATATTGGACTTGGTCATTAATCTGCTAATTATAAAGAAAACAGAGCATAGTGCTGCCACTTAATTAGAGACGTACTTGCAACTTGCTCAAATTCTCCTGCAGTTTGCTTTGTGCCAGTTTAGCAACACTAGATTCCTGCAGCCAAACGTGAATGAAGTGATGCATTTTGATAGCGTAATTGAAAAAATTGCAAACAATCATGATGTGCTGCTTCTTGTAGCATATTGCCAGTTGAACTGGTTACTTAGATTCATGCGATATACTTCTTGTGCTAGATAAATCTATTTTAGTTCTTTCTTTTTTTCTTCAACTTTTGCCCTAGACAAATAAACTAAACAGAGCCTACTGCTGAATAATCATGTATCATCACGTTTGTTTATCTCAGCCTTAACAAAGCAAAGGGTTAAAAGACTGGAGACCAAACGCATGTCTTAAGCGTTGGTACGTGGAATGCCCCAGAAAAGAAAAGGCGAAGGAAAATAGTGATAACAATTATGGAGGGCAGTTCCGGATCTTTATGTTAGTCATGCCTATCCAATCCAAAATAATGTAGCAAAATGAGAATAGTATAGGATGCATTAATTTGCTGGGTACTTACACCAGACGAAGAAAACCCATATTTCCTCTTAATTTGATCCACTGTACCGGCCTTCTCATCTGGGTTCTCTTCCTTGGTGGAATCCTTCTGGTTCTTCACCTTCATCTTGTTCAACTTTCCTGAAACATTGGGATAATTTCTTTCGAAGTCAACCAGTGTGTTTAGGCAATCTTCTAATCACCGTCTTCAGACCATGGAAGTGGCGTCAACCCCTTTGCCCATCTTTAGGACTTTTTTATGTTTCTTTTTTTGGTTTAAGTGATCTTTTAGTTTCATTGCACAATGATTTTGCAGTTTCGTTGTGCACTTAGTATGCAGTTTTCTCTTTTGTCTAAAAAATACTGGCTATTAAAGCCGGCAAAGATCAAAACAATAGCATAATTCATACATGCAATCTATCTCGTACTTACCTTTTAAAGCCTGAAATTTGCTTGCCAGTTTCTGCTTATTAAGAGCCGTTAACATGCTCTTTTCTTTAGGCTTTTCTCCAGGGTCATCAAGGTCAATGTCATCTTCAAAAACAACAGACCACGCAATTAGCTGTCTCATATATCATTTTGGAGTTGAAGAAATGGAAATACAATAACAGTGATGGCATAACTTCCTCAAAAACATTTTTTCCCCCCGAAAGAGAAAGGGGAAGGGGGGGGGGGGGGGGAATAAAAATGCAATCTTAGATATACCTATGTCAATCTCATCTTCATCCATGGTCAGGTTATCTCTATCCTCAGCATCACTTGGAAAGTTAGCATTTGAAAAGACGATGTCAAGTTCTTCAATACTTTCTCTAGTAACTTCTGCTTCCACATTAGGTACATGCTTTGCTTTACTGCCGGTAATATCTTTAATCACAGAGCTAAATAGACCCTGGCATGTCAAATGATGCAAACCACCTTTAGTTCCAGAACTATGGGTTATAGACATATTTCCAAGATTAACAACTACCCAATACCTTTTTCTTTTCTTTGTGAGGTACGGGTTGGCCAACAAGCTCTTCTGAAAGCATCAAATCTTTCCTGTAAATGTGGCTGACCGTGTCCAAAAGCCTAGAATTCAAGCAAAACATATAAATAGCACTCGAATAAACTTTAATCACATTTGGCGAATTGCAATTGCTCTCTCTCTCTCTCTCTCTCTCTTTCGTGGATTCTTAAACAGAAAGTATGGACAAAACGAAATCTCCTTCCCATTTGGGAATTTCCTTCCCTAAAAAGGGCAAAACAACAATAAAAGCTTCATATGAACATATAAATGTCAGACGTTTGGAAGGGGAGGAGAGATAGAAACAAATGAACAAAGTTGATTCTGATGTGCACATATGTACCTAAAGATCTTCCTTTGGAATGAAACCGAGAGAACAAATATTTCCTGATCACCATTTACCTGTACATAGAGAAAGTTAAGCAAACAATTCGAACATATCAAGTTATGTATCCTAGATTATATCCATAGCAACAAATTTGATACAATAAGTCCAATCTCTTACCACAACAAGTTCTCCCTCACATGAAGCGCATATTGAAATGTCAGGTAATGAGTTTGGCCTTGACGAAGAAAAACTGAAACCTCTTACTGAAGTATCCTTTATTAGGGATAACTCTGGCAGGGACCTACATTTCACCGGCAGTTGTTTAGTCTACAATGTATTAAATCATCTCAACCTTCATCCTCTTTTCTTGATATGGAACTTTTGTTATCATATTTAAGGTGTCACATGGTATATGAATAATGTTAAAGCACAGGATAGAAGCAAGCTACACGCAAAGAGCATGACATGGCTAACAATCTCTGATTTTAGTTGCAATGGGGCTGGGCATAGTTGACGTCCCCTTCTTTTTGTAAACAATAGACTTTAAACATATGGAGTGGAGTCTCTCTCTTTTGTCCATTTACAAAATTCTCACTAGTGGAATCTCTATCGATGAAAATTTGAAAATTACAGATTAAGAAAGTACAGTACCTTATTTCGATCTTTCCACTAGAAAAGAGAAGCATAAGCCCAACACCAGAGGAACTATAAAAAGTTGATGCCCAGCAACAAGAAGAGGTTTGGAACTTTTTCTTGTAGTGAACCTTCTTAACTCCCTGAGACAAACGAGAAGGCGAGGTTAGGTATTAGCCTATGCAGTTCCCTGGTTCATGACTGGCCACATAAACAGAGCACCGGTTACCTGAATGGCATGTGTTAAAGAATAGACATACACAGCTTTCTCAGAACATAGCAATACTAATTGCTTTGGTATAGAATCCTCCAAGGCATTTCCTGTCGTCATATCCATGCTACTTGATATGTTAGATCCTCTAGTAGCTAGTATATACTGCTCATCTGTGAAAAGATGGAACATAATTTTGCCAATCAGATTCTTCAATGTCCTCAAGAGTGAAGAGTTCATTAACTTACCATCAAAGATGAAATACTAAGGTTACTAACAAATACGAGCATTTCATTTATTGATCATCCTGTCAACTAGAAACCTGGAGCCAGAAGCACTTACCCAAGATCTGCATGAACAGAGCTTTAGAAGGTTTCTTGGGATGAACCCTGCCAGCACTCCGTGTATTTCCAGTATCACTATCCAGAACCAAGACAGATGAATCCTTTGTTGCAACGATTAAAGCATTCTTCTCAAAACTATGTATACTACAGGTTTGGAATTGCAGAGAGATGATACTAGTGCAAATTTCACTTGCAATCTGGTTTTGGTACAACATAGTGGGCCCTTCTATATCAATTACTGAAACCTGTAAAAGAAAATGAAGGGAAAGTAGATTTATGAAGCAGTTACAGAAAACTGATGATGTCATAAACACTCTTTGAACAGAGTTAATTGAACAAAATTTACCCTCCAGCGGAAAAAGAGCACCAAAGCCCAGAAAAAAAGAGATATAAAATGCGAGTCAGTCATTTGATTTTGAGTTGCTACCCGATCCAGTTGTTCAGGTTCCAAGCTAGGAAATACCAGGGTTTTTTACTCCTACTCCCTGGCTTTTAGTCATTTTCTTGAAGCTAATTAACATCATCATTGCCATGCACGCTAATAACCTGATAGTCATGGAGACAAAGCTTAATCCTGCTACTTTCTGTCAAAACCTGTTCTTGAACTGTGCTATCTGTTATTATTTAAGATCAACCATAACGAGGACTGTAGCATTTTCCAAAACATTTTGATGGGCAAGACTTGAACTCAAGATCTTTCCCAATCCCACCCCACATCTTTAACCTTAGCCAAGATATAGGAGCCTTTCCAGCATTTGATTACTTGATACTTAAGATCAACATAAATAACAACAAATTAACAATAACCATAGAAATGAAGAGCCAGGAGAAAAAGTAAGGCTTACATATCCTTCTTCAGATCCAACAGCAACTAGATGTCTTGAACTGTAGCTAATGTTCATAGAAAGCACTGAGCCTTTAATCTTGATAAGTTTAACACTATGGATGACATGATTGCTTCCTTTCTTTGTACTGCCTGGAAAGAAAGCATCACAACTTGAGAACTAAGGCAACACAACCAAAAATTCACAGTTGAAACATGCACTTCGAGATACCTGGAAGTGAAATGAAACTGCTTTCTGTGGCATATGGCTCGGGTTTAAAGTTAAAGATGCGGACCTGTGGATCACATATATAGTAAAAACAACAAAATTTCCTAAACACCAAAAAATGATCATAATCTACAAATCCACAAGCAGAGGAAATTCACCATTCCACTCTGATCTCCAGAAACAAGAAGCCGAGACTTGCCATCGAACTCCAATGCTGTCAGTGGTATGCCACTTACAGAAAAATCATCCTCACTCTGCATTAAGAAAGAAAAAGTACAATGAGCACAAAAGAGAAAACATATACCCGATACTTTGCAACAGTCTAGCCAAGAAATTAAAAAGTTATTCTCTTGATATCCTTCTATAATTAGGTTGCATTCTAACAAGCCAATAGAGATACAAGGAGATGTCCTAGATTCCAGAAATCAGAGGTACAAAAAGATTCAAAACTGACTGGAAAAAGGAAATATTGTTTCTGTATCCATCTTGTAAAGCCTCTTCATGTTTACCCTCTAAATCCCCTCCCACCCCCTTACTGACTCTGGGTTATAACTACAAGCATTCATTGTAGAAGGAATGTTCAAGTTTGAAAAGCCTAAGCTTAATCATCCAGCTAACAGTAGTAGAGATGTTGATGTTCAGGCTTATGACACCAAAACAAACAGACAAGCAGTTTTCTGTTTCTGTCCACGAGAATAAAAAAAAAGTTACTGAAAATTACCTGTTGCTTTAATGGTAAAAGTAGGATAAGAAAGGGACATGATACATCCCAGAAATTTATGGCTCCATCACTATGTCCAGTTATGTACAAGTTTTTAACTTTCGAAAATCCACTGAATTGAGCTGAATTTGACTGACTTCCTTCTTTATGTTTTGTCTCCAAGGGGAGAAGTGGAATATTTCTTGCCATTTTGAGGTAATCCTAAATGACCGGAGAAATCGTAATGCCCTGTCAGAAAACTGTTGAGAATAATCAAATAATTCCTAAAGACAAGAACGCATGAAAACTATCATAACCTCATCTGCAGGACTAAGCATACAGGGATTGTCTGTAATAAATTTTGCGATGGTAATGCTTGAATCAACAAATGGCATCTTCAACTTGACCTCGTTTGGGAGCGAGGGTGGAGACCTAGATTGGTATTGAAGAAGATACTTTTCAATCAAACAATCATCGTAGGCATAAATATGTCCTGATTTTCCAAGCAAAATGAGAGAATCTTGTTTCTGCTTGCTTTGCTCACTGATTGAAATGATCTCCATGTCAATGCACGGCTCAGGCAAATGAAGTCCCACTTTAATTGTGCGAGATTCAGTATGCTCATTCAACAAGATTACCTGCCACATCATACTGAGTTTTTCAGCTTTATCTCAAATTGTGATTATAATCGAAAAATCCTACGCACATTGGCAGAATTAGGTGAAAGTGATCTCCATACAACCAAATATAAAAATGGAAAGTCAAGATGATCTTTTCAGATAGAACATTTGTCTGATCCCCTATCATATGCTTGTTCAGAAACCTTGATTGAAAAAATGCTACTCCTACAAATTATATCTAACCAATACGGAATATGTCAAGACATGGACATATTAGCTTCATTGGCATACCATGAGATTGCTACCATAACTGACAAATACCTGCAACGAGTTTGCTGAAACCAAGTTGGAAACCATAACATATAGACGACTTGCTTTCCCATCTGCATAAGTCCATTTTAATGATGTTATAGGAACTTTGTCCATCTTATACCCGAGATTGAGTTTGCATGCAGGACCATTCTGACAACCATGGTCTGATGCTAATTCAGCGTTTGAATTTGCAGTAGAAGGAATACTCCACATGAGAATCTCTCCATTGCTGTACCCAACAACAACTTTACTTCCAAAAGGGCATGCCCAACATGCAGAAGTCACTTTCTTTGCTTCTTGATTGAGTGATTGCAGCATATTTCCACCTGTTGTGAAAATTGATTTGCTTTCTTGAAGTTCCCACAATGCCATTAAGCCATCTCTAAATATGATTAGAACTCTGAATCGAAACAGAAAAGAAAATAGGAAACATGGACTCCATAAGTACTAAGCATAAGGAACCAGAACTAAGACTTCAATTTACATTTAGCATGAAAATATGGCCAGAAAGGTCGATGAAGCTACCTCTTACTTTCAGCTGTTGGTTGAGGTAGTATATTCAGCACAGCAATATCACTAAATACTTCAGTTATATTCCCTATACAAGATGTTTGGGCACATTAGATTTTATGAAAAATAAACAAAAGCATTGTGTAGAAACAACTAATGAAGAAAAGTGATTTGCAGAGAAATTTTTTTTTTATAAGTAAGCTAATCTTATTAGAAAAAGCGAAAACAGTACAAGGGACTACCGAATACGCTTAGTCCAAACAAATAACAAAGCTAATAAATTCATCGAAATCAACAAAAGGGAAGCCTAACACCGCATTAGCCCAATAGAAAAGAGAAAGAAACAAAATCCCTTGCAAGTTCAGCAAAGACAAAGACACATCTTCGAAACATCTATTGTTGCGCTCCCTCCAAAGACACCACCAAATGGATGAATGAATCATTCTCCAAATGGCCTTAGCAAGCGGGTTAGAAAGCTTCCTATTCCAACTCCACACCACATCCACCACCTTCTCAGATTTAATCACTGGCTTTCCAAGGCTCTTTCTTTCAGTGAGTCTTGACAATAAGATCTCCTCATCAGCCATCAGGGGTAACTATAGCATGCAAGAAAACGAGAGAGGACAAAATGCTTGAACAAGAGCAAGTTTAGAAATTAACAGGCACAGCATCAATGCCAGAACATGCTATTTTTACACACCGCACCTTATAAGGAAAAACAAACTCTCACAAATTAAAGTCATCAGTTCATAGTCTGAGAAACATTCTTAAGAAAAGGATAAACAGCGTACAAACAAAAGACCTGAAAGAAAAATATCTCACCATGAGAAGCTGAGAGAGGTATAGTGTATTTCATTTTTTCTATTCGAAACGATTCTTCATGAAGTTTAAAAACAGAAATGTTACCATCAGTATTGCCAACATACCTGCCAATGAAGACATGAAACTCATAACTTAGCTGAAGCTAGCCCATGAAACCATTTTGAAGGCGATAAACACTTACATGTAAAGAGTATGTTGCATGACTGTAAATGAGGTAATTTCTTCCTTAAAAACGTGCACATGAAGTAGCAGCTTCTTGTCTATGTCCCAAACCTATGTAGTTTAGTTTGCAAAGTCAATTCCCAGAATTTTATTTCTACTATTCAAAGCACAATGCCTAAAACGTAGACTGACAGTTCATTTTTCATCCCAGGGAACTTTAACAATAGTGTCGTACCCTCCCATAAAACAGACAAAACTAGTAGTTTCAAACAACTTGCATAAGGAATATCTTGCCTCAAGCTGATTCTTGGAAGTCACATTTAAAAGGATGCCTTGATTCTCCACGAACTGAGTACAGATATCAGGAACGATATTAGATTCACAACATTCTGAGCAACCTGATGAAACTATTTGATACATCAAGAAGAATAAACACAAGTGACAAGCAGAAGCGTAAATGACAAGGAAAGGAAGACAGAACCTGTAAAAATTTGCTTGGCCCCATCTCATTAGATTCAAGTAAACCTTGAGTGTTATCTCTTCCAAACAATTTTATTCGGCCATAGCTGAGAAAGGAAGGGGGAGAAAAAAAAACAGACCATGATAAGATTTAAGTCCATAAAATAGAAATTCAGGACATTGTGAATAGAATTACCACTTTAGGGTCAAAGCTATGAGACTACTACGGAATTCATTTTAAGACCATATTTGAAATTGAATCAAATTTTCATATAAATTTTCAATAAAAATACGTGGAAGAACTTCAAATGTTCAAATATATGAAGTTGAAGGCTACAACGCCTAAAAAATGGTACTTTAAAAACAGTACCAAAGGAAGCTTTGTTTAAACGTGTTAGAAGTAGTATTTTGAGAAACTTCATGGCCAGGACAAACTAACACAGAGTTATAGAAATGCACAAGGGCACGTTAGATAGCTGAATCAAGATGGAAAAGGAGGAACCAATAAACTTAGAACTTAGCCTTAGGAGTGAAGGAATTGCAAATGGCAACATACTTTGTAGACATAGCGAGTATCTTTTGAATGGAGTCATAAGCAAACATAGTAGACCCGGATGGGATCCCATAATGGAACACGACTCGTGGATCTACCTCAGTCGATTTCAAACCATCTGAATTTCCTCCAGGCTGCAATAAAAGCAGCAATAATATGTTAATGTCAAAGCTCAACAAATTCGAATTTGAAAATTTTTCTTTATATGCTGGTTAATGAGCTCAACTGAGATTATATGGTTCTTATGAATCTGACACTTATATCCTCGAATGAAAACGTTGAGATCACCACACCAATAAATTGAGTTCCATTTATCCACTTCATTCTTCACATCATGAAAATATTTTCCCATATAAAATTCATCTACATATCAATTCGAGTTTCTTACAACCTTTTTATTGTAGTCCTTGCAATTTACCATACGAATTAAGCAGTTCTTGTCATTCTTCATAAAGGACAAATAAAAAGCTGTCTTCTTTTGTGATTAATCTCGAGTCTTGAGGTTTAGAAAATTCTTACAGTTACGGATTAACAGCATGCTTTAGCTTTTGCCACAGAAATGCTTCAGTACTGATTTTATTAATATGTCTTCCTCTATCTAATCACAAATAAAGATTCTGTCTTCTCCTATATATTCACAAATGAAAATTCTGCGGATGTGTGAGATTCATTGACCACTAAATGACTTTTCAGATCTGATGGCACCGACTCATTGACCATCCTTTCGCAGCTGATATAGAACAGACAAGAATATGGGTAGTATTAATATTTACCACCGCCCATCACGTGGGCATGTTTACTTGTTGACAGACTGATTATTTATTTGGAGCAATGGGTTGACTGCTAATCCATCAAATACTTCTTGGATTTTGATATTCTTTCCCCAGCCCCACTCATCAACTGGCAACTCATCAAGTTTACATTGTTCGAGTCCAAATCTCTCTCTATCTTTAGAAGAACAAGCCAAAACCCGTCCTCCTATTTCTCGTAAAAAGTAGCATACGCGACGAGGGTATTAAATGTAGCCTTTATGTTTTGCCATTCAGAGATGCCCTTTCAATTTAAGAAGGCAAATTTGCATAATACACGGCAGCGTATCTATAGAAATAATATTTATTTTGCCCTATTTCTCTTTTTTTTTTTTTTTCTAAACTGCCCTATTTCTCTTTAATCCAAAAACTTCCTACCTATTGGTTTGACTTTTTGCTACTGTCTCTTGACGAAAAGAAGCAATTTCTTCTTCCTTTTTTTCCCCCTTCTCTGTGTATAACAAACAGTAATATAGATAATTCTGACAGCTACGTGGGCTGGCGTGATGGTCTTAAAACATCATTATAAAAGCTTAAGAGGTTTATCGGTTCATAATATTGCCCACATAATATATTTGGTTTGGTTTTCTTTTGCCTTGTTCAAAAAATTAAAAAATAAATAAATGAGAGGACAGATGGTGAGGCAAAAGAAATTTGCAAAGTTAAATCTGTATATTTTGACCTTTCATACAAATAAACAGATTAAGCTGTACATGTTCTGGACTGTCATTCGTTACTTCTCATAGGTCATATTAAGGCCAGCAGAAACACATTACTCTACTAATCACTGTCAACAAACTCGATAATATATTGGAAAGATTGAATCCTGAATCTTATTTAACCGCAATTAATTAATTATACACCTACCAAATTGGTATCCTTTAACTATCATCTACAGTTCAGCTGTTCCGTTAAACAAAAAGAAGGAAGAAATTTGGAAACTGAACTCAGTCACCTACATGAGCATATACTGCACACCAGTAACTCAATTAATATAAAATGTTATCGTATCACTGCTGAATGATCTATTAGAGAAAACTTAGGGATGAAAAAGGTATCATGAGCTCCAGATTTAATTTTTTGCTAACTATTTGAATTATTAACAAAAAGCTTAAAGCTAGGAAGCGAGATCGGTGAGGCAGAGATGAGAGAGATGAATAAAAGAAAGCCTGATTTGCAGAATCAACCTGACAACTATTAGTTCAATGACATATTGAATTCAATGCCCTTTTTTCTCTTTTTTTCAGTTTTCATTGTGATTTCGACAATCTCCAGAAGTAAAGCACGAAGATTGATCAACCCAAAAAAAAAAAACAGGGAACACGAAGAGCGTGTAAGAAAGGAAAGAGTGAAAAACAGTGCTCAGAAAAGAAAATAAGAAATCCATAACCATGTGGATGCCCTTTCACATTGAACCAGATGATATAAATTAGACTTAGAGACAGAGATCAAGCAAGGAGTAGCAGAGAAGACCAATCACTAACCTTCTTGACAGCCTTCTCCGCAAGCTTTTTAACAAACATTGGATGATGGTTGTTGCAAACACTCCTGATGGAACGCAAATAGCCCAAGAACGAATACAATGAATCGAACGAGCCGTTCGAAGCCAAACTCTGGAGTTTGAGAAAACCGAAGAGCAAAAGAAAGAGAGGGAGAGTTGGAGCAGTTGATTACAGTTTGCTTTCTTTATAATACGTTGTGAAAGACAAATCGAGCGGTTTTATATGGACAAAAAACGGAAGGTCAGGATCAGAGGAGTAATACACGTGGAGGTCGATTAGGTGAGACAAAATAATGCGGATTTGGAACATTGTTTGACCGTCCCACCCCATATCCCGCTCCTTCATTACGCCATAAAGGCAAAAGCTAACGGCTAAAGCCTAAAGCCTAAACCTTGAGAGTGGCTGATTTATACAAATCAAACAACGTCACCTTTTTAGGACAACTCGAACTCCAACACGTGGCAAATTATTTCGCTGTGGGACCTACGCCTGGTCGTTGGATGTCGGTGAGATACGTGGCGTAACCGAAAGGGGCTTGATTGATTGCATATCAATCTTTTCGTTCCTTTTTTGGGATTTTATATAACATTTATTCCTAATTCCACAAAATGAGTCTTCCTCTTCTTTTATTTATTAATTTTACAGAATCATCCAAGGATATGCCCGTCTTTAGCATGGATTTGATGGGTTATTCTGCTTTAATTTGTGCTAAAAAGGTTGATTACGTGTCAAAACCATATCAGATCAACATTAAAGTTGAATTACATAAATACACCTCTTGTAGTACACGTCCTACTAAAATGGACACCTGGTATTGATATTTTCTATTTTATATGGAAAATATTATTATATTTGAAATAAATGTATTTATTTAATTAAATATGATCGATGAAGAAATTCAACTATACTAATTCATGACATATTTATTTATATTGCTATGCTTATTTACTATTTTTGAAATTGAACTTCCAAATATAAAATTAATTGACCATTTGAATGATTGAAAAAAAATGGATGTATTTACTATTTAGAAGGATTTTTTTTTTAAGTTCAGTCCTTTTTTGTCTCTCCCCTTTGACCAATCTGTCTACTGGGCTTCTACAAGTAGCCAGTGCCATACAAGTCCAACCTTCAGGCCCCGTCATTTTTCATGGGCTGATATGAGGCCCACTGCAATCCCAAGCACTCTAGGCCGCCATCATTACAAAGGTCAGTCTGGGCCTACACAACGTTAGTGGGTCCAAACACTGCCGCCCAATGAAGCTCATTGTTGAAAGGAGGCCCACAGGCCACCCCGACTGAAGTGGGCCCTCTCCCAAAATAATTGAGGAAAGCAGCAACTTTAACAAACAGAGAGTTGTCTAGTTGTGATGGCGCCACGTGGTGTAGCTAAAATATTGCCTAGACATTGGGGTCCCAATTAAACCAAGAAAAGAAGCTTAAAATCTAATAATTCACACACGCATTCAGCTCGCCTTTGCAGAGGACTTTGGAGCACATGACAAAGTCTCTCGGCCTCATTAGTAGAGGGTCACTTTACAACCTAATCCCTACCAAAGAACATCTTCTTAATGAGTTGTACTATCAGATAGGGATCCTACCTTTTGGCTTTTTTATAGGGAGCCACGCTTTTATAATAAATATCACATGCAATTAGGGTCCATATATACATTATCCAAGGAAATATAATGAATTGGGTATATCTTAATATCTTGAATACCCTTCTTTTGCTTCTTCTAACCATGCTTGCCATCATGTCTTCCACTTTGATTACAAAGAGGAATTTAAATTATGTATATATTTGTATAGTAGAACCAGACCACCCTATAGCATGTCGCTACAAACATAATCCGGTTCCTCTTCTGTAAAATCTCTTAATTGTGAGTAACTAGAAAAATAGATTCTTTATTGATTTAATGGTGTAGGAGTTGTGTCTAGAATCCAGAGTTTACTCTCAATAAAGGTTCAGATCACAATAGTCTCATCATGCGACCATCACATAATGTGTAATTTTTGAATTTAAATGACGATAGACTTCGAAATAACTTTATGATAGTAAATTAGAGAGTGAATGAGATTCAGTTCGTATAGATATGTCCTTTGTTTGATGTCTAGATCATTGTCCGACAGATCTAAACGTATAAAAAAGAGATTTTTAAAAGTAAAGGCTTAATTGCACCGTAGGTCCTTGTGGTATAAATTTTTTATAAATTCGTCTTTGTGGTATCACTTTGTACAAACAGGTCTCTATGGTCACCCTTCTAGATAAAAGTTAGTTCCTTTGTCCATCAGGCGTTAACACACTAACGACGAGCCGATCAACCGCTACATTAACCACGTCAGCAACGAATGAGATGATGTCGCGTGTTTAATGACGAGTCGGTCGATCGCTGCAAGTTACCTCTTTGTAACGATAGACCGAATCTCATTCTATTAGTGTGTTAATATCTAATAAATGGAGGAACTAATTTTTACCTTAAAAAAATTACATAGACCTTTTTATACAAAATGATACGAGACAAATTTATATAAAGGATATTCCACGTGAAACTACAATGCAATTAAGCCTGAAGCAAAAGACAAATAATAGATGGGTTTTCGTAGACGACCAAATACGGCGAGGGAGTTGTGAAAAGGCGGAAACAGCAAAGCGCCGAAGAAAAGTCAAAGAAGCAGCTCTATGATTACTGGCACACTTCTCGTTGTTTAATTCCCGTTAAAGATCCCCAAGCTCGCCTTTCAGGGTGTGCATTTCAGGCGCTGAGCCCCTCGACGCGGCGAGTTAAAGCGAGACGGCGGGGGAGCGTGATGTCCACGAGGTAGGGATACTGTGGAAATCAGAATAAAAAAAAAAAAGAACTAACTGCGTATCGCGTAAAAAACGCCGTTTAGCCTGGCGCCAAATGGAGTCGTCGTGAGCAAATCACTGTCTCTGAGCTGTTCGTTCGTGTACGTACGTGCTTCAATAAATCAATCAACTCCTGCATTAAACAACGTTAAATCATTCTCTTACAGCGACATTTTCTTTGTTTATCCCATAGTCATGGCCTTTCGACTTAAAAAAAAACATCACATCATTTGTTTTTGTTTTGTGTGCATCTTAATTTTATGTGTAAATTATTATTTAATAATATCAATGTAAAATATTGAATAACATCAAAACGAAGAAGATTATACATTAATGATTTGTTTCAAGAATTTAATGTGATTTAATTAATTAATTAATTAATTTTATTTTATCTCTCTTTGAAGAGCATAGGATGTAGCTAGATATCCCTCGCTGGAATCACATTCGCATGAGAATGTGGAAGTAATAGAATAAATGTGGCCGTAATATGATTGTCCAATACCTTAAATGCTGTCTGCTCTCTGATTCCCTTTTAAAGTGCGGAAGCACTACTTTCAATTGCGAATCTTGGAACTCCATGGACGAGGGAGGACCTACCCACATGTTCTTCCAATCTTCTTTTAATTATTTTCCATCCCGGTCGGTTCAAAAAAACTCCACTTTTATGGTGGCCCAACTACTTTATACTTTTTTGTTGGAAACACTCCTTAGATTTTTTATTTAAATCTGATTTTTTTAGTACATTCCCCTATGATAATTAGCATGCACGTATAGACTACGTTTCATGGTCCACCAAGTTCCGGCACTTCATGGTATTACTACTCTATTCTACCTCCAAATATCCGCAAAATTAAGAAGAAAAAAATATATATAAACGAATAGAGATTAAAAGGAGGGAAAAAGAAAAGTGGGCAAGAGCGAAGAGACGACGAGGCTTCCGCTTTCCGGTCGTTTATTCTATCAACGGACGACTCCTTAGTCCTTAACTTTTTTTTTTTGTTTGGTCTCGTTATTTTTTTTTACTGTAATCGCTACTAATAGTTTTTCTTTCTTTCTTCATTCGATCCGACACTGTACAAATTCTTGCTTTCAATTCTCTCTGACCAAGACCAAAGACCAGCTTCACTGATTTCTATGAACTTCCTTGTTTCTTACGTTCGAATCCGTTTGCCGAGATTTATCCCAACTTGCTTCGTATCTGAATCTTGAAACCGACAAATTCTGTTTCTGATGATGGGATGCCTTCTGTGGGCTTCTCTTTGTTTTCCCAGCGGTATGTTTATGAATTCCGCTTTTCAGCATTGGCACGTTTGGTCGCCGAGAAAGCGTAGGAATCCGCGCAACATGATTAGTTGAAAATGCGGAAATCTTGTAGCTCTGTATTTTGTTTTGGTTTACTCTAAAATTTTGAACAAACTGAAGTACTGTCAGACGAAGTCAATCACTTGTAGTAGTTTTAGTTGACCGGAAGATTTATATTCTCAAGATTCAAGATTGTACGTGGCCTACTCTGACTTTGTTCTTCGTATCAGTACTCTATGATTCAGCTCATAGATTTCTTCCTTTTAGTTTTCAAAGTCTCTGATAAATTTAGCTTTGGTGTTTTGGTTTTTTTTTTTTCCTTTAATTTGGCTCAATCCCTCTACAAAGATCACTGAAACCACGCACACGTGCATACTCGCCCGCATAGGCGTATGTATTTATATTTTCCTCTCATAGTTTGAGCAATTTAGACTTCAGATTGAAATCCAATACGCAGATGCAATCTGAAAGATATCTGAGTATTTTGTGCTGTTTGCAGGGTATATGACTATAAGGTGAAGAATAGAAATAAATAAGTTGCTTTGAGGTTTAATGGCGTAATTCAGAAGCCGTAACTAAGCAGCAAGGGATGACAGCGTTTTGGTAGCCCAGTGGCTGCATGGGAGGCTTCTTGCACTTATTTGACTTGAATCAGGGGAATATGGCCAGGAAAGTTCGTAACCAGAAGAGACATGTTGGTGGTAAGTATCTTTGCCCCTTCAATGCATCGGCAGAACACGATATAGTAGAGAAGTCTAAAAGTGAGAAAACCTATAGTGGAACATAATAACAGCTTGTTGATTCTTCTTGCTAATGGTTGAATCATGTGCCGGCTTAATCAGCAAAGTTGGTTGTTTAAGCTGTAAGTTAAGTTCAGGGTACCCCCAAGGGTTTGGTGTGGTGGTAAGGCTTCGGCTTGGGTTCTAACATGTCCCAAGTTCGAGCCCCAACATCTCCATTATCGCCCTTGACTTACCTGCTCCCTGGGTTGTGGGGTCGGTCCAGGGGGCCGGGGTTTGTACTTCAGGGTTGGGCCAAAAGGGTCCGGCTTTGGGGAATTTCCTCGTCATCAAAAAAAAAAAAAAGTTAAGTTCAGGGTATTTGGATTCGGCCATGCTTGCATTACCAAGAGTTGATACTCACCTGATTCATATAAACAAAATCTAGTGTTCTTTTGTCAATGAGGTGTTTCACTGGAGGTTCTGGAGATGTCACACCAACACAAATACTTGTCCTCTCAGAGATTGAATTAGACTATAGCTTATGTTGTTTCTTACTGATCTTAGCCATTCACTCAGATTAGAAAGTAATCTGTGAATCTTGATTATTCTGCAGGCTTTGAAGCTCCTCAAAATAGCCTGGAGCTGCAATTAGAAACTTCTCAAAGTTATAGTGCTGTAGGAGACGTACTGGTAAGTTTCATTGCATAACTTGTTGTAGATTCAATTTGACACAATGGTTGTACTGTCTGGAGGCTGCACTCTTGGGGTTAGTTAGTCCATTGCTCCTGAAGTTTGTAGTAATGGTTCTCGAGGAGTCGTGTGGCCTTGGGAGGGACTAGTTTGGGATATCTGAGTTATAGGCTTCAATCTTTCTTGAGCATCATAGTGAAAGAGCTCTGGTTTTCGCTTTGGGTACTTGTGTTAGCCTTTTCAAAATGTTTTGCTATTTAATCAATCTCATTTCAGGGAAAATAGGATGAAATATTGTCACTTATTTGAAGGATGTGTTCTTAAGATATGTGTTGTTTTGTTCCCTTTCTTACATTTGGCTTTATTCTGCCCGTGTTGTCAAATACTACTTCTATTAAGTTTACTGTTGTAAAATGAGTGATTCACATGTATCTTGTAGTAACCTGTTGCTAAATGTATGTTTGCTGTAAATTATCAGTACTCTCATCAAGTTCAAGAAGACTGGTCTGAAAGGAATTGTTATCCAATTGAAGCTTCAATGAAGAAATTGATAAATGAGGAAGTATCCAAAAAATCAAACATCAGACAAAATGGTCCAAGCATTGTGGCCCGGCTGATGGGAGTGGACATGTTGCCGTTAGATACAAATTCTGTAGCTCCACCAATTGACAGTAAGAATGAAAATGTCACGACACAATTGTCAAAGAAGGAAAGGAGTGGAAAGAGCTCAGTTGGTCAGGTCTATTGTGACTCAAATTCTTCCATGCTGATGGAACTCAACTCATCTTACCGTAATAAAGACAGAAGTGCTGATGGCTGCTGCAGTGAGCATAAGTTAGGGAAACCTAGGCGTCGAGAACATCCTCAAGAGGAGGAACTACAGAAGTTCAAGAAAGAATTTGAAGCATGGCAAGCAGCCAGGTTTAAGGAATGTTCTAGGGCTATGGAACTTGACAGTATCCCTGGACAGTTGCTTGTTCAAGAGGACCTCAACAAGGAAAAGATGGAACTTTATGCAACTTCTTGGAGACCAGCAAGTGAGAAGCCCGTAGACCTTAAAGGTCATACCTTAAAGGCAAGGTCACGTGAAATAGTTAGTTTACAGCAAGATGAAGACAACTTGGAATTATTCCCATCAAGGGAAAAGGAACCACTTCCTTTGAGAAGCAGGACTACAAGTAGAGACTTTGAGCAGTCCTTCCTGATGAGTTCTAGTCAGAAACTGGATAAATCTTCTGCTGCCACAAAGATAGTGATCTTGAAGCCTGGTCCGGATAAGATTTCTAACCATGAAGAGTCTTGGACGAGTTCCTCAGGCACTTTAGGGGAAAGAGGTAGTATAGAAGATTTTCTTGAGGAGGTCAAGGAGCGCTTGAAATGTGAACTGCAAGGGCACAGTCTTAAGAGGAGCTCTGTGGGCCGAGGAAGCGGAATTGAGACTCCTTTCAGCGAAAAGCCATCCAATCCAAAACAAATTGCTAGGCATATAGCAAAACCTGTCCGGGAAAATGTCACAAGGGACCTAGGAAGGAATTTGCTCCGATCAGAATCAACAAGATCATATAGAAGTGAAGTTCAGTTCAATGGACCAGGTTCCCCAGATTTCATCAGCAGAGATACTAGGAAATTATTGTCAGAGAGACTAAGGAATGTTCTCAAGCAAGAAACGCAGCTTGATGTTCCTAGAGTGGGTTCTTCGTCATCTGCGTTAGATAAGGAAAAGGTCAAACTAAAGCAAGTTAGAGATACATGGAAGGCTGGAAGTGAGGTGAGCTGCCGGGAAATTGTGAAAGATGAACAAGAGATGCAAACCAGATCTTTCAGGCATGGTTCAGATGATGGGGTGCTCCAGAGGGAGTTGTCCCCTAGAAATCTCATTAGGTCCTTATCAGCGCCAGTATCAGGAACATCATTTGGGAAGCTTCTTCTGGAAGATCGTCACATTTTAACTGGCGTACACATCCGGAGAAAGCATGAAGCCATTGATAATGCCACAGTAGATATCAAAAAACAGAAGAAAGAAAAGTTTAATTTTAAAGAAAAAGTTACCAGTTTCAGATACAGTTTTGCTTTTAGAAAGAGAATGTTTAGCAAAAAGACGCAATCAATGGTGGAACCATATGGCAGTGAAAACAATCATATGAGAGATATCATGAGTGGACCAACAATTCTTTTGAACTATGGCGAGAGGCATGTAAGAGTATGCAATGTTTCTTAATTTTTTCCCCATGTACATAAAGATAATCTCTTGTTGTCCTCCAATTAATATATCTCTCATTGTGTGGTCTTAGGAGAACTCCACTGAGGTGCCTCCTAGCCCTGCATCTGTGTGTAGCAGTGCTCAAGAAGATTTCTGGAGACCAGCTGATCATATCAGTCCAGTGTCAACACCAGATATAACTCCAGCAGAAGATAGTATAGTGCCACAGGTTTTTAGAGAGATCAGCTCCAGTTTGAATGGTATGGAAACATATGATATCTAGCTTTGACACATAAAATCTGAATATTTTCTGAATGTGGTGAAATGTGAGTACAAAATTCCTGCCCAGCAACTGTCAGAAAACTCAGCCATTGACCATACTATCAGGATTTGCTCCCTTATAAAGTATTTTGTTTTCTCTGGAGAATGAGATTGTTCTAGTAACTGAGACAGAAGACAAGGCATTCAAAATTTATAGTTCTGACCAAGAATTTCAGGCCGACTGTTTTAAAACATTGGAGGGAGAAATCTCCAGCTTTGATTTAGATGTCAGGAAGACTGGAAGGTCTTTGCTCTAACTCGCAACAAAATAGGTTTGGACCGTAAGGAATATAATATCATAAGATTGTTCTTAGAATCTTGTGTAAATTTGTGATGAGTTTGAAAGATTTACTGACTCACCCTGTTTGTGACATGCCAACTTGACTCTGCACTTTTGCTTCTGATCCTCAAAGGAGCAGCAGAGAGGAAGTAATGTAAGATCAGAATACTTACCTGGTGTCAACTATATTTTCCTGTACATAGTGTGTGTAGCGTATGGATGGGCACTAGTCCCTGGATTGATCCAATCAGGCATGAATGCCATTCCATTCTACAAAATAAATTTTATACAGAAAATGTTTTGACTAGTTTTAACAATTTTTGTTTGTAACCTCAGAAAACCTAGAAGTGACTGAGATGTTTTATTGTGGAATACAAGCAACCATGTGAAATGATTATCTCATGATGTTTTCTAATTTTTGTTTTACAGAGCTGCGGAAGCAACTGAATCAACTTAAATCTCAGGGGCCTGAGAACATAATGATTGAAGAGGAGCCCGATGAATGTGAAATGGTTGAGCTGGAGGACCCAACAGAAGCTTACATAAGAGATCTGATTGTTTCTTCTGGCTTGTATGATGGATCATCTGATAGATGGGATGCATTCTCGAAACCTATCAGCAACTCTGTCTTTGAAGACGTGGAAGAATCATACAGAAAATTGGCCAAGGAGGATGAAAGCATGGTAAAGGATCACAATGAGAAGGTAGATCACAAGTTACTACTTGATTTGTTAAATGAAACACTTCCAAGTATTCTTGGACCACTTTCGACCATGTCTACATTCAAAAGAAAAATTATTCATTCCTCTATGCTCCCAACTTTAAGTGGAAGGAAGTTATTGGATTGTGTTTGGGAGATTATCCATGTGCATTTGCACCCTCCAACTGGAAAATCCCATTCCTCGCTTGACAGTATGGTGGCCCGGGATCTGGAATCAACTCATTGGTCTATATTTACAGAAAATGAGGTTAATGTTTTGGGAAGAGAGATGGAGTGTCTGATAATTAGAGATTTGGTTGATGAAATTGTGAAGGACATGCAACTGTGAGGATGCCAGTTTTTAAACCTTCTTTGGAATGACTATTCTGAGCTCAGTAGTCATGTCTGAGTTGGAGACGGATGTTTTCAGTGGATTGGCAGTATATATTTGAAATGGAGTATATGCATGCTTACATGGGTGTCCAAAAAGGTTATCACGTTTGCTTGATATAGTTAGGTCTCAAATGAAAGAGTGCATGTGCATGTATATATGTTCTTTTTCTGTGTTTCCGGTGTAGGAACTAGTTTGAGTCAATGCCACACATCATGTCCACGACTTGTGCATGTATTCCTAGGTTTTTTCACCAAAAGAACAAAAAAAGAGAAAAAAGGGGGGGGGGGGAATTTTTTATTCGTTATTTATTTATTTGGGAATTTGCCAATTCGTTGGATGTGATTCTTCCTGTATTGTCTGAGAAAGTGAATATTCTGTGTTCTCGTGGTTCAATGAATACAAAGTGTGAGAAAATGAAGTTGCTTTGGGCCTAAGACATGGATCTATTGGAGATCTTAGTGGGGTGCGGATAGGGCCAGAAGGCACATACAAGGCCTGCTCCTCCCATAAAGGTTTTTCTTATATGTTTTGTTTGGTGTAGATAAACTTTTGTTATTGATTGCCTACCTGCAACCACTAAAAGTGCCCGAAACTTCGGCCGGCCCTGTTGGATTTTGCCCTCCACTAAGAACAGAAGTGTAAACAAGCTATTTACAGAGACTGTTGGCAAAAGCAAGGACCGAAAGTGTGAGAGGGAGAATATTCAAACCAAGACCTTTTGAAGATCTCCTACTGATTGTAAGAGATCTTGTGGAAACCACGAGAAAATTATTAAAACAACGAAGGTCGACCGCTTAGGAATCTTGGAATGGGCATTAGAAGCAGCGAATAATGTTCAACCAATTATCTCTCTCTCTCTGCTGCTTTTTTCTCCAGATATGGACAGAAAAAACTTTGTGGTCTCGTTAGGTACACCAACTTGTCTCGTGCTTCTGCTTCAAGATTGACTACAATAGAGAGAGAGAGAGAGGTCTGCTTTAAGAAATTCCCTGGCCAGTAGCAAGATTGGAGCTATCAAATCTAAGGGTTCGTGATCAATTGGGGAACAACTAAGATATCTACGGATCTACCAGCACAACGACCGTTAAAATCGGGTAGATGGGTCCCACCGCTATAACGACCCTCACGACTGAGGCGCGGTCCTTGGGCTTTTTTGTTTTTTCTTCAGAGAGCATAGAGTTTCGTTACTCGATCTGACCGGCCTTTATTGTTGACAATCCTTCGATTGACGCTTTACTCCACAAAAAAAGACCCAAGTCCCAAATAGACAAAACACAAACCGTCTTCGGGGCTGCAAAAAATATTACGAAATTAGAATATATAATTTTATCTAATAATCTCATTAAAATTGGAAAAGATTATATTAATGGAGATTTTTGAATTACTGCTTGAACGAGCGAGTGAGTAGATAGACCTTGTAACTCCATTAGATAGACATAACAACAACTCTCTGATCATTATTTTCAGCTTAAGATTTGATTTATAACAAAATTACAACTCCATTTAAGTGATTAAGCGCCTGACCGTCCTAGTTCAACCTTTACTATACATAGGGTCTATTCGTTAATGTAGAAGTAGCATATATAGAAAGAGCCAAAATTGAAAATTATGGAATGAGAATGGGAATGGAATGTTTAGCCTTCGGATCAAACGTGACGGGGTAGCAGTCTGTGTCGCCCCTCAATTTCTGACCCCCACCCCCAGCCGCAGCCGAAGGTGGAGGAGCACATGCCATGTCGGGCCTTCCTCCTAATTGTCACATCAAGAAATTGATTAAGTAAAAACCCAATCAAGTAACAGCAGCCTCTAATTAGATTGTAAGCAATCACACGTGTCAAAGGGTAGAGCTGAAATTAGCTTCCAACTGTTTTTTTTCTTGTACTAATCTAATCAAATAAATTAGATTAGAATAAAGGATTAGAGGTGATTGTAAGTCAAAGACCCTATTCATTAGTCACAACGTTCGTTCTAAGGGGTCATGGATTATGTTCCAAATACACTTAATGCGGTATTTGATACTAAAATTTTGTATCAGTTTATGGGGTACACGCTTACACATGTAATTGGAAGGGTCACATGCGTGCAAGATAACGACAAATTACAGGTCCTTTTCTTTTGGTCATGATCAAATGGATTCCTTATTGCATTAGAAAAAAAAAATACATCTCCTTCTATAGGAATGGCATAATTCCTCACATGGCTTCAAATTTAGTTTTGAAGAAGATCGTGATCAAAATTTAATTATGTACTGTGAGTGAATTTATGCCTTACGAGATATTTTATTCAAAAAGAGAAATATTATAGCAGTCAAATTATATTTTATAACACTCCCTTTATGTGTGGGTCACCTCTTTTTTTAATTGAGAGACTCAACACGTACAATATTTAATTAAAATTAAGCTTAAATACACTTTGCCCCCTTATCTTTGGGGTCATTTACACTCTGCACTCCGATATATTATTTTTGAGACATTGGATTCCTTAACTTACACATTTTTTCAATTTGAACCTCATACCCAATTTGTCCGTTAATTTAGACAGATTCAGTCAAAATGTGAGGTGCAATGTGTAAATACCCTCAAAAGATACAAGGGCAATGTGTAAAAATTTTGACGGAATCCATCTAAATTGACGGGCAATTTGGGTACATAGTTTAAATTGAAAAATGTGTAACTTTATAGGTGCAATGTCTCAAAAATAATACATCAGGGTGCAAAATGTAAATGACCCTAAAGATAAGGGAGGCAAAATGTATATAACCCTTAAAATTTAAATGGAATGCAAAATCAAGTCTTAAATTCATGACCTTAATTTTAATATATACTATGTAAATCTATCATTCATTCCAAATATTTAAACTTATAAAACAAGATAGATTTTATCTCTAACAATGATATAATATCTAGGACTTGCAACTAGTAGATTCCAAAATTGTATGTTAGGTTGTATTTGAGTGTTAAAATTTTAAGATATTGAAAATGGAAAAAAAATGAAGAGAAAGATGATTTAAATAATTTTTTTTATATTTTTAGAATAAAATATAATAATTTAATACGAGAGAAAAATTATATTATAATTATTTTATTATATTAAAATTTTGAAAACACACCAACACCTCCAACAAAACAAAAGAAAGTTCTTCTATTAGGCACCGCCTGATGTGTACACGGTGACAGCATACAGAGAGTTTCCAAATGGACTACTGCACAAGTGGGTAGTTCTTGTGGATCCCGATCGCCTGCCCGAATTGCAGTGCAATCGTGCACTACTCGGCAGGCGTGGATCCCAGGCGGGACCCAGGCGGGCACAGTTCTTGTACAGCAGCGAATGAGTATCCCACAGGTGGTAGTAATTAGGAATGATTTGAAAATAAATGCAGAAAGTTTGGGATAAGAGCTTTTTTGTTTTCTGACAGAAAGCCGCATGTGTCAGACACAGTGGAAGCATTTGGCTTGTTTTGGGAGCTCGGAGCTACCAAACCAAAGCAAAGCAATTGCGCTCTATCCAGGGTCTGGCACTGACATTCGCTCACGTTGACGATTCCAACATACATTCCCACCGAACTCAGAGCTCCTCCACGTAACACTTTTTTTCTCTAAGTTCCTCCACGTAACACAACACAACACAACGGGTAAGTTTGAGGGTGGAAATTTTGTGTATTGGAATTTGGGAAATATTATAAAATAAAGAAATGTTATGGGAGTTGGTGAAAAAGTAAAGAGAGAGAAGATTTTTAATAAGTATTATAATAATAAAAAATTATGTGGTGAATTTTTTATGATTAAACCTAAATATTTGAGCCCAAATATTTGGGCTCCAAACATCCCCAACTTCTCCCTGCCTTCCACCAGATCGCTATGAGTAAGATACCGTTTATAACGAAATATCCGACACATAAATATTTTATTGCGTAAAAAATTCAACATACACAGCTGAGAATTACATAGTTAGTAAAATTTAGAGATTAATATAATTAACTGTTAAATCCTACCACATTTAATGTTATTAATATCTATACATATAAAATTTTAAGCAATATGGGACTTATAATGTTTCATTTGTTGTCTATTTTTCTTCAAATTCTACCGTATAATTTAGATAAAGAATGGTAGAATATCTCATTTCAAAAATAAAGATATTAAAATTAAGAAAATAAATAAATCAATCAATTTATATTATTATAGTAAAAAGCAAAAATAGGAATTTGATTTGCAAGCTATTATTTCCATAAACAAAGATGTTGGATTATGGAAAAAAAGGACCATTTAACACTATTAATTACTTTCACGTGAAAATGTATTTCTTCCATCTCAAAAATTTATTTCTCATAGAAAAATAATTTTTAAATGTATATTTTCATCCCTCATCAAAAGTCAAACTAAAGCAAAAAAGGATATAACTTTTTTTTTCTGCTTTTTTTGAATAAAGTGAGTGAAATATTTAGGAAAGTTTTTTTTTTTTGATGAAAAATCATTAGGAAAGTTATTAAAACTATACTCACTCTTTTGCTAAAATGAAATATATAAATAAAATAAAATAAAATGAATAATGACCCGAAAGCCCAAGGTCCAAACAAAACATCCTGCGGAAAATGTTCTATTCAGAGAAACCCCGCACTTTTAAATTTTTCTGTCGGTAGGTACATGTTAAAAATGGCTAATACAAATGCCGAAAAAAATCGTAGATGCGCACGAAATACGTGGTGACGGTAAAATACGCACCACAGGCACTGCGCCTTCCTGAAGGCTGAAGCACTCTTTTCTTCCACGCCTTTCTCTTTTGGTCTCTGCCCCGTTTTGTCGCTTTCTTTACTTTCTCGTTATCCTTCCATACTGAGACCACCACTGACTTCCTTAAATTTTCTCTGAGGGAAAGACGGAAAGGGTTTGATGACTGAGTTTAACATGATGGAGTGGGAGAAGCAAGGTCATCATGATCATCGTCGTCGTCATCATCAGCAGCAACAACAACAGCCAGAGAGGGAGGAACAGGTACAGAATGGGGGTGTGGGTAATATCGACGTTAATGGGAACGGGAATGGGGGGATGTTGTATGTGAAGGTCATGACCGATAAGCAGTTGGAAACTCTCCGCAAGCAGATTGCTGTTTACGCCACCATTTGCGAGCAACTCGTTGAGATGCACAAAAACCTTACTGCCCAACAAGATCTTGCAGGTCTCTTCCTACCTATGTATTTGTATTGGATATGTTGGCTTGTTTTCTTCGTAGTTTGATAGTACATTTGTTTCTGCCTTTCATTTTGTCCTAGATAAACACAGGTATCACATTTATACGGAGTTAAACTCGTGATCTTACTCTTAATTAATCTCTTGCCTCTGTGGAGTATAGATGGTTTTTGGTTCAAGACTTAGGCTAGCTTCTGAATCAAAAGTTTGCGCTTTATGATTTTGTTGATATCGATCTCATAAGGGTGGTAATGCTTTTATGGAGAATTAACGGCTGCTTTTTAGTTTTGTTCCGAGACATATATTGGGTTGGTTTGAGATAGTTCCGTTGATACTTTTGCCATTTTCTTTGTGGTTTGATCTTCTCGGGATCTCTAATGTGTACAATTGTCCAATATGCGGCTTAAAATTTTTCGGCCCCCAAACATTTCGGTTTCCTTTCCAATAACTTGGGAAAGTTTGTCCTCGGCGGATACCTTGTGGTTTTCTTGTTGGCCGTAACAATTCTGAAGTCTCATTTGTGCTTCTTTGTTTTCATGAGGTCTCATCTCATACATCTTTTCTCTGACCATTGATCTATGGTTCTGGATGTATAATACAATCTTATATGGGCATTCCGGGGCAAAATCTGCTAACCTGGTGCTTCGTGTCTCAATAATCAGTTCAGATAAATGCTTTTGGTGCGACTGGAGTGGGTTTATAGGGTTATCTGGAGTCCTACCGATTTACACCTTTTTTTTCTCAATTCTGATTAGTTAATCTAGTCCCCGATATATTAATTTGCTTGATCTTGTAATAAAGGGGGAGAATTACCATGCTTCTGTTATCTAAATGTGCCTGACCATCAGACTGTAGGTATATGCTTCCCGAGTTTACTGCTTTATCTTGAAGAGCTATTAAATATGAAAGCTGTCGACCTGTAATCAGATGGTTAATATGACTCTAGTCATGGATGCATATTTGTTAAACAATTTTATCACCTGCCAATTCCGTTGCCCGCCTTCTTTCCTGTATGAGAGTATACATGATTCTAAAAGAAGCCATTAGCCATTAGCCATGTGAAATGAGTAGAGTGGGACATCCACGACAGTCTCTGTCTCCCCAATCCATGGTTCCTGTGGTGTTCGGATGCAAGATTGGATCTTATGGTAGATGTTTTATCTTTGTGCTTGATGTGAAAGATTGTGTTGCTATCAGAATCTTATTGGTTTAATTGCAATTGATTGTCAAGTCTTTCTTCAGCTCTTTCTAAAACTAATCTGATCTGAAAAGGAAACTTATATCCGCGTTATTGAAAAAACTCCCTTATAGACACTGCTTTTATACACTTACAGATATACTGGCATCCAATTTAGAACCTACTTAGTGCTCTCCTTTATGTTCGTTCAATTATTGGTTAGCAATATACTTCAAGATTCATATTTTCTTGAACAAAAACTTCCATCCTTGCTTTCTCAGGAGTAAGGCTGGGCAATATATACTGTGACCCTTTAATGACATCTGCTGGCCATAAAATTACTTCCAGACAGCGGTGGACTCCAACACCTGTGCAGCTTCAAATTCTGGAGCGTATATTTGATCAAGGGACTGGAACTCCAAGCAAGCAGAAAATCAAAGAGATAACCTCTGAACTGAGTCAGCATGGCCAAATTTCAGAAACAAATGTCTATAATTGGTTCCAAAACAGGCGTGCTCGATCAAAGCGGAAACAACAAAATTCAGCACCAAATGCTGCTGAATCAGAAGTAGAGACAGAGGTTGATTCACCTAAGGATAAGAAGACAAAACCAGAGGAATTTCATTCCCAACAGAACTCAGATCCCAGGGCTGAAGATTTGTGCTTCCAGAATCCTGAGATAAGCTCTGATCTGCATTTCTTAGATCCACAGAGTAGTAAAGAAGAGACTATATTTCCTACAGATGGCAGCTTAAAACCTACTAGAGGTTTAGGCCAAATGTCCTACGATGGTTTGCTGTCAAATCCAAGTATGAATGTTCTCGAGCTTTCAATTTCTTTCTATCGTCTGACTATCTTACCTGGAAGCTGACTCATTTTCATAGTAGAGGGACTCTTTAAATGGTCTCATATGCTATTTTCAGTAAGTAGTTTAGTGGATATTGCACGCTTAGCAACCAAGAAAATGTCAACCAAAATATTCGGGAGTTTTCTTTCGGATGATGGATTAACACAATTTTTTTGAGTCATTGTTTCATTTGCTGATTTTTTGATAGTCTCCACTATGTTTTTTTTTTCATTCAACATGACTATGCCAGTTATGAAGGGGTTTTCACATGAGAAATGGGTCATATGTTCTGTTAAACTCATAGGATACCATGTCTTCCTGTCATAATCTTAACCAACTAACTCTTGGACCTCTCTGTGATCACTGTGGTACTTATTTCTGAAATCCAATTATCCTTAGCTAACGCATTGATCTTTTCTGCATTTCTCTAATTGCTTTCTTGTTTGGAGGATCATATTTCAGAATAGAAAAGTATCATGTTAAGCAACTGCACACGCACATGCATACAAAAACACACATATAGACAAATATTTGTGCTGTGTATGTATTAGTAATTTTCCAACTGGAAATTCTTAATTGCAATGCTCTTATTACCTCCCTGACTAATTTTTGCAGGAAATGACCACCTGGCTGGAAAGATGGAGGTGCCAAGTAGCTATAGTCTATATCAGCATGCAGAAGACTATGGCTTGTAGGTTGAGCCTTGTTTTGTCCAGCATTGTTAATTTTCTTGACTACGAAGTTATGTTTTCGCTAGCAGCTATACAAATCCCAGATTGAGGTTGCTGGATCAGCAAGCAGCAAGCAGCCAGCACACCCCAATTGGAATGCCAAAGTAGTAGAGTCGTACACTTGTGGTACAATGACACTAATGAGCTTAATTCAGCTGGAGAGTAGAGTTTACATCAGAATTTCGAATTAGTTTCTGAGTTTTGACTGATTAATCTTGAGTTGCTTGTGATATATTTGGTTAACAGAGTGAGGTTTAGGTATGTCATGGGAACTGTAATGGGTGTGGATGAATGATGTTGAACTTCAAAATCTTTTAGAGCTTACCATATGATATGATAGCTTTGGTTGCAAGGAAGCAGTTTGGCTGTTTGTGTATTTCACTTTTTTGACATTTTGCACCACCCACCCATGGATGAAGAACTTGACAGGAGTGTTGGTCTAGGGGGAGCAGCAAAGCGCAATCAAAGTTGCCAGGAATCATTGCAGTCCACTAGCATTGGGTTTGCTGTAATTACAAAGAAAGTTGTGAGGGGGGTGATTAAAGTAGTAATAGCTGTGGGCCATTCAGTGTAATTTGGAGTCAATTGCTGTTGAAGCAACCTTATCCAATGACTAAAGAAATGACCATCACACTTTTCCTTTGCACTGTACATTCATATTCTTCTATATGCTTTAAAGTGCTCATATTAATTTTGCTCGTGTTTTTCGATTTTTTTTAAAGAAAATGCATTTAATCAGTTAATCTCTTAAATTAATAAATCCTTAATTTGCAACGGCTAGTTTTTTGTAATGTAACCTATGTGTTAAGATGGATCTTAAAATAGTATTTAAATTGATAGTTTTTTGGGCAGAATGAGACGTCAAGTTGAGGGGTTATGTTATTTAAAAAAAAAGATATATTTTTAAGCTGTTAAAAGTACATTAATATTGTGTTTGAGTGACAAAACTTTTAGGGTGGTTAAAATTTTGGGTATGAGAATTGGTGAAAAAAAGTAAGATAGTTTATGAGAGTTGGTGAAAAAGTTAAAATGTTTATAGGAGCTGGTGGAAAAGTGAAAAATGTACAAGAGTTAGTGACTATGTACAAAAGAAAAAAGGGGGGATCCTTGTTGGTGAGCACTGGGTGCTCTATTTTAGAGGGGCAGATTTGCTCCTCTGTGTTCATAGATGTCTATGTTAATTTCAGCAACTCCTAATAGGTCATTGAGTGTTGATTATGACGTGGAGAAATTTGGGTGATGTAGTGAATAAAACCTTCGAAGATTTGATGAATTCCAAATTTGAGGGAGGTGGTGTAACCGTGCGTTAGACTTTAATTTTGAGTGTGCTTTATGACTTCTGAGTTGCTGTGCAATTACTGTGTTGCCGCTATAAGTATTTTTCTTGTTATTTTCTCACCATATGTGTACGTACCAAAGTTCACATTAACTATTACATTTATGATGTTGTCCTTTGTTATGTGTCGTAACTTTGTTAGGTGGGAATTTTCAAAGAATTGTTATGGGTGCTATAAGTTACTATAACATTGCTGTCATTAATGCTAGTACACATGATACTATTAACACTTTGCAGAAAACAAAAGAACACGAAATATACAGGGGATAGATGTTGCTGGAAATTGTGTCATCAAAAGTGGAGTTAAACAGCATAAGTTAAGGCTTGCTTTCCTGCAAAAAAGTGAAGTTAGAACGGATGCTTGTGTGGGTAAAACTGCCTTTTTGTTCTCTAGAAATGTAAGATAACCTGTTATATGACAATCTCAATGTTAAATGTTATAAAGTATTAACGTGTCTATAATTAAAGGAGTTAGTCATGTTGCTAGAAATTATAATGCAGAAACAGAAAATGTAGTTATGCATGAGGAGACCATAATTTGATACTTTTAATAATTGTAATTCGTTGAAAAGAAAATGAGAGCAGCAAAATACGTTATCATAAATAGTATATACAAAGGAGCTATAAAATATTTAGAGTTTAAGACATTAATCATTTAGGTTGACATGCTCGGGCACATCTTGTGATTTTCTTGACTTAAGTGATATTGTTAGATTGGTACAAACATCATAGCTACGCGATGAACTGTTCTATTTGTTAGTATGACCCATACTAGTCATTTTATTATAAGGCAGAAAAAATGCATAGAAATATGTGTATGGCGTAATGGAAATAAAAAGGCATTGGATTGGAATAAAAGTGCAATCGTGCCATATCTTTACTTGTTAAAATGTGAATGTGCATTTTATAATCGACATATGTGAATTGTGAACCTGTTAGGCTTATGATATGCCAACTGCATTTTTATTTGCTATATGAATTTTATTAATCATCTTTTGCGA
Organism: Myrica gale; assembly: GCA_963930655.1. Classification (NCBI taxonomy): domain Eukaryota; kingdom Viridiplantae; phylum Streptophyta; class Magnoliopsida; order Fagales; family Myricaceae; genus Myrica; species Myrica gale. The sequence goes on from OZ005610.1 coordinate 26,502,290, forward strand.
ATTATTTTATCGATGATGCATATGATAAGTCACGATGCATCAACATATCAGTGCCCATTAATCATCAGTTGACCGAAACGAAACTCATACCCAGAAGTGGTCCTGAGATCGAGTGATGATATTGTTCACAGTGGAATAGTGCAAGCCACAGAATAATGGTCGGTATCCTTTGGCGATCAAACAATGCACGCCTGACCGGGTCTTGGTGCTAGAGCACGGGACAGTCCCAGAAGAGAGGAGGGACGCATAACCCGGACTCTGGGGGTTAAACAGAGCGAAGAAAGGACACCTCTACCGACCGAAAATATGAAAGAAAAAAGAAAGTGAAATGACCGGGAAACAGATGCATTCACTCTGCATTGCATCGCTCATATCGCATTGATTGGTTTATTATGGATATTGCTCTATGATTGATTATTCTCTATTTATGTCACTTCTATTCTACATTGTTGCACGTCATGTTCCTCACTCCCCCCTTACTGAGTCCATAGGATTCACCCCTTTTATGTTTGTTTGTGTTTCCCTTTTTATTTTTAAGCAGGATGGTGGACTATTTCAAGGCCGAAGAGATTTTATATGCAGGGTCTGTTTTGTACCCCGACTTCGTTGTTTCTTTTATTTTCTTTTGATGGCAATATTTCAAAACTGTTTTTGATCATTTAAAATGCGGTTGTATAGGCTAGGTGGATTATAGGAAGCTGACATTTTTGTATAACTTAGGCTTATTCTTTTGTAATCCTCCCGAATGACCCTTCTGTACCAAACCGTGTTCGTTTAAAGGAAAGTGTTTATTTCTCTGCGTTGATTTCTTGCTACAAGCTTTATTTATTTCCTTTAATTATGCTTTAATCTTTTTACGACACCAATTAGTTTTCAACCTAATTTGTTAATGATATTTTTCTAAATAAGTGCATATTATTATGATACGATACTTTTTTTTTTCTAGTTTCGTTTTAATCGTTAACCGACTAAGGTTTTCCTTAGTAAAGTGCAAATATACCAATTTTTAATATTTTGTGCAATTTCACTTTCTTTGTTCAAGTTTCTAAACCGACTTACGACATCCTTTTTAACCATTAACCTTTTTAATCAAGACTTCCGTTAAGTAATTTCGAGGGAATTGGACAATCCTAAAAGTTTCCATCATGCGATAATCCCCGCATTTTGTGCATGCAATTCCTATACGTGAGCCGAGAGGATACGTACCAGCACGGAGCGTGACAGGTTGTCGGTTGTGGGAGTTTCAACGGTGTGTTCATTGGTGCAGCTAAACTCATAAATCTCATCTGATAACTACTCCCTGGCTCCATAGCAGCTGCTCATCCATCGAAGACGGTGCGGTGTCGACCGCAAGATTGGGTATTTATGCTCGTAAGCATGAGATTCCACTCCATGACGGCAAATGAAGCGGGGCTGTACTAGATCAAAGGCGACAATCGGGTCAAGTGGGTACTCTCGTCTCATAACTCATTCCATCATCTGTTTATCTGTTGAGCCTCTTAGATGCTCGTTTGCTTTTGTTTATTCTCCTGTAACCAGGAGATTTTTTGCTTCACTTCATCCAAAACCGAATTTCTATGAAGCAATTTGTGTTTAAAGTTAGTAGATCAGCAAGCCCTTTCATCGGTTTTTGTTATTAGGTCATCATCCAAATGAAGGGGAATTTTTTATTGGATAAATAATTCAACAAATACATTTGCAGGTGTTATTAGCAATCAGTATTATCAGGATCCTTTGAATGTATGGAGAAAATGGCGGAGTGTTGTATAAGTAATAAGAGATACACGTACATACATGACAATAAGTGGGGTTCTGAAGCGGCTGACATGCACCACATTGTTGTTAGGAAGAGCCGCACAAAGGGTTTCCTTGTATACTTGTCGGCTCTTCTTGTTTTAGCAAATGCCTTCCATCTTTTCCTCGTTAAGGTATGCTCCCCTTTCTTTTGTCTGCTTGTTTTAAGCTTCTGTTTTAGGTTGGTTATTTGTCATGAATGTTAATCACATTGCCCTTGTCATAGATTCTTTCTTGAGCAATCTGCTTGCGTTTCATAATCTCAGCTTTTACTAGGATGTTTTGGGAAATCGTTTTGGTTTCCAAGAGCTGGATGACTAGGGTAGGGTAGCTATTAATATTTTACGAGTTATTCAGAAGCTTTGAAGTATCAATAAATTAATTGGCTATTGAATCATTTAACCTTGTCAGAAGCTAACACGGTGACCGTAAATGTAACAGGACGGATCAATTGCCATTACCTTTTGGACATTTGGCTTGAATGTAGTTCTTGTCAAGCTCTTGCTTCAGAAGCCTGTTGAAAAAGGTGAGAACCTGAGAAACGGCCCTTTTGTGCTGTGAAGTCTTCCTAGCATTCCTGGCAGTCTCTTCAAATTTGGCTCTCTACTTTAACCAAAAAACACACTTCTTTATTTTAACTATCAACTTTTAAAAAGCATTCCCAGCAGTCTCTCTATTTTAACCATCTGTTTTTACTATTCTATTTAAATATTATTTTTCAAAGATTTCTTTATTGTTTCTCTAACATTTATATTTTTTAATATTCATTTTATCATAATAATCATATTTTTGAATATTCGTCTTATCTTAAAAAGATTGATTTTTAAATTTTTTATTTTACTAACTGTTGGAATTTTTTAAATTTTAAGATGGTGAAATGAACAATAATTTTCTAAAAAGAAAAAAAGAAGAAAAAGAAAAAGAAAAAAAGAAGATACATATTAATATTTTAAGATAGTGAGGTGAAGAGTGGCTCTCTAAAAATAGAGAGCCACTGTTCACTTCTTCAAATTTTTTGTTAAAATTTGTTAAATTAGAGAGGCTGTTGAGGAGTGTTTTTTTTTTTGTTTTTTTGTTAAATTGACTCTCTGTTCTAACCAAAATGTTAGAATAGAAAGCCTGCTAGGAATGCTCTGTGTTCTAGAACCTCGGACTTGTAATCCACTTCTAAATTTTGCTCTTATTTATTACCTATTTGGTTTAATGTTTGATGGCTCAGAGTCTGTTATAGTTATGCCAGCTTTTGGAGTTCAACTTGAGACTCACTATGCAAGGTAAATCCCTTTTTTTTTCTTTCTTCCAGGTCATATGAAAGATATTTGTTGTCTCAGGGAGTAGTATATAAACCACTTGTTGTTTTAGGGTGTCCTTCCAGTATAACCACAAGTTTCTTCATGCTATACTATCTTTGTCTAAGAAGTTATTACAATTTACCTAGGAGAAACCTTTAAGACAGGGATTTGGATGCACAACATTATAGCATTTTAGAATTTGGAGTGAAAACACTTTGATCATGGTTCATCCCTACTATGCTAAAACATGGAAAAGGGCGATTTTGTCCTTCATTGTCAGATTCACACTACAATTGGATTTAAGATGGAGCAAATCTTGTGTTTGGCTCTATGTTTCAACCATTCACCATTGTGTCTTACACTTCTTTTAACACGATTACTCTAATGCTTATTAATCCTTCAAGAAAACTTTTAATTGATGTTCTATCTCATCAGAAATGTGGAGGACCTTTTTTGGGCCTTGGAGAAAATCTAGCAAGAAACTAGCTGTTTAAAATTGTGAATTGAGTCCCGGGTTTTCCTTATATATTCTTTACGTGATTTCTTTTGTTATTTATGTTTTTTTGTAGTGGTAAAATTATCCGGCGGTTTGTACCCATTGATAGGATTTTGAAGCCTGTGCTGTTAGAATGTGTAACCCCTGTCACTTGCTACTGGAGCCTGTCTTTCATTGTACTGGGAGAAGCAGAACTGATGTTAGTTTTCAAGGTAAATAAATCTCGTTTATTGTAATATTATGTAGTTTTGTTTTTGTTTATTTTTTTCGAGTACATGTGAGTTTTATGTGGGTTTTTGGCCTTGTTCTAGCTGCTTGAAAAGTTAAACAAGTTGGTGATTAACATATTCCTCATAAAGTCAATAAAATGGCAGATTTTTGTTAATGAATGTCCTTTTTTTACTTCTGTCTCCTGAAACTTGATCTGGTCATTATCCAGGAATTACGTCCGCCTGTAAAAATGGTAGTCCCTGTCTGGAAGGCCTTGTGTGCTGCCACTGGTAGTGAAGGAAGCCTCGACACACTTACTGATGATGGCCCGACTCCAGAAACTTGATCTATCATCTGGGAATTACATCCGCAGGTGAAAATGCTAGTCCCCCCGTCTCGAAGTCCTTGTGTGCTACCAGTGGTAGCGAAGGGAGGAAGCCTCAACAATTACTGATGATGGCACATGGTGTTGAAAGATTTTGATCAGGACCTGTAGTGGACTTCGACTTTGAAGAACAATTCCATTGACGGATGAACTACATTATATTGACATTGTCGGTTGAGTTACATGCTTTTCAGTTAAGTGGAATAAGCTTCACTGCATGGCAGATGATGGAGAGACCCATGTATACATGTTTATTGTAACCACGTGAAATTGCCGGATAATAGTGCATTTTCATCAAGATCAAGGATCTTAATTTGTACCCTTTTCAATTCGTTCCATTTACTTTGTAAAGGAGGTCAGTGAGGCTCTGTCCTAAAACGAAAGAAGATGATTTCGAAAACAAATTGACGCATTTTTTTCACTTTTCCTGTTTTCATTTTGGTCTTAATTGCTATTTTCAGTTTTCCTACTAGTAATAGTCCTTAAAAAATTATTTTTCGTAAATTGGATGTGGGACAATTGACTCCAAAGTTATGGCGGGAAAGGATTACAGCTTTTGTTACGGGGACAACCAGTTATTACTTCAAATTCCACCTCACACGGTCCGTAACAAGATAGGAACAGTGTTACGAATAGTTTTCTCGTGGCGACTTTCTCGTGTTCTTAAGCTATGTAATAGACGTACCGTCATTAATCATCGCCTTAAGTACCCAACATTTCGAGTTAACTTCTCGCTGAGGTAACGCTGTTTCAGGTTGTTATGTGAAGACTAATTAAAGCATGTTGACTCCATAACTTTCAGTATTCTCATTTGGCGCTGCTTTTGCCCTGATCTCGATCAATATCTTCATTAGCATATAAATGCTCTTTGGTATTGCAAATTCACTTCCAAATGCCGTAGAGATCAGAAAGCGAGACGACGGAGAAAGAGGAATCCGATCCGAATGCTCGGGTAAACCGACAAGAGACATCGTATTCGTCCGGTCTTCCTGTATAAAATGTACCAGTGGAGGAAATTCGAGTTCTTCGAGGAGAAAAATACCGGGAAATCCAATAGAGTGCCGGAGGAGGTGAGCGGGACGATTGGATGCTGCTCGAGCGGGAGGGGGAAGGTGGTGATCGGCTGCGACGATGGCACCGTCAGCCTGCTCGATCGCGGCCTCAATTTCAATTACGCCTTCCAAGCTCACTCTTCGTCCGTCCTCTTTCTCCAGCAGCTCAAGGTTATTCCTTTCATTATTCTCTCTTTTCCATCTTCTGATTTCTTTTCTTTGTTTCCTGAGGAGATGTAAGAAAGGAAGAAATAGCAAACTATTGAATATTGTGCGGGATCTTTAGCGATTAGTTGTTAATCTGGAAAGTTCAATGTTGGGGTTTTAGGTTTTTGGAATCGATCTTCTCAATTGTTTGGTTCCTGAGAAAATGTGGGACAATGAGAGGAGTTGAGATTTTACTATCGGCTTCCTTCCGATTATTTAGGTGGGTGTTTGATTGCTGACAAGGATTGAGGAAAGGAAAGGAATTCAGATATCAGATATCAGAATTGGGTTTGTTCTTTCTTATCAACCCCCTCCCTCAAAACAAATTTCCGGCAGCTCGATGTTTACTCCGGGGGTTAGGATTATTCAATATTGAGCTGCTCAAATTCCTCCCCCCCCCCCCCCCTTTCTGTGTCTTGTGGAGACTGGGTTTAGTTAGGTTTAGGGGGCTTTTGGTTTTGGAATAGCCTTTGGGGGAAATTCCAAATTTGAAAGGTTGGAACTTGTGTTTCAAATTATTCTGATGTTGTGTGTCCTCTTTGAAATTACATCCTTGTTTGAAATTGATGTAAACTTTCTGTTTACTTGCAAAATCAGCAACGCAACTTTCTGGTAACTATTGGAGAAGAAGAACAGATATCTCCACAGCAATCGGCTATGTGCCTAAAGGTTTTCGATCTTGATAAGATGCAGCCAGAGGGTTCAAGCACAACAAGCCCTGATTGTATTGGGATATTGCGGATATTTACTAACCAGTTTCCTGAAGCAAAGGTATGGTGCTATGTGGATGGTTGTAGTCACCTTATTTCTTTTCCGATTCTAGTTGCTGAAATTACTCTTTATGTAGCTACTCTATACTGTGTTTATCCTAATGAAATTGTGAAACCATATACTGCAGATCACATCATTTCTCGTACTAGAGGAGGCACCACCGATACTTATGATAGCTATTGGCTTAGATAATGGTTGCACTTACTGCATCAAAGGGGATATCGGGCGTGAGCGTATCTCCCGTTTCAAGCTTCAGGTTGATAACCTCTCAGACAAAAGCCAGAAATCCATAACAGGTCTAGGTTTCAGAGTGGATGGCCAAGCCCTTCAATTATTTGCTGTAACTCCAGCTTCAGTTAGCTTGTTCAACCTACAGGATCAGCCACCAAGACGGCAAACGCTAGATCAGATTGGATCCACTGTCAACAGTGTTGCGATGAGCAACCGCTCGGTATGCAATGTTTGTGCTGTTCATTTTTATATTGGCTTCACAACTGTGTTTTGTATTCTCTGAGAAGGATAACAGTAAGTATGTTCTCTTGTAAGCAGGAGCTAATAATTGGTCGACCTGAGGCAGTGTATTTTTATGAAGTTGATGGTCGTGGTCCATGTTGGGCTTTTGAAGGAGAGAAGAAATTTCTGGGTTGGTTTCGGGGATACCTTTTATGCGTTATTGCAGGCCAAAGAAATGGCAAGCATACTTTCAATGTTTATGACTTGAAGAACCGTTTGATAGCCCATAGTATAGTGGTTAAAGAAGTTACTCACATGCTTTGTGAATGGGGTAACATAATGCTTATAATGTCTGACAAATCAGCTTTGTGTATCGGAGAGAAGGATATGGAAAGCAAGTTAGATATGCTTTTTAAGAAAAACCTGTATACTGTAGCTATAAATCTTGTTCAAAGCCAACAGGCTGATGCTGCTGCAACTGCAGAGGTGTTAAGGAAGTATGGAGATCATCTATATAGCAAACAAGACTATGATGAGGCTATGGCTCAGTATATCCACACTATTGGTCATCTTGAGCCTTCCTATGTCATACAGAAGTTTCTAGATGCACAAAGAATCTACAACCTTACGAACTACTTGGAGAAATTACATGAGAAGGGGCTTGCTTCTAAAGATCATACGACCCTTCTCTTGAACTGTTACACCAAATTGAAAGATGTGGAAAAGCTAAATATGTTCATCAAAGGCGAGGATGGTGTTGGGGAACATAAGTTTGATGTGGAAACTGCAATAAGAGTTTGTCGTGCTGCCAACTATCATGAGCATGCAATGTATGTTGCTAAGAAGGCAGGGAGACATGAACTGTACTTAAAGATCTTACTTGAAGACCTTGGTAGATATGATGAAGCCTTGCTATATATTTCGAGCCTTGAACCAAGTCAAGCAGGGGTGACAGTGAAGGAGTATGGTAAGATTCTCATAAAGCATAAGCCTGGTGAGACAATTGATAAACTCATGAGGCTTTGCACAGAGGATAAAGAATCCGTTAAGCAAGGAGCCTCAAGTGGTGCATACTTCTCTATGTTGCCATCTCCTGTTGATTTTGTCAACATCTTCATCCATCACCCGCAGTCCCTTATGGATTTTCTTGAAAAATATACCAACAAGGTGAAAGACTCGCCTGCTCAAGTTGAAATTCACAACACGCTCTTGGAGTTGTACTTGTCCAATGACTTGAACTTCCGATCAATCTCACAAGATAACAGCAATGGCGATCTTTATCTTGGAGCAGCTGGGAGGTCCAGATCTGAGTCCAATGGGAAATATGTCACTAATCGCAAAGATTCAGATAAGGACAAGGGCTGTTTGGGAAGGTGTGACAAAGGGCTACGTTTGCTTAAGAGTGCATGGCCATCTGAGCTAGAACATCCGCTATATGATGTTGATTTAGCTATTATTCTATGTGAAATGAATGCATTTAGCGAAGGGCTATTGTATTTATATGAAAAGATAAAGCTCTATAAAGAGGTGATTGCTTGCTATATGCAGGCACATGACCACGAGGGCTTGATTGCATGCTGCAAAAGATTGGGGGACTCAGGTAAAGGAGGGGACCCATCTCTTTGGGCAGATTTGCTGAAATATTTCGGTGAACTTGGAGAAGATTGCTCCAAAGAAGTGAAGGAAGTTTTAACGTATATTGAAAGGGATGACATCTTGCCTCCTATTATTGTACTTCAAACTCTGTCCAGAAATCCTTGCCTCACACTCTCTGTCATCAAAGATTATATTGCCCGAAAGCTTGAACAGGAATCAAAACTGATTGAAGAGGACCGGCTAGCTATTGAGAAGCACCAGGTTGGTAGTTATTGCAGCATTCCTTGAGTCCATCTGTTTTATCTATTTGTTATTGCACCCACTTTGAGTGAATAGTGCAACGATTTTCTTTTCTCCTTTTTTGTTGGACAAGTTCAGAAAAATGTATGGTACTCTGGAAATATCACCAAAAGCGAATAACAAAATAGAAACAGCTCCTAAACATCAGCATAATCCAAAAACCCTGAGGTGAAAAGTGAATGTTGTAAGAAATATGAATCATTATTGAGTCACGGAATTCATATTCAATTACCAGTCTATTGTTCAATGAGAGTAAAAAATGTTATTCTTCAATTTGCAGGAGGACACTTTGACAATGAGAAAGGAAGTTCAGGATCTTAGGACAAATGCCAGAATATTTCAGCTTAGCAAGTGCACTGCATGCACTTTCACACTTGATCTCCCTGCTGTACACTTTATGTGTATGCACTCATTCCATCAGCGCTGCCTTGGTGATAATGAAAAAGAATGTCCTGAGTGTGCTCCAGAATATAGATCTGTTCTAGAAATGAAAAGAAGCCTGGAGCAGAATTCTAAAGACCAGGATCAGTTCTTTCGGCAAGTGAAAAGTTCAAAGGATGGGTTTTCTGTGATTGCTGAGTATTTTGGAAAAGGAGTCATAAGCAAAACAAGTAATGGATCCGTAGGTGCTCTTTAGTTCAGGCAGCACTTCTTCCGGCAGTGCCCTTTGAGCGTTCTTGCTTGCTTGTCTCTTTTGTCTCAATATCGGCCATATATGTTGTGTAACATTTGACTCAGGCCAGAGTTCCCAATAATTAATGGTCATGAATGATGGTGAACTCTGTCAAAATTTCCTGCATGGGGCTTCAGTGTCTCAGACACATTTGTGCCACGTGTGATCAAGGATTTTACTTTGTTGATACCAATGGATGGAGGAACAGATTAAGGAGCAACGGAAGACGTAAATTTGCACAACTACTGTATGATATAAAAGAAACAGAAACTGGAGTCAATATCCTATGCTTGTGGGATTTTAGCTTTATAGCTGCGAGTTAGGGTTTATCAGTTGGCATTGAGAGTTGCAGGTCTGGTACAATGTCCCATGCTTCCCCTTAATTCTGCTCTGGATGAATTGACATGTGGCTTGCATTGCTACAAGATTTGGAGGGTGTGGGATACTTGGTTAGAAGCGGGTCTGTGTCGGGGCTTAAGTTGCTGATGTCAAGCTATCAAGGGAACTCCAGTCTTCACGGCAGCGTTGGTGACAGCCTGCTCATATTTTGCTGGTGCCGAAGTTGCTGGTGTATTCGCGACCTCAGCAGTGCATTAGTCCTGCAACTGCAGCGGCGTTGTTTAATCTCTCAAGCTTTTAGAGCTCTTTGGCCTCGTGATATTCTGAATGCTTGTAAAAAAATTACGATTGCCATAGGGATATGACTCAGTTGAGTTTGAGCTTTATTTGATTTCATTTTCCACTTTTTAATGCCAATATTTACGAAAAGATAATTACGAATGAAAGCCCCGATGTTATGCCAGCACTCTCAAAAGCGAAACGTTGCTATTTATTTTTAGCAAAACTCTTTGGCCCACCTCCTTTTTGGGTGATTGTCCTGAGTCCTGACCCTTCTTTTGGGTAACTACTAAATCCTGTTTCCTTGATTTCCCAGACTCGTTCAAGGCAGTATCTATGACCACATGACACCCTTTTGCTTTTGATTAAAAACAGTAGTACTTTAAACACCTCCAAAACAAAGATTAGATTAACCATTCGCTGCCCGATTAACAACAATGCTCTGGGTGAACATTCCTGATCATATCCTCCTACTTAAAAAAATGACGAAAATGAAGCATAAAAAGAAAAACTGCACTTATTATGGAAAAATGAAATTACATGATCAATTAATGTGTATCATAATCCCTCTATGCATAATATCGAGATGTATACCCAATGTTAATCAAGTGAGGTATACGTCAAATGATAGAATGACTTTGCTAGAATGTCTCCTCAACTCCAACATCTTGCAGAGCTTGACCCCTCTGCTGCATGAACAATACATGTCAAAGTGAACCACGCACCAACTTTTTTGGATTATCACCCACATATCTGAGTCTACCTGTCTGCTTGAGGACGGCCTCCAAGTTGATTGTGAATGAGCATACGACAGGCTTTTCTCAGTTATTCAGACAAGAGCGGAGCAATACTCTTTACCTATTTCTACACCTGATGAGAAATAGTGATTTTATAGTGAATGCATCTATACAAAAATGTGCTGCTGCTGCAATGATTCTGGGAAGCCCTTTGGTGTCTCCTCAACTCTAACCTCTTGTGGAACTCAACCGCTGTGCTGCACGTTCAATACTGAATTCATGCCGTTGTAAGCCATGCCACAACTTGTTTGGATTATCACCCAGAAATCCGAACTTAGCTATATGCTGGTGCAGGGCCTCCAAATTTACAAGAGGGATAGTTGTTGGTCGTCCATGAGCACACTGGAGAACAAACTTTTTGCAGTTAATCAAGACACTCTCTGGAAAGCAAGTGAAACAATTTGTACAAACACCTCCGAAAATTGTTTCTGCAAAGATTAACAACTCACCTGGAAACAAAGTGTGGTCTGCTTTAGCTCTTGAACAATGAGGGAACATTCTGAAGGTAACAAAGAGTCCCCAAACATAATTGCACCTGAATATAGAGTACAACAAATCAATGCACAAAGAAAAAGGGCTGTCTTGTTTAAGTAATTACGCATTAATGCATAACATGATGTATACAGCATAACCCCTCCCTCTCTGTTGAGAGAGGGCAGCCCTTAGAAGCACAAAGAAAAAGGGCTGTCTTGTTTAAGTAATTACGCATTAATGCATAACATGATGTATACAGCATAACCCCTCCCTCTCTGTTGAGAGAGGGCAGCCCTTAGAAGCAAAAGGTTGGTAATCGAGAGATAGTCAACAGTAATTCTTTTCTACTTACACCATCCTTCATGAATTTCATGTTTCTAGAGAGATAAGCCATATACCTCTGCATGCTTTCATATTAAGGACTCGAAGAACAGATGATGGCATTGTTGATGATCCATCTGTATCAGCAAGCTAGAGATGACACAGTAAACTGGAGTTGTGAAGACATTGGATATGGTTTAAAGAAGACTTGTAAAAAAAAAAGATATGGTTTAAAGAAGGTATAGCCTAGAGGATAACGAAAAACAGAAGGCAATGTTCCAAAAACTGGAACGCTACAAAATACCTGATGAAGAAATTCCAAAAGATCTGCATCGGACAAATTGACACCTAAAATATTAGGTACCTGCATGTGTTTGACAGAAAGCAGTTGTAGCACAAGGATAAGCAAATGGGGGCACATCTCATCTTGCACGTTTTGTAAAGTAACTTATATTTGCAATAAATTTCCACTGTGGCTGCAACCAGAATGAATCAAATACTAGTTGTTTGACTTGGTTCAGTGAATTGAGCTTGGCCTAACACTCAAAATCTTTTCTAAGTTCAGGCTCAGACCATTTAAGTCGAGCACAAGCTCAACCACATGGAACAAGAAAGTCTCAGTATATTCTTATAAAAAATATTCTACTCATCCGAATATTTGTCTTTACACTTATACAAAAGTAGCTCAAAGGTTATCATGTATAGGCTTGCAAGCTTATGGACCAAGCACAGGTGGATCACAGAGCCACAAGTCGAGCAAAACTTGAGCAGCTCACTGACCATTTGGCTCATTTGCAGTCCTCATATCAAGCAATGACCACCCAACTGTGGCTTCATCAAAAAGCAAAGGCGGATAAATATCTTTCACTGACATGCTTTCAGTTTACAGAAAAAATCGAATGCAAGAAGCGGAGAAGAAAAGATCTAGTGTTTCACCGCAATAAGTGTGACAACTGTTGACCGCCTGTGGAGAAGATTCAAATTCCTGCCAAAGTGTATTATTTTAGGAACCACAAAAAGGAGATGGGCAAGCAAATAAAAAGGGATAAATCAATCAGTTCTTTCAGAAAAGGGAAGTATTATAGAAAATGAAGAACTATATAACAGACAAACTCCTAGCTAGCCTCATAGCCTCCTAATAAGTGTCAAAAATCTAATGCACATTAAACACTGAGCCAAAATGCCTTCAGAGTTCACTCTGAAGCGATGAAGTTCTATCCGTTGTCTTTATATTTCGGAACACTTTGCCAAAACTCTAAACAATGTCATGTTCTATATAAGTATCCAGACTTACGTTCTTCCCTTTAGACGCTTAGTACTGTAATCTGTCTATTTAGCTTATCAACACGTATGAAGTTTTAAGCGGTACAGAATACCTCTTAAAAGACCTTGCATCTTGATCATATATGTTGCAGATCCAACCCCAATCTTTTACTTGTTCAGAATAATTTTGCAGTAACTCATAGGCAATCTCCGGCAGGAACTGTTTAACACCACATTTAAGCTTAAGTTTAGAATTTCAGAGCAACACGAACATTCCACATGCCAAAAGAAGACTCTGCAATAGCATCAAATTCAGACATACTACCATCTCTTGTTCATTGTCAAGATAATGAATTGTCTTTGCTTCTCCAGACAATACCTAAGTAGTCCAAAAGTCTTATGAGCAACAGTAGATATCCCCACCAAAAGTTCAAACAAAAAAATATTTTTACCTTCTTACGCAGTTCTTCCAGTCGGATCCTTTCATCTGCAGCATGCTGTAGCAAGGGACCACTGCCAAAGTCACGACTGCATCCAAACGTATGCAGAGTATATGTGTGACTGTATGTGTGTGCATGTGTAAGTGTGTGTACATTTTGTGAATGCATTTTATATAGGTGTCTCATTTGACAAATGAATTTCTCAGTAAGCCTGTCTAAAAGTATGTCCACTTACCCCCAAACAAAAAAAAAAAACTAGTGTGAAGAAAGGAGGCAACTGTGTCTAAAATATTTGAATATAATTTCTATCAGACATAAAATTATATAAGGAAGTAGTATGAGCATTACGGCCCTTGTTTTCCTCCTAAGACCACCATGCAATCCAGTACTAGGCCAAAATCAAGTCAAATGCATACATCTTTCTATTGCTGCCCCCAATCACTGACCGAAAGCAGATAGCATGAGTATGAAGGAAAGAAAGATCCAAAACAATAATTCATCAATAAACCTGGTCAATAACAGCAAGCGTTCCACCAGCCACAATGGGAATGAATTTCTTATCCAACTGTTGAAGTACTTTGGCATCACCCAGGCAGTTCTTGTTTATCGATGCAGGAACTAAATCACCAACAAGATTCAAGAATCCCATAGAGATGTCAAGAATAGTATTTACATCGTAAATATCACCGGATTTATTCCTGGTCTGTACAAAAAGCATAAAATCCATCACTCATTCATTAGTTAAACCGATGATTAAATGACTCCTCTGTAAGTACCTTGAACAGTGATGAAAAGATCACATGTATTTAATAAATCGCATACATTTGCAAAATTACTCAACTGTTGCCAGGGAAGAGCAATTACGCCATTTGGGCCAACAATCAACAGGATCTTGGGTCTCCTTTGTGGTGAAGACTGAAAGATGGGATCACAATATCATGTAAATCTATTTCATGTGTGTATGCATAAACATGTCCTTATCATTTCATATCAAAAACCAAGAAATTCTTTCTTGAATGAAAACTAGTCATCACAAACAAGCATAATTAACCCTAACATGGACATTACCTTTATCTGGAATCCTATCTTGAATATCTGAATAAAGGGACTGTTCAAAATTTTCACCATCTTCAATCTCCTTCTGGTTTGCTGAAATGCCTGTGATCTTTTCCATTTCTTTCCTGAAAGAAAGGCCAAGATAAGTAAGAAATTAAGCAACAGGATTTTGAATCAGAAGTGCTGCGATAAGGATACAAGATAAAACTAAAAAGCAAAGGAACAAAGTACCTAGTGTCTGACAACAAATGTGCAGCAGACAGCGGAGTGGAATATAAATGACAAACATCAGAAGGTTGTTTGGCATGCTTCAACTGATCAGCTTCTGTAACAATTACAGGCGTAATTTGTGAGCTTGGCATCATTTTTCCAAGTATTAAAAGGCAGCTCAAATCACAAACAAACCTGAATGAGGATGAGCATTAGTGAAGGTTTGGGCTTCGGGTTTTCCTGCTTTCATAGTGGAACCATGATTTAAGGAAAAAAACCTCCTTTTGCCTCTGTAAAATGGTGGAGCTGAGTGGCTTCTTCTTGATCTTTCTTTAGGAAAACGATCCTGTTCATAATGTAGATATCTCATTGCATGCATTTGGCTTTCGTGTTTGTCAACACTTGTGTATTCTTTAGCATATGTGTCCAGATAAAACAAGTCATTCACATCAGGGAATATCTCTGGACGTTCAGGAGAAAATGTAAATTCTCGATCAGGTCTCTGAAGAAATTTGCAGTCATCTCTACATAAACCAGAACAGTCATCGAAATCTAACTTGTTATACATACAAGTTGAGGTGCAATTTTCCTGTATAGAGCCCTTAGACATGATATCGAAATCAAATTTGCACTCCATCTTTCCCGCATTAAGAAAATGCCCAGAACTTTCCCTAACTTCATTTTCATCCCCGAAATGCTCAATGTCCCAAGAAGTGGCTTGAACCAAGGGATCTGATGTTGAGGAACACCAGTCAATGGCAAAGTTTACTTTGTTCATGACTGAATCAGATTCAAGGACATCTGCAATGAAATGCTCTCTATTAGATGGGATTGACTGTACTAAAGCTCTGGATGGGAAATCGAAATCTGAAGCCACATCACATTTTGTGCTTTCTCCGGTAAAGGGTGGAGAACTTGATGCCTCATTGTGCCACCAGGTCCTTGGAAGCAAATCTAAACTCTGGTTGCCACCATCGTCGAGAATATTGACTCTGTCATTAGCACTTGCCTGCTTCCTATAGGCCCTAAAGCCATCCCTCTGAAATTCAGATATCTCATCCTTTGAGAAGCAATCCCTCTCAAGTGGAAGGTTTTGTCGGGAGGAGCAACCCCACAGCAAAGGTTTTTCAACACTCCTGCTAACTAAGTCACAAGATAATGCCATCCCTGTTGATTCACTCCCCACATCTGGATCAACTTTAAATAATCCACCTCCCCATCCAGAAATTAAGCTATTGTCCTCTACATTATCATTGGATATATTCCTCAAGAAACTCTCCCCAACAAAAAATTCGTTATCAGATGTCAACGTATGGTCGCCATGCTTACAGGTTGCTGAGCATATGCTTTTAGCTTCGAGACCATCCCATGATTTGATAGCATAATCAGTTGGGCAAACAAAGCCCATTTCAAGTTGCTCTTTAAATTCACCATTTTTATGCATTCCATCACCTCCCGAAAGAGAAAAATGGTCGACCTCTTTGGTTAGCATCTCTGAAGGGGTAGAGAAAATGTCAAGAGAAGCTTTGTGGTTCTTGATCCCACATTTCCCTTTTGCTATTTCAGAGCCTTCTGAGAAATCTGCATCAAGAGAATCCAACACAAAAAAGGTGGTATTACCTATGAGCTGCAACAAATCAGACCAAAATTGCTCCATGGTGTCCACAAGTATGCACTTAGATAGTTTATCGATATCTTTCTGCCTTTTTTTGACTCAAATACCATAATTAAATACAACATCTAGCCTAAATGGAGCTGTTTAAATTTTGAAACTGAGGAAGTTGATCTTTTACCTTCTTCTGCTGATATTATGTCATCGACTTCCTTCCAGATTTGATCTTTTGTTATCTCATCAGCTACGTGACTAATAGAATCCCCTGAAACATCTTAAAGGTTAATACAAGTTTCAAAACACACTGAATCCAATACGTGTTAGCAATTAGCAACATTCCATTGTAGGGGTTATACCAAGAGTTAGATTGCCCTTCCAACATTGTTGAATGGTCTTCTCAGTGAAGGTAAGTATAGGAGCCCAATCCTGGCAAAAGTGAAATAAATCAGTGGTGTCCAAGGAAAGTAATGGATATCCTAACTATTCACTCCTTCTATGAGCTTTTAACAAAAGGAGAGACTATAAGAATTTTCCTGTCAGCATTGATGAAGCAAATTCACAGTTTTGTTATTTCAATATTGGAGGTGTTTATTCCAATGAAATAAATTAAAGCAAAATCTCAAAAAAAAGAGAGAACAACAATTTAACAATACTCTAAAGGGAACAGAAGAATCATAAACAAAATTTCAGAGAGGGGGCGAGGGGTGGTGGACAAAGAAAAGAGATAATTGTCTCATTAAGGTATTCTCAATGACGTCCCCAAAGTCAAATAACTTCAAAATAAATGGACATGCCAACAAGACTGGATCCAAAACCAAATAAATCCTCCCAAACCTTATCCCGTCATAATCTCTAAGCCACTCAACCTTTCAAATTCAAAATAGATAAATTCAGAGGCACTCAGAGTAATCATTAGCAATTAATAAAATTAGATTTACAATCAGACAAGAAAGTGTGTTACCTTGAACTCAACGTTTGTCTTTGATGGTTCAAAGGTTAAATCATACAAAGATCGAGGGCAAATTAGATTCAGAATATAAGCTGGATGGGCTTGAGACCTACTTCTCTTCCGATTGTGGGACCGATAATTGACTTTCCAGGGACCCAAACACTGAAACCTAGCGGCCAATTGATTCAACAGTTTATGAATTGGACCGTTGCAGACAAACCGTGAGTTAATATCTGCTAATGTGAAGGTCACATTATTAAAATAGCTAATCATCTCCAACCTCAAGACATCCACCCTAAAGATCTCTACATTGCCTAGAGGTATACACAGTCATGGATACAGACATATTGAAAGGCCTGCAAAAAATAGGCAGCATGTAAGTATAAAACAGAAGGATAAAACAAAAGATCAAGCATACTGTTATCATTAAAATAATCATTACAAATCTTCTACCTTAATTTCAAAGCCATCATAGGGACCAGATATGTAGCCGGAAAGCCTTAATCTACCATCGCTAACATTCAATTTATGGAGAGAGTCAGAGGCTTCAATCCCAAACTCACTTGACAATAATGACAAAGGAGTAGTAGGAAATGTACAAAGAAGCTCGTCCCCACTACATGAAGAACATACAAATATAAGAAAACAAGCATGATAAACAAATTCACTCCAACTTGCAAATGTGACAGGAAGACACCTTTCCATATCGACAACTTTGAAAGAAACCTGAGAGTGGACAAGGCCAATCCTCAGTACGCATTTCTTGACTGAGTGCAACACCTTCTTGGCGCTAACAATTTCAGTAACACAATTGAAAATCACAAGTTCACTAGGTCAGTTCCAATGGAAGTTCAATGGTTATTTTAGTTCTCAAGTAGCTGAGAATCGTATTTTCTAAAACAACATGGAGAGTATGAATCAGTCCTAAAAGAAGGAACCTGGATTGCATATATTTCCTCCGAACAGGTTGGTTATAAAATAAATCCCGCACATGAACTGCAAAAAGTCAAGCAATTAGCTGAAAGTTTGTTGTTTACATAATTAACAAATATAGAGAACATAAAAGTTACCTTCATGATCACGCAGAATAAAAGGACACAAATATGAACAAGCCTTTTACTGAAAACTAAACAAGCCAACCAATCCCAATGCCTAAAATAAATAGATGAAGGTAGTTCAAATTATGTTAAGTTTTTGTTCATTATGGGGGTGGGGGGGGGGGGGGGGAGGACGTGTCCTATTGTGTAAAGACAATTTTTTACCTGTGGTCCCTATGTCCTTTCTGTCATCATCAATTCCAAGATATAAGCACTTGCATCCCTGAACAGAGTAGCATAAAAGTCAACCTAGAACCAAGCTTGCATGAGTAGCAGCAAAAATAAGCAACTTGCTCCTGGCATAGGAAGATTAAAACAGTAACAAGCCGCTCATGCCTTGATGACTTTGCGGTATCCAGTTGGCCTCCCATAAGCTTTTGTTACAATTTCCAACAATGAGACATCAGAAATGGAAGCCAATGCTTCTCCCCGAAAGCCGAAGCTCCTTCTTGAAGTATCCATATCAGTTGACTGGTGAAACTTTGATGTCGCTGGTTCAGAAATTTATCCATGCCCCACCATCATTACAAGCACCAGCTAGCAACCTCAAACACACATAGTATACATCCTATAACTCATGCATCAGAATTTATACCAATGAGACCAACATCTGACGCCCTCATAATGGACCTAGATGTGTTTATAATCTGCCTGTATCCCCACCATCAAAACTGGTCAATATGAGTTAGAACTTAGACATGCCAAGACAGCATTCAACTCTTCCATTATCATCTTGATGGACAGAGCATATTAGTTGGTGAACACTTCTGGTTCTTTCTTTCTAAGATATGTATACAAACAAGGAAATCAACATCTGTTTGAACGAAAATCTCATTAACCCTGATAAGGAGACTACTGCAGATCTGATGATCCACACAAACAGTCGAGGACAAGTAAGTTAGCCTGATAAGTAGTTACCTATCATTAACTTTAAGAAGTAACCAAGCAAACCATTTGGTATCAATCAGGATAAAAGGTTTTTTTATTCAAAACCAAACTCATTACCTAATAGAGTCTCATTGGGTCATAAACACAAATTTTGGTAGTCCAAACATTTTACAACAATCAGTGTTTAATTGTCTGAGGCTCATGTACGACCCATAAAACCTCCTTTGAATATTAATGTTTGAGCACCCTGACCCCAAAGAAAAAGGGACAAAAAACTGATAAATGAGTAGTTTAAAGAACCAAAAATGACAAGCAAATGACTGTGTAACTCCAAAACTTTAGCACTTGAAACCATTATAACCGTCACGAAGAAGATTCCTGGCAAAATACAAATATATAAGATTGATGACTTGGTTACCATATCTTTCTCCCAACAAAACCAATCCATCGCGAGTAATTCCGTGTCCTGCAAATACATTAAATGGAACAGAATAATGTTGAGACCGCCCCAGCAATACAGATTGAAGCCACTGAAGAACATCAGTACCTACCATCATCCACCACTTTTACAAAGCAGGTTCCAACACCGACATAAACCAATACCTGCAACAAGAAGTTAAAGATGTTGTTTACCACGCAAAATTTGATGGCATTGAAGATAAATTAAGTCCACTCCGATGAAGCATGGAATAATTCAGATGACATTGACTTCATAGTTACTACCTTTGTTGCACCAGCGTCCAGACTGTTAAAAACCAGCTCTTCCACAACCCTCGCAAGGTCAAAGAGGATTGCGCCAGAACGCACAGAACTACGAACTGCCTCTGGCAAGGGATTGATGCTCCTCATCGAGAATTAAGCTGAAAATTACAAAATAGTTGCAACCATTGCAAATCTCCCTTTAATTTAGACCGCATTTATTAATATATTTCAGAGATTCGGGATTTTTTTATTCACAGAAACACACACCACAACTTGAAAATATATCTGCCTGTACAACTACCCAATTTTATTGAAGTTGCGTTTTTTTTTTCTGGGTACACAAATGAAAAACCCAACTTTAAAGCCCACAAATGGAGCAGTCGAAACTTTCTCCTGTCTTTTTGTTTTTGTGAAGAAGATGAGTAAGCATACGTACACATACACAAGCACAGAGGCATGCGCGCAAGCATATCGATTTCACATTGTTGTCTAATGTCTATTAGCTTTCCCAAGAAAAAGCTTATACTTTACAAGGCTTTCGGGTCGAAATTCTCATTTTCAGAGCGAATATGTGGGGAAAAAAAGGGACAAGACGGGGAAGACGAATTGAATTGCTTCGCTTACCAGATGATACGCTTATCGTAAGGGGTTAGGGTTAGGTTTTGGAACCAACGTCAACGTCGACGTTTAAGCAGACCATCAGCGTCGGTCCGCTAGAGTGGGATTTGAAGTGGGGGACTGAAGAAGAAGAAGGCGGTCAAGGAAAATGATATAAATGGATTGTGCTCTATTGAGAATTGAGATCACGAGGGCAGAGCTTACATGCGTTAAAGGAGTTATGTCGTTGGCGGACACGTGTAACTCTATGCGTAACGGCCACTACTAAAGATGATATTTTCGGTTTTAATCTTTTTGACGGCTGCAGTATTTATTTGTCGGAGCGACATCTGTTTTAAAGTTTCTCCCGTAGGAAATGAAAGTCGCTATCTACAAGTGACAAGTGTCTCTTAGGCATTACTATGTTGCGTAATTACAAAAAATACCTTAGTTTGTAATCCTACAATGTACCTGTTCTCAAAAGGATCTGCTTGCTGGATTTTTCAAAAATAAAAATAAGGAATAAATGTAAAATTGGTCCCTGTACTATTTGTAAAAATTGATTTAGTCCATGGGATATGAAAAATATCGATTTAGTCCTTGTGATTTCAGAAAATGATAAAATCAGTTTCTGATAGAGGATCAATAACAAACGAAAATAGAATCACAGGGACTAAATCGATTTTTGCGTATAGCACAGAGACTGATTTTACCTTTATCCCTAAAAATAAAAAAAAAACAATGCAAGCCTTAAATATAGTTTATGATAAACTTAATTTTCTCGGTAATAATTTCTATCTTGTAGTAAATCTACTGTGTAATTTAAGAAAAAATTGTATATTAAATGTTGTAAGACTCATGTTGTGATAAACTTTACACCGATAATATTAAATAAGTAGGGCCCACAAACACATTGTGTTTGTCTTTCTCATAATCACATCGTTTAATTCTGACAAAAGAGTTATGAAAGATCATAGTCTATGAATACAAATTATAGCTAGTGAAGTAAGATATTTTATGTGGTTCGGATCCTCTAAATCTATTTACATAAATAAATTTGGTGAAATTTTAATTATTATTTATGTAAAATTTTTAACACAAAATTGATATTTGCATTGTGAAATTATTTCAGGAAATCTATCTATGGATTGGATATTCTCATATATGGTGAGTGAAAAAAGGGTGACATTTACGTAAAATTGTTTAGTTAGGAGTAAAATGGTGGTTAAATGGGATTTGGGGTCGTGGGGTTCTAGAACCAGAGCCAATCCGATATTCCTTCTGACATCATTTGGTATATATAAGCTGATCTTCGATTTTCTTCATGACCTGTAATTTCTTCCTCATCTCTTTCTCCCCCTCTCCGGAAACCCTAATTGAAAGTCTCTCTCTTTTTTCTCTGTTTCTTTCAGACTTAATAAACAAGATCGGCAGGTAAATTCTCAACCTTCCCTTCCTACGGTCCAACTATAACTCTGTTGTATTATTTATTTATTTTTATCTGAAAATTCAATGTAATGGGGTTTGAACTGTCTTTGATTTGCATAATTCAGTGAAATCGAGCTCGTAGCATTCTAGATTCATGTTGATTGTGATCTGATTCTTCGTTTTCAATTGTGATATCCATTTGAGAACGATGAATTCGATGCTCTTCATAGGAATTGGTGTATGGATGAATCTGTACATGTTTACAGGTCTGAATTGTGCTGTGCTTTCGATCTTTTGGTTTTGTTGGTGAATTGGATGTCATTGATGATTTGTTTGGTTGCCGAGAAATCTAAGGTGCTCAAATACTTGTCTGATATATGGTCAAGTATATTCTTTTTCTTCTCCTTTGGAAGCCATGATATGGAAAGTACGAGGTTATGGCTTAGAATTTCGTTTTCTTTTATATTTTATTTATATTTTGAAAAACCAGAAAATGCATCTCTGTGTTTCAATTCAATGTTCAAAATGGGTTGGATTACTTCCGGTTGATGCAGTATGTGGAGCCTTTTTGTTGGTTTTCAATGTTTCATAATGGGTTTGGTGTTGGATTGGTACTGAGGTTATAATGTTTTATGGTTTTTTTTAGCCTGAATGTAAATGGAGCGGCGCATATATCCATGTGGAGAATTATGCAACATTTGGGTGTAAAGTTAAAGAATAGATAATAGTATAAATGGAGTCCAACATATGTGATGTTAATCACTTGGATGCTGATGTCCTTTTGCCTCCCCGAAAACGTTTGCTTGCTGGATTGAAAAAGCAAAGCTCGGAAACTGATGGTGCTTCAGGTCTCTCTCTAATTGCTTCTTCTGCCTCCCCTTCTGCTTGTGCTTTCACTTCCGGCTCTGCTTCTGTTCCATCTTCAGCCGCTTTAAGTGACTTCGAGATCCGTCTTAACAATCTGTTGAGTTCTCATTCCGGTAATCCTAACCTTACACCAGAGGAGATAGTAGAGGCTTCAAAATCTGCAGCTATCAAAGCGGCTAAGGCTGCAGAGGATGCGAGAGCTGCAGCTGAGGAGAGGGCTGCAATAGCGTCAAAAGCAATGTCTGCTGCCAAGAGTGCTTTAGATTTGGTTGCTGCCTCATTTTCTGAAGAGGCTGCCTGTAAGGAAAGATACCTGAAAAAGAATAAGCTGAAGAAGCATCTCCCAGTTCAGCTCTTGTACAAAAAATATCAACCAATTGAGAATAATAAGACAGATGAAGAGTTGGCCCGAAAGTTGCATCGAGCTATTAACAGCTCCCCGAGAATCTCAAAGAATTCTTCAAGTTCTGACTGGAAGGGTCATAAACACAAGAAGCCTAAAAGTTCAGCAAGTTGTGAGAAAAGTAGAGTATCCAATGGAGGTATCTTATTGGAAAGACACCCCCCATCTGTGTGTAATGGTCATGCTGTGACAGGCAAGGTCTCTGAAGGCTCCATGCGAGAATTACACACACACAAAGCAGATGAAAAAGCCTGTAAGTCTGATAAAGCTGGCCAACTAGAGAAGGGCAATGATGAAGCGGAATCCAGTCAGCCGAAGGATAAAACTTTGGAAGATGCGTCTCCAACTGGTAAAAAGAGGGGAAGAGTGAAGCTAAAAAGGTTGCCCTTAAGCATTTGTACGTTTAGGGATCAGGCAAATCCCAAGGAAGAAATGACCGTGAGAAGCTCCCCATTGACTGAGAATAACATGGACAGTCCTACTGCTGGTAGTACACCTTTATTTTCAATTGAGCCTTCGGCTGATGATGTGATGCCAATTGGGGCTACACCAGTGTGGAAATGCCAGGAATTCAAAGTGCCAGCATGTGTCAAACAGAATAAAGTCCTGCAGTCGTGATGTTCAAATGTAATGTTGTGAAAGGTTTGTCTGTGATAGAAGTTGATAGCCGAGGTAGGATTCATGGTTTTATAGAAACGGCTTTATTTCATTTATCTTTTTGCTCATTTTTTATGGCTTTGTAATGAACTTCAACTGACTGAATGTAAATTTAGATGTTCAATTGCCTGCATCCATGCTTTACAGAAGAGCAAAGCCTGAAATTATGATACAGAGTGATGCAATAAATTGGATAGTATTCCTTGAAAGGTCCATATTCATCATGCAGCTCATTATGCGCGAACTATACTATGCATCCATGTGTCTATTGTAATGTAATTTTTGGCAAGTTGTTTATTTCCCTCCCTTAGTTTGATGGTTCTAAAAGATCCATGACATGATTGCAGCAGGATTGTTTTTCAATTTTGATGGTACTTGTTACTGCTGGTGTAAATTTAATGAAGAAGGGTTTTCCTTTCTTCTTGAGTGATCGATCAAGGAGTTAAACTGGAAAAATTTACCAGTCATTGTAGCTGCAAGATTTGGTGCGCATAATCGATCTCCATTATGTGAACTTTGTAACAAAAGCATACATATAGAAAGTTAATTTTTTTCTTTTGTATCATTTCCTTTCACCTTTACTCTTAGTTGTGATTTTAGAAAGCCTTATTCGTATTCCTTTTAGCATCGGATTCGACTTTTACCCATTATTGTGAAATCTTCATTGGAAGCGATGTTGATGTTGATGAGCAAAACTAGAAGGATCTATTTTTGGTTGAATAGAGAGGCACGAACAGAGGAATCTGTGGACTCTCATCTTAAGCCTGATAATAGAAAGCTCAGTCCTCGTGAATGCTCACCAATGACGCTTGTTCTCGATGCACCGACACTTTTTCATCTCGACAGGCATATGAGAAGATTCAATCTGAAAGCATCCTTAAGGTTCAGGGGCACCTAGATTACAGGTGAAGCAAAATTGATGGTTGCACCAAGAGATAGAAGCAAATCTGTGGGTGTGGGCCAAAGAACCTTGCGTAATGTACTTCAGTGTTCACGTGGTTGTCCCGTGCCGTATTTCAAGAGTAATAGAAGATCTAATATAAGGCAATGTGACATGTCGTTTACAGTTCTGGTGTCGTTTGGGCGGGTGGGTCGGATTGGTTTTCAGTTGGTCTAGTCCTCCTCCAGTAGATAAGACTTTGGAAGAAACGGGAATCTCCAATAACTGGCTACCAGCCAATTGGTAATTAATATGTGGGGGGCCGCTTCTCACCCTGATAAAAATGCGCAAGACTGAGATATGGGAACTCATAAAGAGGACCCACATCTTCGTGAGAGCGAAGTCATGCAAGTTGGGGTGGGGGTTTTCTTCTTTTCCTCAGCGCCAATTCGTTTACAATCCTATCCATCTCATCCATTGTCGCATGCTCTTCAGTTGTTTCCTTGCCAGCTAAATTGGGGTGGGGGTTTTCTTCTTTTCCTCGTGAAATATGTTGAAACTGCAGAACTGAAAGTTGCTATTCGCAGATTAATATTAGGAAACAAGGCCTTCGTGATTAGGACCAGACCACTAGTCAATTGCATTTGGTTGGTGACGTAACTTTTGCTCTTGCCTAGAAAAAACAAAAAATAAAAAACTTTTGCTCTTATTCAGCGTACTAACTCAGATGATCTCACACTTAGGATCCCATAAAGGTCGGAAAACGACATAAACATGAGCTCACAAGTAGGTCTGAGGATAGGAATAAACTAATGGGGATTGGGTTCCGTAAGATCAACCAATTAATGCGTGAAAGAGACGAGGCATTCCAGCTAGCCGACTGACTGAAATCTATTATCTATTATCATGGCAAAATCGTAATACACACATCACACTTGTGGGGGTGTACGAACAGAATACACTATCACAAAAAATCATACAAAAAAAAAAATCACCAGCTGTGGTAGGCTGCTTCTCACAAAGCATATTCATCATCGCTACCTAAAAAAAAATGAGATGCAAGTAAAATCGTAACAAAGCCAACTTCCTTCTTTTTCCTCTCATCCACAGAGACAATAAGGCACATAAAGCTACTATCTCTTCCACTTCAGCTCCCCCCCAGCTCTGGACACGACGAGATGAACAGATGATCGGTTTGTAAGGCAGCTCAAAAATTCCATTCATAAGGTTGAAACAGGTGGAGAACATAGATATCTACTGTTCTGGTCAGCTATATATGGTACAAGCCACCAGAGTCTCTACAATCGCAGTCAAAAGTTTCGCCCGTCGTTTCCTCATTTCTATTGTACATTTTGTAGAGTTAATCAAAAAATAGAATCTTATTAGAACTGTAACAAAAAAAAAAGAGATCACAATCAAGTCATACGGGTGAGGGGATGGATCATGAACCCCAAATAGTTGTGGCTGTATCAACATTTTCATCTCTTCACTTACCCACCTTAATCTGAAGGTTGTTCATCCCAACATTTACACTTCCCAGATAAGCTTCTTTTTTCTTCTCATCCTGGGTTGATTTCCTGAGATTGAGCCATGGGTGTTCCAGACACTGCTGAGCAGTTGGTCGCTTCTCTGGTGCAAAATCGAGAAGGGGACAAAGAAACTCTGCAAGCTCACTAGCATCCTTCTCTGAAAAGTTGTATTTATCAACCAATAACCGATCTAGTGGCCAGAATTTCAGCCTCCGAATCCTCTTTAGATCGCCGTGTCTGTCGAAGAAATCTTTGGAGCGTGCTCCTCCAATGGCTACCTGCTCACCAATAAACAAGCAGAACTCAAGTACCAAAAGTAATTGGACATAAGAGGGCGATGGCTGAATTATGCGCTACCTTTCGAGACATCTTTCCAAGGAGTTCCATCATTAGAGCAAGGTGATCCTGAAACCAAAAAAGTGAGAAGTTCCATTAACTTGCCATACAAACAGGTTTTCAAAGACAATAACAAGAACTGGCATGTTCATGATTCAACAGCTTTCCTTGTTACTGGGTGTGCACGAACCAATATGCATATCAATGTCCTACAATAAAATTTAACTCATTCTCGAAATATACGCAGTGCATGGACAGAAACCTAAATTCAGCTCAAATTTGCAAATTAATCATCGAATCATAACTTAACTTTGATAAAAGTGACATGTTCTCTGATGTTTGATTCTCTTCCATTCGCCCACCAAACAGCATGGAACTTTAAAACCAGTTCATTGCGACATGATAATAATGGTTACTCTTTATTCAAAATATGGCAGGCCTCTAAAGGTGTATTTTAAGTCCTTTTCGACATTAATATATTTCTTGTATGTATAAGTGTTGTGTTTTCTCAAGTATTTATCTTTCATCCACCACCATGTCCATGCAAGGAGCCATTAACCAGAAATGGAGGAGCTGGGAGAGAGGGTCATGCGAAATCTATTGTGTGATAATTTTTATGCCCTAAACCTCATTAATCAAACAAAGAACATGACGCCTAACAAAAAAATGGGTAAAAAACAGTACACTTGGTTGAATATGAGTTAGATAATGCATAGAATAACTATAGATAGTAGCAGCATCGCATTTTTACTTTCTGATATCCTTCCATCTTATTGTTCCTTTATTTGCTGTTTCCATTTGTAACTTCCCATGATATCTCAGGAATTTATTCAGTTGGACAAATCCGTTCCTAATTTCTATCATGCAGCATATTGTAGTGGACAAGAATTGTAGACCACAGCCAAAACCATCCTACCTCATCCTCACTAAAGCCTTCCCCACTCTTCGGAGTAAACATCATATCTCCAGTAGCAAGTTCAAAGGTAGTGCAAGCAAATGACCACATATCAACAGGGAAGGAATAGCCAGCTTGTAGTATAACTTCAGGAGCTCTATACTGCCTAGTTTGGATTTCTTCTCCGAACTGCTTATTGGCCCAACATGCATTTCCAAAATCCACAACTTTGCATCTCATATCAATCCCATCCAGGTTTCTATCAGATTCTGCAGCTCTTTCTCCTCCTATTACAGCCATGGAAGTTCTTCTTCCGGATATCTTAGCAACTGCTCTCCGTGCTCTCCTTTTCAACTTTTTTTCAATGACAGTCATAGTAGTTCCACCATTTGGATTCCCTTCAGGCCTTTCCAGAATAGGCGTGAGCCCAGACCTAACTGGATCTTTGGTAGGATCAATGGTAGAAACGAAGAGAATATTTTCAGGTTTCAGGTCAGTGTGGATTATACCAAGCCCTCTATGCAAGAAATCCAGACCCATCAAAATACACCTGCAGATCTCCCTAACCTTATTCAATTCAAGGCCTTTGTATCGATTATACCTGATGAGCCGGAGTAAGCTATCACCCAGAAACTCAAGGACCATGCATAGATGCTGCCCATTTGGGCCTGTATGCTTAAAGTGGTCAATGAGTCGTGCAATGCATTTGGAACTTGAGGGATCGCCATTGGCAACAGCTGAAAGGACTTCAATCTCATGAAGTGCAGCTTGAGCAAATTGTGCAGCACTCTTCTGGATCTTAAGAGCCACAAATTCCTGAAGAATAGAAAAAAAACATATGTAAAAATGGGACTCGAATAAATGCAAAGATTGATCTGCTAACATTAGCCTTGAATTAGGAAAAAAAAGAAGAAAAAGGTATTGCTTTGGTATGCAATCGGCATCATCTTTTTCAAACCTATTTTTTCTGGGTTGTGTAATAGCTCTAGTATTTCTCTGGATATTATTTCTTGCGACTCTCTTGTGGCTTGATTTTAGTTCTATGAATTTAACGTTACCAAGAAAAAAAGAAGAGAGGAACCTGTTCATATACCACAGGATAAGATAGTAAGTTTGTTAATTCAGATTAATTCAGATCAATTAGTATTACAGTTAGATCGATCATTTCACGTCATGTTATATCATGTCTATTATAACCGCAATTATTGATTGAAAACTCATTGTTACACGATGGGAAAAGGGGAAAGAATGAAATTTTTTCTCTGGTAAGAATCCAGCCCATAAAGAACATACAAACGTGATCTAAGAATCGGGTAATTCCAACAACTTGGATAAGCCAATATAAGACTTCACACAACAATAGGTTACGTACGCATGAAAACAAGAACAGGATAGAAGTATAGATTCCAGGTATATCGATAAAGAAGGCATAGAACCGATTAAAAAAGAAGAAGAAGGAAATGGAACGTACAGAGGTGCGAATGTCGTAGGCGAGCCAAACGGTAGAGTACTGACCCCACCCAAGCTTCCTCTGAGCGATGTAACGGCCACCCGCGAACTGATCCCCAACTCTGACGGCGTGGTACCCTCCTTTCCTGTACGACTCCATTCCCTCCTCGTCTTCCTCCGACCCTGAAGACGACGAACACGACATCTCGCTCTCTTTCTTGCTCTGAACCGTTTGATCTGAGTATACTAGATAATTTCTCCGGCTTCGATCCAATTGTATACCACTCCTTTTCTCTTCGTCAATGGTAAAACAGAAATTGGTGATTGGATACGAGATTTGGCGAAGACCCAAAAGAAGAGAAAGTGAGAGTCTTTTTATGTTACTTGCAGGCGAGGCGATGACGATCTGAATGCGTCTCTTTTTTTATGTTACTCTTTCTTATTCTTATTTCTTTTGTGTCTGTGGCCTTCGATACCAAAGAAAGACTCTCTCTCCACTTTTTTTTCTCTTTCTTTCGTCCCTCTTCCTCATAGCCTCCTTAGCTGGTGGGTCATTTGCCTCTCTCTATCTCTCTCTCTCTCTCTCTCTCTCTCTCTCTCTCTCTTTATTACCTCTTTAGTTTCGTTCTTACCTCTTTAGTCTTTACCTTTGTATTTGTTTGGTTTGTAATTTTTTTTAAGGTAAGTTGTTTTTAGTTCTGTTTCCAGCATTATTAGGTTCAATTAAGTAGTATGAATTTCGACAGTAGATATGACAAATTAAAAGTTTAAATTGTGTAAATTTTATTGAGAAAATAAAATTTGATTTTTTTAATAAAAAAATTTAAACAGATGATTAGACGATCTTAATCCTAAATATATTAATAGGAAGTGAAATTTTGGATCAGGGAACTTAAAAATAGGACTAAGTTATGTTAATCCTAAATTGATTGAGAACTTGTTTTTTTTTAGTTTAATTTAAGGAGCTATTAGTATTAGGTGAGTTTCTGTCGGAGGAGTTGATGATCGTTGTTAGCAATGATACGCGTCCGCCACCTGCCTTTATGTAGTTGTACTTATGAATCTCCCACTATTGGGCCTCCGTGTAGTCGTTCCACTGAATGTGTTTGAGATATGGGCCATTGTTGGGCCTTCAATCTTATTATTGTAGCCCGCAATGTGATTCTTACGGTATGTGGTTTCATCCTTTTCTGGGTCTTTTTTTGTTTCGACGAAAAGATTCAACATCCAGTTTGGGCCTAGAAAATCCCAGGCCGACGAGAGGCTTCCGTTTTCTCATTTTACAGGGATAGACTTCCCCAATTTGGCCCATATAGCACGGACTCAAGCACATGGGGCCCATCTATTAATTTTCTTTGCTCACACCCATGGGGCCCGGGAATTGAAATATTCCAGATCCTAAAGTTACAAAACAAACAAAAAAAGTTACAACAAGAAGACTTTAGCTTGGTTGAAGCTCGTTGTTTTTTATGAGGAAGTCTGTTTAAAGTTACTTTAATGTCCTGCCAAGTTGGGCGTTGGGGATATGAGCAAACTACACCACAAAATTTGGAGATGCCCTGTAAAGTGACCTACTGACAGAGAAAGCACTTGTAAGAAGGTCCCTGCTTATCGAAACCTGTGGCTACTATTGAATGATACATTGCCTGACCACAACAACCATATTGATTGCCAATAATGCCAATAAGATGGACTGAACACAAGTCAATCAGGTGCCTAAGAAACGCAGGCTAACTAACTCCATGCACATTTTAATCTAACTGCATACGACAGCCAACAGGTGAAAGAAAAGCATACGTCTTGCATATTGCTCAACATCATAGGTAGCTAGATTGCTCCGTCCAATCCAGGTTGGTACAGTTAATTCCCTTCTTGCATGTGCCGTATGTAGTTGTTCTTGCGACTATATGGTTCATTGTCTTTGGGGTCTAGAATTTAGTTGAAGAGATTCATTTTCGTGATCCGAACCACTGATCATGATGATCTCCATCTCATCTCATGATCAGATGCGCTGCCTTCTGATTCTTATATATATTATGCATGAACTCTGTTTTCACTTGAAAACTGAAAGAGATCTCATTGGTACCTGGAGGCTTTTAGCTTAATGAGTTTCTCATTCTGTCTTTTACTGAACATATCTTTTGAGAAGCATTGTGCTTCTCCCGGATCGAGTAAGTGATTCAAAGCTTTTTAAGAAAGTTCATTCAATGGAAGAGGTCTACCTGTCAAGCAGTGATGATACCATTTTCAAAAAGTTCAAGATTTGACGCAATATTATGTGTGCACTTTCCTCTCCAATTAACGCCAGCTCACTCTTAGCTGTTACTTTGACGCAATATTATGTGTGCCCTTGTACCCAAAATGATCTACAGGACTGCAAACATTATGCTCAAACAATAATGGCCAAAATTAAAAGGGTACGGTCTGTGAAATCTGACTTTCAATATCAATACCAATTTAATTCAATGCTTATAATTGAATTATTTTGAAACTAGGAGATTGTTAGTTCTGGAGTATTAATTCTGTTTAACTTGGTTGATGTAATTATATTGGACTTCTTATAAATCATAGAGACAATTTTCCCTTCAACGATTGTTTCAATGCTCATGACTCATGAGTTAAGCTCGTTTTGTTTTCAAGAGTGCAGTACTCCAAAAGTAGCATGAATATATCTTGGCTTTTGGGAATGCTGTTCTACAACGGGATTTTCCTGATAAGTACTATTGGTATTGGTGCTTCTACAAGGCCTGATGTTCTTAACATTGGAGCTATTTTGTCCTTCAATTCTTCCATCGGGAGAGTTGCAAAAGTTGCAATAGAAGCTGCAGTCGAAGACGTGAATTCCAGCCCAGCAGTTCTAGAGGGAACTAAGCTGAAGCTTGAGATGCGGGATGCAAAGCTATCTAGTGGATTTCTCGGTATCGTTGAGGGTACATCCTTTAATCTTACCTCTCCTAGTTGTTCAGTCATAAATTTCCATTTCTGCTTCTAGACAAGTGATGGTTAAATTTTCATTTTTTATTTGCAGCTTTGCAGTTTACGGAGAATGATACAGTGGCTATAATTGGTCCCCAGCACTCAGTTATGGCTCATGTTATTTCACATATTGCTAATGAGCTCCAAGTCCCTTTATTATCCTTTGCAGCAACAGACCCCTCTCTCAATTCTCTTCAGTTCCCTTACTTTGTTCGAACAACTCAAAGTGATCAGTTCCAGATGGCTGCAGTAGCAGATATTGTTAGCTACTACGAATGGCAAGCCGTGATAGCAATCTACACTGATGATGATCATGGCAGAAATGGGATTGTTGCACTGGGGGACATGCTAGCAGATAAACGTTGTAAAATCTCATACAAAGCACCATTGAGCCCAAAACTAAACCGGGAGAGCATCACCAATTTATTGGTTAAGGTGGCTTTGATGGATTCTCGAGTCATTATCCTTCACCTTTACGCTGACTGGGGTCTAGAGGTACTTGATGTGGCACGGAATATGGGAATGATGGGAAGTGGATATGTGTGGATTGCAACTGACTGGCTATCTACTGTACTTGACACAGAACCCTCCCTCCCTTCCAATGCAGTGGACAGTATTCAAGGAGTCCTTACATTGCGTATGCACACTCCGGATTCAGAACTTAAAAGGAACTTTGTTTCGAGATGGAGCAACTTGACTGCTACAAGGACAGATAAGGACCCTTTTGGACTAAATGCTTATGGTCTATATGCCTACGACACTGTTTCACTTCTTGCTCATGCACTTGACGCATTTTTAAGTAAAACAGAGAACATTTCATTCTCAAATAATCCGAGTTTATCTGAGTTCCAAGGAGGGACATTGCATCTTGATGCTTTAAGCATCTTTGATGGAGGGAAAGTGTTGCTTGATAGTGTTTTACAGGTTAATATAAGTGGTGTAACGGGCTCAATCAAGTTTAATTCGGATGGGAACCTCATTCATCCAGCATATGAAGTCATCAATATCATTGGCAAAACGATGAGGATAATTGGCTATTGGTCTAATTCTTCTGGCTTATCTGTTCTGCCTCCAGAGAAGCTGCAAGTACAACAAAATAATACTAGTACTACTACTTCTGGTCGTCTATATGGTGTAATCTGGCCTGGACAGACAACCCAAAAGCCTCGCGGCTGGGTATTCTCAAGCAATGGAAAGCAATTGCGTGTTGGAGTACCAAACCTTGTTAGTTTTCGTGAATTTGTCATGCGGGTTGGTGGCTCTGATATCTTCCATGGTTACTGCATTGAGGTCTTTAATGCTGCAGTTGAACTATTGCCATATGCACTCCCGTACAAGTTTATTCCATATGGAGATGGACATAGCAATCCAGTAAAGACAGATCTCCTGTACATGATTACAAATGGTGTAAGTATGAATTAAAAACAGAATCGGCATAAACTTTGTCGTACTCTAATATTATTTATATATATATAAATCAACGGTTTTCCTCTTCCATGTAGGCGTTTGATGCTGTGGTTGGAGATATTACAATTACCACCAACCGGACAAAGATAGTGGATTTTACCCAACCATATATCGAATCGGGGCTAGTTGTAGTGGCCCCAGTTCAGAAGTTGAACTGTAGTGCTTGGGCTTTTTTGAGACCTTTTACTCCAATGATGTGGGGTGTCACAGGTCTATTTTTCCTTGCTGTCGGAATCGTTGTTTGGATTCTGGAGCGAAGGACAAATGAGGAGTTTCGAGGCTATCCTCGAAAACAATTGGTCACAATAGTGTGGTAAGCCCCGAAGAAATGTCAAACTATAAATATATATATATATATATATATATATTTTAATTAGGACTAGTTCCTAAACTTTCCCTTCATTGGTGTTCTACAGATTCTTATCTTGTTCGAATTGCCTTTTTTTTTTGGTTGCTGTGCAGGTTTAGCTTTTCGACTTTGTTTTTCTCTCATAGTAAGTGAAATGCTCTAGCTGCTTAATTAGTCTTTGCTTGCTAGTTATAAATTTCCACATCCCCAAATCAAGCATCTTATACATAATTCTATATATACTGAGATTCTTCTTTCCTTCTGTATGCAGGAGAAAAGGTTAACAGCACTCTTGGTCGCTTAGTGCTTGTCATATGGCTTTTTGTCGTTCTAGTACTAAATTCAAGTTATATTGCAAGTCTGACCTCGATCCTCACAGTGGAACAACTTTCCTCTCCAATTAAAGGGATCGAAAGTTTAATGGCAAGCAATGATCCCATTGGCTACCAGCATGGAACATTTATCGAAAGCTATTTAACCGAAGAGTTCAACATCCAAAGGTCCAGACTTGTTTCTCTTAACTCAGAAAAAGAATATGAGAAAGCCTTGAGAGACGGCCCCCAGAAGGGTGGTGTCGCTGCAATTGTTGACATGCGTGCATATATGGAGCTCTTCCTCGCCACTAGATGTGAGTTTAGCATAGTAGGCCAGGAGTTCACCAAAATGGGGTGGGGTTTCGTAAGTATCACTCCAAACTAATTAGTTTCCATTACTTATCTTTTGACTGCAATCGAAAAGTTATCCCCGTTGGGAACACATGAAGTGGTTTGTTCTTCGTAAGCTGGAGATAATTAATAGGCTTCTTTTTATATGTCGTTTGATTAGGCCTTTCCACGGGACTCGCCGCTAGCAATTGACATGTCAACTGCTATCTTGAAGCTGTCTGAGAATGGGGAACTACAAAAGATTCATGACAAGTGGCTTGCAAGGAAAGCTTGCAGCTCAGAAGGCGCGAAGCAAGAAGTAGATCGGCTTCCACTTAAGAGCTTTTGGGGGCTCTTTTTAATATGTGGCTTAGCCTGCTTTCTTGCTCTCCTTTTGTATGCCATTAAGATGGTTCGCCAGTACATGAGTCTCTCTGGCCGATCGCAATCTGCACGTGTTCAATCTTTTCTCTCATTTGTTAAGGAAAAGGAAGACGATGTTAATGAAGAGGAAAAGGAAGAGGAAGGACAATATGGGGTTCGGAGAAGGTGAAAGAAAAAGCTCACAAAGGAAGGGTGCATGAAGATGGATGTGTAAAATGGTTTCTATGACCGCTACAAGTGAGGGTTTTCAATAAAGCTCGGAGGTGTCGTGCTCTTTTCTTAAACGAAAAAAAAGTGTTAGTACTACTCTTTAGATTGGTTATGATGCTAAACAATTCGTTAATCCTAAATTCTTGGGGATTAAGTAAGAAATCCCCAGCTTTTTGCTTATTGACATAAACTGAAAATGTTGCTTGGACATCTTTTTTTTTTTTGTTAAATAAGATCTCATTGCATAAAAGAAAGCAACCAACACATTAAACTTGCATATCACAACGCTGGATATGCTAAGGAATGTCACCCAAAAAACGAAAACCAAAAACACCAGAATTGGCAGCCCAAGCAGCAAGCTTGTGAGCCAATTTATTGCGCCGCCGAGAAATCCAAGCGATCTTCCACTCCACATGAGCAGCCAAGCCGCGCCTCAAAACATCCACCAAAGACTCCACAGCCCTATCCGGAGGTTCTTCAGATAACACCTGCTTGCACAGCAAAAGCGAATCGCACTCGAACTCAACCTGAAACCAATTCCTCCTACGAGCCAACGCAAAGGCCGCAACCATCGCACAAGCCTCCCCAACCAGCGGGTCCATAGCAGCAAAACGTTCCATGTACGCCATACAGAGGAAACTATGAGAGTCTCGAATCGAGATTGCTATGTATGACCCTTTCGGACGGATAGCCACGTCTGTATTCAACTTCAACCACCCAACAGGATGCGGCTGCCAACTCAATTTGGATAACCCCCACGTGCGAAGCCACGCGTTAGAATGCTCGGCATAACTCCTCCTAATAGCAGCAATCAGCCCACCAATATCCACCACCGCACCTTCATGAATAATCTTGTTTCTAAGAAACCAAAGATTATCCAACACAATAGCAGCATTAAGGGCGACAACCCTCAGTTAAATTTCCCCCACGTTAAGTACTCTGTCAGCATTCAACACAGTCCTGATCAAATCCGCCGAAGAAACCAAGTTCAAAGCATCCATTGGGATTGCCCAAGGTGACTCTCCAAGCAATACGAGCAACCCCACAGTTTACCAACAAATGGAGGGAGTCCTCCGAAACCAACCTCAAAATAGGCATAAAAAGGTTTCCGCCTCCTCTGCCTGGAGAACTCGCGCCAAACAACCTTTAGTCTTAAGTCCCCCAGCCGCCACCTTCCAGAGCAACATCTTGAGCCTATCTTGTAGCTTGAGCTTCCAGAGACTATCCCACGACTCAGCCTCCAATAGGTGCCTCTCAGGAGCCCATCTAGATTGTATAAACGAAACCAAAGAACACACAGAGAAGTCACCATTCTTATCCTTCATCCACAACCATTTATCATCCAACTCCGGGTTTGGAACAGGCAGCCGAAGGATTGCACCCACCGAGTCCTCCAAGAATAATCTCCGAATTAAGCCCTCATTCCACAACCGAACATCCTGCCGCACCAGATAGCTCACAGTAAGGATAGAAAAATCATGCAAACCATCAGGCCTCCAATTCGGCTGAAAATCCACCGCACTTGGAAGCCAAGGTCTTCACGTATTCTAACCGACCCTCCATTACGTGGCATGATACATAAACCTTGTTGAAGGATAAGAGCTGCATGCAGTGAACCTTTCCAAAACACTGAATGATTCCCACCACGCCGAGGGACATCAAAAATAGGGTTGTGCTGGTATTTGGATTTAGTGACTTGCACCCATAAACTCCAGGGGTTGTTTAAAAATAGCTACCCCAGCTTCGCCACCAAGGCCAAGTTAATCTCGTACATTTTTCTCACTTCAATACCCTAAAATCCTTCGGAAGACAAATAAAGTCCCAAGCCTTAGGAGTAAAATTCTTCTTCTTCGAAACCGGGAAGACCCACCAAAAATCTTTCAACAAGCGATCAATATCGTCACACCACCCTTTTGGAAGAAGGAAGACCGACATACTGTAAAGCGGCATCGCCTTTACCACCGCTTTGATCAATGTAGTCCTACCCTCTTGAGAGAGGGCTCTCATCTTCCACCCAGCAACTTTAGATAGAACTCGGTTCTTCACATCTTCAAAAGCTTTCTTTCTTTTTGGATCTCCCAATAAAAAGAGGCAACCTCAGATATTTGCTATCCATATCCCTTTCACTCCAAAAATATGACACAAATCCTTAATGACAGCCGAATGTGTGTTTCTACTGCAAAACAAGGCAGATTTTGCCATATTTACCTTCTGGCCGATACAACAGCATACTCCCCTAGGACAGCATTGATACAAGTAGCTTCCCTGGCATTGACTCTGCTGAAAATTAACAAATCGCCAGCAAACATCAAATGTGAAATAGTAGGAGCCCCCTTGATGCCATGAATGCTTCCTGAATCCTCGGGCCACAACAACAACCTCGATAAGACTTCCGAACCTAATATAAAGAGGAAGGACGATAACGGATCGCCTTGATCAATGTAGTCCTACCCTTTTGAGAGAGGGCTCTCATTTTCCACCCAGCAACTTTAGATAGAACTCGGTTCTTCACATCTTCAAAAGCTTTCTTTCTTTTTGGATCTCCCAATAAAAAGAGGCAACCTCAGATATTTGTTATCCATATCCCTTTCACTCCAAAAATATGACACAAATCCTCAATGACAGCCGAATGTGTGTTCCTACTGCAAAACAAGGCAGATTTTGCCATATTTACCTTCTGGCCCGATACAACAACATACTCCCCTAGGACAACATTGATACAAGTAGCTTCCCTGGCATTGACTCTGCTGAAAATTAACAAATCGCTAGCAAACATCAAATGTGAAATAGTAGGAGCCCCCTTGATGCCATGAATGCTTCCTGAATCCTCGGGCCACAATAACAACCTCGATAAGACTTCCGAACCTAATATAAAGAGGAAGGGCGATAACGGATCGCCTTGCCTCAACCCCCGCTCAGGCTTAAAGAATCCGAATTGTGAGCTATTAAGCAAGACCGAAAAAGACAGAGTGGACAAACACTATTCAATCCAACGAACCCATCTTTCACCAAACCCGAAGCTCCGTAGCACTTTTAGAAGAAAACTCCACTCTATGCGATCGTATGCTTTTGCCATATCCAACTTCAGAGCCACCAACCCCTTTCGCCCTTTCTTAGCTTACATTGAATGCAAGACTTTCTGGCCAAGAATTACATTCTCTTGGATGGTTCTCCCAGGAACAAACGCGGCCTGATAGGGGGAGATGAGATGCGGTAAGAACCGCTTCAGCCGGAGAGCCAAAACTTTTGAAACAACTTTGTAGACAGCGTTACAAAGACTGATTGGACAGAATTGCTCAATACGAACCGGATGCTCAACCTTCGGCAGTAAAACAATGAAACTATGATTGATTTGATTTAATATATGACCTGATCGGAAAAAATACATCACCATCTCAGTCAACGCCACCCCTACAACATCCCAATAGTGTTGGAAAATAACGCAGAAAACTCGTCCGTCCCCGGCGCTTTATGAGGACCTATATGAAAAACAACCTCTTTAATCTCGAAACCCGTCGGTAGAGCACATAGCCAATTATTCTCCTCCTCTGACACAACTTGTTGAATAAGATCCTCTAGACTTCGACCACACTCAACCCTTGACGAAGAAAAATGCGCTGAAAGTAACAGACAACATGGTGTCGATAGACTCTTTGTCCTGAAGCCAAGCACCAGCCCCATTTTTCAACATCTCAATGCAATTTTTACATCACCTGATTATAGTGGAAAGGTGGAAGTAACGTGTATTAAGGTCGGTAGTAGCAAGCTAACTGATCCGAGACTTTTGTTTCCAGATCCATTCTTCTTTCTTCAAAGCTTCCAATAAATCACATTGAAGTCTTTGTTCAGCATCCCAAGTTTGGTATGTATGCGTTAAAGACTGGACATTGTGCAATTGATTGGAAAACCTCTTGATCTGTAGTTGAACCACCCCAAACACCTCATTGTTCCATTTGCGTAGCGCAACCTTAGTGGCCTTTATAGGCTGAACCAGCCGATACAACGCCAACCCCACCTGAGACTTCAGTGGAAATTGTTGGGACGTTCCATTTCTGGTCAATAGTAAGGCCACCCTGGCTCCGAACGCTCAGGTTCCCCACTATGCGTGAAAGCCTCGGTCAGATTTGAAGTCGGCCCGAGATGAGGAATAAAATTAGGGCCAAAAGATTCAGCCTTGACTTTAAAGAGCTTGGCCAGCCCAAATCAGGTGCAAGGCAGTTAGAAGGCCCCAACTCAAGGCCCAGCCCATCCCGACTAGCTTTCCATACATCTAGCTGCTTCGAGAACATTCTACCAGACCCCTCTTCTTTCTCAATCATTCTGGCCTGATTAATTTCAAATTCCAGAACCGCCCCCACTCATCCTCATCACGCACCTCGTGTCTGGCACAAAAGGACAGAGACTCCCCTACTGTCGAGCCGAGGACACCTTGGCTCCCATGACCCTGTGCTGATTCACACCACCTGACATTCCCTTGCCAACTTTGTCTCTGATCGACCCAATCTTATATCTGAAATTTGACATGGTATTTGGAACCCCATAGGAGCGTGGAGAATCCCAACCCAGTCTCTTGTCCGCGACACTGTTGCTCCTCCTATCAGATACATCCAAGCCTTGATCCGACTCTCGTGCCGGATTCAGCCTCAAACATGAGGTAAAATCTCGCTGCCCAGCTTGAATGTTATGAAATTGGCATTCCCTCTAGGACGAATGGTCGGATGGTTGAGGAAAATCTCTAAGAATGATGTTACTCTGTGACTGGGACTCCCCCTTGAATCTGAGGACTTTGGAATAATCTTGTTAGGGCCTGTGATCTGTCTGTAATCCAGAAATGCGGCCATCATCCTGGAACCGTAAGCGTCCGGTTCCCGTAAACTATGGAGGGTGCCGGACAAATGTTTGTCATGTGTCACAGCCTACCGTAGTTAAAGCAAAACTCAAACACCCTCTCATATGTGAACTGAATCTATGTGTCTCCTGTTCGCCCTAGGGAAATAGAATCCAGTTCATAATGATTGAGAAACAGTCATATTCACCTCCACACGAATGAATTGGGTCACCCAAACCGCCCTTGATGATCTGAAATCAACTTCCACCACCTCTCCAATCCTGCTAGCCGCTGCAATCGCCATCGCCTTTGTGGTATATCCCATCGGAAGACCGTGTACTTGAACCCACAAAATTAATGATGCTAAATCAACCTCAAGCACTGTCTCCCCCTGCTGCCAAGGCTTAAGAATAAAAGGGTAACCCCTGATGTTCCAAGGAGCCTGTTCAAAAACTCTAGTTTTACAGACCGAGGATTGGAACGAAAAATGAACCGGTCTTCCACTTCCTCCATTTTTAGATCTCTCACAAAATGTCAGGATCGAAATATCGCCCTCGAATACCAGCCTTGTTAAATGGTTTATCCGATAATAAGCGGCACCCCACCCTACCGCCAGAGGGAGGTTTCCCGAGTCATCCATAATATACGACCACCAGAACGCCACCCCCTACAAATGCACTGGACAACCTTCCTTAAATATCCAAGGGGACCAAGAGAAGGCAGCAAAGATCGAGCACTGATGAAACAGGCACAACAAAGAAGGAAAATGAGACTAAACCTCAAAAAAAACTCTCCGCCAAGCGAGAGAAACTAGGCACAGGGAGAATGGGAAGCCGATTGGATTCACTGCCACCAGAAACGAATCCCACAGCCCTATAATGAGTCCAAATGTGCAAGAAAATTTGCAAACGGGTTGTGATCTTCCTTAGAGTCAGTTTAATCCTGCTATTAATTAAATTTGCTCTACAACCGCTCTTGTTTAATAAGTACTATTAGATTACTCAAAAGAAGATGCACCAGAAGTGCTATGATCCGAAGACCTTTATACTTTGGCATGATCGTCTTAGACATCCAGGATCTATAATAATACGTCGAATTATTGAAAACTTACATGGACATCCTAAAGAACTAGAAGATTCTTTTACTATGTCATTATCCATGCAGTTCATGTTCTAAGGTGAAAAATCTAGTTTAGACCATAACTACACCTAAAGGGGGAGTGAATAGGTGAAATCTCAATTTAAAAATTATTCAACACCAATTTTAAAACAAGTTCTAAAATTGATCAATCTAGATGTCTTAAACCACAAATCAATCATCAAACAAATAATCAATTATAAAGAAAATAATCAATCACACAAAGAGACAAAAATTTGGTAACGAAGTAGAACACTTTTGAAATACTATTCAAATAAAAAACCACTTGAGGCTAGCAGCCACCTAAAATCAACTAAGGGGATGTTTGTTTTGAGAAGATTTGTAGAATCTGAAGTGTTATGAGAATTTGAAAATGCTATTATTGGTCAGGAGGTATTGCATTCTATGAAAGCTAAAAGAGGGCGTAAGGGTTTGGTTGTCGTTAAACTTGATATAGAAAAAGCCTATGACCGTATGGAATGGTCATTTCTGTTGAAGATGCTCAGAAGGTTCAGTTTTGGAGAGAGGTGGGTGAAATGGGTCGAGCAGTGCATCACTACGTTGTCTTACTTATGTAATTCTTAATGGTTCTCTGTTTGATTTTTTTTATCCTTTGTGAGGGTTTTATCTCCTTTTCTTTTTATCTTGGGGTCGGAAGTTCTTTCTAGGTTGCTGATTAAAGAGGAGAATTTGGGTGGCATTCATGACATTCGAGTGTCTCGGGCAACGCCTTCTATTTCACATCTACTCTTCGCAGATGACCTTCTTATTTTTAGCCGGACTAATGCAAGGGATGCCAATCGGATTTTGGCTGTTTTGGAGGTGTATACAAAGATTTCGGGCCAAAAAGTTAATGTGGGGAAATTAACACTATTTTGCAACAAGAATACTCACCTTGCTCTAGTGCAGGATCTTTGTCATATTTTGCAGGTGAAGAAAATGGGTATGGACAATAAATATCTTGTCCTTTCACTATTCATTGGTAAATCGAAAAAGGGCTTTCGAGGAAGTAAATGACCATGTTCTTTCTAAAATTGCGGGATGGAAGATGTGGGCTCTCTCTCAAGCGGGAAGAACGACTTTGACTAAAGCAGTTGCAACAGTTATGCCTCTCTATAACATGTCGACTTTCCTTCTTCCTAAAGGGTGGTGTGATGATGTTGATAGGTTGCTAAAAGACTTTTGGTTAGGCTGAACGATATTAGGCCAAAACCGACTGGGGCGTCCGGTTTTGGGTTAGCCCGGTTCGGCTGTCGACCCAAATTTATATATAACCGAACCGAGGGGTATTCATGGAATTTCATCATTTTTCTAATATTAAGTAGGGGTGAGACGACGTCGTCTCCCCCAACCCCACTTTTTATGTTTTTCTTCCTTCTTTCCCAGTTTTCCCTCAACGCCCCCTTCTCCTTCACAATTTTGAGTTCCCCTTTTCTCAAAACCGTAGCCGTCCACCACCGCAGTTCACCCTCGCTGTCATCATCTCCCTCTCTCTCACGCCCCTCAGCCCTCTCTCTCTCTCTCACGACTCACGTTGCGTCGTCGTCGACCCTCTCTCTTCCACTCTGTGTCGCCATGGACTGTGAAAATGGGCTATCATTATGCAGCTGTGAGTCTAAGATGTCAGCGACATGTGATGGAGACGGTGATGGGTACGATGAATGGTCTGCTTGAAGAATCTTCCTCTATGGTCTTGGAGGAGCAGAACCGAAGGGCTCCGGAGAGGAATTTTTTGGATGAGGCATCTTGGAAGAGACTTTGGAAGCTGAAGTTGCAGGACATGCTCAAGTTATTGCTGTGGAAGGTTGCATCAGGGACTTTTAAAACTAAAGGAGCTTTGGCCAGAATCCTTGGCTACGAAGATGAAGAGAGTTTCCATTGTCCTTTATGTCGTTGAGCCACGAAAGACACAATGCATTTATTGGTTCGGTCAGTGTTGCGTGTATTGCTTGGCAAGAGTCTCCTTGGGCTATAATGATGGACGCTTTGAATTTGGCTTCAACGGCAGAGCTGATAGACAATGTGATTAATGTTGATTGGGTCCTCAATGTAAGGAGGGAGGGGCTAACGGCGTTCGCTCTCAACGCTGCAGTTGTGATTGACTGCTTATGGTTTTTAAGGAACAAGGTGGTGCACGAGAATGTCATGGTGGATTTCTCGCGAGCTGATTTTGACGATTCGTAGACGCAATGTTGAGCATATTCGGGCGTGGTTGAAGGCTGAAGTTGAGGTGGTCTCCACCGCAGCCTGGATGGTTGAAATTGAACTCGGATGTGGCTATTCGTCCAAATGGGTTATTCATAGTAATCTCAGTTCGAGATTCTCTTAGTTCTCTCTGTATGGCATACATGGAACGTTTCACTGCTATGGACCCCTGGTTGGAGAAGCTTGTGCGTTGGCAGAAGCGGCGAATTTGGCTCGCAGAATGAAGTGGACTAAAGTGGAATTTGAGTGTGACTCCCTCGTGCTTTGTAAGAAGGTTCTGGAGGATGGTGCCCTTAGTTGGCCTATTGCTTCTCTCGTGAAGAAGATTCATCTCGGGCTTGCCTCTTTCAAGGATTGAAGAATTTCTTGGGTCTCTCGGAAGTGTAATGTTATGGCTCATAGGCTTGCTGCGTGGGCAGTGTTTTTTTGGTCATGTTGGATTGTTTTCAAAGTCTGGTATTCTCGAGCATATATGGATTTGTGATATGCTTAGTTCCTCTATTTTTCCTTAATAGATGGTGACTTTATTCGGCAACAAAAACAAGGATTCGATCAGATAGGAAGGGCATTTTCTTGTCCCATTGGCAAGGAATTAGGTTCAAATAAAAAGAAAGAATTCGTTGTTTCAACCTCTTTTCTCGTGATAGGTAGGAGAGACAGTAGAAGGGGGAGATTCACTGCAGCTTGGCTGCA
This sequence comes from Myrica gale, assembly GCA_963930655.1. NCBI lineage: Eukaryota > Viridiplantae > Streptophyta > Magnoliopsida > Fagales > Myricaceae > Myrica > Myrica gale. The sequence goes on from OZ005610.1 coordinate 26,545,880, forward strand.
AAGGAAAGGCGATTGCTTGGTATTATTGAAAACCTATTCGATCGGTGGAAATTTTTTGTTTTGATGAGCTATTAGGTGGGAGTTTCTGTTGGAGGAAGACACACTGGCCCAGAAACCGTGGAAGAATGATGTTCTCCAAACTGAAAAAGGATTGGTGGGAAAAAGTTCCTGTAGCAAAGCAAAGACATTCGTTTCTTTTGCTCCCCGCACCCACGGGGCCCGGGAGTATCGAAATATTCCAAATCAAATAAAGACTTTAGCTTGGTTGATGCTTGCTGTTCTTTTAAGGAAGAGTGTTAGTTACTTTAAGGTAGGTACGAAGCTAAGATATGCTTTTAGGGAAGTCAAATATAATTTTTACTTGTTAAAGAATCTTTATGGTATAGGTATAGTAATAAATAAATCTTCAAATTTTCATTATAATCAAAATAAAAATAATCAAAACCTAACAACATACTCTAAAACTTAAAAAAAGGAAAAAAAATTATAACTAAACCCAAGGTTCCTTCAACTAGTAATTAAAACTCATCAATTATTATAGGGGTAAATACATTTTTCACCCGTAAACTACCATAGCTTTTGCATTTTGCACCAAAAACTATCACTTTTGGTACATTTCAATCTCTAACAATCAATGACACTTTGCACCATTTGTCAAATTTTTAGACTAAAATGATGATAATGACTTTGACCCACTTTGTATATAATGTCAATTTATTAAATTTTTAGGAATTTTTTAATTGTACAATAATAATTATATGTGATAAGTCTAGAATTCTAATCTTGAAGATGAATTTTTTTGTGTGCAAGGAAAAAAGTTTATTGTATTTCATGTGTTGAGTATGAATTTTGTAATTTTTTGAAATAAAATAGTGAGAGAGAGAGAAAGGAGAGAGGTTAGAGAGAGTTGCAAAGAGAAATAAGAGGAAATTTAGGAAGGTTAAGAGCGTAAATTATGAGAGTAAGAAGAGATAGAGAGAAATGAGTGAAAATCTAGGAAGGTATCGTGAGAGGCAAGGAGGGGGAGAGAGAAAAAAAAATTGGGAGACCCACTACTAGCCTAGCTATTTGTTTTCCTTAATAAATACTTTATTGAAAACCAATAAACTAAAGAAAAGTGTTCGAGTCACAGCAAAGAATATGCAACGGACTACTACAACTCCTACTAGAGTCAAAAAGACCCGACGCTTTGGAGAAAGAAGCCCAACGAGCCAACAAGTGCACTTGGTTGTTGACCTTGCGAGAGATATGTGCTCGCATTTCACACAGAAGCAGAGGATGCTCTCTCACGGTTCTTTCTTTCTCTCAAGTTTTTTTCTTTTTTTTTTTCTAAAATTTTTTGAAAGGCCATTACAAAAGTGAAGTTTGCCTTCGGGGATAGCATGTGGCCAAAGTGACATGCGTAGCCTCTCATGGCAGAATAGTACTCCAGATGATTTGAAGATGCCCTGCAGTGACCTATACGTACTGACAGAGAAAGCACCGAGAAGGATGACTTCACCAAAAATTACGTTAATTCTCCCGAAATTTCTGATTCCGATATATGCTGGAATCGGAATTCTGAATTCTGATTTTGGTCGAAATTTTTTCTCACCCATAGCTTCAGCATCACATTCTCCGGCCACTAAGAAGGGTACAAATGTAAAGATGAATAATAGGTAGATATAAGAGGGTCCCATACAGAATGGAACCTGTAAGTGCTAGTATTTTTTTTTTCTTTTTTAATAATGTCATGAGGCTTGCATTTTAAAATTGAGAAATTTACAAATAACTAACTGAATTTTAGCCTCTTTTTAAAAAACTCATTGAATTTTTTAAAAATTTCAAAACGCTTACTATGTTTGTCATTTTAGTATCAAAACTCACTGAACCTAACGTCGTTAGATTTGAAAAATCCATCTCTTCCAATCACAATGTGACACGTGTCATTAAATAAATAAAAAATTAAAACATTTTTTTAAAAAATAAAATAAAAAATTAATCTAAAATTAATAAACAATGTAATTTAAAAAAATACAAATAATTTACTAAGTTTTAGCGCATTTTTAAAAAAACTTAGTGAGTTTTAAAAAATTTCAAAACACTCACTAGGTTTTTCATTTTGGTATCAAAACTCACTGGACCCAATGTCGTTAGACCTTTTGACATAAAATTCATCTTGTTCAATCACAATGTGACACGTGTCATTAAATATATAAAAAATAATAAAACATTTTTTAAAAATAAAAAATTAATAAAAAAGCATAATTATTTATTATTTTAAAAAAAGATCGGAGACCCTTGATTCTTTCACGGTAAGGGTCCACCCCTACTGGGCGGCCAGCGGAGGGTGGAGGAATCCTTTCTCCACCCCGACTCTGAGGCGGTCGGGAGGTCCCCCAACCTCCACCTAGACGCCGACGGGTGGAGTGAGTCCACCCCGGCTTTGGGGCGGTCGGGAGGTCCCCAACCCCCACCCAGACCACCGCCCAGGGTGGAGGAGCCCTCCTTCTGGCCACCCAGAGGTGGAGAGGGGAAATCCTCCTCCCCCAACGGCAAGAGGTGGAGGGGGATCCACCACGAAAGGATCAGAGGTCCCTGATTTTTTTAAAAAAAATTAATTGTGTTTTTTATTAATTTTAGGTTTATTTTTTATTAATTTAATGACATGTGTCATATTGTGTCCAGTGAGTTTTGATACAAAAATGACAAACCTAGTGAGTGTTTTGAAATTTTTTAAAACCTAGTGAGTTTTTTTAAAAAGGCGCTAAAACTTAGTAAATTATTTGTAATTTTTTTTAAATTACGTTTTTTATTAATTTTAGATTTATTTATTTATTTAATGACACGTGTCACATTGTGGTTGGACCAGATAAATTTCCGTTAAACAGGTCTAAAGGCATTAGGTCCAGTGAGTTTTGATACAAAAATGACAAACCTAGTAAGCGTTTTGAAATTTTTTAAAACCCTTTTTAAAAAGGGCCTAAAACTCTGTGAGTTATTTGTAAAAAAATATTAATATTAGATTTATTTTTATTTAAAAAATATTTTTTATTTATTTAATGACACATGTCACATTGTGATTGGATGAGATAGATTTTCCGTTAAACAGGTCTAACGGCGTTAGGTCTAGTGAGTTTTGATACAAAAATGACAAACTTAGTGAGCGTTATGAAATGTTTTAAAACCCAGTAAATTGTTTTAAAAATTCGCTAAAATTCAATGATTTATTTGTAAATTTCCCTTCAAAAATTAGAAGTATCCAAGATAAACCTACATAAAGCGTAAGTAACACCTTACTATAAAAGAAAACTAGCAATATTTCAAAAAAGAATCTGGAAAACCACTAACCGCACTAATCCAACACGACTCTCAAGAGGACAAAGGAACACAAATCCAAGAGCTTCGCCCTTCAGGTAAAAAAAACGCATTATAGCTAGCTAGCTTGCTCCGTTAATTCAATCCAGGTTGGTAAAGTATTCGTTCTTGCATGTGCCGTAGTTGGTTGTATTCTTGGTACTATATGGTTGCCTTTGGGGTCTTGAATTTAGTTCAAGAGATTGATCTTCGTGATCGGAATCATAAATATCATACATAGAATTTTTTTCTTTAAACGATTGTTTCAATGGTGAGTTGCTCGTTTTGTTTGCAGTGAAGTACTCCACGTACCATGAATATGTTTTGGCTTCTGGGATTTCTGTTCTACAACGGGCTTTTCCATATAAGTACTACTGGTACTGGTGCTTCTACAAGACCTGATGTTGTTAACATTGGGGCTATTTTATCCTTCAATTCTTCCATTGGGAAAGTTGCAAAAGTTGCAATAGAAGCTGCAGTAGAAGATGTGAATTCCAATCCATCAGTTCTAAATGGAACTAAGCTGAAACTTGAGATGCGGGATGCAAAGTTTTCTAGTGGATTTCTGGGTATCATTGAGGGTACAATATCCTTTAATCTAATTACCACTCCTACTTGATCCTTCATAAATTCCACTGCTGCTTTTAAAAAATTTGATGGAATCTCATGCTGAATACTATTTTCATTTTTTATTTGCAGCTTTGCAGTTTACGGAGAATGATACAGTGGCGATAATTGGCCCCCAGCACTCAGTTATGGCTCATGTTATTTCACATATTGCGAATGAGCTCCAAGTCCCTTTATTATCCTTTGCAGCAACAGACCCCTCTCTCAATTCTCTTCATGAGTTCCCTTACTTTGTTAGAACAACGCAAAGTGATCTCTTTCAGATGGCTGCAGTAGCAGATATTGTTAGCTACTACGAATGGCAAGCCGTGATAGCAATCTACACTGATGATGATCATGGCAGAAATGGGATTGTTGCATTGGGGGATAAGCTAGCGGATAAACGTTGTAAAATCACATACAAAGCACCACTGAGCCCAAAACTAAACCGGGAGAGCATCACCAATTCATTGGTTAAGGTGGCTTTGATGGATTATCGAGTCATTATTCTTCACGTTTACGCTGACTGGGGTCTAGAGGTACTTGATGTGGCACGGAATATGGGAATGACGGGAAGTGGATATGTGTGGATAGCTACTGACTGGCTCTCAACAGTACTTGACACAGAACCCTTCCTCCCTTCGATGACAATGGATAGTATGCAAGGAGTCCTTACATTGCGTATGCACACTCCGGATTCAAAACTTAAAAGGAACTTTGTCTCTAGATGGAGCAACTTGACTGCTACGAAGACAGATAACGACCTTTTCGGACTAAATGTTTATGGTCTATATGCCTACGACACTGTTTCACTTCTTGCTCATGCACTTGGCGCATTTTTAAGTCAAACAGAGAACATTTCTTTCTCAAATAATCCGAGTTTATCTGAGTTCCACGGAGGGACCTTACATCTTGATGCTTTAAGCATTTTTGATGGTGGGAAAGTGTTGCTTGATAGCGTTTTACAGGTTAATATAACTGGTGTAACTGGCTCAATCAAGTTTAATTCGGATGGGAACCTCATTCATCCAGCCTATGAAGTCATCAATGTCATTGGCAAAGGGATGAGGACAATTGGCTATTGGTCTAATTCTAATGGCTTATCTATTCTGCCTCCAGAAAAGCTGCAAGTACGACTAAATAATAGTACTTCTATTTCCCATCATCTATATGGTGTAATCTGGCCTGGACAGACAACTCAAACGCCTCGCGGCTGGGCATTCTCAAGCCATGGAAGGCAATTGCGTGTTGGAGTACCAATCCTTGTTAGTTTCCGTGAATTTGTCAAGCGGGTTGGTGGCTCTAGTATCTTCCATGGTTACTGCATTGATATCTTTAATGCTGCAGTTGAACAACTACCATATGCACTCCCATATACGTTTGTTCCATATGGAGATGGACATAGCAATCCAGCATGGACAGATCTTCTGCACAAGATTACAACTGATGTAAGTACGAATAAAAAATAAAATCAGCAATATATAAACTTTGTTGTCTAATATTATTTATATCTATAATTCAACGATTTTTCACTTCCATGTAGGAGGTCGATGCCTTGGTTGGAGATATTACAATTACCTCCAACCGGACAAAGATGGTGGATTTTACCCAACCATATATCGAATCCGGTCTAGTTGTAGTGGCCCCTATTAAGAAGTTGAACTCCAGTGCTTGGGCTTTTTTGAGACCTTTTACTCCAATGATGTGGGGTGTCACAGGTCTATTTGTCCTTGCTGTCGGAGTAGTTGTTTGGATTCTGGAACGGAGGACAAATGACGAATTTAGAGGCCATCCTAGAAAACAATTGGTCACAATAATGTGGTAAGCCTTCAAGAAATATTACATGACTCATTTAGGAACTTCTAGTTAATAACTATGTTTGGGATATTAGGGTACTGTTTTAAACAATGATATACTTTAATTAGGAATGTTTCCTGAACTTTCATTTTTATTGGTGTTCTACAGATTCTTATCTTGTACTTCTAGTTGATTATTTCGGTGGTTGCTGTGCAGGTTTAGCTTTTCAACTTTGGTTCCCTCTCCTAGTATGTGAAATGCTCTAGCTTAATTGGTCTTTGCTTGCTGGTTAATTTCCACAGCCCCAAATCAAGCGTTTTATATATACATAATTCTATACTTAGCTTCTTCTTTCCTGCTTTATACAGGAGAAGATGTTAACAGCACTCTCGGTCGCTTTGTGCTTAACATATGGCTTTTTGTCGTTCTAGTACTCAATTCAAGTTATACTGCAAGTCTGACCTCGATCCTTACAGCGGAAAAACTTTCGTCTCCAATTAAAGGGATCGAAAGTTTAGTGGCAAACAATGATCCCATTGGTTACCAGCATGGTTCATTTATCGATACTTATTTAATCGAAGAGCACAACATCCAAAAGTCCAGACTTGTTTCTCTTAGCTCGGAAGAAGAATTTGAGAGAGCCTTGAAAGATGGGCCCCAGAAAGGTGGTGTCGCTGCAATTGTTGCAATGCGTTCATGTATGGAGCTCTTCCTCGCCAATAGATGTGAGTTTAGCATAGTAGGCCCGGAATTCACAAAAATGGGGTGGGGTTTCGTAAGTATCACTCCAAAGTAATTAGTTTCCATTACTTATCTTTTGACTGCAATCGAAAAGTTATCCCCGTTGGGAACACATGAAGTGGTTTGTTCTTCGTAAGCTGGTGATAATTAATAGGCTTCTTTTTATATGTCGTTTGATTAGGCCTTTCCACGGGACTCGCCGCTAGCAATTGACATGTCAACTGCTATCTTGAAGTTGTCTGAGAATGGGGAACTACAAAAGATTCATGACAAGTGGCTAGCAAGGAAAGCTTGCAGGTCGGAAGGTGAAAAGGAAGAAGTAGACCGCCTTCCACTTAAGTGCTTCTGGGGGCTCTTTTTAATATGTGGCTCAGCCTGCTTCCTCGCTCTCCTTTTGTATGTCATTAAGATGGTTCGCCAGTACATGAGGCTCCTTGCCCTGTCACAATCTGGAAGTGTTCAATCTTTTCTCTCATTTGTTATGGAAAAGGAAGACGATGCTCATGAGAAAAGGAAGAGGAAGGAAAATGCAGGGTTAGAAGAAGGTGAAGGAAGAAGTTCGCAAAGGGAAGGGTGAAGGAAGAGGAAGGAATATATATATATATTTTTATGACCCTATACTTATATAAAGAGGTATGATATGTATTGTGAACACACAAAATATTCATAATATACCATAGTTCTTGAAAAATTATTCACTTCTTCTCCCTTGTCTAACTTTCTTTACTAGGCTTTTAAGAGTGATCCTTAGTTTCACAAAATTTTAGTTATTTTAGCAGAATTATCATGTTCAGTTACGTAGTTTGAGTTCCGAGAGTAGATATAACAAATTAAAAGTTTAAATTGTGTAAAAATTTAAGCAGATGTTTTGACCATCTTAATCCTTAATATACATACCGGGAGTGCAATTTTGGATCAGGTAACTTTAAAATAGGATCACCCTAAGTTAACCCTAATTTTTTTTTCTTTTTTTTTTTCAACGAATCAAATAGGATTAAAAACAAAAATCTTACAGGAACATAAATAAAAAATAGCTAAGGAGGGTCAAAGCCCTCGTAAACCCATGGAAATCTATGGAGAGGCCCAAGTAACTCGAGGAAGCATCCCTCCCGAAAGGAGAAAGTAGCCCATGGGTCAAGATTGTGTGACAAACCATTTGCACACCTACAAGGAGAGAAACAACAGCAAGAACTCAGAAACAGAGGAAGCCTAGCCTTGATTTTGGTGATGGGAGCATCTAGAGCCAAAGGGCAATCCTCACTACCACGATTAACAGCGACCATAACAAGCATGGAATCCCCTTCGAAAATCACCCGGTTCCAACCCTTTCTCTCAGCAACTTCCACACCTAGCCACAAAGCCTCCGCTTCCCCGATCATGGGATCAACAGAAGCAAGAAGCCGAGTTTCAACATGCAGAATATCCCCCTGATGATCTCGACAGACGCATGTCCTGATTTCCCAATCCCCGGTGTAAGTGATCCATTCTGTCGTGGGGAAGCACATCGGATGTTGGGCTGGTTGGAAGTAGGCACTTTTTAGTGTCGGGAAGGATCTCACGAAAGCATAAAAGTTCCACCATTTTTTGTCTGGATGAGACAACTCATAGATTGCGGTCCAACAACAAGACCTATTAATATTATGCATCTTTTGGGCACGGGGTCCAAAAGCCATTCATTATTCCTCGTACATTTTCTAAACCCGGGGCCTGGGGGTTAGCTTTGCCCAAGGTAGCATTAAGGGGTTATCCTTCCATTTTTAGAACATAATTAATTTGGAAAAGCAGAGAGTTTTTTATTTTATGGAGAATTATGTGGATTTAATATACATTTTTATGGTAGACTTTTCTACCACACCATCATTGTCTTTAGTTAGTGTGCAAAACACCATTCTCCTTTTTCAGCCGCACGAGAATTTTATGCGCATCTTGCGAATAATATTGGAGGTCCACCACTAGACATTTCAGCAGTAGATATTTGTCTGTCAATTCTCATCATCTCTCAGGTTATATGTCCAATCTCATCTGGACCGGTGGTGTCCCTTTCCTTTCGTTGTCCCGCAATCCTCATGTTCAATCCCATATCCTGGTGTGCACAGTCAGAAACCATCCCCACACCATACAAAAAGGCAGCGAGACAGTGGCAACCACACCACTACCACTTCAAACTCTCATGCAGTGTGCAAGTGAGAAAAGCACGAACTCGTTGATATTATATTGGTAGCCGTTTGTCAGCTGTTTCTTGAGTTTTTTTTCTTTGCCTCGAAAGATCCAGGGTTGTAGACAAAGTGTTAACGGTCTTGTTTCGGATTTCTGCTGAGTCTAGAATGGCGGCTAGATATGCTCCTGTGTAAGTTGGAATCTTTTTTCTGGACTTCTCGAGATTTCTCTTATCCCCTTGCTTTCTGTAACATCAGCGCTTATAGTAATCCCACTTATTATGTCCTTCCTTTTGCTTTTCACTCTCTTGTATCAAAGTTTGTCTTTTACCTGTAAATCTTCCCCTTGATTCCTTGAACTATTACCCTTCTGCTTCCACTCTGATAGGTTTTATTTGCTTCGCTATGTTTTGTTCCTGGTTGAATATGTCTCGTCACTTCCCCGGGATCTTTTCAGTTTTTGGCTGTTGGGCAGAGAAGACACTTGGTTTTGAGCTCGTGTTAGTCATTGCTTCCATGCTTCTTGTTTTTTCTTGTACATCATTTTCAAATCTCGATATTCATTGCTTATATTAGAAGCTCAAAATTTCAGCTTGAATTTGCGCATTGTGAGCTTATTCTAAGTCTTAATTTGTTTCCTCCTCTTAGGTAATTCTAGACAAACGCTAAATCTGATATTGAATTGGAATACGTGAGTGTGTAGAACTAGAGTTTCCAATTGAATGGCCCATTTCTTGATGATATAGTTTTGTGTTGTGGCAGAGAAAGGTGAAGAGTTGGGGTTTCTAATCATTAAAACAAATCAGGCAATTCACCATGAGTATATTTGGGCTTCTGGTGTTACTGGTTCTCTGCCGCGGGATCTCCTCAAATGGGGTTGTTACAAACGTTTCTACAAGACCTGATGTTGTAAATGTTGGGGCAATTCTCTCTGGCAACTCAATTATTGGCAAGGTTGCGAAAGCGGCAATAAACGCCGCGGTTGAAGATGTAAATTCTGATCCAACCGTTCTTGCTGGAACTAAGATGAAACTGAATATGGAGGACTCCAATTACAGCGGATTTCTGGGCATTGTTGAGGGTAAGTTTGTCCTTATTTTTTGTTTCTTTGTCTTCGCCTCTTGAGGTGCATTACCTGGAACAACAAATGGATTATGGTTGGTTTTATTTTTCATAACAGCCCTGGAGTTCATGGAGAACGACACTGTGGCCATAATTGGGCCCCAACTTTCTGTAACAGCTCACGTAATAGCTCACATTGCTAATGAGCTCCAAGTTCCTCTCTTGTCATATTCAGCAACGGACCCCACCCTGTCACCTCTTCAGTTCCCTTTCTTTGTTAGAACTTCCCAGAGTGATCTATATCAGATGGCTGCAATAGCAGACATTGTGGAGTACTATGGATGGAAAGAGGTGATTGCAGTCTATGTTGATGATGACCATGGCAGAAATGGTATTGCTGCACTAGGGGATAAGCTTGCTGAGAAACGTTGTAAGATCTCATACAAAGCACCTATGGCCACTGAAGCGACCCGTGATAACATCACTGACGAACTGGTTAAGGTTGCTTTAACTGAGTCTCGGATTATTGTTCTTCACACTTATGCTGGTACTGGTCCAGTCGTTCTTGATGTTGCAAAGTTTCTTGGGATGATGGGGAGTGGCTATGTCTGGATAACTACTAACTGGCTCTCTACTATACTGGATACTAATTCTCCGCTCCCTACAAGTGCAATGGATGACTTTCAAGGAGTTATTACACTGCGTATGTACACACCAGATTCAGAAGTCAAAAGAAAATTTGCTTCTAGATGGAGTAACTTGACTAGTGAAAAGAGTGCTAATGGCTCTTTCGGAATGAGTACCTATGGTCTATATGCCTATGACACTGTCTGGCTGCTTGCTCATGCAATTGATGCCTTTTTCAATAAGGGGGGAATCATCTCATTCTCAAATGACTCCAAATTAACTGGCCTACACGGAGGGAGTTTGAATCTTGATGCCATGAGCGTCTTTGATGGAGGAAACTTATTGCTTAAGAGTATTTTACAGGTCAATATAACCGGTGTAACAGGACCAATTAATTTTACGTCAGATAGGGACCTGATTCATCCTGCATTTGAAGTCATCAACGTCATTGGCACAGGATCTAGGAGGATTGGTTATTGGTCTAATTATTCTAGGCTATCGGTAATGCCTCCAGAAACGCTGTACACAAATCCACGAAATCTCTCAAGTGCAAATCAAAGATTATATAGCCCAATTTGGCCGGGACAAACAACACAGCGGCCTCGTGGGTGGGCTTTCCCGAACAATGGAAGGCACTTGAAAATCGGAGTCCCAAAAAGAGTTAGTTATCAAGAGATTGTCTCACAAGAAGCAGGCACTGACATGTTCAAAGGGTACTGCATCGATGTATTTATTGCTGCAGCAAACTTGTTGCCGTATGGTCTCCCATATAAACTAATCCCATTTGGGGATGGTCGTAATAACCCAAGTCACACTGAGCTAGTGCGTTTGATCACAACGGGTGTGAGTACCGCAAACAAAAACTATGTCTATAAGTTTTTGAAGTTTTGTTAATTTTCTGATTCTCTGGTTTTCTTCAACCTTACAGGTATATGATGGGGCAATAGGTGACATTGCAATAATTACGAACCGGACAAGAATGGTGGATTTTACACAACCATACATCGAGTCTGGGCTAGTTGTAGTGGCCCCTGTTAGAAAATTGAACTCCGGTGCTTGGTCATTTCTAAGGCCATTTACCCCAGTGATGTGGGGCGTCACAGCTTTCTTTTTCCTCGTTGTGGGAGTAGCGGTTTGGATTTTGGAGCATAGAATCAATGACGAGTTCCGGGGTCCCCCTAGAAAACAAGCGGTCACTATTCTATGGTGAGGACTTGATATCACACATCCTATAAGAACTGCCTAATACTTTCTATAAGTATCCATAGATATGAAAATAGTACTTGCTTGAAACTGTCTAGTGTCAAGGTCTCTATTTATGAGGGCCTTAGTGCAGCATACTAAGTGTTAAAGAAATTGCATTAAAATGGGCTTGTGTCGAGCTTTTTCTTCATTCCTATCATGATGTCTCCTTGGCCATATTCCTGTTTACATTGCATCTTCCTAGTCTAATGCCCTAATCTCTCACATTTGTGCTTTGATTGATTCTGCAGGTTTAGCCTTTCTACTTTGTTCTTCTCCCATAGTAAGTAAATCGGCTCTAATTTTGTTGTATTTTCTAGAAGCCCGAGGCAATGGTGGCAGCTTGTGTGCAGCTTATCTCATTAAATTTCCTTTTTTCTGTAGGGGAAAATACGATCAGCACACTTGGTCGGATAGTGTTATTAATATGGCTCTTTGTTGTTCTTATAATCACCTCAAGCTACACTGCAAGCTTGACCTCAATCCTCACAGTGCAGCAGCTTTCCTCTCCCATCAAAGGCATTGAAACTATAATCAACAGCAATGATCCTATTGGCCACCAGCAAGGTTCATATGCCCGAAATTATTTAATGGAGGAGCTTGGAATTCATGAGTCAAGACTTATTCCACTTATCTCGCCAGAAGATTATGCTAAAGCCTTGAGAGACGGTCCCCAGAGGGGAGGCGTTGCCGCAGTTGTTGATGAGCGTGCATTTGTAGACCTCTTCCTCTCCACACGATGTGAATTCAGTATTGTAGGTCAAGAGTTCACAAAAGCCGGGTGGGGATTTGTAAGTATCTCTTATATATCAATTTATCCATACTCCCCTGTACTTGCTTTTAGAATTCAGGTCATTCTCTTATATCCTTTTCAATGTTCTATGCAAACAGATATATGTCTTCTACTGCAGTCCATTATTCCGGTTTTTAGTAAGAAAGAATTGAATTTAGGTGGCTCTGGACTGACAATAAGTTGTTTTACCCGACCATATTTTTGATTCTCCTCTTCTTGTTAGCTCGTACTAAATTGGTTTCATTCTTTTATGTCTCGTCAGGCATTCCCACGGGACTCGCCCTTAGCAATTGACATATCAACTGCGATTTTAAGACTGTCGGAGAATGGAGACCTGCAGAGAATGCATGACAAATGGCTGATGAGAAGTGCATGCACTTCACAAGGCACAAAGCTTGCAGTGGACCGCCTTCAGCTTAAGAGCTTTTGGGGACTTTTTGTCATATGTGGGTTTGCCTGCTTCCTCGCTCTCTGTATATATTTCATTCAGATGTTGCGCCAGTTCAGCAAGCACTACTCGGAGGAACTCGAGTCCTCTGGTAGCAGCTCAGTATCTGGTCGTGTTCAGACATTTCTTTCATTTGTTGACGAAAAGGAAGAGACTGTCAAAAGCCGCTCCAAGAGAAGGCAGATGGAGAGGACCTCCAATAGAAGCGTAGGCGAAGATGAATCAACCAACAGTTACAAGAGAAGACATATCGAATCCTCTTCAAACAAGAGTCTTTATAGTGGTGATGAAGTCTAAATACATCCACCCCTTGATCTACTTTTGCACAACACATGTTCTTATAGAGACTATCCAAATCGTAATTGTAAATATTGGTACTTGTCATCCAAGTGTGCCAGTTTTCTGCTGGTACATCTTTTTGGGCAAATTTTCCGTCTGTCCTATGCAGAAATTATCATCAGCAGACTTCTCCAGAAGGAGAAGAAAAAAAAAATCACACACCCAAATTTTATTAGAATTCTCTCACTTATGATTTTGATTTTATAATTTTTCTCTGTGAGGGTTTGAATAAAATTCGGAAGTACCATCCTCTTTCCTTAAAAAAAATTAATTGTTCCTGCCCTTTGATTACCTTAGGTTTAGATCTCTGTAAATCTCTAGAAATTGGATTCAGAATTGACTTGAATAATTTAAAATCCTCCTCTCTTTGTTTCTAGTTACATGTCTCTTCTTGGCTCTCATAATTTAGGATTAAAATTCACAAAAAAAAAACCTTGAAAGAACCGTAAGAACAAAAAGAGCTATCAAATGCGACAGATGTGGCTCAATTTCTAACCCTACTGCGACAGCAAAAGCAATGAAAGGAATTGATGGAAATCTTATACATTAATAATAGATTACAGGTCTATTTACACCATAACATGTTAACGATGGCAAGTTGAGATATCAATGCCGCAAGTCGATATCTAAGCTACCAATGTCGCCACAGATTGTTTTTAATCCTTTTGACAGGCCAAAGTGCTAATCAAGATTGGTTCTGAAATACTTCTGAAACCATTCCTCGGCACTACAATATCCGCAAACAACTTTGTATACTTCCATCAAGAGTCTCGGAAATCGACTTGCAAAGTAGCTATCGTATCCTTCAGGAACTGGTCCTAAGAGCTCCTGAAATAACCATGATAGATAGATATCAGCTACATCATATAGGTACAGAAATCAGAAAATAGAAAATAGAAAACTCACCTGAAATAGCTAAATTGAATCTAGAGATATCCTAATCACTGTCATCACCAATATGCGACAAACAGAAAACAAACTTTTTGATTGGAGCAGGAACCAATTGTTCACAAACACTCAAAAGCGTTAAGCTATTAGCGCATGGGAATAATTTATTTAAGCTATTAGCGTATGGGAATAATTTATTTAGTCCCCCCCCAAAAAAAATAAAAATCCAAAATCACGAACTAGAACACCCAAAAATATGCATCACCTCTAGGAAAGCAGCGTTCCCTACTTGAACATTGCGTGGAAGAAACCTAGTCGGAACCTAATAATTAACAAGTCATCCAAGATGATAATACACCTAATCTTAATCGGCCTATGTAACCAAGGCTAGATGTTCTTACTGAGGCCAATCAATCTCATAGAGACTTCATCACATTGCATCCTCAAGCTACCAAAACACAATAATTTACACGCTCCGATAAGATTAATGGGTAGTTTAAGAATGCAATGTGGTGTACACGATTGCAAAAGGATTGAACTTTAGGGAGTACTACGTATGAATTCTTGAACAAGAAATCTGGTATGAACTTCCATAGGACCACTATTCAACCCTTTTGTTCGATACATGATAAACCTACAAATTGAGTTCCATGAAAACAACTGTCTTGAAAGGATTATAGCAACACCAAAAAATGAATACCATACGCGTTTGTATTACTGTGTACACAGATAATGTTCCTGTATGTATAAGCACAACAAACCATGCATCAATATATGGGATTTGGATTTACTTTGATGGTTGTTTTGAAGGGATAGGATTGCTTTTTTTCAACCCATTTCAGAAATGTATCTTATCATATAAACCAAGTGAGCTGCTTGGCTTAACATAATCCACTGCCACTCATGCACCAGTCAACCTTTCAATAGTCTTGGCTCAACAAGACCAACAAAACAATATATCATTCTTAATTCGAGAAACAAACCTGAATTTCTTTAGGAAGTTCTCCATAATGATTCAACTTGTTTCGCATGACACGCAATAAGTCTCGAACGCTATCGAACCTATACCTTCTATAATACCCAATATTACTGATAAATGCAGGTTCCATCTTTTGATGCCATTTCGTACCAAGTGCCACCGTTCCAATACTTTCTAATTCTTTCAAGAGTTGAGAATCAGTCTCCCTGTCTTCCAATTCAACCCGGTCACTAGCATCTCGAAGAAAAGACAGCCTCATCTCCGAACTCCAGAATAAAGGATGGTGCAACACCTCTGACGCCCTTGGTCTGAGAGAAAAAAAGAATTTCTTGAATGAAAATATCACAAAACATACATACTACATATATGTGTTTATATTTTAGGATATATCATGTACAGCATCAACATATAATTGGACTTGGCGAAAAGCTCAGATGTGTGCATGTACCAATGACTAATGGAACAATCAACCACAGATGGACTCTTTTCTGTTTGTTTACCCAAAATTTTGGGGGCCCAAAATTTCAAACAAAACAAACACACTCCAAAATTTTTAACTTTTACACATACACACTCTATCTTTCACAAACCCAAATAAATCTCAATAAAGTAAAGATTCCCAAAATTTTGGGAATATTCCCTAAAATTTTGGCAAACAAACATCCCCAAAGTGCACACTGAATTCAAGACAAGAACTCTCCCTCAAGAAATGTAAAATCATTGGGAATTGAAAACTGAACAAGGAAAGCACATCATTTGAATTTTCTCAAAATTTAGTACATTCGAAACCAGCAATTTGTGATTAGACTGCCCAGCTACTGACGGGCCCCACAGAAAATTTAGCATGGAAGTGTAAAAGGTTGTTGGAGGTCAAGATCAATCATAATGTGTCCATACTTCAACCCATAAAGTAGACTAGATGTAGGCGAGTTTGTTGGTTCTGGATTTGTGCCTTCAAATGCTACGGAAAAATAAAATAAAATCATTAATCTTAGATCGGGAATTGAAGCGCCGCCCTAGTCAAACACAAATAAGTTTAGTCAAAAGGCACAATCCGGTAACCAATCATCCTAAGGAAACCTAAGCCAGAATGATTTTCCAATACTAAAAAAATAACAGGAAGAACAACCACAACATGGTAAAAAAAAAAAAGCAGCATTGCCTACCCGGAAGAAGAAAAATGTTAAGAGAGCATATCAAAGCAAAAGAACACTCACCTCAATTCAGCATTGGAGTTCAATAAACGAGAAACAAGATTCAAACCTTCAGGGACAATTTCCAGCAAAAAGAGGTCCATTTGGTTCTTCACAATGTTGATATCACGCTCAAGACGATCACCAAATGGATGCCTACCTCTAGTAATGCAGAAAAAAAGGACACAACCTAAACTAAACAAGTCTACAGCACGTGTTTGCCGTCCATGAAGAAGTTGTTCTGGTGCCTGCCAACCAGAACTGCCACAACCTGTAGAAAGTAATTATACATTAAGCTAATAGTTTGAAAGATGGTTCAGAATATACAAATAGCTAACTAGGATAAACAATCCACAATGCACATGAAACATTTTGCCACCAAATCACCTAATTTATCAAAAGCATGAAGTTCAACAATGTGGATTCTAAAAAGGAGGCTTAATAGACCAAAAGGAAAGGTTAACAAATGGGAGTCGTTAGACCAAAGTATATATTTATATCAAACCCATCACATGATCGCCAGCATAAGTCATGCATGTAGGAGATCTTTTACATGAAAGGAAACTCATTGACAAAATAACTAGGTAAGAGTGCTTGCCAGTAGCATGATGACCCAAGGAAGACATATCCCCAACAAGGCGTTTGCTGATGCCCATATCAGAAAGCTTTGCACATAAAGATCTTTCCCTGATTATCAAGACATTTTGAGGCTTTAGGTCCCGATGAATTATTCCTAATTCATGCAAATGCACTAGCCCCGAAACTACATCCCTGTGTCACAAAGACAAGATCAAGGGTTATGAAGATGCTAACCAATCCAAATAATGTGCATCAGAAAAAAAAGGCCAACTGAAGTTGAAAATTGGACAGGAGCACTTAGTTTACACTTGTGATCACATGGGTCTTGACAGGCATGAAGGCATATTTAAACCGTTGAAAAAAAAAATTAATTCAAAAGAATTGCAATGCCATGGGTTTATCCCGTCTTTCTCATACAATAACTAACAACTGAACCTACCAGCAGTTGAGACACTTGAGGCATATTCATAGCAATTCAAAAGAATTACAATGCCACACGTGGGTTTATCCCGTCTTTCTCATACAATAACTAACAAGAACCAGCCATGGAAGGTCACAAATAAGTGTTCTAGGTTTGCAGCAGCAAGTAGACATGCAAATCAGCAGAAACATCACTTGGTAGTTATGTCAGATAGGAATAAAAGTAGACAACATATAAAAACAAGGATTAATTACCAATATAATCCCTCATATTGACTTTTTTTTTTTTTGACTTTTAAAAAATCAGTTCTTGGGATACAACTTTGAAAAGACAGGCAGTTTCCTGTGGTTTATTTTTCAGACATATAGGTCTTCCCATCAACCAAATGCTAGCCCACTAGTAGAGACGGGGTCCGCGATAGACTATCCGATCCTGATAATGGACATCCCGACCCTGACCCTATGTCAGTCTTCCGTTAGTCGGCCAACTTTTGGTGGACAGGAGAACCTATGGTTATGTTTGTTTAAGTTCTCAGAAAGTTTTCAAAAACTTCTCACTCACTTTTTCATCAATTTCAATACATTTTCACCAATCTCAATAATTTTTTTATCAATTTCAATACCTTTTCACAAATCTCAATAACTTTTTACAAATTTCAACAACTTTTAACTAACTTTTCACCAATCCCAAGAGAATCTACACTACTTCCAAAAAAACACAAAAACAAAAAATGTTTTGAAAACTAAACCAAACATAACCTATATGTCTGAAAAATGAACCACAAGAACCCGTTCATTCAAAGTTGTACCCTAATGATTGATTTGTTAGAAGTCAGTACTACAGGTACTTTAGCGGTAATTAAGCCTGAAAACAAACACAAATACACTTCACGGCAATGGTGCAAGGAATCATCTGAACTAAAAACAAGAACCACCGTTTCATTTATTTTTATCAATGCTGCATTGTTTCTCCTTTATTTTGATCGGTCAACCAATACTATCATATAAAAAGGATAGAAGGACCAAACTAACCTCATTATTTTTAATAATAGAGGTGATGGATGGCCATTTGCTTTCCAAAAACTGATGCCTGACATAATATCCTTTAGTGAGTCTAGGCGTGCTTCATACTCTATCATATCTCTCGTAGCTTGTCCCTCCTTGACAACTGGGTATTGGGAACAATCTGAATAAATCTGTATCAAATCGTCCAAGCTACAGGTACAACGCTCCAAAGCAAGATAGACAAAATCTTGATCATATTCCACCCCATACCACCGAACAATGTTCAGATGTTGGTCTGATGCAATAAGATTCTGAATTTCTTTAAAAGCGGCATCGTTATGGGCATGGACAAGACGTTTAACGGCAACTGGTCGACCTTCGTAGATTCCTTCAAGTACAATGGTACCGTTGCTTCCCTTACCAATTTCCCTGGTTGATACGAATAGTTTACCTATCCTGCGACCACTAGAGCCACCATCAAAAAGTTTATTAAGGTGCAATGAGATTTTGTTTTCACCATCAATGAGTTTATCCGTTTGCTCAACATTGTCATTCTTTTCCAATTTCTTACTTTTCTTCCTCTTTGAAGATGCAGTTTTTGAGCTATCATTAGAGGGCTGCTCATCCAGCAAAGCTTGTTCTTTAACTAGCCGACTATAACCTTTGACAACAAGAGCCACAACAACAATGATCGTGAAAAAAATGATAGAAAATCCTGTTGACCATTCACCAAACGCGCTTAACAGATGATCAAGAGAAATTCTCATGCTCTGCACATCAACAATCCCCAATGGAGTCAATTGAAGCATTGCTTTACTATCTTTTCTGTGATGAAACTTTGTTTTGGGTGGCAAAGGCAGCATGGAGTCCAAAAGTGAAGGACGTATTGTGAGTTCACCTTGGAGATGTGATACTCCCGGTATTCTTTCAGGCCTAGAAGATTCTAGCAAAATATGACTCCGATGGCGGAAAATAGGGCTTCGTGTGTGACATGACAATGGCATAGCGAAATCAATTCCAATTTCTGAACCAAGATTATCTGGCAAATTCAAAGGAGCCCCACTAGAAGCATCTAGACAAAGCAAAGAAGCCCCAACTTCAGCAATTGTCATATTCCAAGTAGTTTTAACTGAGTCTCGAGCAAATGACATTAGCATATAATCTGTCCTTGTGATGTGTAGTCGCAAATCAACCATATCCGGATTCTTAGGACTGGCCTCTATCAACTCCTTAATGGATGTATCAGTATATGAAACACTCTGCTTTTCACCACTCTGCAATGGTGACGGAGAATCAAATCCGTAGGGGCGGATCAGCTTTCCTGTCCTAAGATCGACCTCAAAAACTGTCGTTTTCTTAGATCCTAGCATAACAGCGCCATCCTCTGATATGTATGGTGTATTTTTGACAAATTCATCAATAGACATAGAAAGTTTCTGCATTTATGAGAGGAAGCTGTAGTAAGGCATATCAAAGAAAGTATCAGGGAAAAATGCTACTAGATCTACACAACCAGACATGGAAGCATAATAGATATATTCATAGAGACATTTTTAGGTAATGTCTAGCAGGATCAAGTGATCGCGAGGAATATAAAACCTACAGTCGTAAGTGATCATTAGTGTCGAGCAACAACAGAGGTTAACTCATAATAAAGAGCCTAAAATTCCTGTTGGTGCCAACAACCCACCATACATACACTAGCATGTCTAGTGAACTCAAAATTATTCACCAACACTTGGTAAATTTTATTTCCACAAAGGAAAAACGAAAAAACTGTAAGAAGCTCGTATCAATAGATTAATAAAAGTTCTACTATATATATACAAAATGCTCAGCACTTTTTTGATAAGTCAGCAGGGCCACGAGGAAGGATGACGGTTAGGGGGATAGTAGACTTACTATGGTAGTGTTTGTATGATAAAATTTTGGGGAGGTAAAAAATTTGGAGTATGAGAATTAGTGAAAAAGTAGAGAGAGACAGATGATTTGAATGAATTTCTTATATTTATTATAGTGGAAAGGGACGATTTGATGGAGAGATTATTTTGTAATTATTTTATTAGGCAGACAAATGCTAACTTAATTTAGTGAGCTATGGGAGCCACCTGATCTTCGTAATTCCTTTCTTTTTTCCTTCCTTCCCTTTTACAACACAACATACGAAAGAGTCTAAAAATGTAACTTAAGTTGTCTATGACCCATCAAAATACTGATTTTATCTCAGAAGGCATTGATACAACAAACACAGAAAACATACCATTCTACCACGGTGCTCAGTGCTCATATACAACTCCCAGTCATCTCCACAATCTATGAAGAATCCGCCACTTCGCTCAGATGCTTTTTCTTTATCATTATCTGCCTTGAAAGGAGCCTGATACGAAGTATAAATTGGTGTTCCTGATGCAAAGGACCAGATAACTCTCTTAGAATTACTCTCCACCAAATGGACTGTCCCATCCAGTCCAGCAATCAGCGCCGTGCTATGTTCACTGTTCCCAAGGAAAACCAAATCAAAGGAAGAGTAACAGAATTGGAAAGTCATTCTCACAGATAACAACATATATGATTTTGTTTGCGTATATAGCTCAAATAAGCTAATTTCAATTCATAGCAGTTAATACTAACAGTACACCCAAATTCCAAATAACATATTAGAGAAATATGCTTAATTTGGGTGGAGATGGAGCACTGCGGGGAGGGGGGAAAGGGTTTACACTCCTGCTTCGATTTTTTCAAGTAGGAGGGGAAAAACATCTGAGGATTTGTGTGGATCTGGGAACGCATGTTACCCTCTCAAACAAGTGAAGGGACACCTACTCCTCTCTTCTCCCTATCCAAATAAAGTAAATGGAAAACCTATTCTCTTCTTTCCCTCCACCTCTTATCATCTCCCCCCCAACTCCCTCTTTCCCCCAAAAAAAAACTCCAAACACAGTGAAAGTGCAATTGTGCTTTTTGTGAGTCGGGCCCAACACCCAGAAGATGCCAACCAAAGATGTTATTCAACTAACTACAAGGTTATCGAAATTTGACGGCCAAATAGACTACAATTCAGAAGTATATAACATCTTATTTGAAGACCCCTGTCGTGTTGCGTGCTTCAATTTACAAAACCTAAGGTACCCAACGCGCATGAGTACAGATTTTGTACTAATAATTGCTGAACAAACTCCACACAATAAAACAGAACCCACATTCCCCAAAACATATTATCAGGAAATTGAATAAAATAAATCAACGATAAAAAGAAGAAAATAAGAGAATAAGAACTCACGGTGAGAGAGATAAGAGAGATCGGCTCTGCCTCCGAGACAAGCCAGCCGCATCCGCATTCCAAAGCGATAACTCGCCGATCGAGCTCGAAAACACCGAGATTGCAAAAAATAAAAACACGCATACGCCAAGAATAAAATGGTACTTCATCTCCGAAACGAGCTAAACTGGAAATCCGTGTTGAGGTGTTTGAGAAAAGAGAGCCGGCGAGTGTGGAATATATGTTCGGAATCGTGGGGATAAGGAGAAGTCAAGGTCATAGGAGAACAGCGTCGGGCAGCATCGAAGATTCCAAGCTTCTTCCCACGCTGCAATTTTAGGATCTCCGAACCCGTAACCATTTACGAGATTGTCATCAAGTTTTGTTTAAACTAACGGCTCCATCATAACTTTCTGACCCATGAGTTACGAATCATGTTCTTCGTTTCCTTTTCTGGTAAATAACCGGAGCCGCCACTAATTTTAAAATTACACTTTTGTCCGCCTAATACCCATCTAAAATCAACAATAGTTAAAAAGTAAAAGCTTAGAAAATAAGTTAGTTCGTGTTAGAGAAACATGTTCGAGAGACGACAAAGTTTGTGTTAGAGAAACATGTTCGAGAGTAGTTCTACAGTTATTAGTATTGAGATGGCATTCAGTCGGAGGTACAAATTGGTGCTTATTTAATAAAGTTTCTTTTTTTTTCTAGGCTTATTTAATAAAGTTTCAAGTGTTAGAAAAAAGTTCTTATTTTTTCTAGCGGCCAAATGAGGCTATCATAATCATGCCTAGTAATTTCATCAAGTGTGTGCTTTTTTTTTTTTAATAATCAAGACTACAACTTTCCAATCCTGGACATGAAAAACTACGGGGGATCAATCCCTAAATACAATCAGTTCATATCCATAGATTGCTCAAGAATAAAAGGGGAGCCTCCAGGAAAGTTTCCTGAGGCGGCCCAATGAGCAAGGCAATGCGCCGCATTGTTTGCACCACGTCTAGCATGTTGACATTTTCATTGATCCACCATACTAGGGCTGAACAAAACCGGACCGCAGACCGGACCGGAAAATCGGACCGAATTTGCGGTCCGGTCCAGTTTTAATTTTTTAAAAGCGGTCCGGTCCGGACCAGATTGAAGGACCGGATTTATCCGGTCCGGTCCGGGTCATACCTTTATTAAATGCGGTCCGGACCGGACCGCATTTAATATCTTTTTAAAATTTTTTAATTTTTTATATATACGATTACTGCCTACTGCGCAGTGTGCGCCCGTTCGAAATTTTTAAATTTTTTTTTAAAAAAAAAATATTAAATCCGGTCTGGACCACTTAAAAAAGTGGTCCAGACCGGACCGCATTTTATAAAACCGGATCAGACCACTTATAAGTGGTCCGATCCGGTCCTTAAATATAAGACAACCGGAAATGCGGTCCGAAAACCGGACCGCATTTCCGGTTTTCAGCCCTACACCATACCAAGGAGACCACGGATTTCAGCAACAATATCGTGGATTTGCCAATCTGTCCTTTTCGGAAAATGCTTAATTGCATCTGTCACCCTCTTTGCATCTCCTTCCATGACAATATCACTGAAGCCACACTTCACCGCTTCCTTGGCACCCATCTTCATAGCTTCAGCCTCACTAATAGTAGGATCAGTTCCAGTAATTCTCATTGCTGTTGCATGGACCACCTTCCCCGCTGCATCTCTAAATACTGCAAACAGCAGAGAAATCTGATCTAACAGCTGCATCCACATTCACTTTGATCACTTGGGGGGTGGGGGCTTCCAAGGAGAAACAGGTGGGTCATTTGCCTTTAACCGCCAAGCATTTACGTGATCTTGGCTAACCCTGCAAACTCTCCTTGCTATAACCATAGGCTTTTCGGGCACCTTACCATGTGCGGCTCTATTTCTGCTAACCCACACCATGTCAATTGCGTTAGCAGCAAAGATTTGGAATCGATGCTTCTCCATTCTTGACATTCCCAGGTTGTTTTCCGGGTGGAGTATTACTCTAATCCATTCTACAACATTATCACACTCTACTGCTGTAATATCTAATGGCCAGAAGGACTCTCTCCACACCACTCTACTTACCACACACCTGAGAAACAGATGGTGACTTGTTTCCCTTGCCAATCCACACAACGTGCAGTGATTTTCCTCCCCTTCTTCCAGTCCAAGTCTAGTAGCGATTTTCCCTTTCGTAGGAAGAATATCACAGAAGACTTTCCAAATGAGTAGCTTTAGTCTTTCATGCATTTTAATTTTCCAAATTTCTTTCCAACAGTTTGTCTCCTCTGGATTATGATTTCCAAGTCGTCTCTTCACCTGCTCTAGATACATTGACTTCACCGAGAAAGAGCCTGATTGGTCATGCACCCAAATAAGATCATCGTTGCGTGGTTACATCGGTAGGTTAATCTTAAAAATCGCCTCTGCAGATTCGGAATTGCATATGCTCCTCACCTTGCATCTATCCCATCTCCCCGAATTCTCATCAATCAGCTCTGTTACAAGCATCAAAGAAGTCTCACCTTGTGCATAAAGTGGTGTAGGTTTGAAATTTTGAAGAGAAGGGATCCATGGGTCATCCCAGACTTGGATATCCTTTCCATCTCCCACTAAGAAGCATGAACCCCATGATAAAAGAGGTAAAGCTTTCAGAATACTCCTCCACACCCAAGACTGGTTTGGGCCCTCCTTGGCACTTCTCCAATCCTTCCCCTGCATGTATTTACTACTCAAGAGTTTTATCCACAAAGAATTCTCGTTTCTTGCCACCTTCCAAGCTAGTTTAGAGATAAGTGAGTTATTTACCTCGTTCATCAGTCTCATTCCAAGTCCACCCCTCTCTCTAGGAGTACAAATAGAGTCCCACGATTTTAAATGCAGATTTCTTTTCTTTTCTGGGTCATGCCCCCACCAGAAACATTTTAGGGCTCTGTCAATATCCTTGCACCATGACTTTGGCATACTGAAAAAGCTAAGAGGGTATGAAGGAATTGCCATCGCCACCGCCTTGATCATAGTAGTTCTCCCCGCTTGTGACAGTATCTTAGCCTTCCAACCAGATAGTTTGCTGAACAACTTCACCTTCAACTCTTCCACCGCCCTTTTCTTTGCTCTTGGGATTAAAAGAGGGAGGCCCAAGTGTTTCGCTTTTGCTGGTAGCTTTTTAAGTTGGAGTCTATCCATTATACTCTGCATGCCCGAACTGCCAAAGTTCTTACTAAAGTGAACTGCTGACTTCACTTTGTTTATCTTTTGTGTGTGCTTATAATGTAAGTGTTTTCTTTTATAGAATTCACCTATTTGATACAAGAGTAGTGTTTCCACTTACCATCATTCATTCTAGTTCTATTTTCAAGCTCAATGGAACTTGAAATTGTACATCTTATCCACCAACTCAACCGGATTTCAAAGTCATAATACATTTATAAACCACAGCCATAATTGTTATCAAATTAAAAAATTGATAAATCACTACTTGGATTTATACTATGCTTGCAATATCACTCAATTTATAATATTTTTCGTCTAAATTTCTAATGGTATTATTGTATTATTGCCGTGGCATAATCTCATGTATGTATATGGTCACGCAACATGATACTTGTCTTAAACCTTAATAAAAATTAAAAAGTTCTTGACTTTCTAGTCATTGTGCTTGCACCCATTTCATTTTCCATCTCTTAAGGTTCAAAATTGTAATCCCTTATTTTACCATTTTTTCAAAAATGGTCCTTCTGTTACCTTTATATTAGTCTCATTAACGGGGGATTGTAATACGGGTCAACATCACACTCCATGTCAGATCCATCTAACCACATCAGTGCACTCATTTCCTTGGTCTTCCTTTCTTCATGAGACATTAAAAAACCATTATAAACAAGATATAAAATTAAATAAAAATATTAAATTATAAAAAATATTTATTTTTAAGACACATGGACATGCACTTAGTGTGTGGTGTCATTAATTCCATTAGAATTCTGAACAAAATGTGATGATTAGTAAGTGATTTTCCAAGCATGACCAAAATTCAGTCTAATTTTAAAATTTAGACAGTTTTTTAAAAAAATTATAAAATTCCTACAGTAAATTTTTTTCAAAAAAAAAGTACTATCATACCATGTAAAACTGTGGGACGTTACTGACGGAAAGAAGAGAACAAAACTGAAAAAAGAGAAGGGAAAAAACAGAGCTCAAGTAAGGAACAACGGCCGCAAGCAGGGAAGAAGTAATATCACTTCGGCATCTAAGGCACCCCCCACTCGGGGTTAGGAGAAGAAAAGTTCGGAACAGAGGCAGAGACGTTGAGAGAGACAGTGGGGGAGTGAGACCGAAGTCGTTGCGAAAGATGTTGCACAGCAAGACATTCGTCAAGAAAACCAGAGGCGGCAAAGTGAACAAGGTCTTTTTGCACCCTTTCTATCTTAATTCTAAGTTTTCTCTTCTTTCTTCGTCTTGACCCGATTATGGTTTTTTTTTTCTTTTTTTTTGTGTGTGTGTGGGGGGGGGGGGGTTGTTCTTCGCTGCAGCAAGTCAGAGAGCACTATCTCAGAGACGACATCTACTGTGGAGCTCCAATCTGCAAAGTCTGCGACTCCTCCACTGCTCGCTTGAGTCCCTCCGCTTCCACCATTCTCATTGTCGACACAAATGTAGCTCTCAATCAGGTATATTAATTTCCATTACCCATGGAGTTTTACACTTTTTTACCTCAACAATACAATTCGAGTTTCTCTCTTTTTTTTTTTATGTGTTTTAAACTCTTTGACTGCAGATTGATTTGCTTGAGAATCCGGCCATTGACAATGTTGTCATGCTATCAATTGTGCTGGAAGAGGTTAAGAACAAGAACATGGGGGTGTACAATAGAGTTAGAGCTTTATGCAGCAATTCCTTGAGGAGATTCTTTGTGTTTGCCAATGAGCACCATAAGTACAGTCTTTTTACTTTGTCGTATAGTTTCATCTATTCGGATGTTTGCTGTGCGAATCTGCAATGGGAGGTTTTTGGGAATGTGATCGTTGTTCATTTGGGTATATTATAGAGGCCCAGGAGAGTTGAAATATGTGCAAGGACTTCTAAGTTTCAAGAAAAAAACTGAATGTTTTATAGTTGTTGGCTTCTCTTTTATTGTTCTCTTAGCTGATGCAATTCATTTCTTGACTTCCATATGATTGTCCTGTGGTTTCTTTGAGTTTCTTTCATATTTTCCAGTGATACTGTTGTCATTACTATTTGAAGTTTTCTACACTATCTGACAATTTTTTTGCATTTTTCCTTGGTAGGGATACCTTTGTCAAGGAAATGAATAAAGAAAGTAAAAATGATCGTAATGACAGAGGTTTGCTCTTGGCACAATCGCAGAATCCTGAAAATTTACAATATGCTCTGCCTTTGTAGATGTTGCTTTATCTCTGTAAATCTTCCTCCTGTTTATACTTGCAGTGGAAAGAAGACCCTCATGTTGTTTTCAATGATAAAAGTTGCCTTTTTTCATACTATGGAATTCCTTCATACTTGAAACTTTAGTTCATAGGAATACAATTGCAAGTAAACCTAATTAGTATATTTGACTATTACAATTCAATTTACATGATTCACATCTGTTTCTTCATTCCTTTCTCATGCCAATGACTACTGATTTCAATGTATTACCTTCCACCCTCCCTCCTTGCTTCCTCTCCAATAAGGAATACATCTGAGGTCTGGTTCATGGAAATGTATCAAAATTGTGATAATTACTAATTAGGTAGCTATAACATTTGATTGCTTCAGAGAAGGCATTTTCAAATTCCCAGTTCTAACATCTAAAAGTATTGAATCAGCAATTCGGGTGGCTGCTCAATGGTATAAGACTCATCTTGGTGGCGCTACTCATGTTTTACTTATAACTAACGATCGGGAGAATAAGAGGAAGGCTATTGAAGAGGGAATTTCTGCAGAGACAAGTAAGATATCTCTAGCTGTAGTTCTGGCATCTCATCAGTGGCTCCATTGTCTGCATAGATGGGATTGAGACTTTACTATCAATATTGTCATCATGACTATGATCAATGGTTACAAATATTCTGCCGGCGAAGCTTAATTGTGAATTGTTGTCTTATATTCAGTTGAGTCATATGTGAAATCATTGGATCAACCTGAGTTGCTTGACCTGCTAGTGCAACCTATATCAGAAGATGTCAACATGGAAGAAGTTGAAGACTTGAGACCGTCAAAGAGGAAAATCATGTATACAGAGGTTTGTGTTGAGTTTGCCTTTTGTAGTCTAAGGATTTGGTAAGTCATAAGGATGATGCCATCATGATATGGGCATTGGGCTTAATAAATTTCTTGCTCTCTGTTCTCTTGTCAGCATAAGCCAATGTCTGAGATTACTTCTGGTTTGCATCGTGGAATATACCATCAGGGGAAACTTCGCGTCAACCGTTACAATCCATTTGAAGCTTATGTTGGGAGTGAGAGCATTGGTGACGAAATAATTATCTATGGGCGTACAAACATGAATAGGGCTTTTGATGGTGACATAGTGGCAGTAGAACTGCTGCCCCAAGATCAGTGGCATGAAGAGAAGTCTCTATCCATAGCCGAAGAAGGTATGTTAGAAGATGTCATGCCTTTTGGGCCTCTTAGATGATATACACCTGTTTAAACATGTAATATTATTTTTTGGTGCACCAACTGAGAAAAAAAGATGATAAAGTTGCTTAAACGTGGATGATTTGAGGACATCGTTCTTGTTTCTGTTTAGTCTCATTTGTTTTGAAAGCTATGCATTCTTCTACACTCCAGAGGAAAGTTCTGTAGATGTTTATGGGATATTTCTACTTCTTTAAGGGGTAATTTCATTTAGTCAATGCACTTTATCTTAATGTTGCTCATTAGAGAACCTCAAGGGGCATTTTAGTATCACAATAGTCATATTGCATTACTCAATTATATAGTGCAAAGAACTAGGCAGGTTCAAAGTACAAATACTCGTGCTTAGTAATAGTAAAGCTCCTGTTGGTTTTGCAGAAGATGAGGACGAAGATGTTCATTTAGTTCCGAGCAGCACTGATGATGCTCCAAGAATTACAAGTCTTGTGCAGGGTTCTTCTGGAGACTTAAATTTAGCGTCATCTCGTCCATCCGGTCGGGTAATTGGTATTATAAAGCGAAACTGGCATTCGTAAGTGAACTTCTCATTCAGAGCCAGTCCATGTGGGTTTACAAATATATTGATGATTTTAGTACTGTTGAGTGATATTATGGACAATGTTTTATCTTCATTTAAACTTGCTCGGCCCTAGTAGATAGTTTCTTATTCTTGTTTCTATGGAAAAATATAAGGGGTATCTTTTCTTTTTCCTCAGCTGTTTAAGGCTTTCTTTTTTCGTTGTTTGAATTATTTTGAATAATTTTGGAACTCAGAACCACTTCATATTATGTTTCACCCACTGAATCTATGTCACAACTATTTTGCTTTGGATGTGCCACCCTTCAACTCACATTATTCTAGTATCAGCATTTAAATGGTGTAGAGCAGTTCAGATTTAAAAATTTCATTACATCTTCTTGTGACATGCACATCTGAAATGACATTGACAGTGAAGTCTAATTGTAGTCTGTGAAAATGTGCAGAACTTATCTGTCTCAAGATTATATTTGGGGATACATTCATTTTGACTTTTCGTTTCACGGTTCAACTTTTACTGCGTATTATTCTTGTGGGTTGGAAAGTGCATATATTTCTTTTAGCTAGTTAAACATGTTTTAGGTTGCAAAGGCCCATCTTGTGTGGGTTGGAAAGTACTTATATTTCTTTTACTAGCTAAATCTAATGTTTTAGCTTGCAAATGCACATCTTGTTTGATGCTCTGGCTAGTGTCATTTCTCTCACTGACTTCTCTGGTAATGTGTTCTCTTTGTCTAATGTGAAAATTAAATAATTTTGTGCAGTTATTGTGGATCTTTGGAGCCAATGCCTATGCCTGCAGGTAGTGGAGGTACAGCCCATGCCTTATTTGTCTCCAAAGATCGCAGGATTCCTAAGATTCGAATTCATACTCGACAACTTGAGAATCTTCTCGACAAGAGAATTATTGTGGCAGTGGATTCTTGGGACCGTCTTTCTCGACATCCTTCTGGCCACTATGTGCGGACCATAGGAGAAATAGGTGACAGAGACACAGAAAGTGAGGTATGTAATCTCAATATTCTCCTTGCCAACAAGAGAAATAGGTGGTAGAGATACTGAAAGTGAGGTGTGTTTCATAGCTATAAACGGACTGATAAATTTAGATGTGAATAACATCTATTAGTTTTGTTGATGCCACAGGTGGTCTTGATAGAGAATGATATAAACTCAAGACCATTTTCTTCTCAAGTTCTAGCATGCCTGCCACCTTTGCCATGGTCTGTGTCTTCTGGAGATTTAGCAAATCCTATCAGGCAGGATTTGCGACATTTGCGTGTCTTTAGTGTGGATCCTCCAGGTATGTGACCCGTTGGTTTATCCATTAGATTTCAGTTCATTATTGCCTCATCATCGTCATCATCATTATTAAACTTTTCTTCTAAATTGTCGTCTTCTTGTCCTTTTTATATGTTATTGATTTCTTTCTTGATATTTCTTGACGTTGGATAGGTGCAAGCAGTTTATTAGATATCAAGTAACATACTGCATCCATCTGGTTTGTGCAGGATGCAAGGATATTGATGATGCACTGCATTGTACAAGTCTTCCAAATGGAAATTTTGAAGTTGGAGTGCGTATCCTATAACATGCTGACAATGTCAATATCTATGGGGTTTGAGGTGTAGCTGTGCAGTTAAAGGACAGTATACATATTCTACATTTCAATGAATGAATTCATCAGTTTCAAGGACACTTAAAGTTTCTGATATCTTAGTAGTTATTTGTTAGTAAGTCTTTGATCCATCGGCTTTGGAGGATATAAGACTTTACACGTGGCATTGATTATAAAGATGTTCATATATCTGTATAAATTTTTTGTTGTCATACATACTGGACCACAGTTTATTTATGGGAAGAGGCTTGATGGTGTTATTAATGTTATTACATTATATATGTAGTTTGTGAATCTTTATTGTTTAAAATGTACAAATGTACCTGCAATGTCCATCTTTAATGACACTCGATTAGATATTGCTGATGTAACAAATTTTGTGCACCCTGGCACCCCAATTGATTATGAGGCTGCAGAAAGAGGCACATCTGTCTACCTTGTTGAACGGCGAATTGACATGCTTCCTAAACCTCTGACAGAAGGTAAGTTCTTTTCTTATTTTCTCTCATCATATGAACTAATGATTCTGTATTGGCGTTGCTTGCTCGTATGGTTGATTTTTGTTTGGGTGAAGCTCACGCAGTGTAAGTTTTATCTTGCAGATATATGTTCTCTTCGAGCTGATGTGGAAAGGCTAGCTTTCTCTGTTATTTGGGTATGTGCTACTTCATTTAATCATGGTAAAGGATTTTCAGCTTTTAGTGGACTGTGAGAATAGATGGACTAAGTATTTGCAGAATAGATGGACTAAGTATATGCAGATACATCTATTTATTATACATACATATGTTTACATGTATCTATGTCTACATGTATGCATGTATATTTGTGAATTCTGGAAGGGGAGGTTTCACCTCAGACGTTGTGCTTTGTATTTCTTTAGGAGTTTTGAGGAACTAATTATCTTTGCTTTCATCTTATATTTGATGATTGATGATATGTATACAACCTAGAGAGGTGACATGCATGGACTTCATTAGCAGAAATGCTTGCGCACATATACCTTAATGCGAACTCGTATGCACACACCTGGAGTGTCTTATTGGGCTGACCATGTCTGGTATAGGTTTTCGTTTTTGGTTTCCTTACGTAATTTGTTTTGCCTAAATTTCAGGAAATGACACCTGATGCAGAGATTATTTCTAAAAGATACACCAAAAGTGTGATAAAATCCTGCGCGGCATTGTCTTATATTGAAGCTCAGGCAAGGATGGATGATAGGTACTATTTGACTTCTGATACTTGAAATTTTTTAGGTTGGTTCGTTGGCAACACGTATGGAATTTTCCATTTCTTCCTCGATTACGGCAATGATGTATGTTTTTATTTACAAAGTTAATTCACTACCCAACGCCACTAAAATTTCTGATCCCATATAAGAGTTGTGACATGTTGACTAAATTGTGGTTGATTTCTCATTCCATGGACCAGCTGGTTGCTTCATCTTCTGTTTTGATGTTGATGGCCATTAACCTCGTTTCTTCTAGATTTGCAATATTATTTTCCTTTGATTTAATGTCGAAACTGTTTGGTTATTTTCATTTCATTTGCAGTCGATTGATGGATCCACTAACAACAGATTTAAGAAATATGAATGCTTTAGCAAAGGTAAGCATTCTTTGTTGACTCCTTTACTCATTTATTCCTGAGATCATAATTTGAAAAGTGTGTATTTTAATGCCTTCAGATAATGAGGTTGAGGCGTATTGAAAGAGGGGCCTTAACTCTTGCTTCCGCTGAAGTCAAATTTCAAATTGACACTGAGACTCATGACCCTCTTGATATTGGTATGTTATCCGACGAAAATTTTATTTTCCAGTTGACTCCCCTACTTGATTTCGTTGATCAATTTCTAAATAAATCATCTGGATCCATAAGCTATTTATTAAAGGCCTAGTCCAATTGCCCATTGATGCTTTAGAAGCATCGGATGTTAATTTTCTTATTTATATTGTACTAAGTTTAATGATTAATTGTACGTGGTCTCTTCAGGTATGTACCAGATTAGGGAAGCAAACCAAATGGTTGAGGAGTTCATGCTTGCTGCTAATGTTTCAGTTGCAGGAAAGATTCTTGAAGATTTCCCTTTATGTTCACTTTTAAGGTAAAGTGGCAGGTTTTTCGTGTGTTTGAATCGGAATAGACCAATGACCAGATCCACCTATCATCGCCAGCATAACCATAAAAGAGATAATTAAAAAGTGAGAGCCGTTATTAAAACATTGTAAAGTTGAGGCACAGGAAGAGGTCCGGAACCCTCTATCCATTCCTTAAGCCATTTTCAAAGTCAGTTGATGAGTCTTCTGTCAAGTGAGTCGCCGGGAATCCATCAGCCAATTAACATTGCCCGCAGATGAAGAATCTTTCATTCCGTGCTGTGTCGCTCTCTCCCCTCGTCTTCTGCAATCCCCCCCT
Source organism: Myrica gale (assembly GCA_963930655.1). Taxonomy (NCBI): domain Eukaryota; kingdom Viridiplantae; phylum Streptophyta; class Magnoliopsida; order Fagales; family Myricaceae; genus Myrica; species Myrica gale. Next base: position 26,578,580 of record OZ005610.1, read on the forward strand.
CCCCTCTTCTCCCGCAGCAGTTGGAGCTGGTGAGAGATGGTTATTCAAGGGTTACACTTTGACTTGAGGAGATTCATTCAGATTGTAGTATTTAGTATATAAAGCAAAGTCATAGAGCAAAGACATCACTCCTAAGATAAAGAAAAAGATTGCAAGCTAGTAACTGAATTTGAAATTTTTTTGCTTGCACTGGTGAACAACTAGTCTAGAGATTTGTATTGCTGTTCTCAAGCTGTGCCATACTTTTGGGTCATTATGATTAATTGGTTCTTTATGCAGGCGACATCCTACCCCAACCAGGGAGATGCTTGAACCTTTTCTGCGTACAGCTGGTGCTGTTGGTCTCAACTTGGATGCCTCTTCATCAAAAGCACTCGCAGATTCACTTGACCGTGCTGTGGTAAGTCAGTATTGTGGTTATCTAAGTTACGTATGCTTTGTCTGGGTTGTGGTTCTTTCATTTGCTGCTGTATGTTGGGTAGTGTAGAGGTTTGTAATTTTGGCATTGTGCTGTCTTAATGTGCACTGGTATTGAAGTTTGTGATTATGTTTTAGAGACGTCATCAGAACTCTCTCTCTCTCTCTCTGTCATACACACATTTTCTGAGAATAAGATAAATGTTTGCCAGGGTGATGATCCATACTTCAATAAGCTGATCAGGATATTGGCAACTAGATGCATGACACAGGTAACTTCACCTGAATAGTAGATTGAATTCAGAATGATTTTCTGCAAAGACATACCTAAGGTGCATGCTTTTTGACTTGGATTGAAAAAATAGGCGGTTTATTTCTGTAGCGGGGATCTCAGCCCTCCAGAATATCATCATTATGGGCTTGCAGCGCCTTTATATACTCATTTCACTTCTCCTATAAGGAGATATGCTGGTTAGTGTCAGTTTTCACCATGCGGTGCTTAGATGGCAAATGTTATGCTGTAAAAACTAAGTTTGAAACTTACTATTGTTGCAGATATCATTGTTCACCGATTGCTTGCTGCATCTTTAGGGATTTGCAAGCTTCCACCAATATTCCAAGACAGACCCCAACTTACTAGTGTTGCTGACAGTATGAAACTCTTTGCTGTTAGAATTTTGTTGCCTTGCTATTTGATTGTTTGCTGCTGGATGCTGGATAAATTATGCTGATAGAAGAATACATTTGCTGCTGGCTTGCATATTTTAATGAATAACATTAGAGCAAGTCACTCTTTTGTTTGAATCAACTTGAAGTGGATGTACTCCAACTTCAAGTTCTCAGGGGATGCAATGAGAGTTTTTTTATCTACTCTCCAATTTCAATATTCACAAATGCTGTAGGCATCTTTTGAGGTTCACTGATCAATTTTATCTTCAGACCTCCCACTACCGTAGTTAGACTGTTCTTTGTCGCCTTTAAACGGGCCAGTGCTGTGTCGAGCTTTAAGAAGGCTTCTTGTTTTAAAATTTGTTCAGATTTAAATTATCGTCACAGAAATGCCCAGATGGCGGGTAGGGCATCAGTAGAGCTGCATACTCTCATCTACTTCAGGAAAAGGTATAGACCATGCTCTCTCTCTCTCTCTCTCTTCTCTCTCTCTCTCTCTCTCTCACTAGCACACTGGCAAATGTAATCTGTCTTTGCTCGTGTAGGCCCACTGACACAGAGGCCAGAATAGTGAAGATAAGAGCCAATGGTTTTATAGTATTTGTGCCCAAGTACGTTTCTAACCATTTGCTAGATTGTCTCTCTTTGTCCACCTCTCTTTGGGCATTTATCGTTTCTCAAACTTCGAGTTCTGTGGTACTGCTTTTATTTGTCAATCCATTAACTACTTAATAGAGGACACATCGTATAGGGAAAAACAGTTCATATTCCAGTACTTGATCATTGCTTCATTAGCTTGGTGAAAGAGTTGAAGGGTGACTACTGAGATATAATCTTCTTGAGGGTTGTTAATAATATGCATGTGTCCTTTTTTTCCTTTTCTTCTTTTTTCCCTCAGGTATGGTATAGAAGGCCCTGTGTACTTGACAACAAGAAGCGAGAAGGGCGGCGGAGAATGGTTTGTTGACGAACAACAGCAGAAGATTAGAAAGATGGATGGTAGCCTTTCTTATACTGTGCTGCAGACTGTAAAAATTCACATGGAGGTTGTTGAGCCACAGCCCAACCGGCCGAAACTTCAGCTCATGCTTATTTAGATGAGTCAATGGCATTGCCTTGTATCCAATAACGAAGCTTTATAGAGCTACAGTGATTATCGGTTTGAAACATAGGTGGATTCTAGTGGGATAGAGGAATGTAGTAAGATTGTACTATAGCTTGATCCAAGTTAATTTTATTTATTTGATTCTCATCTCTTCCTGGTTCCAATTGTGTTTTTTTTTAGCAATTTCAAGTGTGCTTTTGATGAACTGATTTAGTTTCAAATGTGCTCGCGATGATCTGATTTAGTTTCAAATTAGCTCGTGATGAACTGATTTAGTCGACACCTGAGATATTAGGATAAAAAAGTGTTGGTGAGTCTTGCCACCAACTGTCATTGGACGACATGTAGTAATTGTTCAAGTGAACGACTTGTGGCACTATACTGAGTTGTCATGAACAAGGATATGTATTTTGGATGGAGGGCGGGTACTATAGGCACAATAAAAAACAATATCACGGAAGAAGAATTTGTCGTATAGATATAGTAATGAAGGCCTCTCGACCAATAGATCTGTTGAGCCACTAGCCTCTTGTGCTTGGATATGAAAAACCTTAAGGGTACACGAAAAATATATCCAAAATTTTAGTCAAAGAATACAGAATCAAATACTGAATTCAGAAGGCATAGAAGTACACAATGTAGTATGTATACAAGCATGGACCATATATAATGGCTTTCAAGTCCAGGGTATCTCTCGTTCTCTTCTAATGTTTTCAGAAATGGTGGATTCTGAACTGAAGATAGGCTCCTCAAGACAAGATCCACAAGTATACTGTTGGCCAAACTGTGAGTGCGAGAGCTGCAACTATGTATGTCCAAAGAAACAGAACCGAACACTCTTCTTGGCCCACATCAAACAGCTGGGTCATGGTGCCTGCGAAATAATTTTGTTTAATTACAAAGAAACATGTTTGATAAAGATGTGGTAAGACATCATAATGCTTTAGTTAGTTCTCATGGACTGCATATTTTACGAGTTACTAACCAATATTCATGGCAGGAGGCAGCGTGAACTGGACCATCAAAACAAAGTGGTAAAGAGGGTCTGCAGGGAGGAAGCCAAGCTCGGTAGCTGCTTTAAAAACCCCGATACCGATTACAGGAAGTAGAACATATCGAACGAAAACCACTGCAACGATGATTGACAGCTTGACTTTTGATGAGCGTAGGCCTATATGATTTAACATAACAGCAAGTTAGAGATTTTTTTCTATGAGCGTAAGCCTATATGTTGACCAGAATGACCAAAGTTATATTACCTTGAGTGAGGTTGCCTCCAAGTATAAGAGTGATGCAAGGAATTGTCCCATCCCTGCAGAGACGTCTTTCATTAATTGGTTTGGAAATAAACAAATTATTGACAGGCTAAATCCTTCCTCCACAAAATAAAAATTCAAACAAAGGTAGATTCAGTTTGGGTTATTACTTTGAAAAGTCGTTTTCTCCCCTTCTATTCACCAGAGAATAGTTGTTTAACAAATCGGTGGAAATATTGGTTCGTATTTCATGAGACAAAAGGGAATTCTGAGTGTTACCCAAGAAGTTGAATGGACTCTTGGATGACCCGTAGGGGGGCGTTTTCACCAACCACTAGATTCTTCAGCCATGAAATTGCCCCAAAGATGAGTCCCACAATCTGATTTTTGACAGAGAAGAGATAAATTCGTTACCTATCGTTTACATGAATGATACATTACCCTTCTCAAACCTTGTCAAGCAGGTAGATGAAGAAGAAATGTTTAGAAAACTAACAGCCCCTAGTGTTGGCGGTGCCAATAGCTCCTCCAGAATCTGGTGAAGAAATCCAATTACTTTATTCCACAATGACACATGTCCCTTCTCCACTCTGTTGGCTGATCCTTGGTCTACAATCTGTAGTTAGTGGGGGTTTTGAATAGTCCACGCAATGATTTAGGGAGTTTAGTATGTGTCTTAACAGGAAAACGGATTCCGTATTTGCAATGGTTTTTGTGTTACATAGGGGACTTACAACTTCGTTCTGAGAGTCATCAACTGATTTGATCGATGACACAGTTATAGCTAAGTGTTCTTGATCGTCCGCCTTGAGAAGGTGAGTTTCCCCATCAGCATCTAAATCATTGTTTGGTGTTTTTGAGACCTTCTCGCCTTCTTCAAGTGCTTTGAATTTCATTGACGAGGTTCGTACCAGCTGGTAAGTATAAGTCCAGATGAAGAAACCACCAAGCTGCAATAGCCAGCCAATGCAAACAGTGGTGAGGACTTCAGCATAAAAAGAGCACCCTCAAGGAGTGGATGTTTTGCTGCCCCATGGAATTGTGGGGTTAAGGCTCTATGCAGTTGAGTAAAGCATAGATGAGTGTAGGTGAGAAGTAGTATGGTTGCATTACCGCCATGGAGAAAGATGCGTATGAGAGTCCAACAGATCTACAAACACTGCGCTTGCCAAACGGGCTCCCTTCTTCATTACAGATTGCAGGGACAATGATAAGGAGAAGGTTTCCCAGGTTTCCTGAATAACAAGCTAATTGTGAGAATTTGACTTTGCAGAAATAGATCCCTAGCTAGAAGGAGCTGAAAGCTATGGACACGGCCAGAATACCTGATGAACATGTAGCGATGATCAAGCCTTCCAGATGAGGCTTCGGCCTCAATATTTTCACAACTATCCATCCAAGGATTCCTCCAAATAAAAAGGTAAGACCAATGTTTATTGGCATAAACCACCTGAAGAGATTATGGGACAAGATACAGTTAAGGCATGGAGACTTAGTATAATGGTCCAACTGGATGCAATAGTTACCGATTTGGTCTAGCAAATTGTGGAGGCTTCTACCAAATTGCTTCTAATTAGGGCTCAAATGCATCATGTTATTGTGACTGGAGGCAGAGGCTCAAGCCTGAAAATTCGCTCAAAAATATGGACAACATCTGTGGTTCTAACCAGAGCTCAAGCCCCAATTTTTTAAAGTAGCTTCTTGTTTGGGTCAAAAACTAGGGAATCGCCAAAGCATAAAGAAACTCGAGAGTTCTTTGTACGCTTTACAAGACTTACATGTCATCTTAATAGGTTTGAAATCTGACTAAACCGAGTTCAGGCATTGTTTTCTCCAAAGATAAACAAAACAAATATTGCAAATGGCATTCATAAGTGTCCTTCAACATAAATCATCTACGAGGTGTAACTTTTAACTGTGTATTTCTGAAAATTCTAGAATTCACCCTGCTAATTTTTCTCTTTTGAATTTGTGACCGCATTCATAACTGTTTGGCCAAACGGACGGATTTTTCTTTGTTCTTAATTTTTGTCCTTTATGACGAACTGCATATCTAACTTAGATTACTATGTCCATATACGTTTCCTGTTGTAAGAAAGAATTATAAAAGAGAGTATCAAAGATGCCTCATTTAACTGGGGAAAAAGAAATTCACTGGAAAAAGAACAAAATATACGCTAGTAACCCACCAGGAAATGATGTCTTGGAGGGTGACAGTCTGGGCCAGATTTGCGAACATGAGTGAGGGAGTGAACACCATGAAAACGATCTGAATAAGCAACAAAAATACTCAGAATTCCAATAATTCAAGATCGAAAGCAGGACTAGAAGAGCATAATCACATTGCGATTCTTTTAACTTGCACTGGCTAAACAATGGAGAAGCTTAACTTTTCTAAAGTTGTCTAATAAAAGGAGAAAAGTAACTTTTCTGAAGCTTATATATGTATGCATGCAGGCATTACCTTGTTTAAGGATTTTCTCGCGTCGGCAGGGAGAAGATTTAGATACTCGGTCGCCATGAACGCTCCCAATATACTGATCAAGAGGACTTGCAAGATTGGCATGGATGCCACCTCAAAGAGTGACCAGAAACCCATCTTCGATTTTCCTTCTTTGCGAAACTTGGCAAGGAGATAGAAGGTGATATTTGGTTGTGCTTCCTTTTGGTTTCTTTGATGTGCAACAGGGGTTTCACGTCTGGTCAGATATGTGAGCTACTTGGGAACCCTTCAGTAGAGTACTATTTCAGTTCTAATAGAAGAGAAGAAAAATCCTGCGAAACAGTACCAGAGAAAACAAAGTTTGTCATCATAACTGAAAACGAAAACAAAAGGTGAGAACAGACAAGTTCCCAAGGAAACCCGGCAAAGCTAAATTGAACCGTTTGGAAATACATGAATCTGAATGAGCAACGGTCCACACCTCGGGGAGGAAAGAACCATGAAGGTACCACCCCTTGTCAGGACTTGGGAGCAGTACGGTCTCAATGTGCCCCAACTATTAATGGTGCGCGTCCACTGCAATTAATTCTAGTGCTTCTGCTAATCACAATTCACAGCCACCTTTCTTGTATGGGTTTTCCCCTGTTATAGTATGTTCTAATTCAATTAATGTTGATGCAGATAGCTGTGAAAATTTTTGTACTCCTATACGGCATACCCCGTTTGGGTTTGGAGTTTAAGACAACATACAGTTCTGAAAACAGAGTATTTAACTTGGAGGTCAGTGGTTATTGGGGGCAACATTTTTGGGGTCCGCTAACGCCAAAAGGTCATTGTGGATAGAACTGTCCCAGATCTTTCCGCCTGTGCCATCTACATAATAATATGAAGTCGACAAACGTACAATCCTACCTACGGCGTGGAGAGAAACATTTACTTATTTTATGCGCAGATTTGACGTGTTCATAGATTCACTATCTGACAATTCTTTAGATTATTTCTGAAATCAAACGAAATGTTTTTTTTTCTAAGCAAAATCAAACGAAATGTTAATTGAATCTGTCCGTTTTCTTTGGCCAGTTAATTAATTGAATATTATAAACAGTTAAAAGTAATGGTGCTTGTCGTTTTCTAATTAATGCAATCAAAGCTGCCATGTGTGAAGCTGAAAAAAATAGAAAAAGAGAAGGGGGCAGTTTCCTCTCTCATCTTTTCCTCCACGCCAGTGGCTAATTGAGTTGATGAAATTGAACATATCCAGAAAAGAAAGGCATCACTGGACCCAGGAAGGTGGCCTAGCAGCCACTGGTGTGGCGGAAAAGATAAAAGGGGAAACTGGTCCCTTCTCTTTTAGTATTCTTTTCAGCTTCACACATTGGCAGATTCCTTCTTTAGCTCTAACAAGCTAGGCAAGTAGCCTACCTTTTTTTTCTTTCTCCTCCTTTTCGGACGACAATATCAAGCAATTATCATGTACCATTACTGTTAACTATACTGATTCATGATTGCTTGATATTCTCGTCCGATGCCGATGGCCGAGAGGTCCCCCCGACGGGAGAAATCAACCTGCTTGGGCATGCCTTATGAGTAAGTATACTCATTGGTATGCCAACTATAAACCCACTCTTTAACTCTCAAAACATATTATTATTAGTAGGCGTATTGAAGGAAGATTACTATACGTGATAAAAGAGAATTGTAGAAAGTGTAGCAGTTTACGAAAGGTGTATATAGATGCTGATCAAAAGCTAGCTTGTGGGTCAACCCAATACGAGGCTTTAATTAAGAAAAGGCCAAAAACCATTGGTTCGTTGTGTTTGAGAATTGAAGAGGTCAAAATTCTTCTCATGATTGCAGCCAACGAACAGAATAGAATTAGTTTATAAGAATGATTTGAGGTAAAGGCGCCGGCCGGCGTGTGATCTGATTACATGATCAGTAGTTGCCGCAAACAGAGGAATGAAATCAGAAGCGACGACAAAGTATACAGCTCGAAGAATCAGATATATATGTTCTAGCGAGGCACGTAGGGCGACTCACGTTAGTGTTTATGTGAAAGAATCGAGGTGATGCTAAAAAAATATGAAAGGTAAAAGCAAGCCGGGGCAGGCACAGACTAGTGAATGAAAGCGGCGAACTCGCAACGAAAAATCAAAGAAGACGGAAAGAAAGACGAACCTGCAGCCAATTCTCGAGGGTTGAGAAAATGGAGCTCTACAAATCATGGGTAAGGAGAACTCGGAGCGAGAGAGTTGGAGATTCGATCGGGAAAGTGGAGAATCAGAAGTACCCATGAAACTCGCCTGCTATATCGGAAACAGTCCAGTATTTATGGTGCTTTTGAAAATCCTAATCAAATGAGTTCATGCATGTTAAGGGCAAAACCATGTCATGATCAGCTTGCTCCTCAGCCTCTATATATATAGCCACTACAACTGTATATCTGTTTGGCTGTTGTCAAAAGAAGAAAATAAAGGAAAAGCAAAATAGACAGAAAATTCAAGCCGCAGACAATAATGCAGAAAGAAATGTTACCAACTAATTAATTACAGGGTGTTGGGATAAAAGGGTAATCACATTGCTGGCGCTGCCAAGGGTTCCCAACTAATTAACGACGGCTTGATTTTTGAAACATACTTAGGAAAGCCTATTAGCTGGATCACACCTACACCATCTGAAACAAGATATATAGTTAATTAATAGTACGCTTAATTGGCCTAGCTATTATGTGAGTTGGCTGCGCTGGCTGATGTTAATGATGAGGCACGCGCAAATTAACTCAAAGCCAATCAATTTATATCACAACTTGACGTCGCATCCTTATCCTTCTCATGTGGTTAAAGCTGAATGCTCACCATCGACTTATCCATTCCATCCATCCTATATAATTAATTTGCCACTCAAATTAATATAAGGTATTTATGATATTATTGTTCATGAAAATATCAGAGATTTAAATTTAAATATGACTTCTCATCTTAATCTTATAGAGCTTCAAATTTTCTTAATTATGTTTGAATTCAAAACATTTCCAAGAGTTTGCAAACACTACCATAGAGACTTTGTACTCATGTGGACTCATAATAATCATATAAACTCCGGCTGCACGGAATAGACATGTACGTCCAGATATGCAGGTATTCAAATACAACTTGGAATCTGATTGTCCAAGCTGGGAAGAGTCCCGTAGCAATGAAAATCTGCTGAGTCGTGTTTAGCCAGAACTCATCCTCTGAATTTTTCCAACACTGATCTGTAAATGACAGCATATCAAACTCCGTACTTTAAAGTGTGTATACATCGTCAGATGAACAAAAGGTAAGGGACAGATCCCAAATTGAAGACTACCATGCAAATAAAATATAATTTTCTACATGTGGGGATCTGACGGCATGTTTTGAACATGTTGTAGCGGTGAAGCCCCCCCCCCCCCCCCCACATGCGGTTTTTTTGGAGTATTGTTCATGATTAATGTACATATATATATATATATAACACCCACGAGACACCGACTGCAATTCTCCAACAAACGTGCCTATGTATACGCTGATGTCACACCCAGCGTCGGCTGAGCCTTCTGTGATCTTTTTCTATATCCGCTGTCTCCTCCTTCAGATCCTAGAGGCTCCCGTGGCCGTGATAATCTGTATTGCCGCTCTTCCCATACAACCAAATCTACAGTACTGTTCCTTTCTGTAGTCGCACATTTACTGCTAGCTAATTACGTGCCTAGATACCAATCAGCTTATAATGCCGGCACCAAGAACTAAATTATGTTAGTTTTCATCGAAGGGGTTACTTTTAGTGGATGATCCGTCATAATAATGACTCCAGCATCCAGTTCAAAGATGTAATGAGATGTTATAAGCCATTTAGGAAAATCTAAGGCAAGCAAAATATTGTGAGAAGACGTGGGCGCAATTTGTCTGCAATAATGTAGTTAATAGTGGTGGTGGTGGGTTCCATAATGTCAATTACTGGTGTTATGAGTTATCACGGAAGTGGTGACCCTTTGGGGCTGCAGTACGACAACCACAATTCTTGGACCAATACGGCCAATTAATTTCTAGGCCGGTGGTTCGTGCATGCACCTTGCGAGCCATCAATCTCATTACCACTGTTGCTGGTCTACATGCGTACTACTGGTGGGTAACAGCCGAATATTCCTCGATCGCGTTCCGGAAATGCAGGACATAATATTCGTGTTGTAAATATATATATAAGAATACAGGTTGGTGGTCGTAAGCAGTTTTGGTTCCCACATCCATGTGCTTCGAACAAAGAGGTGGGAATTACTAATTTCTGATCAAGTGGAAAACGACAAGTGCTAATTATTAATGAGGTGTTCAAAGTTGGCTGCAGGCTGCTATTATTAATTTGTTCAAATAATTGGAACGTATAGTACCCACCAACACACAATATAATATTGTCCAGAAACAGATCTATCGATCGAGCTGATGGTTCGAGTGCTTGCATGCATGGCGATGGGGTACTACTACTGGCCTTGCATATTTGTAATTTTTATACGGTTTTACTTTTAATGTTTTCTAATGCCAAACGTACGTGGAGGATTCTCTGAGTTCGTAGTGCTCATTCTTGTTTCTTCTTCCGTGTCGTGCAATTCTTAAACCATAATCAATTAATCGTCCAAAACCCTTCATTTATGAGATTTCGATCACTTCAATAATGTGAAGTCCCGCTTGCGTCGACCATCGGTCGCAGCCCTTAATTAAATTTGTCTTTTATAGAAGCTTTTCAATTTATTAATTCTTGTTTGATGAAAGAATAACAATAAAATATATATATATATTAGGCGTGCAACGTTAACAAAAAAGCTCTCATTGTTGTCCACCGCTATTTTGTGAAAGTAAGCCGTGCAACGTTAACGGACTCTGTAGTCTGTAGACTCTGTACTCTGTTTCTCCGGGCGCTAAGTAATAAGTAATTTTGCTGTTGTAACTTGATTGATCTTGGGCCCGTGTAATAGGTCCTTTTAGCTCATTTGGAGCCTTGCTCCCTTTCTACTTTTTTGGATCAATACAACTTCTAACCATACGTTGCCAAGGCATCAGGCATGATACGCAAGCCTCCATTGCCGTCCATCATTCTTCATTGAGGGATCTTTGGTGACAGTATGTGTTAGTTTTTGACTGGAGGTGAAATTTTGTGTAAAATTAAAAATTAAAGTATTTTTTTTAGATAAATTTTATTTTGAGCAGAATGTTCAGGTTATGATTGTGTGGAAGGTTCCCCCTTCGAAAAGCTGCAGCTCTACTTAACATATGGCTTTCAGCATGCCTAACGAAAGGCTACTCCAAAGGTGTGTCCTATGCAAAAGTATTAGCTGACTATCGGCTGGCACCGATCCAAAATAATACAAAGCATACAGAGCCGAACTATTTCTTAGCGGCATAAAGCAGGTTCAGTTCCTGGTTCTCGGCCCTGATAAGAAATCAATGCTTGTTATTTTCACATAGACCCACGCCATTGGTCCTATGGCCTCCTCCCCTCTACAGTTGAGCTATGTAGTGAAATTTTATCCTTCCAGTCCATCTATAACTGCTGAACAGAACCTCTTTTCTACCTATACTGAACCAGATGAATGCCCATTGTCAACTTGTCCTCCTATTCCCTCTCCCTTCTAAAAAGAGAAGGAGAAGAAGAAGTTTTTCATGGCCGGTCCCGGGCAGAGAGGTTCCAGAGTGGTTTCTAGGTGCTGGTATAGTCTTCCAAAATCATATGCCGAACTCATCACCTAAATAAAGAATTAAGAAAGGATTGTCATCTTTAAAACATTACTTTGCAGTGCTATGACAAGTAATCAGTGATAACTCATATTGCAATATCAACAAATATTCTGTTATATAGAAGCTTCAATTTCATCTGTATTCACTGCAGTGCCATTAGGGGCATCATCTGCTCGAAGCTGTGCAGAAACATCATCTATGGCAGAATTCAACTGGGCAATCTTCTCAGTTAATATTTGGCGGGTCCTCTGTAGTCATAAATCACATAATGACAACTAAACAATATCAGTCAGAGATAAAGGACCATGACAATACAGGATCACTTTGAAACACAACCAACCATGAGGAGTCCTTTCTATAATTATAGACTTTATTTTAAAACACCAAACACTAACACAAGGGCTCACACAATGAAAAAAAGTCAAGTAGTCAAAAAAGCAGCTCACTGATAAGAAAGAGGAAAAAGAACCAACAAGGGTTCTCACCTCCAAAGCTTTCTCCTCATCATATATGAATTTTGGCAACTTCCTCATCAAATCTTTTCTGTCAGCTCCAGCCAGTGCCTTGCTTATCTGCAAAAAGTCAAAATTATCATATATTAGATGGTGTATTTTCTTTAATATAGAAGGAAGCACGGGGAGACGGGAGGGGAGGTTGTTTCAGTTTCACAACATCTTAGCTCTTGCTTCTGTTGAGCAGTATCAGTATCCAGACCATATCAACGACCCAAAAGTGAACTGCTGGCAAAGGACCCAGCTGATGCATCAAATAGCTGCTCAATTGAACCGAACAACTATACACATTTAACTATATCGCAAAACCAAATTCTGAATGAAATACATATCCCCAAAGCCTCAAAACTTCATATTGTGAGAAAACAAATATCTCCACCAATCCACTTAATTAATAACCACACAGACCAACAACACCAAGCCAGTCAGGTACTCTAATAGATATCCAAAGCTAGATATTCCAACAATACCTGAGGCGCATATATGCAACCTAATGCTCCAACAACTATGCTTCCCAGGACAAAGCCACCAACAAAGATACTTGCACTACTTGGTCTTCCACCATCTGCACTGTACTTGCACAAAAATCTCAAGTGATCACTGTTCAGGAAAAAGATATCCTTATAACAGTAACTATCTTTCTAAGTGGAAACTACAGAAACCTCCATAGGAAGTGAAACGGTACTAACTTCTAATTTTTCCAGTGTTTAGCTGAGATTTGTTTCGGTACTGTTCCCCCACATTCCCCCCCCCCCCCCAAAAAAAGAACTTTATGTACAAAGGAGTTCCAACACAAGAAAATTAGGCAATTCATGCTATATGGCATAACAAGAAGCCTAAAGGTCTACAGAAGTACGGCAATAGATGGTACCAAACAAGGGAAAGTAAAAGCTTAACCCCATGTGTTCATCAATCATCAACTGTTGTAATGCTTTTAAAAGGGAATTTGAAGCCAACTGAATGTGAGAGTAGAACTGTGAGTGTACAGATGCACAGTGCTTTGAGGACTAAAAATAAGTGATACGATGCAGCAGGAACTAAAAAAACAAAAATTGACCAGGTGGCTACTTTTATGCGCTATAGCCACATAAACATGTAATAATGTCTTTAAACGTACACATACAAATGTCTTTATACTAATCAAGCAAACCTTCCAACACAATTGCATACGTACCCAGCTCGAACTGTAAAAGTCCTTTTGCACGTAGTAAGTTGTAATTTACCCCGAGATGAATCACTGGAGCTGAAGTGCAAAAGACATGGATCAGTTGGCTTCAAAGAACCTGGTTTCAAAAGATTTGGGATCATTAGACAGGCAGAAATCTTTGTGAATAAAATTATCAAACTTGTAATAGTCAGAGCATCTATAAGCATGCCAACAGCCAAAAGAGGTATTACTGGAAGGAGTATTAAACTTTACACAAAGATCAGGAAGAAAAAGTTACAAAATTGAGCGATATACTACAAATGCATTACTTAAATCAGAGTATGTGAGACACTGTGCACTTGTAGACAAGGTTAACAGGGTTGTGGCTGTAATACGAATACAAGATTAGCAATCAACAAATACGCTATTCGCATTAAGAGAATAGGTAAGAGCTTGTATAGCATAATTACTCGCCCAAGTTAAACATGAGAGCTAGAAAGAACTGGAAAAAACAACCCCAAATCCACAATAAATTAGAATTTACTCATGTCACAACGCTTAACAGAGATCTGTGACTTAGAGTAAGAAGCTCAGAGGTACACCGGAGGTATAAGTTTGGCATGTTGTCTAAAACCGCATAAATCAGCTATATAAGTAGAGAGAGCACGAGGGATTAAAAGTTACCGGATAAGCAGTGGGCCTTTGGATTTTGGATTGCAGAGAAGGATCTGGGCAGAGCGGTCATCCCGTCTGGATTTTTCAGGTTGCGTCGTAGCGAGAAGACTGCTAATAGAGAAAACAGAACTCTATCTTGGCTCTGTTCTCGATGCTATCGAATTCTTCGTTAGTGGCCGATACTTGAGGAAAGACACGTATCCATCGATAAAGTACTGTTTGAAAACGTGGAAATAAGGAAAAACGAAAATAGAAAGATTTGGGTCAATACATAAAATTAATAAAGAAAAAATAAAGAAGCAGAAAGAAAATAGTGGACCTCAAATCTAGGCTAAGGTACAGATCGTGCTGAGATAGGATGGCCTATTCTCGCCTTCAAAGGTTGTCTTTGCGTTGAAAAGTTGTGAAAAAGTAGAGAGGAAGTCAATTTTTTATATTTTTTATAAAAGAGATTATATTGTAATATTTTATTTTAAGTTGGTGATAAATATTGTGATACTTTTTTGTGCAAACACGCCCTTTAGTTCTCTTGGCCCAATATGCATTTTTTTCCTTTTTTTTTTTATAAGGTAAGATATTAAATCGTGGAGCCCAATGAGATGTGAGTATAATATGGAGTCTCTTCCTCCATCGGGATATTAAAAAAAAACGTTGGTATTAAAGTTTATATTCCAACAATCAATGTTTCTATATTTTAAAAGGGCTAATGGATACTATTGAAACTTTATAATTATTTTGACACTCAAGATTTTAAATTTAATTAAAATAATTACAAAATAATCTATCTCTCCACATCAAATTATTCTTTTTTATTATAATATTCATTCAAACATTATATCTCTTCAATTTTTTTTAATCAAATCTCATTAACTATATTCTCATTTTTACCAAATCTCATAGCTCATAATATTAACACTCAAAACACCAAAAAGTATAAATATGAAATTCGATCTGTATAGCATTTATTTCTTATTCATTTTCTTCTGACAAGTGCACTTTGGATTCGGGCATAATTTACCTTGCACAGCACAGCACATCAAGTCTAGTTATTTAGCTATGTCATCTTCCCTCTCTATCCATGGACTCGGGTGAGTAGTTGAACGAAAGAGACATGTGACACTCGTTACAGCAGTAAACCACACTAGAAATTAAGAAAATAACATAGGATTGCAAAAAGGTCTTGGGAGAATTTTCTCATCGTGTTAATTTATTCCATCTCATATGGTCCGATTGCAGCATCATCAGCGTATACCAGTCCACCAGTCATCCCCCCGCCAGGCATTACGAACCGGCCCCGCCTTCACGATGTCTTCAAGTCCCTTCAAGATTTGAGCCTCAGTCGATCCTTCCAAACGAAGGCAATAGTCAAACCTTTCTGTAGGATAAACAAAGGCGAAGTACATTAACCTAATGCACATAATTCATGTTAGAAATAAAAAAAAAATTATACTTGATAAGTGAGACATCCATTAGGGAATACTCAAATGAATTAATTGTGTTAACTCACTTATATTTCAAAATATTACATGAAGGATTTATTTATAACCCAAAAGTCTCACAGACTACACAATTCTTAATTCTCAACAATTCAAGATCATAACCAAAGGGTCAATGGAAGACCACATAACAGGAATTAAACTTCCAGTAATGGTCAGTGGGCAAAACGTGGCAACAATTTTGTTTGGTTGGTGGGAGGGTTTAATAGATGAATGTCATCAAGCGCAGATCAAAGATTAGGTTTGCCATTGCTGGAAATGTTAATAGATGAATGTCATTGACTGCAGATCCAACATTAGTTGGCCCTCAGCCTCAATGGCATCATAGTTTCAAAGAACCACACTGTTAGGAGCAAAAAGACTCCTTTACACATATCAATATCTTCTGTATATAGTATAGGGCATCAGGAAGGAGCAAGTACAGAACAGATGTTACCTATTGCCCAAAATAGTTTTAGGAGGAGAAGATACACTGTTCATTGTCAAAAACTTAATCTTGAATTTATCATTTGCCACATCTAATGCGTACCAACCCAATTGACAGACCAATTACAATCAGTCGTCCTTCATCCATTAGTTTCATTAGAGGAACGGGAAACAGGCAACTTATTTTATGGATTTGTTGCTAAACTTTATCTATTAAAAAACAAAAACATCACAAGGAACCACTGAAACCATCAAAACAAACACATTAGATGGAGTTACTGAAAACAACCATGGAAAGTGGAAGTCCAAGTAAGCAAAATGAATTCCACCAAAAAAACGAAAAAAGATATTCCCCAAAATCTTTGATCATCAACGAATCATGAGAAGGGGAGAAAGAGTAAAAAGAACAATAAAACTTATAAATGAAAACAGATAGGGCAAATAAAATGCCCGAAAGAGCTAGAAAACTTATCAATTACATTTTATTAACATGTGTGAAAAAGTGTAGATAATGAATTGATATAAGATTTTTTTTATATTTAGTAAAAAATTGAGTTTTATTGAAGTTTGTAAAAAAATATTAGTCTTATTTTAATCTCGTATAAAAAAAATCTTATCAATTTACTTGACTTATACTTTTTTTATAAACTTCAATAAAACTCATTTCTTGTGGCACATATGAGGTGCACTTGGCATGATGCATTGGAGCGAGGATTTGAGCCGTAAATTTTTGGTCTTTTGATTGGACAGTCAGATCTTGATTGTTTCAGCTTCGGTAAAGATCCAACGGCTGATTTGATTTGTAGTTTAAATCAATATGATAAGCTTATTTAATCATGGGTAATTACACGTGTTCAAGATTTAATGAATCGTGGAGCACTGTTGTTAGTAGTTTGGATTTCAAATAACTCCGTTTTAAATGTAAATTGTTTTTATCTTATTTCATTAATTCAAAATCCATCAAGAGATTTGGGTTCTTCTTCCTTAGTTATGAGACACAGTTGAACTAGTGATCTCTAAAATTTGGATTCCTAGAATTCAAGCTCCACTTTATCTTAAACAAATTTAAATTTACCCTGCGCATAAACTAATGGGGGCAAATATCCTTCAAGGAAAACAACTCGTGCCTTGGGAGCAATTTGTGTCATTCTTCGCTTTATTTTTATCTTACAAATATTGCAAATATAAGGCACACAAAGGGTGTTGGTGGGGATTCGTTGGTGCTGCATTTTGCAATTTTGGTATAGTAAACAGAAGTTTCAGGAAGTTAATCTGTAGAACGGATATTAATAGAGAGCAGGGGAGGGAGAGAGAGATGAGGAAGTAGGAGCCTATTCGAAGGCACGACGATGCTGAGGAGGGGAAGGAGGAGAATAAGTTTAGAGTGCGGCAATTGTGTATTGGGGTTGAAGACGATGTCGAAACGAAATGGCTGTCCATGCAAGATCCACATAGCCTTGGTGGAACAAGGTGGAGACAAGACAGAAAAGACTTGGCGGAAGTGAATGCTTTTCATCAGATTTTAATAAATTTTCACTAATTTCATTAACTTTTTATAAATTCAAATAATTTTTAACACACTTCTCATAAATCTAAAGAGAATCTACATTACTTTCAGAAAAACATAAACACAAAAAACTGTTTTAAGATCTAAACCAAACATACCCGAAGTCTCCAGGAACTCTCCAAGATGCCTTGTCTCCTTTCTCTTCTACCTTGTTGCAAACTCTCCTTTCTCTTCTACCTTCTTGCAAAGGGTCCCGTAACAAGTTCACACGATAAATTATATAGAACGGGATTCTTCTTTCTTTTCTTTATTCTGAATGGCTTGCCTACGATCTTGATTGTTTGAGTTCATTTGTTTCGAGAAGGGAAAACGACTTATGTCTAGTTTCGAGATCAGAGATGTCTTCTATTGAAGCCTTTTACGTCCATATACGTACCTTTAACCTTTCAGCTGCAGTATCTAAGAATACATTCCTATTTAATTTAATGTGTGCAAAAGGGTGGACCAGATCCATGGTAATGGTATATAATATTTTGGGTTAATGACCAAAATAGTCCTTGAATTTTATGCCCTTTATCAATTTGGTCCCTGAGTTTCCAATTTGGTCACACAAGTCCTTAGGTTATTTTCATTTATCGATTTGGTCCTTCCGTCCAATTCCGTCTCCTCCGTGCACAATCAGCTAACGGTGTGCTACATCACCACCAATAACATTCCGACACGTGTATTTTTTTAAAAAAAAAATCACGTCCACATGACATTTCGTAAAAAAAAAAAACCGAACGGGGGAGACCCCCATTCGCGCGGCGAGATCTGGGCTCCCTCGCGGTGGTGGGGCGAGTAGGGCTCCCTCGCGCGGTGGGGGGCCGGGGTGGAAAACTTTGGCATGGTTAGGATTAGGGGTGAATAGCGGACTAGTCGGAAGCGGAATTCGACATTCCGACATCCGGTCCGCTAACTAGCGGATGGCCAAAAAAGAGTCCGCTTCCGCTTCCGACTCTTAGCGGACTTAGCGGAAGCGGATAGCGGAATTCCGCTAAGTCCGCTAAGATGTAATTCACAAAATAAGATCCTAAAACATGTAATTGACAAACAAATGTAAAAACATGCAATTCACAAAATCTCATACACAATTCTTTTTCTCCCATTCTTCACTAGCTTCCTTCTGCTGTTTGTCTAGGCCTCTGTCTCAACCCAAAGTCTAACCTCTCCGCTAAGATGTAATTCACAAAATAAGATCCTAAAACATGTAATTGACAAACAAATGTAAAAACATGCAATTCACAAAATCCCATACACAATTCTTTTTCTCCCATTCTTCACTAGCTTCCTTCTGCTGTTTGTCTAGGCCTCTGTCTCAACCCAAAGTCTAACCTCTAGACACATAACAAATAACCGTAACCCACTGCTAAGCACTAAGTGTTCACCACGACATAGATTGTTCATATCAACATTTCCAGCAAGCAATAAGTACAGTCCAGCTCAATTTATCCAACACAATCAGCTACATTTAAAAACACACGACGTGAGGGCTTAGCGTACTTTCCAATATCATATCTTAAGAAGTGCAGCTTATTATGCCAGTCTCTTATGACTATGTGGCTGATTAACCCACCCAAATATTGGCATACATAGATAATCAGATAGTCTGAAACTTGTGCAGAAATAGAGGTTTTACGATGCCATATGTATCTTAGAACATTTTTGTTTCATTTATAGGGTCCATCCCTAAGAAATATTCAGAGGCTGCATTAATTGCTTACAAGCCGTATCAAACACAAAGTTGGGAATCACTTCACATGGCAACTAACCTTGATTTATCTCGTCAACCACTCTAAATGGACAGTCCGTAAGGTCTTGAAGAGAAACAAGATACAGAATGGTGGAAATTGACCGCTCCTGGATACGGAAATTTCAGGCCACAGTAAGATAGAACGATCATACTACCAATTAAGAAACATTAACACATCAATGCAGAAACGTTAATGCACATACTGTAATGGGTTATGCACTGTCTCGTGTATTATTAACACATCAATGCAGAAACGTTGGCTTCTCTATCCTTATCTAACTGTCAAAAGAATACTCTAAATCATAATAGACACAGAATTCAAAAGAGAAATGACTTTTCAATCATAATAGACACATAATTCCTCCAGCCTGATTCAAGTAGAAATATGAATAGATTCACATGGACATTACAGCAACCCAGAAACTTAAAAATTGGAGACTTGATAAACTTCCATACTGTAATTTTTTTAATTGTCAATTCAGATAGTTGCCTTAAGAGTAATGGAAAATATTTCACATGAATCTGTATAACCTACCAATGAAAGCCAGAACAAACCATATGAATCTTGCTAGCTGTTGAAGGGTCTAATTTCTCCAGTCAACCGACTTTCCTCGAGTACTAACCTATGAAATCCTATGAAATCCTGAACATTAACTATGAAATCCTACTAACATAAGACAGTAAGCATGAGCTGATATCTGACAGTAAGACTGCAAAATTCGCCTTCTTTTTTATAAATAATTCCTACTAAACAACTAGAAATCCTACTAACATAAGATAGTAAGCATGAGTTGTTACCTATGAAATCCTGCCGATGAATAAGGAGGACCAACTAGATCTGTCCTCAACCCTAGAAATGAAGTTAATGTTTCATGAGAAATGAAGTTAATGCACAAGTCAGTTACTTAGTTTCAAGAGAGAGAGCTCTTACAGAGAGAGCAAGGCCGTCGTTCGGAGGAAGAGAGAAGCTGCCGTTTTCGCAGTTGGAGGAAGAGAGGAGGGTTCGCGAATTGCAGGGAGGATAGGGTTTTTACCGTGGCCACAATATTTTTTCTTTTTTTTTTTTAACTATTAAACGACGTCGTTCTATTTAAAATAGAACGACGTCGTTTTGATATTCAATTAATTAAAAATAAAAAAACCGGAACCGGTTTTTCCGCTAAACCGGCGGAAAACTCCGCTTCCGGTTCCGGTTCTGGGAAAACTCTAAATGGACCACCGGTTCCGGTTCCTGGAAGGGCCGGACCTCCTCTTCCCGGAACCGGTGACGGAACCGAAACCGGAGTTCCGTTGGAGGTCGGACCGGATTTACACCCCTAGTTAGGATGCGATGAATACGTAACACAACCATAAAGGTTCAGCCTAGTACGGTAAGGACTCAAGGCCACCCTATTAAATGATGCCCAAATCCATAACGAACAAATAGCTCAAATTTCTATAGCTTTAAATGACAACTGAGGCCTTGAATATCTGGAAGCAAAAGAAGGGAATACATGGCGGATATATTGCTTTTACTCGTAACTATATGAACTATAACAAGAGTTTTTTGTATTCCGTTTCCTCGAAAGCCGTTTTTAGTATTTGTTTGGTTTAGCTGAACTTGTAATAAGAAATTGAAAATGGGCAGTGTTTGGACCTTAACTGGGTTATCTGTGTGGCAAAAGTGATTAATTGGTTGAAATTTACACCAATTTCCATAAATATTCCAAGTCATGTTTCATATAGCAGTATGATAGATGTCCCTCAATTAAGGCAAGGTGCAAGCCCTGTTTTTAGCATGCTGACATGGCTTTATGTATGCTAAATTTAATTAATGTCCTCTTTGCAAATTTAATGTCTCCATCTCGATACAGCTGATGATACTTGTGGATGATGCTGGTGGACTCCTGCCTGCTCTTAATCACTCACCTTGGAATGGTTTTAACTGTTGCCGCTTTGGTCATGCCATTTTTCCTCTTTATTGTTGGTATTTCACTTGCACTTACATACAAAGGTATGTCCTGCTCTGGGAATGTAATGGTTTTATCCTTGTCATCCTAGCAATTGTACCATCTAACATTCAATAAGATCAATGTGAACTGCAATAGAAGAAAATTACTTAGATGTTCATGATACATTATAGAAGGGTGGTATAATCTTATTTGCATAGATACTGCTTCTTTAGTTTATTTTTAACCATTAACTCTCCCTCTCTGTTTGTCTTAAGCTCAAGGAAGAAACAGGATCATGTCGGCTTTGTTGCGTCTGTGCTTGTGCGTGTGGGTTCTGGTAGGAGGAGATAGAGCTATGGCAGCGACTGAAAGTGCGACTACTGGTACGCAGACCCGAAAGCTGGATCAGACGCCCACATGGGCTGTTGCTGGTGTCTGTCTTGTCATCATCGTCGTTTCTATTGCCTTGGAAAAGCTCCTTCACAAACTTGGAGAGGTAAGTGTTCTAATATCAGCTTTAATGGCTTGTATTAACTTCTTTGTACTTCCGTTTTGCTCTTTAACTGTAACCCTTCAAATTGAAAAGTGAAAACGTCCCCCAATTGCTTAGAAAAAAAAAAACCACCCCCAATTTATTTAGTTCTCGTTGTTACTAGTCTAATTTATTGTGGACAATTTTCTTTTCTTTTCTTGGCTCTAAAGTAGATCTCTTTAGATCACAAATTTTCAAATTCTCATCTTCAAGTGGCTTACTCTTACCTCGGAACTCTCTGCTTAGTGCTTACTAAAAGCCCAAGTGAAACATCTCATATTAGCAGCCAACCTCCCCTCAAAGCTCGACTAGCTACCTGTTCAGTATTCCGTCTTTTCCGAAAAACCCTTTTAAGTCAGAGTGATAATTGAACTTATAATCTCCAGATTTGAGTTCAAAAAGCTTTTTCCAAATTTCGCTTAATACTTGACATCTTTTTAGCTTATAAAGTAAACTGTATCAATTTCATCGCTAATGAACTTCTAACTAAACCCTCTCGAATGTTCAGTCTTTCGCGTTTCGTTCTCCTGCGTGAGATTTTCTTTTCTCTATTAGAAAAAGTTCAACACGTATACGGTTGAAAAGTGTCGACATTGAAAGTGCTCTCGGTGGTTGAAGGTCTTGCACGGCTTTCTAGTGACATGAACCATCCAAATGGAAATACAGAAACGTATAAGAAATGTCCGTAGACAAATTTAAGAAGGGAGTTATCAGAATCGGCCTATCACGTTTCTTTCAAAATGGGATACCAAACTCAATTATTTTTCTTTTGGAAATGACTACCATTCTCATCTTCCCTTGGCCATATCGCCATTGGATTAGTTTATGTTCTGGGAACGTTCATACTGTAAGCCCAGCCCATTCAAAAGTGTAGCCGTACTTTAAGAGTTCGATTGCGTGTAGCGAGAGAGGCAAAGAAAAAGAAAAAAATTGATTGCGCGTTATTTGTGGCAGACTTGGGGGAACCTGGTAATGGTTGAATACCTACTTTCGGGGACCAGGGGTTGACATGTACTCATAGATGATTGGGGTGCCAAAAATGATAGCTATGTCTAAATTCTAATGGGTTACTGTGCCAGGTGGGGCTTTTGGAATTGACCCTTTGCCTTCTTTACCGATTTCTATTTAGTTTTTCTGCGAAACAAGTCAAGGAATTTTCTCGATAGTCCCTATTGATGTATGATTCGCTTGTTATCTAATGAATTTTGAAAAGAAATCCAAGAGTTATGGACCCACCATCTGCTGCTATGGCGTGGTTTCTGAGTTCCCACTGCATCCACCGGCTATGGCATCCACACCTGCTGCTATAGCATGGTTTCCGAGTTCCCACTGCATTCTCAAAGTCCAATTTTCTGAGTCATTGCAATAATTTTTTGGGATCATGGGTAGCGTTCACATGTTCTGCGATCGGTGTACATTTTTTTAATATTGCGAGTGTGTCGAAGTTGATTGAGGTAGTTTATACGAGCTTACCGCCTACCTTTATGGAGCTCACCTCACTTTCTTTGGTGTATTCTGGGTGTGTCAGTCGCGGTTGAATATGTGAAATTCATTGACTCACTAGTGACTACTCATGCATAATAATTATAAAATATGAAGTGGGTGTCAAAAGAGTCATGCTCGTCTCCAATGGTCTCAGGGTTTTGAACTGATCTCTTTGTCAATTTTTTTATAAAAATTATATAATAAAATTTGAAGAAAAATAAATAGAACATGTAGATTTTATATTATTTAATATTGGTCAAAATTGGTTCGATTCGATTCATTAGGAGGAAGTGGTGTTAGGCGAGAGTGAAGATTCCATACATTAATGGTCGGACATTTTTCATCCATGGCATTGTATTCATACGACACCAAATCTAATAAAACCTTCTAAAAAAAAGCAAGGGTCTATTTTCTTGTTCGTTCAGAATGGAGGGAAATAGCTTTAATGTACAGACCTACAATTTGTGAGAATAAGGAAACTTTTCTCGTACCAAAAAAGATAAAACATAACGCCGGTCGGACAGTAAATTACCGATCCTTCAATCAATGGCAGATTAGGTGTTTTCTAACTAAACGCGTGAATATATTAATTGGGGCCATTTGTTTTGGGGAAAAGATTCGGTGCAAATAGCTGCAAATCAAGGGCTGATATTTAAAAAGGTATATCCAATTGTATTGAGTTTCAAAGACCAAATGCACGGCTCGGCTCGGCTCTGCTCTGCTCTGCATGGTTGAAGCCAAACTAATTTTTTTCACATTTTTATGGCGCTTGTTCCTCAACACGACGTCTCCGGCGTTTCTTCTTTTCTTCCATTCTTTCTAAATTTAACTCTACAATCACATTACATTCTCATAACACTATACTAGGGTCAAGTAGCCATTGCAGTTGCAAATAGAAAAAACAACTACAGGAAAAAAAAAACACGTCGCTTGACATCGCCGCAAATTTTTGAGTTGCTTCAAATTTTTGCCCCCACTTTTGTCATACCTCTCTCTCTCTCTTGTCTTCCTCCCAACACCACATTTCCTTTTTTTTCTTTCTTCCATATGCGTCTTCTTCTTCCTCTGTTTTTTCTTTCCAGCTACTGGCCTGTGCCAGGACCAAGCTTCTCTCTGATTGGTCGAGTTCAACGGGGTTGGAAGAGAAGCAATCGACGTTGAGTGATTGTGGTGATAGGAGAGAGGGGTTTGGCGGCATTGATTGTAGGCAATCTAGATTAGTTGACGATTCCGAGCGTCTTGCCGAAAAATTTGACGCGGTTACCTTTTTTTTCTCTCTGTTTTTTCCTTCTATAATAGTTCTATTTTTTCCATCTTTTTTACGTTTTGCAAAGAGGCAGAAAGTAATAACCTTTTTTCCCTTTCCCTTCTCCCCTCCTGTCACACTGTGGAGCGACATAAATCTCTCCTCCCTCTTCTTCTCTTTATTTCTGAGCAGCAAAAAATTGGCTTGGTTTGCCAACCTAGCCAGCCGCCCAATTTGTCTCTTTAGTCACTAATGATGTGGCAGTCTTTAGACTCGTTAGATTTAATAGCTTCGAACAGAAGTTCTTTGGATGGAATCATTTCCCAGTTCTTCACTTTTTGGTTTTTGTTTTTCTACGGCTTTTTTTCCTGCTAACAGGACAAAACCGTAGACTTTCAGGTTTGAGCGGCTCTAAACTCCCACCAAACCATAAAACGGATCAAGTTCGAGAAAGTCAAAGAAACCATAAACCGTAGACTTTCAGGTTTGAGCTTCTCTTTAATATCCTATGTTTTACTGACTGCCACTACTACTTCACCGTCATCCACGGCTATCGAACCCACTTTCTCAATCCATAGGAAGACGAATAAATGCATGGCCTTTCTTCAAGACGAAATTCTAAAGCAGCAGTTTTCGTTTATTTTTTACCTTAACTCTCCCTCTCTCTGACCTCTCCGTTTGTCTCAAGCTCAATAGAAGAAACAGAATCATGTCGGCTTTGTTGCTTCTATGCTTGTGCGTGTGGGTTCTGGTAGGAGGAGATAGAGCTAGGGCAGCGACTGAAAGTGCGACTACTGGTACGCAGACCCGAAAGCTGGATCAGACGCCCACGTGGGCTGTTGCTGGTGTCTGTCTTGTCATCATCGTCGTTTCTATTGCCTTGGAAAAGCTCCTACACAAACTTGGAGAGGTAAGTGTTAATATCAGCTTTAATGGCTTGTATTAACTTCTTTGTACTTCCGTTTTGCTCTTTAACTGTTACCCTTTAAATTGAAAAATGAAAACGTCCCCCAATTGCTTAGAAAAAAAAACACCACCCCCAATTTATTTAGTTCTCGTTGTTACTAGTCTAATTTATTGTAGACAATTTTTTTTTTCTTTTCTTGGCTCTAAAGTAGATCTCTTTAGATCACAAATTTTCAAATTCTCATCTTCAAGTGGTTTACTCCTTCCTCGGAACTCTCTGCTTAGTGCTTACTAAAAGCCCAAGTGAAACATCTCATATTAGCAGCCAACCTCCCCTCAAAGCTCGACTCAGGGACTCTGCTACCTGATCAGTATTCCGTCTTTTCCGAAAAACCCTTTAAGTCAAAGAGTGATAATTGAACTTATAATCTCCAGATTTGAGTTCAAAAAGTTTTTTCCAAATTTCGCTTAATACTTGACATCTTTTTAGCTTATAAAGTAAAATGTATCAATTCCATCAACTAATGAACTTCTAACTAAACCCTCCCGAATATTCAGTCTTTCGCGTTTCGTTCTCCTGCGTGAGATTTTCTATTCTCCATTAGAAAAAGTTCAACAAGTGTCCGGTTGTTCTTGAACCTAAGACTATTTTTTCCCTCTGTTTGCTAAGATACGAGGTGATATTTGGTCCAGCCTTCACTAGCAATCTCCTCCATTTTTCTCAACCAAAAAATGCATTGCGGAACCAAGATAAGTTGTTTCTTTAGTACATGCCGTACGTTTGTAAAAAAGTTTTAATGTTGGCTTTTGTCACGATGTTGGTTAGAAGGTGAAAGTCATTCTCAAGTAGTACGATGACAAGGAATGTGGAACCCTCTTGACATAAACATATGCTGAGCATTAATTTAGTGCAGTTGAAAAAATCAGTATCCAATCATTTGTATGTTCATCTTTAAGCAAAAACTGCATGTTAGATGTCTTCCTGAGCAGGCGTACATAAGAAATTTGTGGGACACCAGAGCTGCTTGATCGATAGACCACTCAAAATTTTTGAAATTAGAAGTTGAAGTACAGCGTGGTGAATTGAACATGCAATGGAGCACCAATCTGTGTTGTGGTCACAGGCACAGCTATGAAGGGGGTTTTGTATTTTTTTCTAAGCTTGAAGGGGGTTTAGTTGGTGTCATAAGAAAGTTTGCTTCTCTATATAGAGTTTCCTATAAGTTAACATGGCTGGCTTTTTGGGAATCTCCACCTTTCTGCCAAGGATAATGGAAAGGAGAAAAACTTCCATTTTGACAACACAACAATGATAATGCCTTTAAGTAAACAATCAAATGCCAGTAAGAAGGGGAATTGAGATATCAGTATACTTGGTTAAGAGTTAAATTGAATAATTTTTTCATTTCATGATGTTCTGTCTGGGTCTCTTGATTAAAGCTGTTCACATATCTTCAAACCTCTATTCAGTGGTTTACAGAAAGGCACAAGAGAGCTCTATTTGAAGCGCTGGAGAAAGTCAAATCGGGTAAGAACATAGTTCACGATTTGATCTGATACAGCTAAGAAAGTTATCTAAACTTTGGTTGACTCTTGTCTTTTTTTCTTTTATACTCTTTGTTTCTCGCTGACCTCTGTTTTGGGATATTTGTGTGGAACTACATTTAGATTCATATCTAACTTTTGATGCTACTACTGCAGAGCTGATGGTTCTAGGTTTCATCTCACTGCTCCTGACCTTTGGACAGAATTACATTGCCAGAATCTGTCTTCCTGCAAATGCGTTAGACAACATGTTGCCATGTGCGGCTGATGGTGAAAATGACTCGAGCACGGAAAGTCGTCGCAGACTATCATGGTTCGACCGCAGAGTTTTAGCTGCTGTTGGTAGCTCAGCTCCTAGTTGCAAAGCAGTACGTACATTTGCTACCAAGCATATTTTTGGGTATTCAATCTCAGCTATTATCAACACGGAAAGTAGCTCAAGATTATTATTTTTTATCGTTTAAGGGTGGGAAAGATTTTGGGGTGTTGGACAAATCAAAAACTTTGTCATGCCTTGATAGCAAAGCATCTGAGACACACTGAACCTTACCTACATGTTTCTCATATCATAATTGGGGAGACATGAAATTGTAATTAATTTGGTCAGAGAGAATTAGGTTTAAATACAAACAACACCACCAATCATTAAACTATGGTTGCATTTGTTTGCCCAAAATTTTGGGGGTCCAAAATTTCCAACAAAACAAACACACTTCAAAATTTTCAACTTTTACACATACACTTCAAACTTTTCACAAACCCCAATAAACTTCAACATTCAAAAGATTCCTAAAATTTTAGGAATATTCTCCAAAATTTCGGTAAACAAACACCACCTATGTATGATGGAATCAGTCACTTATTCATACATGTAAAGTTCTTGCCTTTCTATTACTTTATCGACAATCCTGAAGCTACTGATTTGTGTTGCTCTGTTTACCTTTTTCTTTTTGTTTGTGTTTTTGTTCTCAGAGCCTAAACAATTCTTTTAGTCAACGCACGAGTGTATAAGGTTGAATCATGTCCCACTCACTAATCGAACTTTTGTCAACAGGGTTATGAACCGCTTATATCTGTTGAGGGATTGCATCAGTTGCACATCCTCATATTTTTCTTAGCATTCCTCCATGTGCTGTATAGTGCTATCACCATGTTGCTTGGGAGATTAAAGGTAAAGCAAATTTTAGTCTTTATTGTTTGTGTTTACTTTCAAAGTTCTGCCATCCTCATATAAGGATAGTCATTAGCTTAGGGCATAATGTCTTGTTTCTCACCTTATGGTGCCGCTAAATTTGTTTGCAATCCAATCATGACCAGAAAATCCTACATTTCCTATTGTTGCCTTCGTTTTTTAATTGAAAATGAAGATCAGGCCTCTCAATAATGCTATAAGCTCTTGACAACTGATATTAGCTTTGTTTGATTCCTATAAAGTGAAATAAAATGGAGGCTCTCAACCATTAATGGGGATATAATTCTGCCTGGTGCTTTTGTTATGCTGTTTTGACCAAATGCAGGACAAATACTCTCTTCATTTTGGTTTAAAATGTGGTTTTTGTTGTTTGGTTTTGGATATTGGGCTCATCTCTGCTTCTTTTACCCACATAAAAGATCACTAGATTGGTTTAAACTTTCTGTTCGAAAGAATGCCACTAACAAGATGGATTAGTTTTGCTGTGTTCAGATCATCTATAATTGTTGCAAAGTAATACAAAAAATTGTCCCACGTACCCTTTTTGGATAGAATGAAGGAGCCCTCTTTTAATGGTTCGATATGTGACTTTAAAAAGAGAGCTACTGACTAAGGCCCAAATTATCCAAAGTAGTTCTGTATGGCATTTGAAAATATAAGAACTTCGTACACACATGTAGCTCTATACTCAACTTCTAGTGGTCATGACCATGTACTACAAGATAAACTTTATATTCAATTATAGTTTCTGTGCATAGATTCGTGGCTGGAAGGAGTGGGAGCAGGAGACATCATCTCATGATTATGAGTTTTCGAACGGTATGTCATCCCATGGTTTAGAGAAAGCTTGTCTCTTTATGTCGTAGCTTGAGAGTTCCAGATCCTCACTCCAGAACATTACATTACCAATTTCATCTCTCAAATGTACGTGCCTTCTTCAAACCTAAACTTGGAATCTCTTTATGTGCAGATCCTTCAAGATTCAGGCTTACGCATGAGACATCATTTGTTAGGGCACACACCAGTTTCTGGACAAGGATTCCATTCTTCTTTTATGTTGTAAGAAATATTTCCTAACTTGCATATCTTGGTTTTGGGTCATAAAAGAGATTTTTCCTTAAAAAGGAATGATGGGATGTGGTTCCAGTTGAGGTAATACAAAGACAATGCAGAGCCCCTGAACCAAATATTAGAAAGTGCCAGAGCTATGATACAAGACTTTAGCTTGCAACACTTAGACTAGAGTCACAAAGAAACATTCTATCTACTCTTTCCCCCCCTCCTGAACTTCTTAAAATCGTATCTTTTGCAGGGATGTTTCTTTCACCAATTTTTTAGGTCCGTTAGTAAAGCTGACTACTTAACCTTGCGCAACGGATTCATCACTGTAAGTTTTTGTTTCATAATTTCATAGTCCTTGTTTTTCGTGTCATCATTTTATGACATAGCATATCTATAGGTCCACATAGCTCCTGGAAGTAAATTTAATTTCCAAAAGTATATCAAAAGATCATTGGAGGATGACTTCAAGATAGTTGTGGGTGTAAGGTAATGGTCACTTGATTTTATATCTTTTTGACTTTGGAATAAGTTTTGCTTTCAGTAGCCAATCTCTGTAGTTAATCTGGAGTTTATAAGTTTCCTGACGTGTTCTTGATGTTGTTGCAGTCCCGTGTTGTGGGCATCATTCGTGGTTTTTTTGCTGTTAAATGTTAATGGTAAGCTACTTTCCTCTTGTAAATTTGTTTCGGAGTAATTTTCTTAGTTTCCAAGGAGCTCTGATTAACAGTTGAATAGTGTCCTTTCCAGGATGGCAAGCATTGTTTTGGGCATCCTTACTCCCTGTGATTGTGAGAACTCTTTTTTGTTCTAGCTGCCAGATTTCCAATAACATTGGAAAAACAAAACATTCTAAGCTTTGACTCAATTGCAGATAATCTTAGCTGTTGGAACAAAACTTCAAGCCATTTTGACGAAGATGGCTCTAGAGATCTCAGAAAGACATGCAGTTGTCCAAGGGATTCCCCTTGTGCAAGGCTCAGACAAATACTTTTGGTTTAGTCAGCCTCAGTTAATTCTTCATCTGATCCATTTTGCTTTGTTTCAGGTATTCAATGGCCGCCTCTATTACATACTCGGTCTAAAAGTGCCCACCACTTAAGATATTATCAATACCGTAAAATTGGAAGTTGAATATTGTTGTCATGCTCTTATCAAGATACAGGAAACTGTCAGGCTTTCTGTAAACTTTTGCGGAGCAGAAGCTCTTGGTTGTTCTTGTGGTCAGAATGATATTGGTTTCTTTGTTCTAAGCCAAGTCTTATTTTACAGAATGTTAGGAATATTAAAGAGGAAATATATAGGCATTATGTTGATTAGATCTTATGCTTTCTTCGATGCACATTGTCATTAGGTGAAGCAACAAGAAATGGTCATCCTAAATCTGTATCAAGTTATTTAGTTCTATTTAATAATGACTGTACTACATTAGTTCCAATGGCTTTCTAATGCTGGTAGCTTTTCTCTGATTTGATTCTCTATCAAAGTCTGCGCAATTAAGTAATCTTTACAGTTTCATATGTCGACTTCAAATATTCGTTCATGTTTGTGACTATTCTTATCAGCTTTTCTGTTACATGCAGAATGCATTCCAAATAACATATTTCTTGTGGATATGGGTATGAAGTGTTTTCCTTTTTTTCACTTTGTTAACAGCTGCTGAGTTTCTCTTATTTTCTATTAGCTTTATATTTCATTGCTAATATTCTAGTTTGGAATTGTTAATTTCTCTTTGTGCAGTACTCATTTGGATTGAAATCTTGCTTCCATTCCAATTTCAAGCTCGCTATCATAAAGGTTTCTTTAGGGTAGGCCTTTGAATTGTTTTTCCCCTTCCAATGGAAAAGGGCACTTGAAAAGTAGATCTTCTTGCTTTGCTGTAGAAGGATATTTGCCTAGCCTAAAGAAAAGGAAGGCTGTAATGATATTTCGTGTAAAACCTGCTGAAAAGGTTGATAATTTTTTGTGTTTTGGAAGAAAAGTAAGGAACAAAAAACTCTGTTATAACTTAAGTAAGATTGGATCCATAAGAATAAACTCTAATTGACGTGGTGAACCTTTATATTACCTTCGATTGATGGGTTGAATTTTTGTTCATGTCTCAGGGTTGCTGTCTTATGTCTTTGCAGCTACATCACACTTCCGTTATATTCCCTTGTTACTCAGGTATCTTCACTAATGCTGTGAGATTCTAACATAATCTCTAGAAGGCTTATATTACATTAACAGCCATTTTTGGTGGAATGGATATAAGATAATACTGGTTCTAGAAGAACGAAAAACGAAAAGCACTTGAGTCTTGCAAGACAGCTCCATTCTAACACATGATATGTGTTAACGTCACACTCAACTGGATGAGGAGAGTCCGTGTCAATTCAATTTCGATTCATTATTAATGCTATACGATATGATTGAATATGGGTAGTAATCTTCATGGCGGGGATTGCAGATGGGTTCAAGCATGAAGAAATCAATTTTTGACGAACAAACTTCCAAGGCCCTTAAAAAGTGGCACATGGCTGTGAAAAAGAAACACCCCGGTCGAGGAGGACAATCCCCTGTTCGAACTCTAGGTCAAAGCCCTACCTCATCAACTGTGCACTCCTTGGGACACACCTTGCACCGCTTCAAAACTACTGGTCACTCAACCCGCTCCACCTACGAGGAGGTTGAGACCTCCGATTTTGAAGCTGATCCTGTTTCTACTAGCAACTTGATTATCAGATTAGATCATGATGAGGAACAGGCACAGACCGAACTTGATGAACTCCACCGCCCAGAAGAAACCAGAGATGAAGATGACTTCTCGTTTGCCAAACCTACTCTACAAAAATAATTTTGATGATGGCACTGCTGGTCATTATCTAGTGTTGTGTCAATTTTTTTTAACACAAATTGTTGGAAAACATTGCAGTCAAGTTATTGTAATGCAGAAAGCTAAATAGAGAAGCAGTTTTTGTATACCTGCAGGTTTGTTCATAAAGTTACTAGTCAATTAAAACAACACTCCAACAATGGTAGCCTAAATCCACCGGAAGTATAGACACGGTGATTGGCCGGGTACCAAAAGGGGCAAGGGCCCTACGCGCCAGACCAGACATTCTAGCATGTGGAATGAGGGTTCATCTGTTCAACAGTTAAAGTGGAGAAAAAAGACGTTATCTGCCACCCATGTGGTCAGTAGCTGACAGATGTACAAATTGGATATTGCCATGAAACATGGCGAAAAATCATGATCCCCGAAGTACCCAAGAGGATACAAGGAAGTAAGGGTGTGCAAATGTTCCGGTTCTGGTACCAGTTTCGGCCATTTTCGATACCGAAATTGGATCCCATTTTAGGAAAATTCTGGAACCGGAACCGGAAATTCCGGCGGAAATACCGGAAAATTCCGGTTCCGGTATATTTTATAAAAAATATTATAATTTTAATTTAGTGTTTGCCTCTTTCAATTTGGATTTTTGATAAATGTTTAGTTGTTTTCTTATTTGTATGATTAATTGTTTGTTTAATAGTTTTTTTGTAAATTTAATTTAGAGTTTATTTTCATAATATTTATTTTGTTTTGAAATTTAGTTGTAATTTTAATTTATATTTATTTTAGCATCTTGAAATAGTGAAATATTGTTTTGAAATTTAGTTGTTTAATTGTAATTTTAATTTAAAGTTATTTGGCCCACAAAACACAACTTAAAAATCCATTTTTGGGTCAATGGGCCTAAACTAAATATATTTTTTTAGGCCCATATAAGGAACCGGAATTTCCGGTTCCGGTTCCAATTCCGGTTCCGTTCCGGTTTATTCTTGAACGGAACCGGAATAAAAAATGTGGTTCCGGTGGGTACCGGAATCGGAATGGCCAATTCCGATTCCGTCCATTCCGGTGCCCACCCTTACAAGGAAGGGTCAAATTCATCCTAGTGAGATGCAACCTGCTTTTTCACTTGAGAAATAATCTGTTTCCACGTATGGAAGGCGAGATATACGAGTCACATCAATGTGTATCACGTTTCATTGAGTTAAACGTCTTAGGGTGCGTTTGTGTAAAAATTTTACAAAATATTTCACCAACTCTCAATAAAATACTACAATATAATCTTTCTCCCATAAAAAATATAAAAAATTACAAAAAATATAAAAAATTATCTCTCTTCACTTTTTCACTAAATCCAATACCAATACTAAACCCAATACCAAAAATTTTACAACACAAACATAACCTAAGGATGGTAGGTATTGAGATTCAAATCAGGTTGACTAGACTCCATTGTTATCTTCATTTACAGAAACTCACGTGGGAATCTCAACAAGATTATTGGTTTTTTTTTGTGCTTTTGGGTAAGAAAACAAGGTTTAAATTGTTACTGATGTTCCAGCATTATTGATGCTCTGTTTTCTAATGTTTTACTTCACAAATGACAAAATGGAGAATTAACATACGAGAAAGAGAAGAAACGAAACCCCAAACCAAGAACATCATTCAGTGAAAAGGGTATTGGTATTGGTATGGATGCAGCTAGCCTCAGAACTTGTGAACCCTTCCTAGGATCTCTCTCCTGTAAGGTAATTTTGAGCCCATTGCTGGTCACCACACGGGTATGCTGGTCGCGTTTCAAAGGACGACATGTTCATATGTGGTCCTCCCAAGAGTCCACCTCAATGGTTAATTATCATTATGCTAAACGCCACGCCTTCCCCTTCTCAAAGGCTAAGCTTTTTTAATTAAAATATCAGGAGCGTTTAGGCCCGCCTCTCTAATGGAGACAAATGTAGTGATGTCCCTCAACTCCAGCAAAAAGATTTTTCGGTAAACATCTCCAAAAGGTATACACCGTAGTTGGATAATATAATTAACATTGTTTTTTTTTTTGGTTGTTTTGCTAGTTCTCCGCTCATATAATTGACATTCAGAACGCTTTTGGTCGTATTTTATGTAACTTGCAAGTTTCCTAGACTTAGACAAGGGCTTGTTTGCGTGAACACTAGGGTTAATTAGTGGTCTCCCTTTCTTTCACTCATATGAGCAGTATTAGTCACCTCTTGATTATAAAAAATTAATTTTTTTTATTTAGTTTGCAATAGGAATTAGTTTAATTTTAACATTAGTTTTTTTTAAAAATCTTTTTTGGCCAAAGCATAATTATTTAAAAGTTTATACACGTAGGACTTATCAGTATAGAGTGAGTAGTCCCTCTCCAGGCTCGGCGAGTAGACTTCGCAGTTCGCCCACATCTCTCTCTATATTATGCTCATCTTATCTTTTGTCCAAGACTCCAAAATGTTTTTACTTTTGGGTCCTCTTCTTCTACTCGAGTCTTGCCTCATGATCCAAACCGAAACCACCAAACTCTTTAAAGACTCACCCACCCACGCCAACATCTAAACCCAACTCTCCTTTATATATACTTTCTCAAATATCCCACTTCCAATCCCAAAACCCCCTATCTCTCTCGCTCTCTACTTCCTTTCACGCACTCTGAGGCACAGCATATGAGTTAGGATGGTTCGATTTATAAGAACTCTGGCAGCCGCGAACTCTTCTACCGTGGCGGCTGCTCCACCTCCTGAGTCGGTCGCCGTCGAGTCTGACTTCGTGGTAATACTGGCGGCGCTGCTCTGCGCCCTGATATGCGTGGTGGGGCTCATCGCTGTGGCGCGTTGTACCTGGCTCCGGGGCGGCTCGGGCGATACTGGGTCTCCGGCGCGGGCTCTAGCCAACAGGGGACTGAAAAAGAAGGTTCTTAATTCTCTCCCGAAGTTCAAGTACGAATCCTCGGACTCGGACAGCGCCAAGAACCCGAAGTTGTCGGCGGCAGAGTGCGCCATATGCTTGGGAGAGTTCGTCGATGGGGACGAGCTCAGGGTATTGCCGCACTGCAGCCACACTTTCCATGTCTCGTGCATAGACATGTGGCTTGGGTCCCACTCCTCATGCCCATCCTGCCGGCAGATCTTGGCGGTGTCTATGTGCCAGAAGTGCGGTCAGTTCCCTGCTCCTCAGGCTTAGGCCGAACGAGATTTTAGTGCTATTACTATAAACTCGAGTAATTATGCCATTAATACTCCTGCTTTCTTGCCTTAGAACAAACGAATGGGTCTTGCCCATTGCCTTCTTGTAAATAGAATGTAATAACTTTGCCTCTACGATTAGGAATTAGGATCTCTTGTAGACTCTAGTATTCTTTCTTTTTTTCTTTTTTTCTTTTTTTGGGTTCCATGAGGTTAATTGCACGAAATGTGAGATTGACAATTGCAACAGTAATTTTTGTTCACAGAACCCTGTCTTCTTCCTTCTGAACAATTGGGTATCATAATTCATACGCTGTCGATTCTGGGCCATGTGAATTCGTTTCAATATGGAGAATGAAAAGGACCAGTCACTGTGCTGAGCTCCTTATTTGATTTGATTTGTTTCTGTCGAATTTCTTGTTTTTGTAGTACAGGACGACAATCACCAGGCCAGAACATGGCATGTACACAGAATGAGTTTTCGCGTTTTCATGAGTTGTCTTTTATCTTTAAGCAAATAAAATTTCGAGTTGCGTCTGTTTTTAATGGCAGAAGTATATTCAGTCTGCATGGTCTTAAACGGACAAAAAAGAGAAAATACAATAAAGAAAGATTTGCATGGGTTAAAGCAAAATCCTATATATACATATATAATATGTTAATGTGACCTCGAAACGCTACCAAGCGGCGGAACGGAATAGCTTGTCGGGTGAAGTAGTGGATGGTCATGGATTCAAAACAGTGGCATTACCCACAGGAAAGACAGAGACACAGGCGGTGTCAAACTAAAGCACTAAGCATCTTTCCTTTAAGAGTCTTGCTGAAGAGACCGCCTCTAGGGGTATGAGATTCACGGCTTTTATTATAAAATGGGGGTCCTCCCATTTGTTATTTGTAAATTTAAGCAGGAATCCTACCTGCAATCTGCCTCTAGAACCCAGTTAACACCACTTGTTCTCCCTGATTAGTCCAAGCTCATTATACTTCATTCACTTCATTTATTTGAAACCAAAGTAAAAAAGATGCCAACAATCTATGGTTCCAGTGGCATGTCGTCTATCCCTCTATGCTGGGCTGGTAGGGAAAAGAATAAGCAATTACGGAATCCTAATAAATTTGGGTTTAGGAGCTGGGACAGAGAGAGAGAGAGGGAGAGAAACACAATAGTCTACTCTGTGTAATTTGTAAAGACTCGAGCATCTGGAGGTATTTAAAAAATAATAATAATAACCCTCAAGTGACGGGCTTTTTGCCGTAAAGGTTAAGCTGCGTTTATACTGCTTTCTTATCTTCTCTTCACAGCATGATTAGTTTTATTAAAAAATAATTATGAAGAAAAAGTTTAAAGTAAAAGGAGAGGGTGAAAAGATTATTAATAACAAAAAGAAGAGATGCGGTAGGCTTTATGGATCTCTTCCGCAATTATCCATACAACGAAAAATCCTCTTCCTACATGATGAGCTTGTAGAGGTGAATTCACTTTTATCCTACAGAAAGCATATTATCTTCTGCTTTTTGCAAGTTCAGTTCAGGCGAGGGACCACCCACCATTTATTCCGCGAAGTTATCTTTCAAATATCTCAACAGGTCAAATGGGAAAGTTTAAGCCCAAGTTTTCTTCTTGGTAGTTATGATTAAAAGGGCACCAAAAGATTGCATTGCAAAGTTTACTATACAAGCTCCATAGTGTTGCCCTCTTCAAGCACGTCAACAGGCTGAGACTCGTTCCAAGACCTAATTTTTGTGCTACTTTGCCTACTCTTCCCTACCATTTCCAAAGTGCCTGCTTTTGTCATAAAAGTGACATTTGCTCCGGCAATTTTCCTTACCTTTCCACCTGATTCGACGGAGAAAAAGTGGTCTGTCAACTTTTAACAACTGATCAAGTATCTACGAGACTAGATT
This sequence comes from Myrica gale, assembly GCA_963930655.1. NCBI lineage: Eukaryota > Viridiplantae > Streptophyta > Magnoliopsida > Fagales > Myricaceae > Myrica > Myrica gale. The sequence goes on from OZ005610.1 coordinate 26,615,582, forward strand.
GGGTTGGGAAATTGAAGGAGAGGTGCTGACCATTAGACAAATGCTACAGAATCAACCATCATGGTAGATCAATGGAGAATTGTTGTTCAGAAAAAAAAAGGAAGTATCTACGAGAATCGAATCTACTTTTATCTTGTGTAAAAACATCCATCAAACAACAGCATTGAACCTACTTTTATCGTGATTTGCATATGGAAAAGTGCTAAAAGGATTCTATTACATGAGTCTCAAAGTAAACATTTTTTGTTTTTTGTTTGGTCGAGAAACTTTGCAATGCATACACAAGAAGCTCCAGTAAATGCAAAGGCAATCAAGGGAATCTCATTTAAAGGTAAAATTAGGCAAATTTATTGTATCCATGTCAGCCTACATGAAAGCACTTGACAATCATTGCACAACTCCCATCAGAAAATATCCATCTCTAAAAGACATAGGTAATACTTTCATCCTCATCTCCAACCGCCCCCCCCCCCCCCCCCCGCCAAAAAGAAAAAGGCAAAACAACCTCTCTCATTAGGTTATACTTTCCAATAAGCAACATTTTCAGTAGTTAAGTTTTGGGTTTAAATGATTGAGCACATCAAAGGCAACGTCATTCCTGACTAACCCTGTTGCGAGTGACGACATAAGCAGAGCAAAAAGAAAATGGAAAGAAGTTTTTATATTTCAAAGCTCATGACCCTCTCAAAAGAGAAATGCTCCAGCTCCCCGTTGAATTCCGATGGATGACGTGGACGAAATATTTTAATTCCTAAATAAAAGCAACGGGACCGGTTTGGGCTCCTAAATGAAAACCTAAACCAACGGGACCGGTTTGGATAGTTCACGTGCAAACTACAAGAAGTATTAGGAGACACGACCGGAAAGACTTGGCGCCCTAGGGCAAAAAAAATTTAGCCCCCATTTTGAATTGTAGCGCCTCTATTTTTTTCTCGAAAAAAGAACCAATAGATTAAAAACTAGAAAACATAACGGAAAAACAACAAGACGAACACAAAGACAACAGGACAGACAAGACAAAGAAAACCAGCAAGACCCTCGGACGGATCAGAGGAACCACTATATACTCCATGCAGGGCAGATGGAGTGATGGTCGGGCAGAGCTACTAGGACCTGGACAATCCGGTAAAGCGCCACAAACGACGCGGAGCGAGACCCAACAAAGGGTCGAAGAAGAGCCACAAGGACTCGGATAAGCCCACAGAAGGGGCGGACAGACAACCACGAGACAAAACAAACAACAAGCCCTAAACAAAGGGGCATACCCAAACCAGCGAAAACATGACAAAACATGAGCCCTAAACAGAGGAGCCGGCCAAAAAAGGCGACAACACAACATCACATAAGCCCTAAACAGAGGGGCAGACCCAAACGGGTTTATTTCTGGTCGGACTAAAAGCGGCAGCGGCGCGTGGGAGGCGGCAGAGGCGAACCGTAGGGGAAAATGGAGTGCAGGGGCCACACGTTCCATGCCGGAGGAAAAGAGCAGGGTTCGGGGGGCGGAGAGGCCACCAAGCGCGACAAAGCATGTCGGCGCGTCAGATCCACGCGCAACGCGTGGGGCGCGTGGATCACGACGCGCCGCCTGTTGGTGAACGGGGAAGAGAGCCGACGTAGCGCTCGCCGCGCGGAGTCCTCCCAGCCGACGCGTGCATGGCCTCATACGACGGAAACTGAGAGAGAGCCACCTGTTAAAAAAAACCTGTTAAAGAAAACCGAGGGAAGGAAAAAGGAGGAGGGGAAGAAGGAGCCGAAGCTCCCCCCTCCTCCGTAAGGGTACTGTTGGGCTGGAGGAGGCACTCGGCTAAGAGAGAGAGAGAGAGGGTACTGTTTTTCGATACTAAGGAGGTTTGTAGCGCCTCTATTTGAATACTCTGGAAACCCACAGCTCCCACCAAACGTCTAAGGGAAAATCTTGCTTTTGGCTCCCAGAGCTTCAAGAAGGGCATTTCAAGAAAGGCAATGCGACGCTACAGTCAAAGACAAGGAGCCAACAGGATGTGGCTTCATGACAGCTCCGATATTCTCTACAAGTTCTTCTCCAGTGGGCTCCGACGATTCAACAGCACCCGATGTGCCTGCAGATTTGGGTGACCCAGCAATAAAGCAGATACACATGGCAGCTGACATCCAAGGAGGTAATTTTTCCAGTATTGAAGATTTCATAACTTTGAGGATGTATATGTTGTGCAGAATTTTGTTTTAATATTTAACCATCACAGGTACCACAATGCAACAACGAATTCAAGGAAAGGCAAAAGGCAATGAGTTTCTAAAGCACCTCAAGCTTGGTCGTGAGCAGCTGACGCATCTTTAACTTTTGTTTTTTCAAACCTAATAGTGGAGATCCCACATATATGACACTTGACTCTCTTTGATGGTGAGAATATGGGTGAAATGAGTATACTCTGTTCTTTTTGTTCATTTGCACTATACTCTGTTCTTTCTGTGCAAGACCATCCAGGATACTTCGAAAAGGTGGGAATGAGGTACTTCCACAAGCTGCGTAACAAGTTCTACTGCCCCATCGTCAACATCGATAAGCTATGGTCGCTTGTGCCCCAGGAGGTCAAAGACAAGGCCACCAAGGACAACGTGCCCATGGACACCAAATGTAGCAGTGCCTTGTATATAGCAAAGTATCCTCTTGACCATATTGAAATGGGCAACTAAGGGATTGTGCATAAATTGGGCGACAAAGTTCATACTAAATGTGAGATCCGGTCTTGTTAAAGTGAGATACTGAAGTGCCCCAACAAGACTCCGATACAACTTCGGGTCTTTGAAGAGAGTGTTATCGGCAAAAGGTCTTGGTTTTTGAAGTCATTGGGGGTAACAATCGGCTTGCAATCCGTCATCTGAGCACGATGGGGAATTTCTAACGCGTACTCGATCTGCGAAAGAAAAAGACCATTGTTGTTATGAGTGACTTGGATTCCTAAGAAATAATTGATAGGGCCTAAATCTTTCATATCAAAGACACAATTTAGATCATCAATAAAACTTTGTAATAGAAAACTGTCTGAGCTAGTAAGAATAATATCATCAACATATAAGAGTAAAAATATTTGTGCAGTGTGAGAGGTATAAGTAAAGAGAGAGGGATAAGAGATACTGCAGCGGAAGCCATACTTCAGAAGGAATGAGCTAAACCTATCAAACCATGCCCAAAGTGTTTGTTTCAAGCCATAAAGGGCACGATTCAATTTTCACACATGGGATGGAAATGAAGGATCAGTGAACCCGGGAGGCTGCTCCATAAACATAGACTCGTGAAGATAACTATGGAGAAAGGCGTTCTTGACGTCGAGTTGCTTGATATCCCACCTGCGACTAAAGAGCAATGGATAAAGCAATTCTTACAGTTCCAAATTTAATCACAGGTGAAAAAGTTTCAAGATAATCAATGCCATCTAATTGGTGGTAGCCTTTTGCTACTAAGCGAGCTTTAAAGCGATTAAGGGTGCTATTAGTATTGAGCTTTGTCTTAAATACCCATTTACTGCCAATAACATGCATGTCTGGAATACGTGGGACTAAGGTCCAAGTATGATTTTTCTTCAAAGCATCCAATTCCTCAAGCATGACTTGAGTCCAACCTTCATGTTTTAAGGCAGTCTGAATGGCGCGAGGTTCCTGCGGCAAGACGAAGACAATATGTAAGTTGGCATACTTTGGATTTGGTTCTGTATACCAGCCTTGAGTCGAGTGACCATTGGATGAGATGGAGATGTTGGACAGTCACATGAAAAATTAGTTGGAAATGTTGTGGGTGAAACATCATTTGCAGGGGGTAGAGAAACTTCAAATGTGGCTAGAGGGACCAAGGATGGAAGAGAAGATGTATTTTCAACAGGGGTAGAAGAAGCATCAACTAGCGAGATGGAAAAATTAAGTGGGGTATTGTCTACTAAACCAGAGGGAGGACTTGGAGTGGATAGGGGTTGGTCAAGTCATTCGGTGTAAGTTGAAACCAAAATATTAGGAGAGGATTCAACATATAGGCTTGCGGGATGTTTAAATGGGAAAGTGCATTTGTCAAAATTCATATGCCTAGATATAAAAAGACGATAAGTAGGGGGATAAAGACACTTGTATCCCTTATATTTGTTGTTGTAACCTATAAAAACACAAGGCAATGATTTAGGAGCAAACTTATTCATTTGAGAATTCCAAAGATAAGGAAAACATTTGGAACCAAATATGTGCAAGGAATGATAATCTGAATGGCGACCATGTAAGCGATAAAAAAGTGTTTCATTACCAAGAGTCTTAGAAGGTGTTCGATTGATTAAGAACACAACAGTTGTGAAAAGCTTCGACCCAAAAACGTTTGTGCATTCCACTTTGTACAAGCATAGTTAGGTCGAGCTCTCGAATATTACGATGTCGTCTTTCAGCAACGCCATTTTTCTTATGGAGTGTGGGGACACGACATTTGATGAATAATACCTTCTTCCTGTAAGAAAGACTTAAAAGCATTGCTTGTAAATTCACCGCCACCATCTGATTGAAATATTTTTATTTTTTTATCAAACTGGCGGTGAATGAATTTGGAAAAAACAAGAAAATTGTCCAAAAAATCAGATTTATGTTTAAGAGGGATAAGCCAAATAAACCGGCTATAATCAACAATTAGAACATCATAATAAGAGAATTTTTCATGAGATTGAATAGGAGCTAGACCCCATAAATCACAATGAAAATTTCCAACCAAGCCAAATTGTTTATTGGAATAACGAAGAAATGGAAGTTGACTAAACTTTCCGATTTTACAACTATCACAAAAAGATTGTTTATGGTTTCCAGTAACTTGTATGAGTCCCATGGACTTTAAAAGATCAAAAGAAGCATGTTATGGATGCCCAAGTCTCTGATGCAACACATCAACATCCACAACTTGAGAACGAACTGAGAAGAAAGCTTTATTTGGTGCACGGACAGTGTAGAGATTACCTTTCTTGTGTCCTTTCAAAAGAACCCGATTGGTGGCTTGGTCATTTATTGTAAACTCAACGCCAAAAAAATCACAATTAACATTAGAATCAGAGGTTAATTGACCAATAGATAGTACATTTCTTTCAAGATCTGACACAAGTAAGACTCTTTTTAAAGGAATTCGCAAAGGAGCTACCAATAAAGACATCACCAATATGAGTAATTGGTAACAAAGCTCCATTACCTACCATTACCTGATCGTGACTAGTATAGGGACAAATATTTTCTAAGATACCTAGATTTGATGCATGTGTGCCAAGGCCCCGGTATCAGTCATCCATTTATGGTCATCGCCATTGTGAAGCGTGAGGGCTGCAAGTGCTTCTGGGATGACATTGTCCTGGTAGGGCTTGTCAAAGCGATGCCAACATTTTAGAGCATCATGGCGAACTTTGTGACGTATTTGACACCTCGGAAGGTCGGCATCAGCACTGGTGTTCGAACCGTTTGGAACATTAGTGGAAGTACGAGTATTCTGGTGATAAAACCCCTTACCCTTGGAGGAAAAAGTATTCTGAGTGTGTTTGCCTCCCCCTTTGCCATTGTTGGAGTAGGAAGCTCTCTGTTTGTTACTTATGAAAGCAACGTGGTTAGTCATTTCAGTAGCATGAATATTATGGCGTATTTTCACAGCCGCGAAGAAGAGGCACAACTTCACTGTAGGAGGGCATAGGTGGTTTCAACATTGCCGTGGTAAAACTTTCATATTGGGCACCAAGGCCATTGAGCAAAGAGAAAACTTTCTCTTTGTCATCAATGGGCTTTCCAATCCCAGCCAAACTGTCACAAGCACATTTGAATTTTCATAAGTATGCATCTAAAGAAAGTTCAGGAGTCTTACGCATGTAGTTCAATTCCTGACGTAGCTGGAACTCTCTTCTTGAGAGGTTTGGGCATGGATTCACGTAGAGCAGCCCAAATCTTGGCAACGGAGTCGAGATCAACGACAAGACCAAGTGCCTCTTCAGTGAGGGTGCCAATGATCCTCCCTCGAAACATTCGATCTTTTTGCTTCCATTTAGTAAAAGTTGGATTTGTCCTATTTTGTCCATCACTAGAGGCTTCAAGACTAGTAACAAACTAGCAAGAGCAGATTGAGACCCGTGAGAATTTCTACAAGATCTCGGCTTTCAGCCAATATGTGGACCTGCTTTTTCCACAAAGGATAATTATCTTGATTCAATTGTAGGGTGACGAAATTTCCCACGTTGAATGAAGAAGAAGTCATTGTGCAAGAGTGGTCTTTTGAAAAAGAGAAACAAAGAAAAAATGTAACAGGATCAGGAATATGGCGCTAGCCTAAGGCTCGGATACCATAAAGACAGTAAGACAAGAATGAATAATCACCCTTTTGTGCAGTGGGTATTCATTGATATTGAATATAAATAAATAGAGAGAGGAGCGTCTTTGTGCACACCAAAAAGGAAAGAATAAAACAAAATAAGAAGATACAATATATATTTGGAATTCCATATGTGAGGAGATATCGTAGATTTCCATAGACAATATTCTGTCTTTGTAGAGAAGCTAACGATCATGAGAGTTTCTGTTGATTTGGTCTGCTTGTAATAGAATCTTGAATGCTATGAGCTGTGATCTTTTCACTGAAGGTTCTAACATTGCTGTCAGAGATATTTTGGTTATTACAATAATGCCTAATTAGAATAGTAAGGGAAGGTAGAGAAGAGCAATTAAAAGATGTCGAAGCAGAGGAAGCAGTGAAATTAAGAGAACAGCCAAATTGGACAGCTTTAGAGGATCTAACATACAGAACACCCTGTGCCTTAGAATAAGAAAAATAAAATCAAGGGAAATTACGGTAGAGGAGAGTCCGTTTGCCAACTTTGCCTACGTTGGAGGATCCCACCATGAAAATACCAGGCCGGTTCTCCAGCCGACCATCTTCGGCCATTTTCGTAACACAACTCTATTTTGAACACAATATGGGTTACCAAAGAAAAAAAAAGAACACAATATGGGTCAAAGCATTTAAGCCCAACGAGAGACAACCTAACGACTAGAAAGCAAAACAATGGAACTATTCGCTGCATTCCTGGGCCTTTTTTTTTTGCTAAACACAAAAACAAAGGAGAGAAAAAGAACGAGGCGTCCGTTAAAGTCCAAGTTCATAATCATACCCATGAGATTTTGATTTATATCAGTAACAACCACGGACTATCATTATCTTCTTTAATTATACAATACGACGCCGTGTGTTTTGACTCCTTGACCTCCAGGTTTGAGAATTGAGAGTGGGACACGACACGAGTACAGGTCCAACAGGACACGGGGGCTCCTGCTTTTTCGGAACTGAAGGAGATCTAAATTGAGGACCTTTTCTCATACCCAAGCTTTTGTTCTTACAAATAGAAAAAGACTAATAGCTCGTGTGTGCAAAGAGAGGGACAGAAGAGTTTCCTCTGAACGCCGAGAAATACTGAAAATGGGGGTTTTCTGTTGCTCCGACTGAGGGGGAGAGTGGGAGATCAGGGATCACCAAAACTAGCAGCAGAGAATAGAGAATGAGACGGGTTGAAGGAGGAAAAATAAATGAGGAGCTAAAACCATATACCTATTTTGGGGTTTGCGCCGTTGGAGGAATGCTTAGCGCCGGCACTACCCATCTCGCCATCACCCCCTTCGATGTCTTGAAAGTCAACATGCAGGTATATATTATCTCTCTCCCTCTCTTTCTTTTCCATATGGTTTCTTCCATGACTACCTCTACGAAAGTTTTCTCTTTGAGATATGCGTGCGTTTGTGCTCTTTCAAATTCCATCGGTTTCTGGCGGCGAGTTATTTTTTGATGCTTTAATATTATGGGTTGTTATGATTAAACCTCTACAAATATTATATATACAAGCATCAGTGTAGGCTGCGCATACTAATCAATTTAATTGATATTTCTTATTAATCAATTTCATGGATGTTTTTACTGAACCCCATAGTTCTGGTGAACTGTATCACTTCTTGTGTGCTCTGACCGGTGTCATATAACCATGTAGGACTTGGGAAAATTCCTATTGTTTAAAACTGAGATGTCCTTTGAGTTATTCTGATTTACTAGCACTAGGAAATACTATTTTTACGTTCTTGGAGGCTTAATGGGTGAAGTAATATTTGTAGGTGCATCCAGTCAAGTACAACAGCATTTATTCGTGCTTCACTACCCTGTTGAGGGAACAAGGCCCTTCTGCCTTTTGGAGAGGTTGGGCTGGCAAGTTCTTTGGATATGGTGCTCAAGGAGGTTGTAGATTTGGTCTATACGAATACTTTAAGAGCCTCTACTCCCGTATATTGGTAGACCAGAACAGAAGTGTCATTTTCTTTGTTAGCAGTGCATCTGCTGAAGTATTTGCCAATATAGTTCTCTGCCCATTTGAAGCCATTAAAGTCCGGGTTCAAGCGCAGCCCCATTTTGGCAAGGGCTTGGTTGATGGCTTTCCAAAGCTGCTTGCATCAGAAGGCCTACCTGGGTAACTATTCCAAAACGTGTATTTTCATTTTGTACTTACTCTCCCACCATGTTTGTACTTTATTGATGGATATTCCTGCTTTTACTCGTTTGTTGCAGATTTTACAGGGGCTTTGTGCCACTTTTGGGGCGAAACCTTCCATGTAATTCCATGATTTCCTAAAGCTTTGCTTTCCTGATTTGGTGAATGTCTTACAAATGTGAATGAATCACGTGTTGATTGAAACTGCTATATCGTCCTGCTAGGTGTAGGTTTTGAGTTGTTACTTGCAAATCTGCATTGCATTTTAGTTGGGCCTTGGCCACGACAGAGCTCAATGGAGTAAAATAGGTAAAGTCTGTATGCGCTGTTAGAGATTCAACTGAATGGTGCTTAACACTAAGTAATAATAACGTGTACTAAAGTCACACAGATATAAACATCATCAAATATTAGCTTCAAAGTAAATTGCATTGCCCGTGAGAAGTACTGATTTCTTAATGTTCATCCTATGTGTTTACCATTTGAATCGGACAGTCTCCACGGTTATGTTCGCGACATTCGAGCATTCTGTTGATTTTCTGTATCGTAAAGTTGTTCACAAAAGAAAGGAGGATTGCTCAAAAGCTCAACAGCTTGGAGTGACATGTTTGGCTGGCTATGCCGCTGGATCTGTTGGTAGCTTCATTTCTAATCCTGCTGACAACATTGTTGCTTGCCTTTATAATAAAAAGGCCGATAGCCTAATGCTGGTATCAATCCTCACTTATGCTTTTATTTTTGACACTTTCTTGACATAATAGGGCAACTGGACGAGGTTTAATTTGCAATGTCATATGAGCAGGCAGTGAAGAAAATTGGGCTTGTCAATTTGTTTACAAGAAGTCTCCCTATCAGGATAATGCTGGTCGGACCTTCTATCACTTTGCAATGGTTATTCTATGACTCCATCAAAGTTCTATGTGGATTGTGAGTACATGTCCTGCCCCCCTCCCCCCTTTTCATTTTTGTGCTCTTGGAATGACGTGTTGCATAATTTCGGCGTTAGTGTCTGATGGTTGTTTAGGCTTGTCAGTCATGATAGACATGGATTCTCATATTGATAGAGGATTGAGCTGAGGCATAGGTCTGTCCAACAGTATTGTGCACAAGTTTGGTGGCATATGAACACGGGAAAATGGCAGGAGACTAAATGATTTTTCAATGGTTAGAATCTTGAAAACAACTTCGAACAATGATAGAATCGTTGGGAAAGCAAATTGAGTTAATCTCAGAGATAGTTGTTACTCCAAAATTGCCTGGCTTTGAAAAAACGGTATCAAGTAGAAAAGGATTGGTTTTGCAAAAGGAAGTTTGTGAATTCCATGGCAGCCCTATGACTGCAACTTAACAATCTTCTATATTAAATTGCATCCGCCTATCTTTGTCAATTACTTTGGTCCATAGAGCATGAAAGAGATATATGCTTTGATTTAAACAAAATCATCTTGTTTGTCTTGTGCTGTTTAATGACGTGATTTTTGGATTGAAATTTACCAGGCCCACTAGTGGAGAAGTTGCAACTAACGTCAGAGTTGATGGAGTTGCCTAAGCGCATATAATGGAGTAAAGTGGTGACCTTGTCTGTTTCTGGTGATTTTACGTCGTTTTTCCAATCTGGAATACAATGCCAAAGACCATATCTTTTTCAAGTAGACCAATTGATGGCAGCTTTTGATGCTCTGCCTTCATTTTTTTTTTTCTTTCGGACGTAGCAGGTTTCTAGAGGAATCACCTTCCTATAAGTTATCATAAGTTAGTTTCATAAGCTGAACTTGGTATGTAGATAAAGAGCTCTTTAGGGTTCCAACTTCTACGTTGGAGTGATCTTTATTCCTAAACGGTTTACTGAAAGGGAAAGTTTATGGACGTCTTGTTCATATTTTGGTGCAATGGTCATACTTGGCAATCACCGTTTAGGAGACGACTGAAGTGGATTGGAGTGGCACCCCTTTTCATTTGTGTCTTATTTGCAGATTTACCTTGATAAATTTGGTGAGTGAGCGGCAGGTGAACCTGATATGGGAATACAGCATAAAAGGCTTTAATAAGTAGCCATGGGCATATGATATGGTCAATTCCAGCAGTTGTACTCATATTGTTGCTTCCACCTTCCATTATCAATGTCCGTTTCTGCTGGGTTGGAATGTGCACGCTCGCTCTTTGGGGGAATAGTCGTGAAAGCCGCTCGACACCAGCCTGTTCCTAAGTCTTGCCTGATATTTTTTCTGCTCCCAACGTAACACATTTACTGGGGGGAGAAAATGGCATTCCTGTCTATGCTTCAAGCCATAGACCCTCTTATTTCTTCTCTCGCTGAGTCATATCTGAAGAGGAAGAGTGGATCATTGCCTTGTCTGTTTCCGTTTAGTTCTCTTCATTTAAATCGCGAGGCTTCGTTCATAACCCGCGAAAATTGAGAGGCACCAAGTGGAAGATTCCAAATTCGTAAACGGGGGGTTTCGCTAAAAGTCCAAACTATGCTTAGCATATGAATGTCTAACCTTTTTTTTCTCGAAAAACAACCCATGCATTAAAAACTAGAAATCAGAATGAAAATAAAGACAACATGACAGACACAACAAACCAACAACATAATGAACACAACCAACAAGACCCCCGAACGGATCAGAGGAACCATTATAAACTCCATGCGGGGCAGAGGGAGTGGTGGCCGGATACAGTAGGCAGAGCTACTAGGACCTGAACAAGCTGGGAAAGCACTACAATCGGCGCGTAACAAGACCCAACAAAGGGTCGGAAGAGAGCCGTAAGGACTCGGATAAGCCCACTGAAGGGGCGGACACACAACCACAGAACATAACAAACAACAAGCCCTAAACAGAGGGCTGGCCCAAGCGGGCTAAAGCACAACACAGAACAAGCCCTAAACAAAGGGGCAGACCCAAACGGGTTTATTGCTGGTCGGACTAAAACCGGCAGTGGCGGCGGGTGTGGCGGCAGCGGCGGCGCATGGGAAGATATTCGAGTTTGTCTAAACAACCATCAGAATTGGCGAATATCATGGATTCCTAGAGAGGCTAATAGGATGGCGCATTTGTTGGCAAAATGGGCGGCAGATTCATCCAATTTGGGCTCCATCCCATTAGATAGGATTCCTTCTAGAATTACAAGCTGTGATTTGTTGTGAATTTGTTGTGTTATGCTTGTGACTGTTCTGTTGTGGCCTGTACTCCCTGGTTTCTTGTGAAACGTGATTTAGAAAAGAAAAAAAAAAAGAGTAAGACGGCTTTGATGTTCGGCGCTGGGACACTATTCCCACTTCCTCTAGGGCCTCTCCTCTGCCATTCCAGTCAAAAGTTCAGTCTCGCTTATCACTTCACTTCATTTCTGCAGATGGTTTTTTTGAGTTTCTCTTCTTTTTGTAACTTTTTCGGGGGGCGCGGATACGTAATCGAGTGAGAGACAATCATTTGAATATCTACCCATTTCCTTTCAAGACCTGGTGAGCAATATTTAATTAAAAAAACAATTACTTACTTTTATTATTGTTTTAATAAAACATGCATATCAATATTCATGGATCGTACATTTCCTTATTAAGGCTGCGTTTGCGTGTTAAAATTTTACACTCTCTAAAATTTTAACACAATATAATATTACAATATAATCTCTCTCCCATCAAATCACTAATTTTCACTACAAAAAATATTAAAAAAATACCTCTTCACTTTTTCACTAAACTCAATACCTAAAATTTTAACAACACTAAAATTTTACAAAACAAACACACCCTAAGTATAGTTATGACTTTTTTTTTTGTGTTAAATTTTTTGGTTGGGTTTTTAAGCTTTTCGATTTACATCTTCGACTGGCTACCTAGGATAATTAAAAAAATGAATTACCAATGATGCAAACCTTATGCAGCAAATCTGAGCCTTGATTGAGTTGCGTCATTGCACGAGTTGATAGGTCAATGTATATTTGAGGAAGGGAAAAGGGAGGTCTCTTCCCGTACCCAATGTAGAGACTAGAGAGGTCAATCCCCTATCACCTTTACTAATCACTAATCTAAGAAGATATATATATATAGCTTGTATCAGACAAATGGATCAGCAACCTGGCGGCTGGCTCTCCTTGTCCTCATCTTTTCAACTGAAGTAAAGCCGATCCATTCAATATAATATTGTTAATTATTAGCTAATCTACGTGTTTAGGCCACTCTCTCTTGTCTGACACAGATATCATTAACTTAGGGAATTAAAGATGCTTCAGATTAATAATAAGCATCTTTATAAGCCGATCCATTCAATATAAGAGTTTCAGTATTTGTCCCTCTGGAGGCTTAAATTTTGTTGGTGTTCAGGACTTTATTGATGTGGAGTTCTCACCAAGTTTTTTTTCCTTGGCAAACGAAACCAACCCCGCTTATACAATCAAGTCCACAATGTCAGTGGGGATGGAGTCAATAGAAATACAACCATCACGTTTATCTCGAGAACACCAACGAGCAATAGAGTGGGCTAGAAAATTAGCTTCTCTTGGTACCCATTGTGACGACCATGTGGGAAGCGAACGCATGCGCTGCCGAATGAAAGCGACATCCTCTTCAATGAGCCAATCAGGTTGTATCTGAGCATCTGAGAGCTGGTGGATAAGGGTCTGCGCATCACCTTCAACAATAACCCTTTCACTCTCCAATTCCATGAACATAGAGACTGCGAGGCGGGCAGCAAGGGCTTCACCTTTCAGCGATGAGGAACCTTGCCTGTGGCCAGCTTGAACTTTAATAATAGTGCCAGTGGAATTACGACACACATCAGTGAACACCAAGCAATCCTGATGGGTGGAGGTATCAAAATTGATCTTAAAGCACGCATCACCTGGCGGTTGCCAGCAGAGAGGAGCATTGGTCTGAATTGACCGCCAAGCATAAAGTTGTTCTTCATACCTAGATTGAATAAGGGTCAGCAATGTCTCTCTATTCAGTTGAGCAGTCTGGTGCACAATAGAGTTACGTGTAAACCATAATGAATCCACCACAATAGCAACATAGAGAATAAATTCATGCCATTGATTGCGATTGAGATGTGGCAGGTTAGCGGGTTGGAGCACAAAATTGAGCCACTCCCAGATAGGGCGCTTGGCAAATGCTTCTACACGATGGAGCCATATACCTCTCCGCCAGATGAACTGACTGACGTAGCAACCTAGAAATAAGTGGGGAGCAGATTCAACTTCTTCCTCACAAAGAGGGCATAATAGCTGCCGGGCAGAGGAGTAGCCAATGACAATAGCCAATTTATCTCGAAGGGGGAGGGCGCCGGCTGCAATTTTCCATAGCATCAACCGAAGTCTATGTTGCATTTTAAAATGCCAAATGTTGTTCCAGTCAAAAGTTGGCGAGCTAGAATTGATTGGAGACCCAAGAGTGCATTGAAAGGCCGATTTCACAGAGAATATACCTTTAGGATCAGGTGTCCATTTAAGGATATCATTAGAGCTGCTAGGCTGTAATGAGATGTCAAGGATAGCATTAGCAGATTGCTCCTCAAAATAGGTGCAAATATCTGTGGCCTTCCATTCACCTCTTTGCTGGTCAATAAGGTCACTAACATACTGAACACCGCGAGGGAGTAATGCACCAGTCTTTATTGTGGGTCGGAAATTAGGAAGGGTAGGCACCCAAGGGTCGCACCAAATATTTAACCCTTGCCCGGATTTAACAAACCAACATGCTCCTTGTTCTAAAATATCACTGGATTTTAGTATCCCTTTCCAGATCCAAGAACCCTCAAACGGGAGTAAACCACCCAGAAACTGACGATGCTGGAGATACTTTGCTGAAATGGCTCGGACCCAAAGAGAGCTTGGTTGGGTCAGTACTTGCCACCCAAGTTTTGCAATGAAGGCTCTATTAGAGTCATACGTGCTTCGAATGCCCAAACCACCAAGCTCTTTTGGTTTACAAATAGCTTGCCAAGTAAGGGGATGGAAATGCCGCGATCGATCCTCAGGAAAACCCCACCAAAAATTTTTAAGTAACGTATCAAGACTCTGACATAATCCCTTAGGAAGTAGAAACACTGACATGAGTAAGATGGCAAGGCTGTCGCGACGATTTTGATGAGCACTGTACGCCCCGCTTGAGAGAGTGTTTTGGCCTTCCAACCAGCAACACAACTTTGTACTTTCTCTTTTAGTTCAGCAAAGGTAGCAGTCCTAGACTTAGAGAAAGCTAAAGGCAACCCCAAATATGTACCCGGATTTGGAGCTTGAGAAATCCGCATAAGCTGGCATATGCTGGTGGTGGTTTCCTGGCGAAGATTATGGCTAAATGAAAGGAAAGATTTTGACATATTGATGGTTTGACCTGTCCATGTTTCAAAGGTAGTCAAAATCTCCCTAAGACAAGTAACTTCCCTCTTATTGGCCCTGCAAAAAAACATGAGGTCATCGACAAATAGCAAATAGGAAATAGGGGGTGCCTGCCGAGCAATCTGGATGCCATGGAGAGCTCCAGTAGATTCTGCACGCTACATCATGCGAGAAAGCGATTCCATGACTAGAATAAACAGAAAGGGAGAGGGCTAAAAAATCCAAAGGGGCTTCCATTCAATAAAAGAGAGAAGGACACCGTAGTGACACATTGGCGGATCAATTGTCGCCAAAGTTAAGAAAAGCCAAAGCATCTCAAGACTTCATCTAGAAACTTCCAATCGACTTTATCATAGGCTTTTGCAAGGTCAATTTTCATTGCCATAAGACCCCCGTGACCTCGTTTACGTTTTAGCACCTGCATAATCTCATGCACCAAAATGGAGTTTTCTTGAATGTGTCGGTGTTGCATAAAGGCATTCTGGGAAGGAGAGATCAATCAGGACATGAGAGGTTTTAACCGGTTCGTCAAGATCTTCGAAATAATTTTATATGACACATTACACAAGCTGATGGGCCTAAATTGAGTTACCCGAGAAGGATTATCTTGCTTCGGAATTAATACAATATGCGTATGGTTCAGCTTGCGAAGGAGGAACCCAGTGGTGAAGAATTTTTGCACCATAAGAATCACTTCCTGCTTGATAGAGGCCCAGTAGTGCTGGAAGAAGAGCGCAGAGAAGTCATCCGGTCCCGGAGCTTTGGAGGCACCAATAGCCCGAACAGCACTCCAAATTTCAGCTTCGTCAGGAACGTGGCAAAGAAGAATATTGTCATCAGGGGTAATAAGCTTTGGAATGATACCATCAAGAGCATAGGGAAAGCACGGGGAGGTGCAGGAAAAGAGGGAACGGAAGTGCTGAACTATATGGTTCCCGATCTGCTCTCTGCCTTCTAGCCATTCACCATTCTCCAAGCATAAGGCATCAATGGAATTCTTACGACGACGAACAATGGTCGAAAGATGAAAAAATTTTGTATTCAGGTCGGGAGTAGTTAACCACGTGACCCGAGATTTTTGACGCCAAAGTTGCTCCTCTCGTTTCATTTCCTCAGCAAGGCGAGCTTTAAGCTCTTGTTCATCCGCTAACTTCCATTGGACTTGGGGGTGTTGCTGAATAGCATCAAGTTCCATCTGCAACCTATGGATATTTTCAGGTATGCGCCCAAACTGGTGCTTGTTCCAATCACGCAAGGCAACTTTTGTGTTTTTTAGACATTGAACAAGTTTAAAAGCAGCAGAGCCCGAACCATCGTATTTCCAAGCATGGTGAACCACCAAATGACTAGATGACTCACGAGCCCACACTGCCTCAAATTTAAACGGTCGTGGGCCAGCATGTTGTTCACCCGCCGTGTCCAATTCTAACAGCGAGTGGTCAGAAGTTGTGTGGGCTAAATGTCGAAGGATGGCACGCGGGAATTGGAGTCTCCAGTCGCCATTAGCAACCACACGGTCAAGCTGTTCTTGAATAAACGCATGTCCAGATCGTCCATTTGCCCAAGAAAAGGGGTTTCCAAAACAGCCGATATCGACCATACCACACTGAAGCATGAAATGAGAGAAACCAGAAGAGGAAGAGGAGACAAAGGGCTTCCCACCGTGTTTTTCAGATTGAGAGAGGATGTCGTTAAAATCTCTCATGCAAGCCCAAGGTCCCGAAAACTTACTCTCCAAAGCAGCCAGCTCATACCAAAAAGAAGATTTTTCATTCCAATAAGGGGGGCCATACACAAAAGTTAACATCCATGCTTCATGGGGGGAGCGGGAGGCAAAATAACAGAAATATAATTCTTGCAACTAGCCACAACATCAAACTGAATTCCCGGTTTGCCTGCAACTATTAAGCCCCCTTTTTTTCCATCAGGCGAAACCATAACAAAAAGACTGAAACCAAAAGGAATTAGAACAGCTTGGGCATCCATGATTTTCGTTTCAGCAACACAGAGGATGTCAAAGGAGTACCAGGTGACGGCCCTCCTTAACATCGGGATGGGGGGCAAGTTTGGGCCCGCCTCCCCGGTCTTCGTTTCCATTATTGGTAGCTTATAGTCCGCTGAGTCTTGCTTCAAAAGAAGAGGTCCAGGTTTGGACTGTCTTTGTATGACATCGGGACGATTTTGCTTTCTGCTTGCCTTTAGGCTTGAGTCGCAACAGAGAGGGAGATAGCACGTCTGAGGCCCTCAGGTGGAAGTCCGTTGGTACATCTCCTAATGGGCTAAGGTCCAGACAACTAGCACGCTTAGCCGGAGCTTGGTGAGCTGAGGGGTCCTCCAAGGCCCGTTTACCAAGGGCACCAGTCTGAGGGGAGAGTCATGGCAGCCCACTAAGGAGGAATCAGAGTGTTGACGATGAATGATCGGTTTGCCCCGAATAGCAGATGGGCCCACTTCAGGCTGCGACACAGTGAGAGAGGTAGACGTGGGCTTAGATGAGCCATCTTGCTTTGGACCAGATCCCGCTGAGTCCTCAAGGCCTTCGGTTTGCAAAATGTGTGTGACATACGGGTGAAAAATTGATTCATCTCTGACGACTTCCTGCTGTTCCATAGTCTTTTCAGCAGTAGACGACATAGTACTAGGGGCGGCTGCTTTAGTCTTGTCAAGCAATGGGCCCCTCCATGTTGGGCAGAGTGAAGAGACGTTGGAAGGGTCCGCACCTGGAAATAGTTGTCCATCACCAAGGTCAGCGTTTGGGTCGAGGGCCCACCATGGCGCCATCGGAGGGGAATTAGCACCAGAGAGGGAAAGTGGAGGGGCCACCGAAGGCTGAATGAGCGCCGGAGATGAGAGGGCTGGACCAGCAACCGGGCTTAGATTAGGAGGAAGTGGTGCGTGTTCAAGAGTGGCAACAAGCCGCATAGGGCTTTGAAGGTGTCGGCTCAAGGAGAAGCCAGGAACCTCAGCCTTCTACCAGGGGCCAAATTTTCCACGCTCTGTATTCTCGCCAGCAATAAACCCACAGCTAGCTACGATATGGCCAAGACGACCACAGCCATAGCATAGCCCAAATATCTTTTCATATTTAAATTGAATCCAAATCGCATCCAAATTGTGCCGCGAGAGCCAATAACCAGGGGATAGGGTTTTACCGGTATGGAATAGAATTTGAACACGAATAAATGGTACACACCGAATACGGGCTGTATGATCCCCATCAATAGTCAGCACCTCTTCCACGGATTCACCAATGCTTTTCGCCGAGCCTGCATTAGAACAATCCATGGGGAGTCCATGGATCTGCATCCAGAGAGGAGTCGTGTCTAAGTCAACTTCCCTCCATGAAAGACCAGGCGCCCAGACTTTAACAACCAGGACATTGCCTTTGATGTTCCAGGGTCGGCGTTTCAACACCCTATCACGATCCTCCGGTTTGCCAAACTCAAAGAGGAAAGTGTTAGGTTCTAGTTCCTTCACCACCAAATGTTCCACAAAATTCCAAGCACGAGCGATAACACTTTTAACCGTACTCAGACTATGGAACCTTTGAGATACAATCTTACCGAGCAGAATGAGTTGGGAAGCAGATGAGGCGCCCTCACCGTCTTGGCTCACCTGCGGCGGGTGACTATCCCAAGTCAAAGATTCAGTTTGTTGAAAGAGTTGCTCTAAATTCTCGCCAATGTTCGCCATAATGCTAAGCAAAATCCAAAAGACGCCAAAGGAAACCTGCACTGTGAGAGAAGCCACCACTCCACTGTTATGCCAGAGAACTGAAGAAATGTACTGGAAGGGGGGCCAAGGCCAAGGTATAAATAGGCGATGAGGGGGAGAGGGTCGGAACACCCAGGCGGCAGGAGCCACAGAGAAATCGGAACCCACTTTCCAACAAGAAACAGAGCCGCCAGGACAGGCCATGGAAGCGCAAGGAGCAGTCTCGGACGAAAACAATGTAACAAGGAGGACAGACCAGCCGGCCGCAAGAAATGACAGCCAAGGGAGATTAGACGGCAAGCTCAGGACGGAAGACACCGGGAAGACAGCTGGGGTTAACCAAAAGAAAGGAACAAAGGCCTCAAGAACGAGGAGAAGCCCAAAAGTGGCCAGCTGTACGGAGAGAAAAGTCTCTCGACCCAAAACCGAGATAGTTGTTCATTGCATTCATATATATGGTCTAAAAGTCACACGAATACACTCCTTGCTTTTTTACCCAATCAATCTGTACGGTGGATTACGTTACCTGGTTCCAATATTCCTTCAATAACATTCTTGTTGCAACCCATGACGAGAGCCACTGCGTACTGGCCAAAACTCTAATTAAATAGCCTCAAATCCGACCTCTCGTATAATCTAAATCTGGAGCTCAGGTCAGCTGACGCTGAGGGAATAGTCCCAACTGTCCTCATTTGACAAACCACCTCATGCAGTTGACAAATGCCAACCACCAAATACTGACCTCTCCCTTATCGACAGTAAGGGTGACTCTTCACGACTCCAAACTGCATGGAGCTTAGACGAACAATGTACGTGGACAAATGCTTCAAGTTTTGCGAAAACAAACTGTGAATCTTTGAAGACGCAATGCCTGAAGAACTTGGACGCATCTCCAGTTTAGAAAATTGTACACTAGAATACATCACACTGAGCGTGGACCCAAGTACACAATTTATAGCCTAGAAAAAAAAGTAGACAATTGATAAGAGTACACTAAAAATACCAATCTTTTGTAAGTTTTGGGCAATGGCGAAAAGAAAATATTAAGGAAAAAAGAAAGAGAAAGAAAAAGAACTTGAGGCTTCGACTTGTAGACAGATCCTGAGCGACATACTCTTCCATTCGCAAACGAGTTTGGAGTTCGCATTTTTGAGCGAACTGGGACGTACTTGCTGGTGATCACAAACTTCGGTCATTGTAGTGTCTGCATTTTTGCAGGTTAACAGAGATATCACTCGGGATATTTGTCCAGCTGTGGTAAATATACCGATTGTGAATCTCAGAAGCACGTACAATTTATAAACACTTGTAAGAGGATGGAGTTGGCACTTGACCAAAATCACAGTAGAATACAATTTACTGTTTGAATATAAACATCCATGAAAAAGACAGAAAACAGAGATTCTACATTCTATCTGAATCAGGACGAATGCTGTTGGAAGTGGGAGAAAGGTTACAATCAAATTTCATGAACAATGGAGGAATACATACTACAACATTGTATTCCTCCTTCCCCCTCTCTTTTGCCGGCTGAATTGTACACGCTCAAGGGTGACATAAATACAGACAAAGATAATAACGTATATAAAAATAGAATGATCAAAAAAGGAATGCATGCAAGGAAAGAAATCTACAAGTCGAGACATAAAAGTTAGAAAGCCATTTTGCAAAACCCACCCATACCAGATGCAGAGCACTGCAGTGAGATCCCTGCCTTCATCGACCCACTAATGGCTAATATCCTGTAATTTAAACAAAGTGAAAGCATTCAGCAGTAGATAAATGAGCTTAATCTACCATGGATGGGAAATATCCACATTCTGTTTATATGCTCCGTATATAAGATGGTCCTGAAGCAATTCAACAACTTACCAACAGAAGGATCATTTCACATTACTAGTCAGCAATGCTGTAGTCAATCAGGCTTTCATACAATCTGCACCACGCTTCTTTTGTTGGACCTTGAAAAGAAGCAGATCTGAGCCCAACTCTTTTTCTGCTTAACCGCTTGCGGTTTAACATCCCCTTTTTCCCGTTTCTCAACGAGGTCAGCCATGTACTTAACAACAGCCTAGAAGGCACAAGAAACCATAATGAGCCGTTGGATAGAAGAAGAGGTACTCTTCTATTATCATAATCACATAAACAATAGACAAGAACTCACCTGCGCTCCCATCTCAGCTATATGTCTTGGAGGAACTTCCAGAGGATTTTCTTCCACACGTAGTACACGTAGTCGTGTGAGCATTCTAAAAGAGTCTGGAAGAACCCGGATCTGATTGTTGCTAATATCCAATTCTTCAAGCAGCTCAAGGTTCCCTATAGACCTTGGTAGAGATCTCATATCTGCAAAATTGTTTCCTATGTTCATCTTGACAAGTGTGGTAGCAAAACATAGGCTCTCAGGCACGGACTCTAGCTCATTGAAACTGACATCAAGCTCCCTCAGGTTTGATAGAGATGACATTGTTGTAGGTAATTGTCTGATATTATTGTAACGTACTGATAAAATCTCTAGGGTCCCAATCTTCCCCACAGCTTCTGGAATAGCTTTCAGTCTGTTATAATCTGCACGAAGCTCCCTGAGTGAAGCACACCGACCAAGTGTATGCGGGATCTCTTCAATATCATTAGTCTCCACATTCAATTTCTTGAGGCTAATGAGTGATCCTATTGAGTCGGGAAGCAAAGGGAGCCGATTTGAGCTCAAACCAAGCTCCTGAAGACGAACCAATCTACCAAAGGTAGCAGGAAGAGATGACAGCTCGTTGCCACATAGGTCCAGGTAGATCAGGCTAAAGAGATCTCCAATAGCTTCCGGAAGTTCAGCGATCCTATTTGAATGCAAATCTAATTTTGTCAATGATGAAAGGCCTCCAATGGTGGCTGGCAGGGCCACAATCCGATTATCTGACAAATCTAGGGTGAGCAAACCCGACAGCTTCCCTATTGAGTCAGGCAGCCATTCAATTTGATCCATTAATTTGTTCTGAAGATTGAGATCTTGGGTTCCTTTTTTCGCACACACTTCAATTAAACTAGCAAGCTTTATCAAACTCAGTTTTTCTCCATCTTGACCTACAAAAACACAATGACGTCTTGTAAAGGATGCTCCTATTAGATTTTTGCCTCAATCTCAGTTCAATCGAAAAGACTCCTAGCGACAACTTAATCCAAATCTAGATATAAGATACTTATTCAGGTACTTTTGGAACCCAACCCCCATCAAATTCCAAGGGGACACAACAGTAACAATAGTCGGGTAACCAACAGGAGTACACCGAAAGGAAAATGAAGAGGAACAATAGCAAACTGAAGAGAAGACTAACCTGAAGAAGTGGCAGGAGGTTTTAAAGAAGGATCCAATATCTGGGCTGCGGATGAAACACCGGGTCCTATTCCTATCTCAACGCTGTCCGCGCAGAATGCTGACTTGGCAATGTTCACATAACTGTCGTCTTTGCTAAACAATTCAGAAGTCTTCACGGGTTCTCTGTCAGAGTAGTACAAGCTCGACGACGAAGCAGAATTAGCCTCATAAATGTTAGGCTGATAAGAAAAATGGCTTCCTCCGCCTGAAGTTGTGGAAGGCAGGCATTTGGAAGCTCTCTGAATAAATTCGTCGAACAAGGAATGAAGAATTTCGAGATCGAGAAGTCTCAAAGCCTCCCTCTTATGCTCTTTGCCTTGAAAAATTACGAAGCTCTTCCGCATCTCTTGCAACACCATGAAGAGCTCCTCCGGGACATCGGGGCTCTTGGTTTGTCTCGCAATGACATCCAGTCTCGCCTGGTCTTCTTTCTCCACATTTATGATCAAGGCCTTGGCGGCCTCCACCTCGTCGATTCCCGGTCTGCTCGGTAAAGATCTGTGAATTCGCATAATCTCTCCAACCACTTCATCCACCGACGACGCCATTTGTTCCTTCTGCCCCCAATCCTGGAATTATATTTCCCCAAATTCCAAGACTCCTTATCCTGGACCAAAACCGAGGAAACCAAACTCAAACAAATTAGAAACGAAGAAGCAACTAGTGGTATCTAGGCTATACTATACGACAATCAATTGCTCCATCTATTAAAGGAACAACTATTCGTACATCCTGTTAATTCTTACTAGGCAAAGTCACACTCATTTCTCGTTCGAAGCAAAGCATTCAAATCAGTAAAGAACAATCTAACAGAGGAGCAAAAGGAACAGGTGAGGCATAACCAGACCTCCGAATAGTAGACTGAGAGAGTGGGGAGGCTACATAATTTGGAGACGAAAGAGAGAGGCTAGACTTGGGGCTTCTCTGCGTCGTCTGAGAAATCCAGCTATTTCCATAAACTCTCTCTGAATCTTCCCTTCCCTTTTGGCGGATTTTTTAATTCTTATATAGTACGAAAAATCCACTTTAGTTTTTATAATATAATCCAGTGATAATGGGATGAGAAATACGATCAGTCGATGCAAATTCCGTGAATTCGATAATGACCGATCGGTTATCGGCAAGATCTACTCTCCCACTCTGTCATGTACCGCGTTTTCCTTCTTTATTTGTCGGATACACCCCTACTCTAATCCCAAAATAACATTAACTACCCTTCCATCCCACACCCGTCCTTTATCAACGGCAGCAGCCGCAAGTGACCGATTCACGCCCTTCCACATCATCATCATATTCCCCTCGGCCTCGATTTAGTTGGGATTCATACTACTGTTTTACGTCCACGAGCTCTGAACCAAAATTCTATATAATCCTATGCTTAAATTATAAGTACAATATATGAATTTTATTATAGACTTTACGTAACTACATTAAATAATATAAAGTATATATTTATGTAACCACAAAAAATTATCACAGAAAATTGAACAAATCTTTACCAACCTATCACGGGACACCGCGGGCGGAGAGTGGCACAAGCGTAATTAAGTGAACAAGCCGTCATTTTCTGAAAATCAGTGGGTAGTGTTTAGGCTAATTGTGCCACGCCCAACTGACAAAAGAAAAGAATGGGGGATAGTATTAGGAGGAGTAAATGCATGGTCCAGGTGTCCACGTTTCGATGGGGTACACGTGTTGGTTCACGTCCAAATGTCCGGCCAACCGTTTCCAGCTGGCATTGCTCCTCAGGCCATAACCGTTTTGGCCTCCCTTTTTTTCTCTCGCTCTCGCTCTCGCTCTCTCTGGCACCGGCGTTCAGCAACTGCTTCATAATTCATATGGAACAATAGGACGAAATTAATTGTTTTTTCGAGTTTTTCTGTCTTTGAGCATTTGATGCTTCGAGACGTGATGTACATAACGTAGAAGCGCTCACGTGCTCCTGCTATCACACCTGTTCTCCTGATACTGATGGGCTCCGGGCTCACACGACTGATAGGGACTGCTACTAGATTTGCAGACACCCTCACATGGTAAAGCCGTGTCTCGGCTTTCTTTTCTCTGATTCCTTCCACTGGTAGTCACCCCACTCAGTCCAGGTCCGAAACTGCATTAGGAGCCCAAAGATGCGTCGTATTACAAGTCGATATATAGAAAAAGTTTATACAGCTTGGGGAACAATACAATGGCAACAAATTGCATACTTAGGCTTTTGTAGCAGAATGAACAAAGTAATCCTTTCCAGATGTTAGAGACTACCGGTGACTGGTGAGGATCAAAGTCATTCAAGGCAGCCGTAAGATAGTCTCCTTCTGGGATTGTTTTAGCTTTGTCAGAGCCCCAATATTTCACCGAAGCAACTGTGCTATCAGGCTATATACTGCAATGACGAAGTAAAAACACCCATAGAAGGTTCGTGATTCTAGTTATTATTGTCGATCTTGTTTAAAAACCATGCCGGAGAAGTTCGATGAGCAGATATCAGAGAAAAGTAGAGAAACACAAAACAGTTAATAACATCACTGTGGAAGTAAAAGTTATACCTCCTGAGAGTTGACAAAGATATGGGACGAAAAAAGAAAAGAAGGCATCATTTTAATCTGAATTCCCTCCCTTTATCTTACGCTTTGCAGTATGTAGACACTTCCTAAATTCATACCCTCGCAACTAAAACTCAAACTTGATCCCTATCGCTACTTTTTTCTCGTCAATCAAGAGTCACCAAACGATTTCCACAAAACTAAAACTTAGAGGTTTGAGCTACCCAAAAACGATATCAAAAGAGGCAATAAAAGAGAAACCTCGAATTTAGTGGAGAAAGAGTAAGCGGAATGAGTAATTGCGATCGAGCAGATCACCACTTTGTAGAGTTTAGGAAGAACAGAGTGTAGAAAGATAAGAGATAGTAGAAAGTAGAGAGAAAGCAAAATGTGTTGAACAACAATTTGTATTCACTTACTAAAGCTATTACAATCTGTCGAATATATAGAGAATGTACAGCTAGTACTGAAACTGATTTCGTAACTTAATTCTAACAATTATAACAGAATTGCTAACTAATTACAAATGAGTTTGCTGATGTGGAATTGCTGATGTATCAGCTTCTACATGCCCCCTCAAGATGGAGTGTGAATGTTGAGAACATCCATCTTGGATAAAAGATGATGAAATTGAGAAGCAGGGAGAGCCTTTGTGAATAAATCAGCCAACTGGTTGTGAGTGGAAACATGGAGAGGTCTGAGAGTACCAGCAGAAATTTGTTGTCGAACAACATGGCAGTCGATTTCTATGTGCTTAGTTCTTTCATGAAACACAGGGTTCTCAGCTATATGTAAAGCAGCAGTGTTATCACAAAAAAGAAGAGCAGGTTGCTGATGTGGAATGGTAAGATCCCGAAGAACAGATAAAAGCCAGATCAATTCACATGTAGTGATAGCCATGGCTCTATACTCAACCTCTGCCGAAGACCTTGACACAGTAGATTGCTTCTTAGATTTCCAAGAAATTAAGGAATTGCCAAGGAAGACACAATAACCCGTAACTGATCTTCTTGTATCAGGACAAGTAGTCCAATCAGAATCACAAAAAGCCTTGAGATGTAAAGCTGAGTTAGAGGAAAAGAACAAGCCTTGACCAGGGGTGGCTTTGAGATATCGAAGAAGTCTGTGAACAGCATGAAGATGAGGTTGTCGTGGCTTGTCAAGAAACTGACTAAGATGCTGAACCGCAAAGGAAATATCAGGTCGAGTGATAGTTAAGTAAAGCAAACGACCAACCAATCTTCGATATATACTAGGATCAGGAATAAGATCACCCGAAGTACTGTCCAACTTCACATTCTGATCAAGAGGGATACTAAGGGGCTTTGAACCAGAAAAACCACTATCATCCAAAACATCAAGAGTATATTTGCGTTGGCATAAGCAAATTCCTTTCTTAGACCGAGCCACTTCCAAGCCAAGGAAGTATTTTGCAGGTCCAAGGTCTTTAATTTTGAATTGATCATGAAGAGTAGCTTTAATGTCCTCAATTGCTTGTAAATTATTACTTGCAACAAGTATATCATCAACATATACTAAGAGAACCAAGAATATATCAGCAGAAGATCGAATGAACATAGTTGAGTCAGAGATAGCTTGCTGAAAACCAGATGCAAGGAGAAAAGATGAAAGTTTAGAAAACCATTTACGTGAGGCTTGTTTCAAGCCAAAAAGAGACTTGGTGAGTCGACAAACTTGATCTTTTCCCTTTTCAAAACCTGGTGGAACTTGCATATATACCTCCTCATTGAGATCACCATGCAAAAAAGCATTATTTACATCAAGTTGATGTAAAAACCAATGCTTGACAGAAACCACAGCAAGTAAGGTGCGGACAGTGACTAACTTTGCAACAGGGGAGAATGTGTCAAGGTAATCAAGACCAGCTTGCTGAGTGTATCCTTTAGCTACTAGACGAGCTTTATAACGCTCGATAGACCCATCTGATTTGTACTTAATTTTGTAAATCCATCTACAGCCGATAGCAACTTTACCAGCAGGTAATGAAGTGAGTTTCCAGGTGTTATTTGTCTCAAGAGCAGAAATTTCATTGGCCATAGCTTGCTGCCAAAGAGGGTTTTTGACAGCTTGTTGAAAAGACTTAGGTTCAATTTGAGTAGACAATGATAAGGTAAAAGCACAATGAGAAGGAGAAAGATGATGACAACCAAGGAAATGAGAAATATCATGTTGTTTACCTGCACACGGGATTGAATCTGAAACTATGGATGAAACAGATGGAGTTGGTAAAGCTAGTTGACAGTAATAATCATGCAGATAAGATGGGGGTTTTCGAGACCTAGTAGATTTTCGAGGAGAAACTATAGAGGAATTGTGAGAAGGAAGAATAGATTCAGAAGAAGCATTTGAAGGAGAAGAAGGAGAAATAAGAGGTAAAGAGGCATTATCTGAAATTGATATAGGAGAAACAGTAAGATCTGAGTGAGAATCATGAGCAGGAAAGGAAATGGGAAGTACTAAATTCTGAGGTGATGCTTTTGGAGAAACATGTTGATAAGGAAAAACATGTTCATGAAAGATAACATCTCTAGAAACAAAAATTGAGTTGGTTTGAAGATTCAGCAATCGATACCCTTTAACCCCATATGGATAGCCGAGAAAAATGCATTTTTGAGCTCGGGGATCAAATTTACCTCTATTATGCTTTAAGGTAGATGCAAAGCATAGACAATCAAATACACGAAGATGTGTATAAGTGGGAGGAGTAGAGAACAGAAGTTCATAAGGAGATTTATGATGTAACTGAGGTGAAGGAAGTCGGTTAATTATGTATACAGCAGTGAGTATACATTCTCCCCAAAATTGGAGAGGAAGGTGAGACTGAAAACGAAGAGCCCTAGCAACCTCTAAAATGTGTCTATGTTTGCGTTCTACTACACCGTTTTGTTGAGGTGTGGCAACACAACTTCTTTGATGAATAATGCCATGAGAATTGTAAAATTCAGACATAAGAAACTCAGCCCCATTATCAGATCGAATTTGTTTGATGTTATGATTAAACTGAGTTTGAATTAACATAACAAAAGATTGCAGAATGGCTTGTGTTTGAGATTTATGATGCATCAAATAAACTCAAATTGACTTGGTACAATCATCAACAATTGTGAGGAAAAATCTAGAACCATCAAGAGCTGGAAGAGAAAAAGGTCCCCATATATCACAATGTATAAGATCGAACTTACATTGAGTTGTATTAGAAGAAATGGGGAAAGACAATCTAGTTTGTTTTGCTAAAGGACATACATCACAAATGTGAGTAGAATTTATTGGAAAAACTGGTAAATGCCGAGATATTGACATCTTAGAGGAAGAAAGATGTCCAAGTCTGCAATGCCAAGTGTGAGCAGAAGGAGTAGTAGTAGAAAGTAAAGCATGAGTAGAAGGAAATGAATGCAGCAAATGATAGAGACCATGGACTACTTTACCCACTCCAATCGTCATCCATGTTTTCAGGTCCTGAATAAAACAATGTGTCAAGGAAAACAAGACAAGAGTGAAGATCATGAGTAAGTTTAGTAGCTGAAATCAGATTAAAATCAAATGAAGGAACACACAGTGCATTGTGTAGAACTAGAGATTTGGAAATATGAACAGTGCCGATATGTGTAATTGGAACAAGAGAACCATTAGGTAATTTTACAGATGCATTTGGAGTAGGGATTGCATTGGCAAACAGGGAGTAAGAACTGATCATGTGGTCAGTGGCTCCCGTGTCAATGATCCAAGGAGAAAATTTTGTAGGTAAAGGGAGAATACCTGCCATATTGCTAAAAGGTGTTTGTTGCAATGAACAAGTCATTGCTGAACTGGAAGGAATTGTTGGAGCAGAGTTGAGTGTGGAATCAGTTGGTTTGAAAATATTGATGAGCTGCTGGTATTGTTCTTGAGTGATAGGCAGATGTGGAACTTCATTATCATTACCTTGTGGTATAGAAACTTGATTAGCTGAAGATATCTTTGCACGATTAGTCTTATAACCAGGAGGATATCCATGTACTCGGTAGCACTTGTCAATGGTATGACCTTGAATACCACAATGGCTACATAGAGGTCTGTCTTTTCGAAAATGTTGAGTACCAGCAGTTTTGTAATAAGGACGGGAGGAACCAGTACTAGAATTTTGACTAACAAAAGCAGCTGCTTCAACATTTGGTTTGGTAATGGAACAGATGGTTCTCTGTCGTTCTTCTTGCAAAACCAGAGAAAATGCTTTGTTGATCGGAGGTATAGGATCCATGAGCAGTATTTGACTTCTGACATGAGTAAAAGAATCGTTTAATCCCATGAGAAACTTTATCACATACTCTTGCTGGTGGAACTCCATAACAGCTTTCAGACCACCACAATTACAGATGGAATTGGGACGAAAATTGTTCAATTCATCCCACAGACCTTTGAGTTTTGTGTAATAGAGACTGATCGACATCTGATCTTGTGAAAGATCAGCTATGGATTGCTGGATCTGGAAGATCCTAGGTCCATTTGAATGAGAAAATCGCTCTTTGAGATCTAGCCACATGTCTCGAGCTGTGTTGATATAAATGACACTTGCAGCAAGATCTTTGGACAATGAATGTAAGATCCAAGATATCACCATGTCATTGCATCGAATCCACACATTGTGCTTAGGATGAGTAGAAGCTGGTCGTAACAGAGATCCATCAATGAATCCTAGTTTATTTTTAGCACTAAGAGCCATTGTCATTGATCTGCTCCAGGTAGTGTAATTATCCATGGTAAGTACTTGCGAAACCAGCATTGCTCCTGGATTATCTCCATTGTGGAGGAAGTAAGGATTTGAAGAATCCTCAGTGACGATTGGAGTGTTTGTAATAACAGGATTATCAGTAGACATTTGGAAGCAAAAAAATCCTCTGATACCATGTAGAGTTTAGGAAGAACAGAGTGTAGAAAGATAAGAGATAGTAGAAAGTAGAGAGAAAGCAAAATGTGTTGAACAACAATTTGTATTCACTTACTAAAGCTATTACAATCTGTCGAATATATAGAGAATGTACAGCTAGTACTGAAACTGATTTCGTAACTTAATTCTAACAATCATAACAGAATTGCTAACTAATTACAAATGAGTTTGCTGATGTGGAATTGCTGATGTATCAGCTTTTACACACTTTCCCTTTCCCGATTTCAATTGGCCAGTGTAGGGCTGTGCACCGGTACCGGCGGTGGGCCGGTTAACCGGTACCGTGTACCGTGCACCGGCGCCAAGCGGCACCGGTGCCGGTGAGTCAAAATCCCCAAATAACGGGGATTTTGACGGGAGCGGTGAAACCGCTCCCGCTGGGCGGTTTCACCGCTTTTTTTTTTAACATTTATGAAACGACGTCGTTTTTCATTAATGAGAAACGACGTCGTTTTTATTTCTAGGGTTTCTACTTAACCCTATTTCTTCTCCTCTTCGTCATTTCTTCCTCCTCCCTCCCCCCCTCTCGGCCTCTCCCTCCCCCCTCTCGGCCTCTCCCTCTTCGCCCTCTGCAATCTCCTCTGCAACTCTCCTCTGCAGCTCTCGCTCTCGCTCTGCAACTCTCTCGCTCTCGCTCTCCCCCGTTCATTGCGATTTGATTATTTTGTTGTATTTTTGGTTTCTTGCGATTTGGAATCTGCGATTTTGTTTGGTTTGGTTTGGTTTGATTTGGCTTGGAATCTGCTATTTGGTTTGGTTTGGCTTGATTTGGTTTGGTTTGGTTTGGAATCTGTGATTTGGGTTGAAATCTTGCGATTTGTGCAGTTTGGGTTGAGATCTTGCGATTTGTGCGGTTTGTTTATATTTTTGTGAGATTTTGTTTTGATTTGTGCGGTTTTTAAATTTTTTTCCTTGATTTTTTTTGAATTTCCGGTGTGTGGTGGTTACCGCCCACCGCCACCGCCAAAACCGCCACCGTTAGGTGACGGTTGTTCCCCTTACGGTGGCGGGAACGGTTCCCGTTTTTGGAGAACTGCCTAGAGCGGTGCCGGTGCCGGTGGAGGCCATAACCGCCACCGGCACCGGTTATGCACAGCCCTAGGCCAGTGTACCCCGCGCGGAAGGAACAGAGACATCCACAATTTCTCTCCGTTGCGAACTCTAATTCCTAACCAATCCAAAAAGAGAAGAGAGGGCTTTTCCATGAAAATATAATACAACCATCGGATGTCTCTTTTCGTAGAACGCACCAGTGGAGGAAGTTTAACTGTTTTAAGTTATGTGAGAGGAGAGACGGCGGGAAATGCGATGTGGTACAGTGGTAGGCGGGTAATTATTCGATGGGGTTGGAAACATAAGAAGGATACGGTGATTCCGGTTCAATCCGGTACATGACGTTTGTTTAATGTAATCCAAAATTTTTAACTTTTTTACGTAATTTTATAAATTTTAATAAATTTTAACAAAATAAAAAATTTCAAACTTTAAAAAATATTCTTTAAAATTTTGTCAAACAAACGTTTCATTAGACTGGGCTTAAAGAATAGGGGCTATAATCTCATTTAACCTGACGCGACCCGTCTTGGATTTCAGTTGCAGTGTGGCCACCTCCGGCCCATTCTCATGTTTTGGACATGTTTCCTTTCTCTCGCTCCCCAATAAAAGAGCTTCCGTATTCTACACCCTCCTCAGGCTTTCCCACCTCTTCAGCCGACACGCACTAGACGACGACGATGAAGGAGGACGGCGCCCGCTCCTTTCTGTGATTTTTGCGAGTATGACGTTGTAAAGCTGCACAAATTCTGCTTAGCGTAGCGTTTTGGACCCAGTGTTTGGCTCAGCGCTCTGCGTATCCGGAGAACACTAAATTAGAACTATCATTCTCCTAGCACTGTCCAACCAGGTAATTTCATAGTACTGCCTGATCATTTCTATTAATTTAAAGCAGGTTGTGATACAGACGATGGTTGAGTTCGTAATTTCCTAAATTATATCTCGAGCTTGGCTTTTTATACAAATGCAAGAGGTCTTTTCTCGATGATATGTTGGGCGACAGCTATTGATGACCATGTTTGCCCTATGCTCTCTGATTGATTCAGATTAGTAGTGTTACCCTGCATTCCTTGCAGCATCTAGATGTCACTTTTTGCTTTCTTTTTTAGTTTAATAATGTTAGCTTATGCTTATTATGTTATCCTGAGACTATGATGTTTCAAGATGAAATAATCTGGCAAGGTCATTCCTAAAGTTACATTCCTCCATATTTACAATGTAATTATAGGAAATTTAATTTTCCTTTTATTGGTTGTTGCAGGTCTCGAAAATAGTTGCGCTCTTGCACTCCCAGGCCCCGCTGAACTAGCGGGATCAGTAGGGTCTGGGTCAAAGACTATGGGAGCAGTGGAATTAGCGAACGGCAAGGTGGGGTTTCACGAAATGGATGACCATGATAATTTCACTGATTCGGAGTTAGTCTATCATGTCAGGGATGCTCTTAATTCAGTCTCATTGGTAAGCAGTCTGCCTCATGCATCGGATCCTTTAGCAAAGCTCTTTATCTCGGTGCTCACCCTTTATCACAATGGCACTCGTGTGCAACTTTTGATGGTTGAATTATTAGCTAACTTGTGGTTAGGAGTTCTCACACACATATATATGGTTTCCATCTGCTTAATGGTGAAGAGGGTTCGTATTTTTGGTTCTGGTTGCAAGTTCATGGTCACGATCCAATTTCTTTTCTTTTAATTCTTTCCCTGTAACTGTTATACTTTTCTGCTGGCTTAATGCTAAGAAAATTTTGAATTGCTAGTGACTATTCTTTGCTTTTTCCTGAGTTGTTTTTGTAATTTACTGGAGCCTTTCTTCCTCTTCTTATGGCTCCTGTGGTAAATGAGCTGATGTATCTATCCTTTTGGTATTTTCAGCGGTCTTTGTGTATAAAGGACTCTTTGTCTGCCATGTAAAATAATGATGTCTTTCCTCAGTCTCTATATGTCGAAACCAGAATTGACTCAGTCATTCATTCTAAGTGGAGACATGGTTATAGCTAGCGGCCGTAAAATGAATATCCTAGAAAGGATTTGCCTGCTTTCCTGTTTAGGCTCCATAATGTTCTATTGATAGCCAAATTCTCAGTTTACTTATTTCCTTGCTAAAAGGAATTTCTGATGCAGTATTAAGTTAAATCTCGAGTTAAACTTAAAATCCTTTTTCTCAGGGTGATAGTGACAGTTATGACCAGCTTGTTGGGGTTATGCACCACAAAGAACGGCTTGCTCCAGAGGAGGTGGCGCTGCTTGTGGTGGGCTCTTTAACTCTAGTTTTTCTTTTTTGGTATTTGGAAACAGCAATACTCTTACTTCTATCTTCCAAATCTCAGATTCTTTTTGTTTTTTGTTTGGCAGACAAGTTTAAAGGCACTTTCTGGAGCAGTTTCATATATAGATGTTGTTCTTCATGAATCTCTTCTGACTTCCGTGAGTATATGGTACTTACATTTTTTATACTGTTATCTTTTGTTACATTTGATCATTCTTTATTGCAAATGTTCAGATCTTTCGAATGAACATGTGGAACTACGGGCCTGATGTGATGGATGCTCTACTTGAACTAATCATATCCTTGGTATGGGGGGTTTGGGTATCACTTGTATTCTTATGCCTGTTGTGATAGTTTTGCCCTTAGTCTATGAGGACAGTGTGGTGAACCATCTATTATCGGTTGTTGTTGTACTATATTGTAGGCTGCTTCAAATGGGAAACATGTCAATGCATGCTTGGAAATGCTCGTAAGCAACTTCACGCCACCTTACTCTTTCGTGGATATACTGAAGCAGCCACGTGGGATTGCTAGAAAAGACCAAGTTCTGTCTCGTGTGCATTTAGCTCTGAA
Source organism: Myrica gale (assembly GCA_963930655.1). Taxonomy (NCBI): domain Eukaryota; kingdom Viridiplantae; phylum Streptophyta; class Magnoliopsida; order Fagales; family Myricaceae; genus Myrica; species Myrica gale. The sequence continues at coordinate 26,648,873 of OZ005610.1, forward strand.
ACACATAGCTGATTTGGTGCCCCTTGCTCCCTCGATACTATCTCCAATAGTTTCTCAAAGAATGCCAATCTATGCAAAAGAACCGGTTAGTAAAATAGGTGCTTCACAATCTCAAATTCGAGCTTAAATATGACATAGTTGTAAGCAATGTATTTGACATATTTTATTTGGGTCATATTGCTCGTGCACATAGTTTTTGAGTGGCATATGAATGTATCTATTATTAACAAGTTGGGGCAATGTGGTTTGCCCCATGATGGTTCCCATGTCAATAAGCTTTCCATTCTGTGTCTTGTGCGTATCATTGTTGCTTGCAACTTTTGGTGGAAGGCAGTGTGACTTCCTCTTGGTTGGTTCAGTCTTGTGGTTTTCGATTTATCTGGGGTAGGAAGGGTCAATCGTGGAGAGGCATGGAAACAAAAGCTTAAAAGCTATCATGGAAGCCACTGAAGGAAATATAGAAGCAAAAGAAGTGGTGGAAAACAAGAAGGAAATAGTGGAATAGCCAACTTGAACATGCAGAATACAGACTAATGTCGTGATTATTATTACTGTCTTAAACTATTTGCTATAATTTACGAAAATATTTTACTGTCAATCATTAGATCTGAAATTTAATCCACCTCTTCCGGTAGGTGGCGGTCATATATGTGGAGAACATGTTAAAGCTTGAGGGTTGTGCGATTGGAGAATTTGTTAGGAGCACACTGCTTATGGCGCTGATGGATATGCTTATAGAGTTGGATGTGAGTAGCGTGATTTTCCTGAACAAAATTAACTGGAAAAAATGTTACTTCATTTATTTATAATCATGTAATGGACTTCGTATAGGTGGAGATTGGATGGGATGACATCTTACAAGAAGACTCTAGTAAAGGCATTTTTCAGATGGAGCTTGAAAATATGGACGAAATGACAGATTATGATGATGAAGATGGAATTGAGGTATGATCCATGCTATACTTATAAATGGGCTATATCTCCTTTCATCTATTAGTCTTCTGATTGATAAGTGGTAGCAAAATTTTTGGAAAACCTTAGCTGGCTTTGACTTATTTGTGGTATTCTGACATTGCTTTGTCTCTATTAGCCCCCTGCCTGTATCCTTTGCTTTAGGCCTGACTTTTTTTCAAGTCCTTGGTTTTACATAGTAGATGAGGCAAATTAATACTGATTTGGCAATGATAGTGGCTAATCATGGACATAGTAGATGGGGCAAACTTATATTGGTTCTTGCCAATTTTTGAACTTATGGTCAATTATATTGATTGGAGATGGTTTTTGTACTGTTGTGGTCTATCATTTCAATTCTCGTGATATGCCTATGATTATTTGTTCTCATTTTTAAAGTAATCCCCTGATAATTGAGCAGCTTCCTAGAGAATTAAGTCGGAAGAGTTTAGGTGGGAACTTAATTGCTGAAAAATTGGATAGCTTGATGGTGCTGACTTTTGAGCATCTCGAATCATGTAAAGTCAGTGGCCGTTTGATTGAGGTAATTCTTTATCTTCAAATTTTCACTGCCATAATCCTAGCTCAATGTTGAATGAATTATATTGTTGAAATGTGATTGTTAGGTCTTGGAACCTCTTTTAGACTCATTCCGGATAACGGTTCTAACTGCATACAAGTCAAAATTTACTCAGGTATTACATGCAACAGTGTTTTCTAGTTAATTGCCCTGTTGTTTCTCATATTTTTCTCGATAAGTTGATTTTTTTTTTGTGTGTTAGCAGAGGCACTAAAATCATTGATTTTGATTTTCCGTATTACAGTTTGTGATTTTCTATGCCTGTGCCCTGGATCCCGAGAACTGTGGTGTGAGATTTGCCACATTGCTTGCTGATATTTTTGTTTGCGAGGACTACCCCATGCCGTTTCGGTAATATGGTCATGCTTTGAATTTAAATATGTTCTTTTGGTTTCTATCTTCTTGTTTTGGGGAACATCATGTCTGTATCGGATGTCAAGGCTTGTGGTCTTTGAATCACTTGCAGTTGGTCCTAACTTTTATTTATCAAGTGCTTTTTTACTTCTCACAATTTGGGGTATTTTCCTTAAAGAAGAGCCATAGCCTAATATCTTTAGAGTCATAACCTGACAAATGCTTGATAGAAATCGCAAACCGATAAAGGATCTTAGTTATAAAATGACCAAAAACCTTTGGAGTTGCCATGCACTTTCCCGGCATGTTCAGCAAAACCATGTGGAATTTAAATTATCTTGTTGAACCTTCCTGATTTTGTATGGCATACCGGATTTTCATAAGACTACTTTATGTATTACCTTGAGATGTTGTACAGGGACATGGATGCAATTATCATTTTGCTTCCATCTAAGTTCCTGCACCTCCGCTTGCCCTATTTCTAGCTTTTGTTCTCATCTTCAGTATAATTTTACTTGTCAGAGGAGCATCATCTACAGTGCTAATTTTAATTTCTTTTCTTGTGCTATGCAGGATGAGTGCTGTTGCTTATCTTGCTAGTTATTTGTCTCGGGCAAATTTCTTGTCAGCTCCTTTCGTTGCTAGCATGTTGAAAAGGTTGTTAAGGATTATATATTCCCAGAATGTGATCTATAATGCTTCTCATTTAATTGTTACTGTATGTGCAATCAAAATTAGGTGATTCCAAAAAGAAAATTAACTAGCACATCTGTTTGAGATCATCTGGTTACCTTGTGTTTCGGTGTGTTCTCAGGTTGGTGGATTGGTGTTTGGAATATTGCAAAACAAAAGGCGGTGAAATAAATCCAATACCCCATAGACTTTTCTACTCTGCGTGCCAGGTATAGTATTGCTCTGGCAATAATTAGGTTTAGAAGCTTAGATTGTTGTACCTTCGATAATTGATAAGAAAGCATTTTGGGGGGTGGTGGGCAATGGTGTCAAGCATATGTGCATTCTGATAAAATGATTGTTCCTTACATAGTACTTTTGGCTATTAACTACTAAATATTGGATACTTATAAAAAAAAACTACCAAGTATTGAGAATTAAGTGATCTATGAAGAGTCGTTAACTGGTAGTTGGCTTTATAAAATGTAGTGGAGAACATTTAATTGCCTCCACTGCAATGGTTTGGTTGGTCATCTTAGACATGGACAATTTCTGGTGAAATGAATTAGACCAAAATTTCAAAAGGTCAAATTTTTTATTAAAGGTGACCTGACCTAAGAATGTCCCCTTTTTATGCTTATGTTCCATATTTATATAGCTGTGTGGTTGGCGGTTAAATCATATTGTGCAGGAGGCTTATTTATTGCTTTTGACTCGTTGCAAATTGATGGTTGTTTGTCTGTCCACAGGCAATGATGTATGTGTTCTGCTTCCGAATGAAATCTATGATGGATGTCGCATGGTTCAAATCACATCTGCTCTTTATAGAGCCAATGTTGAAGCATAAACTGAGCCCGTTGAAGGTGAGGAGCTACTTTTTGGGCACAACCAAAAACTTGTAAAGAAATTAATAAAGAATGTTTACTTACAACTGTGTAGAAAATTTCTTCTTTCCTTTTGACGTTGAGAAGAGTCCATCATAGGTTGAAGTCATTTTATTTCCCAATTTTACTACAGGATTGTGTTCAAACAATCCAAACTTTATCAGTAAGGGCATTTTATTTCAGTTGTCATTTCTGACAGGTATGTCTGCCCTCAGTTGTTGATGAGTTTTGCCGACAAGCAGAAGCAGCTTGTCTATTTACCTCGGAGGAATTTGTTTTTAACTGCTCGGTAGAGTCAGAACATTCAAAAGCTTTTGGTGGGATGGAAAGGCTTGACATGTTCTTCCCATTTGACCCTTGTTTATTGAGAAAAAGTGACAGGTATACATCTTCGGCATTTTGATTAATTTGTTTTAAAATAATGAAATAGCATTCATTATAAATTCAGGCTTTACATAAGAAGCCCATGCAAGGAATGGACAGAAGTCATTCTTCATGACGGGCTGTTTTGAAAAATAAATAGATTTGGAGATGTCCAGGAGCCCATTTGAAGAAACATGCAAGGCTGGAAAATACTGCCCATGTGCATTCAGACTGATGTTCCCAGTGTGAGCATTAATCTGTTACCATGCCTATTGAACTCTTCGCCCATTGATTCTGACCAACTTGTTTGGCAGGCGCACTCCTCATTGCACCCCCACCTCCCTCTCTCTCCCTCTCTCCTGGGGAAACAACCCAAAACAACCCGAAAGAGGGGGGAACAAAGAAAAATATTTCCCTCATTTTCTAATTGTTTCTCGCCAACTTGATGTGGAGGGTTTTTTGTAGTTTCTGAAGCTGGCCTCTGCGGAAAATCCTTTTTGATAACTGAACATTTATGTATATATGATTAAAAAAAAGAACATTTATGTATATATATATATATTATTTTGAATGGTTTACTGACATAAGATTGTTTCTCCATAATCTGAAGATTCATCCGGCCATACTTTGTGTATTGGTCAATGGTCAGACCTCCATATGATGATGATGAAGTTATCAGTGATGAAGACTTCGCTGGGCAAGAGCTAGATATTGATGTGAGCAAAATGTCCATCACCCCCAGAAATTCATTGGCCTATTGGATGCACGATGGATTGAAGGAACCTAGAGGAATGCCTGCCAGAATCAGGCCCTCGACAAGTCCAGAGTCTTTGTGATATGAAAGTACATCCGTTTGGTTCCTGGGGCTGCAAGATGCGAGTACAAAACCCACCTTGGTTTGGGCTAAAAGGAAGAGGTGGCTGCCAAAGGTGTGCTGGGTTCACAAGGGATGAGATTTTTGCCATTACAATTTTGGGAGTATAACTGTGATCTGTAACATTTTGTTCCTTTCTTTCGCTATTTTTTTTTTTAAAAAAAATTGGAAGTATTGTAATATATCTTGATCAGTAGTTCTGTATGAGTTTTGATTGTTCATTGGTTGGTTACCGTTTACGATTCAGGGATGAGTAGTTGTAAGGGAGACCAACAAAGTGTGATTTGTGTTTCTCAGCCTCTTAGGCGACGAGGCATTTCTCGTCCCAAGTGCAAGTTGATTTCCTTTGTCCGTGCTGGAACCTGGAGTATAAGGAAAATCTTAAGGTTACGTTTGTTTACCCAAAATTTTGGGTGTCTAAAATTTTTAACAAAATAAATACATTCTAAAATTTTTAACTTTTATATTTTTCATAAATTTCAATAAATCTCAATAAAGTAAAGATTCTCAACATTTCGAGAATATTTTCTAAAATTTTAGCAAACAATCATCTCCTAACTCCCCGATTTTCGAGGTTGTTCCTGAAATTTGGACCCCATGTTCTTGTTCTCCGCATTCTTATCTGTAGATAGTGATACTATCCTTGTTAAATAGTAGGCGTAGCAATTAGGCCCTATAAATAATGATTTCCATAATTAGCTTACTCGAGTTGACTTTTTTTTTTTAAAAGGAAATTTGCTTTTTAATCCTTAGGTTTTCGATCTTTTTTAATTTTAGTCTTTAACTTTCAAACTTCAAAATTTTAGTCCTTGAACTTTCATTTTTGTAAAATTTAGTCCTTTTGTCAGTCTGCCGTCAGACGCCGTCAATTTTTGTACCGATCGACCGCCAATTTTAAAGCGGTCGACCAGATATATGTTTTGAAAGTGAGCGGTCGACCGGTACATGTAGAGGTCGTCCGCTTCATATACCAGTCGACCGGTACAAATTTGACGGCAGACTGACAGAATGACTAAATTTTTTACAAAGATGAAAGTTCAAGAACTAAATTTTTGACCCTCTAAAATTCATGACTAAAAATGAAAAGGGGTTAAAACTCAAGGACTAAAAATCAAATTTCCCAAAAAAAAATTGACTTGCGTTTACTTCCTGTTTCATGCGTTAACGGTAAACCATTTATACTTCCCGTTTCATGCGTTAACCTAACCGTAAACCACTTATGCGTTAACGGTTCCCGTTTCATGAGTGAATGAACTTGGAGAGGAAGAGGGTTTCCTTTTTTGCTGTCTGTGGAATCGTGTTTGGATGCGATAGTTTGGGTCCGAAGTTCTTTGGATTTGTCAATATTGGGTGCGGTTTCTTTTTTTCCTTTTTTTGAAAATTTTACTTTTTAGTCATTAAGTTTTATATCCTTTTTAATTTTAGTCCTACACTTTAATGGGTCCAAATTTTAATCCTTAATCTTTCATCCTTGAAAAATGTACTCATTATGTTACTCTGCCGTGAGTCTCATTAACGACATGACTTCACACATCATACACGTCACTTACTGTGCCCCACCTCAGCTTTTCTGGAAATTGTCATTCTCCCCTAAACGACACCTATTTCCCACACTAAATGAAACGGTGCACTCCTTTGGCAGTCTCACCTTAGCGCACATGTGTTTGTAAAACCTCATTTCAGCTCGAAAAATTCCTTTTGCAAACCCTATAACATAACGAAGAGAAAACGCATAGAAAATGGAGGAGCTACTGCTACGACACCTCTGTTGATCTTTCAGTTCTCTTATTAAAAAATAGTTGGTGGGAAAAAGATAAAATTTCCCCGACGAAGAACCGATCAATCTGCCAATTTTTTATAAGGGAACCTTATCAATGCCAGCGTCCAATCAGCCCTCGCCACAGTCCTCCCGGCCCGACCGCCTAGCCCTCCTCGTGCCTCAATCCCCGTGGTCTCCTTCTCCCCTTTCATACAGTCCAATCTCCCTCCACCACCACCATCGACCTCCTCCAACCAGAAGGTGCCATCTGCCCCCGCTGCCGACATCGAGTATCGTTGGGAGCGGGTTCGGGCCGGCTCCAAACACTTTGACTGAGCCGGTATGGGACACTATCAAGCGAGATCTGTCAAGGATTGTGAGCAATCTGAAGCTGGTTGTATTCCCGAACCCGTATAGAGAGGACCCCGGCAAGCAGTAGCTACTCCTCGCTCCTCCATTTTCTAGGTGTTTTCTCTTCATTTTGGTCTAGGGTTTGCGAAAGGATTTTTTCGAGCTCAAATGAGGTTTTACAAACACATATGTGCTGAGGTGAGGCTGACGAAGGAACACACCGTTTCATTTAGTGAGGGAAATAAGTGTCGTTTAGGGGAGAATGACAACTTCCAGAAAAGCTGATGTGGAGCACAGTAAATGACATGTATAGTCTTGCTGACTTGTAAAGTTATGTCGTTAATAAGACTCACGGCAGAGTAACGAAATGAGTAAATTTTTTAAGGATGAAAGATTAAGGACTAAAATTTGGACTTATTAAAGTGCAGGACTAAAAAGAAAAAAAAGGTATAAAACCTATTGTCTAAAAAGTAAATTTTCCCTTTGTTTTTTTTGCTAAGTTTACAATATTGGGTGTGGATTTGCATGCACGATTAAGATTTAATGGTCAACCTCGAAACACTAGTTGTTATCAACTCTGATCAGAAAAGGTCGCAGCTTTGTCCGATTGGCCTCCACCGCTGCCATCTCTGCTTCGCCCAAACTAGCCTCCTCGGCCCCTGTCGCCGCTACGACTTCCACCTCTACTTCTGTCTCGGCCATGGATGAGCTACAAACTCTCAAAACGAAGGTTTGTATCATCTGAAGCGGCCCAGCCGCTCACACTGCCGCCATATACGCTTCCTGCGCAGAGCTGAAGCCCATCCTCTTCGAGGGTTGGATGGCCAACGGAATCGCCCCCGGTGGCCAACTCACCACCACCTCCGATGTCAAGAACTTCCCGGTCTTTCCCAACGGTATCTATGAAATCGATCTCATGGACCGCTGTTGCAACCAGTCCTTTCGCTTCGGCACCCAGATTCTGACAGAGACCGTCAACAAGGTCGATTTCTCCTCTACACCTTTCAAGGTATTCGCTGATTCCAAGACCGTCATTGCCGACTTTGTCATCGTTGCCACCGGCGCCGTGGCCAAGCATTTGAAATTCCAGGGATCTGGGGAGGGCCAGGGAGGCTTCTGGAACCGTGGGATTTCGGCTTGTGCGGTGTGCGATGGTGCAACCCCAATATTTAGGAACAAGCCCCTCGCCGTCATTCGAGGTGGAGATTCAGCCATGGAAGAGGCCACATTCCTGACTAAGTATAGGTCCATGGTTTACATCATCCACAGAAGAGATACATTCAGGGCTTCCAAGATTATGCAGCAGAGGGCCTCAACCAACCCTAAGATACAGGTGTTGTGGAACTTGGTGGTGGTAGAGGCTTACGGGAACAAAGATAATCAAAATAGACTCTTGGGAGGATTGAAAGTGAAGGACATAGTGAGCGGGGAGGTATCAGATATCAAGGTATCCGAATTATTCTTCGCTATAGGGCACGAGTCGGCCACCAAATTCCTAGATGATCAGTTGGAACTTGATTATGAGGGTTATGTTGTCACAAAGCCAGGTATCACACTTACCAGCGTGCGTGGAGTTTTTGCCGCCGGAGTTGTCCTGGACAAGAAGTATAGGCAGGCTGTTACAGCTATCGGCACTGGTTTGTTACTTTCTTTCGTTATTTTAATATTGATTTTGGTTTTCCTGAATTTGGTGGCCTTTATGCTAAATTATGGATATGTAATCTTATTCTTGCGTTCACTATTCTTTTAATTAGGTGCACCTGTTTTGCCTTGATATCTATATTACTCTTTGCATAGATAATGCCGTCTTTGGGCCATAGCACACTAGGAGATCTCTAGCACCATAAATTTATAAGTCCTCTCTGTTGGATGCATTTCACAGGATAAATATATGTATACCTGGAGGAATAATCTTGTGATATATTGCTTAAGATGTTAAGACATGACATTACTGTGTGTTGTGCGTTTGAACTTAAATTTGGATGTAACTTTGTTATATCCATTATTTATTATCATTAGTTACTCTGAACTGCTTTTATATACATGTTTACACGGGATGTCCCTTGGTATTTAGAGGAAGCAATATATCTTGAATAGGAGTAAGGTATTCAGAGTGTTTTGTTAATTTTACAGGAGCCTGATGTTTATCTGATTTTGGCTCAGTAATATAATATCGAAGGCACAATATCTTGCTATGCGGATCCCATACTTGAGCAGTACCATTTGTGCCTTGCTATGATCTTAGAATGTGGAATTCACAAATCTGGATCTTGGGACTTGCTTTCGTTTCACTCTGTTTTTGACCCCTTGGATGATGATAAAATTGGCTTGTCATGCTGATAGCTTGATAGCTTAAGATAGATAGGGCAAGTATGTCTGACTTCTATTTTCGTTGACATTAAGAATGAAGACAACCTTAATTTCACAAGCTGAATATACCGCTAGATACTTGACTAGGCTTGGACTGTTTTTGTCATCTAAGCGTGATTGAAAATGCAATTTGGGCAGATTAAGTTATTGATTCAACTATTCAGAGAAAGGCTGCTGTTTGTTTTGTGTTTGGTTCTTGTTATTGACTATTTTGTAGATCCTGATAGTGTTGGCTTTCATTGTAATAGTGGTCATAAGATTGACAGCATCTAACATGTTCCTTCCAACCAATAGTGGGGTTTCTTTGAAGGGACTTGGCTATCTCCTGATTGGATTTTTTCGGTGATGCAGGTTGCATGACAGCATTGGATGCGGAACACTATTTACAAGAGATTGGATCCCAGGAAGGTAAAAGTGATTGACTATCTATGGTGTTCGTGGGATTTAGGAGGCACTACAATAATATTTAGTCGAGAAGGACCAAGTTAGACAAAGAATTGTTTTAATCATGGACACTGTAGGATGGTCTGAAAAAAGAGGATATTTCGGAATAATCGCTGGTTGTATCAAAGGATCATTACTTTATATTACATTAGATATATTTTTGTTCATGGTTGCTTGATAGTCTGGAAATCATAATGCTAATTTTTGCATTTTGTATGCCATTTGGATAGTTTTTAATCAAGCTGGTCTTATTATTTTCTCTTCAATTTCTCTTCTTGTTTGTTGAGGTTCAGCTAGTTTTAGAGGATCTTTTGTTGAATAGCAGGTCTAAAAACAGTTGTCTATTTACCCAATAGACAACAAATAGAATACACACTTGGTTAGAGACAATCACTTCCGCACAAATCCAAACGATTAGTAATGTCTGGTTCTTAGGAATCCCCGATTATTAAGGAACACAATTATGGCTACACAAAAGAGGATGGCCCTCTGTACATCTCAATACACGTTGTCTTGAACAGCTGATCAAGTGGATTAATCAAAAACCTTCTGTCTGGTATTATCGACACTTAGCTACAGAAGAAAACAACCCTAACAACTGATGGTCGCGGAGGTATCTGTCTACGTAGGTGCTCAGATGGAGTGGGAATGAAGCAGCATCAGAAATTATGTCTTTTGTTGAGCATTACATTATTTCCAATACATGAACGAGAATATCATCAAATATGAGAACTGTTCGGAGTTCATCGTGGGAAACACATGCCAAGGTAGGACATTAATGGAAGCCTCTCTTAGTCCAAGCTACAATTAAGCAGTATTATATGCAAAAAAAGGAAGAAGAAGAAGAAAAGAAACGAGTACATGTACAATATTATATGCAATTCGATATGGCCAACGATGATTCATTGGTGTCGTAAAAATGAAGTACAAAAACTGTTGTGTTACTTGGTTCAGCCCGCCAAAAGGAATTCTCACTTGACCATATAGTCTCCCAGGAAGAGTCCTCGAGGGTTTAAACTCTTAACCGAACATGTGATCCAGATCTATATGTGCGGATTCGATCAATACCTATAAACTCGAGATTCAATAAAGACCCACGTATTCGAAAGCTCTATCTCTCCTAATAAAGTTCCTTGATTTATCTCGGAAAGAGATTTTACTTTTAAAAGCTTTGCGACTCTTAGATCTATATAAGAATCAAAGTACTCTTCTTTATGATAGGCTAAATTTCATTCTCTAAGAAAAAAACTTCTTTTTGAAATCTAACTTGGCCGTTAGAGACTTGATCTGAGGTCTCTTCACCTCGGTGATTATTGCAGGATTGATTGACTCCCGGTTTGTGGTGATTCTTGACATTATTAGATTCGAAAGCAAATTGCAGAGGTTTAGCAAGGATTTAATAAACTCGGGCGAGAGGGTGATGACATGAAAAGGCAGGAAGTTGGTGCCAACACTTCGTTTCCGCTAATTTAAGATAAGTGTAATAGTTAATGTAAAACTGCTCCTACAGTACCAAAGGTAATATATTACATGAATGAAGTTTGATGTGATCAAATTAGCTAATCACTAGTGGAGTCAATGTGTGACAAATTATATATAGGGATAAATACACTTTGCCCCCTTGTCTTTGGGGTCATTTACACTTTACACCCCGATATTTTATTTTTGATACATTGGTCCCATTATCTTTGACATTTTTGCAATCTGGATCCTATACCCGATTTTGGCCGTCGAAATTGACGAATTCTGTTAAACATTTACACATTGCCCCCTTATCTTCGGGGGTATGTACATATTGCTCCCCTTATCTTTGGAGACATTTACACATTGCACCCCACTTTTTAACTGAATCCGTCTAAATTAATGGACAATTTGAGTACGGAGTCCATATTGAAAAAATGTGTAAGTTAAAGGGTTCAATGTGTCAAAAATAATACATCGGGGTGCAAAGTGTAAATGAACCTAAAGATAAGGGTGCAAAGTGTATTTATCCCTTATATAATTGTAGGAGTAGTTGGCATCATAACCAATATGGTTATTTCTTAATTAGGGTCTATAAAGTAAAGGCGCAACCTCATATATTATATTTAATATTTTGTTCACAACAGGTCGAACGGACCTTGGGTTGGACAATTCACCAAGTTCAGGCTTGGATCTTCAAGCAGACTGTAGTTGGGTTGGGTTTCTCGCCTCATACCATGGGCCGGCCGAGCCACCGCATTCATAACTCAGAATCTCAGATGAGACAGATGTAACAGATCCATACTCCCCCTCCCACCCCCTCCGAGATCCCACCCAAATCGGAAACTGAAATGGAAGACTACCCAGAGGAGTTGAGGACGCCACCGGTGAGTCTGATATCGCTGGTGGGTTGTCCCGAGCTTCACGCCTCCATATCCAAGCACCTTCACTCGGAGCAGCCTCCCCTCAACACCCTCGCTCTACCTGACTTCTCTAAGATCTCTCTTTTCTCTAAGACCCCCAAAGACGATGATCCTTCTCGTGCACATCTAGGTGGCATCTTGAAGAGGGATTGGCTGCTCAAGCACCGCACTAGGGTTCCCTCCGTACTCGCCGCTCTTTTCTCTCACGATCAGCTCTCCGGCGACCCCGCCCAGTGGCTCCAGGTCTGCTCCCTCCTCGATCAACTCAAAGCCGTCGTTCGTCCCCGTAACATCAAACTTCTTCTTGTTGTGCTGGTGCCGCATGGAGGTCAAGACTCCTCATTTCGAATTCGAATAGCGAATTAGATCCACTCTTCTTTCTTTCTGCAAGTTAGTGTGTAATTGGTTGATCCATTTTGCAGGTGACATCGGGGAAGATCGAATGCTTGCTCTCCGCAAGCGTGCCGAATTGGATTCCAAGTATGTCGTCATCTTTACGACGGACGAGCACTCCGAGCTCAAACAGTCCCTCACCAGGCTGGGATCCGCTTTGGCAGAACTGGCCAATACATACTACAGGGATGAAGGAAAACGGATTAAATTGCGTATTGAAAAGAAGACCTTTAATTCTTCTAATATTGAGTTGCACATTCGCTATTGCTTCAAAGTAAGAGCGCCTTTTTGGGCCTTTTATTATTACTTGCTCTAGAATAATCACTGTTTTCCCTTGTGCATATAGATTTCTAAACACTCTTTACTTTTTGTCACGAGAATCGGTAGGTCGCCGTGTATGCAGAGTTCCGAAGAGATTGGGTTGAGGCTTTGAGGTTTTATGAGGATGCCTATCATACACTGCGAGAGGTGCTTTCACAGTTCACTTTCACTCTGCGTCCACTTTCATCGTCCCAAAACTAGACATTCATTTATGACTTTGCCTGCCATGACTTTTGGCGATTACAGATGGTCGGGACATCGAAAAGGTTGCCGCCAATTCAACGATTAGTGGAGATAAAAACTGTTGCAGAGCAATTGCACTTCAAGATATCAACTTTGTTATTCCATGGCGGAAAGGTAGGGGAAGCTGTTACGTGGTTTTGCCGGCACAATGCTTCGTATAGAAGGCTGGTCGGATCCCCAGAAGCCGTATTTATTCACTGGGAGTGGATGAGTAGACAGTTTTTGGTATTTGCTGAGTTGCTGGACAAAAGTTCAGCAGCCGTTAAAAATATTTCATCTCTTGACTTAACGACTACTGATAGACCCTTGACGGAGTGGGAATCTCGTCCACCCTATTACTATCAGGTGAGAACAATTTTCTTTTACCTTCCTACTATCTTCAAGTTATACTTCTGTTTTCATATGTGCATGTGGAAGTAAAATAAAACATACCAGATGATTGAAAAGACTTACCTCCTCAGATTGCAATTGTTTTTGGTTGTGTTTATCCATCAGACCTGTTAGGATGGGTCCCTCCTCTTATCTTTTGATACCCCTATTAAATCTTCAATTGCTTTACCTTTTTCATAGATTACCACCCTGTTCCCTTCTCTTTATCTTTTTATTTTTAATTTTTTTTAAGAAGTTTATTTATGTTGGCCGAATCTAGCTATTCCCTCACAACAGCAACATCACGAAAACCCTTTTTTTCTGACTAGAATCTCAAATTTAATCTGGAGACAGTTAGCTGCTCACTACTTAAGGGAGAAGAGATCTTCTTTTGAACTTGCACTGTCAATGTCAGAAACTGCTAATGAGATGGATAATAGTGCTGAATCCGTGGTACCTTCAACCTATGTGGGCCAGTTTGCTCGACTACTCGAGCAAGGGGATGAATTTGCTATGAAGTCGTAAGTCTTGACAAATGATACCCAGAAAACGTACATTATTCTACTTTTATTAAGCTTGACATTTTTTCATCCTTTTCCTCAGTCTCACTGATGAAGAGTATATCCAGCATGCTGTTGCGGAAGGGAAAAGGTTTCAAGATTCCTTTGAAATAATTGCTTTGCTGAAAAAATCTTATGAATCTTACAGTAACCTCAAAGCCCAGAGGATGGTCTCCTTTTGTGGATTCCAGATGGCCAAAGAATATTATGCTGTGGGTGAATTTGATAATGCGAAACAGCTATTTCACGATATTGCAAATCTTTACAGACAAGAGGGATGGGTCACTTTGCTGTGGCAAGTCCTGGGTTACTTGCAAGAGTATGCACGGAAACATGGTACAGTGAATGAATTTATAGAGTACTCACTTGAAATGGCTGCCCTACCAGTATCATCAGGCACTGATATCCAGTCTTTAAGATTTAAAGAATGTGGTCCAGCTGGTGCTGCAAGTCTGGCACAGAGAGAAGTAATACACAGGGAGATTTTTGGGCTTGTCAGTGGAGAATCAGAGCTGTTATCAGTTGAGAGCAATAATTGTCTCAAAATAGCTGTAGATAATCCACTTCACCTTGAAATTGATCTTGTCAGTCCACTTAGATTGGTGCTTCTTGCTTCAGTTGCATTTCATGAACAGACGATCAAACCCGGTGCATCCACCTTGATTACATTATCATTGCTATCACAATTACCCCTTACATTTGAAATTAATCAATTAGAAGTGCAATTCAATCAATCTGATTGTAACTTCATCATTATGAGTGCCCAAAGTCCTCCTTTAGGTGCTACAGCTGATGATAATCAAGGTCGCCGAGTAGAGAATTCTTCTTCTTTGACACTAGCTACAAACAAATGGCTACGGTTGACGTATGACATCAAATCTGGTAAATCTGTTATCTTATCTGGATTTTTTCTAGTGTTTTGGTTGTATGGTATGTTGAATATATTAAATGGGAAAAGCTTGGGCCGGGGGGGGGGGGTGTTGAATTAGCAACTATGATCCATCCTATATCTTTCTTCTCTTTTGCAACTTATTTGTTTGGCAATGATATATTGGATTCAGTTAGTTTTGTTTGAATGGCTCATTCTTAAACCATGTAAGTGATTGCATGAATTGTGCAGCTTCCACACTGGTTCTTCCAGAAAAATAATTGAAATAATTTACTCCATTCTATTGCCAGGTTTACCTGTGATCCCGTTTAAGGACTTGCTTCCCTTCCCACCCCCCCTTTTCTCTTTCTTCTCCTTCTAGAAGTAGGCCCTACCTGCAGTGTCATTTTTTCATGGAATTGATTCTATCGTCATTGTCTTGACTATGTTCCATCTCTCTTATGTCGTATTTGTTAATAAAACTTCTTGGCTCATTCAGATCAAAGTGGAAAGCTTGAATGCATATCTGTTGTTGCAAAAATGGGGCCCCACTTCACAATCTGTTGCAGAGCTGAAAGTCCAGCTTCAATGGAAGATTTACCACTTTGGAAGTTTGAAGAACGTGTAGAGACATCTCCAACCAAGGATTTTGCACTAGCATTCACTGGTCAGAGAGCTATCCAGATTGAAGAACCAGACCCGCAAGTGGACCTTAATATAGGTGCTTCTGGCCCTGCATTTGTTGGAGAGAGCTTCATAGTACCTGTTACCCTGGTCTCTGTTGGCCATGCAATCTATTCTGGTGAGTTGAAAATTAATCTGGTGGATGTAAGAGGAGGTGGCTTGTTTAGTCCGAGAGAAATGGAACCGTACTCTATGGATAGCCATCATGTTGAGCTTCTTGGCATTTCTGGACCAGAAGGGGAGGATGAAACTCAACTTGGCATGGACGAAATAAAACAAATTCAGAAGTCTTTTGGATTGGTTTCTGTTCCATTTCTGAAATGTGGAGAATCGTGGTCCTGCAAACTAGAAATCAAGTGGCATCGACCCAAACCAGTAATGCTTTTTGTATCACTGGGCTATTCTCCGCATAGCAATGAAACGAATGCCCGAAAAGTTAATGTCCACAAAAGCTTGCAGATTGAAGGAAAGACTGCTATTGTACTAAGCCATCGGTTTATGATGCCATTTCGGCAGGACCCGTTGTTGCTTTCAAGGATCAAACCAGTCCCTGATTCTGATCAGCCAGCATCACTGGCTCTTAAAGGAACAAGTATACTCATTGTTAGTGCTAAGAACTCTGCTGACGTGCCATTGCAATTACTATCCATGTCTCGTGAAGAGGATAATGAAGGCATTGGGAGGTCGTGCTCCATGCAACATGAAGGTGAAGATCTTCTAGAACCTGCCCTTCTTGTGTCAGGAGAAGAGTTCAAGAAGGTTTTTACAATCATTTCTGATGGAAATTCTTCAAAGCTTAGTTTAGGTACTTTGTGTGTAAAATGGATGAGGGATTCTGGGACTCGAGAGCAATCTTGTTCCACAGCAGCTTCAGTTTTGACTAAACAAACCCTTCCTGAGTTAGATGTGGAGTCACCTCCTCTGGTTGTGAGTTTGGACTGTCCCCCTTATGCCATCCTTGGTGATCCCTTCACATACTTTGTCAAAATTCAGAATCAAACACAATTGCTTCAAGAGATCAAATTCTCGTTGGCAGATGCACAAAGTTTTGTGTTATCTGGCTCTCACAATGACACGGTGTTTGTTCTTCCGAAATCTGAGCATATACTGAGTTACAAGCTTGTACCACTTGCCTCCGGTGTCCAACAGTTGCCCAGATTTACCATGACCTCAGTAAGATACTCAGCTGGATTTCAACCTTCCGTTGCTGCATCTGGGATATTCGTGTTTCCCTCGAAACCTCATTTCAAGGTGGCTGATGCGGGAGTCAGGAGGATGGAATCCCTTGTGGCTGAATGAATCCCAACCGTCTTATATTTGGAGAAGAAAAAAGTAACCTGTCTGAGAGGACGCAATAGCAGGAGTGTTGGAGGCATGTTGGTAAGTCAAGTCTTGGACTGATCGTTGGATGATTGGGCCCCCACTTGTGCAGGGGCTCAAAATCAAAAGGGAAAACTATTAAAAATGCAGTTTCTGTTTGTTACAATTAGTCAAGTACTGCTTGTGATTCAGGGAGATCTCTGTATCACAGTTGGAGGGTTTTATCTGCAAAAGAAATAAATGATCGGAGAAATCTCTGTGGAAGGGTTGATTAATATTTTGCATACATACTTCGGAAGTCTAGGATGTGAAAAAGAAGTATTTACTATAGGGTACGCGGTAAGGCTTCTCGTTTAAATATAGGAGTGTTGGTAGTACTAGCTTGGTGGGTTAGCAGATGCTATGGCAGTACGAGCTCAGTGGTTAAGAAGTGGTTCTAGCTGACAAAAAAGGGGCCGGCATTGATGCATTGGTCGTGAGGTAGCAGGGAAAACAATGGACGCCTTGTCTGAGGTTTATGGAATCCTTGCCCAAAAAATTGGTTCTGGGATTTGGTGGGTGTTTAGCGCTCGTGGTGAACTGGTAACTATTTAGTGGCATTGTTCTCGTCTTGGCTTTTTGTTTTTGGGGAAAAGTCACGTTAAACTACTAAAGTAATCTCATAGGGGTTCTAATTACTTCCTTTGACACATTGAGCCTAAATTCAGTTTGCAAGGATGAGGATTTCAAGGTTAGATCTTTGGAGGATTCCAAAGATCTAACCAATGGGATTAGTTCTATAGGCATATTGAGTCACAAGAAATACCTTGCATAGCATAGTGTAGGCCAAGAGTTTGATTTTCACTTTTATGATGATTCCTTTGCGGTTAGGCTTTGGAAATTTGTGATGGATAAGGTATAAACACATGTAATCTATAATTTTAGTGACAATTTATGCTTGCCACTAGGTAAGAGATAATGGTTGTATTATCACTTTTAAGTATTATATTGAATATAAAAAATAAAAATAAAAAAGGAACATTATCTATATTGGTTAGTGAAGAATCTCATTACAGTTCAAAGTGCGATTTTACCATTTACTTGAGCATCTTAAAATGGTAGAATAGATCTTACTTCAGGATCGCCCTCGGTGGTCAGTTTCCCATCTTTTTTTTTTTTTTAGTCAGAACAAGTAAAGGACATTATTGCTGGTCTAAAAAGAAAAACATCATGGGGGATCTGATCCCTCGTACAGCAAGGTGAGTTTTTTTAATTGCTCCCGGTTAGGGGGTAGCCTCCAGAATTAATGCTGGATGCAGCCCAATGAGCTAGGAGGTGCACTAAGCTATTAGCACCTCTGTTCACATGAACGACTTTCCATCTACAAATACCTTTAAGGCATTTATGAATCGCAGCAACTGTGTCATGAATTCTCCGTTCAGATCTCTGTGGGTATTGACGAATTGCGTTCATCACCTGCAAGGAGTCACCTTCGAGGATGATATTCGAACAGCCCAGCTTATAAGCCTCCTTAACCCCTACCAGAGCTGCTTCTGCTTCTCCTTCTAAAGGACCTCCTGGTGCACATTTTTTCCACTGCTGTACCTATGACCTTCCCCAAATCATTTCGCACAATAGCAGCCGCAACAGAAAATTCCTTTCGTACAGCCACATCAACATTAATCTTGACAGTATCAGCCGGGGGTGGTTTCCAGGACCGTAATTGCATCTCCCCCTTCTTTAAAGCCCAAGCTAACAGATGTTCTTCACTAATTCTTTTGACTTTCTTTACCAAAAGGAGCGGATCACACTGGTCTTAATTATGGACAACATTGTTATGTGAAATCCAGAGCAGATCTATGGTATTTGCTGCAAAAAGCTGAAAATGGTGTTGCTCTTCCAATGGTATGCCCAATGTTTGGGACGGGTGAATAATCTTTGCTACCCAATTTGCGACAGAGTCATGGCTAAAAACAGTGATATCCATGGGCCATGGAGATTCCCTCCATAAAATCCGACTCGCTGGGCATTCCAGTAGGATGTGATGGGTTGTCTCCACAAAACCCTCACATAATCCTTTTTTTTTTCTTGATCATGCTCCAACTAAGAGCCGAAATACAACCAAAACCAGGCGATAAATCACCGGCAGGATCCAATGAAGGATCGGGACAACCGCTATATGCTCCTTGCACAGCAGAGGGAGCGGCGGCCGGACTAGGTAGACGCAGCTACCAGGACCTTAGAAGCCAGTAAATAGAGCACAACAGCCCGGTTACAAGCCCACACAAGGGCCGAAAAGATCCACAACGGAGCAGACAAAAGCCCACGCAGGGGCCAGACAACCAAACCAGAAACCCAAAACAAAAAACAACAAACCAAAAACAACCAACACCAGACAACCAAAAACCAAAGACGGAGGCGGCACCACCACGGACGAGCGGAAAACAAAACAGCAGCCGGAAGAGGAGCCAAAGCCACGCGCGTGAGAGCCACGCGCGCGCGTGGGCCGGAAGAGACACCGCGCGTGGGGCGCCACGCGGCGGCCAAATGACGCCGGTCCGGAGTCGTTGAACTCGTCGGGAGGAGCAGATGGCGTTGAGCATGTTCGTGACCACCGCAGGCGAGGAGAACACCCGGGATCTACCACCCAGCTTCCGAACAAAAGAGAGAGAGAGGGGGAAAGGGAGAAAGAGAGGAGGAAGAAAGAAGAGAGGGAGGGGAGGAAGAAGAAGAGGGGGGAAACCGGGGGAGGAGCCGGCGCCAAGGAGGGAGAAAGCTCTACTAAGGGGGTGGGGAAAGTTCTAGAGAGAGGGGAGAGCCTCTCTCTCTAGAACACGTGGGTTTTTTAAGCGAATTAGAGTTAAACCCTCACATAATCCACACTGCAGGTTCTCTTCCTCCTGGATAGCCAGTCGGTCAGCAATTTTTCCTCGCGTTGGCCAATGTCCCACACCACCTTCCAAAGCAGTAATTTGAGATGCTCATGCATCTTAAGTTGCCATAGTTCAGTCCAGGATAGTGCTTCAAAGGGATTAACCATACTAGTTCGCCGCCGAACAAGTTTTTTATTCATGGATTTCACCGAGAAAGGCCCCGTGTTCTCCAATGCCCAAATCACTTCATCCTTTCTCTCTTCTGTTGGAATCTTGAGCTTAAGAATTTGATCCACTGAGCGCCTTGTAAATAAGTATCGGATCTTTTGCTCATCCCATCTACTCTCCAAGGGAATTAGTAAATTTGCCACCCGAAGGTTCTCATCAACTTCAATGTTCTGGTCGCGTGGAGTGGGTTTGAATTGCGGACAATCTCCAAGCCATGGATCCTGCCAGACTAGAATGTCTTTACCATTCCCCAGCATAAAACACATTCCAGCCTTTAAATTATGTTTAACTTTACAGATGCTCCTCCAGATCCATGATGAATTATGAACTGCCTCCACCTCCCAGAAATTTTTATTCCTGAGATACTTTCCCCTAAGCAACTGGACCCATAGACTATCTTCATTCTTCACAACCTTCCACGCAAGCTTGGAAACTAAAGCCTCATTAATCTCCTTCATTAACCGGGTACCTAGACCTCCTACACTCCTAGGTTGGCAGATGGAATCCCAACCTTTTAGTGCTAGATGCCTCTTCTTCCCATCGCTCATACCCCACCAAAAATTCTTTGCAAGCCTGTCAAACTCCAGACATGTATTCTTGGGCAAGGCAAAAAAACTCATGGGGTAAGTCGGAATGGCAGCCACAACAGCTTTAATTAATGTTGTTCGTCCAGCTTGGGAGAGCACCTTCGCCTTCCAACCCGATATTTTCCTAGCTAGCTTCTCTTTTAGGTCATCTACTGCTCGAGATTTTGCACGAGGTATGAGAAGAGGAAGCCCAAGATGTTTGGCTTTAGCAGGGAGTTTTTTCAATTCCAGGAGCTCCATTATGGTCAGTTTCCCATGTCAATAGATCTGGCTAATGAACTCGCTCACGGGGTGGCAAAATGGGCAGTTCAAGTAGGAATTTGTGGAAACATTTATGTGTCTTGCATTCCTTTTGATTTGCCGTCTGGTGATAATCCTCTTTTCCCCCTTTCATGTGTTCCTTCCTGCCTTCCTGCTTAGTGTTTGTTTCGAACGCGGTATTTTCCTATTTGGTTAATGCCCTTTTTAGTCCCTAGGTTTTGGGGCGGTACTCGTTTTAGTCCCTAGGTTTTATTTTTGTTCAAAACAGTCCCTAGGTTATTTACGTTTGTCTTTTTAGTCCAATTCCGTCACTCTCGAGCCCAGTCAGCTAACGGTGTGACACGTCACACCGTTAGCTGACTGGGCTCGGGAGTGACGGAATTGGACGGAAGGACTAAAAAGACAAACGTAAATAACCTAGGGACTGTTTTGAACAAAAATAAAACCTAGGGACTAAAACGAGTACCGCCCCAAAACCTAGGGACTAAAAAGGGCATTAACCCTTAGTTATATTATATTTGCCTAGGAAAAGAAAAGAAAAGAGCATCTTAACAACTCGGAGAAGGAAAGTGAGAATGTGGCGCATATTTACCTGAACTTTCCGTCTTTTTATATATTGGTCATGTTCGTTTTCACTATTTTCTCAGGATTCTAAGTATATTCACAAATCTACCACCGAACATATTCAGAATTTAAACACAAACATCAATACATTTTACAAAATCTCCAACAATTTTTAAATTTTTTATTCAACATAAATTTTCTCTCTATACTTTTTTGCATAACTCTAATACTTTTTTATTAAACAATTAGATCAAATCATTTCTCTCTCCACTTTTCACAAACACCAATAAAATACTATTCAACATAAAAATTCACAACTTCTCTAAAATCCTACATTTTTACTCAAAACGAACATAACCATGTGGTTTCGACGTCTTTTCCAATTTATTGCTTGAAAAAGAAAAGAGAATAGAAAAGCTTACGCTTGAAATTAGATGGTTTAAAAAAACGTGCAGGATGCACGGAATGAAATTGAAGGGTCAAATTCGGAATTCTGACACTTGTATTCATTGTACTGCTCCATTTTCATTCCAATCCAACTGCCTTTCTCGCAAAGCATGTGAGGAGTAGCAGAAACAACCAGTCCACCAACTCGTCTGCGCTAATCATGCGCACGTTCGACATCAAAGCATGTGAAGCTACCCCCACCGCAATCAACGATTAGAACAAACGCGAAAGTCTAAAGGATTGAAATTGGAAGCACGACGAATGGTCGGGGGTACTTACAGTTGCGATATAATTACACGGGACCAAGTATTCAATTGCTTTCTCCGCGTGATTTGATTCATCAATAGGGGACCATGATCCATACCATACCAATATAGGAAGTTATTTCTTGGAATGCCCTCCTTCAACCATATATATATATATATATGTATGTATATAGGCTGACCACTGATTCGACGATGATCTCCAAACCCAAGGAGCACACAGAGCAAATGAAGCAACAACATAGTTGTTTGTGTAGGCGGAATCGAGATTAAACAACATAAGACGACAAAGTGACGGATTAATAATGAAAACGACACAACTCCCTGCATGGTCTCTAGCTAATTAATTGCTCCACCGCAACTTGAGATGATCCTACATAAAACCTTAAAAATATATTTTACCCAAGGAGAAGGAGATCTTGTATTTTCTTTTCGGAGTGAAGAATATTAATCGAGAAGAGTCAGTGAAGAATGGCTGGTGAAGGGAGATCTAGACCATAGTTGCAAAGCTCAGGACGTGATATTTTCCAACTCCTGTGGTATTTGGAATTCATGGATCACCACGAGGTTCCGGAACGTGGGTCCATGAGTTGGCCTGTAGAATGAATGCCTCATGGCCCCGATTTAGTATACAGCTTAAGCTTCTTTTTTTTTTTTTTTTCCCTTTTTTCCCCGAGGATACTATACAGTTTATGCAATGCAACATAAAACGCTTTAGGGGCTCCGCACAGTGGGAATGCTGTGGTAGCCCCGGCTTACAGCTAATGCGACGTACATCCCTGTCAACTTTTTTTTTTTGCTGTCTTAAGTGTTGATAAACACGCACTGCCTGCTCCTTTTAGAGTGAGAAACGGAGCAAGAGTTCCCAATCTCTGTTTTCTACTCTTGTTCAGGTTCTCAGGTATTGCATCATTTAAACGGGAAATTCAGTTCGTGGGAATGCTATTTGCAAACAGTTACAGAAGGCCGAGGATGAGTGAAACTCTTTGGCTTCTTTCATGTTACTAAGTGAAAGAACAAAATGTTTGATTCCACTCGCGTAGTAGCTTCAGTACTATCAATCTGGAGAGGATCTAATACCAGTGTTGTGAGTTGGTAAAATAGTTCTTCTTTTGGTAAAGTAGGAATTATTGTTGACTTGAATTACAAAAATGAATTTTCATTCCCTTGTAGTGAGTACAATGACATTTAAATTAATTACGGCCACAATTGTTCTCACACAGAGCACACTAGTGACGATAGCATCTTGTTCGTAACAAGTTGTTTGAAGGCTAGGGGCGTCGATACAAGTCTTTAGGAGTTGCGTGCGGTGGAGAGGTTCTGAAATGGAATTCCTAGATCTTCTCGTCGTTGCATTGATGCCAGTACTGAAAACGCTTCTGATTACTGGTGTTGGATTACTGCTTGCAATAGACCGCATAGGTCTCTTGGGCCCGGATGCAAGGCATCATTTGAACAATGTAAGTTACTATTTCTTACGTACGTTATTAAGCTTATCTATATGATTTTAAAATGATGGTGATAATTTCTTTCCACGGAAATTTCAAGAGTGGCCGCTCCCCTCTTAACTTGAAACATATGCCTCAGGATCGAAAGTGTTATCAGTATTTTATTTTGATTTGTTTTTCTGTTGACATTATTCACATAACGCGTGTGCGCCTGCGTGGAAAACAGAGCAAGGAGGTGAACGTAAGTAGCATATTTCTACGATTTCGGAAATTGAGGTTAACGTGTGTGCGCTTGCGTGAAAAACAGATCAAGGAGGTGAACATAAGTAGCATATTAGATTTAGGAAATGTGATGGATTACAAATTAGGAACCTTATAAGGAGTATATTGACTAGTTTCTTTAACAATGTGAGACTTCCAACACGCCCCTCACGTGTGGCGGGAGGACATCCAAGCCAACACGTGGAAACGGGTGACGGTGAACCACAAACTAGGAATATTGCTCTAACAATGTGGGACTTCCAACACGCCCCCTCACGTGTGGCGGGAGGATATCCAAGCCAACACGTGAAAACGGGTGACGGTGGACCACAAACTAGGAATATTGCTCTGATACCATATTAAAATTTAAACAATATGTGAAAGATGAGCCTAACTCAACTCCAAAAGACGTCTTGAAGTGCCACAACCTTATAAGGAGCACATTGACTAATTTCTCTAACAACGTGGGACTTCCAACAGTTTGGATAAGCTGAAATATTTTCTAATGCCTAAACAGAGATCCGTATAAATTCCCCCTGTTCAGCAATCAGCATAAAAGTAACGAAATTGCAGTGATGTGGGTATCGGGCGCTAAAGCCTCTGTTAAATTTGTCACTAAAATTCCTTCTTCCAACAGAAAGATTGGAAATGGCCCAAAAAATTCATGTTTCTAAAATTTCATAGCACCAGAAAATTTGTATCGTGTCCCCGAAGACATTCACAGAAGGCACACGCTACCAACTGCAGCCCGCAGAAACTTTGACGGAAGGAATGTATGCTGGCGGAGCCTTAAATTTGATTAATTTAGATAGTTCACCACTGACACTGACAACCTGTTTTGTTTTCTTGGGTAAGAGCTGACAACTTCAATCGTGTAACAGATCGTATTTTTCGTGTTCACTCCTGCACTCATGGTTAGCAACTTGTCTGAAACTATAACTCTTGAGAGCTTGGTTACACTGTAAGTTTCCTCATTTTCGTACTCCTCTTGATACCAATTCTTCTCTCTTCTACATGGGCAAAGCTATTTTTCTTGGTATTGATATATACATACATATATATTACTGCTGGCCGGGTGCGTAACTCCCTCCCGGGCAAATGCAAATCTTAGGTGGTTCATGCCGGTGAATATCCTTCTCACGTTTATTATTGGCTCAGCACTCGCATGGATCCTCATTAAAATTACCAGAACTCCTAAACATCTACATGGCCTTGTAATTGGTTGCTGTTCTGCAGGTACTTTTAGATTTGTTACCAACACTTTATTGAGTTTTCCCTTATAAAGTTATACAATATTTCAGGTCATGGGCATTCTATGCTATATTCGGCCTTAATACATTAATTAAGAAAAAAAAAAGATATGCATGCTTCGTCCTGGATTTCCGCAGTTTACATGCAAAGATATTAGCGACCTCTTTCAGAACTGGGTGTGTCAATGTGAGCAGGAAATTTGGGAAACTTGCTTCTCATCATCGTGCCAGCAGTCTGTGAGGAAACAAATAGTCCATTTGGGGATTCATCCACCTGCTCGACATATGGAGAGGCGTATGCTTCGCTTTCTATGGCGGTATGCATGCTTTATGTTTCTCATATTTTTAGTCGCCGAAATTCATGCTTCTAGATGAGATTGAAACATTCAGACCTTCCAACGGAATGCCCAATCACCTATGACCTATTTATCAGGCTCAGCTTAACACATACTTTGACGTTAAGCAAGAATGGTTTTCTTAATCGTAAAAATATCTACCATTTTAGATTAGATATTAAAATGTCTACCAGCTTGAGGAGGAAATTATATAACTTTACAACGGACGTATGCCTATGAGGTTGAAGTCCCTTAAGTCTCTCCTGTCCAATTATTGTTGTCTCTAATGTTTTACTTTTTGCCTTCCTCTCTTCACATTCCTGGGGAATTCCAACCTAATAATTTGGTAGAATGATAGTTTTTTTCTGTGCAATATCTATTTGCTCTTCAAGATGAGAGATATTTAACGTTGTTTTCATTTTGCTGTGTCTTATTCTGATGCTTCAGGTGGGAGCAATTTATATATGGTCTTATGTCTATATCATCATGCGGACATTTGCAAATAACAACATTGGAGAGCCCTCAGTTAGGACAGGGGCACTGGTTCCTTCACAGGAATCTACAAGCTCTGATGGCCATTCAGATTATATTGAACTGCCTCAGACTTATATAGGAGAAGCGAAGGTTTTCCTAGCTCTACCATATATCTATGCAGTCATTCTAATTCTTGCTACTTTAGATGAGTCTTTGTAATTAATGACTTGAATAATACCAGCAATTTTTCCAACTTAAATAGGAATTGTATGTCTTCTAAAATATCACATGTTATTTATTTTATACATAATTGCTTGTTCTGATCCTATATATGATACTACTCTAGCAGTGAATTTCTTGGTTTATATATCCCATATAACATCAGAAAGTGAATTAAAATAAAATAATCATTCCTAGGATTTCTGTTTGCTTGCTCGAAATGCATACCATTGTTTTGATGGATCGAAGAAGAGAAATGATCAATGATTAACAACATCAATCCTCCCCAGTAAATAGATGTATATGCTTGTCTTGGCATTGGAGGATCAGACTAGGCCGGGAAGCCTCCTTAATCTCCTTAGACCTAGCAACTAGCAGGTTAGCAAACTATTGCAGGAGAGGTAGATTTAATTCTAGTGTAGGAAATACAGGAGAATTAGTAACGTTCCCAGACAAATGAATGTCACACCACTACAAGTACAGCTGTTTGCATTTCTTAATTATTCTAATGTATCATATGCGTCATGATTAATGTGAAGTTAGGCTACTCGGAATTAAACTATATATATATGTGTGTGTGTGTGTGTGTGTGTGTGTGTGTGTGTGTGTGTGTTTTTGTGCAGGCGCCTGTTCTGAATCAGATTATTGAGAGGATGAAGAAATATGCAGGGCAGATCAATCTGAAGATGTTGTTTGCACCATCTACAATTGGTGTGGTATGCCCATCATTAGTACTGTATCGTATTTACGTTGTTAATTAGCAAGAATGTAATTCACTTTTTTGTTATCTCCATGATCTTTCTAAAATGTGAAAGAAAAGCGCAATAGACATAAGTAATCTGGTGATTTTCTTTAGAAAGAAATACAGAACTTGGTCTTCCATATAGCTACTAGCTAGCCTTGATCATCACATACAGAACTTGGTCTTTCATGACATCAGGGGAAGGATTACATCTCATTTGTACTTCATGCCATGCCTCAAATCATTAAACAAGCAGAAGCAGCTAGCGCCGTAACAAATGGTAATAAACCGAAGTATTAGGCTGCAGAAATGCCCATTCCCGAAGAACTATGATCAGCTAAATGTTTCCTAGTATTAGATAGTAGAAAGTTCTGGATGTAAAGAGATGTAAAGAGATATTAGTTGTAGAACTTTCTACTATCTAATACGTAGTGCAAGAAAAAGAGAAGAGAAACAATAAACAAATAGAAAAAATCTGGCCTTTGTATAATCTAGGAATAGCCACCCTTTGGCCTATCTTATGTGATGTCAGACGACTTTCTTTCTTTGACACTGAATTGTTAGTTAAGATGTGAATAAGCCGTTAACTGCTACTTGTTTTCTTCTCTAGATTGTTGGGTTCATTATCGGGATAATCTCTCCAATTCGGAAGCTAATGATTGGTGACGATGCTCCTCTTCGTGTGATCATTAGCTCTGCATCTCTGCTTGGGTACTAATCTGAATGAATGCTCTGTTCAGTTCTCATTCTTGTTTTGGTTGACCCTGAGAGTTAGTTCGTGCTTTGAAATTCATAACAGTATACATGATATGTGTTTGTTTCCACTAGGCTTCTGGTAATTTGTCTTTATTCCCCTTGGAAACAATCCTTCATTTCCAAACAAAAAATACAAATTACATGATTGAATTCACCTCTTCCTATTAATTTTAAATTTTTTAGAATTATTAGTGCGTGATATAACATGGTAGGGTTCAGAGTCATATAGGGTTCGTAGCACGATATTCTTATCTATTCTGACTCTTAACTCTGACTTGCAGGGAGGCAACAATTCCGTCGATGACTTTGATAGTGGGAGCAAACCTACTTAAGGGTATTTTCCTAAGCTAATTGGATCCCTTCTCGAGCTTGCTTTGATTTGGCCTAATTTGGGTTCCGCCTCAAAATTGACCGAAGGAAGCTCAACCTTCCATCTATATATATAAGCTTCATATAATGTCCTAACCACTACATTTTTTAATCCTTTTCAGGTTTGCAAAGATCAGAAGTAGGTCTGTTAGTCATTGTAGGCGTAATAGCAGTAAGGTATATTGTATTGCCGCTTTTGGGTATTGTTATTGTGAAAGCTGCACATAGTTGGGGCATGGTGGGATCAAGCTCATTATACCAATTTATTCTTATGCTCCAGTATGCGCTTCCACCTGCAATGAGTGTAGGTAAGGCAACCTTTTAATTTTATGGTTTAAATTACGGGTAATTCTTTTATTTTCTTGATTATTTGCCTAGTCGTCTTTGGCAGCTCTATTCTTCTTGCAACTTGCCGTCCTAGTCTTCTTCTTCTTCTTCTTCGCTTTTAAAACTCAGTAATGCTCATACCTGAGCTTGTTCATTCATTTGCATACAGACAGTTAAAATGCTACCAAAGTTGCTTCCAAAGATGCATATTACTCTTCTTCTCCTTTGTAAATTTTTGCACGCTCATGATATTTGCTATTGCAGGTACTATTACCCAACTGTTTGAGGCTGGTGAGAGCGAATGTTCTGTTATCATGCTGTGGACATATGCTGTGGCTTCATTCTCTCTCACACTCTGGTCAACCTGCTTTATGTGGCTTGTCTCGTAACTTCTC
Source organism: Myrica gale (assembly GCA_963930655.1). Classification (NCBI taxonomy): domain Eukaryota; kingdom Viridiplantae; phylum Streptophyta; class Magnoliopsida; order Fagales; family Myricaceae; genus Myrica; species Myrica gale. The sequence continues at coordinate 26,677,395 of OZ005610.1, forward strand.
CGCCTCTGTTTTACGCTACTTTGTGTCATTCCTTGGTCATACCACTACAGGGTCTTATATTTAATTACATCCATTCAATCGGAAGTTTGGGTGTTATATATAATGTTAATTGCAAAAGCTGACGAGAACATTTTTTAGTGTTTTTTATTCCTTGCTGGAAAAGATGCCCGCATTTTGCTTGTAATAGGTAACAAATTCAATAAATCATTTTAGAGACCAAACACCACGTCGTCCATCCTATACTTTTATCCTATGCTAATTCATAGGATAAAATTTATCTACTTATGTTTGAAATTTACTTAGGGGTGCCTCTCACCACAGGCAGGCAGCCTGGGCTGTTGCCTAAGGCCTACAAAATAGGGAGGCCCCCAACTTCCTATTTACTTAATATTTAATAGGCACCCAATTTATGTTTAATATTTTAACTTAATAAAAGAAAAAATAAGTCTTAAAATCTCCATAAAACTTTTTGAAATTCTCATTGAATGCAAAGAAACCCATAATGCAAAATTTGAAAGGGACTCTTGTACTTCCAACTTTAAAATTCAAAGAAGACTATTAGATTTTCAACTTTTTAAATCCTAAAAATTCATTTTTTTCTAAATATATTCTTTATTTAGCCCTACTTTCACTATTCCTTTCATCAATTTTTTCTTATTTTTATATTCTAAACACTATATCCTTCATTCTTTATAGCTAACTTAATTCAAGATATCTCAACTAAATTTAAAAAAAAGGGAGAGAGAAAGAGAGAGAGTTGTAGAGAAAATGGGGGAAGGAGTGAGATGGACTTGGACAGAGGTGAGAATTAGAGGAGTGAAAAAGACAGTTTTTAGAGTTTGGATTATACGAAACGACCTCATTTTGTATAAAAAAATCGGTGAAGCGGTGAACCACCCTCCAATATCGGGGATATTGGCCACCGGTATTGCTGGTCAGCGGTTATTGGTACTCGGTGCTGATAAACATCTCTAGGTATCATAGTCAAGGTCTTGAGTTTGAGATTTGGCTCCGCACTTCATCCTAATTTCAATTAAATATTGAATGTGTTGAGTCTTCCAATTAAAGGAGAGTTTAACTCACACTTTGAAGATGAGTGTTAGAGAATATAATTAAAATAATAAAATATATATCTTCCTTTTCATTAAGATAGATTAAAAAGAAAATAGATCACCCTGTAAATCTACTAATTATCCACAGTGCAAATATCGTTGTACTCTAATTAAGTGAAGAGAAGTGCACCAGTAAAGCTATAATTATTTGAAGGGACGACTAACAGAGAACAGGTAGCAGACAAACTAGTTGAATACCGTAAGTCATTAGAACTCATGTTTGTCGTGTTAATAAATTCAACAACCTAATTTAGACCTAAATTATGAGAAAAATAACTAGGGTGAATAGGTATATTTAAAATTTTATCAAATAACTCTTTTTAAAACTAAAACATATTCTCTATAATATGAATCTAAATGCAATGCTTTCAATATTTAAAGACCTAATAAAATCCATACAATAATATATTAAAAGTAAATAAGAATCTGTAAAAACAGTATGAGCAATATGTGAAAAACAGAGTAAATTGATCCACAATCAATTTAACAACCCCCAATAATATTAGATATACCAGATCTAATCTTTTACCTTCCTTACCCCCACAAACATTCTTGTTACCTCTCTTCCTTTGATTTAGAGTTAGCAAATAATAAGAAATCTATAAACAAAGATAAGATGAAATCATTCACCACAATTGACAAGCGAGATTGATGATGAAGAAAAAAACTCCTGAGAAACTACTCTTCAGACCCTAGGCTGGTAATCTTGACTTTTCACTATGTTTAAACTCCGGTTACAAGTTAATCTTCAACGATTAGACACTATTAGACTAATTCTATCCCCTTTGAACCCAACATAAGCACTTCACTTAGGTCTACAACTTACAGCACACTCAGAACCTCTGAAAAAGTTTGAACGAAGATTCAAATACCAAATCGATGCTTTGCTGATCTTCACACGTGAACCTCACGCAATCAACAACTCGAAGTGCTAGAACTTAAGCAACTCTACACGTTTTCAGCAACCTCTGAAAACTTTCGACACTGTGGTGAAATGATGATCAACTTTGACGATCTCGTGATGCAATCCATCATCAACAATAATGGTCTGTACGGAAATCAACAAGTAAGCTAAATCAACAAGTAAACATCAAAAAGTAGATCAAGAAATCGAAAGGATTCTCAGGAGAAACTCAATCTTGGAGCGAAGCAAATCTTGGACGTTCGGCTGATGTGTGTAGCGTCAAAGAAGAAAACCCTAATCTGTTTGTTTTTATCATTCACGCGTGAACAACCTAACAAATTCAGCTCCTTTCATCAAGTCAATTTCTTCTATAATCTAGGAAAAGGACAAAAATTCCCTTAACGAAAGACTCACGTGAACATGCCAAAACACTGAAACAGAATTCTAGAAACAGCCAAGAGGACAACAATGCCCTTCTTTCGAATCTGCCAATTGATATATATATAGTCCATTCTCAAACAACTGAAGGAATTTATTTTTTATTTATTTTGCAGAGCCACAAAAATCTACTGATCAAATAGGTTAATTTGCTCATTGTACTTAAATTTTATGCCACTTGAGGTAGAAATGTGCTCATAATTTAAGTTGTGGCCTGAATCAGTTTAATTTAAGTAAGATCCCAACAGAGAATAAAATATGTTCTAGAGAGATAGGCTCTACCTTCTCTCTAGAACACCCTTAGCCTTTATGCTTAACCATCCTCCCTTTTCATTGCGGCAGGAGGACCCGGATCCTCTTGTCCCAGCAGACAGTTCCACCACCACAAATTGCTTTGACTTTCTCTGTATGATTTCATTTTACCACTTCTACTATATAAACCATTATAACATTTCACCGAACTATTTTGCATCTCCACATGTATTTGCATCTCCATGTGGCTTTTGGTCTCTGGAATATAATATATTGATATATTCACTTTGTTTTATTTTATTTAGATAATGGATAAGTTTGTCACAAGAACGCCACGCAGCGTGGAGTCATCTAATACTCCTAGCGTGGAGTCAGCACGGTACATGTATTGTAATATTTTTAGTCTTTAATTTTTGATATTGTAATTGTAAGACAATTTTTAGCATTATAAAAGGGAAAAAAACTTGTCATTTTGTCTTTAGAATTTGACCCCTCTGAATTTTGGTATTGTTCCGTCACTGGACAAACTTGTATGGATCCTCAGGGAGCTTGTAGAGCAGGTCAGGAGTGAGTATGGGTTCATTAGGAGGCCTGGAATAGTTGGGAGAAATATGACCCGGTCCAGGTGTGGTGTCCTCCCCCTACCCATCGATTGAAGTCAACTTTGACGCTGCTGTACGAGACACCTTCACTGTGGCAGCAGCTATGTTTCGGAATTATCATTGTGAGTTTAAAAGGGAGCTTCGGCGCTAAAGATGGCATCTTTGTCCCCGGTAGAAGCGAAGGTTGCAGCTGCCCATTTTGGTCTTAAGCAAGCTCAAAGGAGAGGCTTTACATATGTCATTATTGAAGGGGATTCTTCTACTGTGATCTCTGCTATCAAATCCTTTCCTAGGCGTGTTGAGTAGCGAATACACGAGACGATTGCTGATATTAGGAATACCCTTCACCGAGCTTCATCTTGAAAGTGTAGAGGTGCAAATGGTTTGGTGCACCACTTGCTTGATGAACTGCCTCTAGAATTACTTTCTTGGCTGTATGCGGGGTTCCAACCCCCTTGATTGCGTATGACTTGGAGTTCATGAATAAAGGAAGTCTTGAGTAAAATAAAAATAAAAATGCAGTTCTATCTTGCTTAAAGAAAAAAAAAGTAAAACTCAAGTACTCTCTCCATATTCATATGAAAAAGCTCCACTTTTTAAAGTTACAATCATGTTCAGGCAAGAATCAAAGAGACCTTATTTTTCTGTGGAATCAAACAATCGAATTGTAAATTAGGGAGCACGAGGAGTACAAATTAAGATCCAGTCAAAGAATTTTCAGTTGAAGATCGGCATAACCAACCCGCGCTTTGTGCCTTTCAAAGAGATCTTGAAGTGCTTCAACAAACTGACTATGGGCTTCACTGACCTGAAAAGCAAAACCAGACAAATACACTGAAACAAATTTTTCCCTGTTGAGTAGCTCGCAAGGCCCTGGGATTCCATTCACAAATGGACTCTCCTCATATTTCCATAAGAATATATAGTGCAGCTTGAGGCAGTGCATTTCTTTTTTAGCATTAGAAACAGCCCCTCAAGTCAATAAGCAAAACATATTAACAATGACAAGCTATGGCCCAACAATATTAGACTGGGGAAAAGAAGAAGAAGAAGAAGCTATGACTCAATAAACTACTGTTCAGTTTAACTGAAGTTCCCCTTTCCTCCCCCCACCCGCTCTCAGGCTAAAATCCCTTTCCTGTTGATTGTTTAAGCATTCAAAAACCCTGTTCAGTTTAACTAAAGTTCCCCTTTCCTCCCCCCATCTGCTCTCAGGCTAAAATCCCTTTCCTGTTGATTGTTTAAGCATTCAAATACCTCACGCTTTAGAAGATGAAAGCAAGGGATATAACTGTGGTCCAAAGCAATCTAGCCTCTGAGGCCAAGTGAAAGCTCTCCACATTTACAAAGGTCGAGGCCTAGGAACCCACTATGGATGGAAAGTTGTGGTTAAGGGATGTATCTATCATTTGAGAAGGGGGCAGGGGTGACTGGTGAAAAATGCACATATATTATGCTCTGTTATAAGTTAATGTGCTGTAGAGCACTTTGTACCTAGTTTAGTTGAACTATGGTTATGCTTGTTACTTTTGTTAGTGCTAGGTGAAAAGAAAGGTTTAGGAATGGTCCATATGTATGCTGTAAAAGGTGTTGAAAAAGTTGAAGTACACAGGCTTGCGGTACTGCTGAAACGTATGAGAGAACAAGCAAAAAAGACCATCTCACTGGTAGCTTCTTCTCCCATGTTATTCCTCAGTATTTCTGCAGAACATTGCAGCATCCACACATTTCTTTTGGGAGCTGATTGGCAGTCATGAATATCTTTGTGAGTTACCTGCTGGAATATCCAGCCAACAGAAGTGGTATAGGAGCCACTTCAGAGAGAAGTCTGAAGGCAGAAGATTGAAGAAAAATAAGAGGATTTTGAGGACGAAATATGGCAACTGTAAGTAGTGTCGATTGGAGCAGTGTTCAGGTTCAATTTTTTTCTCGTGAGAGCTATGATTCCTGAAGCATAAAGATGAGGACTTTGTTTATTTATATTGATTTATAGGACCTGGTAGAATAAGGGTATCAAATCCCTGAGTCCACTTCAAATTTAATAGAAACTCAGCAAAAAGAGTTAAGGAGACCAAAAGCAAAGATGCCGGAGTTCTTGGAATGATTCAAAGAGGTGTTTCAGAAGCTATTTTTCCAATTATCATGAGCAAAAACAGCCAAGGAAGCATAGGAAACATTCCAAGAAGAGTTTCAAGAAGAGAAAAAAGTGAGACTATCAAACTTAAATCTCTTAGAAGAGATTTTGAGAGTACGGGGATGAAATAAAATGAGAATATGAAAGGTCATTCAACTAGATTCTAGGAGTTAGCAAATCAAAGAAAAGCATACGGTGGAGACATTACTGATAGTAGAATTGTTGAAAAACTATTGAAAGGCTTGCCTGAAAAATTTGACTCCATGCTGGCTGTTATTGAGGTAAAAAAAGAACTTTCTAAATTGGGATTGTTGGGTCCTTTAAAAATCTCAAGAGCAAAGATTGGAACGACACTCCATAAGGTCATTTGAGAGTGCATTTCAATCTAAACTCAATGTCAACTCTGAAAAGTGTGAAAGGAAACCATCAGCATATCATCGAGGTAAAAGGAACTCATTTAGAGAAGCTAAAGAGAAAGAGGAGGAGGTAACTATGACAGGAAACCAAGTGGCAAAGGCTCCTCACAAAAGGTTAAGTTTGTAAAAAAAGTGGTCATCGTGACAAAGAGTATTGCCTTAAAGGGAAGCAGCAATGTTAGCATTGCAAGAAGTTTGGTCACTTACAAGCATATTGTAGGTTGAATGATAATCAACAATGAAGGGAAGAGTGAAAGGTAGAATTGGGGTTGAAACAAAGACAGGAAGAAAGCACTTCCAAAGACATTTTATGTACAGGGATATCACAGTCGATTCCAAAGTGACTATGGGAAATGGTGCGTTGATGGAAGTGATGGGAAAAGGCAGCATTGGGGTTGAAACAAAGAAAGGAAGAAAGCACTTCCAAAGAGAAGTTCAAGCAGCCAAGAGAGGTGCTAGGAGTTCAAGAGCAGCACATTAAGGGAGAGAATGCTATCTACCTAGTTTAGTTAAACTACGGTTATGCTTCTTACTTTGGTTAGTGTTTGGTGAAATGTTCGAAATTGTCCATGTGTATGAAGAAAAACAAGTTGAAAAAGGTAGGAGAGAAAAAAAGAAAAAAGACCATCTGGTTTGTAGCTTCTTCTCCCCTGTTATTTCTCTGTTTTTCTGCAGAATTTTGCAGCACCCATTATCTTTTTTGTGAGCTAATTGGCAGCCATTAAATACTCTACCTTTGTGAGTTATATCTACTGGAATATCAAGCCAACATGGCCAAACAAAGCAGTGGCATTCATACCTCTTCCATACTGGGATGTGGATTTTTCTTAAGCTCCATTGGTGTACCCACTACTACATGCATTGGATGTCTGAAGGGCAACGGAGATCTGCAAAAGAGATGAGTCGCCTCAAGTAATTGCCAACTCTGCAGATTTCCACATGATTTTACTACAGACCTATTCTCGAGCAAGTGCATTCAAGAAATAAACAGAATTGAGGAAAGAAGCAGAAGAGTGTGAGGATAAGCCAAATACAGAGAAGAATTCAACATATAAAGAGAATTATACACACCCCCAAATTCCCCAGAAGTATAATGGGGTGAACTTGATAACTCTAGAAAATTGCAGGAAGAACTTCCCACTTGGCTTCCACCACTTATACACGTGTGACTGTTGCAAAATTGAGGAAAAGAGAGAGGAATAAATTAACTGTTAAGGGTAAAGCAAAAAGAATGAATGACCAAAGCAAAATTAATCAACAAGATCATAAGTAATTGACATATGGGGCCATGGAGTACCAGCAACAACTTAATCAAAATAGTCACACAACAATTGCAACAGTATGATCATGGACTAACAAAGCAAAAACCATTAAATGCAAATCACATACAAAGCAGCTATTGAAATTGCGAAGTTCTACTCCAAATATGAAATAACTGTGCAGATGTGCCAACGGATGAAAAACATACGTCTACGTATTAAGAACCAATACCTGACCAAAGCAGAAAACTGGAACCAGAGGGCAGCCTGTCTCCAAGGCTATACGCACAAATCCTCTTCTTGTCTTGAGGAAGGCAATCTACTACAGCAGCAAATTAAAAAATCTACAGCGGAAGGTTCACGAAAAAAAAGAAGTTCTATGTACATCGGCAAGTACATATGCATGCATGCTCATGCACAAACACAAAGCATGCACATGTGTGCGCATGGGTGGGTGTGTCTGCGAGGGAGAAAGAGAGAGAGAGATCTATGATCAAATTAAGAGAAGGAATAATGTTAAGTGTGTAGCTAAGAAAAATGTCAAGAAACCAAAGTTTTTACCAACCTGCGGTGTTCAATTATTATCTAATATTTGAATACAGAAATGCACGAGTCATCCCTCATAAACATACAACATAAGGAATGGATAAAAGGGTTAAACCTCAGAACCATGCTCCAGAAGAGATGTCTCTTGCACTCCCCCTGGCACTATGATGCAACTGTAACCAGCTTCTAAGAGGGAGATGAAATTTTTCTTCGTTGCAGGTGAAAGACCCAACCATGTCCATATGTGCCGCAAAAAAGGTGTGTAGAACACCTATCCATTTTCAGACATGAAGAGTGACTCTGAACATAGAGGTGGGCTCCAAGAAAACTATACAACAATTTCAGAGTAAAAAATCTTACAGCACTACTAGCAAGGACCTTTATCTTTGGAAGAGGCATGAAACCTGTAAAGTGAGCGAGAGCAACAACGCCAATGGGCAGAACTGAATGTGGTTCATAACCAAAGACTGCATGAAGAATAGAAAAAAGTTTATTATGTTATCAAAACAACGAGAAACAAACCATCAAAGATTATTGGGCCAACTACAGCGCCAAAGCTCCATAAAAAACTGTTGCACAGACTGCTTAGTAATTTTAATTCCATGGGCAAACTGAAATGACCGCAATAACCACTCTCTTGACTTATGTCTAACTAAGCAAGCAAATGCTAAGCACAAGCTAGCATTTTAGGTTGTGCAAGGTCAAAGCTCTCAAAGCTCAACTTGTTCACTAAACTGTACTAAGCGTAAATACTACCAAAACTCACAAACTATCTGAGAAACATAGCGTTCAAAATTACACCTTGGTGTGCATATGTCTTTGCCTAGATAATCGGACCATGAAGTCAAGTTCGGTTCTTTATTCATTATCTTGTGTGTGAAAGATAATTCTTGTATGTAGGTACTTGAAGATAGTTGGATTCAACTAGTAAAATACTTGCAATGAAAGGTTAAAAAAATGCGTGCAATGGGTCTAAAAACTCTAACATGCGGGCGTTGGCATAAAGCAAAGACTCTTATCAATTGCGACCATCTGATTCCGTAATTTTCAAGGTTTGGATTGGCACCAGAAAGCCGTCGATCCAAATAGACTGGGGTCAGGTAGCTAAACGTGTCCTTTCTTGGCAATCAACTTGATCAAGGGGCAGATCACCGATTTATTCATGATGTAACGAAGATGCCTTATCTCAAATATCCCCTCATTCTAATTGAGGATGAGAGCAGAAAAAAAGAAAAGTAAAAAGAACATTGAGATGGGACAACGAAACTAGTTGACAAAGAACATAAACCGGAAAAAATAAAATAAAAATAAAAATGAAGGATGAATGGTACAAACCATAAGGACGATCAGCACGGAAGGATTGTATATCCTCTACATGCAGAGTCACTGGGAAGTAATGACAAACATGCTTACATATATACCTGCAAATAAAATATCCTCGCTTTAATATCCGTTATAAAAGCAAATCGAAAGGATGTTATGCAAACAATGATAATAAGGGAATAAAAGACGGAAGAACTGTGACGAGGCGAAGGAAAACAGTAGAAGACCTGGACAATCTTTGGCCCAATCCACTGTTGTCATCAACGGGAATGAACATAAATATTGCAAGCATTCCGAATACCCTGATTAAATTCAAAATATAGCGAATTTGAAAACAAGTTAAACAACAATAAAAGAGAGACAGAGAGAAAAAATAAATAAATAAAAACTGGGAAGGGCCAGAAAAAACACGAACAAAAAGGCTTTAGACAGGGGAAGGAAGAAGGAAAAGAAGAGCAAAGCGAGGTTGAAGTGGATGGCTCCCAGCCATATCCCCAGCGCAACTACTGAATGCAGTCTGTTCGATTCAAATTCTTCACCTCCCTTAAATACCGTCGGCTGCGGCTGTGATTGCGGCTTCCTCTCCCTTTTGCTATCCTCTTCCGTCACCATCGTCAGCTCCTCCTATCCTTCTGCTTTTCTCCTTCCTCCTCCAAAAACAAATTCTACTAACTTCAAAGTTGTGTATCGTTCTGTTCCCTTTCCAACCAAAACGGCAATAATAAAATTCTGATAGGGAACGGAAGCCCGAAATAATAAAAAGAAAGAAGTTAAGAGCTTCAGTCCATAGGAGTCACCGCCCCTTTCGGGTATGACTCTCGGCTTTTCCAGTTAGTTTTCTGTTTAAAGTCACAAAACCACATGCTCAAATTTATTATTGATAACACAAAAATCAATCAAAGTTATATCCGCAAACTTAGAAAAAAAAAATATCAAAGTTATATCAGCTAAACAAACACAAAAATCAGGTAAAGTCAGGAACACGGGACCTAGCTACCCAAGACCGTCTCCACATAATACATTAATTCCTACACCCAACGATCATCTATCTCCCCTTTTTTTCTTTATGTATTAAAATGGGAGGGGCTCACTCCGACCAGATTTTCCTCCCGGCTCCGCCCACTTTTACAATTATTTACTAGAGAACATTCACGGAGAATAATCTAAAGAAAATTATGTTAGCTTATAATTGAGTATTTGTTTGATTCGTGTCAAATGATAAATCAAATTGAATTGCAATGTGTCTTTTTTATACTAATGAGTCTAAATGTTTAAGAGGATCCCCTCTATTTGTGTATTAATTATTTGAGCCTCTCTTGAGAGAAAAATAAAAAAGAGATTCTAAACCTAAATTCTCTCACACAATCACTTTAAAACCAACTTTCAGATATCCTTCTTAAAGAGTCCATAAGAAGAATTTTAAGTGTATGATAATTCGGAGTGATCACTACAAAAAAAAGGTCTTTAGTGACGGTCGCTAAAAACGTCGCTAAAGGATGTTTTTTACGGCGTTTTTTGCAAAACGCTGCTAAATGGGGTCTATAGCGGCGGTCGCTGACTGCCGCTATAGAACCCCCTTTCGCAGCGTTTTGTGTAAAACACCGCTAAAGGTAATATAGCGGCGGTCTTTTCAGCGGTGGGCGCTATAGACCCCCATTTAGCAGCGTTTTTAAAAAACGTCGCTAAAAGTTTTACCCATAGCGGCGGTAGCGTGCACCTTTAGCAGCGGTTTTTGAAAAAATCGCTGCTAAAAGTATACCTATAGCGGCTTTTTTGTTAAAAACAAGGATATGGAACTAATTCCTTCCTATAATTATAAGAGGAGTGCCACTCTTACTAAAAGAATATTGGGCGAATAATAAAGCAAGGATATGGAACGCATAAACTGATCATTACGATTAATATCTTAACTTTGTTTTAAGGCCTGGATCCCAGGATGAACTAGGCTTGTATGCCTGGCTCACCACAGACCCATGCCTGTATGCCCGGGGACAGGTCTGGGGAGCCCTGTTTACCCGGCTAAACCACCCTGGAACATGCATGTATGCCTGGGCTTTCTGCAGAAAATAACTTAACTTACTTTCCACGTGTACGAACTTTATGATGAGCATTAAATGCATTCTTATCAGGTTTTATCTGGACGTTTAAGTGGAGTCTTGTGATTGGTCTGTCCATTACCTTACTCTTTAACAAAGATACGTGAGATATAGGGTAACTTTGGCGGCTCTTTTCAGATTGGTTGACAAGTGATTTGCTAATGATTCACCTAGACTAGAGTAGGGAATGTAGACTGGTCAGGAAGAATTCACTCATTTCTTCGTTGTTCTCCCCTGCATATAAACATATTTAAGTAAACCTACCAAGTACTCGAGTCAAAAAGAGATGAAACACTTTCACCTACCTAACTGATAACGATAGGAAGGGAGAATCCAGCTGACCGAAGCAAGAGAGAAAAGGGAAAAAACCGGAGGAATAAAGGAAGAGCCCGGGGTGTTATTATCCAAGAACTTAGACAAAACTCGACTAAGGTAAGGGGTTTTAGTTGCATGTTTGTGTTGATGAGATTACTTTGATAATGGTTAAATGCTCTAATGCCATGTGTGTATGACTTGATTTGTGAAACTAAAATATGTTAAGGGTGATATTGGTGTCCTTTGATCTCTGTCAGTAGAAGAAATAGTGAATATGGGATTGTAAGGTCACAGGTTGGCCTTGGATGAAGAATTTGTGCATGCATAAACTTTTTAAACATTTTTACTTCATTTTTTCATATTTAAACATGGACTTCTATTGAGTTGGGTACTTGTGTGTTTAATGGTGCATAAATGGAAATGATTTTGTAGATGAAATGACAGATCAAAGCTATAGAAAGTGAAGCCAAGAGGGCTTAAGAAGAGATTGTAAAACAACATGACCATGCAAGTGTGGTTTGGAAGGTTTTGTTTTTATATATGCCTGAGAAGATATTTTTACATGCCCGGGGAAGGTTTTGTTTAACATACTCGGGAAAGGTTTTGTTTTGAATGCCCGGGGAGCTCTTTTATATATGCCCGGGAATATATTTTTACATGACCGGGAAAAAAATGTTTTTATATGCCCGGGAAGTTTTAACAAAGGAATGCCATATGCTCGGGAAGGTTTCAAAAAAGCTCAGGAAAAATATTTTCTTTATATGCCTAGGAAGATTTTTGAATATGGCCGGAAAGATTTTATTTTCTTTTGAAAATAATAAATTAAAAAATAGTCAAGGACCCTAAAATCTGTGGAACTCTTTTTGAAAAAACGGTCAAATGTATTTGGAAACAACCAAACAAGCGTATAAGTTGTTGGACCTGCCTATTTCAGAATGTTGCTATTATGGTGTTTCAGCTATGATGATTTAGAGTTTAGATAGACTACATATAACACACGAATAACATATGATATAGGCCTTTTTAAGTGGAAACCTCTTACTGACCAATACGACCCTATGAAATACTTAGAATTTTGATCTGGAAATTGGTGGACAGGTAGTATAGGTGTACATTAGTTTCCTGTAAAAATTGTAGGACAATCTGAGGTCGGGAAAGGTCAAAAATGCCCTTGGAGGTCTCTAAGGGCAGTTTCGGCATTTCACACGAAGTGTTAGGGAAAAAAGGTCCGAACTGAAAAAATAACTTTATGGCTGTGTAGAGCATAAAAATTAGATGGGGAAGCCCAAATTTGAGCCCAAACCAACTTGTTTAGAGGACCCAACTCACACAGCCCGTTAAGGTCCACAAATGGACCCTTGAGCCCGATACTTCTAAATGGCCTTAGGGAGTCTTTTGAGTTAGAAATCTGATCCATCAGGCCCCAGGAGGCCCAAATAGTACACAATTACACTGTGAAGGAAAACATTGACTTGAAGGTCTTTTGGAATATTATGTTTGGAATATTATGCATACCTTGGTTCGATACGAAGTTATGAATCTATGAATAAATGATGCATGTGCATTTTGATACTATTTTGCGTCTTTGTTTTGATGAAGAGATTCTTAAGGTTTTAAGACACATATTGCATGAGTCTTTGAAAGTTATGAGTTTGGTTATATTGCATGAGTCTTTAATCGAGGTGTTTTCCGTAATGATGGGTGATAGTACCGTTCACTGAGGGGAGAATGCAACTCATCGCTATGAGAAAAAGGGTGGGCTCCTAATGAATAGGGTAAAGTGTCTAAATTGAAAGGGTCTTGGTACAGTTGGCACGGGACAAGTCCCGCAGGAGAGGAGGGATGCACAACGCAACTCTGTCTTTAGGGGTGAATAGAGCAAACGACAGAAACACCTCAACTCCAAAAAGAATGGATGAGAATTGGGTGCACAACATCATCTTATTTCATATGCATCGTTATATGTCTTGATTGGATGAAAGTACACATATTCCATCACGTATCATATTATCATATGTTACATTTATCGATATGTTGTTGTCATAATTGTCATATGATTGCCATGTCCCCTCCCCGGTCTTACTGAGTCCATATGACTCACCCTTTTTTTTTGTATGGTTTATTTGTACTCGAATTCGTTTACTAGGAGGTGAGAATGTTGCAAGGAGCAGGCTGGTTTCGTCTTTTATTATTATTATTGATTTTGTCCAGATTGTATTTCAAACGATTTTATTTTGTGGATATCACGATTTTATGGGCTTAGTGAGCATTAGTAGACTCACCTTTTGTAAACTAGCTAGCCCTTTCGTCTTTTGTCGTAGTCTTCGGAAGGACGCTTTTGTACCATGGTATATATAGATATCACACTTTGGTTTTAGTTATCACACTTTTCCCCACTCGTTTTCTAAAACGTTTTACAATATCTAACTATTTTTATGACTCCTGTGGTTATACTTTAAATTTGTAAGTCTTCCGCTAAGTAAATTCGATGGCATTTACGCGATCCTAAAAGTTTTTATCATGCGGTAATCTCCGAATTTTGTGCATACGATTACTATATGCGAGCCGAGGAGGTAAGTACCAGCACGAAGCGTGACAATACAGTGCCTGCTAGGCTTGTCTTCGATCATCCCGAGCATTCAGGCATACGAGTCTCGCTCATCCCGGGCATTCAGGCATTCGAGATATCAATCATCCCGGACATTCAAGCATACGGGGACTCGGTCATCCCGATCATTCTATCAGCCGAGGCCTCCGCGTCTCTCATGTCTTAAACCGTACACGCTCTTATCAAGTCGGATACTGTCCTGATCGGATATATAAGACCAGGCTCCACAAAGCCTAACAGAAACTGCAACTGCAATGTCCAAGTGATCGATGATCAGAATACGAATAATCGATTATCCACGAAAAATGAACATTGAAGAGGACAAACCAGGTTAAGTGACAAATTCTCACCAAGGGATCAAGTCGATCCAATCTCTGCAGAATTGGCAAGGGTAAAGTGAATTCCTGTTTCTCTTCTTGGTCCATGACTTTCAGATCGTCCTCGAAACCCTCTTTTCATCAGCTTCTATGCAGCAGCGCATGCATATGCCAACTACATATGAATAGATCAAGTAGTTTCAAGCATGCGTTTTATGCAGCTGAAGTTCCGGTTCTAACTCATGAACAGCATTCGAATCAGAGGGATAGGAACCTGTACTGGAGAGGCACTAATTTGCAACTACCTTGCCATACTCTCTTGTCTCTATACAATCTTCCCTCAGACTCCCAGTTATTTTATTCTTATCTCATCGTCTCCAATCCCCAACAGCTTTGTCAAAAAACTACTTGATTATCTTTTTGGGTTATATTATATGTGATAGGAGAGGATTTTGTCACCGTGTGAACTAGACATTGCTAATCGAATTCACTCTCTTGCTGCGTTTCTGATTGTTTCTTACCAACCTTTGTCCCGGATTCTGTTTGAAAGCACCTGTCTCGTTTTGGTCCAAGATGTTTTCAGCCAAGAGGCTCGGATTGGCTGGCAGGCGGAAGAACGGATGACAACTATTAGGAGTTTTTTTACTTACTCATGCTGAACACTCTCTTGGTTGGATTCCCCGACGCAGAAATCGCTTGTCTCACCGTTTGGCTAGATGGGCTGCTTCTCCTGGTCGTTTTGGTTTCCTTAAGTTTATCTTCTAGTCCTGCTCAACATCTGTGCTCGGTGCCTATTAATGTGCGCGCTAATTCCGGAAGCTCAGCTATAATTCGCAGCTGAAACATCATGGATTCTGATATAAGAAAGCGAAACCTCACATTAAAAAATTAATCGGGAACTATACGTGCAGAGCAAGAAAATTTCCAAGGGAATCCAAGACTTGTTTCTGGCGGCTGGCCTAGTTCAATAGCCTCCCTCCTTCTCTTCCGCCCGCTGCTGCGTATGGAAATACTACATAACACTCTGTTTTTTGAGCCCGTTAACAACCATATAACATCCTTTGTCATTTATGGGATAAACCGAACTAACTTGAACTACATGTTGGTCATTTTCCGGAGGTTGAAAAGGAACCTCCTGTTGATTGTGCATTGCCATAATGCCATCTGTAAGCTTTCAGCATTTGAAGACGGAATAAAACTGCCAACATTCATGTTTTCAACATATGCCATTTTGTCCCTTGAAATAGCGTCCATAATGCCGCACGACGTCCCTCCAGTTTTCTAAATAAATTTCTGTGATCGTCTTAAACCCTAGAGAAAGCCATCCTTTCGGTCTTGTTCTTCAGCTTCCTTGTTAGCAGCTTGAACAGACTTGAGCCAAAGAAATGCCTGTATTCAGCACTCTTGTCAGTTGAAAGAGAGGGATTAAGTGAGTTTATATCAATTGATACATTTTCGTATGTGCAGAATCAAGCGCAGTACTTGGGAAATAGATCTAGAACTGTGTCTGGGACAACCCATCTATCAGGTTACCATTATAATTGAAAGATTTGTGATATAGGGCCAGGATCAATACAGTAATCCAAGAATTTAGACCGACATGAAACATATCTAAAAATCCGTTTTTTTTAAACGAAAAGAAATTAACTTTAGAATACAGAACTTACTGAAACGGGAATGCCAGTAAAAGCGAAAAATCCAAGCAAGGGAACATAAAAAATGCTGTCCGAGTTCAAAATTCCAAACACGGGCCTCTGGTTTACGTATTCAAACACAGAACCTATCTGCAGTGCAAAAGTTAAGGAGAAACAGAAGCACACCATAGGACGAAAAATGAATAGGAATAGGGAACTTACTGCAGCAATTGCAGTCACTGCTGAGGCAAGTAAATAAACGAAGAAGGGAATCTCAAATATCTGTTGTGACGCACTTCCCTTGGCTTCATTCTGCGCCCAAGGAGGGGGTACATCGGAATCGGCCCTTGCCCAAGAAGGGATTGTTTCTTCGGTCTTGCTTGGCTCTTTAGAACTTTCGGTCAAAGCGAAGACGGAAAACCTATGAGATATTTTCTTTTGACGGCCACGACGACTTGGGCTTCTTTTTGCAGTTGGTTGATCCAGCGTTTTGTGTCCAAAACCAAGCAATGATCTAGGGCAGAACGGATATTCTTTTCCGGAATTATGCATTAAATTTGAACTCCATGAGCACAAGAAGGTTGCTGCCATCACTTCCTCCACTTCTTCTAATCCTTCCCCGTCTCTTCTATTGTTTCTGTAACTAAAGATAAAGGTCTAAACTAACAAGAATACGTACGCTTGGCTATGTAGTGGTAAAGAACCACCAATCAAACTAGGGCTGTTCACCGGTACCGGCGGTGGGCCGGTTAACCGGCACCGCCACCGGTACCGGTACCGGTAACCGCTCCCCGCTTAGTAGCGGGGGCGGTGCCGGTGGCCATTTTCACCAAAAACCGGTGAAAATGGCGGTGGCGGTGAAACCGCCCACCGCTGGGCGGTTCACCGCCAGAACCGTTTTAAATTTTTTTTTATTTTTTTTTCATTTATTTTATACAAAACGACGACGTTTCTCTTTAAAGAGAAACGTCGTCGTTTTGAGGGGCCCCGAAACCCTAAAAGTTTCGAGGCCCCTCTCCCTTCCCATTTTCGAAGAAGCAAACGACAGCCCCCTCCCCCAGCGTTTCACCCTGGCCTCCAGCCGCCTGCTCCTCCCAGACCCGCACCAAGACGCTTCAGCCTCCCCTCAGCCACCGTGGCTCCGCTGCCTCTCGCTATTTGCCTCTCTCTTTTTCTTTCTCTCTGTTTCTCTCTCTCTATATTTTTGTTGCGATTTGGAATGTTTGCGATTTTTTTTGGGTTTGTGGATTTGGTTGAGATTTGTGATGATTTGGTTGTGATGGTTGCGATTTGGGTTGAGATTTGCGATTTGGTTGTGATGGTTGCGATTTTGGTTGAGATTTGTGATGATTTGGTTGTGATTTTTGCGATCTGGGTGCAGGTGGCGGTAACCGCTACCGCCACCGTCGAAACCGCCACTGTTAGGGGCCGGTTTCGTCCCTTAACGGTGGCGGGGGCGGTGTCCATTTTTGGACAACCGTCCATAGCGGTGGCGGTGGCGGTGGAGGGCATAACCGCCACCGCCACCGCTTATGCACAACCCTAAATCAAACAAACATAAAGACGAAAAGAAAAAGATAAAAGACATGAGGAGAGGAGCATTTTAGAGCTTACCTTTGCCGCTGTCCTTAGACTTGGCCCTGATGAAGAAAAGGGAAGAGAGACTTCAGACCTGCAAGACGTAGTCACGTAGGTTCAGCCACAGATAACCGATCGTGGTTTCATCCTTCTCTCTCTTTCGGTCCTTTTTTGTTCCATCTGTTGAGGCGTGGTCGTTTTGTGGCAGGGGACAGCCCACGACTGTTTCAATCTGCTTGGGCTGGCCCGACCGACCTTCTGGCCTTGGGAGAGATTTCATTAGGCTGTTGTTTTTTCATTGATGTTAGCCGTTAGGCTCACCCAAGAGAAAAAGGATTAATTTCAGGCTCTTTTTATTCGAAATATTAATCTATTAATACTAATTTTTAAAAAAACAACAAATTTAAGGTGGGTCAAACCCATTAAATTTTTAAATGGCCCAAAACATTGAGGGAGGGAGGTATGTGGCCACTAAATTTAGCAACCACGGTCCATTGCGCTAAATCATGTGCAGACGAGTTCGCCCCTCGTTTTATCTTCGACGCCATCTAGAACTGCGTCGTGGTTAAACCAGTACTAGACTTCTCTATTGTTTTTGCAATTGTCCAGTCCATTGGGTCTCTAGGCTTCGAGAGAGCTTTTATTACCGTCAAAAGAGTCACCTTCCAAGACGTAATGAGTTAGATTCATATTTGCAATTTCTTCAGCAACAAAAAGTGTTGCTTCTGTCGTGGCCTAAAGGGGTCTGTGATTGAGTTAGAATATTGTATGTTTAGTATATTTAAAATTAGTATAATATTAAATTTTTAATGTTTAAATATTGGTTTTAGATAGAAAAATAGTTAAGAGGCATAACTCTAAGGTGTGCATTTAATTGTTGAATTATATGATTTTATATTTAATTTATTGCACATGTAATTTTTCTTATTTTTAGCTTGTCTGTACTTAAGTCAAATAGTGTCTAGATACATTTCAAAATCATTATTTTTATCATTTGCACTATATTATTGACATTGTAATTATTTTATGAATTTAATTTCGTCATATGATATCATGAATTAATTAAGTATTTTTTAGCAGATGATAAAATTAATTGCTTTCTGGACTCCAGAAAACAAGAGAAGTCTACTATGACACATGACAGAGCAATAAGGATTTATTAATGACAGTGTCGTAATTCATTGAAGAATGAGAGACACTTAAATCTCAACCATCCTTCTCTATTTTCACTCTCCCTTCTTTGAACCTACCATCTTATTCTACTCCCTCTAATTTTTCTAACCTAGCATCTTTTTCCTTATTCTCTCTCTCTCTTTTCCTTCTCTCCTTGACAGACTCTTTTCCCTATTTATTCTCTCTTTTTCATTTTCAAACACTCTTACAATCTCTCTACCTCTCTGTTTTATTTTTCTAGCATTCTCTCTCTCTTTTCTCTACCCTTTATTTTTCTCTCTATTTGAAGCACTACATTTGCCCTTCCTATTTTCTCTTTTTTCCCCTTATTTCTCTCTTCTTTGCAGCACATTTTCTTCTATCTTTTCGCTCACCCTCTTTCCTCCATTATTTTCTCTTGTCCAAAAACCCTAGTTTTTCTATCATATCTTTATTTTTCTACTGTCTTTTCTCTCACTACTTGTCACCTTTTCTTTTATCTTTCTCTTTTCTTCTCTCTCTTATCCCTCAATTTTCTCTCTTAGCATCCCATCAGTACTCTCTATTCTCTTATCTTTTCACATTGACCCTGTCTCTACTCTCTCTCTCCATTATTTTCAGTTTATAGATTAGTTTCTTTTATGCTTTATTATTCCAATGTCTTGTAGTTCAATTCTTAGGATTTAGATTTAAGTTTCTTGCTCTTTAATTTTCGGCAATTTCTATGTCTATTTAGGGTTATTTTCTCATTGTTTTTTTTTTCTTTTATCTTGAATCTTGTGTTGTAATAAAACGATATTATTTAATCCAAGAATCTTGTGCTTTTTTTTATTCCTTGTCATTTAAATTCCATTATTTAATTTTCTTCCTTTACTTATTGTTATTTAATTTCTGTCATTTAAATTTTTTTATTTACTTTCCGTTAATTATTTACCCTTGTTTATTTTTCTTCATTTATTTTAATGCTTATTATATTCTTAGTTTATGTTTTGTGTTGTTTTAATTTCGTTACAAACTCTCCAAAATCTAAAAAAACATGAATCTGAATTGTGTTTGTGTTCAGTAAACCCTTTTTATTTTTTTTCTTTATTTCTTTTACGAGAGGTTGAAATTAATCTATTTTCCCTGAGGAGACGATCTGGCTTTTGTGCCAATTATTACATGTCAAAACTCTTATACTTGAGTGAGTCAGTCTGATTGGTTAAGGATCCGAGTCATAGCCAAATAAATTTGTTGTTCTAGGTTCAAAATAACTACAGCCGCATCAAATTGGGTTGTGAAGCAATTTGATGGAGTTGGTCTCGATTTGGTTTTGCGCATAAGTGGTAGTTGGGACTCTCCAAGCTCAGTAGTGTTCATGAGCCACCCATTCGATTTTTCCAAACACAGTAATGGGGTCGATCTTGGCGTTTTCTGTCTAGGTCTTGTTGCGATGGAACCAGATCTGTTCATGCAATTGCGGCAAAGATTTGAAAATGTTGAACTCTAATCCATTCGATAAAAGGGCTTTGAACTCAGATCATGCAAGGACAATGAACATGGACTTTGTCTCCATATTATTGTAACTAGAGGCATTTTAGGAACAGATGGCTGATATTCTCATCTTTGTGTCTCTAGAGTAAGCATAGAGTCTCTTGATCCGTATTTATGTCCATTACGCATCAAATTTTCGGGGTTACATTAATGTGATATGTGTATAAGAGCCAATTACTTTTTGCTTGTATGTTGGTAACTAGACCTAATCATGTGCTGCCCAATCTATTGGGCATCTTTAGACCAATTTTAATTTAACAATATAACTATAACTACACCCTTTATCTAAAATTGGGAACTCATTTTTACGCACAAAAATATGGAGTTGGTAAAGTCTCGCATTTCAAAGGCCCTTTAACAAGCCACTGAGCGTTAGCTCAAGTGCCACCTCCTCCCTTTGGGGAGGGTTAGCTTTGGGGATCGAATCCCCTTTCCCGCAGGTTCTGTCCACTATGACTAAAAAAAAGGCCCTTTAACAATATTACAACAACTACCCTGAATTTACCAGACATTTCGCTTTGTGTAGAGTTTCAGAGGCGCTAAGGAAATCAGGAGGTAGAGAGAATGCAGACGAGAGAGCAAGTGGATGAATGCTGTGTATTTTGTATATACCTCATAATGAGACTATGTATATGGACTGCATAAGCTTCAACATCCCCCCTGCGCAAGATAGAGGATAGATATTTTCTATTCTCATCTTGGACAGGTGAGAATAAAAAAAGAGCCAAGGGGAGTGCCTTTGTGAAGATGTCGGCCAACTAAAAATGTGTACGCACATGGGCAGTTTGAAGCAAGTTAGCTCGAAGCTGGTCACAAATGAGGTGGCAGTCGAGTTCTATATGCTTCGTGCATTCGTGGAAGAAGAGATTGGAGGCGATGTGAAGAGCAGCAAGGTTGTCACAATGAAAAGTTGCAGGCTAAGGATGAGGGATGCCGAGAGCCTGTAAAATGAACTTGAGCCAAGTGAGCTCACAACGAGCACTAGCCATTGCCTGGTACTTGGCCTTAGCAGAGGAGTGAGATGCAATGAAATGTTTCTTGTACCGCCAAGAAATCAAGGAAGACCCATGAAAGACGCAATAACCAGTGACTAAAAGGCAGGAGTCAAGGTCGGAGGCCCAATCTGAGTCACAGTAAGCTATGGGAGATAAAGAAGAAGAAGTAGAAAGCAGGATGCCTTGAGTAGGAGCACGCTTGAGGTAACGACGAACCTTCATAACAGCTTGAAAATGAAAAGAAGTGAGAGCATCCATAAACTGGCTGAGTGTTTGAGTGACATAGTAGATATCAGGGCAAGTGATTGTGAGGTAGAGAAGTCTACCAATCAAGTGCCTATAGCAGGAAGGATTGAACAGGGAGCACCCGAGTGTTTATCCAGCTTCATATTTTGATCCATGCACAGAGTGGTTGGCCGACCACCAAGAACACCAGCATCGGCCAAAATATCAAGTGCATACTTCCTTTTGCATATGTGTATCCCTTTATGAGATCGAGTCACTTTGGTGCCAAGAAAATGTTTGAGATCTCCCAAAGACTTGATTTTGAAGTTACCAGTGAGAAAAATCTGAAAAGCAAAAATACACTCAAGATGGGAGCTGACCACTATTAAATCATCAACATAGACTAGAACTGTACTGAATGTGGAGTATTCAGCCTTGGTAAAGAGGCTATAATCCGGTTTTGATTGCTGAAAATCAAAAGCAATGAGAGTGCTGATGAATTTGGCATTCCATTGCCGAGAAGCCTGCTTGAGTCCATAGAGACTCTTGTGCAATTTGCAGACTTAATGGCATTGCCCAACATTATAACCAGGTGGTTTCTTCATGTACACCTCTTTCTCCAAATCTTCATGGAGGAAGGCATTATGAACATCAAACTACCGTAAAACCCAGCCTTGAATAGAAGCTACAACTAGTAGGGTGTGAACAGTGACTAGCTTGGCCATGGGAGAGAAGGTTTCATGGTAATCGATCATTTCTTATTGAGTAAAACCTTTGGCCACCAACCGGGCCTTGTATAGTTCAATGGTGCCATTAGAATGATATTTGACTTTGTAGACCCATTTGCACCCGATGGCCTCCTTATGAGGAGGAAGATCAGTAACCGACCATGTATGATTGCTTGAGATCAATGAGAATTCTAAACAGCTTCACCATAGCTAGAAGGCTCAGTTTGTGGAAGAAATAGATGTAGTAAAGGCACGAAAAAAATAGAGATAAGTGCTGATAAGACAAATAAAACTTCTGAGTAAGTTTTCGGGGTGGAAGGCCAAGGTTTTATCACAAGCAGGACACACTGTTCTTTTGAAAATCATGGCTACCTCTATGCCTCTTTATCCTATGTCTACCTTCCTTTTACCCAAAGGGTGGTGTGAGGATTTTGATCGACTTTTTAAAATAATTCAGTGGGGGTTTGGTGATGAGAAGTCAAGTCATTTTACTCCTAAGTCTTGGGCGTCGATTTGTCAACCTAAGGATGGTGAAGGTTTGGGTTTGCGACTCATGTATGATATTAATCGTGCATTAATTGCCAAGCTTGGCTGATATTTGTATCATCAACCTTAGGTGAAATGTGTTCAAGCTGTGAGGTCCAAGTATATTGGATGGCATGCATTTACACTCGGTAGGACCAAAGGCCAATATGTCATGGATTTGGCGTGGTCTTTGGTCCATTCGTCGTTTGTTAGCAAAGCATATTTGTTGTTTGTCTCGGAATGAGAGTAGCATTCGGATTTGGGAGGATCAATGGATTTGGACAATTGATCCCGAAGGAATGCTTTCAGTGACAGGTGTTTATCGTGGTATTAAGCAGTGGCCAGTTAACACTTGGCACCCCTTTCAGCCCAAGGATTGGTCTTGGTTGTGGAAGCTCCACATTTAGGATAGGCTTAAGTTGTGTTTATGGAAATTTGTCCAGACTGTGTTGCCTGTGAGGGGGGCAATGACACGTGTGTTAATTCTGATTTTGACCAGCGGTGTTTGTGTTCCTTTTGTGGTATGGAAGAAAAATCTGCAGAACACTTGTTCTTGCATTGTCAAGTGGCTAGAGTGGTCTGGCATGGTTCCATTTGGCCTTTGCTGAATTTATATTGGGTTTGTGCTTTGAGGACATTTGGTATCCCAAAGGTTGATTGTCAAAATTTTATTCTCGGTGCTTGAATCTTTTTGGTTTCTACGCAATGATGTGATTCATAACAAGGCTATTGTTGATCGCTTTGTTGTGATTCAAACAATTAGACGTTATTATTTGGAGCCTTCTCCTTCGTTTGGAATGTTGTTGAGGTGGCTAGTCACTTGGTTTAGAAACCCCCTATAGGGTCTTGGAAATGTAACGTGGATGTTGCCATGAGATCTTTTCACTCGGTCTTGGCAGTCGTGGTTCGCGACTTTGAAGACTTCATCTGTACTTTGTACATGGAGCGTCTTACTTCACAAGATCCTTTGGCTGGCGAGATGGCCACACTTTGGGCGATAGTTCGGTTGGTTGAAGATGAGCCTTGGCCCCGAATTCTTTTTGAGTCTGATTGTTTGTTTGTGATTCAGGATGTGTTGAGCATGTCTTCTGTTGCAGGGGATGATGGAGGATTGGTTGTCTGGTATTCAGAATTTCTTCTCTATGCATGCCCATCATTCCCTCTGTTGGATTCCTCGCAAGCAGAATAAGCTTGCTCATTGTCTAGCTAAGTGGGCTACGTCTGCAGTTGCTTATGGTTTCATTTCGGTTTATGCTATTCCAGCGCATGTTTCCCGCTTTGACCATTCTTAGGATGCGTTTGAATGATAAAAATTTAGCGTGTTTAAAATTTTGGGTATGAGAGTTAGTGAAAAAGTAAAGAAAGAGAATGAAAAAGTTGATAAAAAAGTGAAAAAATTTATGGAAGATGGTGAAAAAGTGAAATAATTTATGGAAATTTGTGAAAAAAGTAAAGAGAGAAATTTTTGTGATGGTGATAAAAATGTTTAAGGACAAAATTTTAATATTCGAACGCACCCTGAGTTGCTTATTATTTTTACATTATCTAGAAAAAAAGATGAGATAGGAAAAAGAATATATAAATCGGAGGATAACCCCTTTGACAATGATTGGGAAGTAGAGTGAGACCAGCCTGAGAAGAAAAGTGGGTGTCGACATGAGGCCAGTGATATTCTTTCTCTCTGTTACGCCTCGTGCTGATATTTACCCCCTCAGATCGCGTATAGTAATCGCATTCACAAAGTTTGAGGATTATCGCACGATAGAAACTCTTATGATCGCTTAAATGCCCTCAAATTACTTAGCGGAAGACTTGATTAGAAAGATTACTGATAAAAAGAAAGCCGGTAAATTGGTTTAGAAACTTGAACAAAAGAAGTGAAATTTCACAAAGTATTAAAATCGGTATATTGCACTTTTCTAAGAAAAACTTTAATCGTTTAACGACTAAAAATGAGGATGACAAAAACTTCAAGCTATCGTATTTTAATCATATGTACTTATTTTAGGAAAATCTCATAATGTATTACGTTAAAAACTAATTGGTATTGGAATCAGATTAAAGAGTAGTAAAAGGAAGTAAATAAACCTTTAAGCAAGAAATCAACAGAAACATTTTTCTTTAAACGAACACGGTTTAATATAAAAGGTTCATTACAAAAGAAGAGATCTATGTTAAACAAAGTCATATAGTCCACCTAGCCTATAAACTGTGCTTCAAAGGATCAAAAACAGTTTTGAAACCTTACTATCAAAAGAAAATAAAAGAAACATTAAAAAGAAGTACAAACATCAACAACCAAAATATGCTCGCTCATAAAAGTCATCATCTGTTATGCTTGATGCCCACGGCCACAACAGTACATTCAATGCAATGCAGGAATGATGCATCTGTTTTCCGTTCGTTTCACTTTCTTTCCGTTCTTTCTTTTCTGGTCATTAGAGGTGCCCTTAGTCTCTCTGTTTCACCCTGTAGAGTCCGGGTCTTGCGTCCCTCCTCTCCTCTGGGACTGTTCCGTGCCCCGGCACCAGGACCTTATCAAGCGTATATTGTTTCACACTAGAGATACCAACCAGTTTCAGCCGAGCAAGTCTCTCTTTTCTCTCACTTTCTTGACGAACAAAACACATACAGGGATTATATCCTTCTTACGGTTATTTCCCCTTGGTCATTCTACGCACCCTAGGCTAGGTCTGAAGGAAATCACCAGAAAATCACGATGTAGCCAATCACAAGCAGCCACCTACACTTCTCAAATCTAACGTATCTTTGCTAAAAAGTAATTTAATGGACAGGCAAATAGCCATGCTCCATTTAAATGTCTAGATAAAAATGTATTGAATGCACATCACATGGTTAAGACATGTAGAAAGCAAGTACATCATCTGCATAATGGAGACATTATGGGCTCAGCACTCACAGGCTCTAGGGCTCAGACTCACGGGATTCTGATTGACCAGCCCAGGGCATCGCCATAGCCATCCGAGGTATCTGATCTCAGCCTTCTCAAAATTTCCGAGCAGAGCTCGGGTCCAGCACATCTGGGTACACCCGAATTCAGGGCTCATCCCACCCTGGATCCAGGAGTCCAGCTCTCCTGGGTCCCATACTCCCGGGCATTCCTTGGCTCAGTACCCCCTGGAATTCATAGGTTCAGATCAACCTGAGACTTCCTGATCTTGCCCTCAAAACTCCTGAGCAGTGATCGGGTGTCACAACTCCCGATCATGGTGTTCTCGGTCAGCCCAAGACTTTTACCTAGAGACCCCGACCTTTCCCACTCGGTTACTCCGAGCAATAACTACTCAGAATTACAATTTTGCCCCTGGTCACTTTAATTACCCAATCAGCCTCGGCACCCAGTCTGCCCAGTTACTACCGTGAAAATAAAACTCAAGAAAATAATATTCGGCTATAGGCTAAAAAGTAATTGAAGGTTAAGAAAAAAAATACATATGCCGAATCCCTTAATAGAAAATATAAAACTCATAATGAAATAATATGCAAACAATTGCAAACACTTACTTGAATAATAAGATATTTGATTTTTAAACTTAATAAAGTAATAATTTAGACTGAAAAACTCCGTAAAGAGTAATATGTAATTAAGTCAAACAATTGAGAATAAAGTGGGGTGTCACACTCTGTCTCTCTCAGCTGCCAAGTACACTTCAGTTCAGCCTTTCTCAATCTCTCTCGCAACTCTCAAATTGTGATTACTGATTAGTGATTAGATAGCAATTTAGACAATTAGGTCATAGACTCATAAAATTTTTGTATGAAATTGTAAAATTGGTTATTGAATTATTAAACTGTTAGTCCAAAATTAAACGTTCATCCTTTTAATTATTAAACTATTATTCTTAGGAATAATTAGTTTGTTGTTGAACTTGAATCACTTCGGATTTATATTGAATTTGTTGCCAACTGAAAGAGATCTTGCCAACGAAAAAGAAAAGAAAAGTAGGGTACGTGTATTTTAATATTTTTAGTTCTTAATTTTCGATATTTTAACTCTAAGACACATTTTCAAGTTATCTAATTTTATTTTGTTATTTTCCCTTAATAGTTTGCCCCCTTCAAATTTATTTCTGGTTGGCCGCAGGGACCCCAAAGTGGGTGTACTAAGAGCTCTCAAGTAGAGCACAGTGTTTGTGATCATCCTTTTTGCGATCGCATACAGTTAGTTGCACCAGAACATCTTGTGAACGCAAGTCATCCATAGGAGAACACTCCACGTTATCTCAATACGAATCTTGTTTTAATTGTCAAACAGTTATATTATTTTGCATGAACGGTGGGGTTGGAAGCTGTCTAGAGCCTGAGAAATAAGACAACTAGTAATAAGCATAATTGCGATCACTTGAAATCATACTTGATTTAAGTGGATGGCAATCATCCTTGCTTTGAAAAATTGGGGATATCATTTGTGGATCATCCTAATCATTATCATAATACCGAGAATTCGCAATCTCCATCACTATGTCCCTGGAGTAAAGGTCACACCTGAGGCTTTTTGTTTCTGGGGTCCCTTCTTTTGGGCACCGAAAAGAGCACCGAGTTCAACGAAGGCACCAGATGGGAATGGAACAATGATGGTTTAGCCAGAAAATATTTGCCCTGTACAATTCGTTGCTTACTTACCCCCCCCCCCCCCACCTTTCCAACAGACGTGGCCGGACGCCGGACAGTCCATAGTGGGAACTTCATGCACTCGGCACATTATATTACTAAAGTGAACATACAGAATGGTCAGCTGCTGCTGCTGCACTCCACCCTTGGCCCACTAACGCCCTGCGGCGTGGCATTGGTTTCTTTTGCCCCTTTATCATTGCTTTTCGAAAACTATGTGGCATATACGCTCTGTATTCTTTACACGCAGCCACGCACTGTAATCCTGCCATGTGAACATTCTTTTTCGACCCGCTGTAGTTTTCTCTATTTCGTTTCTTTTTTCCCTCTTTCTTCATATTTGAAATCGCATACTCTTTCTCCCATATCGTAACTGAAAGCCTGATCTCGTTTTGCTTGGTTCTGAATACACTTGGGGGTGGGACTGTAAGAACACTTTTTTGAAAATGGCTGCATTCACTTACATGGGGATGAGGAGAAGTAGCAGCATCCTAATTTATCTGTTTCTTGGTGTTCTTATGGCAGAAATCAGCCTTTGCTCTTCCGCCAAGGTTGATCACATCATAATTTCGCATGGATATCTAATGATCTCCTTTCTATTTTCGTTTGGGTGCAGGCACTCTTTGGGCCGTTTGGTTTTATTTTTCTTACGTTTTGGGTCCGTTCCATGTTCACGTACTCTTTTTCCTTTCTTTGTTTATTTTGCCTTTGTCCCCAGCAGGTGTATGTAGTCTATATGGGAAGCAAAACCGGTGGAAACTCGGAAGAGATCCTGAGCCAAGACCATCAAATGCTTGCTGCTGTTCATAGAGGAAGGTATGGCGTTTTGTGCTTCTCCAATCGTTTGTGTTACTGCGTCTTTCCCTTTTCGCATGGTCATCAAATTTGAGGGGTTTTGTCCACATTATCCCACATATACAACGGCTTAATTTGAACCAGCATCGAGCAAGCACAAGCATCTCACGTTTACAGTTACAGACATGGTTTCAGAGGCTTTGCGGCCAAGTTGACCGACCACCAAGCTTTCCAGATTTCTAGTAAGAACTTTGTTCTCCAAAATCCCTTATTTTTGCATATAGAATCAGAGATTAATGGCTGTATGAATGAAATATTGTGAGCAGAGATACCGGGCGTTGTTTCAGTGTTTCCCAATTCGAAACGAAGGCTGCACACCACTCATTCGTGGGATTTCATGGGTCTTATAGGAGAGGAAACCATGGAGATTCCTGGGTATTCCACCAAGAACCAAGTCAATGTTATTGTTGGGTTCATCGATACCGGTCAGCTCTCTTTAACTATCTTCGACATCCTTACTACTACAATTATTCTGTTGTTCCTGAGGAGCACCCCTTCCTCCTTTTCCTGCGAATTTCGTCCTCCCTTTATTAGTCTGTGTCCCCCAAGGGCAAATTAGTTCCTTCACAAGAATGCGAAGCCTTCATTTACTAATTATGCACAGAAGAGAGGGGCTTGGCAATGTCTCTTTTAGTACCTAAGCCTTCATTTCTATATGAATTATTGTTTACAGATCAGAATCTTGCTATCAGAAAACGATTGCATGATCAAGCCAAGTTAATTTTTTTGAGTTTATTTCACCTTTTACTTTTTTGTGATTCTTTTACTTATTTTGAACTTAAAAAAGCAATAGAGGTGTTTCTTTATTATTGCTCTGTTAGCTATCGCGTTTGTTTTTCTATCACTACGCAACTGTCGTTATGGCCAATGTACTTAGATATGCTGTTTTAGGACTACTGTTGTATGTCTTATTCTACGTGAACATTTTGCACAACTTATTGCATTCTGTATGCTTGAATGCTCGTGTTCCTCCAGTTTGGTGGACCTAGTTTATTGGCCATTATGGATTCATAGAGAGAGAGAGAGAGAGAGAGAGAGAGAGAGAGAGAGAGAGAGAGAGAGAGAGAGAGAGAGAGAACAAATGTGGTCTTAACTTTGGCTGTCATATAAAGCAGGAATTTGGCCTGAATCCGCAAGCTTTAGTGATGCTGACATGCCTCCAGTGCCTGCCAGATGGAAGGGGCAATGCCAATCGGGAGAAGCATTCAATGCTTCATCTTGCAACAGGTTTTGCCCTAGATACATTCTCAGTTACTGAAATAATATCATGAACATTAACATTGAGGATCCTCAGTATCAGCTAAAACTCTAATGGGACAGGAAAGTGATTGGAGCTAGATACTATATGAGTGGCTATGAAGCAGAAGAAGAATCAGTAAGCAAAATGTCATTCAGATCTCCGAGGGACAGCTCTGGCCATGGTAGCCATACAGCCTCAACGGCTGCTGGTCGCTATGTGACAACAATGAATTACAGGGGGCTGGGAGCTGGAGGAGCTAGAGGTGGTGCACCTATGACCAGGATTGCCATATACAAAACGTGTTGGGACTCGGGTTGCTATGATGTTGACTTACTAGCCGCCTTTGACGATGCAATCAGAGATGGGGTTCAGATCTTGTCTCTGTCTCTGGGTCCTGATGCTCCCCAGGGAGACTATTTCAGTGATGCCATTTCTGTAGGGTCATTCCATGCCACCACTCACGGAATTTTGGTAGTTGCGTCAGTTGGAAATGAAGGAAATCAAGGTTCCGCAACAAATCTTGCCCCATGGATTCTAACTGTTGCTGCTAGTTCAACAGACAGAGATTTCTTTTCAGATATCGTGTTAGGAGATGGTACCAATATCATGGTAATGCAGTGTAGTCTTTTTAATGAGCAAGTCCTGCAATATATTATGGAGCCTTATAAATTCTGAATTGATGATGTATAGGGCGAAAGTCTCAGCGTGGTTGAAATGAATGCCTCTGCAAGGATCATTTCTGCCTCTGAAGCCTTTGCAGGATATTTCACTCCTTATCAATCCAGGTGAAGCGGAAGGTACTTGTAGTCAGTGCAATTTCGACATCAATATCAAGGAAAAATTCAAATTGTTAATTTTCTGTCTACTAGTTCCTGCAGTTACTGTTTAGAGAGTTCCTTGAATAGCACCAAGGCGAGAGGGAAGATCTTGGTCTGTCAACATGCTGAGAGTTCAATGGAGTCAAAGCTGAAAAAGAGTGTGGTAGTGAAAGAAGCTGGTGGAGTTGGGATGATACTAGTTGATGAAGCAGATAAGGATGTTGCTATCCCCTTTGCGATCCCTGCAGCTATTGTTGGGAGGGAGACGGCTGATCAGATTCTTTCATATGTTAACCGCACACGGTTCATTTATTGCTTCAAACAATGGAAATATGAGTATGTTTCGGATTTATCTGCTTTTCTAATAAGGCCATTCTTTTGTGTGAACAGGAAATCAGTGTCCAGGATTTTCCCTGCAAAGACTGTATTGGCATCTAAACCTGCTCCTCGTGTTGCAGCATTTTCTTCAAAAGGTCCGAATGCCTTGACCCCTGAAATTTTGAAGGTACAATTTCTTTTAAAAGATCAATAATATGAAGGGGCAAGTAGATTTTGCTTTATTATTGGTTCTATCTTTTTCATGCCTTTTTATGGCTCTCTTTTTTTATATTCGTATATATATATATATATGTTGTTATATTTTTCTTATGTTCCTAAACCTCTGATTGTTCTCCTTTTTAGCCTGATGTCACAGCTCCTGGATTGAACATTTTGGCAGCCTGGTCTCCTGCAGTTGGGAAAGTGCAGTTCAACATTCTTTCTGGAACTTCAATGGCTTGCCCCCATGTAACAGGAATTGCTACTTTGATCAAAGCTATTTATCCTTCATGGTCTCCATCTGCTATTAAATCTGCCATCATGACAAGTGGTAATATATCCTAGATTTCCTGTTGATTCTTTATAGACACGCACCTAGCCAAGTCGAGTTGAATTGCCACTTTTTTAGAACAACTTGAAGCCTCACATTTTCTCTACTTCTTTTGAGATCTGATTTGTTGAATCCACCTTATAAATTCACGAAGTCAAGTATCACCTTCTTTTTTTGGCTGTCCATTGACCTTATTCTAGCAACCCACTAGGTAATTGTTCCTTTGAATGTCATAAAGAAAGAAAGAAACTTATGTTAGCAGTTTGCTTTGCTTAGAATAAATGGAGGATACTACTCATGTGTGGTTCTTAAATTTCCACAAAAGAATCTGACTCCAACTGGAATATGCAGCGACTATTTTGGACAAGAACGGCAAACCAATGATAGTGGATCCTGAAGGAAGAAAGGGTAATGCATTTGATTATGGGTCTGGATTTGTGAACCCAACGAGAGTCCTTGATCCAGGTCTTGTTTATGAAGCACGGCCAAGAGATTATGTATGGTTCCTTTGTTCAGTTGGTTATGACAAAAGCTCATTGCATCTAATTACAAGAGACAACAGTACATGTCGTGGGACATTCAGAACGCCATCGGCCCTCAACTATCCTTCCATCACAGTGCCCAGTCTCAAGGAGAACTTCTCAGTGACTCGAACTGTGACAAATGTTGGGAAACCAATAAGTGTTTATAAAGCTTTCATTTCTTCTCCCACTGGAATAAATGTCACTGTCGTGCCAAACCGATTAATCTTTAACCACTATGGCCAGAAGATCAAGTTCAGGGTGAATTTCAAGGTGACTGCTCCATCAGAGGGCTATGCTTTTGGGTTTTTGTCATGGAGGAACAGAAAATCACAGGTCACCAGCCCTCTGGTTGTCCGGGTTGCACCTTCCAAGTTGGGGTTGATAAGATAACGGCACTTGAACAGATCGGATTAGGAGCTTTATAATACTTGACAGATGAAACCGGCATAACTACTGTATTGCGCCTGACGATGGTTGTGCAGTGGAATTTCTGGTAATTTATTGAACAAGCAATATATTTGGCAGAATGTGAATGGCAGTATAGAGCATTGTTAATTTTCCATTTTTTTCCTCTCCGCATTGTGATGGATTAGCATTGTATTGTAGTAGCTTGATGGGATTGATTAATTACCATTTTTGTTCTTTGTCTTTGGACTTACTCTTGGGAGTTAATATAGATGTTTTGTTACATGCTTTAGGAGAACTCACTCCCAAAAGCTAGCTCAAGGGGGAAAGAGACTCCAAGGCATATAAACCCCATATTGACAATCTATACTTCCAATGTGAGATGGATCTCATACTCCCCAATGGTATGAATATTTTACTGATTATAAACTTTAGAGAACCACTTGTAGCATCGTTTGAGGCCAGAAAAAGTTTGCACATGAAGTTGATACTGATGACATCTGAGGTGTTGCCAGCCAAAGGAGGCTAATTACTTATAGCTGAGGAAGAAGCAATAGATATCTCAGGGGAACCACAATATACATGGAGTCTTGGCTTATTTTTGCAGGTACTTCATTGTAATGCGGGAGCAAAGGCATTAGATAGTGTAGTTGAAGATGTTTCACTTGTCGTCTTCTTGAATATGTTCGCTGGCATTGAGGATATATAGTCATTTTTATTCATTCTGTACTTGGTGTTCTAGCCTTTAAAGAAATATTTAACTTATATATAAGATGGTTTAAGTTACGTAGACCAATTGTAGATTAAACTCCATCAATGAAGCTGGATGAGGCAACAATCTTTCACGATCTCTCACATGCATGTGTGCCTCGTTTGCATATGAACACAAGAGTAGCTACTGGTGCGAGTCCCATTGTCCATTTGGCGATCATGCTGCATTGCTAGCACTCAGGAATAGAAGAGTTGAATAACAGCGCTCGAAATGGAATTTACAAAGGGGTCAAATGTCGACCTACTCTTTTCATTCCTACCAATACAGAAAAAACCGTCAACGAAAGTAAATTCGTTGTTGGTACATGCAATCCCTACGACTGTAATTCCGAAGGATCAATCAAGCCTTCTAACACGACGAGCTGGTCCAAAAGTGCAAGCTTCTCATCTTCGAGGGTCTTGACATCATCTTCAATTTCTCTCAGCTCTCCGCCCAATGCAAAGCTCTCTTCTTCCAGCAATAAATACTTCCGCCTCAGTGTTCGGTACTCACCTCCAGATGTTGAGGAATCAGGCAATGAATCAGAGTTCGATCTCTCTGGTTGCTGAGATGATGGTGAAATCTCATTCTTAAAGTTTCTCTTGGAGGTTTTTGGCCCTGGCCCTGGCCCTGCTTTCATTGAGAAAGGCCCCTGCGCCTCGTGAATATCTTTGAGACCATTTCCTAGTAAATGAAAGGAAGAAGCCTTTTGGGTCGAGAGTTTCTTTTTCCGTAACTTTGAGTTTAAATTTTCATCAGACCGTGGCATCCTTGGATCTTGCATGTCCAACCTACAAATGCTACAATTTTCACAGCCACAAAAGCACAGAAATATGTACATATTCTCCGTCACCAAATGGATTCAGTCAAAAAATATCACAGTTGTTTCTTAGGGAGAGTGAACCGAGTTCAGCCCACCAGAGAGAAAATGAAAAAAGATAATTTGTTTTTTCGGAGAGGGGGGGGTACATGTAGGTTGTATGTCAATGCAAGGCGCATAGAGCTTGATAGATACAATTCGCTCATATACTCTTTTGGGATTTAAAAAAGGGAAGAAGATAACAGAGTGAAATAAGCCCTCCGTAAATTTGCTTCAGTTTTCAGCTCAAATGCACCTCTTTTCCCATACGCACAGTACAGCTTGAGACAGTGGGCTCCATACCATTGCATTCGTATGTAACTCAGTAACTCGCAGTACAACAAAAAACAAACAAACAACTCCCTTACAAAGAAATAAAACCTCACTTTTAAAACTACATTTCAAAGCACCTCCACTACCTGACCGAACACATGATTTAGCGGGTACCAAAGAGGAAATGAAAGAAATCAGTGTCAATAATGTAAATGCTGAACAGAGAGAAAAAAAAGAGAGCGAATATCCTATAAAATAAACAGCCCTACAGTGCCAGGGAACAGAGTTCGACCATTCATTGCCAACTATGTTTCAGAGTCGTTATCAAAAACCTATGTTTCAGAGCAGAAAGAGAAGAAAGCATAGCTAACTAAATCAATTTGTCTTTGTCCCCCTTCGCTTGGGCTGAAACACACTCCTCCCCCTACTAGAGGCACCTGGCCACCAATTTATACCTTGGCCCACCACATTTGGGATCTCATTTTTATCCAAAATTCAAGTTTGAGTGGTTACAAATAGACTCAGTAACATATATCTGCACCTTTTTATTTTTCAATGTCAAGCAGTTTATAAATGAGCCACCTTGACCCATGTCCTCACTATGCTTATGAGCTTCAAAATCCATCCTCTTCTAAGAGGCGTCACTCTGCACTGAACCTACACCAATAATCCTTTTGAAAGAAAAATCTTGCCATCCAAAGAAAAGTCACATCAAAACCAGTTCTGCTCACCGTTTTTTTATTGGTAAGTTACCCATGATATGTAGCGAGTCTAGAACCTGAAACCTTAACCCCCACCCCACTCTTCTAGGAAAATAAATTGCCATCTAGAGCTCACTCACAGTTCCACTCGACATTCTCGGACAAAAATCTCCAGACGCGTAATCCCAAATTTATATACCTCAACATCCATTCCAGTCTACCGATCTGCTCTTATGTTGTCCATAATATTTTCATTATTCATCATCTCTCTTATGTTGCTCATAATACTTTCAATATTCATCATCTTGTGGCTCTGCATGAATTGCATCATATGGTAAGAACAATAAACAACACCTTACAAACACCACCAAGGCACATATCACATCTTGGAAAAGATGCTAGTGACAAAATGTCATCAAGACTCATCAACACAAGGATCACCAAGACTGCAAAATCTACAGAAATGTCAACTGTGTGCACTTACCACAACACTTTGGCATTCACCCATATTTAAATCAGAAAGTACAATTGAGATAGAATTCTCATAATATTTTCAGGACAAAAGAGGGAAGTTAGAATATGTAGCTCATCTTTCAAAAATATGTCTTATCGTCAAGAGACGGCCTTGTAGAGCAAGTCAAACCATGCACTTGGACTGATTTAGATAATTTTCTAGCTGCTATAAGTTTATTTGATTTTATGGATTTAGGATCTTGTTCACGAGGAAAATATATGCGCTTCAATTAGTTTAAGGATTCTTTCTTTTACTTAGGTCCAATGGTAACATGGATTTCAGCTGAGAGAACCTTACCAGGGTTGTATGGACTACAGGATGATATCAAAATAATCTTTCCTAATTGACTGAACAACCTTCTCCCAACTAATAACTTGCTTTTAGGGTAATATCCCGTCAAATATTGACCCCTCTCATTCATAGGAGATTGGAACAGAGAAAGAAGGGAGAGTTAAACAACATAATCCTACAATTATAGGATGGTTTAAATGGTCTAAACTGAGAATGAAAACAAAAATTCCCAAACAAGTCTGAAGACTCTGAACAAATTAACTACGCTCCACTCCCCTCTCCTCTCTTCCCCCTTCTTCCCCCTCTCTCACAAATTAACTACGAGGCCACAAATTAACTATGCAGGGGGATTTTCTCTCACCCTCCTCTCTCCCTTTCCGCCTCTTCCATCCTCCGAAAAACTTACAAACCCCCAATCCTTAAGAATTTAGACCGGCGAAATTCTGTTCCCAAATAATATTCCCTGAAAGGCAAGTTTTGAAATTCATGATCAGTCCTAACCTTGACAAGGTTTATCATTTGCAACCTCCGTGACCATAACCCCATCCTCCAAACATTAGTTTAATTCCAAAGTTTTTACTAGTGTTCAAACAAAAAGGTAAAAACTTGCTGCCTAACATATTGAAACAATTTGACCATTTGTTTTCCATCTCAGACTCTAAGCCTAAATCTTTCCTAATATACCCATACCAAGTTTCAGCTAATCGACGAAAAGGCACATATATCAGACATGAGAAAGGAGCATTTTAGAGCTTACCTTCACCGTTGTCTTTAGAATTGACCCCAATGAAGAAAAGGGAAGAGAGACTTCAGACTTGGAAGAAGTTGGTTCAGCCACAGATAACGGATCATAGCCTCGTCCTTCTATCTCCCTCCAGTCCTTTTCTATTGAATCTGTAGAGGGCGTAGTCTAAGGTCGTTTGTAGTAGAGGACAGCCCACGACTGTAATCTGCTTGGGCTGGCCCGACCTTCTGGCCTGGACCACTAACAATAACTCAATCATTGGCTTCGACTTTCCTGCTTTTCACAAATTCTAATAAAAGACAATCTCTATCTAAATAATTTTTCAAAATTTCTATTAACTTTCTCAAGCCTCAATAAAAAGAAAACTCACAATTTTTTTTCCAAAAAAAATATAAAATACGGAAATGTTTGATATGTCAAACAACAACAAAGGTTGAAACTTGGCCAATGTAACTACCATGTTATAGTCGCTGCTTTTTACCTCCAAAAATTCTCAGAATGACCAGTCAAGAATTTTGCCTCCCACTTCCTTTTGTTACCTCTGGTCTCCTTTAACATCATTTATTTCTCTCTCTAATGCAACTCTAAGTGAAGCTTCGGCATGTGACTGACGAAGCTATCAAAATAACATCGTGAGCAATGACTTGAGAGCGCAAGTACTATGATTGACAATGGCGTCTTTGTTGCAATATTGTTCTTTTTCTCTTTTTCTCCCTCTCTATATTTATGTCGAGTGTTAAAGTTGCTGGAAAATTAGTTTAAGGTCTTGATATGAAACAAAAAAATTATAGTTAATGGCTTTTATTTTATACTCCTTTCAATTTGTTTTAGTAAGCTCGAACTGCAGTTTGGATCATTAGAGTGAACTCAGGGCGAGCTTGAATACATTTCTGGAAACTTGATTCATGAAAGAACCAAGCTCGTACCAGTATATTTGCTTGTCAAGCCAAGTTTGAACAACTAATATTTGCTTGTCAAGCCAAGTTCGAACAACTAATACTCGGTCTAATTACAATTCTAATTATGAGGCTGGTACAGTCTCGGAATCTAAAGCCTGATTGGGAGGTTGCAGGGGAAGTGGAGACCATTAGAAACCTTCTTGAGGCTAATCCCAGCTGGAGTTTTAGTTGGACCCCGCGAGAGGAGAATTATGCTGTGCACAATTTGACGAAATGATGTATTTATTCTGACATCTCTGGATGTATTAGTTTGGATACCTTGCCTAACTCTATAACATATTGTGACGCTGGGAATGTTTTGAACCTAGCTTCGTAACCAAGTCCGAACTGTAAGAGTGCAAGATCACAGTGGAAAAGATCGTTGATCAAAGCAGCCCAAGGGTTCTGCCTCCTTCAGATCCACGCACACAGGTTTGAGAGAGAATTAAAGAGAGATTTTGTAGAGAGAGAAACGCTCACGTTAAAATGAAATTTATTTTTTCTAATGAATTTAGTTATTTATAATGGTTGACTCAGAACTCGACTGTGCTTATGCGTAAGATCTTTAGGGATATCAAATCTCGGTCGTAGGAACATCAAGAAAAACTCTTTTTCATTAAATCCCTTATATTCTGTAATCCGAATTTATGAGCTTCTACAAATTGTGATCATGTCCATTAACATATCACAATTAACCCCCGAGATAATGAGATTGTTTTTGTGAAATCTCTTTTGCTAATAATTATACGCTTATTTATCCTTTCACTATACTATATTCCACATGAGCTAATAGAACCGTATTAATATCACCAGTAAAGTCTCTAGCTTATATAATTCTTAATTATCAGTCTGTACCTAGTTGGACTCCCAAAAAGGTTCAAAATAATTTTTGCAAATATTTACTTAATATTTAATATAAGTAAAAAACCGTTAAAACACTTTTCACAAAATCTCGTTGTGCAGCGTTTTGAATTGAGTCCAACAATATACAGATATAATGAATATATTGTCTCATCAAGAGACTGGTGGATTCCATAGTGAGCAATTATATAAAGTCACTTACTATGCACAAGGTTCAACATTATCTGGAATATTTGATCTGTGAAGATCATCACCAAACGACTCAGTCAAAGCACAAGCAAACAATAAACAAACCTTCATAACTCTCTCAGTTCTAAGGACAACATAAGCTAATTTTGTTGAATATCATTCTCTACATTAGTGATCGTTTCCAGAAAGTATTCATATTTGATCTGGTTCAATGCATGTACTCTTACATTGTACTCACACTCGTCTGATTAAGGTCATCACCTCAATGACGGAGTTCATCATTCTATCTTATAGAAGCACAACAAGTGTAAACCTATTTGTACATTATCATATATCTCGGTCTAGAACAAAGTGAATATACAAGGATCCGAAAAAGTCATACTCCTCGTCTCCAATTCATTAATTATTGGCTTGACTTTTTCTACAATGTTGCTCAACAATATGACATATAATGTCATTTATAAATATGAAATCTTATGTAATTGCATGTACCCAAAATAATATACAAGTGATTAAACAATAACAATAATTATTTCATAATAATGCAAAATTATTAGTTTTGAGGGGATACATCTAACGCGAACAATTAATACTCGATCTAATTACAATTCTAATGATGAGGCTGATTAAGCTTGCCTTTTGTAAATAAAACAAACTATTTAAAAGAAAAAACGAAAAAACAAACCAGGGGAAAAAAATTAACCCTGGGGTGATATCCCTAACTTTTTTTTTGTTTGCTAGAAAAACCTCGTATTATTAGCCGAAAGCAAGAAACTAAGGATAAAAATGCATATCACAAAATTGGATATGCTCGAGGATCTCATGTGCAAAATAGAACCAGAAAAACCACAAGTCGTCGTCCACAAGGCCAAGCGGTGTGTCATAACATTACAGCGCCACGAGACCCATACGATCCTCCACTCCGAAAAATCCAGCAACCCATTTTGAATCACCTCCACCAAAAAAGAAATAGCTCAGCAAAGAGGTTGAGGTTGAGGTTGATCCAAGATATCATTGCACAGCACAAGAGAGTCGCTCTCAAACTCAACCGACGTCCAACCATGTTGCCTTGCCAACAACGTTGCTTCTGCCAAAGTAGAAGCCTCACCCACAAAGGGGTCCATAACATCTATTCATTTTGTGTACGCTATACAAAGAGAACTATTAGAATCTCTCACGGAGATCGCTATGTACGACCCTGAAGAAGGTATAGCAATGTCCGTGTTAATTTTCAAACACCCCACTGGAAGAGGGATCCAACGCAGGCCAGCATGATGTTCTACACCAATCCACGCTAACCAATGCTCTGAGTAACTTCTTTGAATAGATATGATCAAGTCTTCGGTAATCACTAGGGATGATTGATGAACCACCAAATTTCTCACTCTCCAAATCACATCCAACACTATCGCAGCATTAAGAGTGAACGCCTGAACAACACCCTGGGGTAATCGAAGTTGGGTCCCTGCTTCCAGAACAAAAGAAATCAGAGCTGCACCTGAGCTAAGGCCCATCTGATCAATAGGGATCGCCCACGGTGATTCTCGCCAAACAATAACAACCACATGACAGTTTGTCAACAAGTGAATTGTATCTTTAGGGGCTTCTTTTCAGAGAGGGCATAAAAATGTATCCTCATATTCACAGCCCAGCCGTCTCCCCAGAGCCCCCCGAGTCTTCAAAAGCCCCCAACGCCACTTTCCACAACATTAATTTGAGGTTTTCCTGGACTTTAGACTTCCATAGAGCATCCCACAGC
The DNA here is from genome assembly GCA_963930655.1 of Myrica gale. Classification (NCBI taxonomy): domain Eukaryota; kingdom Viridiplantae; phylum Streptophyta; class Magnoliopsida; order Fagales; family Myricaceae; genus Myrica; species Myrica gale. The sequence goes on from OZ005610.1 coordinate 26,717,310, forward strand.
TTCTCATCAAGGATTGAAGCACCACGAGCATTCCTGCACTGCTCATCAAGGACTTAACCGTAAAACTTATGCGGTTCTTTAACATATATCCATTGATCAGAACTATCCGGACTGGGTGTTGGCATTCGTAAAATTTCTTTCAGGGAATCCTGAACAAACAGCTCTCCGATCAGCCCAACATCCCAAGCACTCGTCTCCTGGCTCACCAGATCACTCACAAAATTAACACCAGTAACATCCCATATCCCTTCCTTCCAATCAGGTCGCATACCAGGACAATTTGGAAGCCAAAAAGCTTCCTTAATATTAATCGCAGCTCCATTCCTTGGTAAAATACCAATCATGTTAGTAACAAAAGGCAGCACCTAAAGGATTCCTCTCCACACCTGAAAGACATTGCCTCTGAAAGGTTGGGGCTCCAAAGGGTTCCCCATTCTATATTTAAGTATGGAGTTTTAAGCTAGAGGCATTTCGGGTCAGTCACCACCTTCCAACCAAGCTTAGACACCAGTGCTCGATTAGTCTCATATGATTTCCTCAGACCCAAACCACCCAAAACTTTCGTTAAACGGATGTCATTCCAAGCATGTGGCGTAAAATTCCTCGATTTTTGGGTTGGAAATCCCCACCAAAATAAATTCCTTCAGGATCCGATCCAGACCATCGCACCAACCCTTAGGGAGAAGAAAGAAGGACATACAGTACAAGGGCATTGCAAGGGCTACGGATTTAATAAGAGTTGTTCTTCCGGCTTGGGAAAGAGCTCGCCTTTTCCAACCTGCCACCTTTGATAACACTTGCTCTTTCACGTCTTTAAAAGCCCTCTTCCCTGATCTCCCGATGAAAAGCGACAACCCAAGGTATTTGCAATTACAGGACATCGATTGAACATGCAGTAAATTGCATAAATCAGTTGCTAATTCCACATTTGTGTTCTCGCTACAGTAAAGGACAAACTTCCCATAATTTACATTTTGACCAGACCAAAGACAATATTTATCCAACACTCCAATAATTGTAATACCTCCTCCTTATTTTTTAACTAGTTAAGTTAATTAATGTCAATAGTTATAATTTAAACTATTTAAATTAATTTCAAACATAGAACGTATACGGTTTATGAAGGGTGACGTGGATGCTTGTATGCCCAGGATTACTGGAGGTACAGACTCGTAAGCATGTATGCTCGGGCTAACCGGGGGTACAATGTAAGGAATAATGCTTGGCATGCCAGCTGGCCAACCGCAAGCATGCCCGAGCAAGCTCCTGACAGACGCATGACCGGGGAAAAGTATGGTAAGTTCGGTATGCCCGGCTAATCTCCAGGCTCATGTCTATATGCCCCGGATGATCGGGGACAAGGTTGGTAAGCTCGGTATACCCGGTTAATCTCCAGGCGCATGCCTTAAATGACCCGGGACAAGCCTGGTCACACAGAAAGCTTTCGTAAACCCTTGAGTTTTGTCTCATTTCCTTATCCTATTCTCTTGTCTCATTTTCTTGTCCATTTAGTATGCACAATGCAGTGAAATTCATGGCCAATCGCATGCATTGAGTGAGAATTATGCAGAATTATTTTCTTTGCAGCTAATGATTACCCAGAAAAAGGGGGAGTGCGCCATTTGGCTTCTCCTGCCCTTACCTCCCCAATTGGCCATCCAAGGAGCTTGCTTCTTGCAGCTCCTTTGGACCAAATGATGGCTCGGTTGGTTTCTTGAAAAACCAACCCAGCCGTGCATTATAGAGACCTGTGTGTGTGTGCTTGCGGACCAAGTGAGTTAAAAGAGAGGAGAGTAAGCTGTCGACCAAGAGGGAAGAAGAGAAGGAGAGAAGAGATAAGGGGGTTTCGCTTTCAAGGATAACATAATCTTCTAGCAAGGTAAGGGTAGTCTTGTTGCATTTTGTGTTGGGAAAAATATGTTTTTGCCTCTTTTTACTTGCTGTTTTAATTAAAGATCATGCTTTATACGTTGGATGCAAGAAAGAAATGTATAAAGCTAGTTTTTAACATGAGATTATGTGTTAGGAATATTTGTATGTTGTAAGCCATTTCTAAGCAAAACCAAAGCTTCTAAGCACCTTGAGGATGAAACCTGATTCCAATTTTAAGAGTTGCAAGACCCTTTATACACCTTTCTGCTTTTATTGAATGCATCAGCTCTTGTCTCATGATAATGTTCTCTTGGATCAACCGCTCTGGAACAAACACAGCTTGGAAAGGCGAAATAAGCTTTGAAATCACCCGCTTTAATCTCAATGTTAGCACCTTGGAGATAATTTAGTATGCCACATTACAGAGGCTGATCAACCTGAATTGCTCAATACGAGATGGATTATCAACTTTCGGTATAAGCACTATGAAGCTATGGTTGAGTTGCTTGAGGAGAAAACTCGTGCGAAAAAAGTGCATAATCATATCAATAAGAGAATCATGAACAGTAACCCAATAATGGTGGAGAAAAGAGCAGACATTCTGTCGAGACCCAGGGCTTTGAGAGCTCCTTTCTGGTCTGCTGCATATTTAATCTCATCCACCGTAGGCATTGCGCAAAGAATCACATTCTCTTCCTCTGTAATTGAAAGTTTAATAAAAGTAGACAGGTCCATTCCTCCATCCGAATTTGAAGAAGAAACAACCTTTTAAAGAACTCCACCACTTGCTCCCCGATTGCTGTCCTATTTTGAATCCAATCCTCATTCTTGTTCCGATTACTCTCAATGTTGTTTCTACAACGCCGGATGATAGTAGACAGATGAAAGAATCTTGCGTTCAGATACGTAGTGGTTAATCAATTCACTCTCAATTTTTGTTTCCAAAGACACTCGTCTCTCTTGATATCCCTAACTTCACTTGTACATAGTTCTTGTTATATAATTTTCAATTGTGGCATTCCTCGGGATAGTTTTGGGACTATCAATAATATTTGATAATTGCTAGCTTGGTTGTACCACTGTTTATGTTAAGTTTTTGCATACTATTTTGCTAGGTTGGGATGTACTAACTTGTTATGTTGATCACTTGACCCTGGATGAGGTTTTGCTTTTTTCCTTACCTTATACCAGATCTTGTGTAATAGGGTTAATCCTTTGTGAATTCTTGTTGATACCAATACATATTTACTACCCAAAGGAAAAAAAAAATTGAAAATTAATTGTTGAAAGTGGTCCTGCTAGTACGACGACCATTTCAGCATGATGATAAATAGGGTGTTTTCTTGGCTTATCTATGACAGTTGGGACATGGAATAATTCTCCTCCAAAACCTGATCAGAATCATAAATTTCACGGCAATAAATCTGGAAGTAGGTCTAATTTACCAGCTGACCATAACTTAGGCTGAGACCGACCGGTCAGGTTTATCTTTTCATTTTCAGTTCTGGTAGAACTCACGAATTACCTGATAATTTGCTAGAGATACATATATAGAGCTGGTGGCTATGTTTGCGGATTTATCAGGAGTCGGTGCGTAAAAGTTCAAGGGCTTCACCAGCACTCAATTTAGTTGAAAGTCTGATTTTTCTATAATCTTCATAATTAAAAGGGACATAAAGCCGCGGGTGTTCAGCGTCCACGAGTTCAGGTGGGGCTTCTACGACTGCCTCCTTCGGTCCCAAGACAAAGGAAGCGATTGACACTCGAATGCTTGCTTCTTTGCACTGGACTCGATGCTTCACGTTACAAAATCTCCCGTTGCTCCAAGCCTTCGACATATCAGCAAAGACTGAAAACAAATTTAAAAAAGTACTAAATAAAGGAAGACATGGGATCGTCTGCCTACCTTTGCAAGGTCCCCAAGATTGACAAGGAGGGTGCCTGGCCAGGGTTGCACTGACACAAATGCACCGAACTTGTTCATGACTTCCAGGCCACTGACATTTTCATCGTCTTGAAGTATGGTTAGAAATCCGGAATCCGTGTGTATTTGTACACCAGAGGCTCCTATAGCTTCAGGGGTGAAGTCGTATTTGTTTATCCTAAACTGGCAAGGCCATGCCTCGAACAAATTGCTGATCAATCCCATACTTTTGGCCAACATATTCCCCAACTCCATGGCCAGCTCATGTATAGCTTGAGCGTACATCTCTATTATCTCCCTGGAAACAAGACAGCGCATGCAGAATCAACCGACGGCTTACAAAAAGAACAGAAAATGGAATCAGCTTATGACTAAAACCTGTATCTGCGTTTTATTTTTCCCTTCTAGATGTCAGATGATTGCATTTTTGGCGCATTTTAAGGTAACCATGTATTGTTTTTCAAAGAGCTTTGGGAGGACCGGTAAAGTATTTGAAGGTTTTTGCTTTCAGCAATTAAAATTTTAGTTTTCTAAAATTTTATCATAATTACAAAAATTTCTCAATTCTCACTTTTTCACCAACTCCAATAAACGTTTTTACTTTTTCACCAATTTTTTTACTCTCCAATTTTTCATAAAACTCAAACACACCCACGTGCTTTCTTGCCGCTTTCAAGTCTTAATTCTGTAGATTCCACTATGAACGGGTGCAGAGGTAACCAAACCGTCGGTGTGTTGTGATTTGTTATATGCAATTGGAGATAGAATGTATACACAGAACCATTCCTTGAAATACAAGGGGCTAGTCTAGTAGTTAAGGCTTGAGCCTTAGTAAACCATTCCTTATAAAGTCCTAAGTTCAAAACCTCTTAAGTGCTATCAATCATTTGGGACCACTCCAAGGCCTTTGACTTAATAATTAACCTATTTGCATGAGAGGCAGGGGCCCCGCAATTAGTCAAAATATGCTTAAGCTGACTTAGACATCCAGTTAAAAAAAAAAACTCTTTGAGAACTTGTATTATATGAAAAGAAATAACCACCTTAAATTGAAATGCCTAAATTCAATCTTTATTCACCCTACATATATATAAAGGGGGTAACGGGGCTCCAGCCAAAGTCATTTATGAATTCAAACTATCTATTGTCACATTTAGCATTCTATTATCAAAATTTATGAATTAAACTATCAAGATTGTGTCATGAACTGTAGATCTTAATAAATTGAGTAAATTGACGATTTTTATATTTTAAGAATGAAATGTGAGTAGCTTGGATCCTATAATTTAGAGCTAAAAATAAAGTTTTCCTTAAAGAACTCCTTTGGGAAAAACATTTTCCCCTATATGTTAGCAAATAGCAATTTAATCTGAGGACAGTAATTGAGAGCTGGTGTGCTTTCGCAGAGTAATTCGTGTCTGTGTGCAGGATCCAGTGGAACGGAAATCAAATCTCGATGCACCCGAAAAATTACCTCGAAGTTGAGTATCTAAGTAAGAACAATACGGGGAAGACCACTGTGGACAGTTAGACGAGGAGCAAAGAAAGAAAGAAACCTGTGGTGAGGAGAGGCATCCAACTGAGAACAAAAGTGCCGCACAGCCTCGACGGAGCCCAAATCATAGAGGCCCAAGGCCTCGTAAAGAGGATTGAGATCGCTAGGTCCGACATAGCCGCTACCCACTATCACTTCGGTGTTGCGCTCTTTGATTTCTCTAGGGAGGTCAAGCAGATCTCTCACCACTTCCTTCATTTGTGACATCAGACTCACGGGGATCTTGTGGTTGATGATCCTGAAACAACCCCATTCCTCAGATGCTTCTCTCAGTTTCTTATATTGCTCTAGATCTGCAAATTCTTGCATATCAAGCACAGGGATACAGTTCGAATTGCCGCCCTCCGCCATCTTTCCTCGCTTTCCTTCTTCGATCCACCTCTCAATGATCTGACACCGCCTATAAGACAAATACCAAATACGACAGAATAAGTTTCTCCATGCGGCACTCACAAAAGGTTGTTCCTTTCGTCACGTGTCTTTGTAACACCCATAATCCATTACTGTATAAAACGGAAGAAAGCAAGATAAAGCTTGTTTATAGATAATACGGCACTAATGAAGGTTACACGCTTCCTCTATTGTTTCACTCTGCTTATTAGTTGAGACACTGCTGTGTCAGCGTGTTTCGTATCTAATAAAGGTGTAGTGCTCGCGGAGCGCACTTGCGAGTTGCGAAACGGAAGAAAGCGATATAAGCTTGTTTACAGATACGGCACTAACGAGAGTTTTTTTTTTATTTATTTAAACGTGATATTGATTTCGCAGTGAATATACAACTGTGCTAACAGGCAGTCCTACATGACAGAATACAAAGAATAGAGGCATAAAGCTCATTACAAAATCAATTAAAGCTCTAAGGGCTATACATCAAATGACCTTAAAGGTCAGATTCCATATGGTAATAAAGGTCTCAACAAGACGGAACCAAAGGTCCAAAGACCTGTAAATAACTGCCGAAAAGCGGGACCAAAGGCATGTGGCCAACACACACACGCCGTCCGATGGCGCCCGAAAAGTGCCAAAAACGGATGCCTAGAGCTGCTGAGACCATCCCTCCTACGCGTGACCACCAATTTCTACTTGGAACGTTGGGATCTGGCGTTGTAAACAACTACTGAGGGAGACCAAAAGAGAGAGGAAAAAGGGAGGAAAGGACGAGATCCGGTCAAGAGAGGGGGAGGAGAAGGAGGGATGGAGTGGCAGGAGGAGTAGGGGCTCCACTCGCGACCAGTTGCAAGTTGTTTTCATGTTTTGTTATAAGTTACCATTCATATATAAAATTATATATTTTTATTTTATTAAAATAATAATAATAAATTAATTCGCCCCCTTAGAAAAATATTTTGGTTCCGCTACTGCATCCCACCATCCATTTGACAACAAGAAAGTGAACATCCAATACCAAGGGAGGCAATAGCTAATCAGGGTGGAGCGCCTAGCTTGGAGAAAAGGTTTTGGCCTTCCAACCAGCTACTTTCTTCGTCACTTTCTTTTTAGGGAAAATTACAAATAGTCCACTAGGTTTTAGTCGCTTTTTAAAAACATCACTGGGTTTCAAAAAATTTTAAAAAACCCACTGGGTTTCTCATATTGTAACGAAAGATCACCCGACCCAACGTCGTTAATGGACTTAACGGAGTCCGCTCCACGCCATCCCACCCACCCAATCAATGTTTGCCACGTTCTTAGACTTCCGCATCAGTTATTTGTTTGCCCTAAGTCTGTGACGTCGTTAATGGACCATTGTCATGTCATCTTCATCTCTTCTAAAGACTCTCGTAGCTTCTATTTTGTTCAAAAATCCCCAAATCAACACCTTTTGTGAGAGTTGCGAAATCCACTAAATTTTGGAGACTGACTTTGCTGATTTGTCTTGGAGGAAGCTGTGGGTTCATTGTTAAGCCTCAGAGGACAATAACTGCTCTACATTTTCCCCTGTGGATCTTCGTCAGAGATGTCTTCCTTCAGCTCATCATCCGCTCGTACAAACACTCGAAATCGCGAAGCAAAGGTGTGTAGATGTGTGCTGAAGGCAGTGATAAAGACTTCATGGACTGACTTAAATCCTGGTAGGAGGTTTTACAGTTATGCTTTGTATAGGAGACAAGTAAGTGAGTAACATGTTCGATTAAATCTCTAAACAATGTTCTTGTTCATTTAATAAGTTTATTTGGTTTTCTGTTGTAGGGACAACGTCAGTGTGGATTTTTCGAATGGGTAGATAATGAGACTTGCCCGCATGGCAAAAAGATTATACCTGGACTTTTCAAGAAGTTGAGGAATATGGAGAAGGAACTTACGTCGAACAAAGCAAGCAAGAGGGCAATCATATGCCTGCTTTTTCTTTCTTGGGTGATTATCATCTTGTTGGGACTAATCTGCTTGAAGCTTATGACTTATCCAAAGAAGTAGCTGCATAGAGACATTGGTGTGTGTCTGTTAGTGTCCTGTTATGTGACTTAGAACTAGAAATGCCTTATCCATTTGAGGTTTTGTATTTTAAACGTGTATTAGAATTGGGGGATGTGTTATGTGTTTGGGGTTTTGTATTTTGGAACTGTTATTTTGTGTTCATGTCTTGAAATGACTTGAAATATGAGCTTAAGACATTCGGTTATATGCTTATGACTTATCCATATTTTGAATGTGAAGGCATCCTCTTTCTATATGATTAGGGCTGCACAACCCCGGTGTAGGTGCCGGTTTTGGCCAAAACCGGCACCTACACCGGGTAGGCCGGTTTTGAAAAAAATTGTCACCTACACCTACACCATTAAGGCCAAAAACCGGCCCTTAGCGGTAGCAGTTTCCGGTTATCTTATATTCATATTGAACCATTTTTTTTGCATTTTACACACTTTGCCCAATGTATTTTTTTTCTTTAAATTCCAAAGTAATAAAGACTTAAGTAATAGAGACGTAACTGTAAGTAGAAACATTTTAAAACATGTGTTAAAATGTGTGTTTTCCCTAACAACACTTAGAGGGGAGAATATGTATTTTCCCTCTAATTAATAATCAATAACAATTTAAAAACATGTTCAAAACCTAGTAGGGCTTCCCCGGGTTTCATAAGGAAAATCCAAAAATTCAGCAATTTTTGAAATTTGCCGGAAAACGCTCGAGCGCGCGTCAAGCGCTCATCGAACGCTTATGTTTCTGTTTGAAATTTTAACTGAGCGCTCGAGCGCTTGTCAAACGTGATGACTCTGTTTGAATTTTTTACACGAAATTTTGCCAATACAAAAATGCACTAACACCTTTGTTACATTAGGATGGTCAAGCATAAGAACCAAATGATATATCACATTTAAAAATGTAACAAAAATATTTACCTTTTGTCTATCCGACATAAATATCCATCCCCTATCTTTCGGGCAGCCAATGTCATCCAATAAAGCGATCATGAACCATGACCATGAGTCATAACATTTAGATTCTACAATGGCGTAGGCAATTGGGAACATGCCACCGTTCCTGTCCTTGCCAATATCGCATAATAATTGACCCTTAAATTGGCCTTTTAGATGGCAGTCATCCACTGAAATAATAGGCCGACACCCCTCCACAAGGCCTCTCTTGCACGATGCAAGGCAAACGTACATCCGAAGGAAATAGGCTTCATTCCTTTCGAATTTGATAGTGGTACCCGGACACCAATGTTGCAAAGCCTCTGCATAGTGGTAAATATGCTTATACTGCTCAGCATACTTCCCATTTATTAGCTCCAAAGCTCTCCTCTTAACTCGGTAGCAACGCAAAACAGGAACTTCTACTTTGAAATCCCTTAATATTTGAGATTTTAGAGCTTGGTGTGGCATTGTGGGGTTGTCTCGAAACATTGGCGTGTAGTGATGAGTGATGACGTCAACGTCCAGCCACTTATTCCAATAATGGTTACCACAATGGTGCTGCGGAAGCCATGTCTTGATTTGGATGGCATCATGTGCACGTGTCTCCCCAGCATATACTCGAAAGCCACACTCTGCTGAGCAAATTGCTTGAACCCTCTTGGCTCGTTGGTCTTAAACTTGTATTCGAACCCTTTTTGGATGACATAAAACTTCAAGGCTCTCTTGAAGACCTTTGTATTCTTGAATATCATTCCCGCGCTGAGTTGGATGTCCCCATCTAGATCATGCTGCTCATTGAACTCGGGACAACGCCTCCTAAAAGGCCCAGAATCAGAGTCCAAACCATCTACGCTCGGAAGATCATCGGAGACTTCATACTTAGAATCAAGCTCGTCTTCATCATGGATCTCATTAGCTGACACTTTGCCAGGGAAGATCCCAAACCAATCTACAAAAGTGGTCCTAATAGAATCTGAAACCTCATCACCCCATTCATCTGAAATTTCGTCTTCCGTCTCATCCAAGTCACTACGCTTTTCATCCTCCTCCACATTGTAATCAGAATAAGAATTAAAGTCATGCTCTAAACCCTCACTTTCCTCCACATCCACTCCCTCATCATCCAAATTTGCATCCCCACCCAATTCCTCACTCTCCCCCACATTTGTCTCCTCACCTAGATCAACATTGGGCTCAATAATAGTGGGAATGTCCACTACATGCTCCAGCCAGATATGGAGCATTTTGTGCGGCTCTTTATGGACCCTTTGCTGCATCGCTACGACCTCTTTGTCACCCAACAAAGAATTAACCTCCGTCACCGGGTCATCATCTAGGGAATACCACAAGCAGCCCACACGGAGGTAACCAAGGCTATTGACACAGCTCATAAGCTCAGTTGTAGAAATATAGTCAACGTCAATCCATCACTTCTCATCAATAATGCCTATCTATTCTTCTCCCCATTTGAACTTCCCTCCATGGTGAATCAATACCTTCAAAATCATCTGCCAAACAAAAAAGAACATGTCGAAATGCAATTTTGTACACTCAAACAAAAGATAACAAATACTATCATCAAACATTTCCTTTCATGGTTTTCAATTCTAACTAACCATTACACATATTGATTCATATGACATTAACATATAACAATGAATAGAAGTTATTTGATACCTTACTATAGCAACTTCTATATTAAGTACTTCAATATAAACAAAATTAAATTAAAAAAACTTTGTCAACCGATGACAATGACCAAAACAGAATCCCAAAATAAACTGTGTTCCTTTTCTAGTGTTATCTTAGACTAACTAAAAATAAAAATTCCAATAATGGAATTCTAAATTACTAATTAGAGAAGTAAAACAGGGCATAATCATATAGTGAAAGTACCCTCAAATTATGAAATAACTATTGAAAAGGACTTTACATAAAGTTGTGGTTTATATATATATAGATGGATGGTCTCCCTAACAGTACCCATACTTAATAAAATAAATAAATAACCAAACAACTATATGCATTTATGCCTATTTAGTAACAAGCCTTGATCAAACTCAATGAACCACAAACTCAGATATTGAACAAACTCAGATCATTTTGGCAGTCTCAGGACCACAACTTGGGTCCACACACTCAATGTATGCATAAAATAATTCTCACAAGTGGACAAAAATTCGAGTATGTGCACAGAACAAAAAATATTCGAAACAAGGGATTTCATTGTTTACTTTTTCAATCATCACATGGTATAGACAACACTAACTCGCATATCACCCAAAACATAAAAAAGGCATCTTAGTCAACAAGGAAGGGCACAGTTAAAGTTTCTTTGTCACTTTGTCGAAGCTGTGGACAAAACACCCATTTGTTTCTTTGTCACTTTGTTATTGGGTCTCCGTTAACCAAATGAAATGTGATTCTTTTGATTCTTTGAAAAAACCATTTGTTGAAATATTGTACGAAATAGTTGTCTGCAACAAAATGACTCATGTTTAAAAATGAAATATTTCAACAATAACCAAATGAAATATTGTCCATTGGTAGATTTCTCTTTGTAGCGCTAGGAGTCACAGATTGGCAACAAATGAGTTTCTAATTTCAGAAGTACGAAGAAGCAGTATTGTAGCTTAGCACCCAACAAAGATTTTGGGGAAAAAATTGTACCTGTGATATGATGAAGAAGAAGATTCACAAAAGTGGGTTATTCTCGGCCCTCCTTCCGCAAGCAGAAACACATGTGCTCGAAGATATAAAAGGTTCTAGATTTTTCTCCAATTTGGGAATTTTTGAAACACTTGTGATTTTAGTTGTTGTCAACTAAGCGTTACCCTCCATTTTAGCTATCGAGTTCGAAGGCGGCCATTAAATGACGTGACAAATGTTGGGGACGTGGCACACGACATGGCATGCGGACGTGGCAGTCTTGAGTCCAAATATCACTGACGTGGAAGTCTAAGAACGTGACAAACACTAATTGGGTGGGTGGGATGACATGGAGCGGGCTTCGTTAAGTTCATTAACGACGTTGAGTCGGGTGATCTTTCGTTACAATATGAGAAATCCAGTGGGCTTTTTAAAATTTTTTGAAACCCAATGATGTTTTTAAAAAAGGACTAAAACCTAGTGGGCTATTTGTAATTTTTCCTTCTTTTTAATCTCTTGAAAAACTATTTTTTAGATTTACCAATGAATAAAGGGAGCCCCATAAATTTACTGGTGAAAGACGTATAGTTTTGAGTTTCATGATGTTTTGGATGGAAGACACAATCTCTGGATGTTTCAGTAAATGGATGACGTGGAGAAAATTTACCAACTATCCTGACCAGATTGCATATCTACACAGAACATCATTAATGGCCATGGCTTTATGCCCATTTGCACGACAAAATACCAAAAGGCCATCTCTTTTTTTTTTCTCGAAAAAAGAACCAATAGATTAAAAACTAGAACACAGAACGGAAAATAACAAGACGAACACAAAGACAACAGGACGGACGGGACAGAGAAAACCAGCAAGATCCTCGGACGGATCAGAGGAGCCACTATATACTCCATGCAGGGTAGAGGGAGTGATGGCCGGACATAGCAGGCAAAGCTACTAGGACCTGGACAAGCCGGTAAAACGCCACAAAGGACGCGTAACGAGATCCAAAAAAGGGTCGGAAAAAGCCACAAGGGCTTGGATAAGCCCACGGAAGGGACGGACAGACGACGACGGACCAAAACCAACAACAAGCCCTAAACAGAGGGGCATGCCCAAACGGGCGAAAACACAACAAAACACAAGCCCTAAACAGAGGGGTGGGCCCAAACGGGCGACAACAGAGCAGCACACAAGCCCGAAACAAAGGAGCAGACCCAAATGAGTTTATTGGCGGTCCGGGGGAGAGCCGGGAAAGCTCTGGCCAGAGACGTGGCGGCGGAGGCGACGGAGGCGGCGGTTGGTGGCTGGAGGGTGAGATCCACGGCCCAAAAGATGCACAAGGACCCAGAGAGGCCAAATATGGAAAGAAAAACATAGATGGGGCGTCGGAAGAGGCCGCACGCGCGGCTACAAGCGGCGGCGCGTCAGATCCACGCGCCGGGCGTGGGGCGCGTGTGGGAAGACGCGCCGTCGTCTCGCAGCCGGCGAAACGGCGCTGCAACGGTCTCGACGAGCTGATGCCAACGATCCGGCGCGTGCATGTCCAACAGAGACGTAAAGCACCGAAAACCGCCGGGAGACCACCTGCAAGAGAAAACCAAAACAACGCCCAACCACACCACCAACAGCCGGACCAGAGAGAAACCCAGGGAAGAGAGAAATGGGGGAGAGGAAAAGGAGAAGAAAAAAGGAGGAGGGGGTGAAGGAGGTGGACCTCCCCCCTCCTCCGTAGGGGCATTGCTTAGGGGAAAGAACCAGAGAGTTGAGAGAGAAGGGAATAGTTTGGAGGGTCCTCTCTGCTGGTTACCAAAAGGCCAGCTCACTACAACATAACGGCTTTTTCCGACTTTTTTTTTTGGCCTCTCATTCGTGGTCACAAGTAATCACTTTTTACGGCGAAGTTGGCAGCTAGTCGCGAAAATATTTTCTTTTCCGGAGCACTGAATTAGTTGGAAAATATAGATTGTAAAAAAAATTTACAACGAAAGAACATGACAATACCGACGAAAGAATGGTTGGAAATATAAATTTATTTTCAACCTCAAATTAGCAGTAGTGAATCGCACGTTTTTAAGACCCTATAGTCGTGAATGCCACTAATGTTCTTTGAATATTTGTTACTATCCTTTTCGATAAGTTAATACGACCATAGTGTAGTCATGTTTGTTGCTTTTACAACAAAATAAAAAGTGGTAGTAAAAAACTACCAATGGGAACCTGACATATATTGTAGCAAACACCTATTGATTGAAGCCTTACCAGCAACTGCTCCCTTACCGCTCATGAAAGGCATGGATGTCTACCGTACACGTCGTGTTGTAGTCAGATTGCAAAAAATCGTTCCCTGTGGTATGATGTCCAAATATGAAATGGTTTTTGAAATGTGTTTCCACTTAATTGAAAAATGAAATGTGAAAAAAAAATCTATGGAACAAGGAAGAAAGATTGTTATACAAGTGGTGAGTACGTACGGTTAATCTGATCAGTGCATAGTTCTCTTTATCTTTCAATCACAATCACAATTGACTAATTTATTGAAGTCAACTTCAAGGAATTTTGAGACACCGTACAATGAGAAAAATGGAAGAAGTTCTGGGTCACTATCAAATACGGCTGCCTCCTCCAGTATGTTAACAAATACCTCAATTCCATGTCCATCCTTGGTACTCGCCATGACGACAACGTTCTTGATAGGCAGACTTGGACAGCAGACCCAAGTGGGCTTCCCCCACCCAAAATTAGCTTCATAGAAAGGAAACCTGCACCAACTAGCTAGTAAAGTTACATGCTCCATGTCTTCTCTTGATCAAAACTCTCCGAATGCTTTTCCAGAGCGATGGCGCTATTGCGCGAAGTGCTGGCCTAAGTCCAACTACTCATTTGGAGATTTCTTTTTGCATATCATTCTTAAATATTTCATTGCTCTAGTTGGTTAAAAGGCAAAGAGTCAAGGAATTTGCAGTCCACTTTAAAAGCAAAGCGAACAAAAAAAGAACTGGAACTCCTGAAGAAGTCAGCAGTATACAAAGTATCTCTCTCATACAAAAAAAAGAATTGAAAGTCGTCAAGAAGTCCATATCTGTTTGTTTGATAATATGGAAAATGAAAAGTACTTTTTTTAAACAGTTCATACCTGTTTGTGATAGTACACTCTTTGTTTGGTCTTGAAACCGAACATCTCTGGTTGTTTAACATATATAAGTGTAGATCAATATTGTTACACGATTTAAGCAGATGAGAAAAGTATAAGCTTAGATGTGTGAGATATCTGATAAAATTATTTGTAAAGACAGATGAGATAATATTTGATATGATTCATAGACTTTTTCTTTGGTGAATTACAGAATGAACATGAACAAAAAAAAAATCTAATTGTTTGTAATATTTGTTTTTCATCTTTTCTTTCGGTACAGATGTTTACAATAAGTATAAGTACAATAATCTATAAATCACAGCTATTTATTACGATTTGAACTTGAATATGTAAATTGTAGGCGGACTTTTAGACTGAGTTATGGGACGGCATGGAACAAGCACTCGTGGAGGTAGAAAGGGAGGCGGTTCTGATTGGTTTAAAGAAAGCTCAAACAAGTTGATCGATAGTGAATCAAGCAAGATGCTGAGCAAGGCTGCATCAAGGAAGATGATGTTGTTGAGGGATGCGTATTATGACCAACAAGCATCGGAAAGGTGCGGGAGAAATACCAGCTTAACAACATGATGGCAGGCGCACTTGATGCTCATGTGCAAGGAGTAAGAGAAAAGGTGCGAGATGAGGGATTCACAAGTCCAAATGTTGTTATATCGTCTCAGCAGTCATGATGATAGTGAATGAAAAATCTGAGAAACAAGTAATAAGGGAATGGAAGAACTGGCGAAGTAGTGCGAAGAGCTTGCAATATTACCCAAATTTTCGATTATTGGTTGAATTTTGATTTCCATGTTTATTTGATTTCGAAAAAATTGCGTTTGGATTGTTTAATTTAGTCTAAGAGATGTTTAAATGCATGCATGGTTTGAGAAAGTATTTACTACAGTCGTGAAACGTTTTTATTGTCCAATTAGATGTTTTATCAAACTCCTTACAACCAACAAAGTATACGGACAAATGGTCACAATGGAACAAATTGCAGACCGTATGAATGTTGGCGAAAAAATTACATACTAACTACGGAAAATTTGGACAGAACATGTAAAATATTTCCGACCAGACGGTAACTAAGATGTAGTGGTTTTCTCGGCCAGTTAACGACCACAAGTATCTGGAGAAAAAAACAAAATATTTCCAACCAATGCATCATAGTACCCGCAATTGTAGAAGTTGTGTCCAGCTTTTTTCGGCCAAGGGCCGGCTATGATATTAAGTCGTAATTACAAATAATGCGGCTGGTTTGGTGATTTATAACGGCTAAAAAATGGCTGGAAAAAAGCCGTTTGTGTTGTAGTGTCCGCAAACATTAGGTGCCAAATCGAGGGAGCATGACGCGCCACCTTCGTTCCGTGGATCAAACCATGAGACTCAGCTCTATGGAGAAGATGGGTAAGAACTTTAGTAATAATTATAAAGAGGAAGGATGATAATGGGTCCCTTTGTCTTAGCCCTCGCTGGGGTAAATAGGCCATATGGGCAGCCATTGAGCATAATAGAGAAAGATATCAACGTAATGCATTGCTCAATTATCCAGTGAGAGGCAAAGCCGAAACACCTCAAGGTATGAAGAATAAATTTCAACTCTAACCTATTGTAGGCTTTTTCCATATCCAACTAATGGCAGCCAAGCCTTTTCATCCTCTCTTGAATTTCATCTAGTGTAGGATCTCTTGGGCGATGATAGAATTCTCTTGAATTAACCTTCCTGGTACAAAAGGCTACTTGGGGCTCTGAAATCGGTTTGCGCAAAACCCTTTCCAATCTGCAAGTTAGTATTTTTGAGATGATTTTGTAGGATACATTGCAGAGACTAATGGGTATGAACTGACCTACCATTGTTGGGGTTTCCACCCTAGGAATAAGAGTGATGAAGGTGTGGTTAAATTGAGTGGTTAAAGCACCCAAGTGAAAAAAAGATTGGAGCAGATTGATTACCTTTACCCGAACAGTGAGCCAAAAATGTTGATAGAAGTGGGCGGTTATACCATCAGGTTCAGGGGCCTTGCTTGCGCCAATGCTTTTTACTGCCAATGAATTTCCTCCTTAGAGAGTAAACTGCACAGCATCATATTTTCATGTAGTGTGATCATTGGATGAATAAAATCACCAATGCCCAAGGCTAACTCCGGGTCCGTAGATTTGTAAATGTCCCTGAAGTGTTGTATAAAGAGATCATGATGGTGGATAAGTGAAAGTGCTTTGTATTGAGATCTTTGTGGTGAGCCACGTAATTCGGGACTTCTGATGCCAGATAATCTCCCGTCGCATTTCTTCCTCAAGCTTGTAGCAGGTGGACAGTTCGGCCTCAAATTGAGCATCCGAAGGTGGTGGCTGCTGGATAGCATCCAACTGGTTGCGAAAATACTTAATGACGAGGACAAACTCCGATTTGTTTATCTATGCTTAAATTGTAGCATTTTAGACGTTTATACAGACTATACTTTTATTTATAGTTTAAAGATATTATAAATTGGTGTCATTGTCAGCAAACGAGATGCACGATACAGAGACAAAGCAAACGCATTATTTAGGCTATACAACTTGAATCCTCGCTAAACTAGTCACAGTACCTCCAGTTATAAAACAATGTTGGCGCAAGATGACCACGAATGCAAAAAGTATGGTTACTTAGAAGGTAGTCAATCCACTGATGATAACCAATATATTCAACCTTGCCAAAGCCCTGGCTCATATGCTCCAGAACTCGCTGGTCTCAACTGTTTCTCACAGGAAAAGCTTCGTGCAACTTGTATGGCAGAAACATTACATGGAATGACGACCATCTGTCTTATCTCTTGTTGGCCGTTCATCTTGAATTTCTTCAAAATCCTCATCATCCCCTTTCTTACCTGCTTGCTCCTTCCAATAGGCAATACTCTTTTTCAATCGAGCTATCTCTTTTGATGAAATATTTTTACTCGGATCATTCACTATTGATCGAACTCTAGATGCATACCTGAATTAGTAGAGAGGCACGCATAGTGAGTACAAACACTTATTGACTATAAACTGACAAAGAAAAATAACAACTATATCAAAAGATTAGAGGCTGAAAGATCTATAATAACATATAATGTTCCCATCCCATAGGACAAGATATTAGAGATAGGAAACATACATTAGAGAATTGTATGTCTCATCCAAGTTGGAATCAGCTGGTGATACATTCACAAACATGAGTGTTTTAGCATTACCACCAAGTGAATCACTCATTAACAGCGTTAGCTTGTGATTCCTATAAGGTATATGTTGACCACCAGAAGACAATGCGCTAATAACATCCCCGAGTGCTGAAAGTGATTTATTGATGCTTTGAGCTTCCTTAAGCTGACTACCAGAAGATCCTGACTTCTTCACTCTTTCAGAACCAGCAAGATCTACAAAACTTAGCTGCATATAAATCAAACGAAGGTCACTTACGGATGCATAACCATCAATGCAACAAGCAACCTTGACAATGCCTCATCTCACTCTGCAGTCGATTATACACTTCAACTCATCACTCGCTATGTTCTATGAAAAAGAGCAAGATAAAGTATATGCACAACCACGTACATTGCCTTATGTCAAAAGTGCACGAAAGAATAACTCAGAATATACACATACAGAATACTATGACTGATAACGAAAATACCTTCCCTCTTGCAACAGATTGGGTTTGAAGGTTGGTACTTTCAATAACAATTGAAAGTATTAAATGAGATCTTGAACTTTCTTCGTTCATTTGAGTTCCGGATGTATGCCTTTGTTCACATCCTCTCTGAATAATACTCTTCAACTCCTCTAATGTTGAAATTGAGAGAATGGTCACATTTTCTACTGTTACCATCCCCTAACATTACAAAAT
This sequence comes from Myrica gale, assembly GCA_963930655.1. Lineage (NCBI taxonomy): Eukaryota > Viridiplantae > Streptophyta > Magnoliopsida > Fagales > Myricaceae > Myrica > Myrica gale. The sequence continues at coordinate 26,735,665 of OZ005610.1, forward strand.
TAAACCTCTTTAGATTTTTCTACTGGTTACCGAAGCCCGAACATTACAAAATTAAACCCTAGAAGAGAACTTTGAATCTCAAAAGGGAACTGAAAGATTACGATAATTTAACCTTCAAATCTTTTTTAATATCCAATCTCAAGCGTTTAACATTTTTTGGTAAAAGAAGATCTACCAGTGTATCTTGGTATAACTCCACCATATAAGCCTACATGAATACATGATTGATGTCATTTTTGAGAATACATAAAAATTGCACAGAGATAAGATAGTTAAAAACCTAAGGAAGACTTGATTCTGATGAAGGTGGTAACCTTCAACGAAAAGGAGAATTTGTTGCCATCACGCTTTATGATTTTAAACAATTCTGAAGTAGCTCGGGGAGTAAGACCAGGATTGTGTTCAGATCCATATATTGTGAATGTCTTTCCAGATCCAGTTTGACCATAAGCAAATATGCATACATTATACCCGTCTACAGCAGATTGCACCAGATACTGCATTATAACAAAAAACAATCACAAAAAAGTTATCAAATGAAATTATGGATTATATACATGGTAGTAAGTTTGAAAACTAAGCTTCCCTAAGTTGAGTATGTATACAATTTCAACCGAACTTGCCTTTGTATCCTCAAACACATCATCCTGGGTAGCATTGCCATCAAATACCCGATCATACATATGCTGCTTGGGTTTATCATCTTTCCATGGATGTTCAACCGTAAACTCATCTAGACTTGTAAGTACATATCTCTCTCTTTCAGCAATCTCTTTCTCATTAAGAGGTCTTAATCGGCAAAAAACTCTAATCTTCCCTTTCATATCTAAAATGTATCGAAGGGACGTTAGTTTGCTAATGCGAGTGACTAAGATCTTTTGTGGTTACAAAAATAAAGACCAACATTTTAGTGATGTAAAAATGCACTCAATTTTGAAACTCTTAGAAAATGCCAACCTTCAATGGTGTTGAAATAACGCTTTCTTAAAACTTGTTCTTCCTTGTAGAGCATTTCCAACTCGGCAAGTTGAGCCCCTTGCATCTTCAAAAAGGCAGCAGTTTGTTCATTCTTTCTATCAATGTCCTACATGCAAGTGGTAATTAATTAGCAAAATATGGTCCTTTATCAGTTTTTAGGAAAACACTGAGAAATGCACACACACGTAAACAAAGTGAAAATACTTTAAATCAAGGCCTCAAAATTTTGTGATGCACTTTAATTACACCGAAGCATAGAGAAATAGAGTTACCTCTTTCATTTCTCTCAATTCCTCTAATTCCTTGAGATTATTTTGTAATGAAGCCAAATCCGAGTTTCTGACTGCAAGTGTAGACCCGGCAACAGCCAACTCTTGTGCAACCACTTCAAGTTTCTTTTCAAGTTCAAGCACTTGAAACTTTAAGGCTTTACGTTCTTGCTCGAAGTTTTTCTCTTGAAAATCTATCTGCATTTCAATAATTACTATGGATTAAGCTCGTGAAAATGATAGATGTTTCTAGCACCAACTTCAAGTATTAACAGCATGACCTCAGCAGCTTTCTTCTTTTCAATCCCAGACATCCTTTGTTCCAAGGATAATTTTTCATTTACCAGCCTCATCATAGTGTCTTCTGCTGCATGCAACTCCTCACTACGAAGTTTTAACTCATCTTCGAGCTTTTGTAACAACTGTGGTCAGCACATTCATAATCCAAAGGTAATTATCCATCACATGAGAAAAAAATACTATGCTGTCCAAAAGATAATCTTGAATGCATGAATTAACTGAGTAACATTTAATTGAAAATACTTATCATACTTATCAAGTACTCCGTTTTGCGATTGAATTAACTTTTCTATTTTTTCGTTCATTTTTTAGCTTTTCAGATCTAGATTCGTATTTTCTATTAGACATAGCAGATATCTCAAAACTATTTTAAACAAAAATAGTGAAAACTAAAATAAACTCAAACACAAACTTAGAATAAAACTACAACACAAATAAAACAAATACGACTTAAAATAAATTGAACTACGAGATTTTGAATAATAGCACCTTGGGCCTCATTGACAAGTGATCTCAATAAGAAAAATGGCCAAAGATAAGAGTTGTGAAATACTAGGAAATAATAGAGATAAAATAGCGAAAAAGGCAAGTAGTTTCTCATATAATTTGGCATGTACTTTATCAGTTAAGTACTTCTAAATATAGATTATTAGCTTGTTAAATGCATGCAAAAGCAAAAAAAAAAAAAAAGATTAGATGGCCGGTTTAAATGGCTAGCAATTATTTTTAGTTTATTAAAAAATAAACATATTGAATGGTAGGTTTAAACAAATATTGATATGAGAGTTTATAAGACTTTTCGTTTTAATCAACTGCCAACTAATCTCTTTTAATTTTGAGACATTTCACCTTCGTGGTTTGGGGATCTTTACACTTTGCATCTCCTGTCAATTTATCCGTTATTTCGAACAGAAAAGTCAATCAAGTGCAAAATGCGTGACTGATTTTTTGGATACAAAGTGTCTCAAAAATAAAAGAATGGAGTGCAAAGTGTCAAATCCCCTAACCCACGTGAGTGCAAAATGTAATTAAGCTTTTTTGAATATTGAGGGTAAAATGGGAAATTGAGCCACATGCAGAACACGTGATTGACTTTTCTGTTCGAAATAACTGATAATAGATGACGGGGTGCAAAGTGTCAAGACCCCCAAACCACGTAGGTGAAATGTCTCAAAATTTAAAGAACAAGGTACATAATGTTAAAACCCCAAAGCCACGTGGGTGCAAAGTGTAATTAACCCTAAATTTTTTATTTTTTAGGTAAAATTAAACATAATTTAATAGGGCCTACTAAAAAAAATTTGAAATTTGGGGGTCTTAAGCAGCCACCTATACTTAGAGCCGACATTGCATTGACACCATGAAATTCATGTCCAACAAAAGTTTTACCTGGGTATCAGTTCCAATTATATCTTTTTTTGTATTTTTCTCCACCGTAAGATTCCCTAGCTTGGCTAACCTAGCTTCCATGCTCCTTTTCTCCAGCAGTGCAGCCTAGTAGATTTTGAGATCAATACAAGGCCAAGTAAATACATGCTGATTCCAGAATGTCAATCATACTGACCTGAAGAGCCTTATCCTTCTCATCACACCATGATCTAAGTCTGTCCCGATCGCACTTTACTTTTGCTAGGCTTTGTTTGTCAGATCTCAAAGATTCTTTTAGATCCTCTATTTCTTCTTGCATTTTCACTTCTTGCTTTTCCCTTTCATGCAATTCTTGCGATAACTAATTAACAAGCATAGCTTCAATCTCAAGTGTAATTCCATTAGAGAGATGCATTCAAACTTCTAATTAGTATATACATAAAAGAAGAAATTTTCACACTGCATATGAAGCAGCTCTTACAATCAACAGAAGCCCGTCTTACAATCAGGACCTAGATGATCTTATAGAGGGCCATTTAAATTGTACATATAGGAAGCCTATTTGGCAAGAAAGAAACTTAGAGAACCCCAAGTTTCAGACCCAGTGTCAACTTTCTATTTGGAGTGCTTAGTACATTTATTAGCCTTTGGAAAAGTGCAATGGTCCAGCGACCATGAAAGAAGCTTTGTGATTACCTCTCCCAAGGCTGCTTTAGACTAAAATCACTTAGTGCAGTTTTACCTCTAAGCTCAACTGAGGGACCTTTATGGCCCTTTAGCTTAGCAAGCACATAGATTTCACTGGAGTGGTATGGTATAACTTCTTTAGGATATGTTCTTGGTTATATTTCATCTTTAAAGCAGCCACTACAGGTCCCAACCCCCCCCCCCCCCCACCCAAACACCAAACCCTACCCCATCCCAGAGAGAAAAGCTCCCTTGGGATCTGAGGATGGACTCTTCGATTAATAATCAATTTAAGCAACCAGAGATCAACCTGCAAAAATTTCCTTTTAAGTCTTACTTGATTAGCATTCATTTGAGATTCTTCAAGAGCTTTAGACAAATCTTGAACACGTCTCTCATACACATCCATGCTGGGAGGTCTGATATTGTTAGAAAGATCTCCATTAATTGAACTGTTTGCAGAGGACCGGGCTTTAGAGTATCTACGCAACATGACATCGTTTATATGTGTCTGAAGAGCAACACATATTTCTTCTCCCTACAAGTATGGCAAAATCACTACTGAGTCATGCACCTATGAAGTTGTTAAGAGCCTTGGGAAGTATTATAACGAATAGCTAATCTGTAGATCTAAGAGGCAATCAAACCTGTTTGGTATCAAATTGGAATATGTGAAGAACACCTGCAACTCTCATCTTAAAGAAAACAGCAGTGTTGCTACTACCGAATTGCATTATATCTCGCAACTCAGCAGAATGCAGGTACTCCTTTGGAACTGGACGGAAAAAATGAACCTATGGCAAATGAGCAAACAAATAAACTTAGAGCAAATGATAGACCACAATGTGGAAACATGTCATACAATTTGTGCATAAATTGATAATTTTAAGACCTACCCCCCTTTTGTTAATTCCCAAAACTATCCGCCCTGGAAGAAGTCCAATAGGATCATCAATCTTACGAACACAAAAGAATACTGAATTCCCATAAGGAAGCGTTCTCAATATGCGCAAAAATTGTTGTCTTGCATCGTCTTTTGTCAAATGTTCCTGGAAGACAACAGAGTAAAATTTTTCACCTAAAACTAGGTGCCACAGTAAATAGATGTCTAAGAAAATAAACAGAAAACAAAACACGGGGGAAATAGCTCAGAGTAGACTATACAGTATCAATGCAGCCTAAAACATTAGATATTACCTGAAGTGAGTTTCAGAAAACTAGTTTTAAATAAAATATAACTTAAATAAAAACATAGGAGTTCATAAAGCTAACAATTAAACAATAATAAACTTGTACAAACTAGCTAGAAAGACCGATTCTGCATACTTCATTGTAAAATTATAACTGACTTTAAAATTCAAATCCTTACCATAGACGTGTATCGAGAAAGAATATCCAATTCCCATTCTCGCTTTGCTCGTGTTATTGCAATTTGTCTAGGTAGTAATCGTTCCAAGAGTGAATTCCAGTCACTGAAAATCAGGATTCAAAAGTATAACAAATTAGACATTGGGAAATAAAGAGATACCAATACATCAATACCCAAATAAAACACCTTAAAAGCATAAATGATAAACAGAAGAAAGAACAAATACAAAGAAGAAGACAAACTAACAGAAACACTCACGTGCATGATTCAGGGGCATCAACAAATCCAATCTCAACCAATATCTGCAATGCAGATAGCTGTGCAGCATCGTCCCTTCCCACGGGATAATTGCCCAATATATAATCATGTTGCAACTGTTAACAATATCAGGATGTATAAACAAAACTAAGAAAGTAAAATGGAAACTCTTTAGTTAGTACATCACAGATACATTTATCTTGTGCGAGCAACTTTTTGTGCTCTAAAGAGCAATAAATACCTCCACAATGTTGACCAAGAAGTACTGCAAAACTTCAAAGTAAGCACCATAAATCATCTAAACTGGAAATTACATACTTGAACATAGGATAGCTGCATAAACATCGGTTCTGTTACCGCTTCATCTGACTCACGAAACAGCTTTTTTTTGAAAGCCAGTTTGCAGTGCAAAATTTCTCCCTTACTTCGATCCTTTGCTACCTTGAATTCCGCCAACAGATCCCCAATGTATTTGTTATCATCTAACCCAATATACTCCTCTGTGTGACAACAACATCCACAATTGGTAACTGTTTCTGTAAATTGAACATAAGATACAAACAAGAAGCAAATGGGTAGATACCATTTCCAGGATCAGGTGATTTAGAGCCAGTGACAACTTTGCGGCATTCAAACAGACTAAAGCTAGAGTATGCGGACAGTTTAATAATTCCTGCAACCTCCTGAAGTGGATTAACGTAAATGTAATAAATAAAAAGTGCTTTAGATCTCAGTAAAGACTTTTTTTTTATAAGTAAGGCAATTTTATTGAAAGAAAAAAGAAAAGATGGAACAGTACAAAGGACTATACTGAAACCACTAGACCAAACAAGCTAGAAAACTAATGAAATCGAAAAACTCCGAAAAGGAGGACCCCAACATAGCATTCACCCACAAGGCTTCAAAATTAACATCTTTTCATTACCACAAAAGCAGATAGATATTTACATTCAGATACAAGTACCTCAACAGCATCAGCCACTGTGGTTGCCATGTCGTACGTTATTTCTTCAAAAGTTTCATCCAAGAAAAATACTATAGTTGTGAGTTTTCGACCAGTTAAAAGAGCCTCGATCTCCTCACGCCCGGGTATTGTATGCCTGGGTCCAGCCTTAACAGCATGCTTCAGAGAATTTAGTGTATTTAATGCAAGGGCTCGAACCTCAGTATCCGCTGTTGCACCATGGGCTACATTATGAACATACTCTGATAGGTATCCACCAATGTCCTTACTAGGAGGCATGGAGGATGCGCACAAATGCATTAATTCCCATGCTTTTACCAGGTATTGCCTACAATAGTGAGATCAGGTACGGTAACAGTCTAAAGAGTACGAATCATAGTAGTTCCAGCTAGAAAAGTTGGTCAGAAATTTGGAGACTTCACTTCAGCAAAGGACAGCAAAGGAGATTAATTAAATGTAATGTATGGAGAGTGGCATTTTGCTTCTGGCCCAAAATTATAAACAAGAGGCGCATGAACAGAACAAAAGAAACATTAGAAGCATACTTATCGGGATTATTTCTCGTTTGTTTTGAGATTTGAATGAAAAGTTCATCCCGTAGCTCCGCACGTTTCAAGGTATGCTTGTATAATTTTCCAACAAGCTTGATCCGTTCGTCTAAGTTTGATAGAGTAACTCGATCAGAAGACTCAACTCCCATGTACTTCAAAATGATTTGAAACAGTTTTATTGCTCGGCTTATGAGGTCACTATTAATTTTAAGCAATGAAGTTGGTATGGGATCCTGTAAAAAAACTTCCTTCAGATCTTCATGATTTTTTTTTTGGACGCAAAGGAACATGTGATGAGACACAGCATGTCATCACCTTTTGGAAACAGAGCATGTCCTCAAAAGTGAATCTTTCCCGAACTTGAGAGCCTACAGACTTTTTAGAAAAAAAACTCCGTTTTCCAGCAGACTGAATCTGTTTCTGCATCAGCCTCAAAAATCCCTCCACCTATGAAGAACAAATGATTTCAGAAGAGCACCAATGCCAACTAGCGGACACCTAAAGCAATGAAAAAAATGTAGGTATTGAAGTGATTTACTTCTACTGAGGGGAAAGAGACCATAACTGAAAGTATTACTTCTTCTTCTTCCCCCCTCCTTTTTATCTATTTGTAGTTTTGATTAATGGACATCTCGTTTAGCACTAGAAGATGTATTCCCACCTGGAATCTATTAATCAAGGGTATAGCACCAGCAAGCTCTTCTGGAATTGATGTTGAAAGTGTTGTTGGTGTACTGCAAGAAACAAGAATATAAGTTTACTACAGTTTGATAGGTGGACAAGTGCATACCCTTCCCCCCCCCCGGCCTGCCAAACAGAACAACCAAAAGAGAAAAAGAAAAGAAACTTTCAATTGATTTACCAATCCACCAATTGTAAGGTAGAAAATGTGACGTACGAACACATGACCTAGCCCTCATCTTAGGGGAGAGGAACCACTTGGTAAAAAGGGCTAGTAATGGCTGGAAAAAGTTGTAACTAAGCTAATTGCATTTAACATGAACTTTTGGATGCCAACCCCAACCAGCAGGTGAAGAACATCCATGCTGACATAAAAAATGAAGTACAACAAAAAAGGTGTATAAAGCACCGGCAAAGAAGGGGTGAGCTAAAAACAGAAGTCTCCACCAGGAGGTGGTTGGGCAGGTGTGATATCCGGTGCATTAATTCCCATACAATTAGATAAGCTATATTGCTCACAATATCTGACTACAGCTTAAAATAGCAAAATTTCTGATTCTTCTGATTGTCCTTCACAATAACTTTACCACCGCCCAAAGCGTCCTATGCTTTGAGTTTGATTTTATTTGTAATTGAACAGCCTTTACAATGCCAAAGAAGAAAAACCATAAGGAATATAATCCATTACAAAGAAAAGATGTGCCTATTGCTTGTGAATTAAAAGAAACCACTGAAGTGCTCATAACATAGCTCAAGAGGAATACACAACACTTACGGGGGTGCAAAATTAGAACCATCACTGTCGTAATCATCTCCATTTGAAATGGTAGCAGAGTTGTGCAAAGGATTATCATCATTTCCATTGCTAGAGCTAAAGGAAGGCCTACTACTTCCCACACTTTGGGCTATAGACGGCTGCATATCAATAGTCATTTTGCGAAAATCCCCTGAAAACGTGACGTCTTCAATGTCTACTTCATATAAACAGTTTTCGCTCCTTGGAACACCTTTAATATCCCCCACAATTTCATGAAACTGCAAAAGTTGAATACGTGAAAGAACGAAAGCTTGACGGATCAGCTCCGGTGATTGTTAAACATTATATTGCTCCAGATATTTGACAACCACAAAGTTGAGTCATCCCAGACAGAGCGTCGAATAATTGATTTGAGAATTGAGTCGATAAGGAAAAAGAAAAAACAGCACATCCACATTTCAAACAGAAAATATAATGTGCAAACAGGGAAAAAAAATCCGGGAAGGGGACAAAAACTGTACGAGTAACTAACAAAATCAGATGCCCAACAAGGAAATGGAGAGTGTGGATCCAAACGGACATACAGACACACCTTCTACAAGAGCGAACATTAGTTATAGTCTGAAGCAAAAATATCGTGGTTTAGAGAGGATAAAGAAAGACTGCTTTGGCATTGAGGTTATAATGAATTGATCGCACCAACGAATATATTTAACATACATCTAATCAAGTAAGAGAAACTGATCGGAAACTAAAACAACATAAAGATAACCAAGATCAAACACATTTTAAGGAATAGAGACTCATTGACTATAAATTATGCGGAATTATAAACTAAATTGCAAAGTGGACGAAATAGCAAAAACCTAATCGAGATCTGAGCTAAAAGAGCCGGTCGCCGGTTCATCCACGAAGGCCAGAATGTGAAGCGCCGGAGGATACTGCAGAGAGAGAGGTGGGAGTCACGAGAGTACTATAAATGGCCATGGGAAGAGGAGTTGATGAGTTTTTGTTTTTGTTTTTTTTAAAGTGAGTTTTTGTTTCTAATGGTACGGTTCAATATGAATTCTTTTTTTTTTCCCCCGACTCACAAATTACTTCTAACTTTCACTAGTGTAATTTTCCAGGCCTTCAAATATATGAAGAAAATTAAATAAAAATCTAGCTTTAAAGCTTTCAAAGAGGGGATAGCTTTTTAATATATTTCGTTTATTATTTTGCATTATAGTGGACAAGTCCTTTTATTTTTATTTTTTAATCTTTATGAACTCTTAAAATGTGGATAGCCAATCACGGAAAGAGTAGATAAAAGACACAGCTTAGAAGAAAAAAAAAAAGATAAAAAGACCCATATACTTTTTAATGTCGGTTTTACGGGGAAGTATATTGCTCATATATTCCCAGGTATAGGTGGGAAAGCGTACTGTATGTTTATATTATTCAAATGGAGAACCTTGTATTGGGCGGGAAGATGCTAAAAATTCATCCCTCCAGCCACCATGTTTTGACCCTTCGCACGTTGGATGGGTGATGAACAAATCTTTATCAACAATGTTTGGCGTGTCAAAAAATTTCAAATCTTTATCAACAATGTTTGGCGTGTCAAAAAATTTCATATTTTAAGAATTTTTTTTTAAGTTCGACTTTTATAGAGATTTGTAAGAATTTGATTCAAAATTAGGTAGTTTTCATCTAGTCCAACTTTCTAGCAAATGTCAATGATGTGTTTGAACTACGAAAATCTTCACATTTAGCCAAATTAACTATCAAAATACATTAATGGTCGCCCTCTAATAAATATAATAGTTGAAATTTGTAGAAAATAAATTCTGTGGTACAATATTGACGGTAGACTATGTGGCACAATATTAAAACAGTTCTCCTTAAACTTCATCAAAATATCAAAAAAGAGGTCCAGACTATAAAAATCGTTATATTTAGCACTAAAACTATCAAAATGCATTAATATTCGTCATGTCATAGGAATCAATAGTTGAAATATGCAGAAAAGAGGCTATGAGGCACAATATTGTTGGATCCTATAATAAGGTGAACGTTGATGAATTTGATGAATTTTGAGAGTTGAGGTTAAATGTGACGATTTTGATACTTTGAATCTCTTTTTAAAAATTTGATTTAAGTTTAAAGGCTAAAAGTGCTTATCACACTTAATGGTTGGATGCAACAGCAGCCAGTGATCGCCGCTACAAATACCGCCTCTGAAAGTTAAACTTGTAGCGCGTTTTGCAAAAAATGCTGCTAAAGGGGGTCTATACCGCCGTTAAAAAGACCGCCGCTGAAAGTTAAACTTATAGCGACGTTTTACAAAAGACGCTACTCCATGGGGTCTATAGCGGCGGTCTTTGTAGCGACCGCCGCTATAGACCCCTTTTAGTGGTGTTGTTTGCAAAACGCCGCTAAAAACACCCTTTAGCGGCGTTTTTAGCGACCGCCGCTAAAAAGATCACCACTATAGACCTATTTTTTTTGTAGTGTAGTGTACTTGAGAGATGGAAGAGTACGATACACTGTCACGCCCTGTGCTGGTACATACCCCCTAGGCTTGAGGATAGTAATCGCATGCACACGAACGAGGATTACCGTACGATAAAAACTCTTAGGATCGTTGAAATGTCCTTAAATTTACTTAGCGGAAGACTTGATTAAAAATGTTACTGATAAAAAGAAAGGCCGTAAATCGGTTTAGAAACTTGAACAAAGGAAGTGAAATCGCACAAAGTATTAAAATTGGTAAATTTGCACTTTACTAAGAAAAACCTTAGTCGGTTACAACTAGAACGAAACTAGCAAAATCGTAAACTATTTGAAAAATCTAATTAACGAATCAGATGGAAAACAGATTGGCATCGTAAAAAGATTAAAGCGTAATTAAAGGAAATAAATAAACAATTTAGTAAAAAAACAACATAGAGAAATACACGCTTTTCTTTAAACAAACACTGTTTTGTATAAAAGGGTCATTCATGAGGATTACAAAAGAATAGGCTTAGGTCATACAAAAATGTAATCTTTCTATAGTCCCCTAGCCTATAACTGCGTGCCAAAGGATCAA